>CM046388.1:30608750-31989166 GCA_025413875.1 Rhododendron molle | reverse complement strand
AACCAAAAAGCCCAAAAAGCTCAAGAAACCCAAAAAGCCCAGATAAAGCCCAAAAAGCCCCTGGACCAAAATAGGAGATACCGTGCGGAATGGCACAAGCGCACGACAGGATGAAATTCAAGGGCCGTGCGTGACCAACTTGTACCGCACGACACCTTGGGAAAAGTTCGGCGGCTCGTAAAGCTATCGACCAAGCGATGTGAGCCATAGGCGATGAATGGCTCAACCGAAAGTGCACTTCTGGCCCCAGAAAAATACCTCCACTATTTGAAATTCAAAATCCTTGGCCTTTTGCTTATAAATTAACCCCTCCACTCAAGGGAAAGGGGCCCTTCTTTTAGCTCTCCTTTTGGCTCTTCTATTTGCTTTTGGGCATTCTTACTCCATAAGCTTTCTCTCTCTAGTTTTTATACCCACTTTCCCATTTCCATTTCCATTTCCATTTCCAAGTCTTAAAGAATGTCATTCCCAAAAGGCATTCTTTAAGTACTTTCACTCCCTTCTCATCATTGAAGTTGGTCTCTCATTAATTTCAAAGCCCCATCCCTCAAAATACCTAACTTTCTCTTACACCCATACCTTCTTTGTCTCATTCAACCTCCTCTATTTTTGCATCAACCATCCTTGATCAAGCTTAACACCAAAGGTAAAAACAAGTTTCGTTGGGCTAGACTCAGTTCTGGTCCTGAGGGGACTTTTCTGTCATTAGATCTAATCCCTTTTGGTTAGATCCTGACTTAAAACTCATTTTCATAAAATAAAGCCAGTACTGTGCTGCGGTTAGGGCACCGCGCGGCTGGGCGACCAAGCGCGCGGCACCTTAACTTCAGTATACGGCATCTTACATGTTGATGTTATCGTAGGCGTTTGTTTGGAGTGCGAGTTATCATCTTCTTTCTCCTTTTCTATTTCTTTCTGTTTCTTTCAAAACAAGACCATATCTACAAGCCATGTTTTGGCTCTTTAAAAGGTTTTCTAGATCATCCCAAATGATCAAGAGTGTTGAAAGTTGCTTTGGGCCAATGTTTTGAGAAAATAACGACATCTTTGGGATAATCTGACTGTCATGAGATTTCTGATGAGCTTTTCAAAAGATGTATGGAGAAAGTAATGAGCTAGATGATATTTTGACAGTCTATAACAATCTGACGGCAGGGTAGACACCCCGCACGGCATGTTGAGGTGCCGTGCGCGGCAACCCAGTGTGCCGTGAATAGTATGACTAAGGTCCAGATAGTTTGCTGAACGCCTTTCATTCCATCTGCTCACATCACTTTATCACTACTGTACAGATAGCACCACCTGCACACCAACGTGATATATTTCCCATGTCCCTTCCTCGCTATTTGCTTTTATTAAAGGGCTTAATGTTCTAAATGATACTTGAAGGTTTCCCTTTTGAAAACATTAAGTAGAGACCGGTCTTATCGGGCGAGTGGGGTGCTTTTAAAGAAAAACCTTCCCCATTCATAACGTGGCTCCCGAACCCAAAATCTCAACGTTTTCACTAGACCAAAAGCCTTTTGCAAGCGAGTTCTCGATGTCTCGGATTATCCATCTCAAAAATCCAGGTGGCGACTCTTCAAAGACGGGCGTGGGAGCCCACAATCATCCACTAATCATAGGAAGTCAAAACGATAGAATGAGGATCTTAGGGATAGCCAACGGATGTTGGGAAACCGACACACCCCGACTCTAATGGTCATAACTTTCTTTGTACTAAGAGTCTTTAAGTGATTTTGGTGGCAATGAAAAGCTAACTTCAAGACCTTCGAATCGATATAAAGTTTGCAAGAATCAGACATCAGACGAGGAAGTGATGACTATTTGAAGTTGGGCTGAAACCGAAAAGATGAGTAGAAATTCCAGAGAGGGGAGGGATCGATCCCCCCATCACCAGGAATCAATCCTTGGGCTTGCTGGACCAGAAATTAAAAGGGGGATCGATCCCTACGCGATTTTGGGCGATTTTCTACAGATTTCGACAGCTTTTAAAATGAATGAAGGGAGATGATCAGAGCCTGATTCTTACACCAAACTAACATATAAACACATAAAAGAGGTAAAGAAAGTCCCTACCTCATGACGATAGCCAATATCTACGAGATTAGATTAAGCCCTAGCTTCCTTGAACTTCAAAACTTCTATCCAAGCTTAAGCCGAGGATTTTCGAGCTTAAGAACATGATCGGAAGGTCGGAGGGAGGTTGATTCTTGAGTTTTTGCAAATATGGAGTCGAGTTTTGTGTGAGAGGAGAGGAGAGAGAGAGGATGTTGGCTAAAGAGAGAGGGAGAACGAATGAGAGAGAGATATTTGGGGATGAAATAATTCCCTACACCCCCCCCCCCCACTATTTATACTCCTACATTTCCAAATCACATAAACACTCCCTCAATTCTCAATTCCTTCATTCGTGTCCTCAATTCAAATAATCACCAATCAAACCATATTCTTCCAATTAGTCATTTAATAAATATTTCAAGAATTAAAAGAAAATACGGGTCTCTACAATCTATCCTCCTTAAAGAAATTTCGTCCCGAAATTTACAATCCAAGCCAAATAATATCATGCATCAAGTAAACATGCTCATGTCACAACATATATCACCAAAACAATGAATAAACAATCATAGGATTTGAAATTTCAAGAGTCACATTGATTAATTCGGAAACAAGTGCAGGTACTTCTCTCTTACTTCATCTTCCCTTTCCCACGTCGACTCCTCCTTCCCAAGATTACTCCATAACACTCAAACTAACGGAATGGTTTTACCCCTCAAAACTTGCTCGCGCGAATCTAGGATACGTTTCGGCTCCTCCCCATAAGATGCATTGGCTTCCAACTCAAGTTCGGACCACTCTAGAACGTGTGGCAGATTCGGCTTGTACTTCCGCAACGTCGATACATGGAACACATCTTGAATGCCCGATAATCTCGATGGTAAGGCCAATTGATACGCGACTTCCCCAATCTTCTCGATAATGTCAAATGGCCCGATAAAACGCGGTGAAAGTTTACCCTTTTGCCCAAAACGAGATAGTCCCCGATGCAGTGACACCTTAAGAAACACATGATCCCCCACTTCAAATGATAAACATCGGCAATGACGATCGGTATAACCCTTTTGCCTACTTTGCGCGGTTAATAACTATTGATGAATCACCTTGACTTGCTCGGTGGTTCTCCTTTGTGTTTCAAGAAGACGTTGACGAATCGCTTTCATACTCTCGGAGGTCTCTTGGTCAATTCCAGCCCAATCAACGTAGCCTCGCCCAACTCGGTCCAACACACGGGTGATCGACACGGTCTCCCATACAAAGCTTCATACAGTGCCATCTCGGTACTAGATTGGTAGCTATTGTTGTATGTGAATTTGACTAACAGTAGGTGATCCTCCTAATTACCCCGAAAATCCATAACGCAAGCCCGAAGCATATCTTCTAAAATTTGGATCGTTCTCTCGGATTGCCCATTCGTTTGGGGATGATACGTGGTGCTAAACAAGAGATTGGTGCCAAGAGCGGCCTGTAAACTTTGCCAAAAGCGCGTAGTGAACCTTGGATCTTGATCCGATACAATAGAAATAGGAATTCCATGAAGGCGGATAATCTCGCGGATATACAATCGACTAAGCATATCTATTGAATCCGTAACCTGAATAGGTAAGAAGTGCACTGACTTGGTCAATCGATCGACTATCACCCAAATGGCATCATGTCCCCTCGGCGATCTTGGTAAATCGGTAATGAAATCTATTGTCACGTTCTTCCATTTCCATTCAGCCATTGGTAGTGGTTGCAACTCCCCCGTGATTCGTTGATGCTCGACTTTGACTTATTGGCACGTAAGGCATTTGGACACGAAGACGATGACATCTCATTTCATCCCTGGGCACCAAAACTATCTACGCAAGTCATGATACATTTTCGTCCCCCCGGATGCATGGCCAACAGCGAATGGTGAAATTTTCTCAATATTTCCTCTTGACACGAAATGGGTACAAACAATTATCATTTGTATCGAAAACCTTGATCGGCATGAATCATTTACCCCTCTCAAGCATTTCTGCTAAGAAACTTGGTGTGAAATTCCCCCGCTTCTTCATCTTGTTGTTGGGCCTCAATCACTCGAGTCGACAAAGGTTGATCGAACGATCAAGTTACACAACGTGACTCCATCTCGAATTTCCTCAAAATGCAATGCGTAGGAGCCTAAGTCGTTCATCTTCTTCCATTCATGGATAGCTAAACTCGCAAGGTGTGTCAATTTTCTACTCAATGCATCCGCTACCACATTCGCCTTTCTCGGGTGATATTGCAACTCAAAATAGTAGTCTTCTAAATGCTCCATCCAATGGCATTGTCGCAGATTAAGCGCCTTTTGAGAAACAAGTACTTTAGACTCTTGTGATCGGAAAAGACTTTGAACGTCTCACCGTATAGGTAATGAAGCCAACTGTTCAATGCAAAAACAACGACCACAAGTTCTAAGTCATGGGTAGGGTAGTTCCGCTCATGAGTTTTCAATTGTTGCGATCCATATGCAACCACTCGTCCCGTTTGCATCAACACACACCCCAATCCTTCTTTCAAAGCGTCACAATACACAGAATAACTGACTCCCCATTCGGGCACTACCAAAACCGATGCGGTAGTCAACCTTCTCTTCAATTCCTGAAAGACCATCTCACACGCGTCACTCCAGACGAAATGAGTCCTTTTACGAGTCAATTTAGTCAACGGAGCCGCTAGGCGAGAGAAATTGAGTACGAAACGATGATAATACCCAGCCAAGCCCAAGAAACTATGAATCTTGAACACATTCTTCGGTCATTGCCAATTCATTATAGACTCTATCTTTCCCGGATCAACAGACACCCCATCCTTCGATACAACCTGGCCCAAAAACTTGACCTCAATGTTGGCTCCCGCGCCCTCGAAGAGTCGCCACCCAGATTTTTGAGATGGATAATTCGAGAAATCGAGAGTTTGTTTCAGAGAAAAAGGCTTTTGATCTAGCAAAAACGTTGAGATTTTGGATCCGGGAGCCACGTTACGAGCGGGGAAGGTTTTGTTGAAAAAGCAACCCGCTCGCCCGGTAAAGACCGATCTCTACTAGGCACTTTCAAAAGGGGAAATTTTGAATATCTTTCGAAAAATCAAATTCTTTAATAAAGCAAGCAAAAGGGGAAAGGACATGGGAAATATATCACATTGGCGTGCACATGGTGTTCACTGTATAGAAGTGATAAGAATGATGTAATGAAGAGGAGAAAGAGCTACTCAAGCAAACTGTCTGGATTGTGGCCATATTCCTTACGGCACTCTGCAATGCTGCGCACGGCATTATAGTCTGCCGTGCGGGGTACCTATCTTGTGATCAGACTGTCATCAGCATTCAAAACATCGCCCGTCACATTGTATACTACGTGCGATGTTACACAGAAACATCAGAAAATACACAGCGTTTAGATCGTCTTAAAACAATACCATTTCTTCAAGCCGAGTAAATCAAACAATTTTTTAGGCATTCGATCACTCGGGATGATCAATAAAACCTTGTTTATGAGATAAAACACGGCTCGTAGATATAGTCTTGTTCTAGAATTGCTAATTACAGATATCACCACAACAAAAGCAAGCCCGATGAAGGGTAACCATGATCCAGACAGTTTGAGTGAGAAAACAGTGGATAATGAAAGGCTGCGCGTGTGAACACACTATGCCGCGCGACGCTACAAAGCGCCACGCGGCGTAGTTTGTCGAGCACAAGGGCTGTTTTTAAAATGGTTTTTAAGTCAAGGCTTAACCTAAAGGGGGTTGGTCCTGACGACAGAAGAGCCCCCTCAGGGCCAGGACGAGGCCTAACCCAAGGAAACTTTGTTTTTACCTTTGATCTTGAGCTTGATCGAGGATGGTTAATGAAAGATGATGACGGATGTTGAAAGATGTGAGCGGGTGAGATCGGGTGAGGAAAGAAAGGTGTGGATGTGAATGGTTGTTGGGTATTTCGGTGGATGAAGTCTCAAAGTTAGTAAGAGGCTAACTTTGATGGTGAGGAGAAAAATGGAGTAAAGAGCCTAGAGAATGTCTTTTGGGAATGGCATTCTTAAGGCCTGGAAGTAGAGAATGGGTGTAAAGGTAAGAAGAGAGAGAAAGGTTTGGGATCAATGACTAAGGACCCCTTTTTTTCTTGAGTGGAAAGGTGTATTTATAGGCAAGAGCCAAGGAATTTGAATTCAAATGGTGGATGTATTTTCTGGGCGGGCCAGAAGTGCCTTTTCAGCTGAGCCATTTTGCAGTTGTGGCTCAAATGGGCGTGGCGGACAGCTTTCTGAGCCAGTTAGAACTTTACCAAAAATGCCGTGCGGTTTACTTCAAGATGTCGCACGGTGTAATAAGTTTCGTTACACCGCGCGCTGTAGTTGTGTTCTGCACGGTATTTTAGATCCAATCTAAGGCTTTTGGGCTTTTTTGGGCTATCGGTTCATTCAGGTTATTCTGGGTTTTCGGGCTATCTGTTCATTCAGGTTATTCTGGGTTTTTGGGTAATCCTTTATTCAAGCTCACAAAGGCACCATTTCCGTTATTTCATCATCGGGGCGTTCAAAGAACCTCTGAGGTTTGGATTTGGGTGTCTACGGTAGTCCCTCTTTAACGTAACTCGAATACCATTGGTTGGTACAAGGGACGCTTAAAGAATAGGCATCGCAATCCGTTGCTCTAAAGTCTTTGAACGGAAACAAAAACGCATGCAAATCGAAATGCAAGCAAATGACGATGGTGGTCGTGCCCGGGGAGCTGCCTACATACCCCGTTGTAGGGATCAGACCAACGTAGTTCAATTGGGACAATGCAAGTAAAATAAGTCTCGGAGGACAACTAGAGAAGCAATGCAATAAACTTGAGAAGATTGCCCATAGCGCCAAGTTTCGGTGGTGCCAAGTGCCATGCAAATAGTGCGATAAAATTCGAGACAAGCCCTCAGGAGGCGAAAATTCAAGTCAAGCCCTTGGGAGGCAAAAATTTGAGACGAGCCATCGGGAGGCAAAAATTGAGACGAGCCCCCGAGAGGCAAAAATTTGAGACGAGCCCCCGAGAGGCAAAAATTTAAGACGAGACTTTTGCGAGGCGAAATCTGAGACAAGACGAGCCCTCGGGGGGCAAAAATTTATGACAAGACAAGCCCTCAGACGGCGAAAATTCGAGACGAGACTTTTGCGAGTCGGGATAATACGTTTAAGTCCGTGGGTAAGAAAATTACGTTGAGTCCCGGAGGATGAATACCGCGGAAGATGTGAATACGATGAGTCCTCGGGGGACACAAAATTCCATGAGTCCCGAGGGACGAGAATCAAATGATCCCATAATCAATGCACAACATTCTAGAGGATTTTTGCTGCAAATCGGCTGGAATTTTGATTTCCAAGAAGATTTTGGTGGCTGGGTTGATCAATTTCTGAGAAAAATGGATTTACTCATGCAAAGCCATAATGCCGCGCGGCTTAGAGGAGTGGCGCACGGTATTTCGAATTTCCATGCAACTCTTTGATTACGGAGAACAGTCAGTTGGTTTAAGGGCACCCATTAATATGGGCATGCCCTTTCGTCGGCCGAAACCCCTTTTTAAAGGATGGTGGTGCTTCATTTCATGCATCACCAACAAAAGTTTCTCCAATCTCTTCATCTCCCCCTACACTTCTCAAAAACAAGTTGCGAAAACCAGTTTCATGGCGGATAACAGTGTCGTGGCGCGATTTCCCTAGAGGCTAAGATGGCCATTTACCGGGAGGAAATCGAGGAACTCAACCGACAAATTGCGAGGTTGATCTCTACGATCCGCACTCTTCGCCGCGCTGTCTCTAACCTTCAAGACTTTGCTTTTGATCAATAGGACGATAAGCACGACCCTGACTTTGCACCGGAGCACGAGTCCGACGACATTGCGGAGGACTCCGGGGGAAACCCGAACGGTTTCGACGACTATTCGGATGGAGCGAATGATGCTTCCGAAGAGGAGAGTGACTAAGGAGAGGAAGCAGAAGAAGAAGGGGCAGTAGGATCTTTTCCGTTTTCATTTTGTTTTTCTCTTTCCTCTTTTTTTTTTTTTTTGAAATGTAATGAAAAATCCCGGGGGTCACCCCGGGCTTAATGAAATGAAAAAGCCCCATTTTCCTTCTTATTTATCTGCTCGACTGCTTTCTATTTCCGAAAGAATGCGAATAATTCCAAACACAGCCTTGAATTTCAGGAACTGCTCTCCGAATTTGAACTATCCTAATAACCTAGTATGTCGTGCGTAGCTTATGGAAAGACGCACGGCATTACGAAACAAAAAGGGCCTGCATGTTCGATCATAATGCTGTGCGACTCTCCCAAAATGCCGTGCTGAGTATGGGTCATGAACTCGATTTGAACTTTATTCCAGACGAAACAAATTAATGGGGATATATATATATATATATATATATATATATATATATATATATATATATATATATATAGGTGAGGCGTCCAAAGTACAACCCACCATTCGAATTCTGTCTCTCACGCCCTCTCTCTACTCCATCATTCTGTTCTCTCTCTCTTTGCTCCCGTCTCTCTCTCTCTGTTCCCGTCTCTTTCTCTCTCTCTCACATTACGCTCATGGAGCAAAGTGACACACCCGGTGGTGATCAACCACCAAGGGTTGAGGTCACACCACCCCCTGCCCTTTCAGAGGGTGACATAGCGATCGGGGAGGTCCCAGAGACCCTCTCACCTTACGCTCATGGTGCAAGGTGACACACCCGGTAGTGATCAACCACCAAGGGTCGAGGTCACACCACCCCCAGCCCTTTTGAAGGGTGACATAGCGATCGGGGAGGTTTTAGAGACCTTGGGGGTCTCAGTTTGGGCAGCAATGGCCGAGGAAGCTGAGGCCTTGGCCACCGTGGTGGGTAGCGACGGTGGTGATGATGGTAGTGGGGTGCTGGCGGGCTATGGCCAAGGCGTAGAGAGTTTGGGTGCAATGGGATCGAGGAGCGAGGACGTGGCCACGGGCCGATCGGAAGGGGCAATTGATTCGGAGGATAGGGCCGCAGAGACTCACGATAGGGGTGGTCCGGATAGGGTAGAGGAGGAGACGGAGGCCCCTCCTATGAGGGAGCCTCGAGCCGACTTGGGGAAGGACCCCATTGTCACGGAGGAGCCGGTGGAGGAGCGGGAGACACTGGCCATGTTTGTTGGTAGTGGCGAGGGTGCTGAGTCGTCACGACCTGTAGGACTGGGTGACTACTTGGAGGCGGCATCCCTTGAGGATTTGGTTGAGACTTTACGGGGAGTGCCTGGGTTGGTGGCGGCCTTGCTTGACGCTCGCGAGAAGGAGCTTGAGGCCGGGACCACGAGGGGGCCGCAGGTGGAGGAGGAGGCTAGAGGTGAAGGAGCCCCTCAGAGGAGCATTGTGGAGGAGGCAGCGGAGGCTCTGAAGGGGCGAGGAGCTTATGCTGAGGCGACCTACGCTCCCCTTCAGCACGTGGTGGTGCCTTCTCTTCTAGACGCCTTGTAACGACCCTGATTTTTGGTTAATAAAAATTTCGTTAAAAATTTGAATTTTATTTTAATACTTGGATTTCATTTTTAACATCCAAAAATCGGTCGTTATTGACTTATAAAATTTTTTTTGTTATATTTGAAAATTCTTTATTTGTTTTATAAATCCCTTTTAGCGATTAATAATCCGTCATAATTAGATTTGAAACTTGTAAAATTGAATCATTTTACTCCGGACAATTTAGTCCTTCTCCCATGACTAGTATACTTGTAAACGTACTCGTATATTTTTCCTAATAAGTAAATAATATCTTTAAATTATATTTCTCGGCTGGAAATCCTACTTAGCAAGCATAGTTAGCTTTTAACCGATTAGTTAGCAAACCCTAACTACCGTTTGGCTTAGTGATGCATCGATGCCGGAGTGGTTAGTAGAAAAATTTTGTTCTTTGCCTTGACCATTGACTTGACTGCTTTTGCTTTGGCTTAGCTAGGCTACCTTGGCATCGGGTCGCGGTCGCGCCTTGATTTTTCCTTGGCGTTGCTGGGCTGCCTTGCTCTGCCTTGGCTGCCATTGGGTTCTGCCTTGGCATCGGGTCATGCCTTGCTTTTGCCTTGGCCACTGTTTGGCCACCGGGTTGCCTGGCCACCGCCTGGCCACCGCCTGTCCACTGCCACCGCTTGGCCACTGCTTGGCTATCGGACTGCCTGGCCACCGCCTGGCCACCGCCTGTCCACTGCCACCACTGCCATCGCTGTTGCATCGGCCAACTGCTTGCCATGTACCGCCTTTGGCCACCGCACTAGTAGCGGGCTGCCTTGGCCACGTTTACGCCTTGCCTTGGCGTTTGGCACCGTCGGGCTTTAATATTCCGTTATTAGGCGAGTTCCTAAATAAAACCAAAATACCACTCGAGCAATGGAAGCCTAGATTAAGTATCGTTAGCCTAATGCCCACTTAGCCTAATTACTTTTCCCTAACCCTAGAAGGACTATTTTACCCTTTCCTTTTAATCTTTATCCATTGGACAATAGATACTAGAGTAGTCTTTATCCATTGGTTATTACATGCTAGGAAGACCTTTGACCATTGGACAATAGTTGTTAGGGAGAAGACCAAGTTTGACTAGTAGTTGGAATAGTCTAGTCAAAAGCAAATAGTGTACTTCATGATGACTAGTCTTTACCCATTGGTTATTACATGCTAGAAAGATCTTTTGACCATTGGACAATAGTTGTTAGGGAGAAGACCAAGTTTGACTAGTAGTTGGTATAGTTTAGTCAAAAGCAAATAGTGTACTCCATGATGACTTTCCTTGGACCATTGGTTAATAACCGCTAGGGAAAACTTTACCCATTGGATAATAGATGTTAGGATTTGCCAAATAGGATGACAAGACAAGTCATGTGCTTCCTCATCATTACTTCTTTCGCCCATTGGTTAATAACCGCTAGGGAAATGTTAGACCCTTGGACAATAACCATTAGGGAAATTATTATCCATTGGATAATAGCATTGTCCAATATTCCCATGGGATTCTTGGTGAAAGATATGATAGTACTTTCTCCTACAAAAAGAATAATCATAAGCCATGTGAGCATTTAAGTGGTCTTGTCCTTTTCTTCCTAGTTCTTTCCATAAATGTGCATATATGTATATACATAGATGTACTTTGACCAAGAAAGAGAGAGATGGCCGAATGAGAGGGAGAGGGAAGGTAAGATGTATGTGTGTCATACTTTGACAAGTTGTAGTACTTGAACACTATTTGACCAAGTTGCACTTGTTGTTGGGATTTGGCTTGACAAGACTAGACAATGGAGCAAATCCATGGAAGAAAGAGAGAGAGATATGGCCGAATGAGAGAGAAGGGGAGAGTGCATTGAACCTTGGCATATGGGTGTACTTTGAACACTATTTACCAAGTGGCACTTAGTTGGCATACTATTGCATGACAAGACTAGACAATAGGAGCAAATCTATAGGAGAGAGAGAGAGAGATATGGCCGGCCAAGTGGAGTGCGGGGGGAGCTTCATTTTGCCTATAAATAGCATCCATTCCATGCCTTTCAACTCACACCTTCACCATTCAACTTCTCTCTCTAGAAAGCTTAGTGTTCTTGCTTGTTCTTGCTTTGTTCTTGAGTGTTCTTGAAGTTCTTCTCTTGTTCTTCAAGAAACTCATCCTAAGCCGCCACTAAACCACCACTTCACCACCCTTCGATCCATAAGAGTTTAGTAGTATAGTCAAGATTTAGTTTCGAGAGAAACCTTTCTCTTTCGAAGCTACCAGAAGTCCATCGTAAACCGTTACTCCGTCCGTCCGCCGACTTTCTTTCCGTTGATCTTTTCGTAGTCCTTTTCTACCGCCAAGAAGAAAGGTAGTGTAATCAACCCATAATCCTAAATATATGTTAGACACTACTCCTTGTCTTAGTTTTAACCCTAGCTAAGTCGTTATAATGAAAGTATGATAATGATAGTTTATTTTCTTAAAACGTTGGATGCATGATAGTTAGTGAACTTAATATTGCTATTGGATGATTAAGCATGATTAGAATCAACTTAAGATATAACTTTGTGTAGAAGTAATCGCATGTTGATCTTTTAACTTAACTATAAGCTTATATTCCATTGCTTGTGGTATTATAACAAAGCATATGGTGGATTACCACCCCAAGGGCGTCCGCACATGTGGCGTTATGCTTTAAGTAATGGTTATGGACATGCTATGTACTTGCTTGGATTATACTTACCTTAAGTATGCAAACATGAGTTAAACGGTTAAGGTATCAAAGCTAGTTAGCAAAACTTGTTTTACTAAAGTACTAAAGAAGAATGAGCATGTCAAATAATGAATTTCTACGTCAATAACCATGTGTTGTTTTGAAAATCCCACAAAGGAAGAAAGAACGGATTTTTTCGTAATATATTATTGTCTTGAGGATGATTATGAACATGTATGTATATTTGTTTGCATTACTTGTTGCTGATAAAACATAAGTGGCTTTAAGTAATAATTTGAGCACGATTAGGTAATATAGAGTTGGATGATCTTGCTAGTTTAGTTTCAAGATTACTTTAAAGTGATTTGTCCTACCGCGGAGTCTATGCATGATTACGAGACACGAAAATCGAGAAAGTAGAAACATGTCACCTAGGGTGTGGACAAAGGAAATAATTGGACTTGGTAAAATACTTTCGAAACTACATAATGGCCGGACTTGGTAGCCTTATGTTGGTGTGTGATGCCAACGGAGCTGGACTTGGTAGCTTCATTGGAGGTGTGTGACTTGGTTATCCGCGGAGAGGAGCCAAGATGTGACACAATGTGCCAGACTTGGTAGCCATTGTGGCCTATAAGCCGGACTTGGTAGCTTATTGGTTATGTGCGTTCACAATGTGCCGGACTTGGTAGCCCATTGTGTAGATTGTTAACGGAGCCGGACGTGGTAGCTTCATTGATTGATTGGGCTTGGTTATCCGCGGAGAGGAGCCAAGGCAAGATTTGATAACGTGGCCGGACTTGGTAGCCATTGTGGCCAATGAGCCGGACTGGGTAGCTCATTGGTGTGTGCGTGTGATTTTTTTTGGAAATGATGTTGAAAGATGAGATACAAAACGATGAGTCACGTAGGAGAAACACACGAAAACATGCCACCAACGACAGATAGCGAATGCGGATGTGTCATTGTTGTTGTTATTGTTATATTAATGCATGAGCTGTTATGACTCTTTATGATATATGCATGACTTGCTATTTGTAAGTTAAGGGTTAGTGGGTATAGGATTATTCTGCTGAGCTCTTGTAGCTCACGGTGTTACCTTTGGTGACCCTGACATATTATATCGGTGGCGACGCTGGTATAATGTGTCAGATTTTGTAGATGATCAAGATGAACAGTACACCTTGGAGACTTTTGGTGCTGAGGAGCTTGCTAGGAGGGAAAAAGAGGCGGAGCAGTAGTTAACCTTAGCTTATCCCCTCTTTTGTTGAATAAAAGTACTCTTGTGAGAATTATATTGTAATAATGAGCTAGACTCTCTTTAGTTTATTCAATAAAAATGTTTATTTAACGTACCCAAAATTCGGGGCGTTACACGCCTATAGGTCGGAGAGGCCTATATACGACGAGGCCTTGGTCCTGAGGGACCCACGGCAGCACCTTTCCTTAGGCCGAGACGAGGTATACTTTAAATACTTGCATTTCAAATTCCAAATGCTCTATGCTTTCATTTCCTCGCTTTGAATATCATACCTGTCTTGAATGCTATGCTTGAATATTGCCAATTTACTGCAACAGGTGATTTCGATCTCGTCTTACGGTGGTGCGGTGGACGTGCCGAAGTTTTGGGAGAGGCTCCCCGAGGCGGTGAGGGAGATAGTGAGGCCGGCAGGCTTCGGGTTTGTTGGTGTCACGCCCTCAATTTTCAACATAAATAAAAATAACGTTTGATAATTAAAAATCCTCACCGGTGTTACAATAAATAACCCAAAAGATAGTTCAGTCCCCAATTCTATGAATTTGCCTAATACATTACAGAGTTCCAATATACAAAAAATCAATACACAGCGATTTGTTTTACATAGATAGTGAAGTACTCTTCAAAATGGCTTTTGTCAAATGACATAACATGCATTCCAAGCACTCCATGGCGATGACCTGCAAAATACCTGAAAATGATAGATTGAGCTAAACTAGCCCAGTAGGGAAATCTATACTCAAGCTATGAGAAAATGAGATGAAATATGCACCAGGAATGAATGGGTGACTAATGGTAGATATGCCCAAAATACGGATGATTACCAACGAACTGCACACTATAGTCAAAGAGTTCTAGACTTCACATAAATATTACTGATCATCTACATCTCAACTAGATAAAACTCATGTCAGCCCACATTAGTCTATAACCAATTTTAAACCATCATTTTATTCTTCGTACGATACTACACCTTTCTCGTTTCCATACTTATCATCATCAAATCCTTGTACTGCAAAACCTATTCTTTCTTTTATTCAGGTATTTCCCATCGGTAGTAATCACCAAGGTCAACTCGGGTCTAATTCCCTCGAGCGCATGGTCACCCCGAGTCTATTCCCTCAATAATAATAATCACTTGGGTCACCTTAGGTCTATTTCCCTCGAGCGCAGGGTCACCCCAAGTCTATTCCCTTAATAATAATAACAATCTCATGGGTCACCTCGGGTCTAGTTCCCTCGAGCGCAGGGTCACCCCGAGTCTATTCCCTCAATAACAACCATTAAGGTCACTCCTCACACATTTCATAGTCAACTTCATCATCAATCTTTCGGTTGTACTATAAAACTTCAATTAATCATTACATAACTCCACACATGTACATATTTCTATCCTTTCATTGGTTTACTTATCTGCATCCAACATAGTGAATTAAACCCAAAGAATGGAAAGGTTCAACAAGTCATGAGGACACAAGTTATTATACCATCTCAAACAGTTCTTTGAAAACATTGGTTTCACTACAAGCATTCTAATCAATCAACTATATTAGAGCATCGGCTAAAGATTGAACACATACCATTTCCCACGTGTCATCATACTCTAAATAACCCACAAACCCAAGGTAACTATATGACGTACGACTTGCCTGTATCGATACTTAAACCTTAGATAACGAACGCCAAAGGGAGCTAATATAGTTCAACGAATCAGGAGGGCAAAAGATCCTGCTAGACATGCTCACGTCTACCCATAATTCTCACTACGGCGCCCCATACAGCCTACGGTACTCCTAACCAGCTTTATAGCACATCTCCCATTCACACGAAACAAAGATGACACCTAACGATTGATTAAAGAGTGAAAACGATCAACAAAGCGTCAAAGGATGGGTAACCAAGCTTAGAGATGGTTTAAAGGTGTTTTAGATGTGTTAGAGGTGATCGGAACCCAGAACAATGGAGAAAGAATCAAGATCAGCAAAGTTGCCCAAAAGCACAGTGTTATCCATACCATGGTCTAAGGTATACACTTCGGCCAAGATCGCTCCAGACGCAAGGGTATGGATAATGATGGAAAATGTTATGGATAACGATTGGTTTTCTGGGCTCATGGGTGCAATGTTATCGATAACGATGGAAAATGTTATGGATAACGATTGGTTTTCTGGGCTCATGGGTGCAATGTTATCGATAACGATGGAAAATGTTATGGATAACAAGGGCTATTTGAGCAGATCTTCAACAAACTATCAGGGGTTCAACAACAACAATAACCACTACAACAACAACATCAACAATCATAGGCATGAATCAAGGTACAAAATCATCTCATAAACATATAGAGAGAGTAATAAATCCCTACCTTAAAGTTGGAGAGTAAACCCCAAGAGATATAGAGCCCTAGCTTTCCGAAATTGAAACCCGAACACAACACAACTCCTCCGAGCTCCACCGACAAAATACGGACCACAATATGCGAAGGGATGAAAGATTGAAGGTTGTTTGTCTTGGGTTTTGAGTTTGGAGTGGAGTTTTGAGTGTTTGAGTGAGAGAGGGAGAGAAGAACCAAGAGAGAGAGAAGGAGGTCGGGAGAGTAGAGAGAGAGTGGACTGGGGATTTTAATCCCCTACTTCCCCACACATGCATATATACTCACACACACACAACTCACACTTGCACTCCCTCCACTAACGATCCTCTCGTATTGACCCCAAATTAAATGAACTCGACAAATTCCATATTTTCCTCATTTATAATATCGAATAAACTCTTTTAACGATTTCTAAAATTACGGGTCCTTACACCTTTCCCTCCTTAAAGAAATTTTGTCCTCGAAATTTAATAAACCAAGTCCAATCATGCCAAGCAACATATCAACATACTCCAACCGTAATGCTATCTATCATACAACAATTCAATAACCATCAATATCTATGTCAAAGATTTACATCAATCAAACCACAACAAACACGAGTATATCTTTCTAACTTGGTCCTTCCTTTCCCGTCTAAGCTACCGCTAACGGCATCGGCATACCTCTCAATACTTGACCATGCAAGTTCAAGATACGTATCGGATTTTCACCATAGGACACGTCGGCCTCTAACTCGAGTTCGAACCCTTCTAACACATGCAATGGATTCAACACATACTCCCTCGACATCCGTATATATAACGCATCAAAGTACCCAAGGAATTTTAGCGCCACTGCCAAATGGTACACAATTTCTAAGCTCCCGTTTATCTCGAAACTTCTATATATATGTATGGTTATCTATCCAAACAAAAGATCTAGCCTCTAAATGTAATTCGATAGTCCAATTGACTTCCCGAGACTTCCATCTAGAAGGTGCGGTGATCAAGCGCCTCTTCCAATTGGATTTCATCGGTTGTCGCCTGGGTATCCGATAGACACACGTTATATCCAACACTTAACCCATCTTTCTAGAGATACAAGCTTCCAAATATCGTTGGCGAATAGATCTCATCGTACTCCTCTATATTAAATCTAAGGGATCTAGAACACAAGCCTATTCTTCTAAAAGTCGCGCCAAATTCTCACACCAGGTCGGGTCATTCTAAATCATGAGAAGGATTTGATTTGTTATCTCAAATGAAGCGAGCACTCTCCAAAACTCAAACCACGCCAATCGAGAATTCAAAGAACGGTAACAAGGTATCCGAAATCCAATGAACACATGGAAGCTGTAAGGCAGCCAAACAACACACTTAATGTACAATCTCCTAATGATCCGAAGAATCTTGAAATTATCGATCATAACCTTCCTATTGTTCGATAAGTCAACGAATTCAATGAACACTCTCTTAGCAACTGAACGATGTCGATACTATAGTTAGATACAAGGTTGTGACATAGATCTTGATAGACTAGTTGATACAAGGTCAGAATTTGTCCAATGCCAGAAATGACAAGGCTTCTAATAGATTGAGGTTGAACGTTATAAAACGAATCACGTGCCCTTAGAGTTGGGGAGCCATAACAAGTGAAGTCAAATTAACCGACACCAACTGATGGATTTCAATAAATACGTCACCACAAGATTCGACACCATCTACAACACAAGAACTTATATAGGGTAACAAGTTCCAGCAAATAGACTACTAAATGCGACAATGAAGTCCAATCACTATTGAATAGGTCTAGGCAAACAAACAGATACGAAGTGGATACAAGTCCAACTCACACAATTTTATGGTTAAGGAATCAAAACAAATGGTGGCATCAAAGTTGATAATAGTAGCAACAAAGTCTAAATTGACCGTATCAACGAATTCGTATGTCAAACAATGTGTGACCATAGGTTGAGTTTAATAGGTTGAAGTTGCAAACTGAATACTCACATGGAATAACAGTTACAACCAAGCGACGAAAACAATAGTCGCAACAAAGAAATCTAAACTGAACAATGAAAGCTCATTGACCAATGGAAACTTATTTCTAGTGGGATGATGTCAAAAATAAGACTCTGAATGGGATACGAGAAACATTCGTCAACGTCAATAGCAAAGGTGTCACAGGACACTTCGCCACAAGATTTTGAATATACTCAAGAAAAGCTAAGAACGGATTGTTTAACAATTAACTTAAATATCAAGAATTTTGACAAGTCAACAACACAACAGACTTCATAGAGATAGCTTACGGTACAATTCTAACAAGATTCAACTAGGCCACTGAATAAGGGTACGTAAAGAAACAATGCTTAAGAAATCGCATTGGAATACCCCCTACTATCATGAATGCAACCAGTCTCCACCCAAATCATATCGATCATCACCACGCTGAAATTGAAGAAGTCAAAGACAGCACTTCCATATGGAACAATTAACCCCTAATCTTGTTAAATATGACCTATCGATGTTTCTTAACAAGCGTGGACTAAGGTTTCTTATTTCTTTTTTTTTTTTAATTCTGAACATGAACAACAATGAGATTCTCAATGAATGAAATGCTTCCGAATCTGAAAGTATTGTAGTGAATGAGTAAACAACTAGGGAAAGATAATACCTCAAATAAGTGACATATCTAAGAGCTAGAGAGTGGTAGGAGGCGGTAGTTTAGCTGTGGGCATGCATCTGTTGCTGTTTCGGTGTGCGTGTATGCTGCTATAGTGAGCTCGACTCACCATGTACTCCCAGTCTATGAGGAAAATTTCTCGCCATGTGACCACGTTTGCCGCAAGTATAACAAGATCCCCCACTCCATGGACATTGAGAACGAATATGACCAGATTGACGACATTGATAACACACGATTTGACGTTTGAGGAGAACTCTCGGAGTCCTGGAATAAGGAGGTGGCTTAAGGCCCTGTTGACCCTGAATAGAGGGATTCGACACCCTAGGTTTCTTCCTTTCTGAACTCTCAGCATTCTCGGAAGGTGATCCCACACTAACAACTCGATGTCTAGTTTCACCCACATTCATGTCGCTCTGTGCACCCTCTAGTGTCTCAACACCTTTCACGCTCTCAACTATCTCAGGAAACATTATCTCATCCCTAGTAGACTGACTCACCTCATCCTCCCCATATGCACTACGACCCTGGTAATCATAATCCTTGGTCTCATCCCACCTAACTCCACACCTTGAAGACATTCTA
Source organism: Rhododendron molle (assembly GCA_025413875.1). Lineage (NCBI taxonomy): Eukaryota > Viridiplantae > Streptophyta > Magnoliopsida > Ericales > Ericaceae > Rhododendron > Rhododendron molle. The sequence continues at coordinate 31,970,024 of CM046388.1, read as the reverse complement.
CTGCGAAAGCATAAGACACAAAATCACCATAAGGGTCGAAATTATCAACATTAGTCACATCACTTTATGATACAGGTCTCCGACATTTCTAACATAGATCAACAACTCTGCGCCATTCTACTGGAATACATATGCAATGCTATATCGACGTGCAAACTCATTCATGCAAGCACACATGTGATTTTGTAAAAAGATGCAGTGACTTTTGAACCCATGAGACTAAAAGTCTCCCCATGGTCTCGAGGTATTCTAAACCTCTGCTCTGATACCAAATTATCACGCCCTCGATTTTCAACATAAATAAGAATAACGTTTGATAATTAAAAATCCTCACCGGAGTTACAATAAATAACCCAAAAGATAGTTCAGTCCCCAATTCTATGAATTTGCCCAATACATTACAGAGTTCCAAAATACATAAAATCAATACACAGCGATTTGTTTTACAAAGATAGTGAAGTACTCTTCAAAATAGCTTTAGTCAAATGACAACAGCATGCATTCCAAGCACTCCATGGCGGTGACCTGCAAAATACCTGAAAATGATAGTGTGGGCTACCACAGCCCCGGGTGGATCGGGGGGGCCCGAAAAACACTATTTTTGGATCGAATTGAAAAATTTGAAGAGTCGCCACCCGGATTTATGGTTCGCCACCCGAGAAACCGTTTTATTTGAAAATTGATTTGAATTGAAAATTAGAGATTTGAAAAGGGTTTCGGAAGCCACGTTACGAGGGGGGAAGGGTTTTACGGCACCCCTCTCACCCGATTTGAAATCGGTCTCTACTAAACATTTGTGGGATTTTTCAAAAGATTTTATTTCATTAAAGCAAGTAGCAAACATTTACAGATATATCAAATAAAGAGTGCATGTTGGTGCCAGTGAGCGATATGTGATGAAATGATGATGAATAATACACCATAACAAAAAAAACTGGAAAATCTGCCATTGGATTCACTTCTGAGCGCTCAGGAATGGTCTCGAGCGCTCGGGAGTGCTGTCAACACTTCCTGCAAATGTTAGTACTAAATAAAAAAAAACCAACTAGCAAGTATGTACAAATACCAAAAGATAACAGTGCATGCATGTGCAAAGTGTACAAGGTGCAATAGAAAGATGAAGCAAGTAAACAGAATGAATTGTCACTGGAATCACTCCCGAGCGTTTGGGAGTGGTTTCGAGCGCTCGAGAGTGTTTCCAACACCTCCTGCAAATTTTGTTAGACATATTCACATGCTAGTACTGCCGGCAAAATCACAAAGAAATCAAAGTACAGACGTGCATAGCTAGAGGCTCAAATAGCTAAGAATTGGTCTTAACCATTCAAACCTTGCTTCCTTGCAACTGTAAAGAAACCTAACTGGGCTCTGGAAGGACCAGTACACACCCAGTGTCTATTGAAAACAGAAAATGAAATACATAATGAACAAATTAAGCAATTAGCAAGTATTCACAAGTATAGCAAGTAAGAAGGTGCATGCTTGTGCTGGTGTACAGTGTGTATTGATATAATGATGCAAAATGCAGGACAATAAAGGAGAAATATAGATCTGTTGCTGAGTTCACTCCCGAGCGCTCAGAAGTGGTCCTGAGCGCTCAGGACCTCTTTCCCTTGCAAAACAAAACTTAGCACTTTTTGATAGTGGGCAGAATATACCAACACAGACATATGGATTAAAATAGTATATATGCAGGTTTGCTCAGCATCAGACTCAAACAAACAAGAACAGGTCTTGAATGTCCAAATATCACTTCCTTGCAAACAGAAAATAAACTTAACTGGGCTCTGGAGGGACTAGTGCACACCCAGTATCTACTAAGAATAGAAAATGCAGCATTGAATGTCAAAACAAGATTTTGGTGAGCAGCAGCACTCCTGAGCACTCAGGAATGGTCCCGAGCGCTCGGGAGTGCACGCGGTGCCCAGAAATTGTTTTGTTTCTTTGTGCTCCCCTTGCTCTTGTAGTTAAACTAAGATCAAATGAGCTCACAACTAGTATGAGGAACTGGCTTGAGCCCTTGATCTCCCTCAGAAGTGGAAAAGCATTGAATAACTTGGAAAAAAAACCAAGTTTATACCTTTTCTTGGCTCGAACTTGACTTCTTGGACTGATTTTGGAGCTTGAAGATGGTTAGAAAATAGTTTGAGAAGTGGGAATTTAGGCCTCCATTTCTCTTAGAGACTTTGCTTGAGAATTGGTGATTTTTCTTAGAAAGTGGAGGTTGTTTTGAAAGAGCTTGAGAGAGAAGTTTAGAGACTGGTTTTTGGCAGCAAAAGGGGGAGGGAGAGACTGAAATTTCGTTGTCATCTCAACTGGTAATGAAGGGGTATTTATAAGGGAGCCAAAAATCATGGTTTAACTTTGAAAATCAAATGAAAATGAAAAGAAAATGTTTTGGGGAGAGAAAAGGCATCATGAGATGCCCTGCTGGCTCAGGCATGCTTGGGGTATGCAGGTTTGAATGTTGAACGATCTGAAAAGCCTGAAAAGCCATAGTCAAAGGCCAAGCTCAACATGCATTGGCCTGTCAGCACTCCCGAGCGCTCTAGAGTGGTCTTGAGCGCTTGGGAGTGGCTACCCAAATTTAAAAGGGTGCCACGGACACTCCCTAACTCGGTTTTGGGTGGTTTTCAAAGCGTTGGAAAGCTCGTTGAGTCCTCTTTCTAACCCAATTGGTTTCATTCAATGTTATTTTATATGCTGAAATGTGTGCCAATTTTGCCCCCAAGGTGTCAGAAAAAATGATGGTTTTGGTTTGAAAAAGTACAAGAAACATCATTCAAGCTTTAGCCAAGTCCTGTTTTGATTCATTTTCATCATCGGGGAGCCTCGAGGGTGCAAATTAAGGATAAAGAATAGGTCCAAATTGGGGTGTCTACAGTTGCCCCTCTTTGGGTGGTGCTCGGCATCATGTCTGGATGCGAGTGACGTCCAAAGATTGAGACAGCCCAATTCGAGCCCTACTAAATCCTTAATTCAAAATCAAATGCAAGTAAAAATGTACAAGCATTCGAAACATGAGGTCATTCTCTTTCGAGCTGCCTACGTACCCTGTTTGCAGGGATCAGACCAGCGTAGTTCTTCGGGGCAAATGCAAACATGCAGACATGCACGCAAATGATCGACAAGATAGATTGATTGAGGAGCGCCCCACCGATTGCTCAATCTCAGTGGGTGGAACAAATAAACAAGCGAAAAGGTTGTAAACCTAACATAAAATACACCGCGATGGGTGCCATCCAATGGGACAAGTTAGTTTGTCTCGAAGGGATAAAACCAAATCTATGGTGGAAGGTGATTGAAAGATGTCCCTCAGGACGATGCCAAATCTATGGCGGGAGTTGATTGAAAGATGTCCCTCAGGACAATGCCAAATCTATGGCAGGAGTTGATTGAAAGGTGTCCCTCAGAACGATGCCAAATCTAAGGCGGGAGTTGATTGAAAGATGTCCCTCAGGACAATGCCAAATCTATGGCAGGAGTTGATTGAAAGGTGTCCCTCAGGACGATGCCAAATCTATGGCAGAAGTTGATTGAAAGATGTCCCTAAGGACGGTGCCAAATCTATGGCGGAAGATGATTGAATGATGTCCCAGAGGACAATGCCAAATCTATGTCGGTATTGGTTTGGTAGATGTCCCTCAGGACGGTGCCAAATCTATGGCAGAAAATGATTGAAAGATGTCCCGAAGGACGATGCCAAATCTATGGCAGAAGATGATTGAATGATGTCCAACATGTCAAGTAGTCAAGTTGACAAATATGATGAAGGCGACCATAAGAGGTCGAGGCTAGAAAGCGAGACCCATGTTTCGACATCTAACAACAATGATGATTTTTTATTTATTTGAAAACAACAAAGGACATATCCGAGTACCCTTTCTGCTTTACTATTTTTGACCAGCGGGCTTGGGATGGAGTTTGTCTTTGGATGGAAATTGGGTCTGAGCTGGATCCAGGGCTTGAGCTGGAGTTGGTTTGAGTTTGACTTTGATCAAGGCTTGAGTTTTGAGCATTCAGGCCCCAGTCTTGATATGCTTGCTATGATTGATGACATTGGGCTAATGTGCCCCAGTGACAGATCTCAGTTCTGATTTTTTTTCTTGATTCCACTGATAGTTTCGGCAACCAGTTTTATCATGAGTGCAAGCGCGGGTTCTTCCATGTATTGGAATTTCTCTGATGAGTTGGGACCTCAAGATCAATATGACTTGACTAGACAGATGACCTTGTGTGAATTTGGACAAGGCTTAGATGACTCAAAAGTCAAGAAAGACCATTTATGAGAGGACTAACTCTCCATGATGATCTTGACTGGACGAGGAGTTTGATTTGACTCGATGAGAAACTTGATTATTTGAGGGTTCAAAAAATGACAAGCATGCCCCACAATTGACGTTTGAAATTGTCATGATAAAATCAAGTTTCGATGATTTTCCCATTTGGGGTTTTGAAATTGTTTTAGCTCCATCAAGTGATGCTCATTTAGGATTCTCTTTGATCTTGTTTTGTCAAAAACACGAGAATTTTTACCATGAATTGTGCCCCAGGTTGCTGATGACAATCCATGAATTTTGAAAATACCCCAACTTGGATTTTGTGGGATTCGTGAAACGTCTTGCCTTACCGCTTCTTCTTGTTTTCTCCCAGTGCCTAGGATTCTTGTTATCAAGTTGCATTTTCCAATCTGAAAGGACTTTGTCTTGGTTGTAACGTGGCCAAGGTTTAGCTTAACAAAGAAAGGATAATAGGCTCAAGAAGTTTTAATTTTCTTTGGGTTTCGAGAGCTAGCAGCCATCTTGAATATTTTTGTGCCCTTTTACTTTTGATGGGTGCCTTCTTTCACTTGATTCACTTTGCACTTTGTCGTGCCGATGTGTTTGGCACTTTCGTTGATTTTGGGCTTTCTCTGTTTTTCTTCGAAGTTTTGCATCTCATCGTGCCTATGTATTTGGCACTTTCACGCTTTGAATTCTGATGCACCGATGATAATCACGTGTTTGGCACATTTGTCTTCTTTATTTCACCCCAGTGTGGGGGGATAGCTGCTTAGCTGGGTTTTTTCAAAGAAATTGATTTAGGCTCAAAGGGGGTATCAATGGATATATATCTTCAAGCGTTTGATAAAAGAAAAGAATGCCTTTCTTCATTTTGAATTGCACAACTTGATAACTTGATCCTAGATGCAAGCTTTTGCCAAGATCATATTTTGAGGTTTTGATCTAGCGAGCTTTTTCTCGGGGCAATGTGTTGCTTCTCGATGGCATCAGGGAGTGGTCCCATGAAATTCTTCTTCTTGCCATGGCAAAGGTTTGATTGACAACTATCTTGTGTTTCGACTTCCCAATTGATGGTGAAAAACAATTCCAAGTTAAGGGATTATCACAAAACATGAGTTTATTATCACAATTTCGACACAAGAGGCTTGAGATTGATTCCAAAAGACGGGACAGACCGACAAAGGATTGACTCGAAAGATTGTGATCAAATTTTGGGATTGACACGAATGAACGTGACCGGGCCTCAAGATAAGGCTGCCTACGTATCCTTTTGCAAAGGAATCAGGTCATAACGTAGTTCGGGACTACGAATTGACTCTCTTTTTGGTTTTTCTTCTTCGACTACAAACCTAAATTTGAAAACGTACAGACACAAAAGCATGAAAGACTTGAAGTACAAACTGACTCAAAATCGACTTGAAGAAGACTCGACTTGAAACTTAAAAGGTTTCCGAACTCGTGAGAAATTCCATTCATGGATTGGCTTCATTGCAATCATGGTCCTTTGTTGCCAATGCCCTTTTAAAGGCCTCTTCTTGGCCTTTTGTTAGCTCTGGTCCTCCCTCACTATCCCTGGCATCATTCAGATTTCGATCCACCCTCAGATTCTGTGATGGCTTGGAGCTTATTATCGAGGCATCGACCTTAGCAGGGGTTGAAACAATGGATTCTGGTGGCCAATTGTCGATAATGCACTGGTGGGGATGGATTTTTATGCCATTGAAGATCCCGTTGACGGTTTGGTTGCTCAGAAGTTGTCCAAAGGAGCCATGTCTCATTGATTCACTAGCCGGTCTAACCTTGAACTCCTCAAAGATCAGAGGATAATTTTCCCCAAGTAGCTGCCACCCATCAGGTGTTGACTCCCATACCAGGTCTATGTTCTCAAGCATGCAAATCCCAACTTCCTTAGGTATATTGACAGTGGGTTTTGGCTCGGTTGTGGGTATGATGTATTGGCTAGGGTCGAATGAGGTTGGGTTGATATGGATGAGGTTGACATAGGGGTTTTGCGGGTGCTTTGGCTTTGAAAGTGAAGGTGAGATGGTTCCATTATCAATGAGATCTTGGATTTTGTGATGGAGACGGAAGCAATTATTGGTGGAATGGCCGATATATTGGTGGAAAGCACAGTAGGCATTTGGGTTGTGGGATGCCGGGAGCTTTTGAGGTAAGGGAGTTGGAGGGAGCGGCTCGATGAGGCTAGCTTCGAGGAGCTTCTCATAAACTGAGGACAAAGGTACGGGAAAGCGAGAGAAGATCCTTGGTTGGGTTTTGCAACTGGGTTGAGGGTTCATGGTGGTGCTGAGCGGACCTCTGGCAAAAGCTTTACTTGCTTCGCAACTGCATAACACTCCCTTGCTTTTGGGGTTGATCTCATCAATGTGTGCATCTTGCCTTTCAGCACTAATTTTAGATAGGGATCCAATATCCTCCTTTGAGCGATTCTTGGCGTCATGGAATTCCACCAAGTCTTCGAACATGTCCGAGAGCTTCACTTTTGAACATGGCTTGATTCTGACTGTAGGAGGGTGGTAGATTTGTGGAGTTTATTTGATCCTGCCATCATCAGCATTTAGTCCTAGATCTGGACTCGACATGGCGGAGGTGAAAAGGTCAACCAGCCCTTGCAATAGAGTTATCTGCTTATCCATTTTCTGACTCATTTCTTCTATGGTTTTTTTAAGCTCAACCAACTCTGTTTGCCCTGTCATTTTTGAGGTAGTCGAAAAGGTGGTATAGCTTTGTGTAGGATGGGTGGCCCAATGCTGACAGTAACGCAAAAAAAAGCGAACTCAGAATATGCCTCTGTTGTGATTTATTGAAAAAAAATGTGTATGAATAAAAGAATTGTTATTCACGTGTTGTCATCGTCGACTCAAGGGATCAAACTTTACGGATAGTTCCAACAGTCACGGGTAGGTCATTGTCAGACAGGTTAAATTCCACACGTTGGGAATCAAAGCCAATCTCCTTATCTAAGACCATCCGAGATAGAGCAATACGACTGCTGGAAGATGCACTTAAGGCTAGAGGGAGCCGTTCGAGCACGGCGAACACTGGAGTTATCCCAAACTCCAAGGATTTATGGTCTCCTAGACCTTGACTCAAGAAATGACAACCTATGAAGGATTGCCTTAGTCCTCAAAGATTCTTCCGAGTGTGTATCCTTTGATTACGAATAACAAGACTTGGGAGATATCAAGGCAAATTAAGGCTTCAACATTTTTCACCCGAAATTTCTATTTTGGTTTCAAAAAAACGTTTGGCGTAAATGACATGATATTGTAACCGGGGTGGCGTAGGTGGCATGGCGCCATTAGCCTAAGCGGTGTAAGTGACTTCGCACTATAACCTGAGTGGTGCGGGTATCACGGCATTGTAGCCTAATTGTTTCGTTGATTTTCATTGAATCCATGATTGAAAAATGTATTGAAGACTTAATGAATTTCGATATCTCTAAAACCTCATCGTTCCAAGGACTAAATAATTCCAACAACGTGCCTTTAAAAAGCACGACTCTTCATCGGTCCAGGCAATCCTAAACAAGCCGCGCGAGCGAGTCTAAGAGTTATACCCAAAAGCAAACGGACAGCATGAGATGCAAGGTGCGATGTGCAAGCGGGATAAGATTACGGTCTTTCGAAGGTTGCCTCATTCCTCAGAAATTTTTTTTTAGGGTGTATCCTTTGTTTAGAACAACAAGTTCTAAGAGATGTCAAAATGAACTAAGTATTCAACTAGTCCTCATTCGAAGTTTCAATTTTGAACTTGGAATAGCTTAGTATAGATGACGTGATACCATAACCAAAGTGGCGTCAGTGGCATGGCGCCATTAGCCGAAATGGTGTAAGTGACGTGGCGTCACGACATCGTTTCCACGTTATTCCTTATTCTCCATTGAATCTTCGATTAGGCGTTACTCAAGGACTTAGTATGTTTTGATTTCCCAAAGTCTCGTTGTTCTAAGGACTCATGTAGTTTAGACAACGTACACTAAGGTGCATGATTCTTCATCGGGTCTCAGCAACCATCTATAGACCACGCAAGCAAGTCTAAAGAAACACAACACTTGGAACAGACAGCATGATGGCATGACATGGATGAGATGCATGGTGAGATGCAAAAAGCAGTAACATGTAGGCAGGATATGGCACATAGTCCTACCTCGCGGGTCCCTGTCCTAGTTTGGAAGGTTCTATTGCTTTCTACACATGTATAAAGGCCGATTTTGGCTTGAAGGGGGTTCCCTGGACTAGAGTCAAAGTATACCTCCCATTATTGAGCGTACACCCAATAACGGTACAAACGGCAGATATGACTCATCACGGTCGAGCGTTGCCGAGCATTCCGAGCAGGATTGCCAGAACACAACAGCGAGGCTGAACAAGATATATATACAAAAGATAGAAAATGAAACAAAATGTTTTGAAAATCCTACAAACATTTTTCAAGCTTGGCTCTCTTGATTAATTAATACTTAAGGAAAGCGGGCCGTTTTGTCAACATTCCAACTTTTTCTAAAGTATCAATTAAACACACTCCCTAGCAGAGTCGCCACTGTGAGCTACCACAGCCCCGGGTGGATCGGGGCGGCCCGAAAAACACTATTTTTGGATCGAATTGAAAAATTTGAAGAGTCGCCACCCGGATTTATGGTTCGCCACCCGAGAAACCGTTTTATTTGAAAATGGTTGATTTGAATTGAAAACCCGAGATTTGAAAAGGGTTTGGAAGCCACGTTACGAGGGGGGAAGGGTTTTACGGCACCCCCCTCGCCCGATTTGAAATCGGTCTCTACTAAACATTTGTGGGATTTTTCAAAAGATTTTATTTCATTAAAGCAAGTAGCAAACATTTACAGATATATCAAATAAAGAGTGCATGTTGGTGCCAGTGAGCAATATGTGATGAAATGATGATGAATAATACACCATAAAAAAAAAAAATTGGAAAATCTGCCATTGGATTCACTTCTGAGCGCTCAGGAATGGTCTCGAGCGCTCGGGAGTGCTGTCAACACTTCCTGCAAATGTTAGTACTAAATAAAAAAAACCAACTAGCAAGTATGTACAAATACCAAAAGATAGCAGTGCATGCATGTGCAAAGTGTACAAGGTGCAATAGAAAGATGAAGCAAGTGAACAGAATGAACTGTCACTGGAATCACTCCCGAGTGCTTGGGAGTGGTTTCGAGCGCTCGAGAGTGTTGTCAACACCTCCTGCAAATTTTGTTAGACATATTCACATGCTTGTACTATCGGCAAAATCACAAAGAAATCAAAGTACAGACGTGCATAGCCAGAGGCTCAAATAGCTACGAACTGGTCTTAACCATTCAAACCTTGCTTCCTTGCAACTGTAAAGAAACCTAACTGGGCTCTGGAAGGACCAGTACACACCCAGTGTCTATTGAAAACAGAAAATGAAATACATAATGAACAAATTAAGAAATTAGCAAGTATTCACAAGTATAGCAAGTAAGAAGGTGCATGCTTGTGCTGGTGTATAGTGTGTATTGATATAATGATGCAAAATGCAGGACAATACAAGAGAAATATAGATTTGTTGCTGAGTTCACTTTCGAGTGCTCAGAAGTGGTCCTGAGTGCTTAGGACCTCTTTCCCCTGCAAAACAGAACATAGCACTTTTTGATAGTAGGCAGAATATACCAACATAGACATATGGATTAAAACAGTATATATGCAGGTTTGCTCAGCATCAGACTCAAACAAACAAGAACAGGTCTTGAATGTCCAAGTATCACTTCCTTGCAAATAGAAAATAAACTTAACTGGGCTCTGGAGGGACTAGTGCACACCCAATATCTACTAAGAATAAAAAATGCAGCATTGAATGTCAAAACAAGATTTTTGTAACGACCCTGATTTTTGGTAAATAAAAATTTCGTTAAAAATTTGAATTTTATTTTATTACTTGGATTTTTATTTCTATAACCAAAAATCTGTCGTTACTGACTAATAAAAATCTCATTGTCTATTCGAGAAATCTTGATTAGGTTTAATCGCCGTTTAACTGTCGTCTTTCCCGTCATTAGGTCTTGAACCCTTTGTCTTGGCTGGAAATCCTATCTAGCAACCCTAGCTAGCTTTTAACTGACAATTTGACCTAGCAATCGTTTGACCTAATTACCGATCGTTCCTAAACCTCGGTGAACCTTACCCGTGAACCTTTTGAAACCCTTGTGCCTTGTTCCTTTCACTTTTCAAAAAGTATTTTTCAAAAAATACCTACTAGATTCTCCCTAGATTCCCCCTACTTCTACCATTTCTCTCTCTATCTCTCTCCACTTATTACCCCTACTATTTTTCAAAAAACTTTTCAAAAACCAAACCAAACACAGCATTGAGCTTCGTAACTCTAGATTAAACCCTTTGAACCATTTGAACCTTTTAGCTATCAACCATTTGACGATAACGTTAGGGTTATCCTTACCCATTGGATAATAGGTATACCTTAGTTAATCCAATTAGGCACTAGATTAGATAAGTACTTAATTACAAGTATTATACATCCTAGCATTACCCGTTGGATAATAACTGCTAGGAGAATTATTACCCATTGGACAATAGGTCAAAGTACTTACCATCATTACCCATTGGTTAATAAACCATTAGGAGAACCATGATCCATTGATCAATAGCATTAGTCTTGCTATCAAGTACAAGATCCATTAGTTTAAAAGATTCACCATGTGTTGAAATACTTATATCTATATGTATTTGTATATATATATAAATGTTAGGGGAATTATTACCCCTTGGATAATAGCTATACTTGCCAATCAAGTATTAGGTTAATAAAATAATAGATCTTCCATATGTGTTAATTGATTAAAATAAAGTTAGTACATTAGGTTAAATATTATAAGTACTTAGTACTTTGAAAGTACAACATAGTTTATTAGGATATTAGATATGACATATCTAGGAGGATTTTGAAGTACTTGGTTATATATATTTATATGTGTACTTATATATATATATATTTATAGTTATATGTATTATAATGGGTAAGTACCATGTGTGTATTTCAATATTTAATTTGAAAAATCTTAGTTGCTAGAAAGTATAGGATTGTGAAGTACCCATATCTATATATTATATATGTTTACTTTCATGTATATATATATATATATATATTAATATACATAGTACAAGAGAGAGAGAGAGAGAGAGAGAGGAGAGAGAGAGAGATGGGCCGAGAGAGAGAGAGAGAGAGAGAGAGAGCGAGAGAGAAAGAGGAAGGAGAAAGAGATTGTACCTTGAAGATCTCCATTGTGCTTGCATTGTACTTTGAAAATATGCAATCTATGGGATTCTCTTTTACAAGCAAAAATCTATACTTTCAATGTACAACTTGTACGTTTTCCCATTTTATTACTTGATCAAATCTCCTTTCTCCCATTCAATCTTCCATAATCCCACCCAAGGACAACCATAACTAGTTTTCTATGCTTTCAAGTACTAAGACTAGACTAGAAACCCAATTGAATAAACTAGATTTGTCCTAGTTCTTGGAGTACAAGCAAAGCAATATCTTCATAGCCATGCATACCTAGTTCTAGGCCTTAATCTTGCAAGAAAGCATAACCAGAAAGTGTTAAAAAAATAGATATGGAGAGAGAGAGAGAGAGAATTCGGATGAGAAGGAGAGAGAGGGGAGCCTTGGCCTGTAAATACCCACCTCATTGTGCTTTGAACTCACACCTTCATCCCATTCTCTCACTTCTCTCTTGAAAGCTTAGTGTTCTTATTGTTCTTGAGTAGTTTTAGCTTGTTCTTGAGGTTTTTCAAGAAACTTTCCTTTGCCGCCACTAAACCACCACTCGACCACCACCTCGATCCAAAAGTAGTAGTAGTTGTAGTTAGGTTCTAGTTTCGAGAGAAGCCTTTCTCTTTCAAAGCTATCGGAAACTTATCGTAACCCGTTATTTCGTTGGATAACCGACTTTCTTTCCGTCGTACCTTCCGTAGCTTACTACCGCCAAGAAGAACGGTAGAATGTCCTTACTCTCTACCCTAAGTATAGTTTGTATGCATGTTGAATCGAACTTAGGAAGCTATATGTTAGTATGAACGTGTTTACTTTGATCTTAAGAATACTTGACTGCATGATTTGGTTGGTAGTTGTTTATTTGTTACTTGCCTTACTTTTTGCGTTAAATGTTGAGAATGATGATGTGATAGTATGAGCATACAATCTAAGATGCAGTTGGATGATCTTGCTAGTTTAGTTTCAAGATTACTAGGAATGAGTTGTACTTACTTGTGAAGTCTACCGCGGAGCCTATGCATGAATACGTGACACGGAAATCGAGAAAGTAGAAACATGACGTCTAGGGTGTATTAATAACAAGAAGCGTTTTGAAACCTGCAATGTAGCTGGACTTGCCCAGTGTAGAGATGTGTTTGCAAAGGATAAAATATTTTCGAAACTACATAATGACCATGTGTGAAGATCATTATGTGGTGTGTGTGTGTGTCCAATGGGAACCCGGAGCAGCGGAACCATTGTGAGGGTGTGTGTGTCCAATGGGAACCCGGAGCAGCGGAACCATTGTGAGTGTGTGTGTACTCCCATGGGAACCCGGAGCGGCGGAACCATGGTGAGGTATGGCTTGGTTATCCGTGGAGAGGAGCCAATGCTAATTGTGTGCCAATGGGAACCCGGAGCGGCGGAACCGAGGTTGTTTGTGTCAAAACTGATTTTTGAAATGTGCGCCAATGGGAACCCGGAGCGGCAGAACTATTGTGCGTATACTCGGGAACCCGGAGCGGCAGAACCGAGGTTGTGTGTGTTAAAACTGATTTTTGAAATGTGTGCCAATGGGAATCCGGAGCGGCGGAACCATTGTGCGTATACTCGAGAACCCGAAGCGGCGGAACCGAGGTTGTGTGTGTTAAAACTGATTTTTGAAATGTGTGCCAATGGGAACTCGGAGCGGCGGAACCATTGTGCGTATACTCAGGAACCCAGAGGGGCGGAACTGAGGTTGTGTATGTTAAAAACTAATTTTTGAAAAGTTTTGGTAAAGTGAAAACGAGACACGTTCTACGAAACGCTGCGTAGGAGAAACTCTGATGACAAGAACACTAACGATAGATAGCGAATGCGGATGTGTCATTGTTGCTATCTATATCCTGTATTGCATGTGCTGTTTATGGCCCTTTATGACATATGCATGACTTGCTATGTGTAAGTTAAGGGTTAGTGGGTTTTTGGTTACTCTATTGAGCTTTCAAGCTCACGGTGTTGCTTTATGTGACCCTGACATATTATATTGGTGGCGACGCTGGTATAATGTGTCAGACCTTTTAGATGAACAAGGAGAGCTGTATACCTTGGAGGCATTTGGAGCTGAGGAGCTTGCTAGGATGGAAGAGGAAACAGAGCTGTAGATAACCTTAGTTGTCCTTCCCTTTTATGTATATGGGTACTCCCTGAGGGGATTATGATGTAATAAGAAGCCAGACTCTCCCTAGTTTATCTAATAAAATGATTATTTAATGAACCCGGTTTTGGGGGCGTTGCAATTTTGGTGAGCAGCAGCACTCCTGAGCACTCAGGAATGGTCTTGAGCGCTCGGGAGTGCACGCAGTGCCCAGAAATTGTTTTGTTTCTTTGTGCTCCCCTTGCTCTTGTAGTTAAACCAAGATCAAATGAGCTCACAACCAATATGAGGAACTGGCTTGAGCCCTTGATCTTCCTCAGAAGTGGAAAAGCATTGAATAACTTGGAAAAAAAACCAAGTTTATACCTTTTCTTGGCTCGAACTTGACTTCTTGGACTGATTTTGAAGCTTGAAGATGGTTAGAAAACAGTTTGAGAAGAGGGAATTTAGGCCTCCATTTCTCTTAGAGACTTTGCTTGAGAATTGGTGATTTTTCTTAGAAAGTGGAGATTGTTTTGAAAGAGCTTGAGAGAGAAGTTTAGAGATTGGTTTTTGGTAGCAAAAGGGGGAGGGAAAGACTGAAATTTCGTTGTCATCTCAACTGGTAATGAAGGGGTATTTATAGGGGAGCCAAAAATCATGGTTTTACTTTGAAAATCAAATGAAAATGAAAAGAAAATGTTTTGGGGAGAGGAAATGGCATCATGAGATGCCCTGCTGGCTCAGGCATGCTTGGGGTATGCAGGTTTGAACGTTGAACAATCTGGAAAGCCTGAAAAGCCATGGTCAAAGGCCAAGCTCAACATGCATTGGTCTGTCAGCACTCCTAAGCGCTTGGGAGTGGCACTCCCGAGCGCTCTAGAGTGGTCTCAAGCGCTTGGGAGTGGCTGCCCAACTTTAAAAGGGCGCCACGGACACTCCTGAACTCGGTTTTGGGTGTTTTTCGAAGCGTTGGAAAGCTCGTTTAGTCCTCTTTCTAACCCAATTGGTTTCATTCAAAGTTGTTTTATATGCTGAAATGTGTGCCAATTTTGCCCCCAAGGTGTCGGAACAAATGATGGTTTTGGTTTGAAAAAGTCCAAGAAACATCGTTCAAGCTTTAGCCAAGTTCTGTTTTGATTCATTTTCATCATTGGGGAGCCTCGAGGGTGCAAATTAAGGATAAAGAATAGGTCCAAATTGGGGTGTCTACAAATAGGTTGAGCTAAACTAGCCCAATAGGGAAATCTATACTCAAGCTATGAGAAAATGAGATGAAATATGCACTAGGAATGAGTGAGTGACTAATGCTAGATATGCCCAAATTACGGATGATTACCAACGAACTGCACACTATAGTCAAAGAGTTCTAGACTTCACATAAATATTGCTGACCGTCTACATCTCAACTAGATACATCGATAAACTCATGTCAGCCCACATTAGTCTATAACCAATTTTAAACCATCATTTTATTTTTTGTACGATACTACATCTTTCTCATTTCCATACTTATCATCATCAAATCCTT
This sequence comes from Rhododendron molle, assembly GCA_025413875.1. Lineage (NCBI taxonomy): Eukaryota > Viridiplantae > Streptophyta > Magnoliopsida > Ericales > Ericaceae > Rhododendron > Rhododendron molle. Next base: position 31,954,816 of record CM046388.1, on the reverse strand, counting down.
TTACTGCAAAACCTATCCTTTATTTTATTCAGGTATTTCCTATTGGTAGTAATCACCAGGGTCACCTCGGGTCTAATTCCCTCGAGCGCAGGGTCACCCTGAGTCTATTCCCTCAATAATAATAATCACTTGGGTCACCTTGGGTCTATTTCCCTCGAGCACAGGGTCACCCCAAGTCTATTCCCTTAATAATAATAATAATCTCATGGGTCACCTCGGGTCTAGTTCCCTCGAGTGGAGGGTCACCTCGAGTCTATTCCCTCAATAACGACCATTAAGGTCACTCTTCGCACATTTCATAGTCAACTTCATCATCAATCTTTTGGTTGTACCATAAAACTTCAATTAACCATTACATAACTCCACACATGTACATGTTTGTATCCTTCCATTGGTTTACTTATCTACATCCAACATAGTGAATTAAGCCCAAAGAATGGAAAGGTTCAGCAAGTCAAGAGGACACAAGTTATTATACCATCTCAAACAGTTCTTTGAAAACATTTGTTTCACTACAAGCATTCTAATCAATCAACTACATCAGAGCATCGACTAAAGAATGAACACATACCATTTCCCACGTGTCACCATACTCTAAGTAACCCACAAACCCATGGTAACTATGTGATGTACAACTTGCCTGTATCGATATTTAAACCTTAGATAACGAATGCCAAAGGGAGCTAATATAGTTCAACGAATCGGGAGGGCAAAATGTAACGACCCTGATTTTTGGTCAATAAAAATTTCGCTAAAAATTTGAATTTTATTGTAATACTTGGATTTCATTTTAACGTCCAAAAATCGGTCGTTATCGACTTATAAAATTTTGTTATTTTATTTAAAAATTCTTTATTTATTTTATAAATCCCTTTTTGCGATTAATAATCCGTCATAATTAGGTTTATGACTTAGGAGATTGGAATTCATCGCCCGGGCATTAAGGTCATTTTTTAAAGACGAGTATGCCTATTAAGACCTTGGTATAGTTACTTGGTAATTATAGAAAATCCTAGAATTTATTTTCTCGGCTGGAAATCCTGCATGGCAACCGATTAGTTAGCAAACCCTAACTACCATATGGCTTAGTTGCATTTCCCCTAACCTAGAGCGTTGCATCGATGCCAAAATGGTTAATATTTAGTCCTTGCCTTGACCGTTAACTTGATCGCCTTGCTTTGGCTTGGCTAGCCTGCCTAGGCATTTTTTTGGTCTCGCCTTGCCTTGGCGTCGGCTCATTGTCGAGCTGCCTTGCCTTGGCGTCCGCTCATTGTCGCGCTTGCCTTGCCTTGGCGTCGGCTCGGTGACGGGCCTGCCTTGCCTTAGCGTCGGGTCACTTGTCGGGTTGCTCTGCCTTGGGCGCCATCGGAATTCTGCCTTGGCGTTTAGTCGCGCCTTGCTCGGCCTTGCCTTGGCGTTCTTTGGCTGCGCTTGCTCGGCCTTGCCTTAGGCTACGCCTTGCCACCGCAGCCATTGCTTGGCCATACGCCTTAGCCTTGTTTGGCCAGCTTTGGCGCTGGCACAGCCGCCAGCCGGTGCCATGACCAACTGTTTGGCTACCAGGTCGCTTTGGCGCCGGCAGCGCTGCAGCATGGGCGCCTTGGCCAGCGCTTTGGCCACCGGTGCTTTGCCGCTGCAGCTACCGAGTACGCCATGACCTTGTTTGGCCACCAGGTCGCTTTGGCGCCGCTGCCATCGCCATCCATCGCCTTAGCCTTGTTTGGCCACCGGGCTGCTTTGGCCACCGCTTGGCCACTGTTTGGCCACCAGGCTGCTTTGGCCACCGCTTGACCACCGCTTTGCAACCAGGCTGCCTTGGCCACTGTTTGGCCACCACTTGGCCACCGCCTTGCCACCAGGCTGCCTTGGCCACGCTCACGCTTTGCCTTGGCGTTTGACCTAGGATAATATTTATCCGTTGGACGATAGATGCTAGAGTAATCTTTACCCATTAGTCAATAGGTAAACCTTGGTTAATCTTCCTAAGTACGAGATTAGATTAGTAGTGCTTAATTGCAAAGTATTATACTTTTTGGTATTAACCGTTGGATAATAACCATTAGGAGATTCTTTACCCATTGGGCGATAGATTAGAATCCTAGCCATTATTACCCATTGGTTATTAACCATTAGAGAAACTATTATCCATTGGATAATAGTTAGTCTTGACAATCATGTACTTGTTTGATTTAAATATTAAACTTGGCCATGTGTTAAAATCCATTAAATTAAGATTAGTCCATTAGTGTATTAGGTTAGTACATGGTACTTTGGATGAAGTAGAATACTATATCATATCTAGTATAGATATTGTGTAGTACATGTATATATATATATATGTATGTACTTGTTGTATATATACATTTTATTGTATATGGCATGTGTGTTATTAAATATTTTAACTAGAAAATCTAATTTACTTGAAAATGTGGATTTTATTAAAGACCCAAAGTACATATACATATATTAGTATATTGTATGTCTTCCATGCAAGTACAAGGTTTATTATTTAATTTTTCCATGGGATTCTCTTATTATTAAAGACTAGATTGCCCATGTGTTAAAATCCATTAAAATAGATTTAGTTCATTAGGTTAATAATTTAGTACCTAGTACTTTGAAAGAAGAAGATTAGTTTATTAGATCTTGGAAAGTGACATATCTAGTCTAGATATTGTAGTACTTGCTTGTATATATAATATGTGTACTTGTATGTATATATATGTATATATATATATTATATTGTAATACACATGTGTGTATATAGATTTTTATAATAAGAAAATCTAATTTTGGTTTAAAATACAAGATTTCAAAGTACCCATAGTACCCATATCTATAATATATTATGTGTATTCTTCCTAGTGCATATATATATATATATATATATAGTACTTGAGAGAGAGGCCGAGAGAGAGAAATTGGGAGAGAGAGAGAGAGATCGGATGGAGAGGGAGGGAGAGAGTGTGATGTGTGTGCAAGTTGATTGACCTTGCTTGCTCATCCTTGTCCTAGTTTGTGTATGCTTCAAGTGAAAGCATAACCAATGCCATCCAATCTTGTCCTTCCTTGTACAAACCCCATTAGAATACTTGAATCAAATCTCCTTCCTTGCCTAGTCTTCCATAATCCAATCCAAAGGACACATCCTAGCCTTGCATGCCTAGTTTTTAGGTTGTTTCTTGCAAGGAAGCAAGATTTGATGAAATAAAAAAATATGGTATAGAGAGAGAGGGAAATTCGGCTAGGGAGAGAGAGAGGGAGTTCTTGGCCTATAAATAGCAAGCCACTTCTTCATTTGAACTCACACCTTCACCTCATTCTCCAACTTCTCTCTAAAAACTCTAAGAAACCAGTTTCTGGACAGCCTACTGTCCCCTGAAAAACTCCATTTTATCTCCGGGCGAAAGTCGTTTCTAAGAACAACGACCTCCACGAAAGTCGTAGAACACTTCGAGAGCTTCAGTTTAGACCCAAGAACCACCCCAAACGGTCAAGAGATGACCAAGATATCGACCTCCAAAGTTCAGTGAAAAATCTGGAAATTCCATTCCAGACAGCTCACTGTCCACTTTCTTATCCCCATTTTTCTCCGGGCGAAAGTCGTTTCTAGGAATAACATCCTTCACGGAAGTTGTAGAAAATTTCGAGATCTTCGTTTTAGACTCAAGAACGATCCTATTCGGCCAAGTATTGACCGAGTTACTGCCATCCAAAGTTGGGTAGATTGTGAGCATTCGACGCCCGTAGCACTTTCCAACTAGATTATTCGGCCCCGACTAGTTTCGGATTAAGGTAGAATCTTCTTATACCTCTAACTCTACGTAGTATACCTATACCCCTACCCTACGTATATCGTATGATATGAGCGTGATTAAAAATATGTAGTACTTGGCTAGTTGATTGCATGATGTTGTTTGACGTAGGATTCTTTGAAGTACATGAGCATGATAATGTAGTTGTGATATTTAGCTTGTAGAACTTTCTTGTTTAAAAGAACGTAGTTTACTTTGATCTTATGACTACTTGATTGCTTGATCGCCTAGTTACCACGTGATTGTATGAACTCGTCAATAAACACGTGTTGCTTTATTGAACCTCTCGAAGGAAATGCATTTTAAAGATAAAGTATCGTTTGAAACGAAGTATTTGTATTTTGACCTTTTAACGAGCATGATATCGCATGAGTCATGTGAATAGTCCCACCGCGGAGTCGATGCATGTTACGAGACACATGGAATTGGAAAAGTAGAGATATGACACCTAAGATGTGGTTGATACGGATAAAAAGTGTTTTGGAAATGCATAATGGCCGGACTTGGTAGCCATTATGGCCATGAGTCAGATTTGGTAGCCTTTGTGGCAATGAGCAGGACTTCGTAGCTCATTGTTGTGCGACACAAGGTGCCGGTCTTGGATGCTCATGGTTGTGTGTGTGTGTGACACAATGTGCCGGACTTGGTAGCCATTGTGGCCGTGCGTTGGTAACCTTGTGGCAATGAGTCGGACTTGGTAGCTCATTGTTGTGCGACACAAGGTACTTGTAACCCATGGTTGTGTGCGTGCGTGTTTTCGGAATTGATCATAAAAGATGAGACACAGAACGATGAGTCGCGTAAGTGAGACACACGGAAAACATGACACCAATGCTCGTTAGTGAATGCGCATGTGTAATTGTATGAGTTGTTTGAAAGCATGTTAAAATCGTATACTATCTTTGATGTGTATGTTAAGGGTTAGTGGGTTTGGATTACTCTATTGAGCTTTCAAGCTCACGGTGTTGCTTTATGTGACCCTGACATATTATACTGGTGGCGACGCTGGTATAATGTGTCAGACTTGTTAGATGAACAAGGGGAGCTGTACACCTTGGAGGCTTTTGGAGCTGAGGAATTTGCTAGGATGGAAGAAGAGAAGGAGCTGTAGATAACCTTAGATATCCATTCCTTTTGTGTAGTAAACGAACCCTTTGGGAGTTTATGATGTAATAAAGAGCCAGACTCTCTTTTGTTGTTCAATAAAAAGTTTATTTAACGTACCCAAAATTCGGGGCGTTACAACTTGGTATCAGAGCTTTAGGTTCAAAACCTCGGCCATGGGTAGAATGGGTAGCCTTTAAGATTAGTTTTAAGATAAGTTGACCGTTGCACAAACGTGACTTGATTTTAAGTTTACCGTCCCAAATTGGGTGGAATTCTGACAAAACAATCTTCGGATTGAAGTAAGGTGGAAACTGGCAGTACCGCCGAACTGGGAATTCCCGAACAATTGGATGATGACTTAAATCAAGAATCGAATGCGGAACGTAGCTAAATCCAAGTTTTTCCTTAGTGTTAATTGAACCCTTGCCTTTAAACACTACTAATTGAGGTTTAAACTTTTCCATGTAGATGAGCACCTATCGAGCCAACCTATTAGCTGAAGCCCGTCGATTTAGAGGGACCCTGAGGTCAATGACAAACCTGCTTGTGGCGGACCCTTACTTCCCCTATGCCTTCCCTTATGTCTATGACTACCACCTAGAGCACGGTGCCTTTCCACTTCCCGAGACCGAAGAGGATGGCGATGAAGAGGCCGCACCCATCTTAGTCCAATTAGCACCCCCTGATGATGTAGAATTCGTGGTGGAAGGAATTGAGGAAGAAGAGGAAGATCCCGAGGAGCCTGAAGAGGACTCCGCGGATGAGGATGGATTTCACGACCCACCCCAAATGGTGGTGGCTAAACCTCTTCAATCCATACCAATCATCCGGGTCAGAGGTACCACAAGCTCTGAATCTAGTTCAGTCCGATTCTCCTCAATTTGGTAGAAAGTCGAGCAAGGGATGGGGCTTTACATACGCCTCAGTACGGTGCTTACAGACCCATCAGATTTCTCATTCTTGGGTTGAACCAAAGTTAATCTAAGTTCTGTCCCACCTTTATCAACCCTCTCATCTAGCCGTGGGTTTATTTCAGCTTCACAGAGTTGAGATATACAGCCGACATCCGGATCCCTAGCCGAGGGGTCGGATTGTTAGGGGTTTACTGTTTCTAGATGATTCGATTGGCCAACACTCAAGATGGGTGGTAATTCCCACCATCGGAGTCACATAGGACATCATTCGAGATGGGTCTGTTGGACTGAGATCCCAGCCGCGCCGGAATCTGCAAGGCGTGGGGGGTTAGTTTAGCCGTGGGTACATTTTACCAGCCGTGGCTTCGCTGGTGACGGCGACGGCGACCTCAGGTTGATGCCAGACATGGGGGTGTTCTACGGGCCGGCCAGAGTTCCCAGGTTGGAACTACACAGGGGCTGCTCATCATTCTCAATTTGCAGGTATGAACGATTGAAGACACCTGTAATTTGGGCGGTCTACTGGCTGCAATTTTAATACAAATTGTAGATTCATTTTGACACACAACTGGTCCATTTCGAGATCCCCGATGGACAGTCACCTGCTTGGACTGAGATCGGGGTAATCTTGACATTGGTTTTCGGATCTTATTTGACATGTCTTTATGGATTTCGGTGTCTTACCAGTAATCATGCTCTTTGCTGAGCTTCTTTACATACCCAGTTTCATTACTGGGCTTATTGCCCAATTTGGGGCTAATCGCTCATGCTTTTGCTGAGCTTCTCATATTGCACGTATCTTTGCTTCACTGGCCTTGGTCCTTAGTATAGTGTGGTGAGTTTGTGGTTTCCTTCAACTAGATTGGTGGTTTTGCGCTGATTGAAAGGGGTTTCCTTGCGAGTTGTCATTGATTAGATTGGGGTTTTGCTCTGATCGAAAGGGGCAGCTTGGTCTCACTTGCGGTTCGAGTGGCCTTTTCGGTGGTTATGCATTGTTCTTGGTTCTTGATCTGTTCTACTTCTTGGTTTAGCGAGCCTAGGGGATTAGGTTGAGGGTGTAGTAGTCTGGATGGAATGAGCGTGGTGTACAGGGTGCTTGGGAGGGTAGCCTTGTCGGATGCCATCATCTCCAGTTCGAGCCTCTTCTCAGTGTCTGTCCCTCTGTAGTAGCTGTTCTTTAGAAGTGGGTATTATGCTTGTTCTCTGGGTTTGGCTGGAGCTTTAGTGTCTTGGATTGCATATCCCATCTCTGGAGTCTGTGGTCGTTGGTAGTTGGCTGAGAGTGGTTGTTTTGGCGAGCCTTAGGCTTGGATGAGGGAGTATTAGGCCGGATGGAATGGGCATGGTGTACAGGGTGGGGCCTCCTGTTGGATGCCGTCATCTTTGGTTCGAGACTCTTCTTGGTGCTTTAAAGGTGTTTTAGATGTGTTAGAGGTGATCGGAACCCAGAACAATGGAGAAAGAATCAAGATCAGCAAAGTTGCCCAAAAGCACAGTGTTATGCATACCATGGTCTAAGGTATGGATAACACTTCGACCAAGATCACTTCAAACGCAAGGGTATGGATAACGATGGAAAATGTTATGGATAACGATTGGTTTTCTGGGCTCATGGGTGCAATGTTATCGATTAGGATGGAAAATGTTATGGATAACGAGGGCTGTTCGAGTAGATCTTCAACAGATTATCAGGGGTTCAACAACAACAATAACCACTACAACAACAACATCAACAATCATAGGCACGAATCAAGGTACAAAATCATCTCATAAACATATAGAGAGAGTAAGAAATCCCTACCTTAAAGTTGGAGAGTAAACCCCAAGAGATATAGAGCCCTAGCTTTCTGAAATTGAAACCCGAACACAACACGACTCCTCCGAGCTCCACCGATGAAATACAGACCACAATACGCGGAGGGATGAAAGATTGAAGTTTGTTTGTCTTGGGTTTTGAGTTTGGAGTGGAGTTTTGAGTGTTTGAGTGAGAGAGGGAGAGAAGAAACGAGAGAGAGAGGGAGGTCGGGAGAGTAGAGAGAGAGTGGACTGGGGATTTTAATCCCCTACTTCCCCACACACACATATATACTCACACACACACAACTCACACTTGCACTCCCTCCACTAACAATCCTCTCGTATTGACCCCAAATTAAATGAACTCGACAAATTCCATATTTTGCTCATTTATAATATCGAATAAACTCTTTTAATGATTTCTGTAATTACGGGTCCTTACAGTTGGGTTGTTGATGAGGGCGAGCAACGATCGCCGGGTGGTGAGGGCACTTGCTTAGAGGTGGTGGGACACGACGGACTCATTCCGCTTCTCTTTCGGTGAGATGAAGGTGACTCCATTGGACTTTGCGGCGATTACTGGTCTGAGGATCGGAGGTGACCCTATCCCCTTTGACACCACGACGGGGAGGAGTACAGAGTTCCAGCGGCTGATGTTGGGGTACGTTTTGAGGGCAGAGATGGACGATGCCCAGTACGCCCAGCTTTTAGGGTTTTGCACAGAGGGGCTTCCGACGGATAGGGCACAGGAGGAGCAGATGGCGAGGTGCTTCCTGCTGTACATGATCGGTGCGTCTCTGTTTCCCAACAAGCGCAACCAGGTACACCTTTCGCTCCTTTCGGCTTTGAGGGACGTCAGGGAGATCACTCGCTTTGATTGGGGAGGTGTAGCACTGGGGACGTGCTACACCTTTATGGGGTCTCTCTCCCGAGGAGCTGGAGTGAGCCTCGGCAGCTACTGGAGGGTCTGAGAGGTATACTTCAAATCCTTTCTCCTGAATAGCTAGCTTTCTATTCCTCCATCATTCAATATATACCTTGTGCTAACTTTCAATGCCCTGACTTGCAGCTTTGGACATACAAGGTACTAGGCATGTACCCTCCCGAGACTACGTGCCCTGACAACGTGATACTCCCTCAAGCCTTGCGCTGGTCAAAGGAGTATCGCATGGTGAAGAAGGGGAAGGGTGACCTGAATGCCTTCAATCTCTTTCTGGACAAGTTGCGTCCTGACCAGGTACCAGCACACCTTTACATCCATCCTTAGCTTTCACACTTATTTCAATTTGAAAAGTATATTGATATTGCTCATTTTTTATGGCAGGTCTACTGGCGGATCTGGGATCACTGCGAGGTCCCATACGTTGTGCGGAGCAGGGAATTTGGTCTATCGTTTTCGTACCAAAAATATAATTTATAAAATAGGGAATTAACTAATATTCCAAAGAATAGCGGTCAAGTCCGAGATCGTCCACGGGGAGTAAAAAGCTAAGTTACGGTACTTTCAATTAATTTCTAATTTAATTCTGAAAGGAAAAGGTTTGGATTTGAGTTGATTTGATTAAACTAAAATTAAACTAGAAAGCGATTAAAGAATTTGAAGACAAGAGAGAGAAGGGACTAGGGTTTCAATTCCACCTTCCCCTTGCAATATAATCGTTATAAAACCTAGGGTAATTATTCAACATAAGACGAATAAGATTGCCGCTAGGGCTTACAATCCCTATCGAAAATTGTCAAGAGGATTCACAGGACTTGTACACCGTAAAGGCTATCTCAACATAGCTATAGACACCCCAATTTGGACCCTTCAAACTTTCTTTATTTGTGGTTCGGAGGCTCCCCGATGATGAATTTGGATTAAAATAAGCCTTAGACCAGTCAGAACAATGCTCCTTGGTGGACTTTAAAAAGGAAAATAAGATGTCAGAAATCAGTTCCAAGCGCTCAAGATCAGTCCCAAGCGCTCAAAACCATTTTCAAAATCATGGGCCAGCCAAACTCTCGAGCGCTCGAGAGAAACACTCCCAAGCGCTCGAGAATGCTCCCAAGCGGTCGAGACTTCTGTGCTGCCCAATGGGTGATGAAGCTTCCCCACTTCCCATGCAAACCCATCATTGCAGCCGTCTTGAGCTGGTTCAAGCTTCAGACAACACTCCACCTCAGTCAGAGGGGAGGTCAGGCCTGAAGATTCCAAATTTCATTTTCTAAAATGAAACCATATGTTATTTTGCCTATATATAGGCCTCACTTCAGCACAAACCAGGCACGAAGTCTCTCTCTCTAGAAACCCTTTGACTGTTCAAAGAAAGCCATTTTCCATCCCTGTGAAAAACTTGATTTTCAAAAGCAAAGTAGCCAAAAAAACTCAAGACATCAAGAAGATGGAGAAAGTTCAGATCATTTCTAGTCTCTGATCTTCTGAAGTTTTCATTTCCCTTTCATCTTTCAAAGCTTTTCTTCAAGGAGCAAAGTTCTAGTCTAAAAGGTAGAAGCTTTCTACCTTAGGGTCAAACAAAAAAAAAGGGGGGCTATTTTCCTTTCTGAGGGAGGTCCCTCAGTCCTCTCAGTCTTCAATACTGAGCATGGGTTGAGGTAAAAACAAGAGCAAAGGGGCATGAATGTGTTTTTTGTACTAAGCCTTCTGGAAGCACTCTCGAGCGCTCGGGACTACTCCCAAGCGCTCGAGAGCGACTCCAGTCCTGTTTTCCTCCTTTTAAGCATTTAAATGTACATGCATGGGGAGTATGATGTGTTTTAAAACTTTTTAACTCTTTTGAGGTGTGTTGGTACAGACGATCTGCCATTTTCAAAGAAAAATAAAGAAGATAATCTTCATTTAAGGGCATGCAAAAGAGTTTTGGTCTGGATCTAAAGAAAGAAACCTTGTTCATATTTCAAAAACATAAGATCCAGTGCACCAACATACTACAATGAGGGCATTATTTGGTTGAAATCACTTCTGGGGTGCAGATCACTCCCAAGCGCTCGGGATCACTCCCAAGTGCTTGAGAGTGTCTGCATGTAACTTCAGTCCATCTTTCTTCCAGTTTGATCCTCCTAGTGCCTTTGGATGTCCATGCATGCATCCCTTCTTGTCTCTTATAACTGTTAAATCACTTTTCATTAAGGCAAGGATACATGGCTTAGAAGAGTGGGGTCTGATCCCAGTCTACTAAGTCCTCTGTTGAGTCTGTAATGCGTTTTAGTTTACTCCAGTTTACATTTTCAGTATTGTATCCTGTTGTACTAACAAGACTTACAGGTGGAGCATACAATACTCCCAAGCGCTCGGGAGTGCTCCCGAGCGCTCGAGAGTTGATTCTGTGACAGGGTTCCAGCTTCTGTCATTTTGTATTTTGTCATCACTCTCATTACTTCCTGTAAATATGCACATGCATGCACCCCTGTACTTGATATATCTCTGAATACTTGCTATTTGCCTAATGAAGTAAAATGTTTTCGAAAAATCCCACAAGTGTTTAGTAGAGACCGATTTCGCATCGGGCGAGGGGGGTGCCGTAAAACCCTTCCTCCTCGTAACGTGGCTTCCGAACCTTTTTCAAATCTCTGGTTTTCAATTCAAATCAACCATTTTCAAATAAAACAGTTTCTCGGGTGGCGAACCACAAATCCGGGTGGCGACTCCTCAAATTTTTTAACTCGATTAAAAAACGTTGCGTTCTTCGGGCCGCCCCGATCCACCTGGGGCTGTGGTAGCCCACAATAGCGCGAATCGTCTCACTGGATTTAACCGAAGGCACGATCCGTCTAACGCAGTATAACCCATCTCAGAGACTATCCTGGAAAAGGGAAAACTATTGTATGACAGTGTTTGATATCCGGAATACAAACACATTGGATAAATAGGAAAAATATGTTCTTTCATAAAAAACTATGAATCATCCCAAGACATACAATTCATTGTTGAATAAAACCCTAAAAATTAAACGATTACATTATTCGGAGAAAGTTTCCTCACCGCCCTAGCTGAAGGGTTTAGCCGCGCATGGAGGAGAAGATGATCGCGCAAGGATGAAACTCCATTGAACTTCTGCCGCAGCCGTCGTTCTCTGTTATGTGCCGAAGTGTTAAGGAATAAAAAGATCTCCCCCGTGTCGCGGCTGCAAACAACGAAGCTTAAGAGATGTCAAAACAAATTAAGTCTTCATTTTTTTTTAAAGGTTCAATTTCTGTTTTTGAAATGATGTGGTAAAAATGACGCGGTGTTATGACCAGATGGCGTGAGCGACGTGGCGCTATTAGCCTAAGTGGTGTAAGTATCACATCATTAATACTTTAGTCACTCCATTTTTTTTTGAACATTTGATTGAAAAATGCATCGAAAACTTAGTAAGAATTGATTTCTCTCAAACGCATCATTTTAAGGACTAATTAGTATTAAGCAACGTGCGTCTCATGGGGCACGACTCTTCATCGGGTGTTAGCAACCTTTTAAAGACCGTGGAACCTAGAATTATTCTAAAAGGCGGATTAACCTATCGGTTTGCGAGGACCTGACCTTCAGCCTGCATGAATGCAATGATGAATGGATGATATGTATGTACAGAAAAGATATGCACGTAACCATGATATCTCATATAAGTCCTAACTATGGGTTCCTGTCCTTGTTGAGAAGGTTCTACGGTTATGTACAAGTGCAAATGCCGGTTTTGGTTTCAAAAGGGTTCCCCGGATTAGAGCCAAGATGTACTACTCCATGTCAAGTGTATTGCAAGACAATGATCGAATAGCACGATGGCCCATCATCGTCGAGGGTTGCTAGGCATCCCGGGAGAGTTTGTCACCAGTAAACCGGGCAAGATAGCCGAAACACACTAGCGAGACTTGTGCGGTGCAAAGTGGAAAAAAAAGTTAAGATTTTCAAATGATTTTAAATCCCCGAAAAAAAATGTCTTTCAAGCTTGGCTCTCTTGATTATTCAATACTTTTTGTTTTTTTTTTTTAAAAAAAAACACAAGTAAAGTATTAAATAAAAGTCTCCAGCAGAGAGTCGCCACTGTGGGTTCCCGCGCCCGAAAGCGCGCTCGAAGAGTCGCTAGCCGGATTTTTGAGATGGATGATTCGAGGAACCGAGAGCTTGATCTGAAAAAAAAAGGTTTTTGATCTAGCGAAAACGTTGAGACTTTGGATTCGGGAGCCACATTACGAACGGGAAAGATTTTATTGAAAAAGCACCCCGCTTGCCCCTCTACTAAACATTTTAAATGGGAGATTTAACATCATTTGAAAAACTTAACTTTAAAACATGTACGGGAAAGGGACACGGGATTAAATATAACGCATTGGCGTGTTTGTGGTGCAAATTGTACAGAAATGATAAAGATGATGCAGTATACAGAAAGTGAAATAACAACAATACAGAAGACTGCCAATATCATGTGAAGTGCCGCACGATACACCGGATGTATCCCATGGTACAACCAACACACCATGCGGTACACCTGTCTGCACATTTCAGAATCAGTTCACTTTTACATGATAGAACCAACCATAGGTCTGCAAATAGCCTTTTATATTTTCCGAATATCTAAAAAAAAATGATTTATGGGACCCTTTTGTTCATCTTATCATGTAAAATAATGTTAAAAGCTTTTGGGAATGGTGAAAGATCTCCTGAAGTAAAAAAAAGGCTTTTAACATGAAACTTGAATCTAAAATGTACCCGTATGATCTTTAAGCAATATTAGCCGAAATATGAAAAGAAAAAGAAAAAATTTGAATGTAAAGCTCGTTTGATACCCAAACTCGGTATAGAAAGACCGAGAAGGCCCTCGATCAGCTCCCCTCAAAGCTAAATGTAGTTTAGCTCAAGGAAACTTGATTTATACCTTTTGATCGAAGCTTGGATGTGCTTGAAGATGGAGGAATGAAGGTTGATTTAGATTGAGTTTTGAGATACTTGAAAGCAAATAGGTGTAGAGAGAGAGAGAATCAAGAGAGAGTACTTTTAGAGAGAGAGAGTGAGAGCCAAAAAAATGGCAGAGTAACTTTACTTTGAGTTGAAGGGGTGCTTCTCAACTAGAGGGGGTGTATTTATAGGCAAGAGAGCCAAGGATGATCACTAAAAGAGAGGAGGTGGCTTCTAGGCCGAATTAAACTCATTTTCTGGCAAAGACGCTCCTCTTGCAGGCGTGGCCGACAGCTTTCTGCGACTGTTAGAACTTTTCCCGGAAGTGTCGTGTGACATATTGAAGTCCCGTGCGGCATAGTGAGTTTTTGAATTTTCTGAAGTGCCGTGCGCCCTTTTGAAGTGCCGCCCGTTATGTGAGTCAGCACAACACACTAAACTTCACGAGGGCGCCTCGGACACTCCCGAACTCGGATTTGGACGCGGTTTGAAGCGTTGAAAAGCTTGTCAAGTCCTCTTTCTAACCCAATTGGTTTCACAGAAAGCCATTTTATATATTGAAATGTGTGCCCATTTTACCATCAGTGTGTCATGAAAAAAGTTGTTTTTGACTAAGCAAATGCATTTTTCTCTTTGCAATTGAACCGGGGGCCACCCTACATGGTTAGAAAGGGGTTTTCTTGAGGTTAGAGAAGGAGTACCAAAGGAGCAACAATCCATGTCTCGAAGGTATATTTTTCCTTATTTCATCATCGGGGAAACTTAAAGATTATTCGGAAACCCAGATTGGGGTGTCTACACCTAGCTTGGAAGGTTCTATGGCTTGCTAGACATATAGAAGGCCGGGTTTTGGTTTAGAGTGGTTCCCCGGAATAGAGTCAAAGTATGCCTCCCGATTATCGAGCGTACACCTGATAATGGTACAAGTGGCAGCGATGACTCATCACAGTCGAGGGTTGCCGAGCATTCTAGGATTCCCTGTCACCGGCAACCCGGGCAAGATTGCCAAAATGCAACAATAAGGTTGAACAAAACATAGATATGAAATAAAGATAGACAATGCAGCAAAAATAGACAAAGCAACATAGTATTTTGAAAATCCCACAAGTGTTTTTCAAGCCTGGCTCACTAATTTAACCAATACTTGATGAAAAATGAGCATGCAGGCAATTTAGTCACGAAGTCCCAGGTCGGAATGGTCGGAATAAAATCCGGTTAGAATCACCATTTCCTTCCTTCAGCAAGCGTTGAGCGTTGCCGTTTTTGACAGACTTTCAAGCGACCGTTTTTCCAACATACCAACTTTTCTTCAAGTATTAGTTAAATTTGATCCCCAGCAAAGTCGCTACTGCGGGCTACCATAGCCCCGGGTGGATCGGGGCGGCCCGAAAAATAATGTTTTTTGAATCAAGAAATTGAAGAGTCGCCACCCGAATTTGAGGTTTGCCACCCGAGAAACCATTTTGATTGAAATTGGTTGATTTGAATTGAAAACCAGAGATTCGTTTGAGAGTTCGGAAGCCATATTACGAGGGGGGAAGGGTTTTGCGGCACCCCCCTCACCCGATATGAAATCGGTCTCCACTAAACATTTGCAAGATTTTTGAAAAAATACTTTTAAAACAACTTTTTGTTGCATTGTCTATCTTTCCTTTGACCAATTAGCACGTACTAATAAGTATATCAAGTGAAATCGCGTATACATGTGTTAGTGTACAAGATATATAACATGAAACATGAGATGTGGAATGGTGCATGAAAATACAGTTCTGTTTCTGAGATCACTCCCGAGCGCTCGGGAGTGCACTCCTGAGCGCTCAGGAGTACAGCTGTCTGTTCCTGCAAATTATGGTTAGGAGAACATGCTGCACAAATCGTGTTAATATGAACATGAATCATTTCTAAGAATAAAGTGCAAATAACCAAGGACCAGACTTGATTATTCGAACTGTACTTCATTGCATTTGAAATTTTAAGAAACTGGACGAGCCTAATGGAAAATGTGTTTTAGAGAATGGAATTTAGGGAAAATGTGATTTGATCACACTCACGATAATAAATTATTTTGATTCTGTCTTTTGAAAAAAAAAAAAAGTTTACTGGAAGCAATTATGAACCTGATTTTCCAATAAAAGCTTAGATTAGTGAGTGCTGGCCTCAAAATAATCCCATTTTCCCTTCATTACACGACTGAAGAAATAGAAAACATGCCAAAATTACTCCCGAGCGCTCGGAAGTGTTCCTGAGCGCTCAGAAGTATTACACCACATTTCTGGAAAATTTGCTTACAGGAAGTGAGTCGTGGCACTTTATTCAAAAGGTATTTAAGCAATAAACCCAGTATATAGGACTGGACTGGGCTGAATGACTCCCCTCAGAAGGGTTTCAACCTTTTTAATTGAAAAGGATAGAAAATACTACCTTTGCAAGTGGAGCTTTTGCTTCTTGGATGGATTCCAAAGTGGAATGGGATGAGAAAACCTCAGGAACTAGAGCTGAGCATAATTCCCAGGCTTCTTGAATTTTTCTGAATGAACTTTAAAGCGATTTTGGTTTTTGAAAAGGCTTTGGAAAGTTGCTTTTATGGTAAAATGAATTTTTCTTCAGGGAATGAGAGAGGAATGTAGGATTTCGTGGTCCTCTTTCAGGTACATAAAATGCAGCATGGAGGCTGCTATTTATAGGCCAAAAAAAGAAATTTGAAATTTGAAAAATAATTATAAAATATTTAAATATTCAAAGGGACTGTAGACACCCCAATTTGGCCTAACGATTATTTCAACTCCCACCTTGGGACCATCCCAATGATGATACGGATTCGATGATTGCTGATTGCTTTCTTGTGAAACCCCTGGACTTATGGTTCGAACTTTGAGCCACTTAGAGGACTCAATCCAGAGCCAAATAGCCTTTCAGATAGAAAGATAGTGTGTTAGGAAAATCCATCGGACGGCCGTAACATCGATATCACGGCCTCAACATCCATTCCTCACCCGAGCAACCTGTTGCACCAAAAATCTCCTTGAGAGATCGAAGCCTCAGCTGCCAAATCAATGGCTCGGCCGCCACATCCATTTCCAGGCCGCGACATCCTTTGCTTGGCCGCCAGATCGGCCTTTTTCCAGACTCTCGAACCTTCTGTCGGTTGTTTGATCCAATCCCGCCGCCTCTCCGATGCGTTTGGGCCAGGTTCAGAGATTGCAATGAAGAGCTTGAGTTGCAATGCAAGTGCAATTGCAACCCCGTGATTTGATTGGACCGAGTGAGTCACCCCATTGCCTATATAAAGAGAACCTCGGATACACCCAAAAAAAGAGACGAAATTCCTGAGTCCATATACATTCAAGCCATGAAACTCTGGATATATACTCCCAAAATCCCTCTCTACAAAAGCCCTAACCTCCCAAAGGTGGTCATCAATCCGACGATCCAACCCCGGAGTTCCAAACCCTAGCCCTAGGGTTTCGTCCAAGTAGCAATCAATCAGTCGATCTCCATCGATCCGAAGCAGTCAAGCAACTGAGGGATCAAGGTGGTGAGGCCCAACGGCCTCTGGTTTGGTTTATTTAATATTTTGTGTCGTTAATCGTAGCTTTCTGATCATCTGTTAGTTTTCTGTCTGGTGTGAGGAAGAACACCAGCTGGGGCTTCGATGCCTCGGCCGGTACATTGACCCAGTGTGATCCCTCGGCCGCGACTTCCATTCGCTGGCCGAGTGATCGATTTGCTGGCACAACTTTGTTTTGTTTCTTGCTTTCTGATGCATGCTTATTTACAGTCTCGACTCACCTTATTAACTGTTTAAGGCATAAAAACAGACTACGTGTATGGAATTGAATAAAGCATCTATATGTCTTATGTTGAATGATTAAGGGCTAGCTTCACGGCTAGGCAGAGAGGGGTGCCTAATACCTTCCCCTTACTGTACTTTTGGCTTCCGTATCCTGAATCTCTATCTATTTTCCTAACTTTAACAAACTAGGTGGCGACTCTGTTTTAATGATAACCGCTATCGTGTGGCGATACCTCTAGCCATGGAAGTATCCACGATCTTGGTTTATGAAACGAGCAACCAATCGAGCAAACACAGTGATGATACAACTGTATGGCGATGCCCCGTCCGGGAGGTATCTACAGTTTTCTGGCGACTCCGCTGGGGACATGAGAGCCATAACCAAAAAGTTCAACATAAGACTAATACATGCCTTATTTAATTCATTTGTCATATGCATCGAGCAGGCAAGCCTCGTTGAGTTCACGTAATATCCCAACATGACATGGGCTATGTTAGGGGTTCCAGCAAACTCCACAGTCACTTGTACCTTATGGTATATCAAAAAGGGAATCACCCAATTGCCGCCTATGATTGGCTGGTGAAAGGATTGGTGCCTTTTGACAACGGAGCATCCTGAGACCACCTAAACCTAACATGTGTTAGAAAGCCATAGAACCTATCAAACTAAGGCAGGAACCTACAGGCTAAGAACCAACTTGCACTTTGCTTCCAAGTTCTTCCTCACACCTTGTATCATACTGTATTAACTCTTTCTGTGCAGAAGGGTTGGGATTTTCAGCCCAAATCCTAACCCTAAAACAAACAACCAAGTACTGACTTGCAAGTATTTTACTTTTAAAGCAGGCACAATAGGTAGGCCAAGAAAGCAACTTCAGCCAGTTTTATACTCTTACAACACCCGAAGCTCCGTCAAACAGAGGACTGTACAGCCACCTCGCCTGTCATCATTGCCTCTCAAAACACCTTCACCGCAACGGTCCCGGTCACTTTCTGGGACTTCGCGGTCATCTTCTCAGCAACATCGACCATCTACCAAATCCCAAGCTTCACCAAGCAATCCTTCTGCCTCTATCCCAAGGATGGCAGACAATGACACTACTATCGCCGAGCTCCGAGCCCAAGTTGCTTATTTACAAGCCGAAAAAGCGACAAGAGATGCTGAAGATAAGAAAGACGAGGAAGCAGCAGGAAACCCGCGTGAAATGGTATTGGTAGAAAACTCAGAATTAACTAAACAAGTCAAGGAAATCAAGCATGCTTTAGCTCGTTCCCAAGGAGACCAAATTCTGGACTTTGAAGGACTTTGCCTCTTCCCAGATTCTCAACTGCCTGAGAAGTTCAAAATGCCAAACATCGAGAAGTTCAATGGAACTGGCAACCCTACCAGCCATGTCCGTCATGTTATTAACACCCTAAAGCCAATGGGTCTGAATGATGAACTTATCGCACAACTATTTCAAAGAACTCTCACTGGGAGTGCTCTCGACTGGTTTCTCACCTTGGAATTTGAACATTATCACACTTGGCCTGAGATTGCCAATGCTTTCATTAAGCAGTATGCATACAATGTCCAAATTGAACTAACCACTCGAGATTTGGAAATGGCCAAGCAAGAGTCCAACGAGGACTTTGTCACTTTTGTGGCTAGGTGGAGGGAAAAGGCTGCCAAGATTAAGAGCCGCACCTCTGAGGAGGATCAAGTAAGGATAGTTGTCAAAAATCTACAACCCAAGTATCTCAAGCACATTTACACGCAGGCTATCACCGATTTCAAGCGCTTGCATGCTACTGGGCTGCAAATTGAAGAAGGGCTCAAACTGGGACTCATTGGGAAAGAAGAAACCCCTCCACCCAAGAAAACCTTTTCAACCCGTACACCCAATGCCTTTGTCAACACCCTTAACTCAGCTTTACCACAAGACCCTTTCCAAACTGGCCCATCCCAAAATTCAAACCGGTCTCGCCGTTACTTTAACCCCCTCTATATGACTCTATCCCAAGCCTTAGCCATCCTAAGCCGTCAAGGGCATCTTAAGCCCCTAAACAACCCTCCTCCTCAGCCACCTTATGGTCCAAGCTATGACGCCAATAAACAATGCACCTATCACCAGCATCCTGGACATGAGACAGATCGCTGCATGCGTCTTCGTCATGATATCCAAGATCTCATCAACAATCAAACCATAAAGCCACCCAAACCCAATGTGCAAACCAATCCACTCCCTACTCACAATGCTGAGCCACCACCTCAAAACATCAATCTTATAAGCCTTTCCGAAAGCTCCCCATATAATCCTACCCAAAACATCACCCAAACCAAGCCATCCATAACCTTTTCCGAAGATAGCCTCCCTTATGTCTATACAATTGACGATGGAGATTGGTGGTTGGAAATGGGCCAAGCCTTGCCAAGTGATTGGGAAGTTGGGAGGATTGAACCCGCTGATCCTTGGAGCATCCAAGAAGAAGAAATAGGACATCTCACTCGAAGCGGCAGAGTATACAAACCTCCTAAACTAAGTGGAGAAAGCTCAATTTCAACACGAGTAGTGGAGGAAGAAGAAGAGGAAAGTCAAAGGGTCGAACCTGAAGAAGATAGAGTGTTAAAACAATTGAAGAAAATTCAGGCTGATATCTCTATCTGGGGATTGCTTATGTCCTCCTACGAGCATCGCAATTCCTTCTTCAAAACTCTAGGAAAAGCTAAAGTTCCCATTAACATCACTCCTGAGGATCTAGTAAGCTTCATAACGGCACCCAAAGCCCTGAAGACAACAATAGCTTTCACTGACAAGGATCTGCCTCCTGAAGGCGTTGCACACAACAAACCCCTCTATATCTCTCTCAAGTGCCTCACTAAAAGGATCCCATTAGTCCTAGTGGATAATGGGTCTGCTCTAAATGTGTGCCCTCAAAGGACGCTCGACAAGCTAGGAGTCAATACTGCGAATATACGCCCTTCCAGCCAAGGCGTAAGGGGATATGATAATTCAAAAAGGAGAGTGGTTGGGTGTGTTACCTTACCACTAGAAGTGGAGAGGATTAAGAGAGATGTGGAATTCCATGTAATGGACATACCAGCTACCTTCAATCTCTTGTTGGGAAGGCCGTGGTTACATGACGCTGGGGGCAGTACCTTCTACCTTGCATCAAAAAGTCAAGTTCGTAGCAGATGGGAAGGTCATCACCATCCTAGGGGATTCATCAATCCGAACCCATTCCGACACACCTGTACAAGAGGTAGGAACTGAAGAAACTTTTCTCACTGGATTCAGCCTTGAAGAAGCAATTGCCGTACAAGCTCTAATGGCTGAAAGAAACTTCTACATAAGCACCCCTGCCATACGAATGATGAAGAAACACAACTACTGTCCTGGATTGGGTTTATGCAAAAGATCACAAGGCATCCCGCAAATGATCGATCCTCCGCATAATCAATACGCCTTTGGTCTTGGCTACACCCCGACGAAAGCCGAGATAGAGAAGAAGAGAAGCATGGAAAAAGCTAAGACAAGAGGGAGCAGGATCAAAGAAGGGAAACTCATGGTCCCAAAAACATTCAACGGCTGGTTTGTAAGAGAAGGAGAAGACTTCCCATTTTGTGGTTTCGCGGAAACATGGGAAGATGAAACCACCAAACAAAGGTATCCTGGAATGCAAATCTTCTTTGATCAAGAATGGACTGACTGTGATATGGAAGAAGAACCAATAAACCCTCTTCCTATTACTCCTAAAGATTGGATTGAGGTACTGGTTCAGTGTGACCTAAAGACTCTGTTTGGCAACGAAAAGGGTGAAGAGGAGTATAAAACTGTGAAAGGCAAAGGAGCAACTCCCGAGACGCTACATTAATTGCATGTCATGACAAAAGCATTACTTTTATTTCCTGAAATAAGCTAGGACATGTTTTGGGCCCCTGTTTGGGCATCTTTTGAAATTAAACTTTCATTTTACCTTTCCATTATATGCTTAATGAATAATTCATCCTTCGAAATGCAATAGCTACATACTACAAACTCTTTGCCAAGGAAAAGGGAATTATAAGAATCAAATTCTTTATGTTGCTAACAAAAGGAAGGAAGGGACGAACCCTGATTGCTTAAGACTAAGTTCCTGTCAAAACTTAGGGAGATGACGCTATCTCCGTGAGAACACTTAGAGTTAGCTTATCTATTACGAAGGTACAAACACAAAAGGGAGATCCAAGAACACATCTCCATCGAATTCCTTTCCAAAGCAAAAGGAATCTGTTCTAAAAGATACAACGAAGTTTCTTGAGAGGATATGCTCGTTGGGTGACCAAGTAGCCCAAGCAAAAGTAAGAGCAAAGCCTGCTAGGGCAAGAAAACGCGCAATGCAGCCTAGGCAAAAGTTAAGGCACTCAAAGAAAAGCTCGCTAGGGACTCAACCTCCGCCAGGTAACCTAGACAAAACTTAGAGCATGTGAGGAGAAAAACCAAGAGTGGAAGCCCAGCCTCAAAGGTAATCTCGGAACTACGTTTATGGCCTGATTCCCAATTGGGATACGTAGGCAGTCTCACATTGAGATACGGCCCAAAACATTTGGAAAGAAGGAAAAACATCAACATGTTTGTACTCAGTAATAGGTATATAGCTAACCCTGCGTATTGAGCTCACAAAAGATGAGTTAGTCATTTTTCAAAGGACTGGCAAAGATAAAGGTCACGAGAATCATCGCTCGTCCTCTCCGACTCAAAAGTCACCAGCATAAGGGACAAGATATCCCGAGAGTCCCATAACCTGGCAAAGAGATTGTGGAAGTAACAAAAGCAAATCAAAGATATGAATTTGATTCAAGCACAAGAAGGAAGAAATGCCACCTGGCTAAAAAGCAAAAGTCCAGCTTCTTTAGGAAATAATAAGTAGCGGCCGAAGAATGGAATTCTCGGCCGAGTAATCCATCCTTTGGCCCATGTTCCAATCTGCTACTGTTTTAACAATCATAGCAGTTACAAATTTTCAAACCATGCAAATTTGGAATATCTTAGGATAAAACACAATACTTGCCAAGCATGCTGAAGTTGCTTCGAAAAGAAAAAAAATATATATATATATACATATCTGTTTTAAAACTAACAAGTACAGGTACAAAGAAAAAAGGGAAGCTACTGCCTACGACCCCTCTTGGGGGCACGACTAGAAGAGGAAGGAAGGACGAAAACGCCAGAACTGGAATACTGATCCTCTGTCCCTCATCAGCATCTTCATCACCAGCTCTGGCACCAGCTCCAGCACCCCCGTCATCAGCTCCAGCAGCTCCATCACCAGCCCTAGTGCTCCCACCCTCACTGACTCCAGCACTCTGGGTGACTGATACTGTCGGCACCTGCACCGCTTCAAGCTACAAAGAACAGAACATAGACATTCAGGTTCACATAGGATATGGGATGGAAATAAAAGAAATCAGGGGAAACATACTGCAACTATCCGACTCCGCTGTCGCCGAACCAAAGCCTCTGCACTCTGAAACGCACATAGCCACTCCTGGACTATGTCAGCAGGCACCTGCAAGGAGGATCATCATATAGAAAAGCAAAGGAAAAATGTTGAAAAGAAACACTAAATATCCGCAATATTACCTGAGGAACCCCAGCAGGAAGCATATACAGCTGAGAGGCACACGGTGTCAGTGGTAGACGCTCCTCTTGCCCATTAGCATTATGGAAAGAAATAAAACTGGGAGCCCGTGGCCAAACAGGAGTGGCAGCAGCAGCGGCAGCAGTAACAGCAAGTAGAGTCAGCGAAGCCAAACGAAAGGCTGAGTAATCTCCCTCCCGAAGGAAATCTACAGCCAGTTGTCTCTCAAGAGCAAGAAGCAAGCCTTCTCCTGTCAAAAGATGAGTCGACCTCATGCCCACTGGAGGAGGAAGGGGAACAAACTGCAATGCCTCAGAACGTGGGAAGTACTGGCTCGCTACCCTCTCCCCGAGATACCAAGCTCTCGAGAAAGGCCCCTCCAGGAGGAAGTGCTGGCTGTCCAAAGCCCTAGCAGAGGTCAACTCCAAAGGAGCGTCATCAAGAAGGGTCCTCCACGGATCAAAGCATACCTGCGATAAGGACGGATAGCATTAAAGATAGCAAAAACAGAGGAACTACATGGAAACCAAAAAAATAGGTACAGCATACCTGATCTACTGTCAGATGATCCAAAACTCGTCTCCAAGCCAGCAGATCCATAGCAGGTGACCTCTTCTTTCGGATTCCCTTCAACCAACGGGCCGCCCATGGAACGAATCTAGGTTCTGTATGATCAGTGGGAGGAGGGAACTGTAACAAATGCTCAAAAGCCCAGAGCTGCAAGCAAAGATGGAAGGCAAACATGAGTTACAGAAATCAAAACAAATGAAGGAATAACCAAAAATACTAACCATACCTCAAGGACACGGTGGTGTCCACCCAGTGATAGGCTAACGCCTCGCGAGCAAGCGCTCAAATGACCATATAGTGTGGCCAAAGCAGGGGTCCCCCAGTCAAACTCTGCTATGGCCTCCAAGTCCACCAAAGCGGCCAAGAACTGAACATGCACTGAGTTCTCCTTGTTGCAGAACAGAGTCTGCCCAAGAAGGTAGAGGAGGAAAGCTCATACCAGCTGAGGAAGAGATACCTCTGTCAAAATCCCCGCATGATCAAACTGCTCCCGAAGCCAGGTATAGGTGATGTGGCCGCTCTCATACACAGTGGGGGTCTTCCCCAAGAGATAGTCAAAAGCATCTCTCCGCTCATGGATCCGCGGATCAATCGGGAGAGGGTCACCGCCCACTCTCAAACCTGTAAGCAAGGCAAAGTCACCCGGTGTGATGGTCATCTCTCCAGCCTCAGGGAGATGAAAGGTGTTGGTGGTATCCCACCACCTTTCCACGAGTGCCGTGGTCAAGCCGAGCTCCGCCTTCGGAAGGGGAAAGCCTAGTATCAGTCGCTCAAAACGAGCCAAGGCAACTACATCCTTGGCACTCTGAGGAAGCCTCTCGTACCACTCAAACACCTGTGGACCACTTCCCCACACACGCAGCTTCTCATTTGCCTGCAAATTACGAGAAGAAATCAACACAATAGCAGAAATGCCTAAACAGGGGGCAAATATAAAGAACTCGATTTCCAATTCAAATATCAATTACAACTCCATAAAGTCTAATAATAAACAAATATATTGCAGGATAAAATGTACCTGCCGGTTGGTGAAACTGAAATGCTGCTCTGGCTCCCTGTGCAAAATCTCAGCTGAAGCATCGCTGAGAGGAGGACGGTATCGCAACGAACCACCGCCCCCGATAATGTGAACCAAAGGGGCATACGTGGCAGCATCAAACGACGGCAAAGCACCACTACCCACGTCAGAAGGAGTCTCCTACTCAGTATTAGGAGGAGTGGGCTGCGAGGAACTCCCCTCGACAGCCGGCCTACGTCGGCTAGAAAGAAGAATGCGGGTACTAGAAACCCCGCCCAGGACTGTGGCCTCCACGACCGGTGTCTTGCCCGTATCTCTTGGAACGGCAGTAGAAGATGAAGGACCACCAGTGGTAGAGTTAATCGGAGGAGGAGGAGAGGAAGCCATGGAAAATGGCGGTCAGAACAGTGGCAGTCGGGGGACGGCGGCGGTCGATTGGAGGAGGAATGAAGGGAATCGCTCGGTCGGAGGAGAGGAGGAGAGAAGTGATGAGTTGTGAAATAAACCGTGAGATCGATTGCCCGTAACTTAAATCGATTTTCTGATCTTTGGCTTTTTCACGGCCGAAACATCGATACCTCGGCCGTCAAATCCGTTATTCGGCCGAGAAATCGATCTCTTGGCCCTCCAATCGACTTCCTTCAACCCCAGTGGATTTTGCTCAGTGCACTGACTCAAGCTATTATTCTGGCCTTGGGGGCACGCCCAAGCACAAAGAGGCTCACTCTCCATAAACTGTAGACCAAAGCTCATCACGATCAAGCCTGTTATATCAGTGGCTTCATGCCAATTATCAACTTAGCGGCTCCAAGCCCATTATCTTAACGGATCCAAGACCCCTACTTATCATCAGCAGGCTCCTTGCCTATTTTCTCAACAGCTCTAAGCCTGTATTCACCGCCTCAGCAGGCTGCCTATTATCGCAACGGCTCCTCATCTAGCACCTCAAACAGCTCTCCGCCCGTACTAATTATCTCAGTGGCCTCACGCCCATTTTTAACACAGGCCTCTTATCCCAACGGCTCAACACCCGTGCTCAAGCTATTCAGCGGCTCTAAGCCTATCAATTCAGTGGCTCAATGCCCATACTCATTATCAGCAGCTCTACGCTTACTAAAAGGGATCAACGGCTCTATGCCCATATCTACCAATTCAGCGGCTCAAAGCCCATCATCATAACAGCTCTACGCTCGCTCAGCTGGCTCCACGCCGTCATTATCTCTACAGACTCAGCTATCCCAACTGGCTCAAAGCCGTAACCACTTCAACTGGCTCTATGCCGTAACAAGCTATCTCAGTAGGCTCTACGCCACCCCAATCAACGATCATCAATTCGGCAGCTTCAAGCCCATTATTTCAACGGCTCCACGCCTGTTATCAACTCAACGGCTCAAAGCCCATCTCTCAACTGGCTCGAAGCCGTAACTATCTAACTCCACGCCGTAATTATCTCAGTGGCTCGAAGCCCACCACTTATGCGGCTCGAAGCCCATTACTCAACGGCTCCACGCCTGTTATCGACTCAGCGGCTCGAAGCCTACCACTCAGCGGCTCAAAGCCCATTATCTCAGCTGGCTCCAAGCCGTAACCAATTCAACTGGCTCAAAGCTGTAACAAACAGGCTCTACGCCGCCAGCAACAATTATCAAGCCCAACCACTATGTACGGGATGCTTAAGTTCTACACTTGAATGCGCAAGCTCTACGCTTGAATACCCAACCACTGCGTACTGGATGCTCAAAGCCTGTACTTTGAACGCTTGGATTCTGCCGTCCAAATGCTCGAGCTCTACGCTCTGATTGCTCAAGTCCGGAACTTGAAAAAAGCTCTAAGCTTATATCAAACACACACGCACGGGCCCGTGCACATATTGCATCAAACACATCGAGTCTGCATAATCATCATTATCACCTTAGCTGTTCACATCTAACAAACACTATCATACATACATGCTATGCTTTGCATCTGTCACTCACTCGCAGGTCTATCTTGCAATCAACCGGCTCTACGCCTCGGTTTTATTGATCGGTCCAGAACCTCGATCCTTTGGCTCAAAGCCAAATCTTTATGAT
This sequence comes from Rhododendron molle, assembly GCA_025413875.1. Lineage (NCBI taxonomy): Eukaryota > Viridiplantae > Streptophyta > Magnoliopsida > Ericales > Ericaceae > Rhododendron > Rhododendron molle. The sequence goes on along the minus strand of CM046388.1, from coordinate 31,928,257 downwards.
GAGAAAGCTCCGCGCACAGACCATCAGAATACAATTGGCTCTACGCCTCGCTTCAATCACACCAAAGCTCGAACCTCTTACCTCCGGAAGGCAAAGATTTTTGAACTATCAACATATCAGCTCCGCGCTTCGGTTCCATCTCTTAAGCTCTCGCCTTATGATCAAAACCAGCTCCGCGCTTCGGTCCAATCAAAGCTCAAAGCTTCAATACCTCAAGCTCTCCGTCTGACAAACTGGATCCGCGCCTCGGTTCCTTCATTTCACAACATTCCGTGCTTCAGTCACTGGCCCTGCGCCTCCCGCATCTCGAATAACGGCATCCAACTCATCTCCCGAAGATGACTTGGGTTCCGCCCCTTATCTCAAAACTGGCATCCGATTCATCCCCGCAGATGGCTTGGATTCCGCCTCAACTACATCAATTCCTTCCAGCTCATTCGCAAGGATAGGCTACTCTACTGAGCTCCCCTCAGTCAAAGTAAGGATGATCAAGAAAAGCAAACACACCTGCCGTGTACTGATCTACCCCAAAATACTAAAGGTAACTTTCCGCAAAAACTTCCCCGGTAGCCCCGCGCTCCTTCAACTACTTTTCGCCAAAACTCGGGCATTACCCAGGTACGTTGCACTACGGCTGTTAAAGCCCGAAGGTACGTTTTTTGTCTCTAACCATCCAAACTTTTTCTTTTTTTCATTGCCCTCTGAACTACGATTGGTCTGAATTTCCCTTGAGGTATACGTAGGCAACCTCCCGGCCCGACCATAACAAAACCTTTTTTCAAAAACCCTTGGAATAGTGGTTAAACCAAATTGAGTCGCTTTTATAGCTTTGACTATTACTCAAACATGCCTCGTGATCCGTTTGAGCTCAGTCAAAGAGGGGCATCTGTAGACACCCCAATTTGGCCTAACGATTATTTCAACTCCCACCTTGGGACCATCCCGATGATGATACAGATTCGATGATTGCTGATTGCTTTCTTGTGAAACCCCTGGACTTATGGTTCGAACTTTGAGCCACTTAGAGGACCCAATCCAGAGCCAAATAGCCTTTCAGACAGAAAGATAGTGTGTTAGGAAAATCCATCGGACGGCCGTAACATCGATATCACGGCCTCAACATCCATTCCTCACCCGAGCAACCTGTTGCACCAAAAATCTCCCTGAGAGATCGAAGCCTCGGCCGCCAGATCAATGGCTCGGCCGCCACATCCATTTCCAGGCCGCGACATCCTTTGCTCGGCCGCCAGATCGGCCTTTTTCCAGACTCTCGAACCTTCTGTCGGTTGTTTGATCCAATCCCGCCGCCTCTCCGATGCGTTCGGGCCACGTTCAGAGATTGCAATGAAGAGTTTGAGTTGCAATGCAAGTGCAATTGCAACCCCGTGATTTGATTGGACGGAGTGAGTCACCCCCTTGCCTATATAAAGAGACCCTCGGATACACCCAAAAAAAGAGACGAAATTCCTGAGATCCATATACATTCAAGCCACGAAACTCTGGCTACATACTCCCAAAATCCCTCTCTACAAAAGCCCTAACCTCCCGAAGGTGGCCATCAATCCGACGATCCAACCCCGGAGTTCCAAGTAGCAATCAATCAGTCGATCCCCATCGATCCGAAGCAATCAAGCAACTGAGGGATCAAGGTGGTGAGGCACAACGGCCTCTGGTTTGGTTTATTTAATATTTTGTGTCGTTAATCGTAGCTTTCTGATCATCTGTTAGTTTTCTGTCTGGTGTGAGGAAGAACACCAGCCGGGGCTTCGATGCCTCGGCCGGTACATTGACCCAGTGTGATCCCTCGGCTGCGACTTCCATTCGCCGGCCGAGTGATCGATTTGCGCGCACAGCTTTGTTTTGTTTCTTGCTTTCTGATGCATGCTTATTTACAGTCTCGACTCACCTTATTAACTGTTTAAGGCATAAAAATAGACTACGTGTATGGAATTGAATAAAGCATATATATGTCTTATGTTGAATGATTATGGGCTAGCTTCACGGCTAGGCAGAGAGGGGTGCCTAACACCTTCCCCTTACTGTACTTTTAGCTTCCGTATCTAGAATCTCTATCTGTTTTCCTAGCTTTAACAAACTAGGTGGCGACTCTATTTTGATGATAACCGCTATCGTGTGGCGATACCTCTAGCCATGGAAGTATCCACGATCTTGGTTTATGAAGCGAGCAACCAATCGAGCAAACACAGTGATGATACAACTGTATGGCGATGCCCCGTCCGGGAGGTGTCTACAGGGACATGATTTGATCTTTAAGAATATTGTAGCAATGACCAACGTGCTGAAAAATATAGCCATGTGATGACTGAAAAAGCTGGAAATTCAAACTACCACGAAAAAGCTGTTGACCTGAGCGCTCCGGAGTGGATCCGAGCAGTCGGAAATGAAGCTCCAGAGCGCTCAGAAGTGAGCTATGGGTTTTGGAATTAGGTCCAGAGCGCTTGGAAATGATTCTGAGCGCTTAGGACTTAATTTATTTGAGTTGAAATTGATTTTTGGAAAATCCTAGAAGCGAAGTCCACCATGATCGAGGTATGTATTGTTCCAAATTCATCATTGGGAAGCCAAGCAGCCACAAATTAAGGAGTTTTGAGATGTTCAAATTATGTTGTCTACATATATATATATATATATATATATAATCTTGACTAGATTTTTCCAAGTACTCATATACATTTATATATAAGTACATGTACTACTTAGCCTATTATTAAATTCTAAAGAATCCTAGACCATATTTAGAACCTTTACCCATTGGATAATAAATAGGGAAACTTTTATCCCTTAGACAATAGAAAACCTAGACTTTCCACCAAAGATACTTTTCTAGATTTGATAAAGTACACATATAAGATTATATATAGACATATGTACCTCATAAGTTTATTATAAACATGCCTAAAGGACATATAGTCATTTCAAGATTCAAGTATATCTTCTTTCACTTCTTTAACCATTGGTCAATAATTACTAGGGAAAATTTTACCCCTTAGATAATAAGGACTAGTCCTGCCAATAAGTACTTAGTTAAATAAAACAAGTCACTTTCTAGATTTCCTATGTACACAAATGCTTAAAAATAGGTATAAAGTAATTATTCTAGATTTTCTAAGTACAATTATATCTTTATATATAGATATATGTACTTAGTACAGTAATATAATTATATAAAGGTGCATGTACCCCTTAGGTTATTTTATTAGGGAATCTTGACCCTATTTTCCTTTGTTGACACTTGAGAGTCTTATTAAGATTTCCTAGTACATAAGTGTACTCATATATATACATATATATATATATATATACTTGGACATATATACACACACATATTGCTAGAGAGAGAGAGAGAGAGAGAAAAAGCCAAGAGAGAGAGGGGGAGAGAGATGGTGTGATGTGTGAGAGATTTGGGTGTACCTTGACATGATCTTCTTACATCCTTACAACCCGTTGTTATATACTTATCCTAGTCAAATCTATCTACCATTGTCCTTGTATATACAATGTCCAACTAAATCTTTGAGCCATCCTTTCTTTCATCCATCAAGTCTTCCAAAAATCTCACCCAAAGTACCAAAATCTAGTCATGCATGCCTAGAACTAGGTAGAAGATATGCACGCAAGCAACCCCAGAACCTAACCCATCAAGCTGTCAATCAAGCTTGACAAGGGAAAAAAAATCAAAGATAGGAGCGAGAGAGAATTCGGATGAGAGACGGAGAGAGGGAAGCCTTGCCTATAAATAGGAGAACATTCAAAGCTTAAACTCACACCTTCTCCATTTGCTCCAACTTCTCCCTAGAAATTCTAAGCTTTCTAAGTTCTAAAGTTCAAGTTTCTTTAAGTTCTTGAAGTTTTTGAGAGCTACCACCAAACCACCTCCAAAACCACCCCTAGATCTCTAAAGTAGCCTGGTTTGGTTAGCAAAGTTGTTTCTAGGAAGAGAAAATCCATTCCTCTTTCTTTCGAAGAAATTCGGAGCCGTTACGCCACCGAATCGCAAAACCGACGACAGACTCTCAAAACCGACCTACTGCCAAGAAGAACGGTAGGTTATCCTTACACTCTAATCCTAAGTATAGCTAGTTGTATGATCATGCAGAATATTCTTATCCCTACCCTAACTATAAATAGAAATGAGTATTGTTTGAATGCATGTAGGATATCTCTATTTACTATCTCTAAGTATACTAGAAGTTGGTTTATTCTTATATTGTTTGGAATGCACGATAGTTAGTATACTTGTTTGGCTAAATGATAGTAATAACATGTTAAATAAATGACTTTTACTCCAAGAAACATATGTTGTCTTTTTGAACTTCCCAAAAAGGAAGAAGAGCGGACTTCGAGATATAGAACTTGATTGAAAGTATTTGTATTTTGATCTTTAAAATGGTTAAGAGTTTGTCTACATATTACTTGCATTATTTGTGGTTGTGTGATAAAGCATAAGCGGTTTCCACTCTAAAGGCGTCCGTATTTGTGGCGTTATGCTTTAAGTGGTTATTTGAGCATGATTTAGTAATATAGAGTTGGATGATCTTACTAGTTTAGTTTCAAGATTACAATGAATGATTTACGATTACTTACATGAGAAGTCCTACCGTGGAGTCAATGCATGAAAACGAGACACAAAAATCAAGAAAGTAGAAACATGGCACCTAGGGTGTGGTTAACGAAAGGAAGTGTTTTGACATGGATAAAATATTTTTGAAACTACATTGTGGCCGGACGTGGTAGCCCAATGTGAGTTGTGTGTGTGAGTGAAAACCTACAAGGTGGCCGGACTTGGTAGCCCTTTGTGTGGACTTGTGAAAACCGCAATGTGGCTAGACTTGGTAGCCCATTGTGAAGATTCCCAACGGGGCCGGACGTGGTAGCCTCATTGGCAATATGGCTTGATTATCCGCAGAGAGAAGCCAATGAAAATTTTTGTGTGCCAATGGGAACCCAGTGCGGCGGAACCATTGTGAGGATACTCGGGAGACCGGAACAGCAGAACCGAGGTTGGGTGAGTAAAAATGATTTTGGAAATGATGATTCGGTTTATGAAAAGTTGAAATTGGTGACACGGTCTACGACAAGTCGCATAGGAGAAACTCAGAAAATCATGGACACTGACGAAAGATAAATAGTGAATGTGGTTGTGTCATTGTGACTGTTTTATTAAAGATGCATGTTCTATTTGGAAATCGTTAGCCATATGATCTTCGTTTGTAAGTTAAGGGTTATTGGGTATGGATTTGTCTAATGAGCTTTCGTAGCTCACGATGTTACCTTTGGTGACCCTGACATATTATATTGGTGGCGACACTGGTATAATGTGTCAGACCTTATAGATGAATAGGGTGAGCTGTATACCTTGGAGGCTTTCAGAGCCGTGGAGTTGGCTAGGATGGAGGAGCAAGCGAAGTAATAGATAGGAACCTTAATTTCCCTCCCTTGTTGAATAAAAGTACTCTTGTGAGAACTATGATGTAATAATGAGCCAGACTCTCTTTAACTTTTCAATAAAATGTTTATTTAACGTACCCGCAAATTAGGGGCGTTATAGGCAACGCGAGGGAGATAATCCTCTACCGGCGGCGAAGGACCACTGAGACGCGCTGCTCAAGAAGCCACTAGGAGGAGAGCAGATCTTTAGACACTACCGAATCATTCACTAGCACATACTCAACCAGTCGCGCGGAGTTCTTTTGCACCACAGCTTCTCACCACAGATGTGGCTACTTGGAAAGCAAGTGCCACGTATTTAAGCGTCTCGGAGAGATTCCACCTTAAAACTTGGAGAATGAGATATAGGTTTGGTAGAACAGGAAGGGCGTACATATCGAAAGACAAGACGATAACCCAAAAGCTCATCGTTAAAGGGAGAAGTCTATTGATGGCCCTCACTATGCGGCCACCGATTTGAGGGATAAGCTTCGACACCGAGACCATGAAAAACCCACGACAGAGACTCTAAGCTGTTGCGGACCGACTGGCATGGCAAGCCGCCACACCCGGGCTTTGAACGACAGCTAAAAGTCCTCGGTGTCTCGCCCTTCACACCTCATATAATTAATACGCCAGCCGAAACCACATTCCACCTCCCTAAGTTCACTAAGTTTGATCCAACCACCTGTGAAGCCTAACCCCACCTGATTCACTTCCTCCAAACCACTGAACTATGTACCATGAAAGATGAAGTCAAGTGCAAGGCATTCCTTGCTAGCCTCGGCTCCTTTGGACTCCAGTGGTTCAACAAATTGCCCGCTGGATCCATACGGACCTAGGCCAACCTTGAACGTGCATTCAACACCCGTTTTATCACCAGCAATAGGATGGCCATGGAGCCTGAGTCCTTGTCCCAAATGAGGAAGCTCCCGAGCGAAACACTCAAACAGTACTCTGAGCATTACTGGCAACTTTTTAACGAGATCTCTGGAATTGACGAGTACTGGGCCGCGCATTCCTTCAAGAACGGCTTGGAGTCTGGTAGCAAGATCCTAGATGAACTGGCCATCCGCCCCCCACACAACATGGGTGAACTGATGCGCATAGTGGAGCGATTCTGTGCTCTCGAAGAACTCTACGCAAACTTAGCGGCTCAAGGGATTCCCAACCCAACCACTCCATTGCTGACGGTTATACCTCAGCTGCTCGCACCGATTCTCACCCAGCAATACCAGCAGAAGAAACATGTGAACAACATCAAGGAAGGAAAGAAACGGCCACCAAATGTGCACAACTATGTGGCCGAAACAATAGTTTTCAAGGAGCCTATCTGGTCTTTCCTCAAAGAGATCATGAGACACCTTTGGTTCAAGTGGCCAACGAGGAAGCTTGGTATGGACATGGGCCAACCAGATCAAAACCCAAGGAAGAAGTGCTCCTACCACAATGAGCTCAGCCACTATACAACCGCCCGTGCACCATACAAAGTATTTTTGGAGCGCCTGGCATCCCAAGGCCACCTTGACCAATACATCGACCACGCTAAAACACCTGCCTGCCAACTTATCAGCAATCTGAACCCTAATGAGCCACGACTGACGATACATATCATCCACGGCTCGGTGAACAAGGAAATCAAGACTAACCTTGGGGCCGATCTCGATCATGCCTCCACCTCAAAGCAGATACTCTCGGTAGGACCAGGATCAAAGCGGCCACACCCATAGGACATGCCAAAATGGACAATCACCTTCATCGAGCGTGACCTCAAGATGGTGCAAACCCCTCACTCCAATGCCCTTGTGGTCACCGCTCAAATTGGTGTCCAAGATGTCAAGCATGTTCTTATCAATCAAGGAAGTTCAGTGGAGGTTAGGTACTATGACCTCTTCAAAAAGCTCGATCTACCAAAATCAGCATTGCAGCCAGCCGAAGTCCCCCTCATCGGCTTCATTGGAGCCCCAATCTGGCCGTTCGACTGCATCTTCCTTCCTATCGTCGTTGGTTCAGAAACTTTGAGCGTCAAATTCATCGTCATCAACATTCCGAGCCCATACAACGCCATCCTTGGCAGAACCTGGCTTCATAGTATGCAAGCCATCGCTTCCACTTACCACCAAGTCATCCGCTTCATTGGCGGCAAGGGAAGGCAAAAAGACTTACGTGGCGATCAAGTCGCCTTTAAAAAGTGCTGCGGTTTGGGCATTCACCACTCCACCAAAGCAAAGCAAGTCGAATGGGTTGAAGTACTAGACCTAGCTGTCATCGAAGACGTCGGCAAAAAAGCCGAGGACAAAGCAATTGAAGACCTCATCTCAATGCCAATCAATAAGGACTTCTCTTATTTCTTTTTACTTGGCCTTTCCTTCACTGATGCCGAACGCAAAAAATGTACCAATTCCTCAAGGACAATATCGAAGTGTATGCATGGACCCCCCATGAGATGCCAGGGGTCAATCCAAATTTCATTAACCATTCCTCAACATCAAGAAGGATTCAAAACCAGTCGTACAGAAGGCCCGATGCTTAGCACTCGGACACGCTGAGCCCCTCATTAACGCAGTCAACCGCCTGTTGGAGGCCAATGCAATTGAAGAAGTACAATACCCCACATGGTTGTCCAACACAATTGTCGTCAAGAAAAAGAATGGCAAATAGAGAGTTTGTGTCGATTATACCAATCTTAACGACCCCTGCCCAAAAGATTGGTTTCCACTTCCAAAGATTGACCAACTGGTGGATGCCACGGCTGGCCATGCTCAGCTGAGCTTCCTAGACGCCTACCACAGCTACCACCAGATCATGATGGATCCAGAGGACATGGGAAAGATGGCATTCATCACCCCATACGACATCTTCTGTTACTGTGTTATGCCGTTTGGGGTGAAGAACTTCGACGCCACATTCATCCGAGCAATCTTCAAAATGCTCCATGCTTAGATTGGCCACACGGTAAAAGCTTACATCGATGACCTAGTCATCAAAAGCCAGAACGAGTACAATCACCTTCAAGAGTTGGCCGAAATCTTTACAATTCTCAAGTTCCACAAGCTCCGCTTAAACGCAGAAAAATGTGCGTTCGGCGTGAGCGCGGGAAAATTTCTTAGACACTTAGTCACCAGGCGCGGTATAAAAGCCGACCCTAACCAAATCAAGGCCGTTACAGACTTGCGACCACCACGAACAATCAGAGAAGTCCAAAAGCTCATAGGCATGGCGGCGAGGCTAGACCAGTTCATCAGCAAGTCCTCAGATAAGTGCCATGCATTTTTTCATACATTAAAAGGTAAAAGCCGACACAGTTTCGAGTGGACTCCAAACTGTGTCATAGCATCAGCCGAACTCAAAGGCTACCTAAGCTCGGTTCCACTAATGGTGAAATCAAAAGAATTTGAAACTCTCTACTTGTACCTTGCGGTCTCAGCTCACACCGTTAGCTCAACACTCGTAAGGCATTGGCGACATGCCGATATATTTCACAAGCAAAATGCTCCTACCCGCGCAAACACGCTATCTCCCTCTCGAGAAGTTAGCACTTGCACTCGTCTCAGCTACAAGGAAACTCCTGTCGTACTTCCAGTCCCATACAATCACCATCTTGATGGAGCACCTTCTCAAGAGCCTTTTTCGGAAGGCTAACCTCTCCAACAGGGGCTCCAAGTGGGCTGTTGAATTGGAAAATTTTGACATTTGCTTTGAGCCACTGACGACAATTAAGGGGTATATTCTCGCCGACTTCATATCTGAACTAACTCTGGAAGATACCAATATCCTCAACACTCCCACACCTATAGACACCTCCTAAACGGGGTATCGCCATACAGATTGATCATGATTGTTTGGTTCCACTTCAGAAACCAAGATCGTCGATATTCCCATGGCTAGGAACATCGCCACACGATAACGATTATCATAAGAATAGAGTCGTCACCTAGTTTATTAAAACTAGGAAAAATAGATAGAGATTCTGGGTACGGGAGCCAAAAGTACAGTAAGGGAAAGTGTTAGGCACCTCTCTTTGCCCAGTCGTGAGACTAACCCATAATCATTCGACATAAGATGTATGCTTGCTTTATTTAATTCTATCACGTAATTTGATTATTAGTGTTTAACAGTTGATAAGGTGAGCCAGTACGGTAATTGAAACATGCAAAAAAATAAGCAGGGAACGAAAAAGTTGTCCCAGAGAATGGATCTCTCGACCATTGAATGGATGTCACGGTCGAGGGATCCTTCTGGCTTCAATGTATCGGCTGAGGGAATGGTGTCCCAGCCTATGTTCTTCCTCACACCAGAATGAAAAATTAGCAGAAGATCAGAATGCTATGATTAACGTATAAAGACTTAAAATTAAATCAAACCATAGGCCCTTGGGCCTCACCACCTCGATCCCTTAGTTGAATGATTGCTTTGAATTGAGGGTGATTTGACTGATTTACTTCTCGAAAACCCTAAAGTTAGGGTTTGTACTTTGGGGTTTGATCGTTAGATTACGACTACCTTCGGAGGTTTAGGGCTTTTGTAGAGGCGGTATATGAGAATGTTTATGCAGAGTTTCATGGCTGAAGAAGGTGTATTGTGAATATTTATTTCAAAACCCTAAGTGCCTCTTTAGATAGGCAATTGGTGACTCATTCCAGCCAATCAAATGGCATGAATCAAAAAGGAATATAGGGTAACAAGATCTCTACACGAAAGCTACTTCGTAGCTCAAACGCATTGGAAAAAGGCTATTAGGGTTTTGAGAACGAATCAAAGGTTTGACAGAACTTTCCAAAATCTTGAAAAAGGACGATCAAGCGGCCGAGCAATGGATTTGGCGGTCGAGTGATAGATATGGCGGTCGAAGAATGGATTTGGCTGCCGAGGAATCAATCTCTCAAGGAGATTTTCAAGCAACATGTTTTACGGGTGAAAGAATGATGTTGAGGCTGTGAGATCAATGTTACAGCCGACAGATGGATTCTCCTGGGATATTGTATTTCTATCTGAAAGGCTATTTGGCTCTGAATTTGGTTCTCTAAGTGGCTAAAAGTACTCACCAAAAGTCCATGGGTTTACGAGAAGTCAATCAGCAATCACTTGTATCCATTCATCATCAGGATGATCCCTAAGGTTGGACTTGAAATAATCGTTAGGCCAAATTCGGATGTCTACAGATGCCCCACTTTGACTAAACTTAGACAATTCGTGAGACATGTTTAAGTAAAAGTCAAAGCCATAATACAACTTCAATTTGGTCAAACAACTATTCCAAGGGTTTTCAAAAAAGGATTTCGTTATGGTCGGGCCGGGAGGCTGCCTACGTATTCCAAGGGGGAAATTCAGACCAATCTTAGTTCAAGAGGCAATAAAAGAAAATAAAAAGTTCAGAGGGTTAGAAACAAAAGACATACATTCAGGCTTTAAAAAGCTATAGTGCAATGTACCGGGGCAATCCCAGGATTTTGGCGAAGAGTAGTTGAAGGAGTGCGGGCTGCCGGGGGAAATTTTTTGTGGAGAGCGTCCTTAGTATTTTGGGGTAGATCAATACACAGTGGGTGAGTCAATTGCTTTTCATGATCATCCTTACTTTGACTGAGAAGAGCTCGATAGGGTAGCTTAACCTTGTGAATGAGCTTGATGGAATAGATGTAATTAGGGTGGAATCCAAACCATCTGCTATAGACAATCGGACGTCGATTTTGAGATATGGGGGCACAAGGCCAGTAACTGGGGCACAAAGTGTGACATGAGAAAATCGAGGCATGGAGTCGGTTGCACTCATAAGGCAAGAGCCTGAGGAGTTAGTGTGTGGAGCTTGAAGTGATAGAACTGAGGCCCAGAATTGATTGTAATCATAAGGCTGAAGGTCTGAGCACAGAGCTTTTCCATCTTCCATAATTGGCATAGAGCCAGAGGATCGAGGCACAGGACCGATTAGTAAAACCAAGGCATGGAGCCGGTTGATTGCAAGATTGACTTGTTTCATGGGTGAGAAAAAGATGCAAAACATAATATGTATGATGATGGTTAGATGTGAACAGATATGATGATGATGTAGACTTGATGATAACAATGGCAATGCAATTGATGCTTATGTGCACGGGTCTGTGTGTGTGTTTGTTTTAAGCGTGGAGCTTCTTTCAAGTTCTGGCCTTGAGCATTCAGAGCATAGAGCTTGAGCATTCGGAGGGTAGAATCCGAGCATTCAAAGTACAAGCTTTGAGCATCCAGTACGCAGTGGTTGGGCATTCAAGCGTAGAGCTTGAGCATTCAAGTGTAGAACTTGAGCATCTAGTACACAGTGGTTGGGCATTCGAAGAGCTTCGAGCATTCAAAGTGTTAGACTTTGAGTATTCAAGCATAGAGCTTGAGAACAGATGATATATTGGTGATAATGGCATGGAGCTTGTTGAAATAGTAGGCGTAGAGCCGCTGAGTTATGGGCGTAAAGTCGCTGAGTTTGTGGGCATAAAGTCGCTGAGTAACTTGATGGTAATGAGCTTATGGCCTTGGAGCCGTTAAGTATGTGGGCGTAGAGCCACTTGAGCTTATGGGAATGGAGCTGCTGAGATAGCGAGCGTAGAGCTGCGGCTGAGATGGTGAGTACTGGCATAAAGCCGCTGAGATAGAGTTGTTTGAGATGAGCATAGAGTTGCTGAGTAGCTTGATATTATTGAGTTTGAGATAATGAGCATGTGGTGCTAAGTGACTTATACGTGAAGCTACTTAATGGTAGTGAGCTTATGGGCATAGAGCCGCTGAGATAGCGAGCTACTAGATGATGAGTTTCTGGGCATAGAGCTGCTGAGTGAGTAAGCATAGAGCTGTGGGGATGGCGAGCATAGAGCTGCTGTATGAGCATAGAGCTACTGCAATTGTTTAATAGTCAAGAGTTATGGAGCTTAGGATGTGATGGCTGTCGTATTTTCGGAACACAGCAATTGGGGCATAAAGCCTGAGTATGAGGTGTTAAGTATCCTTGGGAGCAAGAGCTTGGAGTCCAATAATCCTTGAGGGGTTCGTTGCTACGGAGGGAGCTTCGGAGTTCATAGTTCTCAAAAAGGTCAAGTGACCAGTAATTGCGAGCCTTGTTTGTCACGGAGAAAGCCTTGGAGAATTTCCAAAGTGCGCTTCACACTGGTGCTTAAGAGTTCATATGCTCGGGGATGCCCCCAAGGCTTGTTCTGATCACATTGCATTTGCTTGGGAGTGCCCCCAAGGCTAATTGCTCATCACTGGCTCTATTGGTCATGGGCCTAGCACTTCATAATTGCTTGAGTTAGGATGTTGAGCAAAACCCATGGTTGCAGTAGAAAATAGATTGGAGGGCCAGGAGATTAATCCCGCGACTGAAGATTCGATGTCTCAGCCAAATAATCAATAATTCGACTGCGAGATGTCTTGATTCTAGAGGTTTGTTTAAAGGCCAAGATCGGCATTTCATTTCATAGTGCCGTTCACCTCTGAAGACTCCTCTCGTCTTCTTTGCCTCTGACGATTCCATCGGGCCCAGGTGATGGGCAGTGTGAAAGCATGGCGGGTGCACGAGGAGGGAAGTCGTGCCGACTCCAGTCCTGTCTTGAAGTTTGATTAGGGACCCTCGCATGGGGGGACTTGCTTTCATGATTTGGAACTCCTGAGGTGAGGCTAGCACGCAGCATGATGATTTTTTTGGGCCATGTGGTGATCCTTTTGAGCCGTGGTGCTTTTCCGGTGTACGTCACCCCAGGGGTGCCCTCTTCTTTTTTACAGCTGGTCACTGGTGTTCAAACCACCTGAGGATTTGGCATCCTCTTCTCCTCTTCCCCTGTTTTTCTATTTTTTTTCTTTTTGCACGAGTTAGTCCATCAGAAAATCTATGTATGGTTTTAGGAAATGTGGGATGATTCACCTTGTGAAGTAAAAAGCTTTTGATTATATAAAAAATCCTTTGCTCTGATTATGTATGCTGTATCGGGTCATTTATTTAGCGTAAATTTGTGATTTGGCGAAACTGAGTAGAATCATGAAACACTTCTATAAATGAGTCAATCTGGCGGCTGACCAATCTATTAGGGGGTCGAGGGATCGATTCATCTTTCTGAGGGTTGACCCTTGATTTTTTACGGGCCGAGGAATAGATCTCGTGGCCGCAATATCGAAGTGCCAGCCGATAGAACGACCTGACTGACAAGGATTTTGAATTCAATTGTGATTCGAACTAGGACTCAACCTAGCCTATAAGTACGCATTCTACGAATTTTGATAATTCGTCAGTAACAGTTTTTAACATATGGCGCAACCAGTTCTTGATTAGTGGTTGGATTCTTTAAATGGCTTCGACCGTCTACATTTTAAGTCCTTTGGTATGGACTTCCTCTTTTCCCTTCGCCAAATTCCTGTGAATTTTTCTTTTCTTCATGCAGCCACCAGCTTATACAATCTTCTTTTTCATGTTTTCCAATTCAAAAGGGAAGAGTTGTGTCCTACTCTTGAAGAATTTGCAGCTATTATGGGTCCTTCGGATAGAGAAAGTCTCATTGTTGCTAACCCTTTATTTAATCGCGGTGACCTTTTGAAGGTCTTGCTCCACGTTTAGAAACATGAGGTCAAGTTCTTTATGGTGAACGGAAGGTTAGAAACCTTGCAGCTTATTTAGCGCTTTGGTACAACTGAAGTTCATCGCCAAATTTCCCAACAGAAGCCGTGCTTCCATGCTTTGTGTGTTTGCCTTCTCCATTAGTATCTGTTGGGCCCTCCCTCAGGCCATGCTGATTTCATGCTACTTGATTTTTCTCAACAGATTGGCAAATGTGTAGGTTTTACTGGTTTGGTGTCAGCAGAGACCTGGATGGGTCTTGATGTAGTGAAAGGTAATCCAACAGCTCAGTTCTCAGGCAGTCCTTTGTTACTACAGGCACGCTCTTTATTTGTTTATTACCAAATTATCTTTCCACTCATTGCTCTTTTGTTTTGACTCACATGTTCTCTCAACTCGCAATTTTCCCTTCTTTTTTATTGGTGTGGCTTTTTGAGAAACTAAGGATATGGGATGCGCCAAAGCAGCTTCCCTATAGTTTAGACCACTACATGGAGCGCTGTGTGGTTAGGCAGTTCCCGATTGAGGCTGCTTGGAAGGCGTGGATGGAGACTGGCAAGGTTGATAGGATTCAATGGGTTTGCCCCTGGTATGGCATTGAAGACATGACTGTCAATACAATGAGCCATTTTGGTGTCGCAAGGATTGGCATTGCTCGAGTAACCTTCTATCTTCCTGCTCATTTACAAAGACAGTTCGGGGCTGAACAAGCCAAAGTCTTGGGTGATCCTAAGTATGCTACTTCCAAGGTTCATGATGCTAACCTCCTTCGCAATGAGCTTCGTTTATGGCCAAATTGGGTGATGCAAGATGTTGTTGAGAACTCTACTAACAAGCTATCTGATTCGTACAATTGTTGGTTTGAGAAAAACCTTTCGGAAGACAAAAGTGCAAAGAGAAGACCTAGAGATTAACAGATTGCCTATGCTTTAAAAGATGTTCTTTCCCATATTTGATTCTAGCTTTCATAGATCAAGAATTGTTTAAGCTTGCTTTTCCTTTCTCCTTAGAAATAATAAAACATTGATTGCTTTATTAAAAATGCTTTTGCCATGGTTTGATAGTGAGTATACATAGGATAGACTGAAAATTTGGAAGTAGTGATAGCAGTGGCCGAATCTTAATCTAGAGACTGCCTACGTATCCCATGGAGGGAATCAAGCCATAAACGTAGTTCCAAAGATTTTTTATTTTTTATTTTAGCTAGGGTTCACTCAAGTATTTTTCCTCTCCTTTTATGATCTTTATTTTGCCTAAACTGTCCTTGCGGGTTTTCAATCTAGCGAGCTCTTTATTTATGCCTTAGTTTTTGCCTAAGCCGCCCTTATGGGTTTTTGACCTAGTAGGCTGCTCTAATTTTTGTTTGGGTCCACCCACCTTTGTGGTTTTCGACTCAATGAGCGTCTTTTAGGGGCAATACTTCCTCAGCTTGTCGATGTTGACCGGTGTTGCAAATTTCATCCCATCTGAATCTGCAGTATGGGCTGCTCCTCTAAATAGTATGCGTTTGATGAGGTAGAGTCCTCCCCAGTTTGGTCTAAACGTGCCCCTCAGGTTTGAAACGTGGCAACGGATTGCTTTGAGAGCCATGTCTCCTACCTTGATGTCTCTTGGCTTCACCTTTTTGTTGAATGCACGTGTAATGCGACGTTGATACCCTTGTACATGGTATAATGCACTCAACCTTCTTTCATCCAGTAACTCTAACTCATCGTAGCAGTTTTGAACCCAGTCCTCTTCGATCATCTCAGTCTCAGCCAAAATCCTTAGTGAGGGTAGTTCTAGTTCGATAGGTAAGACAGCTTCCATTCCATAGAGTAGGGAATAAGAAGTAGCCCCAATTGAAGTCCTTTCAGTCATTTGATAACACCATAGCGCTAGAGGTAGCATTTTTGGCCAGTCCGTGTAAATGTCGATAGTCTTCCACAATCCTTTTGATGTTTTTGTTTGCAGCCTCAACTGCTTCATTGGTTTGAGGATGATAAGTAGATGATCGATGATCCAATATCTCAAACTCAGCAAAAAGCTTCTTTGTTGCACCTTTGAAGTGCGATCCATTGTCACAGATGAATTCGTGAGGTACACCATACCAATAGACGATATTGGTGCGAATAAACTTGGCCACATGAGTGGCTTTAAGAGTAGCATAAGAAGCCGCCTCTACCCATTTGTGAAGTAATAAATTGGCCACCAGGATAAATTGATGCTTGTATTTCCTTTTTTGGATTTATACTCCCAATGACATCTATTCCCCAGGTGGATAATGGCCAAGGGGATGTCATGCTATATAATTCCATAAGGGGAATGCGTAAGCGATCAGCATGAGTTTACCATTTGTAGCATCGGCGAACATAGTCAGCTCAGTCGGCCTCTATTGTAGTCTAATAGTATCCTTGACGTAGGATCTTTTTTGCCATTGTTTCTCCACTAATGTGCGGCCCACAGATTCCTTTGTGTATTTCCTCCATTATCTTGCGACTTTCTTCTATTGTGACACAAAGTTGATTGGGGCCCAGATGTGCTCTTCGATACAATCCTCCTCCACAAACTACAAATCGGGCGGCAAACTTTTGCAGGGCCATTTTATCCTTTGAGGTGGCCTCAGGGGGATACTCTCCTTCTTCCAGGAACTTCTTTACGTCCTCATACCATGGTTTTCCATCATCCTCACCTTCCTCGGTGAAAGTGCACTCACATGCTGGATTGACGTTTTACTTGATCATTAGCAGCCGCATTGTGAATCCCAAAGGTATCTCGACCATAGAGGCCAATGTTCCAAATGCATCTGCAAACTTGTTACTCACTCGTGGAGTGTGTGTGAAGATAACAGAGCTGAATTGCAGAATTAAAGTTTCCAGCACAGAGTGGTATAGTTTTAGCGTGTCTTCTTTAACCTTCCAATCTTCTTTTACTTGGGACACCACCAGGTTTGAATCTCCAATGACCTCAACCCTTTTTGCCCCTAGTTCTAGGGCTGCCTCCTGCAGACACCCTGTTCTGGACTGTCCAGAACCAAAAGGCCTCAGCAAACCTTACTTGCATACGCTAGTACTATACAGGTGTACGGTGGTCCACTGCCACGTGTCAGTCATCGGTTAACTTTGACCATTGACCAAGTTGTGACTGGCGCACGTAGGTCCTCTACGAGCGTATGCTAGTGAAAGCTAGTCAAATCACCTTTATTTAGCCACATGCCAAGACCTTTTGGGCGTCCCAGTGTCCTGTACATTCGTCTTGTTGGTGGGTACGTGCAGGGGATGTTCCCCCCTCTCTCCTACAACTTCCATCAACAAAGTCCCATGCATTTAATGCATGGAGACTTCTTCACTAACCCAACCAGCCCTTAACCTCAGCTGCTCCAACTGGCCAGCCTTCCCTTCCCCTATAAATACCCCCCTTGCATTTTGTAACGCCCCAATTTTCAGACACGTTAATTAAATTATTTTTTAATTGATTAATAATTCATAAAACTGATTCAAGAAATGAAATTTTACTAAACAGAGTTTAGCAGCGGAAAATCTCAAGTACCAAATTCAAAACTACTTAACTATCTTACAACCCAACAAAATAAAACAGATTTTGACAATTGTGATAATACTTTTGAAATTCAAATAACAATATTTTAAATTAATGGAGCTTCTAAGGGTAAGACATTTGAGGCTCGACAAACTTCCTTTCCTCAGTTGGGAGGTCCTCACCCTGGTACTGATCATCATGTAGAGGATTCTATTCTTCGGTCTTCTGATTACCTGGCATGAAACGTCAGCCCAACGGCACTATGTTTTGAAACTCAGTAGATAAATCTTACCCATTAACCCTTACTCTACAAGCAATCACATTTAATATAAAAGAAGCTAATAATCAAAGAGCACAAAATTTACTTCATTATATAAACATCAACTTAAGTAAATTCCAAAATCTCAACTTCTATAATCATCCCAACATTGCAGTATTCATCACGTTCCAAACTCAGAATTTCACTGGACATACTTTACAGGTCCTACTAGGCTACCCTCAACATCCCGAGGTCCTAGTAGGCTACTCTCATAATTCTAGGTCCATCAGGCTGCCCTCAAGGTCTTGCTAGGCTACCCTCAATACCTGAGGTCCTGCCAGGCTACCCCTGAGGTCCTGCTTGGCCACCCTCACAATTCTAGGTTCATCAGGCTGCCCTCAAGGTCCTGCTAGGCTACCCTCAGTACTTGAGTTCCTGTCAGGCTACCCCTGAGGTCCTACTTGGCCACCCTAGCTACACTGGGTCTTTTAGGCTGCCCTCAAGGTCCTATCAAGCTGCTCCTGATGACATGAGGTCTGTAGACACCCCAATTTGGACCTATTAATTATCCTTAATTTGTACCCTCGAGGCTCCCCGATGATGAAACGGAATCAAAACAGACCTTGGACAAACTTGGACGATGCTTCATGGACTTTTTCAAAACCAAAATCCTCTTTTTTCCGACACCCTGAGGGTAATATTGGCACACATTTCAGCATATAAAATACCTTTGAATGAAACCAATTGGGTTTGAAAGAGGACTTCATGAGCTTTCCAACGCCTCGAAAAACACCCAAAACCGAGTTCGGGAGTGTCCGTGGTGCCCTTCTGAAGTTGGGCAGCCACTCCCAAGCTCTCGGGACCACTCTAGAGCGCTCGGGAGTGTCACTCTAGAGTGCTTGGGAGTGCTGACAGACCAATGCATGTTGGGCTTGGCCTTTGACCATGGCTTTTCAGGCTTTTAAGTCCGTTCAACATTCAAACCTGCATATCATAGGCCTGTTTGAGCCAACAGGAATCTCATCATGTCATTTTCCCCCCAAAACTATTTTCCATTTGATTTTCCTTTATTTTTCAAGTTTCAAACTTATTTTCCCCTCCCCTATATATACCCCTTCATTCTACACCACCAAGACCACGAAATCAGTCTCTCTCTCTCCCCATTCTGCTGTCAAAACTCTCTAAAACTCTCTCTCAAATATTTTCTAAAAGTCTCTTATTTTCTCAAGTATTTTCTTAAGAAAACCACAAAAAACTTTTCTAGTCTTTGTACACACCTAAGGATCTTTTTCTTACTGTTTTCTAACCATTTTCAAGCTCCAAAGTCAGTCCAAGAAGCTAAGTCCAAGTCAAGCATAGGTATAAAATCTCATTTTATACTTAAAGTCTACTGTTTTTCCATTTCTGAGGGAGATCAAGGGCTTGTATCAGTTCCTCATACTGGTTATAAGTTCATCTGATCTTGGTTTAATAACAAGAGCAAGAGGAGCACAAAGAAACCAAACTTTTTCTGGGCACTGCGTGCACTCCCGAGCACTCGGGACCATTCATGAGCGATCAGAAGTGATGCTTCCACTAAAACCCTTTTTTTTGTTCATTATGTACTTCATTTTCTGTTTTTAGTAGACACTGGGTGTGTACTGGTCCTTCCAGAGCCCAGTTAGGTTTCTTTATAGTTGCGAGGAAGCCAGGTTTGAATGGTTAAGACCAGTTCTTAGCTGTTTAAGCCTTTGGGCTGAGCATGCATGCACTTTGATTTCTTTGTGATTTTGTTGGCGGTACTAGCATGTGAATATATCTAACCAAATTTGCAGGATAGCTTGACAGTGGTCCCGAGCGCTCGAGACCACTCCTGAGCACTCGGGAGTGATTTCAGTGGTCGGGAGTGATTTCAGTGGTAGTTCACTAGTTTTCTATTATTACACATTTGCTCATCATCAATTCATCACATATTGCTCACTGGCACCAGCATGCACTCTTTATTTGGTATAATTGTAAATACTTGCTAGTTGTTTAGTGAAACAAAATATTTTTAAAAAAATCCCGCAAACGTTTAGTAGAGACCGATCTTGCATCGGGCGAGGGGGGTGCCGTAAAATCCTTCCCCTCTCGTAACATGGCTTCCGAACCTTCAAACAAATCTCTGGTTTTCAATTCAAAAATCAATTTTCAATCAAAACGGTTTCTTGGGTGGCAAACCATAAATCCAGGTGGCGACTCTTCAAATTTAACAACTTGATCCAAAGACGGTGTTCTTCGGGCCGCCCCGATCCACCCGGGACTGTGGTAGCCCACAAGGTCCTGTCAGGCTACCCCCGAGGTCCCGCTAAGCCCACAACCTTTCATCTGTTTCCTTTTTCCACTAACCAAAACAACGTCTACATAAGTTCTCTAAGTCCACAACTCCTCCAATTTCCTTTACGTCCTTTCTATGTTCTCAGTTCATTCGACAAAGCAATAATTTCATATGACGAGTAAACATATCATGATATCACCACACACAGAGGATATTTGAACCACTGTACAACCATGTCCAGCTAATTTGAGTACAAACCAACCTTAAAACCATCTTGATACATTTTTCATAACAGAGTAATTGCAAGTGGATCGATAATAACAACAATTCATAAGAGTCAATGAAACATAACATTATTGATAGTTCAAAAGACAAAAGAATTTTACAAAAAGTATTCGGACTTGTCCTTGTGACGTTGGGGTTTCTTTACGATTTAGCACATAGGTTCATTTTAGTAACCTTTAATATTTGAAGATGGAAAAGTTATTTCGTAAACCTTAGGGGTACTTTGTAATTTTATTACTCTTAAGGCTTTTTCAGATAATATTATTGATGTAGTCAATTACGGTCTCACTCGAAAACATAGATCTTATATTAGTTAAAGTAATATTTCTTCTACTTACAAAACCTTTTTATTCATTCAATCATACAAAAATTATATTCGTAGTGAAGTAGTATTTCTTTATACATACAAAATGCTTGTTCTTGTTAAGTGAATGTGACTTATTTTCCCTCTAGTAGATTTTACTAGCCTGTGAGATAATAGATTTTTAGACCAAAGCCTTGTACATAAATTTACTCTACATTCTGTTTCATACTTGTTATTTATAGGTTATATGCATAATCAATGTGTCGAGCTTCATGGTTCCATGCTTTGTACTAAACTAGTAGTATTATACTCTTTAAAGCTTAAGTGATATCCAAATCTAGAGTCTAGTAATTCATAAAATTTACTCACTGAGTCATAACTCATTTACTCACCGAGTTAAGACATCCTTGTGTTTTTTTGTTTTTATTTTTGTATGTACTACTATATACATCTCACAGTTAAATCAATCCAATTTATCTTTTACTAATAATTAGATCAGCTTAGAAATTAGTAAGTATAAATGCCTAAATTAACCAATTTATGCATTGCTTGAATCAGCATGACAAAAACTGTGATATTGGGATGAACGCTACCCAAACAAAATTCAACAAATCAAAACATGAATTCCTGCAATAAAGAAAAAAATACTATATGTCTGAAAATACATGTTGCGGCCACGAGGTTAAATACAATGACCTTAAGGTGCGATGGGATTTCTAACTGTTTTTCTTAGGATCCAAGTTTCTTTGTATGGGCTCAATTAATGGGCCCCTATAATACATCAAGACAGATCTAATATACTTAGAGTTAAGGGGTAAAGCAAAATCTACCTTGATCCTTGGAGTTCAAGCTTGGTTGGATAAAAATGGTGTTTTCGGAAGTGGAGCTTGGTGGCGGCAATGGTACGTGCGGTGTTCTTTTTCTTCCTTTTTTCTTATTTTCAAGTCACTCTTCTCTCCCTCTTAGAAAATTAGAAGAACAACAAACAAACAAAAAGAAAAGGAAAAAAAATATGGACAACAATCTATTAATCCTCTCTCTCTCGGCAAAAATAAGAGAAAAGAAAAGAAGAAGATAGTGGAGGATGATGGTGATGATATCTCTCTCTTCTTCTTCTCTCTGTCGAAATTAATAATAATAAGGAATAGGGAAGAGAATAATGGGTAGTTAATATAAAGGAGGGGTGGAGTATATTGAGGGAGTGGTGGAGGAAAGTGGGAGAGTTATTGTTTTTCTCTCTCCTCTCTCTCAGCCGAATAAATGGGGAACTGGGGGGTTTTGATTTTTGTTAGATAAAGATAAGAAGAGTTAATTTATGTTTCTAATCTTTGTATCCTTATCATCAGAATTCGAAGTTTATCTCTTATAACCCTATTTATCTTGAAGGGGGTTATATATACACACACGTATATTAAAATTTAAAATGTTATATAGGAAATTCAAAGTAACTATATGAAATAAATACCTGGTTACAATAATTAAATCGATTAGTCTAATTTAATTAGTGAGTCTTAATAAAACATTGCGAATTTTTTTTTAAAAAAAATTAGGGCCAAAATTAGGGTCGTTACAAATTTCTATGCAAGGGGTTACAAACATAAAGAGCTTTCAAGTCTGTAAGGGCAAAATATTTATGATTGTCAATGGCATGCATCAAAACACATTCGTCCGTGTAATTACGATTATTTGATTATCGAGTTGTATTTTATTTATTTTTATTTCTCGAGTCTTTGTTTTAGGACGTGGAAGGAAATCAAGAAAATATATGTATTTCCGTGTTGAGAGGTCGAAAATTATGCATAACTCAAGGGATTCGGCATCTCCAAGGCCTTAGAAGCTTTTATTTATAAAAGGACATGTGGACATAAACAAGAGGATATATATGGAAGTGCTTTCATCTCTACAGGTAATGAGAAAAGAACGAAAAAAATTCGAAAAGAAGGCAGCCATATTGTGTTACACGGAAGAGGGTTCTCTGTTCATTTTGAATCTTGGAGTATAATGAGATCGATAGATCATTGAGTGTACAAGACATCTCTAAGAGGTTTTAGTATATTCTTCAACTTATTTGAGAAAAGCCCTAAGGAGGATTCCTAGTAAAGTTAAAGTCCTTCGGTGGATTTTCGGGAGGCAAACGGAAGGCCTGTGGATTCAAGGCAGCGGTAGTCAAGCACTGGGTGTGGTGAACGTGGATTTTGCAAGTAGGTCTTAGTCTCGATTGTGAGGATTCAAATCGTAGGGTAAGATTACTTGTAACTACACAATGTTTATAGTGTTTGATTCCTTCCCGTGGTTTTTTCCCGTTTAGGGTTTTCAACGTATATCTGGTGTTCATTTTTTTATTGCTTCTAGTTCATGTAACAACCCTAATTTGTACTAAATAAAAATTTCGTTGTTACAGTTTGAAAAATCTTAAATTAAGTTTTAATCATCGTTTAACCACCGATCTTCCTGTCGTTTCTAGGATAAAGCCCTAAGATTTCACTTCTCGGCTGAAAATCCTATCTAGCAACCCTAGCTAGCTTTTAACCGACGTTTCGACTTAGCCATCGTTTAACCTAGTCACCGATCGTTCCTAAACATCTGTGAACCTTATGAGCCTTCTATTCACGAACCTTTTGAAACCCTTGAGTTCGGTAACCCTAGATTAACCCTTTGAACCGTTTGAACCTTTAATCTATCGACCATTGGACAATAGCGTTAGGGTTTCCTTTACCCATTGGTCAATAGGTAAACCTTGGTTAACCTTCCTAAGTACGAGATTAGATTAGCTTAGTGCTTAATTGCAAGTATTAGACTTTCTAGCATTAACCGTTGGATAATAACCGCTAGGAAATTTATTAACCATTGGACGATAACCCTTGGACCTTACCATCATTAACCATTGGTTATTAACCGCTAGGGAAACTATTATCCATTGGATAATAGCGTTACTTGCCAACCAAGAATAGGTGATTAAAATATTAGATTTGGCATGTGTGATATTTGATTAAAATACGATTAGTATATTAGGTTATTAATTTAGGACCTTGTACTTTGAAAGTAGTAGAATTCTTTATTAGATATTAGATTTGTGTGTATCTAGCTAAGATTGTATGTACTTGCTTGTATATATAATATATATGTAATTGTATGTATATATATATAGATATATATAATATTGTATATAACATGTGTGTATTACAATATTATATTAAGAAAATCTATATTTAGTTTTAAATACAAGATTTTGAAAGACCCATAGTACATATATATATATATATATTAGTATATATGTATACTTTCAAGGGTGTACAAGTGGGAGAGAGAGGGAGAGAGAGGGAGGGAGAGAGAGAGAGAATGCCGAGAGAGAGAGAGAGAGAACCCGAGAGAGAGAGAGGGGGAGAGAGAGAGAGAAAGAGAAGAAAAGAGAGGGAGAGAATGTACCTAGATTTCCTTGTGCTTTCATTTACCAATGCTTGATCTTCTTTGATATTCTATTGTACTCTTGAAAGCCAAAAATCTTGTCCAAATCCCTTGTAAACCAAAACCTCACTCTTTCCTTATTCAATCCACCAACCTTTGTCCTTCCATATCTTATATACATAGTTATATGTATATATATATATATATCTATTGTACTAATGTACCAAGGAGGGAGAGAGAGAGAGAGAGAGAGAGAGGAGAGAGAGGCCGAGAGAGAGATGGGAGAGAGAGAGATTCGAATGAGAAAGGGAGAGAGAGAGAGTGATGTGTGTTGCTTCCTTGAATGACCATGCCTTGGTCATCCTTGTCCTATTTCTATGCTTTCAATCTTTGAAAGCATAAGACTTCAAGCAAGATCTTGTCCTTCATTGTACAAACCCCATTTCTTTACTTGAAACAAATCCATTTCCTTGGCCAATCTTCCAAAATCCAATCCAAGGACACACCATAGCCATGCAAACCTAGGGTTCTAGGTTGTTTCTTGCAAGGAAGCAAGATTGCTTGAATTAAAAAAATTGAGATATAAGAGAGAGAGAGAGAGAATTCGGCTAGGGAGAGAGAGAGGGAGTGCTTGCCTATAAATACTCACCTCATTCTTCATTTGAACTCACACCTTTCCATTCCTCACTTCTTCCTTGAAAGCATAAGAAGTTCTTGCTTGTTCTTGTTGTTCTTTCTTGGTTCTTCAGTTTCTTTCTAGTTTTTCAAGAGACTTTCCATCTCCGCCACTAGACCACCATACAACCACCACCTCGATCCTAATGTAGTTGTAGTTAGGATCTAGTTTCGAGAGAAACCTTTCTCTTTCGAAGCTATCGGAAGCTTATCGTAAGCCGTTACGCTGTTCGAGTGCCGACTTTCTTTCCGTCGATCTTTTCGTAGTCATTTTCTACCGCCAAGAAGAATGGTAGAGTTCTTCAAACCTACTTCTCTAAGTATATTTTAAGTGTAGTTAATCCTTAACTATTTAAGAAGTATGTTGAGCTTTTCGAGGTATTTTTGCTAAAGAAAATAAAGTTAGTCATATGATTTAGGTTGTAGAACTTTCTTGCTAAAAGTACGCAGTTTACTTTGATCTTGTGGCTACTTGATTGTTTGATCGCCTAATTGCTACGTGATTGTATGAACTCGTCAATAAACAAGTGTTGTTTTATTGAACTTCTCGAAGGAAATGCGTTTTAAAGATAAAGTGTTGTTTTGAAATGAAGTATTCGTATTTTGACCTTTTAACGAGCATGATAGTATAGAGTTGGATGATCTTGCTATTCGATATTGCATGAGTTATGTGATTAGTCCCACCGCGGAGTCGATGCATGTTACGAGACACATGGAATTGGAAAAGTAGAGATATGACACCTGAGATGTGGTCGATATGGATAAAAAGTGTTTTGGAAATAATGGCCGGACTTGGTAGCCATTATGGCCTTGAGTCAGACTTGGTAGCCTTTGTGGCAATGAGCCGGACTTGGTAGCTCGTTGCTGTGCGACACAAGGTGCCGGTCTTGGATGCTCATGGTTGTGTGTGTGTGTGACACAATGTGCCGGACTTGGTAGCCATTGTGGCCATGCGTTGGTAACCTTGTAGCAATGAGCCGGACTTGGTAGCTCATTGTTGTGCGACACAAGGTACTTATAACCCATGGTTGTGTGCGTGCGTGTTTTCGGAATTGATGATAAAAGATGAGACACAAAACGATGAGTCGCGTAGGAGAGGCACACGGAAAACATGACACCAACGCTCATTAATGAATGCGCATGTGTAATTGTATGTGTTATTCGAAAGCATGTTAAGTTTGGAAAATTGTATACTATCTTTGATGTGTATGTTAAGGGTTAGTGGGTTTGGATTACTCTATTGAGCTTTCAAGCTCACGGTGTTGCTTTATGTGACCCTGACATATTATACTGGTGGCGACGCTGGTATAATGTGTCAGACATTTTAGATGAACAAGGAGAGCTGTATACCTTGGAGGCTTCCGGAGCTGAGGAACTCGCTAGGATGGAGGAAGAGAAGGAGCATTAGTTAGCCTTAGTAACCCTCCCTTTTGTGTAACATAAACCTCTCTAAGAAGATTGGATGTAATAATGAGCTAGACTCTGCCTTGTTTGTCTAATAAAACCTTTATTTAACGAACCCGATTTTGGGGGCGTTACAACTTGGTATCAAAGCTTTAGGTTCAAAACCTCGGCCATGGGTAGAATAGGTAGCCTATAAGACTAGCCTTTAAGATAAGTCTTGAGATAAGTTTAAGATAAGTTGACCATTGCACAAACGTGACTTGAGTTTAAGTTTACCGTCCCAAATTGGGTGGAATTCTGACAAAACAATCTTCGGATTGAAGTAAGGTGAAAACTGGCAGTACTACCGAACTGGGAATTCCCGAACAATTGGATGATGACTTAAATCAAGAATCGAATGTGGAACGTAGTTAAATCCAAGTTTTTCTTTAGTGTTAATTGAACCCTTGTCTTTAAACCGTGACTAATTGAGGTTTAAACTTTTCCTTGTAGATGAATCACATAGTCAACCTAGTAGTTGGAGCTCACCAACTCAAGATTGCCATAGAATCCTGTGGGCTCCCGCGCCCGAGAATGAGCGCTTTGCTCGAAGAGTCGCCACCCGAATTTTCGAGATGGATGATCCGAGAAACCGAGAGTTTGCTTGAAAAAGGCTTTAAGTCTAGCGAAAACGTTGAGATAATGGGTTCGGGAGCCACATTACGAATGAGGAAGGTTTTTCTTTAAAAAGCACCCCATTCGCCCGGTAAGACCGGTCTTACTTGATGTTTTCAAAAAGGGGAGATCTTCGGTGTCATTTGGAATATCAAGCTCTTTAATAAAGCACGAAACGGGAAAGGGACATGGGAAATATATCACATTGACGTGCAGGTGGTGCTATCTGTACAGTCGTGCTACAATGACATGAATAAATGGAAGTAAATAACATTCAACAGACTGTTTGGACCTCAGAATACCGCTCACGGCACCCTGAGATGCCGTGCGAGGCATCTCAACATGCCGTGTATGGCACCTGCTCGCCGCCGATCATTGGGCCTCGAATACCGATCACGGCACTGAGATGCCGCGGCGAGGCATCTCAACATGCCGCGTGTGGCACCTGCTCAGACTATTACAGTCT
Source organism: Rhododendron molle (assembly GCA_025413875.1). Taxonomy (NCBI): domain Eukaryota; kingdom Viridiplantae; phylum Streptophyta; class Magnoliopsida; order Ericales; family Ericaceae; genus Rhododendron; species Rhododendron molle. Next base: position 31,900,979 of record CM046388.1, on the reverse strand, counting down.
TTTAAAACATCATTTAGCTCACTAGTTTCTCTGAGTAGATCTTTTGAAAACTCACGAGTAGCCTCACGGCGGTCGATCATCCCAAGAACGTCATTATCCTTCTCAAAATGTAGTTTTAAAGTAGTTTTCGACGTTTTTGATCACTTGAGATGATCTTGAAAAGATTTTAGAAGAGCCGAACATGGCTTGTAGATATGGTCTTATTTTAAGAGCTACAGAAAAAGTAAACAGCAAAAACAGGTAACCACAGCGGAGGAAAACTCAGATCCAGGCAGCCTGTTCACAATAGCATTAGTGTGCATCATGCCGTGCGCTGAGAGTCAGGGTGCCGTGCGTCGATCAAGCATCGCACGGTTACCCAACCTCAAAGACAAGATTGGTTTTATTTTATGAAAATAGGTTTTGAGTCGGGATAACTAAAAGGGATTAGATCTGGCCGACAAAGGTCCTCAGGACCAGAACAGAATCTAGTCCGAGGAAACTAGTTTATACCTTTGGTTTTGAGCTTGATCAAGGATCGTGGATGCAAGGATGTGGATGGATCGTCACTGATGTGGATGGGGAGGTTAAATGAGACAAAGGGAGTATGGGTGTGAGTGAAGGTTAGGTGTTTTGGGTGATGGGGTCTTGAAGTTAATGAGTGATCAACTTCAATGATGAGAAGGGAGTGAGTGAAAGCTCTTAAAGAATGTCTTTTGGGAATGACATCCTTTAAGGCTTGGAAATGGAAGTGGTAATGGAAAGGGGGTTTGAGAACTTAGAGAGAGAAAGTAGAGTGAGAGAGCCAAGAGAAAGGCAAGAGAAAAGACTCAAAAGAAGGGCTAAGAGGGACCCTTTCCTTGAGTGGAGGGGTTAATTTATAGGCAAATGGCCAAGGATTTTGAATTCAAATGGTGGAGGTGTTTTATGGGCAGGCCAGAAGTGCATTTTCGGCTGAGCTAGTCATCAGGCTCATACTGGCGTGGCCGACAGCTTTCTGAGCCAGCCAGCTTTTTGCTCAAGGTGCCGTGCGGAGGAGTTTGGCTGCGCACGGTCCCTTGAATTCTCAAGGTGCCGTGCGCTTGAATATGCCTCCGCACGGTGCCTCCTCCTGTGGTCCAGGGCTCTTTTTGGGCCTTTCATGGGGCTTTGGCTGGGCTTGTCAGGTTTCTTGGGTTTTTGGGTTTAAGGGTTTATGGTTTTAAGGGAGATCCTTTTTCAAGCTCGCAAAGGTATCGTTTCCTCTATTTCATCATCAGGGTGGACAAAGGCTCTCCGAGGTCCGGATTGGGGTGTCTACAGTAGTCCCTCTTTAACGTAACTCGGATACTATTAGTTGGTACGAGTGACGCTTAAAGAATAGGCATCCCAATCCGTTGCTCTAGTGCCTTCGACCGGAGACAAAACAAAAATGCAAGTAAATAACGATGGTGGTCGCGCTCGGGGAGCTGCCTACGTACCCCATTGTAGGGATCAGACCAGCGTAGTTCAATTGGGACAATGCAATGTGAGAGAACAAGTCCCGGAGGACAAACTCATGCAAAAGCGTGCTTGCGGTGTCGTGTGTCATGCGAAGTATCGAAATACCTGAGACAAGCCCTCGGGAGGCAAAAATTGATTTTTGAGACGAGCCCTCGGGAGGCGAAAATTGAATTTTGAGACGAGCCCCTCGGGAGGCGAAAATTGAATTTTGAATTTTTTGAGACGAGCCCTCGGGAAACGAAAATTGAATTTTGAGACGAGCCCTCGGGAGGCGAAAATTGAATTTTGAATTTTTTGAGATGAGCCCTCGGGAGGCGGAAATTGAATTTCGAGACGAGCTCTCGGGAGGCGAAAATTGAATTTTGAGACGAGCCCTCGGGAGGCGAAAATTGAATTTTGAATTTTGAGACGAGCCCTCGGGAGGCGAAAATTGAATTTTGAATTTTTGAGACGAGCCCTCGGGAGGCGAAAATTGAATTTTGAGACGGGCCCTCGGGAGGCGAAAACTGAATTTTGAATTTTGGACCTGCTGGGGAAAATATGTCGGATCCTTGAACCAGTCACACGGTGAGTCCCGGAGGACGAATATCAAGAAAAAGGCAAATACGGCGAATTCCCGGGGGATTAAATGGCGCTGTAACCGATGCACGACATTCTAAGGGATCTTTACTACGAAACAGCTGAGAATTGAGTTTCCAAGAAGATTTTGGCGGCTGATTGGATCAATTTTCGAGACAAGGCATTTAAACTTCTGGAGCCAGGGTGCCGTGCGGTCAAAGTCGAAGGCGCGCGGCACCTCGTTCTGCTAAGCACCCTTTCGGTTTCCGAGAACAGTTGGCAGGTTTAAGGGTGCCATTAATTCAGGCGTGCCCCTTCGTCGGCTAGAACGGCTTTATAAGCGTGGGGGGTGCCACAATTCATGCACCACAAACAAAACTCAAGAGTCTCTCTACTATCTTCGCATCTTTCTACGAAAAACAGGTCGTTATTCGAAACTTTGACATGGACAGCAGCCGTCTTGCGGCCCGCGTCGAGGCTCTAGAGGCCGAGATGGCCTTCTTCCGGGGGGAGATTGAGCAATTGAACGAGCAAATCGCAAGGCTTATTTCCACCATCCGCACCCTTCGTCGTGCCGTCACCAACCTTCAAGACTTCACGTTTGATCAATTGGACGATAAAGACGATCCAGATTCTGTCCTTGGGCGCGAACCGGAGGAGTCCGCGGAGGATTCGGAGGGAAATCCGAACGGTTCGGATGATCGTTCGGATAGGGCAGACGATGCCTCGGACGGGGGCAGCGACTGAGGAGGACGAGGGGGAGAAGAAGTAGGATTAAGAAGAGGAAAGGGCAGTAGGCCTATTCCTTATGTTTTTGTTGTTTTTCTTTTCTTTCTTCTTTTCTTTTTTTTTTTTGAACAATGTAATGACAAATCCCGAGGGTTACCCCGGGTGTTTATTGAATGAAAAGTCCCTTTCTTTTCCTTTCATTCTGCATTCAAACTTCTAATTAAATCAAACACGGAAACGCCACAAACTGTTCTCAAGAACCAAACTGTCGAAACAAATCACCATGCCGTGCGCAGCCGATTTAGGTACGCACGGTATCGTAAACTGGAGGCACTGGATGTTCGTCCAGGGTGCCGCGCGACCCGCTCAACGTGCCGTGCGGCCAGGGAAGCTTTGAACCCGGTCCAAAATCGATTTCCAGGCGAACCGGTCAGAGGGATATATATATATACGCAGGGTGTACACAGTACACCCCACTTCGAAATTTCCCTCTCTCTCTCGGTCTCTCTCTCGATCATCTCTCTCTCTCGCTGCTCCCTCTCTCTCTCGCTGTGCTCTCTCTCTCTGGACTGCTCTCTCTCTCTCTCTCTCTCATATACATTGATCATGGAGCCAGGTGACATTTCCGGTGACGGTACGTCGCTCCGGGCTGGGGCTACACCATCTCTTGCTCTTCCGGAGGACGGCACGACAGCTGGGGCCGAGCCAGGGGCCCTTGGGCAGCCGGCATTGGCCGAGGGGGCCGCTGCCCGGGTGGACGGCAGTAGTGGTGGCGATGGTGGCGGTGCGGTATTGGCTGGGTACGGCCAGGAGTCAGGGACTCCGGGTGCACTGGAGTCGAGGAGCGACGTTGGGGTTCCGGGCCGGTCGGAGGCGGCGGCCAGCGTTGAGGAGAGGACCACGGAGGGCCACGGTGGTGGTGGTTTAGACCCGGTGGTAGAGGAGACAGAGGCTTCTCCTGTGAGGGAGCCTCGGACTGACCTGGGGAAGGCCCCCATCGTCGCGGACGAGCCGGCGGTAGAGCCAGTAGCGGAGCTGGTGGTGGAGGACACACCGCTTGTGGGCAGTGGCGTAGGTGCAGGGTCGTCACGCCCCGTAGGCATGGGTGACTACCTGGGGACAGCGTCCATGGAGGACGTGCTGGAGTTAGTGCACAGGTTTCCTGGGTTGGGGGACGCTTTACTTGCGGCCCGTGAGGCGGAGCTGCAGGCTGGGCTTAGGACCGGGGGTGTTAGAGAGCCGGAGGTTGAGGGGAGGCGAGCTGAGGAGGCCGGGGTGATGGCTCCTCGCGTCACTGTGGTGGCCGAGGCGACTCTGGCGTTGCAGGGGCGAGGGCCCTACGACGAGGCGGTCTACGTGCCCTTTCAGCACGTGGTGGTGCCCTCACTTTTCGACCCCTACACTCCGAGGAGACCGACTTACGACGAGGCTCTGGTCTTGAGGGACCCTCAGCAGCACCTTTCCTTGCGACGAGACGAGGTATACTTTAAATATCTGTATTCCAAATTCCAATGCATCGTATTTCCATTTCATCGCATCTAAGTATACCACTGTATTGTACGCCATGCCTGTCTACTGAATATTTATCCATTTGTTGTAACAGGCGATCTCGCTTTCGTGCTATGGAGGTTCGGCGGCTGTGCCGACGTTTTGGGAGAGGTTGCCTGAGGCTTCGCGGGAGATAGTTAGGCAGGCGGGCTTCGGGGAGTTTGTAGGGGTGTTGGCGAGGGGCGTGTGCAACGACCGCCCAGTGGTGAGGGCTCTGGCTGAGAGGTGGTGGGATACGACGAACACCCTCCACTTTTCTTTTGGTGAGCTGACCGTGACGCCCTTGGACTTTGCGGCGATCACTGGTCTCAGGGTCGGAGGTGACCCTATCCCTTTTGACGCTGCCACAGGGAGGCAGGCGGCGTTCCAGCGGGCGATGCTGGGGCACGAGCTGAGGGCAGAGGGGGACGATGCGAAGTATGCCCAGCTTCTCAGGTTTTGGACGGAGAGACTCCCGGCTGACAGGGTGGAGGAGGAGCAGATGGCGAGGTGTTTTCTGCTATACTTACTTGGTGCGTCCCTGTTTCCCAACAGGCGCAACCGAGTACACCTCTCGCTTCTTCCTGCCTTGAGGGACGTCGAGGAGATCGCCCGCTTCGACTGGGGAGGTGCGGCGCTGGGGACGTGCTACGCCTTCATGGGCTCCCTTTCCCGCGGAGCAGGAGTGAGCCTGGGAGGCTACTGGAGGGTCTGGGAGGTATATCTTGTTTCATTTCTCATGAATAGTTAGCTTTCCATTTATATCTATTCAATGTACATCTTGTGCTAACTTTCAATGTCTCGAATTGCAGCTTTGGACGTACGAGGTGATAGGGATGTACCCTCCTGAGACTACGTGTCCTGACGACACGATACTCCCTCGAGCCCTACGCTGGTCGACGGAGTACAAGGGCGTGAAGAGAGGGAGAGGCAAGCTTGACGCCTTCCGACTTTACTTGGACGAGCTGCGTCCTGATCAGGTACTAAAGCGCTTTCATATCTATCTGGCTTATCTCCACTCAGACAGTGTTTTAATTATCGCTTATTCTTGATGACAGTCCACCGCGGGTGTGGGACCGCTTGAGATCCCCTACGCCGCAGAGTAGGGTGGTTGCTGCGGCGTGGTGCTTCTCGAGTCCCCTTACTGCTGGAAGTGGTACTTGGGTGACCGAGTGTCACGCTACCGTTGAGGCCGACGCCTTTCGAGTCCCCTGGTTGCTTCCTCGCTCCGTGCAGAGGACGGACCAAGACACACGGAGGAGGTCGAGCAGCTTTACACGGCCGACCTCGAGTTAGAGCCGTTCTTCGAGGCAGCCGCCCTTGGCGGACTACGCAGAGATGCTCAGTACCTGATGGCAGGTCTGGGGATACATGCTGCTTGGGAGGCGGCACACACAGCACGAGAGGGCGCTGGAGGAAGAAGGGGACGGAAGAGAGACATAGGCGACAGAGCCAGCGAGGGTCAGGGTGCCAGAGGTCACAGCGAGGGTGCGGGCCCGAGTGGCACTAGTCTCCCTGCCCTCTCTTGGACAGTGGACGTGACGACCCCTCAGGGAGTCCCTAGTGTGGTTGCGGTGCCACGTCCTCTTGTTGAGGCTCCGGGGTTCCTTGCTCAGGTATAGCATATTCTCAATCTTTTGTCCGTTAGTTCTTTCCACATGTTCTGATCGATTTCCTTCATTGCAGGCTCCTCCAGGGTACGTGAAGGAGATGGCAGAGGCCATGATGGGCCTGGAGCAGCTGGTGAGGCAGTACGCCATGGGCCACCCTCCAGAGGTGTTGCCTCGTGTTGGCGGAGCGATGGTACACTCTCGAGCTTCAGTCAATTGCTTTACTTCGACCACTTATATTATGATTATGATGCAAATGTTATATGAATGCTTATACCATTGTAGGCCAGAGGAGGGGCTACACGAGGGTTGCGGCGGAAGTCCGTCCGCCCGATAGTACGACAGGTCTCCTCTGCTGGCTCACGGGAGGAGCCGGCGTCGAAGAGGACACGACGCTCTGTAGGGACCGAGGACGAGCCTATTGACGTCTCTGAGGACGATACACCTGAGCCTACAGACGTCGACCTGGAGGTTACTTCCGGAGGCACCGTACCCAGGGCGACTGGCACTCCCGAGGTGAGCAGCTCTCCCGCGGACGAGGAGATTTCTGTGGAGGACGAGGAGGAGAGCGAGGACGAGGACGAGAGTTGAGCTCCCTTTTGCTTTGTACGGAGCCTGCGTGCTTCTTTTTGTAGGGCGCCTGTTTGCCCTTGGTAGATAGGACATTGATCATTGGGCCATCGTGCCCCCCCCTTTTTTTTTTTTGTACTTTGATTCATGGATGCCTTTGGGACATATATACAGATATTTTATCCTTTCATTGTTTACGCCATTCAATCTCCTCTGATTTGCATGAAGAGAATTTGAATAACTAAAACATTAACCGGGGTGTGCAACCAACCGCTGAACCGGATGTGAGGCTTGAGAGAGATGCATTAACAATTGAAACACATTGACAGTGAAATAGAAGTCAAAGAAAGCGACTAGATAAACCTTGGTAAAATTGACTCTATGCACCAGACTTTATATAGGCATCTTCACAACTGACTCCAGACACAAGTATATGGCAATAACGACCTTTAAGTCTTGACATGTGACTTGGGAGTTTTCCTTTGCCTTTGGAATATACCCAAAAAGTAGGAAAATGTTGACTTTAACATGCGACCTTCTCGAGTTTTGACTTTGGACATGAACCGGAACTTGGGCCAGGTCACTGTTGACCATTATGACTTGTAGGACTTGGAAGAATGCCTTGGAACGACCCGAAATGGACTTTGATACTTTGACATGGCTTAAGAAACGGACATTATCGAGTTTTTTGTGCCACGATGACGAATCCTGGGAGTTGTCTTGAAACGAAACATCCCTGAAGTCCCAAGTACCCGTTGGAGTGTGTTCTGGTGCTGGTTGGTGCTTCGTAGGGCCTCGATTCTTTCTTGGGGAATTGCTGCTAAAAACTGCAGAGTCAACATGCCGTGCGTATACCCCAAGATGCCGTGCGGGTAAGAATCCTTCGCACGGTACCCTAATTGACTTGCCGTGGTATTTCTCTGGTTTCAACATGCCGTGCGATCTGTCAAGGTGCCGTGCGAGGCCGTTTTCCTGACAGATTGCAGTTTTTGCTGATTTCCAAGGCAGATTGCTCGGGGGTTGAGGTTTGACCCATGCAATGGCATTTCTGAACCAGTGCATGTCTGTTTTGGACCTTTTAGGACTTGACCAAGCTCTTCCCCATGTTAGACTCATGGAAAACTTGCGCTTTTGAAACCCGAGGCTCTTTGAAAGTTGAAGTTGTCCCTTCTACTCCTCCTATAAATTCAAGCTTTCTTATACCACATTCTCCTCATCTCCTCCAAGTCCCATCTTCTTCCTTTACTCCTCGAAATGGCTCTCTCCCTTACCGGTTTTCTCCGTCCATGGTTGGCTTCTATGGAAGGTGTCGATTGGCTCAACTTTCGAGCTCACGGTCTCTATTCCATGAGGTACCTTCGCAACATTCGCCTTCGTCCTGAGCTTTTGAGGGCAGCTGTGAGTTTCTGGGATCCGGAGGTTCACGTGTTCCGGTTTGGCGATCAGGAGTTCTGTCCCACTGTCGAAGAGTTCCGTGCATACCTCGGGGGTTTTGGTTCGGGGGAGGTCATCATTCCCCCTGTACGTGAGAGTGCGTATAGAGTCTTGGTCGCGGCCCTCGGGATGGGTGAGGGTGCTGCCCGCTACTTGGTCAGAAATGGCCATCTCAATGTCATGCGCCTTATTGAGCTATTTTCTCCTCCGGGTGATCTAGAGGACACGACTTATCAAACCCGGCGGATGACTGCTCTCTACATGTGCTTGCTCGCAGCCTATCTCTTGGTCCCTTCTGCCGGTCATGCTAGCTCAGCGGTGGCCAGAGTCGCTGTTCAGATCGAAGCTCGAAGGGATGTGATTCCGATGGTTCTGGCCTAGACACTGATTGGTTTGGACAGGTTCTGCTCGAGAGACCGAGACTTTGGGGCGATCCACTTCTCCTACAGTCGGCTTCTCACTCGCCTCTCCTTTTCGGTTTCTCCCACGTTATCTTTTACCTCAATGCTCGGCTTGGTTATCTAAGGCTTCTTACTTGTTTTCTCTTTCCACAGATTTGGCTTTGTGATAAGGTGAACGTGTTGACCATTCCTCCCGGCAACCGGGCATACGAGGCGAGGTTACTCTCTCCGATGCTTTGAGTTTGAGGATAGGAGCAGGCCGAGTGGGTCGATTTTCTCAGACGCCGGCGGGCGGAGACCATTGCTTGGAGGTGTCGATGGTCGGATCTTCCTCCCATGACAAAGGCACTATATGGGCTCTCGTGGTTGTTCTTGGCCGGCTTGGGAGCTTTCACCTTCTATATTCCTTACCGTATCCGGCTGACTTTCGGTTTGAGACAGAGGCCTGCCGAGGTTCTTGAGGCGTGGTTACGCCTCTTTTCGATCATTGATTCTTTGCCATTACGGCGCTTTTGGATGACACGCGAGGTGACCGATGCACATCCACATCATACGTGGCGGTGCGCGGGAGCTATCGAAAGTGGCTTAGAGGGACATTGCGGCGAGAGCTGGAGCTCAAGGAAACTGACTCAACCCTACCACCCCGACCGTTGAATAAATTGAGGACCCTTTTCATTATGTTGCACTTCTTTGTTATGAAAGCTTTGCTCAACCTTATGTAGTAGAAGTAATCGTATTAATAAAACGAGTCTTGGAGGGTTTCCTCCTTTCGACTTTTGTTCTTCAAGTTTTCTCCCTGATTTTTATTTTGATGGATCGTGACTGGGCCTCAGTGTGAGACTGCCTATCCTTCTGGCGAAGGAATCAAGTCATGACGTAGTTCAGGGTAGGGTTCGCTCTGGTTTTAACACTCTCCTTTGCGCTCTAACTTTTGCCTAGAACCGCTCTTTCGGGTTTTCGGTCTAGCGAGCTCATTTATTGTTTGCCTTAACTTTTGCCTAGGATGCCCTGACGGGTTTTCATCCTAGCAGGCTTTGGTCTAACTTTTGCCTAGGACTGCCCGCCCTTGCGGTTTTTCAGCCTAGCGAGCTTCTCTCAGGGGTAATAGCGCTTGAGTTGATCCAAGTTAACCAAGGTTGAGAATTCATTTCCGTCCAAGTCGATGAGTTGCGTAGCTCCTCCAGATAGAATAGTCTTGATGATGTACGGCCCGGACCACTTTGGTCGAAACTTTCCTCGTGGGTCGTAGACTGGAGCTCGGATTTCCTTTAAAACCATGTCGCCTTCTACCAAATTCCTGGGTTTCACTTTCTTGTTGAATGCCCGTGCGATCCTTCGTTGATACCCTTGGATATGGTAAAGAGCCCTCAACCGGCGTTCATCAAACAGCATAAGTTCTTCAAATCGGTTGCTCAGCCATTCAGCCTCTTGGACTTCACATTCGATCATTGTCCGAAGAGATGGGACTTCCAACTCAATGGGAAGTACCGCCTCCATCCCGTAAACCAAAGAGTAGGGGGTTGCTCCTGTTGGTGTCCGCACCGACGTGCGGTACCCCCATAAAGCCAGGGGTAGTTGCTCATGCCAGTCCCTTGCTGATTGAATAGTTTTCTCCAGAATGACCTTGATTGTCTTGTTTGCTGCTTCCACAGCGCCATTGGTCTGCGGCCGATAGGTCGTCGATTTGTGCACCTGGATTTGAAATTCCTCCAGAACTTCCCGGGCCCGTCCTTTGAAATGAACCCCATTATCGATACGAAAGCTTGAGGGACCCCATACCGATAAATGATGTTTTGCTTGATGAAATGTGCGACTTGAACCGCAGTCAAAGTGGTGTAGGAAGCAGCTTCTACCCATTTCGTGAAATAATCGACGGCTACTAGAATGAACTTGTGACCGTTGGATGCTGCCGGTACTATCCTTCCGATGACATCAATCCCCCACGTCGAGAAGGGCCATGGCGAGGTCATTTGTTGCAGCTCGTGCGGCGGGACATGCATGAGGTTAGCGTGAATTTGGCACTTTTTACACCTTCGCACGTACTCTACACATTCTGTTTCCATGGTGGACCAGAAGTATCCCTGCCTAAGAATTTTCTTTGCAAGCATTATGCCGCTCATGTGAGGACCGCATACACCCTCGTGAACTTCTTCCACTACCCTTTTCGCATCCTCTCCATGGATGCAGAGCTTATGTGTGCCACAGGGCGATCTTCGATATAAGTTTCCTCCGCATAGAAGGTACTGAGTTGCCATCCTCTGGAGGGCGATTCGGTCTCCCTTGCTTGCTCCCACGGGGTATTCTCCCCTTTCCACGTACCTCCAGATGTCATAATACCATGGGTGGCCATCATCGGGCTCGTCGACTACCATGACGTGCTGGTGTACTGGAATATCCCTTTGTTCTATCACAATTGGTCTTAACTTTACGCCAACAGGGATCTCGACCATTGATGCCAAAGTTGCCACAGCGTCTGCAAATTGATTTTTGAACCTTGGGACATGAGTGAATGTCACTTTGGTGAAGTGAGGAATGAGATCTTCGAGATCCTGGTGGTACGGTTTCAGCTTTTCTTCTTTGACCTTCCAGTCACCATTCGCTTGGGACACAACTAAGTTCGAATCCCCCACAACTTCCAATTTTTCTACGCCGATTTCGATGGCTGCCTCCATGCCTACGATGCAAGCCTCATACTCGGCCTGGTTATTGGTGACTTCAAAGTTAAGCTTGAACGCCAATGGGATGTGCGATCCATCGGGCGAAATGAGCAATACACCGATTCCAAATCCTTTCTGGTTGGCTGCTCCATCAAAATACAATTGCCAAATGTCCTCGGTTACCGTCATTATGTCTTCGTCGGGGAAATTGAACTCGGCATCCTCCTCTCCTTTGACTGGGCAATCGGCTAGGAATTCTGCGACGGCTCTTCCTTTTACCGACTTTCGGGTGACATACTTTAGTTCAAACTCGGCCAACATCAGCAACCACCGTGCCATCCTACCCGTGAGGGCCGGTTTTTCGAATAGATACTTTAGGGGATCCATCCGAGATATTAGCCTGACCGGGTAGGCTAACATGTAGTGTCTCAACTTCTTGGATGCCCATACAAGCGCCCAGCATGTCTTTTCTAGGGGAGTGTAACGCTCTTCAGGTCCGACCATCTTTTTACTGAGGTAATAAACGGCCCTTTCTACCCCATCATCTCCTTCCTGCGCCAACATGCATCCCATTGCGGATGGAGTGACTGACAGGTATAGGATCAAAGGTTTTCCTGTTACAGGCGGTGTCAATACCGGCGGCTTGTGCAAGTAAGCCTTGATGGCTTCGAAAGCTTTATGACACCTATCATCCCACACGAATGGCACTCCTTTCTTGAGTAAGCGGAACAATGGTTCACAGGTCGAGGTCAGTCTCGCAATGAAACTACTGATGAATTGCACCTTGCCGAGAAAGCTCCTTACATCCTTTTCGGATCTCGGCGGCTCCATTTCCAGGATGGCTTTGATTTTTGATGGATCGACTTCGATGCCTCGGGTGGTGATCATGAATCCAAGCATCTTTCCTGCAGTGACTCCGAACGTACATTTGGCGGGGTTGAGACGCATCTTGTACTTCCTGATTCTTTCGAAAAACTTCCTGAACGCGGGGAGATGCCCCTCTCGTTCCTTGGCCTTAACAATCATATCATCAACGTAGACTTCCACTTCTTTGTGAATCATGTCGTGTAGTAACGCCGTGGCGGCCCGTTGGTAAGTGGATCATGCGTTCTTTAATCCGAAGGGCATGACTCGATAACAATACGTCCCCCATTCAGTGACAAACGTAGTCTTTTCCCGATCCTCTGGGGCCATGAGGATTTGGTTGTATCCCGAGAAACCATCCATGAAAGAGAGTAGAGCATGACCAGCAGTGTTATCGACTAACACATCAATGTGTGGTAGTGGGAAATCATCTTTAGGGCTGGCTTTGTTAAGGTCCCTGAAATCGACGTAGACCCTTATTTTACCATCCTTCTTTGGCACACAGGGACGATGTTCGCGACCCATTGCGGATATTCGGTTACCATTAAGAATCCAGCGTTAATCTGTTTAGTGACTTCTTCTTTTATCTTAAGCACCCAGTCAGGCCTCATGCGTCTTAGTTTCTGTTTTACCGGCTTTGCGTCAGGATAAAGGGGAATCCGATGCTCCACGATTTCGGGATCGATCCCGGGCATATCGGCATGTGACCATGCAAACACATCTTCGAATTCTTTAAGCAGGTTTACAAGAGCTTCGCGTTCTTCAGCGGATAATGCAGAACCGATCCGGGTCATCCGGGGATTCTCTCCATCTCTCAGATTTATTAAAACAATTTCTTCTTTTACAGGTCGAGCATGCCTTTCTTCCCTGCCGATTAGGGATCGAATTTCTTTGGGAATATCCCATCGAAATCAATCTCTTCATCACCAGGGGCGACGCAATTTATTTCAAAGTCGGGGAAGTAAGGAATCAGCTTCATTCATTTCATGATCAACGGCGGCCTCGGGGCACCATACACACGGGTGGATTCGAATTGGCATGACTGGGAGTTTGGGCGAGAGGCACCAACTTCAGGCCGACAGACTCGGAAGACTTCGGAAGACGAGAAGACTTCGATAGACTTAGACTGGATCGGATTCGGACTCCGATTCATGGTAGGTTGCACTCGGCATGAAAATCCAGTTCTTGTACTCTTCAGCAGCATCCATGATAAACAAAGTCGGGTCCTCAGGGGTATCTTGTTCCATCATCAGCACTTCTGCTTCCATAGCTGTACCCATTGATTCGTCTTTCCTAAACAGAGTTGCGAGACTACCCATGCTGAAAACTTCAATCCAGTCAGCGGGCTCTTTCTGCTTTTCCTCAACCTCAGTTTCTTCATCGCTATCTGGCCAGACATCGTTGGTGAATATCTCAAATCCTGGCAGGAAGGTATTGGTTTCCTTGTCCCAAAACGGTTCCGGCTGTCCTTGGTAAATCTGCTTTGCTTCTTCTCTGACAAAGTAGTCCTCTAGCCTGTTTCCCCTTTTCGCTTTGCTGCTACTCGAGGGTGAGTAACCAAGGCCTGTTGTACGCATCAGAGTGCCCTGGGCTTCGAACTTTGCAGGGCCTTGGAGGTTCTTTCCCAGTCCCAATCCTGGCATGTAGGACATCTTTTTCATGATCTTGATGGCGACGTTGCTAATGACAAAGTCGTCGTCGATTCTAACTGAGTAGATAGACTGAGAGGAGTCTAGAGAGAAGCCTCCCAAAGCGATATCTTCTTCCCCGTGTTGAATTTCCAAGAGTGGGGCATTGTCCTCAACAGGGGCATGAATCCCTGAGTCTCCGTGGATAGTAAGCATTCCTGTTTCCAGTCCCAACCGAATTTTCTGGTGGAGGGTGGAGGGCACAGCCATGATGTCTGGCCGATGCAGCCAGGGCCTACCCAGAAGCAGGTTGAAGGAGGCGGGGATATTCACCACGTGGAATTCTACGTCTATCTGATATGGCCCGAAGGTCACAGGAATCATGAGAGTCCCAACCACATCCCTCCGAGTGTTGTCATATGCTCGGACCTTGACTTCTGATGGGGAGAAGTCCTTATTCTTGTATCCCAAACAGTAAGCAACGCGGAGTGGACAAACATTAATGGCTGATCCATTATCGACCAAGATTGCTGGAACCGACTTACCATGGCACTTCAAGGTGATGTGCAGCGGACGATTGTGATCAGTTCCTTCGGCGGGTAAGTCTCGATCAGTAAAGGTGATGGCATGTTTGATAGGTATGGTTTTGATCAGAGCCACAAGCTCATCGGGAGTTATAGCGGAAGGAACCTTGAGTTGGGAGAGTGCTTGGATGAGACCTTCACGATGGCGTGTGGAGTGAACCAGCACATCCCAGACAGACATCTTGGCATTGGTCTGCTCGAGTTGACGCTTAATCATTCCTTCGGGGTTCTTTTCAGGTCGGGAAGGCTCTTTAGCTGGCGGGTCAAAGGGTCGGAAGGTGCTCTTGACCGGGGTGGTGAAAGGATCAGATGGTTCTGCGGCTGCAGGGTTAGAAGGTTCCCCGACTTGGAGGTTCGGAGGTTGATAAATACGGCCGCTTCTGGTTAGATGATCAATCTGGCGGTACTTCGATTCCTCACTCCACAGGTCGGCCAGGGCTTTACGCTTGTTTCCAATAGTTGTATCTTGTAGATTAGCGGCCAGATCGGCGATAACCAAATCATCCCACAGATCTTCGGGTGTCCACTTTTCAGCCTCCATCATGGCTTTGTTAACAGTCCATTCTTCGTTTCCCACTTTTACGTTAACCACTTCAGTGTTGGCCCACAAGTTTGCTGGTTCATCCTCCCATAAGTTTATCATGGCAATTTCGGCGTCTTTCGGGAAAGTGACTGATGGCTCAGATTCAGCTCCGTCCACGAGGTAGTCCATTGGGTCAAACCCGTTGCTAGCAACTTCCTCCTCGAACCCAGGAAGGTTTGGGTACGGGGTGAGGTTCACGTTTTCATACTAGATTGTTGACGACAAAGTCATTAAAATGAGAGAAATGGCGGAGCGGGGCAAGTTCCGGCCAGTTGTATGTCGCCATTCAGGTGGGTATCCAAGGTGGTATTCTTCACCGAATAGTGTCGGCAGGAGAAGGTATCCAATGGGTCGTTCCATGCCAAAAGTGATACTCATCCGGGGTCGGGTCCCAATCCCATTCGGTACATCTTGGAAGACCGAGTATTCTTCCCTTGATTTTCGAATAGTGCACACAAAGAGAACCCATCAAGAGGATCTGCACGATGTTTTGCCAATCAACCTCCCATCCGGCCTCGAACAAAGGTTCGTCGTTTCTTTGGAAATTGGCAGCTTCAAATTCTTTCCAGTCAGCAATCAGTTCTCCCCACGTGTCTTCCCATTCCCAGATAGAATGGAAGGCAATCTCTCCGGAAATTCCACCGACAGGCTGGTTCAGCATCAAGGAATAGGGTAGAATCAGGTTCCGGGAGACTTGGATCTTCGGCCAGGGTGATTTGGTTGTCTGAGAAGGGGGTATTATGTCGTGGTGGGGTTTGAGGCGGTGTTCGGTTTATCTCAGGTGGAGCATCGACAATCTTGTTGTTGATGAGGTTCCGGATTTCATGACGGAGGCGGATGCGATTATCCGTGGTATGGCCGGGCATTTGGTGGAAGTCACAGAAGACGCTTTGGTTTAGGTTTGGCGGGATGGTTTGTGGTGGCGGAAGAGGTTTCGGACCCCAATGTCTATGAGCTTCTTAAGGAGAGTGGACCTTGGAGTGCCGAATTGGGTGAAGGTTCGGTTCTGGGTGTTGGTTTTTTTAAAATCTGGTTAACTTCTACAGTGTTTTGTGGATGAGGTTCTGCCTGATTGGCATTCCAAGAGAACATTGCCGCTTCGAATACGCCCGCTTGGATTTGGACCGGACTCACGATTCTTTCTTCTCCAAAGTTCTGTCTCGCAGAGCCTCCTCTACAGCCAATCCAGAATCGTAAAAAGTTTCGAAATTTAGGGCAGCCTGAGAAAGAACCATGTACGGTGCAAAAGAGCTTGGCAAGTTGTTGGTTATTATCCGTATTTGTTCTTTTAAGTCAGGTTTATTTTGCATCTGGGCAGCCTTAGCCCTCCAACGTTTCACAAAGTCCGCAAAACTTTCCTTCTCACCCATCTTGGTGCTTCCCAACTCTCTCGTGGTCATTTTCAGGTCAACATTGAAATCATATTGGGCCATGAAAGCTGTCCCGATGTCTTCCCAAGTCCTTTTCTTGGATGGTTCGAGAGAGAGGAACCATTGCAGGGCTGGACCGGACAAGGATTCATGGAAGAGTTGGGCCATAGCTTCTCCTTCGATGCCACGCATAGTGAGGGATCCGACATACCCCTGAAGGTGGGCTCTTGGGTCACCGGTTCCATCGAATTTTGCAAAGTCCACTCCTTTGAACTTTTCTGGCAGTTTGGCATTCGGAAAGAGGCATAGTTTCCTCATGTCGATTTCTCCTTTTCCAAGCCGTTTGGTCTCTTGGACGGATTCCTCTAATTTGCCGATCTTTTCCATGATAGTGGCCAGGTTGGGGTCAGCTGCTGGTATCTCCACTTTAGGTGGTTGCTCGGATTGCGGCGAGGCTTTGATCAGGATCTTGTCGGTGATTTCCTGCATGCTTTCCATTATCATATTCATGTCATTTTTTATGGAGGTTACGGCGGCTTTGAGTTGTGCATCAACACCAGCGAGAGATTGCTTAAACTGGATATCCATGTTGGCCATGTTCTGCCTAAGTTCCTCCATTCCGTCTCCTTGGTCAGACATGGATGAACGATTTTCGGACGGGGCTGAGGCTACGGATTCTTCTTCTTCTTTTTCAGACAGTGGGAGTCCTTCCAGGGTGTCTACGCGAACTAGTCTTTGGGATAGACGAAACCAATTGGGTACAGCCTCTTTTCTTCGCGGGCGATCAATGTTGTCAACACTGGTAACAAGTCAAGAGGGAGCAACTCATAACCAATCCGAATACTCGCCCTACTTCTACCCATCTCCTAGAAATAAGGCCTAGGACCTACCGTGGCTCGAATCTCACTCAAGACATCTGTACAAAAGATTTTCGGTAGTCCGGGTAGGTGCCATCAGGCAGGTTAAATTCCGAACGGGTCGGAACCAGAGCCAATCTCCTTATCGTGACCATCCGAAACAGAGCAATATGACCACCAGAATCCAGATACAGACGCACTTAAGGTTAGACCCAAACCAAGGGAGCCGTTCGGGCACGGCAAACACCGGAGGTATCTCAAACTCCATGGATTCTGATCTCCTAGGCGCCTAAGACCTACGGTGGCTCGAATCTCACTCAAGTCATCTGTACAGATTTCCGATAGTCGGGTAGGTGCCGTCAGGCAGGTTAAATTCCGAACGGGTCGGAACCAGAGCCAATCTCCTTATCGTGACCATCCGAGACAGAGCAATATGACCACCGGAATCCAGATACAGACGCGCTTAAGGTTAGACCCAAACTAAGGGAGCCGTTCGGGCACGGCAAACACCGGAGGTATCTCAAACTCCATGGATTTACAGTCTCCTAGACTGACCGGAGGGTCCTAAAGAATTCTAAGGAAGCCTATTCCCCTAGCCCACAAGATGCAATGGTGTGCGAACGATGCGTGTGTACAGGAATAAAAGCACGTAAGCAGAATATAACACATAAGTCCTAGCCATGGCTTCCTGTCCTAGTTGGGAAGGTTCTACGGCTATGTACAAGTGCAAAGGCTGGTTTTGGTCTCAAAAGGGTTCCCTGGACTAGAGCCAAGATGTGCTACCCCGTGTCGAGTGTATTGCAAGACAACGGTCGTACAGCACGATGGCTCATCATAGTCGAGGGTTGCTAGGCATTCCAGGAGAGCTTGTCACCGGTAAACCGGGCAAGATAGCCGAAACACGCGTAGCGAGGCTTGTGCGGTGCAAAGTGTACAGGGTAAAAGAGCTTGATCTTCCGGAAAATATTCGAAAATCCCCTTTTAGAAAACACCTTTCAAGTTTGGCCCTCTTGTTCATCCAATACTTTTTGGTACATTTTTTTAAAAAAAGTATTGAATAAAAGTTCGTCTTCCCCAGCGGAGTCGCCACTGTGGGCTCCCGCGCCCGAGAATGAGCGCTTCGCTCGAAGAGTCGCCACCCGGATTTTCGAGATGGATGATCCGAGAAACCGAGAGTTTGCTTGAAAAAGGCTTTAAGTCTAGCGAAAACGTTGAGATAATGGGTTCGGGATCTTTTGAAAACTCACGAGTAGCCTCACGGCGGTCAGATCATCCCAAGAACGTCATTATCCTTCTCAAAACGTAGTTTTAAAGTAGTTTTCGACGTTTTTGATCACTTGAGATGATCTTGAAAAGATTTTAGAAGAGCCGGAACATGGCTTGTAGATATGGTCTTATTTTAAGATCTACAGAAACAGTAAACAGCAAAAACAGGTAACCACAGCAGAGGAAAACTCAGATCCAGTCAGCCTGTTCACAATAGCACTAGTGTGCATCATGCCGTGCGCTGAGAGTCAGGGTGCCGTCCTGATCAACGATCGCGGTTACCCAACCTCAGCACAGTATTGGTTTTATTTTATGAAAATAGGTTTTGAGTCAGGATCTAACCAAAAGGGATTAGATCTGCTGACAGAAAGGTCCCCTCAGGACCAGAACAGAATCTAGTCCGAGGAAACTAGTTTATACCTTTGGTTTTGAGCTTGATCAAGGATCGTGGATGCAAGGATGTGGATGGATCGTCACTGATGTGGATGGGGAGGTTAAATGAGACAAAGGGAGTATGGGTGTGAGTGAAGGTTAGGTGTTTTGGGTGATGGGGTCTTGAAGTTAATGAGTGATCAACTTCAATGATGAGAAGGGAGTGAGTGAAAGCTCTTAAAGAATGTCTTTTGGGAATGACATCCTTTAAGGCTTGGAAATGGAAGTGGTAATGGAAAGGGGGTTTGAGAACTTAGAGAGAGAAAGTAGAGTGAGAGAGCCAAGAGAAAGGCAAGAGAAACGACTCAAAAGAAGGGCTAAGA
The DNA here is from genome assembly GCA_025413875.1 of Rhododendron molle. Lineage (NCBI taxonomy): Eukaryota > Viridiplantae > Streptophyta > Magnoliopsida > Ericales > Ericaceae > Rhododendron > Rhododendron molle. Next base: position 31,882,125 of record CM046388.1, on the reverse strand, counting down.
GGGACCCCTTTCCCTTGAGTGGAGGGGTTAATTTATAGGCAAATGGCCAAGGATTTTGAATTCAAATGGTGGAGGTGTTTTATGGGCAGGCCAGAAGTGCATTTTCGGCTGAGCTAGTCATCAGCTGTGGCTCATACTGGCGTGGCCGACAGCTTTCTGAGCCAGCCAGCTTTTTGCTCAAGGTGCCGTGCGGAGGAGTTTGGCTGCGCACGGTCCCTTGAATTCTCAAGGTGCCGTGGGCTTGAATATGCCTCCGCACGGTGCCTCCTCCTGTGGTCCAGAATCTTTTGGGCCTTTCGTTGGGCTTGGCTGGGCTTGTCAGGTTTCTTGGGTTTAAGGGTTTATGGTTTTAAGGGAGATCCTTTTTCAAGCTCGCAAAGGTATCGTTTCCTCTATTTCATCATCGGGGTGGACAAAGGCTCTCCGAGGTCCGGATTGGGGTGTCTATAAATCCATGACCACCCAAATGATGGGAAAGCGTGACTACGTCGTCATGATACTCGCTGAGATCCGTGATTTCAAACGAGTGCAAAGCCATGACCCTAACCCCATAGAAGATGACCCTTGGTTTCCTGTGATGTTCCCTATCCTATGCTCTTTCTATGGATTCTTTGGAGCCCTACCCCCAATGGAAAACTTTACGTATGGCAAAGAAGAAATCGAAGATGAGGAGGTTGCCAAGGAGGCAACTAAGGATGGAGAAACTAGCGGAAGTAAGGATGAGCCCGAGGAGGATGAGGTTCTAGCCTATCCATGAAGCCAAGGATACTATTTAGGAGTCCCTAAATAAACCTAGCAATAGTTGTAATCCTTTGGGATGTAGGATCTTTTAAACTAGGATCACTGTTGTTAGGCCTTTTGATGTAAAATAGGAAAATGTAGGACTCTTGATGTATTAAGCTTAAGGCTACTATAAGCTGCCTATGATGTACTTGTTTTCCCTAAGTAATGGAATTGTGTGTTTGTTTTATGCGTGTTCATTGTTTATGTGTGTACATGTGTCTTTACGAGACTACCCTTTCACACCGATAAGTCTAACATATAATTTTATTATTATAGATATGGCTAGCTGTACCCCTGCTACACCGTTCACCTTTGCGGACCTTCTTACGTACAAGGCTCTGCTTGCACCCGAGAGTTACATCCCTATACCCCACTTGGGTATATTCGACCCTGCCACTGGCGAGCACACCTTCGAGGTTATTCTTGTGTCACCTTTAGCTAAGACCATGGACGTGGAGACCTTACGTCTATCACTTAGTGACGCTGTTGAGGATGCCCGTCAACGAGGAGAGTATTGGCTCGAGAAAAGGGAGAAGGAATGGAAGGAGGAGTTACGAGTGTATTTTGGACTTACTCCACCGCAGTAGTAGAGTCGTAGTTTTAGAATAAGGTCCCGGAGTTGTAGTCACACTTGTGTGAGTACGAACTTAGACCATGAATTAAGAGTATGTAGGATCATTCCACTTGTATTAGGAGGAATCGTGTCATTTGCTTTATAGTAGAACTCTGTGTTTATGTATGAAATCATGGTTTATCTATGAAAAATCTATTTTGTTTCAAAAGAGTACTGTTGCGTACTATTTGATATTTTGCTTACGTAGTTGAAACTCTGACTTCGAAAACGATAGTTTAACTTAGATTAAACCTCCCCCGTTCGATTTTTTTAACGCATAGATGGTGAACCGACGAAGCAGACTAGGATACGAGCAAGGCGAATCCTCTAACCCTGATCCTAACGCTAACCCTAACTTAACCCAAATCCTTCAAGCTTTTGTGGCTGCTTTGAATGCTAATCACCGAAACCCACACCGCGACGATGAACCTATGACCCGAACCCAAGCGATGAACGAGTTCTGCAAGCGTCGACCCCCGACTTTTCATGGAGACCCTAACCGGACCGTAGCTGAAACGTGGCTGAAGGAAGTTAAGGTGATCCTGGACACCTTGGAGATCACTCGCGATGGAGACCGCGTAGCCTTAGCCACCTACCAATTTAAGGGAGAAGCCCGTTATTGGTAGGACCTGATAGAATCAACCCATACCGTAGCCACGTTGACCTTTGCCCAATTTGAAACCCTGTTCCTTGATAAATACTTTCCCACACCCCTTTGTTTAGACAAGGAACAAGAATTTACGAACCTGAAGCAAGGAACCATGACCGTCACCCAGTACGCGGCGAAGTTTGAAGAACTATCTCGTTATGCCCCGGAGGCTGTGGCCACGGAGGATAAGAAAGCGAGAAGATTCGAGTGGGGACTAACAACCGCTCGAGGGGCCGTCGTAGCTCAAACGTTTCCCACCTATGCTGAAGTGGTGAAATGTGCACTCCGGCTAGAGAGCGAGGAAGCTGACTTCAAGACTCGCTTGAGGAAGGCGACGAATAATACAGGTGGACCAGTTCGTACCCAATTGCCTAGCCTTAACTGAGGACCCTACCCCGTTAAGACCTTTACCCCACCTCAGAATAACCAAGTTTGGAAAACTGTTACTTCTGGGCGTGACCAATTGCAAAGAGGCAATAGAGACATCACGACAGTAAGGTGTTACAACTGTCAGTTGATGGGTCACTACAGCCGTCAATGCCCACAACCTCCGAAGGAAAGGAGTGTGGAGGCAATGGAAACCAAAAGACCCAACAGACTGGGCATGCTGAAATTGGACAGCCGAACCCTGGAGGTCCATCTTCATAGCAAAATGGACATAACAAAGGAAAGCAGCCCATTGGAACCCAGCAAGGTACTGGAGGGCGCATCTTTGCACTGCAGACTGAGGAACAAGAGCAGGATCCCTCTGTGATCCAAGGTACGCTACTATTGTATAATACATGCGTACAAGCCTTGTTTGACTCTGGTGCATCGCATTATATCTACTGCTTGCGTAACTGCCCTGGCACTAGAAACCGAACCTCTAGGTGTGAGTACGAAAGTAGCGTCACCGTTAGGAGGAAGTATAGCGGCTAGTCTAGTATGTAGAGGGTGCGAGCTAGAAGTAGATAACCTGCGTCTAACCTACGATCTTCGTGTAATCGACATGGCGGACTTCGACGTGATCGTGGGAATGGACTAGCTATTAGCACATCATGCGGTCATAGACTGTCACCAGAAGACTGTGACAGCCTTCACCCCAGAGGGAACTCGTTTCCGTTTTAAGGGGGATAGGCAGACCGCGAGTTCTTTGACTAAGAGGTCAAGGTGGCAGAATCAACTATTTGGATGGCTAGCTAGTCTCCAAATGGAAGAAACTGACCGGATGGAACTGGGATTACCACACATCGTGTGCGAATACGCCGATGTATTTCCCGAGGAACTTCCTCGTCTACCACCTCATAGAGAGATAGACTTCTCTATAGAACTCCAACCGGGGACAGCGCCGATTTCGATGGCCCCTTATCGAATGGCCCCCGCAGAACTAACGGAGCTCAAGACCCAATTGAAGGAGTTGCTGGACAATGGATTCATCAGGCCGAGCACATCGCCGTGGGAAGCACCTGCGTTGTTCGTGAAGAAGAAGGAAGGGACGCTTCGCTTGTGTATCGACTATAGGAAGTTGAACCAAGTAACCATTAAGAACCGTTACCCTTTGCCTAGGATCAATGACCTGTTTGATCAATTGAGAGGAGCAACCTGTTTCTCGAAAATCGATCTTCGATCAGGCTATCACCAACTTAGGATCCGCGATGAGGACATCGCTAAGACAGCCTTTCGTACAAGATATGGCCACTACGAGTTTGTAGTAATGCCATTTGGGCTGACGAATGCTCCGGCAGTATTCATGTGTCTCATGAACAAAATCTTTCAACCCTACTTAGACAAGTTTGTAGTGGTGTTCATTGACGACATTTTGATATACTCCGCCAGTAAGGAGGAGCACGAAGGACATCTACGGATAGTGCTATAAGTACTCCGAGATAGCCAACTCTATGCCAAGGCAAGTAAATGTGAGTTCTGGCTAGAAGTGGTTAAGTTCTTGGGTCACGTAGTATCCAAAGATGGAATCGCTGTGGACGAGGAGAAGGTCGAGGCAGTGCTGAAATGGAAACAGCCAACCTCTGTGTTTGAGATTAGAAGTTTCCTAGGATTAGCCGGTTATTACCGTAGATTCATACTCGACTTTGCGACCCTGGCCAAACCAATGACGAGACTGACCCAGAAAGGAGTGAAGCTAGATTGGAATGAAGCTTGCGAGAAAGCTTTTCAAGAATTGAAGAAGAGGCTGACCAGCGCACCAATACTCATCATACCCGAGCGCGATATAGACTACACGGTCTATTGCGATGCCTCGAGGGATGGTTTGGGATGCGTACTAATGCAAAATGGGAAAGTTGTAGCCTATGGATCGCGACAACTCCGGCCTTATGAGAGGAATTATCCTACTCATGACTTAGAATTGGCCGCTGTAGTATTTGCCCTCAAGTCGTGGCATTACTATTTGTGGGGAGAACAATTCGAGGTCTTTACCGACCATAAGAGCCTCAAGTACTTGTTCACTCTGAAGGAGTTGAACCTGAGGCAGCGTCGATGGATGGAGTATTTGGAGGATTATAAATTTACACTCCAATACCACCCCAGCAAGGCTAATGTAGTAGCTGACGCCCTGAGCCGAAAGGATCGGGCGCAGAAGGCCAAGAATGCCGTTAAGGAATGGGAGATGGTGGATACTCTTAATGAGTTCAACCTGCGACCCTCATCAGAAGATGGGAAAGCGCGTCTCTACGCCCTAGTAGCAGAACCAGCGCTTCACCAAGAGATTCTGATGGCTCAGACTTCCGAGCAGGATTGTGAATTCATTCGGTATCGAATCCGAGAAGGAAAGGCGATACCCGGATGGACACTCGAGAAGGACAATAGTCTGAGATTCCAAGGAAAGGTCTTTGTACCTAATTTCGGAGCTCTCAGAGAAGCTGTACTCCGAGAAGCACACCATTCGAATTTCGCAGTCCACCCTGGCGATACGAAGATGTACCATGACCTGCGGAGGACGTACTGGTGGGAGGGAATGAAGAAGGACGTAGCTTGATTTGTATCAACCTGCCTGGTGTGTCAGCAAGTTAAGACAGAACATCAGAAACCTGGAGGAGACCTTCAACCCTTATCAATTCCTACGTGGAAGTGGGAGCATATCTCGATGGATTTCGTGATTGGCTTGCCAAGATCAGCCAAGTCCAACACCGCGATTTGGGTGATCGTGGACCGACTCACCAAATCTACGCATTTCCTACCTGTCAAGATGACAGAGAATGTGGAACAATTAAGTATGTTGTACATTAGAGAGATTGTACGACTACACGGAGTTCCTGTCTCAATAGTGTCTGATAGAGATCCACGTTTTGTCTCACATTTCTGGAAGGGATTGCAGAAGGCTTTGGGAACAGACGTAAGACTTAGTACCGCCTTCCACCCTCAAACAGATGGACAAACGGAGAGGACAATCCAGACACTGGAAAACATGCTAAGAGCCTGTGCGTTAGATTTTTCTGGGAACTGGGAGCAACATCTACCTTTGGTGGAGTTCGCTTACAATAACAGTTACCAGGCGAGTATTGAAATGGCACCATACGAAGCCTTATATGGACGACCCTGCCGTTCTCCTGTCTGTTGGACCGACGTAGGAGAAATAGGATTGATTGGACCTGACATAGTAAGAGATACTACAGAGAAGGTTAAGCTTATTCGACAAAGGATCCAGACCGCTCAAAGCCGACAGAAGAGTTATGCAGGCAAGAGGAACCGACCTCTGAGCTTCGAAGTAGGAGACCACGTGTTTCTGAAGATCCGACCGAAGAAAGGTGTAATTAGGTTCGGAAAGAAAGGAAAACTTTCCCCGCGCTACATAGGACCCTTTGATGTTGTAGAGAAAATAGGAAAGGTTGCGTATCGTTTAGCCCTACCTCCGCAATTAGATAAAGTACATAACGTATTTCACGTTTTGATGCTTCGCAAGTACCTCGCATTGCCGATGCACGTACTCAATTGGGAGGACATCATCATCGAGGAAGATGCGACATACGAGGAAGAACCGATCGAGATACAAGACCGGAGTGAGAAGATCATCCGGAACAAGACGATTAAGTTAGTTCGAGTTTTGTGGAAGAACCGTGGAGCTAGTGAAACTACCTGGGAAAGAGAAGAAACCATGAAGGCGAGCCACCCTCACCTGTTCGGATCCGATGAGCATTCGCCTAATTTCGGGGACGAAATTGTTTAAGGGGGATAGGTTGTAACAACCCTAATTTTTACTAAATAAAAATTTCATTGTTACTGTTTGAAAAATCTTAAATTAGGTTTTAATCATCGTTTAACCACCGATCTTCCTGTCGTTTCTAGGATAAAGCCCTAAGATTTCACTTCTCGGCTGGAAATCCTATCTAGCAACCCTAGCTAGCTTTTAACCGACGTTTCGACTTAGCCATTGTTTAACCTAGTCACCGATCGTTCCTAAACATCTGTGAACCTTATGAGCCTTCGATTCATGAACCTTTTGAAACCCTTAAGTTCGGTAACCCTAGATTAACCCTTTGAACCGTTTGAACCTTTAAGCTATCGACCATTGGACAATAGCGTTAGGGTTTCCTTTACCCATTGGTCAATAGGTAAACCTTGGTTAACCTTCCTAAGTACGAGATTAGATTAGCTTAGTGCTTAATTGCAAGTATTAGACTTTCTAGCATTAACCGTTGGATAATAACCGCTAGGAGATTTATTAACCATTGGACGATAACCCTTGGACCTTACCATCATTAACCATTGGTTATTAACCGCTAGGGAAACTATTATCCATTGGATAATAGCGTTACTTGCCAACCAAGAATAGGTGATTAAAATATTAGATTTGGCATGTGTGATATTTGATTAAAATACGATTAGTATATTAGGTTATTAATTTAGGACCTTGTACTTTGAAAGTAGTAGAATTCTTTATTAGATATTAGATTTGTGTGTATCTAGCTTAGATTGTATGTACTTGCTTGTATATATAATATATATGTACTTGTATGTATATATATATATAGATATATATATAATATTGTATATAACATGTGTGTATTACAATATTATATTAAGAAAATCTATATTTAGTTTTAAATACAAGATTTTGAAAGACCCATACTACATATATATATATATTAGTATATATGTATACTTTCAAGGGTGTACAAGTGGGAGAGAGAGAGAGAGAGAGAGAGAGAGAGAGAGGGAGAGAGAGAGAGAGAAAGAGAAGAAAAGAGAGGGAGAGAATGTACCTAGATTTCCTTGTGCTTTCATTGACCAATGCTTGATCTTCTTTGATATTCTATTGTACTCTTGAAAGCCTAAAATCTTGTCCAAATCCCTTGTAAACCAAAACCTCACTCTTTCCTTATTCAATCCACCAACCTTTGTCCTTCCATATCTTATATACATAGTTATATGTATATATATATATATATCTATTGTACTAATGTACCAAGGAGGGAGAGAGAGAGAGAGAGAGGAGAGAGAGGCCGAGAGAGAGATGAGAGAGAGAGAGAGAGAGATTCGAATGAGAAAGGGAGAGAGAGAGTGATGTGTGTTGCTTCCTTGAATGACCATGCCTTGGTCATCCTTGTCCTATTTCTATGCTTTCAATCTTTGAAAGCATAAGACTTCAAGCAAGATCTTGTCCTTCATTGTACAAACCCCATTTCTTTACTTGAAACAAATCCATTTCCTTGGCCAATCTTCCAAAATCCAATCCAAGGACACACCATAGCCATGCAAACCTAGGGTTCTAGGTTGTTTCTTGCAAGGAAGCAAGATTGCTTGAATTAAAAAAATGAGATATAGGAGAGAGAGAGAGGGAGTGCTTGCCTATAAATACTCACCTCATTCTTCATTTGAACTCACACCTTTCCATTCCTCACTTCTTCCTTGAAAGCATAAGAAGTTCTTGCTTGTTCTTGTTGTTCTTTCTTGGTTCTTGAGTTTCTTTCTAGTTTTTCAAGAAACTTTCCATCTCCGCCACTAAACCACCATACGACCACCACCTCGATCCTAAAGTAGTTGTAGTTAGGATCTAGTTTCGAGAGAAACCTTTCTCTTTCGAAGCTATCGGAAGCTTATCGTAAGTCGTTACGCTGTTCGAGTGCCGACTTTCTTTCCGTCGATCTTTTCGTAGTCCTTTTCTACCGCCAAGAAGAACGGTAGAGTTCTTCAAACCTACTTCTCTAAGTATATTTTAGGTGTAGTTAATCCTTAACTATTTAAGAAGTATGTTGAGCTTTTCGAGCTATTTTCGCTAAAGAAAATAAAGTTAGTCGTATGATTTAGCTTGTAGAACATTCTTGCTAAAAGTACGCAGTTTACTTTGATCTTGTGGCTACTTGATTGTTTGATCGCCTAATTGCTACGTGATTGTATGAACTCGTCAATAAACATGTGTTGTTTTATTGAACTTCTCGAAGGAAATGCGTCTTAACGATAAAGTGTTGTTTTGAAACGAAGTATTCGTATTTTGACCTTTTAACGAGCATGATAGTATAGAGTTGGATGATCTTGCTATTCGATATCGCATGAGTTATGTGATTAGTCCCACCGCGGAGTCGATGCATGTTACGAGACACATGGAATTGGAAAAGTAGAGATATGACACCTAAGATGTGGTCGATATGGATAAAAAGTGTTTTGGAAATAATGGCCGAGACGAGGAGCCAAGATGTGACATGATATGCCGACTTGGTAGCCTTTGTGGCAATGAGCCGGACTTGGTAGCTCATTGTTGTGCGACACAAGGTGCCGGTCTTGGATGCTCATGGTTGTGTGTGTGTGTGACACAATGTGCCGGACTTGGTAGCCATTATGGCCATGCGTTGGTAACCTTGTGGCAATGAGCCGGACTTGGTAGCTCATTGTTGTGCGACACAAGGTACTTGTAACCCATGGTTGTGTGCGTTCGTGTTTTCGGAATTGATGATAAAAGATGAGACACAAAACGATGAGTCGCATAGGAGAGACACACGGAAAACATGACACCAACGCTCGTTAATGAATGCGCATGTGTAATTGTATGTGTTATTCGAAAGCATGTTAAGTTTGGAAAATTGTATACTATCTTTGATGTGTATGTTAAGGGTTAGTGGGTTTGGATTACTCTATTGAGCTTTCAAGCTCACGGTGTTGCTTTATGTAACCCTGACATATTATACTGGTGGCGACGCTGGTATAATGTGTCAGACTTTTTAGATGAACAAGGAGAGCTGTATACCTTGGAGGCCTCCGGAGCTGAGGAACTCGCTAGGATGGAGGAAGAGAAGGAGCTTTAGTTAGCCTTAGTAACCCTCCCTTTTGTGTAACATAAACCTCTCTAAGGAGATTGGATGTAATAATGAGCTAGACTCTGCCTTGTTTGTCTAATAAAAAATCTTTATTTAACGAACCCAATTTTGGGGGCGTTACAGTTCATGTGATTAACTTATTTATTGATTGGTAGATTGATTTATTAAAAAGACAAAAATAGCAAATATTTATATACCTAGGCAAGCTAGGATTTTTCAATTGGTATCAGAGTGAGTCGGTCGTAATATTATGTTTATTTCTAGAGCGGATCCTTTTTTTTTTCTAAGTTGCTATTATGGAATACCCTAATTTTCATAATTCTGCTGTTGCGAAACCTCCTATTTTAGATGGGTCTAATTATGCATAGTGGAAAGCTAGGGTGAAGGCTTATTGAAGTCTCAAAATAATCGAGTCTGGCTCTCAGTTGTTAATGGTTATACTGAGCCTACCTCCACCGTGGATGGTAAAAATGTTCAAAAGCCTTATGAGTCATGGACCAACAGTGATCATCACAATGAAACATATATATAATTCATGAGCTCTTAATGCTATTTTTGGTTGTGTGTCTATGCCTGAATTTTAACGTATTTTCACTTGTGAAATTGCTAAGGATGCATGAGATATTTTAGCCATTACTCATGAGGGGAATAGTCAGGTGAGGCAACAAAAACTTCAAAGCATCATAACTGAGTTTGAGATGATCAGGATGAAAGATAATGAGACATTTGATGAGTTTTATGCTAGGTTAAGCGAAGTGGTGAACTCAAGCTTTAACCTAGGTGAGCCTATTTCTTAGGAAAAAATTATTAAGAAAATCATGCGTTCATTACCTGAGAGGTCTATTACAAAAGTTGAAGTTCTTGAATGCATGCCTAATTTTAATTCCATGAAGGTTGAGGAAATTGTTGGTCATTTCTTAACATTTGAAACCAAATTATTGCACTACGGATCTCAAAAAGATAAGAACAAAACCGAGGGAAAATCATTGGCTTTTTCTAGTTTTAAAGATAGTTTCAAAGTCTTAGATAGTGATGACGATGAATTGGACCAAGAGGAAATGACTTTGTTTGTTAAAAAATATGGAGAGTTTTTTAAAAAGAATAAAATATTTGGTCCTAGTTCGAAAGATAGAAATTATGGTGACAAAATCAAGGTGGGTCTTAAACTCGGGTCTTCTAATGGTAAAGAGAGGAAAGCGAGCAAATTATTGGGTCCCCAATGTTACGAGTGCATGGGGTTTAGTCATATTGCCCAAGAGTGTGCTAACAAACAGAGAAATAAATCCTATAATGTCAGGACTTGGGATGATAGTGACTCTGATGAAGAAGAAAATTGTGGGGGGAATAGTAAAGTCATTGCTTTAGGAGCTTCTGTGCATCCCCATGTGAGTGAGTCTAAGTTAAGAGATGAGAGAGTGAATGGTGAGTATTTGAGCAATAGTGAGAGTGAGGAGGAAGAGAGTTTGCAGAAAGCCTACAATGAACTTTACAAAGGAAGCCTAAGGTTGACTAAGACTAACATTGAGCTATCTAGTGAAGTGAAGAAGAGCGACAAGTCCAATGTAAAACTCAAGCAAGAGCTTTTGAAAGCACAAGCTCGGATGAGTCAAGGTGAGAATGATAGAGATTCTTTGAATAATGAACTTGTTGATGTTAAGAGTATGAATGATAAACTTGGAATTGACTTGCATACATCTTATGAAACTAACAAGCTTCTTGACTTGAAGGTAGCTAATTTGCAAGTTGAGCTTGACAAGGTCAATGCTACAATTAAGAAAATGAATGCAGGGTCAAAGGCTTTAGAAGAGATCATTGGAGTGCAAAGGGGAATCTCGAATAAAATCGGCCTTGGGTTTCAAAAGGAAGCATCAACTTCCAAAGGCGGAGGTAATCATGGATTTGGTAAGGATAAAGTAACCATTCTAACCCTTCATCTTTCACTTGTGGCAAGAAAATAATAATGCACATCATTAGCCTACTCTTCCTAGCCACCCTATGCAAAGGGGTTTCATACCCATTTGTCACCATTGTGGTGTCAAGGGTCACATAAGGCCACATTGTTATCAATTGATTGGATACCCCCATGCTCACTCTAATTTTTATGATAAAAGTTTTTGTGGTAGGACTCACAGGCTCATGCCTACACGTAAGACCAATGTGATTCACCAATCTAAGCCTTTCCCCAAAGCTAAGGCAAAAGTTGAGAAAGTGAGAATCCAAACACTTTGGGTGAGAAGGTCGGATGTGAGGCCTCAAGTGAATCATACATGATCTCTAGATGATAATGGGTCATCCGGCGAGGTTGACCTTGCTTTTTGAGGCATGGTCTTTATTCATAGACTAGCTAGGATATTTAACGCTAATAATCTATTGCCCAGCTCTATGAGTTTCATTGTTGTTTTTAAATTTCTTGTTGTTTTTTTGTTTTGTGTTTTTCAATGCCTTGCTATATCTCGTGATAGTGCATCTCATGGTTCGTACTTGTTATGCATGCCTTCCAAGATCAAATTTGATGAGAATTTCATCAACAAATCATGTGTATGGCACTCATTGCATGTGTTTGTACACGCCTATTGATAGCCTTGAGAAGTTGATCCTTATCTCTTTCGGTGGGTATTTGTCCTTGTGGTGGACACCCTATGTCATTCACCTTGGGTATTGACCTTTGGCTTGCATACCCCACGTGAGGTCGATTGGCTAGGTTGGAAAAAAAAAAGGAATATATATATATATATATATACATATATATATATATATATATATATATAATTGAGAGACCAGAGGAAAGGGCTACCTCTATGTGCATGTGTAAGTTACCATTGACTTGCACCTTATGTATTCTCTTTTTGCGTCATGGATTTAAGCTACGGCCTTAAATGTGTGAAAGTTGCCCATGATGGTGCAAAAATATTGTGTGATTTTTTTGGGTACAAGGTTGGCATCTCTTGAGGGGGAGAATATCATGTTATATACTCACTTAACCCCGTTTTTGAAATGATCATTCTTCTTGCGGGTTGGAGTTGGTCTACCGCCCTTGTGGAGAATGCTGTAAGTTGGTCCCTTCTTGGTTGATATGACCTCATAGGGATAAGTTGATTCTATTGTTAAGGCTATCATTGCACACACTCACCAGGACACTTGCGTTTTTTCATACCCATGGTCGTTCTTTGAAATTTTCTTAGGGTAGCTCCTTTGAAAGCAATCATTACTTGGGGTACCATGCAATGTTTCTTTTGTTTGATATATCTTGGTGATTGAGTGCACACTCACCAGGACACTTGCGTTTTTTCACACCCATGGTCGTTCTTTGAAATTTTCTTAGGGTAGCTCCTTTGAAAGCAATCATTACTTGGGGTACCATGCAATGTTTCTTTTGTTTGATATATCTTGGTGATTGAGTGCTTCATGGTTTATTCTTTTGTCTCTTTGCGATCCCTCTCTATGAGAGCATATCTTTGTTTGGTGAATTAGAGTATCTTGGTTTCATCGATATATCTGTGTTTATGCCTAGTCTACATATGCTTAATTGATTCCTCTGCGTGTCCTAGCATATGTTGTTCATTTGTCCCTATTCTTTCTTTGTCAATCCATGACAAAAAGGGGGAGAAGGATGTTGTGGAATTTAACTATGCGCTCGTTGAGAACATTGCAGGTTGATCATTGTGATTGTTGGGATTAGGTGTTAGAGGTGTTAGATTTTTTATTTGATGTGTTTTGTCATGCATTGCCAAAGGGGGAGATTGTAAGGGCAAAATATTTATGATTGTCAATGGCATGCATCAAAACACATTCGTCCGTGTAATTACGCTTATTTGATTATTGAGTTGTATTTTGTTTATTTTTATTTCTAGAGTGTCTGTTTTAGGATGTGGAAGGAAATCAAGAAAATATATGTATTTCCATATTGAGAGGTCGGACATTATGCATAACTCAAGGGATTCGGCATCTCCAAGGCCTTAGAAGATTTTATTTATAAAAGGACATGTGGACACAAACAAGAGGATATATATGGAGGTGCTTTCATCTCTATAGGTAAAGAGAAAAGAACAAAAAAAATTAGAAATTGAGGCAGCAATATTGTGTTACACGGAAGAGGGTTCTCTGTTCATTTTGAATCTTGGAGTGTAATGAGATCGATAGATCATTGAGTGTACAAGACATCTCCAAGAGGTTTTAGTATCTTCTTCAACTTATTTGAGAAAAGCCCTAAGGGGGATTCCTAGGTAAGTTAAAGTCCTTTGGTGGATTTCCGGAAGGCAAACGGAAGGCTTGTGGATTCAAGGCAGCGACAGTCAAGCACTGGGTGTAGTGAACGTGGATTTGGCAAGTAGGTCCTAGTCTCGATTGTGAGGATTCAAATCGTAGGGTAAGATTACTTGTAACTACACACTGTTTATAGTGTTTGATTCCTTCCCGTGGTTTTTTCCCGTTTAGGGTTTTCCACATATATTTGGTGTTCGTCTTTTTATTACTTCTCGTTCGTGTGATTAACTTATTTATTGATTGGTAGATTGATTCATTAAAAAGATAAAAATAACAAATATTTATATACCTACGCGAGCTACGTTTTTTCAAAGTTTTTCTCCTCTCTTCTTTCTTGGCTCCTTTTTTGCTCTTCTTTCACCTCTTGAAAGAGTAAGCAAGTAGCCTCTCCATACATCACTCACCTCTAAACACTTATCATCCATCCATCAAACCCCAAGCTCAAGGCTCAAATACACCTTCAAACTCAAAACCAAAGGTATATCATCTTTGTTAAGCTTTCTGTTCTGACCCTTGAGGAGGGTTGGCAGGGTCAAGGCTAGGAATCAATACCAGTCCTGGCCCTAAACCTGGCCAGGCTTCAAAGCCGTATATAGCTAGCACCGGCGCACGCCAGTGGTATGAACCCATACGCCAGTAATGGCTATGCATGCAGTATTGGCATGGGGGAGGCTAGCTATTTTCTGCTTCTCTTTCCATTTCATCACCTTATTGCATGTTAAAACCAATTTACTTTTTTCTGTATTTAGAACTGTGTAGTATTCAATATTTGCTTATGTTGCTTTGGAATGCCTCTAAGATCCTTTTGGTCTTGTTCTAGAGCGCAGAAAGTGCAAAGCCAAGCATTGGACAAAAAGGTGTAATTGGCGTATGGCATCCCACTACCCGCGTACGGTCGTTATGACCAGTCCAGTGGCTGGCCATTGCATGGCAATTAGGCCTTGGCCTCTGTTTAATCCTCACACTGTTTATGGGGCGTTCTGTTTATTTTATGGCTCTAAAGCCATTTTAACTGTCTGTAACTGTCTAATATCTGCTCCATAAACTGCGTGGTTTGTCTTGGGTGTGCACTGGTCCTTTCCAGAGCTCAAAGGGTTGAAAAGAAGAGCTGTGAGTTTAAACTTACTGGAGTACGCCAGTCTGTGTCTGGCATGCACAGTTAAAGTCTGCATGGTTTGGCTAGTGCATGCAGGTTTCTTTTTGCATATGTCACTCCAGACCAGTGTTTTCCAGTCTGCTTAAAATGCTCACAGAAGTCTGTTATAGTTTTATTCCCTTTTAACTATTCCCCCACCCTAATTGGCCAAAAAATGATTAATGAGAGAAAATGCAAACGTTTTACAAAATGCCCGAGTAGAGACCGATCTCCGAATTGGGTGAGAGGGGTGCCATAAAACCCTTCACCTCTCGTAATTTGGCTCCTGAACCTCAGATATTGAAGGTGACAACGGTCCAGTCTACAAAATTGTCACGCCCTCGATTTTCAACATAATTATTAACGGTTTTCCTTTGGTAAAAATTCTCACAATAATACAAATATTACCCACAAACCATTTCTATTTCCCTCGTTCATAAATCATTTCCAAATTTACATCCTTGGCCTAAAAGCCTAAAACCTTTGGTTCACAGAAAGATAAAAGTTTACAGGAGTCCTTCATTTAAATAAATAATAACTATAAGATTACAATTTTCACGTCTGGAAGTAAAGTTTGTAAGAGTTGCAAAATTAACTCTTTGAAGTCGCTTTCAAAATGATGAAGACAGATGCACATCAAACACTCCATGCCAGTGTCCCTGCGCTGTACCTGAAAAGGATAGGTTGAGCAAACCACGTGCCCAGTAGAGAAATCTATACTCAAGCAATATGAAAATGCAATGAATTATGCACCAGGAATGAATGATGGTTGACAGATACGCCCAAGGTACAAATGATTACTAACGAGCTACATGCTCTAATAAAAGTATTCTAGACTTCGCCTAAATGTTACCAACCGTTAACTTCTCAGACTAAGTGCATTATTAAGCTCATGTCAATCCATGTTAGTCTATGTGCCATTTCAAACCATCTCATTATTCGTCATACAATACTACGACCTTTCTCGTGTCCATGTTTACCATCATTAAATCCCTTTATAACAAACATTTTCCTTTCTTTTAACCAGGTATTTTCCATCGATAGTAATCATTAGGGTCACCTCGGGTCTAATTCCCTCGAGCGCAGGGTCACCCCGAGTCTATTCCCTCAATAACAATAATCACTTGGGTCACCTTGGGTCTAATTCCCTCGAGCGTAGGGTCACCCCGAGTCTTTTCCCTCAATAACAATCACTGGTTAGCGGAAACGCACATCGCTTAACCAACCATCGGTCATTTCATAATCAACTTCATCATCAATCTATCGCTTGTACCAAAAAACTTTAATCAACCTTTATATGAATCCACAAATATACATGTTCATGCCTTTTCATTAGTTTACATATCCGTATTCCAACATAACGTACTAAGCCCATATATACACAACCCTACGATACTCTATCCATTAGTTTCTACACTTGAACCTCGTAGGAAAGGTGCCAAAAGAATTGAAAGGCTTGACGAGTCGTGAGGACACAAGTTATTAGACCATCTCATACACTTCTTTCACAACATCTATTCCACTTCAAGCATTCCAAACAAACAATTCGGCTAATGAATCAGCACATGTCATTCCCCACGTATGTCGCCATACTCTAAGTAACTTGCCAACCCATAGTAATTCTATGACATGCGACCCGCTAGTACCGATATTAAGAATGCAAGATGAATAGGTTCAACGAGACAACTCATGAGGGGACGAGTTACTAAGTCACCCTTCGAATAGCTAGACCGGCTCACACCTATCAAACGCACTCATCAGACACCTCGCATTGCCTATGATACTCCTAAGTAGCCTTACGATATTCTATTCATCTCCAACGTTGTCAAAGTTACGTTTTATGGGGGCCTTGGAGACAGAACGATCAATGAATCATCAAAGGACGAGCAACCAAGCCTAGAGATGGTTTAAAGGTGTTTTAGAGGTGTTAGAAATGATCGGGGCTCAAAATAAAGGAGGAGGGATCAAAATCAACAAAACTGTCCAAATGCAAGATGTTATCGATACCCTTGAAAAAGGTATCGATAACAAAGGGTCGAGGCCAGTCAAAACACAATGTTATCGATACCATGGTGATAGGTATCGATAACCTTGGGTCGAGATCAGTCCATAGGTGAGGGTATCCATAACAAATGCAGGAGGTATCGATAACAAAGAAATTTTTGGTTTTGAGAACTAACGTTATCGATAATGATAGGGAAAGGTATCGATAACAACTTGATTTTCTGGGTTTGGAATTCAATGTTATCGATAACAAAGGGGAAGGTATCGATAACAGTTCAATTCGAAGGATTTTCAGCAGGTTTGTCGAAACTATTCTTAACAACCAAATCAACAATTTCAAGCACGATCAAAGCGCCAATTCAACTCATAGACATATAGAAAGAGTAAGAAATCCCTACCTCGAGTTTCAAAGCCGAACCCACGAGATTATTCGAGCCCTAGACTCCAAAACTTGAAATCAGCTGGAAAACTTTAAACCCACTGATATTGAGGTTGAAATCACATGTAAGAGGTATATTGGAGGTTGACCCATGTAGGTTTTTGTGTTAATTTGGTGGGTTTTTGGTTGAGGAGATGATAGAGGGAGAGACGAGAGTGAGAGACCAAGAGAATGAGAGAGTGAGGCTGCCAAGAGAAATAAGAAAGGAAAGTGGGAGAAATAATTCTCCTGGGGAGAATTATAGAGTTGGGGAGTTATCCCACGCTTCTCGCACCACACACTCACACGTGCACCTCTCGTATAATTACGCTTATCTCCTACCGTACATACACCCCATCGTATATCCACACCGCACATTATACATAAAAAGGAAAAAAAATACGGGTCCCAAAATACTGGTCTCTACATCCTACCCTCCTTAAAAAAAAATTTCGTCCTCGAAATTTGCCAACCAATGCATACCCCACATATACACCACAACCATAACACGGTTCATCATGCAACAATTCAGTAATCATGAAAATCTACGTCAAAACTCATATCAATAAAATCGAGACGAATGGAGGCATTTCTTTCCAACCTTGTCCCTTTTTTTTTTTTCCCTAAATTCGCGCTAACGGCATCGTAATACCTCTCGAAACTTAATCACGCAAACTATAGGACACACCAGCTTCTAACTCAAATTCGGACCTCACCAACACATACGTTGAATTCGGCTCGTACTTCGTCAATATTCGTGTATATATATAACACATCACAAATACTCAAAAAATCCCGGCAGCAATGCCAATCGGTATGCAATCTTGAGCTTCCCTTCCTCACGAAATTCCTACATACAGTCATCTATCTTAACGTAGAAATCTTACCTCTTAATATAACCCGATAGTCCAATTGACTTCCCGAGACTTCCATTTAGAAGGAGCGGTGATCAAGCGCCTCTTCCAACTGGATTTCATCGGTTGTCACCTGGGTATCCAAAACACACACCGTATCCGACATCCGACCTATCTTTCTAGCGGTGAACGCTTTCTTTTTGCCCATGATGAGACAAACTCCAACGCGATGATGCTCTACAAAGCATACAATTCCCCCTCGAATGACTATAAAAGACTATAACAGTTGGCATAATCCCTTGCTTAGTTCGGTCATTCTCTTTCGAGCTCCCAAATGTCGTCAGCGAATAGGTTCCATCGCACCCCTTAATATTAAATCTAGCAAGCCTAGAACACGTGCCAATTCCTCTAAAAACCACACCAATCTCTCGCACTAGGTTGGGTCAATCCAAGTAATAAGAAAGGATTCGATTGTCATCTCACATAAAAAGAGCAAACTTAAAAACCCAAACGACACCAACCAAGAACTTAAAGAGCGGTAGCAAGGTATCCAGAATTTAAAGAACACAAAGAATCTTTAAGGCAGTTAGGCAACAACTTAAAGTACCTCTGCATGATAACTCAAAAAATCTGAAATGACCGATCATAACTTTCTTATTACTCTACAAATAAATGGAGTTAGTGAACAACATTTTTGGCAATTAAACGGTGTCAATACTAAGGATAAATACAAGGTAATGAAACAAATCTCTGGCAAACTGACAGACACAAGACCATAAATTATCCAATACCGAAAATGATAATAACTTCCAACAAGTTTAGGCTGAGCGTTACAAAACGAGTTGTGTGCCTCTAGAGTTGAGGAACCACGACAGAGTTAAATGCTACTGAGAGTAATTTCCACAATTGAATTCGTATTGAATGGTGCCAACGAATAGATATCAATAAATATGTCATCATAAGAGTTGACTCCAACAATGGAAATTTGAACCAACCGAATAAACTTGGGCAAACAAACAGATACAAGGCGGATATGAGTTCAAATCATATGATTTCATGGTCATCAGATCAAAATAAATGGTGGCCCACCGCAAGCAATAGTTGTAACAAGGTCCAAATTTTACTGGTATTGACAAATGTGTATAACATACGGTACATGACCACAGATTGGGTTCAATAGGTTGAAGTTACAAATTAAATACTCTCATGGAATAGCAATTATAAACAAACGACGAAAATGATAGTTGCAACAAGGGGATCCATACTGACCAATGAAAAGTTATCTCAAATAGGATAATGTCAAATAAGACCTTAAATAGGGAACGAGAAACATTTGTCAAATTTAATAGTAAGAGCATCATGGGTTGTTTCACCACAAGGATTTAAATATGCTTAAGAAAAGCTAGGAACGGATTCCGTGACAATTAACTTAAACGCCGAGAATTATAACTGGTCATCTACACAACGGATTTCACGAAAGTGACTTACGATACAATTTTAACAATATTTAGCTAGGCCAATGAAAGAGGATAAAAATAATAATAATAATAATAACAACTCTTACAAAATCACATTCGGAATATCACCAACCATCATGGTTACAACTAATCCCTGTCCAAATCAGATCAAATCTCGCTATAAGCAAACTAAAGAAGTCAAAGGCAGCACTTCAATACGGAATGATTAACCTCTAGTCTTGACATACATGATCTATTGATGCTTCTCAATACGCGAGGACTAAGATTCCTGATTTTCAATTCCAAACACGAACAATGATGTGATTCTCAATGAATGACAAGATTTCAAAGCAAAAGTATTATAGTGAACGAATCAAACGATAAGGAAAGGAAGATACCTCAAACAACTAACATTTCTGAGAGCTAGAGAGTAGAAGGAAAATGGTTTAGTTACTGAACTACATCTGTTGTTTTGGTGTACGCTTATGCTGCTGCACGGAGCTCGACTCATCATATACTCCCAATCCCCGAGGACAATTCCTTGCCATGTGGCCAAGTTCGCCACAAGTATAACAAGATCCTCCATGCCATGGACATTGAGAATGAATATGACCAGACTGACGGCATCGATAACACACAATCTGACACTTGAGAAGAACTCCCGGAGTCTTGGAATAAGGAGGTGGCTTAAGGCCCTGCTGACCCTGAATAGAGGAATTTGATACCTTAGGTTTCTATCTTCCAGAACTCTTAACACTCTCTGAGGATGACCTCGCGCTAATGACTCGACGTTTAGTTTCCTTCACACTCACTCCAATCTGCGTACCCTCCAGAATCTCAACACCCTTCGCACACTCAACGATCTCGGGAAACATCGCTTCATCCCTAGCACACTGACTCATCTCATCCTTTCCATATACACTACCGCTCTGGTGCTCACAATCCTCGATCTCACCACACCTATCTCCAAGCTTCGAAAACATTATACTGTAAAAGACTAAGAAAGAAAGTCATCAATGTTAACCACATCGCTATATAGTGCAAGTCTCCGACCTTTCCAGCATAGAAAACAACACTACGCCACTCTACCGTAATATAAATGCAATGCTATATCGACGTACTAACTCATTCATGCAAGCACACATGTGATTTTGTAAAAAGATGTAGTGACTTTTGAACCCATGAGACTAAAAGTCTCCCCACGGTCTCTAAGTGTTCTAAACTCATGCTCTGATACCAAGTTATTGGCTTGAAGAGGGTTCCCCAGACTAGAGTCAAAGTATACCTCCCGTTATTGAGCGTACACCCAATAATGGTACAAACGGTAGGGATGACTCATCACGGTCGAGGGTTGCTGAGCATTTCGGGATTCCTTGTCACCGGCAAGCCGGACAAGATTGCCGAAACACAATAGCGGGGCTGCACAAGATATATATACAAGAAATAAAAGGTGAAATAAAATCCTTTGAAAATCCCACAAATGTTTTTCAAGCTTGGCTCACTAATTTAATTAATACTTAAGGAAATTGGGACATTTTATCAACATACCAACTTTTCTCAAGTATCAATGAAACCAATATCCCTAACAGAGTTGCCACTGTGGGCTACCACAGCCCCGGGTGGAATCGGGGCGGCCCAAAAAAAGAGGCGCCACGCCGTTTCTTAGATTTTGAAAATTTTTGAAGAGTCGCCACCCGGATTTGTGGTTCGTCACCCGAGAAACCGTTTTGATTGAAAATGATTGATTTGAATTAAAAACCAGAGATTTGCTTTGAAGGTTCGGAAGCCATGTTACGAGGGGGGAAGGGTTTTACGGCACCCCCCTCGCCCGATTTGAAATCGGTCTATACTAAACCCTTGTGGGATTTGTCAAAAGATTTTATTTCATTTAGTCACTTAGCAAGTATTCACAGATATACATCAAGTACAGGAGGTGCATGCATGTGCAAGTGTACAGTGAGTAAATGAAGAATGGTGATGAAATGCAAAAATGCTAGAAGCTGGAAATCCCTGTCACTGATCCACTCTCGAGCGCTTGGAAGCATTCCCGAGCGCTTGGGAGTATTGTATGCCAAGTCCTGCAAATCACGTTAGCGCAACAGAATACAACAGAACGTAATACTGGAAATATAAACTAAAATAACATTATTCATGTCTCGGGCTCAACAGAGGATTTAGCAGAATGGGATGAGACTCCATTCTTCTAAACCATGCACCACCACCTTTCTGGAAAGCAGCTTTATATTCATAAGAGCAAAAAGGGATACATTCATGGACATGCAAAGACAGCATATGGATCAAACTGGAAGGAAAAATAGATTAGAGCTACATGCAGACACTCTCAAGCGCTTGGGACTGTTCCCGAGCGCTTGGGAGTCTTCCCGAGCGCTTGGGAGTCTTCCACACTCCAAGACTGCTTTCATTCCACTGATGCACTCTTTGTAGTACACTGGTGTATTGGATCTTGTGTTTTTGAGTTATGAAAAAGATTTCTCTTTTCAAATCCAAGGCTTAAACCCTTTTGCATGTTCTTAAGTAAAATGGTTTTCCCTTATTCGTTCTTTTCAAAAGAAGATCATCTACACCAATGCACTTCAAATAAGTTGAAATGTTTAATATACACCCTACTCTTCATGCATATCCATGTAAACGCTTGAAAGAAAGAAAACTGGTCTGGAGCCACTCTCGAGCGCTCCAGAGTAGTTCCGAGCGCTCGGGAGTGCTTCCAGTGAGCTGGTACAGAGAAATGTATTTGCACCCATTTGCTCTTGTTGTTACACCAAGGTCTCTCAACCCATACTCAGTATTAAAGACTGAGAAGGCTGAGGGACCTCCCTCAGAAAAGAGATACAGCCCTGTTCTTATTGGTTTTTGACACTAAGGAAGAAAACCTCTACCTTTGATTGAGGAGTTTGCTTTTTGAGAGACTTTGAGAGATGAAAGAGGAAGAGAGACCAGGAAAATCAGAGCTTTAGGATACTCTAGACTCCTTGCATGTTTTTGATGCCTTGATTTTTTTTGGTGGCTTTACCTTTGAAAAAAAAAATTTAAGGAGATGGAGAATGCATTGGTTTTTGAACAGTCAAAGGGGGTTTTTTAGAGAGAGAGTTTTTTTTGGGTGGTTTGAACTGCCAAGGTCCTTTTATAGGCAAACTAATATAAGGTCCCATTTTGGAAAAATATGATATGGAATCTTTACAAATCCATCAGTCCTGACTCACCTCTGACTGAGGTAGAGTGTTGCCTGAGGTTTTGAACCGGCCAGAACAGCTATAATGATGGCATGCATGGGAAGTGGGGAAGCTCTAGCATTCATTGGCCAGTACAAAAGTCTCGAGCGCTCGGATTCAGTTTCGAGCGCTTGGGAGTTTACTCTCGAGCGCTCGAGAGTTTGTGCAATCCCAGGTTTTGAAAATGGTTTGGAGCGCTTGGGATTGATCCAGAGCGCTTGGGATTGATTTTGACATTTTATTTTCCCTTTCAAAGTCTTCAAGAAGCAAAGTCCTGACTGGTCTAAGGCTTGTTTCGATCCAAATTCATCATCGGGAGCCTCCGGGCCACAAATTAAGGAAATTCGAAATGTTCAAATTGGGGTGTCTACACCCATATATACACGACCCTACAATACTCTATCCATTAGTTTCTACACTTGAACCTCGTAGGAAAGGTGCCAAAAGAATTGAAAGGCTTGACGAGTCGTGAGGACACCAGTTATTAGACCATCTCATACACTTCTTTCACAACATCTATTCCACTTCAAGCATTCCAAACAAACAATTCGGCTAATGAATCAGCACATGTCATTCCCCACATATGTCCCCATACTCTAAGTAACTTGCCAACCCATAGTAATTCTATGACATGCAACCTGCTAGTACCGATATTAAGAATGCAAGATGAATAGGTTCAACGAGACAACTCATGACGGGATGAGTTACTAAGTCACCCTTCGGATAGCTAGACCGGCTCACACCTATCAAACACACTCATCAGACACCTCGCATTGCCTATGATACTCCTAAGTAGCCTTACGATATTCTATTCATCTCCAACGTTGTCAAAGTTACGTTTTACGGGGGCCTTGGAGATAGAACGATCAATGAATCATCAAAGGACGAGCAACCAAGCCTAGAGATGGTTTAAAGGTGTTTTAGAGGTGTTAGAAATGATCGGGGCTCAAAATAAACGAGTAGGGATTAAAATCAACAAAACTGTCCAAATGCAAGATGTTATCGATACCCTTGAAAAAGGTATCGATAACAAAGGGTCGAGGCCAGTCAAAACACAATGTTATCGATACCATGGTGACCCGATATCGATAACCTTGGGTCGAGATCAGTCCATAGGTGAGGGTATCGATAACAAACGCAGGAGGTATCGATAACAAATAAATTTTTGGCTTTGAGAACTAACGTTATCGATAATGATAGGGAAAGGTATCGATAACAACTTGATTTTCTGGGTTTGGAATTCAATGTTATCGAAAACAAAGGGGAAGGTATCGATAACAGTTCAATTCGAAGGATTTTCAGCAGGTTTGTCGAAACTATTCTTAACAACCAAATCAACAATTTCAAGCACGATCAAAGCACCAATTCAACTCATAGACATATAGAAAGAGTAAGAAATCCCTGCCTCGAGTTTCAAAGCCGAACCCACAAGATTATTCGAGCCCTAGACTCCAAAACTTGAAATCAGCCGGAAAACTTTAAACCCATTGATATTGAGGTTGAAATCACATGTAAGAGGTATATTGGAGGTTGACCCATGTAGGTTTTTGTGTTAATTTGGTGGGTTTTTGGTTGAGGAGATGATAGAGGGTGAGACGAGAGTGAGAGACCAAGAGAATGAAAGAGTGAGGCTGCCAAGAGAAATAAGAAAGGAAAGTAGGATAAATAATTCTCCTTGGGAGAATTATAGAGTTGGGGAGTTATCCCATGCTTCTCGCACCACACACTCACACGTGCACCTCTCGTATAGTTACGCTTATCTCCTACCATACATACGCCCCATCGTATATCCACACCGCACATTATACATAAAAAGGAAAAAAAATACGGGTCCCAAAATACGGGTCTCTACAAAAATCTTTTCCAATCAAAACGTAGCAAACATTTCAAATTCGATTCCTTCGGTGCATTCTACTAAAACCCGAGTGGCGACTCTAAATTTTAGCGTTTCACCGCGCTTCCCAAAAAGGGCGCACCCGATTTTACATAAAATTTTAGGGGCGTGTGCCCAAAATGGCGACTTTGCTGGGGAACTCATGACATTAATCAATATTTGGAAATTAATACATAAATGAAAAATCTTTCAAAAGTCTGTCAAAATAGTATGCTCAGTGCTGCTGAAGAACGGAATGGAAACGTAATAGGATCTCATATCCGATCAATCCAAACTGGGGCTTTTACTATTGTTCACTCGTGTAGTTTTCTCCAAATGTTGATTAGTAAAAGTGAAGCAAGCTTTAAAAGGCATCTTCAAAGCGTTGCGGTTCTCTCTCATTCAATCATTCTTTGGCATTATTCATTACATCAATGTTGGTCAGCCCCGTTGAGGTGTTTTGGATAATCAACACAGTATACTAGAGCTCAGGGTCCTCGAATGCCCAACAACCTTGGACGATGATGAGTCATCCTACCGTTTGACCGTTCCTCTGCAATACACGTTTGCAGCAGGAGGTATATCGCGGCTCTAGTCAGAGGAACCCCCTTAAACCAAAATCGGCCTCTTTAACCTTTCCAACTAGGACAAGAACCTGTAGGGTATGATTACTTGCATCTAACCCCATATACTGTCTATGTGTTACCGCTTTCCCTATCGCATGCCTGTACATACATACATACCGTGTTGCGTAGGAGCATGCTAGGGCGGCTTTTATGCAGAGACCCATATTTTTGGAAATTGTTACTACAATAATCGTAAATGATGACAATTTAAAACTGTCATTAAATGTGAAAGATGACAGTTTTGAAAATGTCATCTATGGAGCCGTCATTAAAAGTCTAGATTTGTTATGACAATAAAAAACTGTCATTAAACGTATAAGATGACAGTTTAAACCTGTCATCTTTGTGATAAAAGATGATAGTTTTAATCCGTCATCTGTAATCTCAAAGATGACGGATTTAAACTGTCATCTTATTTGTTCTCCATTCAAGAAAAAAAAAAACAATTCTATTTTGAATGCGTGGCCACCCACGTGGCACCCACGTGCCTCTCGCATGGCCGCCCAGTGGCACTTATGTGTCGCCTACTTAGCACTTATGTGGCCAGCAAATATTTGCTTGCCCCAGGACTTGAACTCAAGAACTTAAGCTCCTCGCGCGCATGTTACCAACTGAGCTGGCACGCTTATTGTTAACAAAAGACAAACAAAAATATGTATACTATATTTTAGAAAATTTTAAGATGAGCACTTTTAATGTCAGTTTTGGATGAAACTGTCATCGTAGACATTGAAAGTATGAGATGACAGTTTTTGTCACGCCCTCGATTTTTGACAAAAATAGAAATAGCTTTTCATAAATAAAAAATCCTCACATTATCTTATATGATACCCCAAAAGAGTTCATCATGTCCTAGTTCTTAAATTACAGTTCCAACTCCAAGAGTTTGAATATATTACATCATTAAAAGATATAGAGTTAAGGTTCCATTACAATCCCAAACATGTTTTACAAAATGTCAACGAGTCTCCTTTACCACCTCTTCCAAAAATATGCTCTAGAATGCATGCACTTCACTCCATGCTACTGCTCCGGGATTATACCTGAAAAATGATAGATTGAGCTACACTAGCCAAGTAGAGAAATCTACACAACTATTATATGAAAATGGATGACTGGTAGAATGAATAACTGAAGCAAGGTGCGGTATATCAAAGGGGGAAACAAAACACGGCAAGAAATTATCCCAACGTCGACAACGTTATTGAAGCACCCTGACTACATGCCAAGACTCTAGATTAACTACGAGAACTACTATCTATACGACTTTCTCATGACTGTCACAGCCCCTCATCATTCTTTCAAATCACCAATCCGATGTCTTGACTTATGAAGCTACCATAATCAAGAATCACAATGCCAATGTCTTTCATACCATTCACACTTTCACAAGGATAGCCCATTTCCATTCACATCGTGTCACCATTTCCTTTTTGTTCTATGTCACGAGCAAAAGCCCCTGCCGGGCCATTTACGGAGTCCCGATACTCCCCACTAGCACCTCTCTCACTAATGGAGCTAATTCAAGTCACCATGCCACAATTCCTCAAATACACTTAACAATTTAGTCATTCATCTCAATCACGTATAGTGAAATCACAATGAAAGCTTATTCAGCTAGTAGTAGTACGGATAAATCCCACTTCAATCAACTTGCTGTCATTACGCCATTAATCTTTCATATAAGTATTCACATACTGCATATCAGAGGTAGCTACTTACAATGATTCATATAGTTTCCCCTTGCAACTCTGTAAATCGTGCAAGCTACGCGAGAGATGTATCACACATCAAACGTAAGAGAAATGTCTCATGTATCCACGCCTAGCATTGTTTAACTTAAAGGAGTGTTCTACGTATTCGTTTTTCACATCGCATGTCAACACATACAACTTTCGCCCACCTATATCCCTTATGTTCTCTAAACCCTCGTTTCGATATCAAGAGGCTCCTACAGAACCCAACGACCACTACAAGCCTTAAGTATACCACTAGCCCCGTCAAACCATTCAATGAAGTACTCAGGAGCACCCGCACAATTCTAAGGAAAAGAATTTCCCAACATATACGAACCAATCTATCTTATTTTGGCTACCAAGTCTTATCGATTAAGAAATAGGAGATGAGACCTCCGCCATTGGAAAGTAGACCTTCCGTACATCAATTTCGATATAAAATTTGTCCAAAACGGAGTTCGGATGAAAAAGTTATGCTCGTTCGAAGTTTTTCCAAAAATGTTGATTTTTGAATACCTACCGGTAGAAGACCAAAATTTCCCAAAAATGATAGATTTTTGAATACCTACCGGTAGATCAATATGTACCGGTAGGAGACCAGAATTTCACAAAAGTGACACCACTGGACATCGTTTCTACCGGTAGGTCTAAGATTCCTACCGGTAGGACTTGGGTTCTCAGTGCACGAATTTCAGATTTCACCAGATCAATTCCAACAACGAAACCAACGATCTAAGGCACGATTTAAGTACCAAATCAACTCATAAGCATATAATAGAGGTGAGAAATCCCTACCGAATGGGTTTTGAGCAAAACCCTCAACTCCCAAGCAAGCCCTAGCTCCCGAAGACGTGAATCAACCGAATACTCCTCTCCGAGCTAAAACCCAATGAAATACAAGCTCAAGATCGCGTACGGAAGGTGGAATGAAGGTTAATCTTTACGAGTTTTGAGTTTTTGGGTGAGATTTTGTGGGAATGTGAGAGTGGGAGAGAGAGCCGAGTGGGAGAGAGAGAATCGAGAGAGAAGACGTGAGTGGGAGAGTGGAGAAAAATAATTCTCCACCACTCACTCTCACCTATTTATACCACCACACATACCAATTACAATTTTCACCTCAAACTTTCAAATTCTATCACATTCAACCCAAATCACATATCTGCATCACGTCTTCTCATTACCTCAATATTCTAATTTTATTTTAACGTTAGAATTATTGAAATTTAAACACGGGTCTCTACAGTTTTAAACTATCATCTTAGTATATGTTTTTATGACACTTTTTTGACTGTCATCTTTTATGATCAACTGCAATGTCAGTTCTAATTAAAACTGTCATTAAAAGGGCTTAGTTTCAATGTCGCTTTTAAGGAAAACTGTCATTAAAAGGTTTCCCATATGGGCTTCCGGAAGCGCCATGTTTTAATGTCAGTTTTAAGCAAAAACTAACATTAAAGAAAAAGATAATAATGTCATTTTTATTCTAAACCGTCATTATATATCGCAAAGATGACAATTTGTAAGATGGACTGTCATCAAAAGTCTACCATCATATTTTCGATGACAGTTTTACAAAAACTGTCATTGTTTCAATTTTTTGAGTGTCATCTTTTAAGGTTTTTGTAGTAGTGAATTTATTAATATTAGAATATTGAATAAATATAAAATTTGTTGAAATTATTTGATTTGGGGCTTAAAAGATAAGGATTGAAAGTCGAGGGAGTGCAAGTGTGATTAGTGTGTGTGTCCTAGTATATATGTGTGTGTGAGGGAGGGGGGTGTAGGGGATTAAAAAATCCCCAATCCTACTCTGTCTCTAACTCCTGATCTCTCTCCCTCTCTCAGCTCTCTTTCTCTCTCTCACTCCTTCACCCAAATTTCGCCAAAACAACTCAAAGCCCATTCAAACCGACCTTTAATCCATCTTCTATACGCGTTTTGGGGCATGGGTTGTGCCGGATTGAGCTCAAAGGAGATGTATTGCTCAAGATGTCAATTTTGGAAGCTAGGGCTCGATCTCTCCTTGGGTTTCATTCTTCAATCTGAGGTAGGGATTTCTTGCTCTTGTTATATGTTTATGAGGTGATTTTTCACCTAAATCGTGCCTTGAATCATTGGTGTGGTGTTGGGTTCTTCATTGGAAATCTAAAGAAGAATTTGCTTGAACTAAGCTAGTACCGATACTATGGCATTGGTATCGATACCTTTATGTTACAAACCCAGAAAATCATCTGGTATCGATACCATTTGACATTGGTATCGATTTACGTCTGGGAAGCTTCTTGGTCAAATGGTATCGATACCTTTGGCTTAGGGACATTTTTTCAGCTTTGCTCTAAAATTCATCCTTTTGACCCCCGATCACTTCTAACACCTCTAAAACACTTTTAAACCATCTTTAAGCTTGGTTACTTGTTCTTTGATGATTCGTTGATCATTTCCACTCTTTAACCAATCGTTAAGTGTCATCTTAGTTTCGTTGTAGATGGGAAATGTACCGTAAAGTTGGTCAGGAATACAATAGACTATATGGGGTGCCGTAGTGAGTATTATGGGTAGACGTGAGCATGTCTAACAGGATCAATTGTCCTCTTGATTCGATGAACTATTAGTTCCCAATGGCGTTCGTTATCTAAGGTTTAAGTATCGATACAGGCGGGTCGTACGTCATATAGTTACTATGAGTTGGTAAGTTACTTAGAGTATGGTGACATACGTGAGGAATGGTATGTGTTTATTCATAAGCCGATGTTATGATATAGTTGATTGTTTAGAATGCTTGAAGTGAAATTGATGTTGTGAAAGAACAATTTGGGATAGTTAAATTGTGATTGTTTGATCGACACGTACAGATATAACGTGATTTGACACTACGTGTATCACCATTTGGTAGAACGATAGAAATGGTGAGAGACCGGGCTGAAAATGAATGGACGCTTATGCGATGTGCGTTTCCGCTAACCAGTGAATTACGATATGACTAATGGACAATTATGCGATTTGCATTTCTGCTAACCAGCGATTTTTGATGCGTGGATTGATGTTTGCTCATCGATGAAGGGATAAATGGTTAGTTTTATCAAAATTTTGTTTAAAGGATGGATTTTGGTTTTGGAAAGAGTGGTTTTTGTTAAAAGTCTTCCGGTATTCTTGAGCAAATCTACGGTTTTCGATATTCGCGGACAGAATCAATGGACTTCAACTATTCAAGCTCGAATCAACGGAGTGTGACTGTATTGGTCTTATTTTTACAAATCATTTTGCAATCAAAAAGGAAAGTTTTATGGGAAAGAGATTTGGTAATTATGTATCGATAGGAATCCCGATAAGATGATTTAAACATTGAAGTCGATGTCCGTTTGTTTTTTTGGTAAACCTTCATTGCCCGTGTTCATTTGTTAAAACTCATTTCTTCATGGTACATATTCTTCGCATTTTCATGTAACTTGAGTATAGATTTTTCTACTGGGCTAGTTTACCTCAACCTATCATTTTCAGGTACATTGCAGGGACATTGGCATGGGGTGCTTGACTTGCATCTGTCATCATCATTTTGAAAGCGACTTCAGAGACTTAATTTTGCATCTCTTATAAACCTTATCTCTGGATGAGGAAGTTGTAATCCTATTATTATTATTTATTTATTTATTTGTTTACTTATTTAAATGAAGGATTTCTATAAACTCTTAACTTTCTATTAACCTGGTCTAGTGGTTTTAGGCCATTGGGCCAAGGATATAAATTTGGAAATGCATTGGAGTTTGGAAATGATTTGTGAACAAGGGAAATAGAAATGGCTTGGGGGTAATATTTGTATTATTGTTAGGATTTTGATTTATGAAAAACCTTTAATATTTATGTTGAAAATCGAGGGCGTGACAACTTGGTTTCAGAGCATAGGTCTAGAATACCTAGAGACTGTGGGGAGACTTTTAGTCTTATGGGTTCACATTCCGTTGCATACTTTTTACAAAACACATGTGTGCTTACATGAATGAGTCAATACATTATTGAGTTGTTGCATTTTGTATTATGGCAGGGTAACATTGAATTGTGGGCCTGTGTTGGAAAGTTGAAGGCTTTGACCTCATTTGTAGTGATTGTGGTCGCAATTGTTATTGATATCGTTACAGTTGATGGTCTTGGTCTTGTACCATTTGTGGTAAGATGTCTTTAATATGAGATGTTAGATGAGTATGAGTAATGGCGACATTGATGTGTGAAAGAGGATATTTGTTAGCATGTGATAAAAGGGATAGAATGTTAATGTGACTTACGATATGAGTGTTAGATGTGTTTTTTATTGAATTGCACAAATTATGTGTTAAGTTTCAAATGTGTTAAGTTAAACTTGAATGAGATGAGTTGTATAGGGTATAAGCATAAAGTGAGTAATTATGCGTTGGGAATTGAGTCAGTGCATGTCCTAAATGTGTTTGCAAAGGTAAAGACTTGTTGTGGTGATAATTGTGGTTGGTCGTTGTAGTAGTAGTTATTGAGGTTGTGACTGTGAGTATAGGTAGAGCAAGCAGAGCCCACGTAATGAACTATACGTAGCTAAGGTTGACTTAAGAAAAGAGGGTTATAAATAGGGTGTCAGGATACGATATGTGTCTTCTGGACACCCATGCGACTACCAATGAGATCCGGTTGGAAGAGACACATGATCACCGCTCCTTCTAGATGGAAGTCTCGAAAAGTCAATTGGACACTAGGATTGTGTATAGGGGTTAGATCCTTAGGTTCAAGATAGATTACTCTACATAGAAATTTCGTAGAAAAAGAAAAGTGTTATGGTATTGTTGTTGTCATTGTTGAGGTGAATGTCGTGGTGGTGTCATTATCACAAGATAGAAGAAAATAGTGATGGCATTGTTTGAAAAAAAAAAGAAGAGAAGACAAGACTTGAGGTGTTCTATATCGATGTGACTTGAGGCGAGTCATTGATGTCAGTGTGTGGAAAGAAACTTGTTTGAAGTGAGAGCACTGCAAATGTGAACTATTGTGGTTGATAAGAAACTGAAGTGTAGTCGATGTCTTGAGTTAAAATGATGGAAACTTTGGAGTGATAGGTATGAGGGAGACTGAATGCTGTGGGTTTGGGTATAGAGATTGTGTACAACGTTTGTTCGGTGATAGATTTAGATTGGTAGTGGTAGAGGATGTGACAGAATATACTCTTGGGATGATATATTTATTTGAGTGAGATTATGAGATGACAATGATAGCGGTGATGGTGATAGGAATGGTGTTGTGGTTATTATTGTTGTGGACATGTGGTTGAGTGCAATTGTGGTGATTGTCTTTGAGGAATATTGATGTCGAAATGACTACTTAGTGGAGAGAGAGATTTGTGAGCTATGAAATTTATGATGAGCAGGACCGTTTGAAGTTACCTAAGCGAGTAAAATTGATTCCTAAGTAATGGAAAAGTAGATGTCTTGGAACATAACTAGGGGTATAGGCAGGTTATTGTTTGAGACCCCTGAATCTTGTGGGCATTAAGGAGGAAGTCTGTCAATTCATTGGTTTTAGTATCTAAATTATAGTCTAGAGATAGTCAATAGTGTTGGATGTTCGTTGGTGCCTCTATTGCACACATTGTGTAGGTATTTGGGTAATGAGATACTGATAGGTTATAATGTTGTCGAAATAGATGAATGATTGATATCGACGATATGTGAATCTGAGATGTGATTTGAGGCAGTGAATATGAGAAATACGTTACTTGATTAGAATAACTTTATGAGAAGTATTATGAGATGGAAATGGGAGTGGTTACTGTTGGGCTTTCAAGAGCCATGAATTATGAAATGAAGGATAATTTGTAAGTCCATTGGATACTCTGTGAATCCGTGGGATACTGGGTGAGTTTGTTAATACGTGGATGAGTCTAGTGTTGTGTAAGTCAGTAATTTGTAAGGATAGTTTGTTGAAATAGTTCGTGTAAATTTTTTTTTATTGTTTGACATTAACATGCATGCTTGACTTGATGTGTAATCTCAATGTGTGTAATTGGCTCATAGTTACGATGCGAAGTAGATGTTGATGGGTGCGTGGGTACGAGGAGCTGATTCTTAGTTAGAATCTGGCGTTTTGTCTTTGCTATCTCTTCTTGTATGATATAGTTAGAAAGTTCAATGCGTAAGGTATCAGTAGTATGTTTGTCAACCCTTAGTTGAGAGTAGAAAATGACTTTTGATAAGGAAACTAGCGAACTTGGGAGTATACCATAACGGTTTCAATGTCGCGTTGCATTGAGATATGTTTATACTTGAAGTCGAGAGAGATATCAATAGCTTGGTACGTGAGGAGTTTGACTATGATGAGTGAATGGGTATAGCTGAGCAACGGGTGATGAGTCATTACATGCTTTCTAATCACACGTATGGCTTGGGTGGTCTCAAGGGTGCTCCGTTGTCAAAGGATACCACGTATGGCTTCGCGATTCACTTTTTGATATACCACTAAGTACAAGTGATTATGGAGTTTGCTGGAACCCCTAACATAGCATGTGACATGCCGAGATATTAGGTGAACTCAACAAGGTTGCCCGCTTGATGCATATGATAAAAGAATTAGATACAGCAAGTATTAGTCTTATGTTGAACTTCCTAGTTATGGCTCTCAAGTCACCAGCAGAGTCGCCAAAAACTGTAGACACTTCCTAAACGGGGTATCGCCGTACGGATTGATCATGCTTGATTGGTTCCACTTCATAAACCAAGATCACGGATATTCCCATGGCTAGGAACATCGCCACACGATAATGATTATAATAAAAATAGAGTTGCCACCTCATTTATTAAAACTACGAAAAACATACAGAGATTCCAAGTACTAGAGCCAAGAGTACAATAAGGGGAAAGTGTTAGGCACCCCTCTTTTCCCAGTCGTGAAACTAGCCCATAATCGTTCGACATAAGACGTACGCTTGCTTTATCTAATTCTAACATGTAATTTGATTATTAGCCTTTAACAGTTGTTAAGGTGAGCCAGTACGGTAATTGAAACATGCATATAAAACGAGCAAGGAATGAAAAGGCTATCCTAGAGAATGGATCTCTCGGCCGGTGAATGGATGTCACGGCCGAGGGATCCTTCTGGCTTCAATGTATCGGCCGAGGGAACGGTGTCCCAGCTGATGTTCTTCCTCACACCAGAATGAAAATTAACAGAAGATCAGAATGCTATGATTAACGTATAAAGACTTAAAATTAAATCAAACCATTGGCCCTTGGGCCTCACCACCTTGATCCCTCAGTTGCTTGATTGCTTCGGATTGAGGGTGATTTGACTGATTTGCTTCTCGAAAACCCTAGAGTTAGGGTTTGTATTTCGGGGGTTTGATCGTTAGATTACGGCTACCTTCGGATGTTTAGGGCTTTTGTAGAGGAGGTATATGAGAATGTTTGTGCAGAGTTTCATGGCTGGAGAAGGTGTATTGTGAATATTTATTTCGGAACCCTAAGTGCCTCTTTATATAGGCAATTGGTGAATCATATAGGCAATTGGTGACTCACTCCGACCAATCGAATGGCGTGAATCAAAAAGGAATATAGGGTAACAAGATATTTGCACGAAATCTACTTCGTAGCCCGAACGCATCGAAAAAAGGTTGCTAGGGTTTTGAGAACAGATCAAAAAGTTTGACAGAACATTCCAAAATCTGGAAAAAGGACAATCTGGCGGCCAAGCAGTGGATCTGGCAACCGAGTGATACATATGGCGGCCGAAGAAGGTATTTGGCTGCCGAGAAATCGATCTCTCAAGGAGATTTTCAAGCAACATGTTTCACGGGTGAAAGAATGATGTTGAGGTCGTGAGATCAATGTTACAATCGACAGATGGATTCTCCTAGGATACTGTATTTCTATCTGAAAGGCTATTTGGCTCTAAATTGGGCCCTCTAAGTGGCTAAAAGCACTCACCTAAAGTCCTTGGGTTCACGAGAAGTCAATTATCAATCACATGTATCCATTCATCATCGGGATGGTCCCCAAGGTGGGACTTGAAATAATCCTTAGGCCAAATTGGGGAGTCTACAACACTACCCCAACCCGTGGCCGAACAAAAAGTCACCCAACAACCTTGGCACCTTTTTCAAGAACACGTATGGCGCCTACACGTCGATGGACCGTCTAATAGCAATGGAGCAGGGGCAGGGGTCATCTTGGTCTTGTCACGCCCTCGATTTTCAACATAAATAAATAATTCATTTTTAATAAAAGTCTCTCGCATATCATAGATAATACCCAAAAAAGAGTTTCCAAATGATCAATTACAAACCAAGTCCCCGAGTTTAGAGATTTACAACATTGGCACTACGGCCTAATTCCAAATTTCCATAGCTAGTCAAAGATGGTAAATTTTGGGGTTACATGATATCCAAAGTGAAAAGAGTTCAAATGAAATTATGATTACATCTTTTAAAAAAATAATACAAAACATGATAGAACCATTTCTCAATGACGGCTTTCGAAAGATATGAAGTCAAGCATGCACACCATGCACTCCGCGTCAACTTCCTTGCTTCTTACCTGAAAATGATAGGTTGAGCTACACTAGCCCAGTAGAGAATTCTATACACAAGCTATAAGTGAATGTGATGAAATATGCAATAAGAGTGAATGAGTTCCAATGAGACGAACAAGAGATATAAAGGAGCACCACGATGAACCGACAGACTACGGCTACGGGATCTTATACGCCTTATAGTTATCCCTAACCATTCATAAATCAAGCTAGAAGTAGCATTTAGCACACACATCCATCCAAATAACCTACGACAATTTCTCATACCATTTTAAGATTTCTCAACAAACACCACAACTAACTTCCTCATTTATTACCATTCATCATTAAGCCCCTTTTCATAAAAATGTTCCTTTTTGGTTGCCAAAAATACTTTCAAGAAAACTCTCGACCTTTATGGGTCAAGCTCCGTTGATTCTAGCTTGAATAGCCGGAGTCCGTTGATTCTGCGCACGAACACCGGAAACCATTGATTCTCTCAAAAATAGCCAGAGGATTTTTCAAAAAAATCCTTTTTCCAAAATCAAATTCCTTTTCTTTCCAAAAACTTCGATAGAATCAATCGATCATCTCTTTCTTTAGTGACCACCATTTCAAGCAACAACAATTTAACTAACAACATATACTTCTAACGTCAACTACAACATTCTTCATGTTATGAGAAGTTCAACTGCCTTGCCACACCTTGCGTATAGTGAACTCTCTTTTACCCAGGTTTCCGCATTACCACACCTTGCGTTGCGGGCCCTCTAGAGTCTCCGCATTACCACACCTTGCGTTGCAGGACTCTCAATTCAAAATTCACAACTCATGCAAACACAAATGCACTATGAATCCATATATAAGCAGACATCATTTTCCAAGTTCGCATTCGTTCATACATCATCAACAACGTGTTACAACTCTTAAACATGTCCCGTCGTACATTAATAAATACATTAAATTCACGTTATTCCTCTAAGTCTATCACGACGCCCTACGTCACATACCGAACCCACAACGACTCCCCGACACACCACCCGCTAGGTTTTAAACGAGAATCTTATAAAACAAGTGCCAAAGGAACCTAAGAAGATCAACAAGTCAAAGCATGAGGATACGAGTCATAATCCCATCCATCGGATCACTAGATAAACTCATGTCTATCCATAACACTAACCACATTATCCTTTATAGCCCAAGGTAGTCTAATCAATCTTACGGTACATTTCCTATCCAAACGGCACTAATATTATACTCTAATGAGTGCCAAGAGACAAGATCAAACAATGAGTTTTTAGCACACAAGCAATCATGTCTGAGAGTGACCTAAACATGTTCTATTTATATTGGGAATCATAACGTGGAACAAGAACAACCTTAGGAATAGCCGCAGACATCGGATGACTGACACACCTCTACTCAAATGGTCATAACTTTCTGTGTACTAAGAGTCTTATGGTGATTTTGGTGGCAAAGGAAAGCTGACTTCAAGACCTTCGAATCGATATAAAGTTTGCATGAAACGGACATCGGACAAAGAAGTTATGGCCGTTCGAAGTTGGGCTGAAACTCAGAAGACGGACAGAATTTCCAGAGAGGGGAGGGATTGATCCTCCTCCAATAGGGATCGATCCCCAAGGGCAAAAATCCAGGTTTCGTCCAGATTTGAATGAGGGATCGATCCCTCATGCTTGGGGATCGATCCCCAGGCGATTTTGGGTGATTTTCTACAGATTTCAACAGCTTTTCGAAGACACAATGCTTGATGATCTAAACTCGATTAAAGCATGGAATCAACTCATAAACATATAGAATGAGTAAGAAATCCCTACCTCAAGGTTAGAAGCTTCAAACATGAGATCAAAGAATGATCCCTTGCTTCCAATGCACCGAAATCCTCCAAGAAAGAAGCCAAGCTCAAACCCACGCAATCCAAGGCTCGAGACTACGATTGAGAGGAGGAATGGAGGTGGATCTATGTGATTTCGAGGTGATTAGGTGAAGTTTGGTGTGAGAGAGTGAGAGAAGAGAGGAGTGTGTGTGCCGTGAGTTAGAGAGAGAGAGAGAGATATGGGATTTTGATTCCCTACACACTCACCCATCTATATATACTCAAACACCAACCAAATTACATTAGCACTCCCTCCAATTACGATTCTAGCATACATACCCCAAATCAAATCAACTCCACAAATCTCACATTAATCCCAACTTCACATTAACTTATAACATTTCATATTTTTCCTCGATTTCCTATATTAAATAAATCCTTAAATATTTTCAGAAATTACGGGTCTCTACAGGTCTCCCCTTGTGGGACACTTAACGAAAGTGCTATCAGCATTGACTTCCCCACCACAAACAATGAAGCCGAGTATGAGGCCCTTCTTGCTAGCTTGCGCTCTGTGATAGCAATGAAGGTCAATGATCCGGCTATTTTTTGTGACTCCTAACTCATCGTCAATCAAGTTTTGGGGGACTATGAAGCTCGGGACCCCAGGATGCTAAAATACCAAGCAACAGCAGCCGAACTCATCCAACGGTTCAAGAATTTCAAGATTTAGCAAATCAACCGCGAGCACAATGCCCATGCAGATGCACTCGCCGGCCTCGCCACGACATCAAAAGATTCAGAATTCAGGACCACTAACTTGGCAGTATTGACCACCCGACCTTCGAAACAACTCCTGAAGTACTCAACATTGAGCTCGGTCCAAGTTGGATGGACGAGATCATTGCTTATCTCCGAGACGACACTCTACCAATAGACAAAAAGGAAGCCTACCTTATCCGAAACAAGGCCGCCTACTACTGGCTCTCCGAGAGTGGCCAACTCTCAAGGAAATCCATCTCTGGGCCATACCTCCTTGTGCTCCACCCCAACACAAGTACCAGAAATTCTCGTCGAGCTCCACTCTGGCAACTACGGCTATCACTCCAGTGGTCGCTCCCTCTATCTACGCGCAATGAGCTAGGGATATTTTTGGAAGAACATGAAGAAAGACTATGAAGAGGTTGTCCGCAAATGCCAACCGTGCTAGTTATTCTTCCCCATCCCTAAGCAACCTGCCCAGAATCTCTCCCCAATAACCAGCCTTTGGCCTTTTGCCCAATGGGGGCTCGACATTGTGGGTGTAACGACCATGATATTTGGTAAATAAAAATTTTGTTAAAAATTTGAATTTTATTTTAATTACTTGGATTTTTATTTTTCATAACCAAAAATCCGTCATTACTGACTAAGAAAAATTTCATTGTTATTATTCGGAAATCTTCAATTAGGTTTTAATCGTCTTCTCACTACTGAATACCCGTCGTTTTAGTAATAAGTCTTAAGATTTCACATCCTGACCGGAAATCCTACTTAGCAAGCCTAGTTAGCTTTTTATCCAACTAGTTAACTTGGCAACCGTTTAACCTAATTACCATTTACTTCCTTGGTGAACCTCATGAACCTTTTGAACCCCTTGAACCGTATGAACTTGTAACCCTAGGTGAACCATTTGAACCTTCCAATGTAAACCTTTTGGGCCTTTAGGTTTAACCATTGGACGCTAAATGTTAGGGTAATCTTTACCCATTGGACAATAGGGATTTGGATTTTTATTCATTAAAGTACATTTCTAGATTTATTAAAGTACGTGTATATAGTTTTATATGGTTATATATTCACATGCATAAAAGAGTATATTTATTTATATTACTTTATTGCATTATCCATTGGTCCATAAAAGTTAGGGATTTTATTATCCATTGGATAATAGGGTCAATCTTTCCAAAGTACTAGATCTATTATTTTATGAAATCCTAGATTGCCCATAAAGATTTTATGATTAATTTATATACCAAAGTCTTAAAATATTGGATTTTCTAAGTACCTATTATCTAGTATTTTAATATGGAACATGTGCATAATTGAATTGTTTAATTAAGAAAATCCAGTATAGTAGCTTATTTTCATTTGTCCATTGGTTAATAACCGCTAGGAGAACCATTATCCATTGGACAATAGTTCATCTTGCCAACCAAGTACTAGGAAGTAATAAAATAGTAGATTTTCCATGTGTCTAATTAATTAAATTAGAATTTGTACATAAAATAAAATAGATATAAAGACTTAGTACTTTGAAAGCATAGATTAGTTTAATGGGAAGTTAGATTTGATGTATCTAGTAAGATCTTGAAGTACATGCTTTTATATATATATATATATATATATATATATATATATATATACCAATTTAATTTTAGCATGCCATTTTTGGAGGTTAATCTTTGTTATTAGGTTTAATCTATTTATTTCTTGGTTGTCAAGATCCAGATGTAGGTTTTCTAGGTTATTAGATTTAGTATTTTCCAGGTTATTAAATTCACTACTTTCTAAAGATTCATCAGAAGAATATTCAATATCTTTTATTTTAACATTCTTTTTTCTTTTATTAGGAAGTTGGTTTTTAATCAGTGTTACTTCATTTTTAATTATTTCTATTTCTAATTGCAAATCTTGCAATGTAATTTCTTTAGTAGTTTTACTGAGTCTTTCAATAGTAGTATGCAGATTTACTATAGGCTTATTATATTGGGGTATTTTTGCTTTGTTGCATTAAAACTAATTTTAATTTTTTATTATATTGTTGTTTTAATTCAGGATTAGTAATTTTACTAATTAAATCAATTAATAATTCTTCTGCAGGTAATTCAATGTTAGCAGATTCTCTAGTGAGAACATTTAACTTTTTGCAACAACTGTCAGTACATCCAATTTCTATTTGATTTTCACTAGAACTAGAATTATTACTAGCGGAATGATATTCCGAAGATTGGATTATTAATTCATCATCTGAGTTGCTAACTGAATTATCAAGATTTGCTATTTTAAATATTTCTAGGATTTGTCTTTTATCATTATCAGATATATTGAGTTGATTAATTTTTTGTTTAACTTTGCATTGGGACTTGTAATGGCCCTTTTTGCCACAGTTATAACAAGTAACATTTGATTTTGCAATATGATTTGTTTAATTGTGTTGGGTTTTTGGTTTACTAGTTCTGTGTTTCTTGATATTTGTAACAACTCGGATTTTTACAGAATAAAAATTTCGTTGTTATATTGGAAATTCTTTAATTAATCTTGGGTCTTAATAATTCTCTTTTAATTTTAATAATCCGTCATAATTAGGTTTATGACTTAGGAGATTGGAATTCATCACCCGGACTGCTTTGGCCACCGGCAGCCCCTTTGTCATGCCACCAGTGCTGCTGGCCACCGCTTTGTCGCCAAGTTGCTGGCCACCGGCAGCCTTTGTTTGGCCACCGGGCTGCCTTGGCTACCGCAGCCTCTCAGCTCTTGGCTGGGTTGCCTTAGCCTTTGTTTGGCCACCAGCTACTTTGGCCACCAGCCTTTGTTTGTACCAGTGCTGGCCACCGCAGCCTTTGTTTGGCCACCAGTGCCTTGGCCACCGCTTTGCCACAGGCTGCTTTGGCCACCGCATGCAACGCTTTGCTACCAGGCCGCCTTGTACGCTCACGCCTTGCCTTGGAGTTTGGCACCGTCGGATTTAATATTTCGTTATTAGGCAATTTCCTACTAAATAAAACCAAAATACCACTCGAGCAATGAAAGCCTAGATTAAGTATCGTTAGTCTTTAACCGATTAGTTAGAATAGCCTAATGCCCATTTAGCCTAATCACTTCTCCCTAACCATAGATGGACCATTTTACCCTTTTTGTCTTTATCCATTGGGCGATAAAGGCTAGGGTAATATTTATCCGTTGGACGATAGATGCTAGGGTTTGCTTTACCCGTTGGTCAATAGGTAAACCTTGGTTAATCTTCCTAAGTACGAGATTAGATTAGCTTAGTGCTTAATTACAAATATTAGACTTTCTAGCATTAACCGTTGGATAATAAACGTTAGGAGTTTTATTAACCATTGGACGATAGACTAGAATCCTAGCCATTATTACCCATTGGTTATTAACGATTAGAGAAACTATTATCCATTGGATAATAGTTAGTCTTGGCAATCATGTACTTGTTTGATTTAAATATTAGATTTGGGCCATGTGTGATAATCCATTAAAATACAATTAGTACATTAGGTTAGTATTATTATACATGGTACTTTGAAAGTAGTAGAATACTATATTAGATATTAGTCCTAGGTCATATCTAGTATAGATATAGTGTAGTACATGTATATATATATATATATGTATGTACTTGTTGTATATATATATTTTATTGTATATAGCATGTGTGTTATTAAATATTTTATTTAGAAAATCTAATTTACTTGAAAACTTAGATTTTATGAAAGACCCATAGTACATATATATATATTAGTATACTAGTATACTTTCCAAGAGAGTACAAGTGGGAGAGAGAGAGAGAGAAAAGCCGAGAGAGAGAGAGAGAGAGAGAAAGAGAGAGAGAGAGAGAAAGAGAAGGAAAAGAGAGGGAGAGATGTGATGTATTGCTTGATTTTTGTCTACCAAATCCTAGATATATGTATATGTTAGTACTTGTACTAGGTGAAAGAAGTAGAAAGGAGAAGATAGGAGAGAGATTTGAGGTACAAATCTCTTACAAAGTCAAACCCTTACTCTTCCTTTGTCATCCACCAATCTTGTCTCTATATATATATATATGTACATAGTACAATGTACCAAGAGGAGGGAGAGAGAGAGAGAGAGGAGGAGAGAGAGGCCGAGAGAGAGAGATTGAGAGAGAGAGATTCGGATGGAGAGAGAGAGAGGGAGAGAGTGATGTGTGTGCAAGTGATTGACATGCTTTGGTCATCCTTGTCCTAGTTTGTGTATACTTTCAAGTGAAAGCATAACCAATGCCATCCAATCTTGTCCTTCTTTGTACAAACCCTAATTTTATACTTGAAACAAATCCACTTGCTTGGCCAATCTTCCAAAATCCAATCCAAAGGACACATCCTAGCCTTGCATGCCTAGTTTTTAGGTTATTTCTTGCAAGGAAGCAAGATTTACTTGAATTAAAAATTGAGAGAAAGAGAGAGAGAGAGGGCCGGCCATAGGAGGAGAGAGAGGGAGGCCTTTGCCTATAAATACTCACCTCATTCTTCATTTGAACTCACACCTCTTCATTCTCCAAGTTCTCTCCTTGAAAGCATAAGAATTCTTAGTAGTTCTAGCTTGTTCTTGAGCTTCTTTCCATCTCCGCCACTAAACCACCATACGACCACCACCTCGATCCTAAAGTAGTAGTAGTATAAGTCACGATCTAGTTTCGAGAGAAACCTTTCTCTTTCGAAGCTATCGGAAGCTTATCGTAGGACATTACTCCGTTCGTTTGCCGACTTTCTTTCCGTCGATCTTTTCGTAGTCTTCCTGCCGTCAAGAAGAAAGGTAGATTTTTCCTATACTTCCTAACGTTAAGTATACGTAGATTTTCCGATCTACTCTTCCTAAAATATAGATAAGATGTGTGTTGAGTTTTTTGAACTATTTTCGCTAAAGGAAATAAAGTTAGTTGTATGAATTAGCTTGTAGAACTTTCTTACCAAAAGTACGTAGTTTACTTTGATCTTGAGAATAATTGAATGCATGGTTTATAGAATCTTCCCAACTTGATTAACTCGTCAATAAACATATGTTGTTACGATTTCGTTTAAAAATAAAGTGTTGTTTCAAAACGAAGTATTCGTATTTTGACCTTTTCAAGGATTGTGAACTTGATCGCATGATTGCTTCCCTTACTTGTGGTTGTAAACAAGCATGATTAAATAGAGTTGGATGATCTTGCTAGATTACTTTAAAGTGATTCGTCCCGCCGCGGAGTCTATGCATGATTACGAGACACGAGAACCGAAAAATAAACATATGACACTTAGGGAGTGGTTGATATGGATAAAAAGGATTTTTGAAACTACATAATGGCCGGACTTGGTAGCCTTATGTGAGTTGTGAAAACCCGCAAGGTGGCCGGACTTGGTAGCCCTTTGTGTGGACTTGCGAAAACCGCAATGAGGCCGGACTTGGTAGCCCATTGTGCAGATTGCTAATGGAGCCGGACGTGGTAGCTTCATTGGTAATTGGGCTTGGTTATCCGCGGAGAGGAGCCAATGCAAGATTTGATAACGTGGCCGGACTTGGTAGCCCGTTGGTAACAAAGAATGAGAAATGATTTTCGATATGAAATGGTGACACAGTTTACGATGAGTCGCGTAGGAGAAACACATGGAAACATGACACCAACGTAAGCCAGACAATGAATGCGGATGTGTCATTGTTAATTATGTTGTTGAATGAGCATGTGTAATTATTTATGTGACTCTTTGTTGTAAGTTAAGGGTTAGTGGGTTTTGGATTATTCTATTGAGCTTCTGTAGCCCACGGTGTTACCTTTTTGGTGACCCTGACATATTATACTGGGGGCGACGCTGGTATAATGTGTCAGATTTTATAGATGAGCAGCAGGAACAGTACACCTTGGAGGCCTTCGGAGCCGAGGAGCTTGCAAGGATGGAGGAAGAGGCGGAGCAGTAGTTAACCATAGATTATCCCCTCTTTTGTTGAATAAAAGTACTCTTGTGAGACTTATGTTGTAATAATGAGCTAGACTCTCCTTAATTTAATCAATAAAAATGTTTATTTAACGTACCCAAAATTCGGGGCATTACAACTTGGTATCTGAGCTTTAGGTTCAAAACCTCGGCCATGGGTAGAATGGGTAGCCTATAAGATAAGTTTGACCGTTGCACGAACGAGACTCGAGTTTAAGTTTACCGTCCCAAATTGGGTGGAATTCTGACAAAACAATCTTCGGATTGAAGCAAGGTGTGGAAATTGGCAGTACCACCGAGCTGGGAATTCCCGAACAATTGGATGATGACTTAAATCAAGAATCGAATGTGGAACATAGAAATTTCGATGTTTCTTTAACAAAACTTGACTTAAAACACTACTAATCGAGGTTAAAACTTTTCCTTGTAGATGAGTAACTATCGAGACAACCTACTAGCCGAAGCCCGTCAACTTAGAGGTACCCTGAGGACGATGACCAACCTACTAGCAGGAGACCCCTACTTCCCTTACGCTTTTCCCTACATTTATGACTTCTATCAAGAGCATGGTGCCTTGCCACTCCCTGATGAGGAGGAGGTGGGAGACGAAGAAGCAATACCTGTCCTCGTCCAAATAGCACCCCTTTTCCATGAAGAACTTGTAGTTGTGGGGAACGAAGCTGAAGCCATTCCCACTCCAGTTCCAATAGCACCTCCCGAGAATGAGGATCCCGAAGAAGATCCCGAGGAGGAAGAACCAA
The DNA here is from genome assembly GCA_025413875.1 of Rhododendron molle. Lineage (NCBI taxonomy): Eukaryota > Viridiplantae > Streptophyta > Magnoliopsida > Ericales > Ericaceae > Rhododendron > Rhododendron molle. Next base: position 31,837,421 of record CM046388.1, on the reverse strand, counting down.
TGGAGATTTGGGGAAATGAGGGATCTGACGAAGAGAGTGAATCTGATGACGAAGAAGAGCCTGGATGGCTAGGGGTTGTGCCCGACATCATGGACATAGCCTCTGACACCGGCGATGTACCTCCGCCACCCGTTGAGATTGACATAGGCCCATATAAGGCCCAATTCCCAAACACCTTTTAGGCTCATTAAGAAGCTTGTGATGCAAATGTAATAAGAAGGTTGGTAGTAGTTGAACTTGTAAGGTAGTAGTAAGACTAGGCTAATATTTGCCATTTATGTTGTACTTGATCCGATTAAGTAATGAAAATATGTATTTCTTTCCTACATGAAATCACTATTTATGTGCATGCTTATAGTTACCCTTCGTACCGTTAAGTCTAAAATAGAACTCTTCCATTTGTATAGATGTCAAGAGTACCACAAAGAGGTTGCCCACCTTTCGCCCCGAAAACTAGGGCCATCTACCGATCACTACTGTCACCTGAGTACACCGGACCAACACTCCCACATATGGATGACATGGAACTCTATGAAGTCCCCATCATTTGGGAGGTACCCCTACTAGCTCAAAACCCCGAGTACCTACCTCCCATCCAAGCCCCTGCACCACCTGTGCAGGACTTCGAGCAACCATTTAGCTTTCCGGTGTCCGACATAGAGACCGGCATCGATTGGGAGGCTGTCATGATGAAACTCTTCCCGTGCTACCCCGAACAGTTAGAAGAACCGCCCGTGCTAACGCAGGAGGAAATACTTAAACAAGAGCAGGAGCTGTTTCGGATAAATGAAACTGAGGCTGAAAAAAACCACAAGATGTGTCTAAGGGAGAAGTTCGGAATCAACATGCCTTAAAGAGGATTAGTATTGTAGAATAAACCTGTTAGGATCATGTGTGAGATCGTTGCAGTTGTATTAGGAAACCCTATCCTATATTTTTGTAGTAAGAAAAGTCTATCTTCTGTTTTGTAATAGAACTCGATGCTTCTATTTGTAACCCTTTGCTTAGCTATGGAAAACTTATTTCGTGTACTATTTCACTTTAGTAAATGAAACCCTTATTACAAAGGGCAATTATTTTAGTTGACGCAAGTTGCTAAATGATAGCAATCTTTTTGCTTATCCACAAAATCTTCTCTGTTATGGGTACTGTAGCACACTACCATTAGACATTTTATTTTAGTCTGATGAGAGCGCCAAGTGTCGACCATAACCCAAAAAGGGGGGGCCCGATAATCGCGCGTCGGCCATACCCAAGAAAAAAAAAAGGGGGAGGGGGGGGGCCGGTAAACCACCTTCAACTTCCCCCCAAAATTCAAATTCAAACATTTCCCTCCTCCACACCCCTCACCCGGCCCTATATATACTCCATTCCTCTTCCCATTTCTTCACCCCATCTCTTCATCCCTCTCACCATCCTAACCCCTCCAAACTACTATCAAACCGAGCCATGACGATCTACCGACGAGGATTCCCGGAGGATGCCAGTTCCGAGAGATGGAGCGAATTGAGCTCACCTCGATGATCCGAGCAATACAGTTGCTGCCCTTCACCTTCGTCCTCTTCTGTGCCGTGATCACCATAGCCATGCCACGGTGGTTCGACAGGAACGACCGCCTTACTACCTTCTGGTACTGTATTCCCGCGGTGGCCGTCGCACTCGCAGCGTTCGGAAAAGAATACGAATGTCGTGCACTCCAAGCCTTCAACGATCGATGGCGGCTCGAGGCGTAGCAACGGCACCATAGCCATTATTATCTGTTTTACTTTCATTTTATTGTATCTGATGATGCCGTTAGGCATGTAATCTAATGATATTTTCTAATAAAAAATCTAGCTGTCTTGTTCATTGCGTGCTAATTCTAGTAACTAAACCTCCCTTAAAATTTCTACTCGTAGATGGTGAACCGATGATTGGGATTTGAGAATGGAGAAACCACTAACACTAACCCTTGCATAGCCCAGATCATGCAAGCTTTCGTGACCGCTTTGAATGCCAACCGCCGAAACCAAAACCGCGATGATGAACCTATGACCCGAACCCGAGCGATGAACGAGTTCTGCAAACGCCGACCCCCAACCTTCAGTGGAGATCCTAACCCCACTGTGGCCGAATCATGGCTGAAGGAAACCAAGATGATCCTGGACACTTTGGAGATCACCCGGAATGGGGATCGCGTGGCCCTGGCCACGTACCAACTAAAGGGAGAAGCCCGTTATTGGTGGGAGTTGATGGAAACAACTCATACCGTAGCCACCATGACATTCGACGAGTTTGAAACCCTGTTCCTTGACAAGTACTTTCCCACACCCATGCACCTAGCCAAGGAGCAAGAATTCATGAACCTGAAGCAAGGAAGCATGACTGTCACTCAATATGCGGCAAAGTTCGAGGAGCTGTCTCGCTACGCCCCAGACGCTGTAGCAACTGAGGATAAGAAAGCGAGAAGATTCGAGTGGGGACTGACAACTGCTCGAAGGGTCGTGGTAGCACTGGCCTTTCCCACCTATTCTGGCATCGTCCAGTGTGCTCTTCGATTGGAGAGTGAAGAAGCAGACTTCAAAACCCGCTGGAGGAAGGCAACGGGCGATACCGGGGGACCAATCCGTACCCAAACATCCAATAACAATCGAGGACCCTACCCTGCTAAGATCTTTACCCCGACCCAAAACAACCAAGCGTGGAAAACTGCTACCCCAGGACACAACCAACCACAGGGAGGCACTCGAGATCTGTCAACAATAAAGTGCTACAACTGTCAGCAGATGGGCCACTACAGTCGTCAATGCCCGCAACCTCAGAAGGAGAGGAATGGGAGAGGGTGCTACGAGGGTGCTACAGAATGGGCAAGCTGGATTTGGGAAGCAAAACCATGGAGGACCATCCTCGCAACCAAATGGGCTAAACGAAGGGAAGTAGGCCATGAACACTCAGCAAGAGACTAGAGGGCGGATCTTTGCACTACAGACTGAGGAACAGGAGCCGGATCCCTCTGTGATCCAAGGTACGCTACTATTATATAGTACCTGCGTACAAGCCTTGTTTGACTCTGGTGCATCACATTCATTCATAAATCTAAGGGTTGGTTATTGACTTGTACGATCAGGGTTGGTTATTAGCTTGTACGTCTGTTATTGATTATACTAAGTTTTGGGCACTGATTAAAGCCATTTATCGTCTTGAGCCATTGGAATTTAAGCTATCCACCGATGGTGTAATCTGTAAATCCCGCCGAGTAAGTCCCGCGGTAGGGCAGTTAAGGGTAGGAGTAAAGCCAGAAACTGGTGTGTGTATATTACTGTGGATCGACGATGAAGGGTGTATAACGGTACGTTCCAAAAATGGCACAAATCAATAAAAGAAATTCTAAGTTATAACCCGAAAATACTAAGTTATAACCTTAGCTTTATAGATAGTAGATGAGATCATTTAGATATAAGTCTCAGATCAATTTCTTTTAAAGAAATAAACAGATTACCCAGGTATCATTCATCCACCAGTCCCTCCCTAGTTCAGGTACACGCTTATCCACCAGTCCCCTAACTGTTTACTCCAGGCTTTTGAAATGTCAGACACAGAAGATTTTGATGAACGAGATTATTATAATGATTCGAATGACTATGATAATAATTCTGTTTTTAGTAATTATGATAATAATTCTGTTTTTAATGATTACGAATCTGATGATGAATTGACTTATATTAAACAATACTTAAATGGAAATGCTAGTCCTGCACTTAGACTAACAGAATTAGGATCCATGAAAATACCTCTTTGTAAACCAATTTACCCTAGTAAGAATGTTAAATTAAAAGAAAAATTGACAGAAATAGATGCTCAGGTACAAATCCAATTAAATGAGGTAAATAATAAATTAAAAAATAAAACTATTAATATGGATGAATTATATGATGAGTTAAATCTAGAAATAATAAACAAAAACAAAAAGATTATAGGAACAAATATTCTAGGAATCAACATGATAAAATAGTAGAATGTTGGGAAAACTTTATTCAAAAAATAAATGTTAACATGAAGTTCTTTGATTATTTAGAACATGTTTACGAACCCCAAAGTAACAAAAGAGATTTACCTAGTCAATCTGAATTACAAGTAATTACTAAAACAAAATGGGTAAAAACTGATAACACTATATCCAATTCAAGTCATCCACCTCTCGATTCCATACTAATTAACTATAAAGGATCAAGTATCCCTGCTTCTCCTTTTAAGTTACCTACTACAAATTCAGAATGTAAACAAATTGTTAAACAAGTCAATTATACTAACCAATGTTTAAAAGTTGTTGGTAAACAATTAGATAAAATAGAAACTAAACTTGAAGAAGAAACAACTTGTAGTCTTCCTTCAACTAGCAAACAAATTGAACAACCCCTTATTAATCTCCCTGAAAGAAGGTCACAAATTAGTCTAGACCTGAGTCAAAATATTCAAAAAATTGAAAATATATTAACAAATTTAATTGTTAAAACAGAACCAGTAACCCCTCAAGTTACTGTAGTAAACCAAGCCTCTAGTCAAACTTCGTCTTCAGATGAAGAAATTACTAAACTGTAGGAGCAGTTTACTGATTAGAAAATAAATCATAATATTAAACGACTTGCTTATCCTTCTACTAATCCGACTAGTCTCACCAAGAGTTGGTATTCTAGACCTACTCCTCCAGATTTACAATATGAAGAAAATCTTGCTAATCAATTTTCTGTTTCCTCTAGTAAACTGTATGAATGGAATATTGATGGATTAAGTGAACACCAAATATTAGAAAAATTAAATCACATGTCTATGGTTGCCAATAGTTATTTAAGTAATACTAATCTAAACCAACCACAAATTATTGAATTATTAACCTCTGGATTCACTGGTGTCTTAAAAGCTTGGTGGGATAAATACCTTAATAATGAATCAAGAGAACAAATTATTCATGCTATTCAAACTGATGAAAACAATCTTCCTCTCTTTGAAAATGAAAGAGGAGTCCCTGATGGAGTTAATACTCTTATTTACACCATTATTAAACATTTTATTGGTCAACCTAGTAATATTACTTCTAGAATACATGATCAACTAAGTAATCTACATTGCCCAACATTAAGTGATTTTAGATGGTACAAAGATGTCTTTATTTCTAGAGTCATGTTAAGAGATGATTGTACTAAATCTTTCTGCAAAGAAAAATTTATTAATGGATTGCCTAATTTATTTGCTCATAAAATTAGAGATGTTCTTAGTCAACCTACTGGTATTATTGAATATAATAAATTAACATATGGTGACATAGTTAGCATTATTTAAAAAGAAGGATTAAGAATGTGTATTGATATGAAAATTAGTAAACAAAGTCAAAAAGATAAAAACAAAGCTAAATATGAATTAGGAAATTTTTGTGAACAATATGATTTACCTCCTGTTGCTCCTTCTAGGAGAAGAAAAAAGATTGAAACCAATATTAAGAAACACAGAACTAGTAAACGAAAAACCCAACACAATAAAACAAATCATACTGCAAAATCAAATGTTACTTGTTATAACTGTGGCAAAAAGGGCCATTACAAGTCCCAATGCAAAATTAAACAAAAAATTAATCAACTCAATATATGTGATAATGATAAAAGACAAATCCTGGAAATATTTAAAATAGCGAATCTTGATAATTCAGTTAGCAACTCAGATGATGAATTAATAATCCAATCTTCGGAATATCATTCCGTTAGTAATAATTCTAGTTCTAGTGAAAATCAAATAGAAATTGGATGTACTGACAGTTGTTGCAAAAAGTTAAATGTTCTCACTAGAGAATCTGCTAACATTGAATTACTTGAAGAAGAATTATTAATTGATTTAATTAGTTAAATTACTAATCCTGAATTAAAACAATAATATATTAAAAAATTAAAATTAGTTTTAATGCAACAAAGCAAAATACCCCAATATAATAAGCCTATAGTAAATCTGCATACTACTACTGAAAGATTCAGTAAAACTACTAAAGAAATTACATTGCGAGATTTGCAATTAGAAATAGAAATAATTAAAAATGAAGTAACACTGATTAAAAACCAACTTCCTAATAAAAGAAAAAAGAATGTTAAAATAAAAGATATTGAATATTCTTCTGATGAATCTTTAGAAAGTAGTGAATTTAATAACCTGGAAAATACTAAATCTAATAACCTAGAAAACCTGCATCTGGATCTTGACAACCAATAAATAAATAGATTAAACCTAATAACAAAGATTAACCTCCAAAAATGGCATGCTAAAATTAAACTGGTAATCCAAGATTATGAGACTGAAGTCATTGCTTTAATTGATACAAGTGCTGATTTAAATTGTATCAAAGAAGAGTTAATACCTAGTCAATATTATAGGAAAACTACTGAAAAACTAAGTTCTGCTAATGGCAGTAGAATGTCTATAAATTATAAGTTACATAATGTAAGTATTTGCCAAGATAATTTTTGTTTTAAAACATCATTTGTTTTGGTCAAAAACTTAACTGATAAAGTAATTTTGGGTATACCCTTTATTTACCTACTATACCCATTTACTGTTAATTTTGATAAAATTACTACTGAAGTTTTTGGTCAACAAATAAATTTTGAACTACTATCCGTTCCTGATCAAATTGATTTAAAACAGTTACAAAACTATTCAATTCACCCTGTTAATAAACTTGATGTTGTTTCAAATGTCTCACAGGAGCATAGCTCTGTGAACAACCACCCTGCCGGTACTTCCTGAAGGCTCCAGCCTTCAATTTAGAAAATTAAATCATTTACAAAATGTTAACGAAACCCAGCAATGTCTTCTAGATGCTTTTTGGAACTTGTGTGGGGATTATCGATATAATAAAAACTTTGTTAATTGTTTAAATGGCTTGAATCACTACTTTTGTGAACAAAATGTAGTTGCTCAAAACAATGATAAAGCTTATGAAGCAACTGCTTCAGAGCTCGATCATTTGAAAAATATGTATTCAAAATTATTTCAACAAAATATTCAGATTCAAGCTAAAAACCACATCATGCATCATGAAATTAAAACTATTAAAAAATAGTTTTCTCGGCATCAATGCATTGAGGGAGAAAAAAGTGAGAATTCCCCTTTGGGGCTAGTAAGCAACATTAAGCAGCATATAGGGAGTGGAGGAATTACCACTCTTGATAATGATGGTACATTAACCAATGACTTAGAAGATAGCTCCAATAGAGTAGCACACAACATTAGAAGTAAGAGCATGCATATTGCTTCTATTCAAAACTATTTCTCTACTCTTCTGCAGAGTCTTCCCCAGACTCCTGTTTCGTTAAAAATCAAATAATCTTTCCAAAAGATTTCCCTGTTGATATTATTAAAGATATTCAAAATATGGCTAAAAGGGATGGCCACTATTTTCAGGAATTCTTATTCCAAACACTTTCTGATTTATCTACTAAACCTACTCCTGGTTTACAAATTACTTGGGAATCCCTTTATAATGATAACCAAGATAGGGTAGAATGCCCAAAAACAAATCCTATTTGTTAAAATTATCCTTTGGATAAAATTGATTGCCAATGTAATTTAATATATAGTGTTCCGAAAGCCTGCATTGATATGCAATATTTCAAAAATATTAATGTTGAATATAATAAAAAAACTAATTGAAATTACTCCTATGACCCTATTGGATCATGGACTGTTAAGACAAGTTATTTTCACTGATCCGGAACAGACTGATAGTTTTACCAGAAAACTTTCTGTTTCCATTTTAAATCTCTTTGCTAAATATGGTGCTCTTAGATGCCAAGTCCTGATGAAGAGCAAAATGCCCGAATGGACATTTACTGGAAACATTATCCCAGCCCAACATGTGATGCAAATATCTGCCAAATGCCATTTAGCAGAGTTCATCCTCCTATTCAGCTCATTGAAGATGAAATCCCTTACCCCTGCTCAAAATCAATAAGGAGTCAAATCAGGCATCATAGGGCCTGGTCTATTGCTACTGAACTTGGTGAAGATAATCACAACATTGATCATTATTTAAGCAACAACCTCAATTACTTGATCTGTGAAGATTCTATTTAAAAGATCAGATCTACTGAACCTGTTCAAGAAGTCCCATTTATATTCCATATCCAGTTTAAGAAAATGGTAACCCAATATCAAGATCAACTACTCAACACTTGTTCAATGGAAGCATCCCCTGTCAAATGCACTGCTGAAGAAGGTGAGGATTATTGGCATAATTTATCCTCAAAAGAATTACTAAATTATGATAACATAATGGAATACTAGCCCATTATGCTATCATCAGCAACATGTTCAACCCGCTTAACAGCTGCTATTCATTCATGGATCCATGGCACTAATCAATCAACTCTCTATCTCGAGACTATTCAATCAGCTGCAATAACATTGATTATTCCTAATCGGAGTTCAACTATTTGGTTTACAAGCCATCAGTAAAAGCACTAACCATTATCAACTGCTTTCATTGATAAACCACTCAATCAACTGGTTATTACCACCTAATCAACAGCTGGCCTCCTCAACCCTGGCTCCTGTCACCTGTTTGGCCAGCCTATTAGATCCATTGCTCTTTTGATGAATAGTAAAACTACTGTTCACTTTTTACTATTCATTCAACCGACAACAACTATTCAACTACTGTTCACTCAGTACTATTCACCGACAAATCACTGTTCACTCACATGCTAAAAGCGCATCTGCTCACAGTAACTCGGCTGCTTTTCCACCGAAAGTATTCACATGGTCACAGTAGACCACCAATAATTGTACAGCCTTTGATCCTTGTGTTCTATAAAAGGATTCACTGGCTCTAGTTAGAGGCATCTTTTGCCAGAGTTAATCCTACTTACTCTCTCTCTCTCTCTTGTATTGGAGTTCTTCTCTCTTCCTCCCCTTCCCCCTGTTAAACACCAGTAAGTTTACTGATGAGTTGATCCTCTCTGATCTTTATCAATGTTAAACTGATACTGTATTTTGTTCATAGTTCTCCATGGTCGGCTTTGCCGCCTTACTTGTTTACTGTTAATGGACGGCTCTGCCGCCTTTATACTCTGTTGATGGTCGGCTCTGCCGCCTATTTACTCTGATGATGTCTCTGTTCTTCTCCCTGTGTCTGTCCTTCCGCCCCCTCATGGTATCAGAGCCAAGTAGGGAGTAGTCCTCCTAAGGGGTGGTGGATGGGTTTGTGACTGGATAGTGTAGAGATGGGTGGATGAGTAATTTCTGAATAATCTGTTTGTGTTTTTAAAAGTAGGTGATACGATTCTTATAGTTGAATGCTTAGTTTGCTGTCTATAAATCTAAGGGTTGGTTATTGGCTTGTAAATTCAGGGTTGGTTATTAGCTTGTAAGTCTGATATTGATTATACTAGGTTTTAGGCACCGCTTAAAGCCGTTCATCGTCTTGAGCCAGTGGAATTTAAGCTATCCACCAATGGTGTAATCTGTAAATCCCGTCGAGTAAGTCCTGCGGTAGGGCAATTAAGGGTAGGAGTAAAGCCAGAGGCTGGTGTGTGTATATTACTGTGGATCGACGATGAAGGGTGTATAACGGTATGTTCCAGAAATGGTACAAATCAATAACAGAAATTCTAAGTTATAACCTAAAAATACTAAGTTATAACCTTAGCTTTATAAGCAGTAGATGAGATCATTTAGATATAAGTCTCGGATCAGTTTTTTTAAAGGAATAAACAGATTACCCAGGTATCATTCATCCACCAGTCCCTCCCTAGTTCAGGTATAAGCTCATCCACCAGTCCCCTATCTGTTTACTCCAGGCTCTAGTCATGAACAGAATGTTTAGGTGCAATTCCTCTGCCAGTTCTTCATCCGTGTCTAACTTATCAACTATTCCAGACATAGTAAATCAAGAAGAACAAGAATACCAAGATCTTAGTAATGATTTAGGAAATTGGAATATACCCAAAATCCCTGTTAAAGAAATTTATAAATCAAGTTTTTTAAGTAACTCTTTTAGAACTGATCAAATTGCTAAAACTGTTGAACAAGTCTATGCAATCACTAAACAGGAAGAAAAATGTTCACTTCTTAGTAAAGATTCAATCAAAAGACACCTCGAGAGAGGATATAATTATATACATGTAGGATTAATCCAAGTAGCTATTAAACCACTTACAAGAACAGGATTAAATTCCTCAGTTTTGTTATCCGTTAGAGATAATAGATTTACTGTTTTTAGTGACAGTCTGTTAGGATTAATGTAATCTAGCTTACACAATGGCCCAGTATATTTTAATTGCTACCCTGATTTACCCCTAAGCTTAAAAGATAAAAAATATACTAAAAGCATTAACATTAAATATCCAAACTGTTGGTGCTATTACTAACATGCTTGAAGGAAGTCACCCACTTGCCTTAATATATAGGATATATTACAAATGTACGAAGACTAATTTGAATATCCATGCTTTGGTTAAAAGCCCAAAAGATAAAACTGTATTAATCCAGAGTAATACTCATGCTAATATTCAAGTCCCAAAAACTATCTCATGGAATGATATTAAATTACCCAACAGTTGGGTTAGTGAAAACGATAGTTACCCACATAAAATACAAAATGACACTATTGATCTTGATTGTATTAAACAATATTTAGATGGAACTGTACGAATAAGCTTTGATCAACAACGAATAAACCCTCCCCTCAAGATTAAAGAACTAAGTAGATCACCTAGTACAAATAGTATCCCTAGGCATGATAAAAATCTACTTAATCCCCATATTAAATTAGAAGGTATTGAAACAAGTTCTCAAATTAGTAAACCATGCTATTCAACCCAATCAAAATTTGATGATGAAGATTCCTCACAAGGATCTTCTACTCCTACTGATTTAGATGAAGTTACTCTGAATGATTCTGTTTCCCAGAAGAAAGTAGATCCCTCATTAACTGTATTAAATAGAATAACCAATGATGATACTGACATTGATTATGATTATTTATATGATGAATTCAAATCAAAAGAAAATAAACAAAAAAGACGAAACTACAGAAATAAATATTCGTCCAGTCAACATGGTAAACTAGTCACCCGCTGGGAACAATACATGGAAAATCATAATATTGAAATATATTTCTTTGATTGGTTAGAAAGTATTTATGAAAAAGATGAAAAACCTAAAACTGCTAAACATAAGGCTTTTGTTGAAATGTCAGACACAGAAGATTTTAATGAACAAGATTATTATGATGATTCTGAAACAAATTCTATTTCAAATGATTTTGATAATAATTCTATTTTTAATGACTATGATAACAATTCTATTACTCAAGAATATGAATCTGATGATGAATTAACCTATATATATATATATTTTGAAGTACATGCTTATATATATATTATATTGTAAAGTACCATGTGGGAATTTCCTTATTTTATTAGGAAAATCATTTTTACTTGAAAGTATTAGATTTTCTAGTGTACTTATAAACCTTATTATATGAGTATACTTCCATAGTACTTAAATATATATATATATATATATATATAGTACATGGGAGAAAGAGAGAGAGAGAGAGAGAGAGAGAGAGAGAGAGAGGAAGAGAAAGAGGAAGGAGATAGAGATTGTACCTTGATGATCTCCATTGTGCTTCCATTGTACTTTGAAAGCATACAATCTATGGGATTCTTCCTTGACCAAGCAAAATATATACTTCCAATGTACAACTTGTACATTTTCCTATTTTTATACTCGACCAAATCCTCCTTTCTTCCATTCAATCTTCTAAAATCACATTCTTGGTACACTTCATAGCCATGCAAGCCTAGATTTTGGTGTGATCTTGTAAGAAAGCATGACATAAAAGGATAAAAAAATAGATATATAGAGAGAGAGAGAGATTTCGGCTAGAGAGAGGGAGAGGGAGAGCTTTGCCTACAAATAGCAAGCCATTTGTGCTTTGAACTCACACCTTCATTCCATTCTTCAACTTCTCTCTCTAGAGAGTTAGTATTCTTGCTTAGTTCTTGAAGTTTCTCTTTAGTTCTTCAAGAAACACTTCCATAGCTGCCACTAAACCACCACTCGACCACCACCTCGATCCAAAAGTTTTAGTAGTAGTTGTCAAGACTTAGTTTTGAGAGAAACCTTTCTCTTTCGAAGCTACCAGAAGCTCACCGTAAGCCGTTACTCCGCCCAATCCCCGACGTACCTTCCATAGCCTTTACTACCGCCAAGAAGAACGGTAGACTAACCTTAACCTACTTCCCTAAGTATAGAAAGCTATATGTTTAGTATGATCTTGCTATACGTAGTTTACTTTGATCTTAAGAATACTTGAATGCATGATTTCGTGGTGTTTGCTTACTATGGTAAATGTAGTCAACTTGATAAACATATGTTGTTTTATTGAACTTCCAAAAAGAAGGATATACGCTCTTACTTTAAAGATAAAGTGTTGTTTTAAAGAAAGTATTCGTATTTTGACCTTGTAGATGATCATAAGCTTGTTTGCATGTTGCTTGCCTTACTTGTGGTTATGAACGAGCATGATAGAATAGAGTTGGATGATCTTGCTAGTTTAGTTTCAAGATTTCTATGATTAAGTCGTACTTGTTTGCAAAGTCCCGCCGCGGAGTCTATGCATGATATGAGACACATGAAATTGGACAGTAGAAACATGACACTTAGGGTGTGGTTAACACGGACAAAAATATTTTTGAAACTACATAATGACCTAGTGTGAGATCATTATGTGGTGTGTGTGTATGTGTCCAATGGGAACCCGGAGTAGCGGAACCATTGTGAGGGTGTGTGTATCCAATGGGAACCCGGAGCAGCGGAACCATTGTGAGGGTGTGTGTATTCCCATGGGAACCCGGAGTGGCGGAACCATGGTGAGGTATGGCTTGGTTATCCGTGGAGAGGAGCCAATACAAATTGTGTGCCAATGGGAACCCGGAGAGGCAGAACCATTGTGCGGATACTCGGGAACCCGGAGCGGCGGAACCGAGGTTGGGTGTGTTAAATGTGATTTTTAAAATGTTAATTTGGAAATGAAAAGTGAAATGGTGACATGGTCTACGAAACGCTACGTAGGAGAAACTCTGATGACACGGACACTTACGTAGATGAGTAATGAATGTGCATGTGTTATTGTATATCTCTAAATGCGAAGTTATTAAATGCCCATGTGTTAGTTTGGTTACTATCATGACTTATTGACTTGCTATGTGTAAGTTAAGGGTTAGTGGGTTTGGGTTATTCTATTGGGCTTTATAAGCTCATGGTGTTACTTTATGTGACCCTGACATATTATGCTGGTGGCGACGCTGGTATAATGTGTCAGACCTTGTAGATGAGCAGGGAGAGTTGTACCCTTTGGAGGCTTTCAGAACCGAGGAGCTTGCTAGGATGGAAGAGGAAACAGAGCTGTAGATAACCTTAGCTGTCCTTCCCTTTTGTGTAACATAAGTACTCTCTGAGGAGTTATGATGTAATAATGAGCCAGACACTACCCTATTTATCTAATAACATGTTTATTTAACGTACCCAATTTTGGGGGCGTTACAGTGGGCAAGTTGCCACTCTAGGCGGCTTCAAATTCCTTATCACGAAAATGGATTACTTTTCCAAATGGGTGGAGGCCGAACCTCTTGTCACAATCACCGAGGCCGATGTTCGGAGATTTGTTTGGAGAAACATTGTTACAAGGTTCAGCGTCCCATACGCCATTGTCTCGGACAACGGAACCCAGTTTGTGGGGAACGACCTCTCCAGCCTCTGTGAAGAATTTAGGATTTGCTTCTTCAACTCTACTTCGGCATACCCCCAAGGAAATGGACAAGCCGAAGCAACAAACAACACTGTCTGTGCTGGGATTATGCATCGGCTAAACTCCGAGAGAGGTAAATGGGCCGAGGAGCTGCCACGCGTTTTATGGGCTTACCATTCTACACCTCGGCGATCCACAGGCCAAACACCATTTTGCATGGCATTCGGCATGGAGGCTGTAATCCCTCTGGAGTCCCGATTTCCCACCTTGCGAACGGAAAATTTCAACCCAAAAACCAATGAAAAAGCTGTGGAACTAGAGCTGATTTTGGAAGAAGAGAAACGTGATGACGCTCGACTGAAGCTCTCCAAATACCAACAACAAGTCGCCAAGGGCTACAACCATAGCGTAAGGATCAAGACGTTCAAGCCAGATGATTTGGTATAGAGAAAAGTTGTACAAGCCAGCAAAAAGATGAAATTCAAGCCCAATTGGGAAGGGCCATTTCGTGTGGTTCGGATTGCTGGTGAAGGCACTTATGTCTTGGAGGACATGAATGGGAAGGTCCTTACCAACCCGTGAACACTCAGAACCTAAAAAAGGCATACATGTGATCAACCCCTCTAGTGCACCTTGTATCTTAACTTATGTTTTGATTTAGGCCATAGGCCTTGTTTTTACTCATGTCATATCTGCCTCGGCCCCCATGTTCGTTTTTACCAATGTAGTTCAGGAAAGTCTGTTCCTCACTTGTATTTCTTTGTTATTAATTGAATACAAGTTTTCAAGCTCGTTTGGTAATTGCGGTTCTCAGTGTATTTTTCTATTTCCTTGTTTCAAATATCAACCACAATCCTTCGGCTGATATATCAATCCAGTAGGATTCCTCGGCCGTGAAATCTATTCACCGCCCGAGAGATCAATTTTCCTGGGATAGCTTGTCTGTTTTGTTTATTTCTGATGCATGATTTAATTAACGTACTGGCTCACTATTAACTGTTTCAAAGCTAATAAAACATATTACATGTTTAGAATTAAATAAAGCATGTATTAATCATATGTCGAATGATTATGGGCCAGTTTTATGATTGGGCAAAGAGGGGTGCCTAACACCTTCCCCTTATTGTACTTTTGGCTCCCGTACCCAGAATCTCTATCTCTTTTCCTAGTTTTTATACACTAGGTGGCGACTCTATTTTGATGATAACTGTCATCGTGTGGCGATGTTCCTAGCCATGGGAATATCCAGGATTCTGGTTTATGAAGTGGAAAGTAAACAAACACGATCAATCTGTCTGGCGATGCCTCGTTTGGGAGGTGTCTATAGTTTTTGGTGACTTTGCTGGGGACTTGAGAGCCATAACCAGAAAGTTTGACATAAGACTAACACATGCTTTATTTAATTCATTTATCATACGAATCGAGCGGGCAACCTCGTTGAGTTCACCTAATACCCCGGCATGTCACGGGCTATGTTAGGGGTTTGAGCAAACTCCACAGTCACTTGTACCCAGTGGTATATCAAAAAGAACACTATCCGATCACCACCTATGATGGGCTGGTGGAAGGACTGGTGCCCTTTGACAACGGAGCACCCTTGAGACTACCTAAACCTTACATGTGTTAGAGAGCCATACAACTTATCAAAATATGACAAGATCCTGCAGACTAGGAATCTATTTGCATTTTTACAGAAGTTCTTCATCACACCTTGTATATGTTGTTGTAACATCTTTTTTCTGTGCAGAAGGTTGGGGCATGAACTGAGAGTCCTAACTTTAAGTCTTTATAGCTGAGCACTAAGGCATAACATTGCCTGCAAGGTATGTTTTTGGTAAATTGGAGGCACCGCTGCTTATTTCTCACTCCCACTTTGCTTGAAGCACCGCGAAGCATGCATTTCTAGAACAAAAAATCAAACATCAAAAAAAAAATAGCCGCCCTGTCAGCAATTGAACTGGGGTTGCTCTAGCAATCTCTGCCTTGCAAGGGCTAAAGGAAAGCGGGAGTGTGAGGTAGTAGAGCAGGCCATGGATGATGAGTAAAGGATACCATGGATAGAACTAACAATACTTATTTCTCGATGGATGATTCAACATGACGAGTTTAGAACTTTGATTCCTATTTCCAAATCGGCCTAGCAACCCATCTTTTAAAATCCAAAACTTTGATTCCTATTTTCAAATCGGCCTAGCATGTCTATTGCAACGAACCGGTAAGATTTAGGAGTTTATCAATGTGCTAGCAGGTAATCATGTGGATCCCAATTACCTCAATCATATTTTGAGAAAGAGAAAGAAAAGGAAAATCTTGTTTCTGAAAGACCAACCCTGATGTGCTTTGGTAAAAATAAGTTTTGATAAACATTTGGTGAAAGAATAACCTAAAGCTGGTAGAAAATCACGTTAGCATTGTTTGGAGTGAATGAATCTTCCCTAACTGAAAGAGAGAAAGAATTTCGAAACTTTTTCAAATCCTCAAACAAGTTTTTCTTAAAACCAAAAATTATGTAAGGTGGAACATTCAAATAGCTGCTAGCACAGCGGTAAACTCTGAGTCTACCCTCTGTTGTGGTCATCTGCTCAGCTTTTCCAGTCTGCCTCGTAGTGTGGATTGGCTTGGAAGTAGGATCTTAAATGACATGCAATATTTGTAAACAACAAGTCTTAAGAATCGTTCATATCAAAAATTGCTGGCTATCTATGCTATCCGATAAATTCATGCATACAAAACGAATTGCCATACATAACTCATTCATAATCTGTGCAAATAGCTGTGGTGCTATGTATTATCCTTTTGTTTGCCTTTCTTTAATCACGCAGGGGACTAAACCAAAAGAGGAGTGCATCACCCTCATTTCTTCTTATAAACACATTGCATGTCAAACATCTGCATATTAAGGGCAATAAGTGTGTGCATTGCATAGACCATTGATTTTGGACATCTCAACTTGAGCAGGATTAGGTTTTTGCTTCTCCTAAATTTGGGGTTTGATCTTAGATGCGATGGTATGGGCTGACGAGAAAATTGAAGTTTTAATCCAACTGAGTATTGAGCAATGGTAGCCATGTCCACCACGTCTTGGCTTAGGCTTTAAAACAATCTTTTCATGAAAATCCTGCCTAGCTAGCTTTCACCGCTATTTTGGCCTATATTTTGCTTCTCTTGAAAAATTGATTGTTGAATTAAATGTCATGGTTTCTGGCCAATTGTCACACTCAGCATGAAATGTGGATCTTAAATTCACCTCGGATATGAACTACGAATGACCTGATTCTCTGTAGGGATACGTAAGCACCTTTTGGTCGGCCACAATTTTTAAAATGTTCCCTCCTGTGCCAGTTTGGTGCCATAGAATCTCATGATAACATCAAACGTTGAAAACAATCCACAAGAGTTTCAAAGTAATCTTATGGCATCTTTTGGAACACATCATAATCACTTGAATTGTCAAAAGCGCAAAACGAGTTTTTCAAAGCTATGACCCACGTCATTTCTGTTGAGCTAAGAAGAAGTTGACACATTTCTGCACCCCCATAGGGATCACTTGTAAGCAAAACATGCTATTGAAGATAAAGAGTAGGAAAAATCAGAAAGAAAAAAAATGAAGAGAAAAAAAAATGATAACCTCGTTAGATTGAAAACCCGTAAGGGCGGTCTAGACAAAAGTTAGAGCACAAACAAAGTAAGAAATCAGCCATGTCTCCATGCATCTACTGTGTGTCTCAAAGGATTGTCCTCAATCTTAGAAAATTCACTTGGTTAAACATCGAAGGACCTAATTTCTTGGTAAGGATCCTTGCCACTTTGTCGCGTGTTTCAAGATGAAGATAGGCAATCATTTCTCTATCCCAAACACTTATCCCTTGCTAGCCACATCGAGCCTCTGGATAATTTCTTTGAAAAGCCTGCTAGGCAGCCATCCCCTACACTAGGGCAAACACAAAAAAAAAAAAAATACAAGGAGAGATGAAAGAAAAATCAATGAAAGAATGAGCACCCTGTCATGCAAGGGGCATTTTGAAGGAAACATTTCTTCCGATACATACAAAGGATATTTTTGAAGAAAACAACTCTTTCACACAAAGTGAGGTAAGAGGCAACAAGAGTTGATAAAAATGTTGAAGATGGCTGCTAGCTTTTAAAATCCAAGCGTGAGTAGAAATTAGGTTTGAGCCTTTACATCCGCTTCTTTCTCAAGCCAAAACCCCAAGCCTACATTATGGTCCAAAACAAAGTCCTCTCATATTGGGGAACACGACTTAGTAGCAAGGTCCTAAACACTAGGGGCATTGTAACGCCCCGAATTTTGGGTACGTTAAATAAACATTTTTATTGAATAAATTAAGGAGAGTCTAGCTCATTATTACAACATAAGTCTCACAAGAGTACTTTTATTCAAAAGAGGGGATAATCAAAGGTTAACTACTGCTCCTCCTCTTCCTCCATCCTTGCAAGCTCCTCGGCTCCAAAGGCCTCCAAGGTGTACTGTTCCTGCTGCTCATCTATGAAAGCTGACACATTATACCAGCGTCGCCCCCAGTATAATATGTTAGGGTCACCAAAAAGGTAACACCGTGAGCTACAGAAGCTCAATAGAATAATCCAACCCGCTAACCCATAACTTACAACAAAGAGTCATATAAATAATTACACATACTCATTAAACAACATAATTAACAATGATACATCCGCATTCACTATCTTGCTTACGTTGGTGTCATGCCTTTCTTGGTTTCTCCTACGCGACTCATCGTATTGTGTCACCATTTCATTTCAAAAAAATCATTTCTCATTCAACGGGCTACCAAGTCCGGCCACGTTACAAATCTTGCATTGGCTCCTCTCCGCGGATAACCAAGCCCAATTACCAATGAAGCTACCACGTCCGGCTCCATTAGCAATCTACACAATGGGCTACCAAGTCCGGCCTCATTGCGGTTTTCGCAAGTCCGCACAAAGGGCTACCAAGTCCGGCCACCTTGCGGGTTTTCACAACTCACATAAGGCTACCAAGTCCGGCCATTATGTAGTCTCAAAAATCCTTTTTATCCATATCAACCACTCCTTAAGTGTCATGTTTCTGCTTTTCGGTTCTCGTGTCTCGTAATCATGCATAGACTCCGCGGCGGGACAAATCACTTTAAAGTAATTTTGAAACTAAACTAGCAAGATCATCCAACTCTATATTACCTAATCGTACTCAAATTATTACTTAAAGCATAACGCCACAGGTACGGACGCCCTTGGAGTGGAAAGCCACTTATGTTTTATCAGCAACAAGTAATGCAAACAAATATACATACATGTTCATAATCATGCTCTGGACAATAATATATTACGAAAAATCCGTTCTTTCTTCCTTTGTGGGATTTTCAAAACAACATATGGTTATTGACGTAGAAATTCATTATTTGACATGCTCATTCTTCTTTAGTACTTTAGTAAAACAAGTTTTGCTAACTAGCTTTGATACCTTAACCGTTTAACTCATGCTTAGAAATTTACTACGCATACTTAAGGTAAGTATAATCCAAGCAAGTACATAGCATGTCCATAACCATTACTTAAAGCATAACGCCACATGTGCGGACGCCCTTGGGGTGGTAATCCACCATATGCTTTGTTATAATACCACAAGTAATACAAGCAATGGAATATAAGCTTATAGTTAAGTTAAAAGATCAACATGCGATTACTTCTACACGAAGTTATATCTTAAGTCGATTCTAATCATGCTTAATCATCCAATAGCAATATTAAGTTCACTAACTATCATGCATCCAACGTTTTAAGAAATAAACTATCATTATCATGCTTTCATTATAACGACTTAGCTAGGGTTAAAACTAAGACAAGGAGTAGTGTCTAATATATACTTAGGATTATGGGTTGATTACACTACCTTTCTTCTTGGCGGTAGAAAAGGACTACGAAAAGATCGACGGAAAGAAAGTCGGCGGACGGACGGAGTAACGGCTTACGATAAGCTTTTGATAGCTTCAAAAGAGAAAGGTTTCTCTCGAAACTAGATCGTGACTTATATTACTACTACTTTAGGATTGAGGTGGTGGTCGTATGGTGGTTTAGTGGCGGAGGTGGAAAGAAAGTTCAAGAACAAGCTAGAACTACTCAAGAACAACAAGAACACTAAGCTTTCTAGAGAGAGCAGTTGGAGATTGGAATGGTGTGAGTTGAATGAGAAGTGTGAGGCCTATTTATAGGCAATTGGATGGCTCTCTCTCCCTCTCATGGCCGGCTGCCCTCTCCCTCCTTTATCCATTGGATAAAGCTTTTATCCAAGTGATGTCATGCCTTGAAAGACTATCCAAAGGTCTTCCTTGTTCTTTCTTCCAACCAAGGACAAGGTCAATGCTATTCGATTAGGGTTTTAGTCCAATCAAGTCCTTTGAAAGGTTAGAATATTGGATTTGGTAGTCCTTTGGAGTGAAAGCACAAGAAAGGTTAGATTTGCTTGTACTTTGGATGATGCAATGTGATCTAGGCTAGAATGGAAGTACACAAGTCACATACATCACACTCTCTCTCTCTCCCTCAATCCGGCCTCCCTCTCTCTCTCCCACCTCTCTCTCTCTCGGCCTTTCTCTCATCTTGGTACACTGTACTATGTACATATATATATAGATAACCATATATATATATATATATATAAGGACAAAATTTGGTGGATTGGAAAAGTAAGGATTTGGCAAGCTAGGGTTTGTACAAGTTTCACATAATTAAAAAATGTATTTAGGACATTTAGGTCATAGATTTTGTAGGAGGAAGACTACCAAGAAATCAAGCAAAGGTCAAAGAAAGTCCAAGGAAAATCTAAGTTACAATCTCTCCCTCTCTTTCCTTCTCTTTCTCTCTCTCCCTCCTTCTCTCTCTCGGATCTCTCTCCTCCCTTTCTCTCGGCTAACTCTCTCTCTCTCCCTCTCTCTCTCTCTCTCTCTCCCACTTGTTTGTACCAAGAAAGAGATACAATATACTATTATATGTACATGTACTTTGGGTCTTTTGAAATCTTGTATTTAAAACCAAGTGTAGATTTTCTTAATATAATATTTAATAACACACATGCTATATACAATATAATATATATATACAACAAGTACATACATATATATATATATATATATACATGTACTACACTACTAGATATGAACTAGGGCTAATATCTAATATAGTATTCTACTACTTTCAAAGTACTATGTACAATAATACTAACCTAATGTACCAATTGTATTTTAATCAATAACACACATGGCCAAGTCCAATATTTAAATCAAACAAGTACATGATTGTCAAGACTAACTATTATCCAATGGATAATAGTTTCTCTAATGGTTAATAACCAATGGGTAATAATGGCTAGGATTCTAGTCTATCGTCCAATGGTTAATAAAACTCCTAACGGTTATTATCCAATGGTTAATACCCAAAAGTATAATACTTTGCAATTAAGCACTAAACTAATCTAATCTCGTACTTAGGAATATTAACCAAGGTCCTTCTATTATCCAATGGGTAAAGACAAAAAGGGTAAAATGGTCCATCTAGGGTTAGGGAGAAGTGATTAGGCTAAATGGGCATTAGGTTATTCTAACTAATCGGTTAAAGACTAACGATACTTAATCTAGGCTTTCATCGCTCGAGTGGTATTTTGGTTTTATCTAGTAGGAAATTGCCCAATAACGGAATATTAAAGCCCGACGGTGCCAAACGCCAAGGCAAGGCGTGAGTGTGGCCAAGGCAACCTGGTGGCAAAGCGGTGGTCAAACGGTGGCCAAAGCAGTCCGGTGGCCAAACAGTGGCCAAGGCAGCCCGGTGGCAAAGCGGTGGTCAAACGGTGGCCAAAGCAGTCCGGTGGCCAAACAGTGGCCAAGGCAGCCCGGTGGCCAAAGCAGCCCGGTGGCCAAACAGTGGCCAAGGCAGCCCGGTGGCCAAGCAGTGGCCAAGCGGCGGCCACAGCAGCCTGGTGGCCAAACAGTGGCCAAGCGGTGGCCAAAGCAGCCTAGTGGCCAAGCAGTGGCCAAGGCGGCCTGCAAGCAAGGCGACGGCCGAGGCGGCGTGAGCATGGCCAAGGCAGCCCACAAGCAAGGCGGTGGCCAAGGCAGCCCGATGGCCAAGCAGTGGCCAAGCGGTGGCCAAAGCAGCCCAGTGGCCAAGCAGTGGCCAAGGCGGCTTGGTGGCAAGGCAGCGGCCAAGGCGGTGTGAGCATGGCCAAGGCAGAACCCGATGGCATCCAAGGCAGAGCAGCCTGGCAGTGACCCGACGCCTAGGCGAGGCAGGCGCGACAGCGAGCCGACGCCAAGGCGAGGCAGGCCCGACAGAGACCCGATGCCTAGGCGATGAATTCCAATCTCCTAAGTCATAAACCTAATTATGACGGATTATTAATCGCAAAAAGGGATTTATAAAATAATAAAGAATTTTCAAATATAATAATAAAGTTTTATAAGTCGATAACGACCGATTTTTGGATGTTAAAAATGAATTCCGAGTATTAAACTAAAATTCAAATTTTTAGCGAAATTTTTATTGACCAAAAATCAGGGTCGTTACAGGCATCACCAATGTGGAACTTAACACGAAAGGCAAGAATCCTGAAATTTGCATCATCTTGGCAAATCACACAGCATGGAGAGTAATGTGAGACAAGGGGCATGGCTATGTCCCCCTTTATGCATTTCTCTCAAAAGTATCCAACCTCTTATGTGGGTCTCAGTAGGCACTTATCAATCCAACTCAAGTGAGCCAAATCAAGCTCGAAGCAACAAACTCACCTAATTGACTAGGGACATGGGTTTGCAAAATAGTTCTATGTCCTTTGATGATTGAATAACGTGAGTGTAGAACATGGATGGAATGATATGACCTTGAACTCCTCGAGGAAAAACTTTCAAAGATGGTTTTATCCTAAGCATTCTTAACATAGCAAATATAACCACAGCCACTTTTTGCAAATTTCTGAGGAAATAACATGGGTCTCTCATTTCATGAAGAGTGCAGCAATATGGTCCCTTCACCAAACAATGTTTTCAGTGGTGCCGCTAGGGCATTGCGGTCTTTCAAAACACCTGGCTAGTATAAGCAATAAGTCATTATCAATCTCCCTAGGGCAAGGGGAAGCATTTGATCAAATAAACGAAAATTGAGATGTCCAGAATGCATTACGGGTTCACATGCATATCATTATCACCATGTCTTTTGCATTGATCTTCTGACCCTAGTATTCCATGTGTACATCCTTATGTTTGCTTAGCAAAAGTAGTTGTCTTAGTTGCACAAGTTAACCTCAAGTATGAGGTGTTCTTATGCTCAAGCAAGGCAGGTTCATCAAGGCATCAGGGCAATCATCTCTATACAAGAAATAAAGGGCAAAAGGGATGCATTGTAAAGTCTACCTCCCTGCCAACACACTTGTAGACACCCCAATCTGGACTTCCGAATAATCTTTAAGTTTCCCCAATGATGAAATAAGGAAAAATATACCTTCGAGGCTTGGATTGTTGCTCCTTTGCTTCTCCTTTGCTACTCCTTCTTTAACCTCAAGAAAACCCATTTTCAACCATGTAGGGTGGCCCCCGGTTCAATTGCAAAAGAGAAAAATGTGTTTATCTTGTCAAAAACAACTTTTTCCACGACACACTGAGGGTAAAATGGGCACACATTTCAATGTATAAAATGTCTTTGAGTGAAACTAATTGGGTTAGAAAGAGGACTCGACGAGCTTTCCAACGCTTCGAACCGCGTCCAAATCCGAGTTCGGGAGTGCCCGGGGCGCCCTCGCGAAGTTCAGTGTGTTGTGCTGACTCACAAACCGCACGGCACTTCAAAAGGGTGCACGGCACCTGAGAAGGGCGCACGGCACCTCAGAAAATTCAAAAAATCACTTCACCGCACGGCATTTTAATTCAAAAATCACTCCATCGCGCGGCATTCAGGAGGAGCGTCTGACAGATTCCCATGCGCGTCAGCTGATTGGGCAGAGCACATTTCTCACGTTTTTTTCATTCTTTGGGTGCTCTCCAAGTATCTTTTTGCCTATAAATACACCCCCTCTCTAGTTGAGAAGTACCCCTTCAACTCCAAGTAAAGTTACTATGCCATTTTTTTTGGCTCTCACTCTTTCTCTCTAAAAATACTCCCTTTTGATTCTCTCTCTACAACTTCTTCCACCCACCACTACTATACACATCTCTCTCTCTCTCTACACCCATTTGCTCTCAAGTCTCTCAAGTTCAATCCAAATCAACTTCCATTCCTCCACCTTCAAGCACATCCAAGCTTCGATCAAAAGGTATAAATCCATTTCCTTGGGCTAAACTACATTTAGCCTTGAGGGGAGCCGATCGAGGCCCTTCTCGGTCTTCCTATACCGAGCTTGGGTCTCAAACGAGCTTTACATTCAAAGTCTTTCTTTTCTTTTCTTTTTCTTTTCTTTTTTTTTTTTACTTTTTCTTTTCATATTTCGACTAATATTGCTTAAAAATCGTGCGGGTACATTCTAGATTCAAGTTTCATGTTAAAAGTCCTTTTTTTTACTTCATGAGTTCTTTCAATATTCCAAAAAGCTTTTAACATTATTTTACATGATAAGATGAACAAATGGGTCTCATAAATCATTTTTCAAAGATTCGGAAAATATAACAAACTATTTTGCGGACCTATGGGTTGTTCTATCATGTAAAAGCAAACTGATTCTGGAATGTGCAGACAGGTGTACCGCACGGTACTTTGGTTGTACCGTGCGATGCATCCGGTGTATCGCACGGCACCTCTTGTGGTATTGATAGTCTGTTATGATGTTGTTATTTCATTTCCTGACATTGCTCATCCATTTCATACCGTACGTTCGCACTACAAGCACGCCAATGTGTTATATTATATCCCGTGTCATTACATCAAAAATAACTTTCAGAAATGCAAACCAAACAAGGTGATTCCCCATTTAAAATACTTAGTAGAGACTGGTCTTTACCGGGCGAACGGGGTGCATTTTCAACAAAACTATGTCCGCTCGTAACGTGGCTCCCGGATCCAAAATCTCAACGTTTTCGCTAGACCAAAAGCCTTTCTTTTTCAAATCAAACTCTCGGTTTCTCGGATCATCCATCTCAAAACCGGGTGGCGACTCGTCGAGTTAGCGCTTTTCGGGCGCGGGAGCCCACAGTGGCGACTCTGCTGGGGACTTTTATTCAATACTTTATTTGTGTTTTTTTAAAAAAAAAAAAAGAATAAAAAGTATCGAATAATCAAGAGGGCCAAGCTTGAAAAACATTTTTCTTGGGGGATTTAAAGTCATTTGAAAATCTTAACCTTTTTTTTTTTTACACTATGCACCACACAAGCCTCGCTACGCGTGTTTCGGCTATCTTGCCCGGTTTACCGGTGACAAGCTCTCCCGGGATGCCTAGCAACCCTCGACTATGATGAGCCATCGTGCTGTTCGACCGCTGTCTTGCAATACACTTGACACGGGGTAGTACATCTTGGCTCTAGTCCGGGGAACCCTTTTGAGACCAAAACCAGCCTTTGCACTTATAGATAGCCATAGGACCTTCCCAACTAGGACAGGAACCCATGGCTAGGACTTATGTGTTATATTCTGCTTACGTGCTTTTATTCCTGTACACACGCATCATTCGCACACCATTGCATCTTGTGGGCTAGAGGAATGGACTTCCTTAGAATTCTTTAGGACCCTCCGGTCAGTCTAGGAGACTGTAAATCCATGGAGTTTGAGATACCTCCGGTGTTTGCCGTGCCCGAACGGCTCCCTTGGTTTGGGTCTAACCTTAAGCGCGTATGTATCTGGATTCCGGTAGTCATATTGCTCTGCCTCGGATGGTCACGATAAGGAGATTGGCTCTGGTTCCGACCCGTTCGGAATTTAACCTCCCTGACGGCACCTACCCGGACTATCGGAAATCTTCTGTACGGACGTCCTAAGTGAGATTTGAACCACGGTAGGTCTTAGGCCTCGTTTCTAGGAGATGGGTATCCATGGAGTTTGAGATACCTCCGGTGTTTGCCGTGCCCGAACGGCTCCCTTGGTTTGGGTCTAACCTTAAGCGCGTCTGTATCTGGATTCCGGTGGTCATATTGCTCTGTCTCGGATGGTCACGATAAGGAGATTGGCTCTGGTTCCGACCCGTTCGGAATTTAACCTTCCTGACGGCACCTACCCGGGCTATCGGAAATCTTCTGTACGACGTCTTAAGTGAGATTTGAACCATGGTAAGTCCTTAGGACAGTCTAGGAGACTCTAAATACACAGAGTTTGCGATACCTCCGGTGTTCGCCGTGCCCAAACTGCCCCCGGTCTGGGAACGCTAGTTGCAGCAGTCTTATTGCTTTGTCTTGGATGGACATAATAAAGGCGTTGGGTCTAATCCTGCTAAACAACCTACCCGTGGTTGTTGGAAACCATCTATGCAATGCCTTAAGTGAGACCAGCCTGGGTTAGACTTTAGGACAACATCAAGATCGACGACACGTACATGACATGTTCTTTCTTTTTCAAAAAAAAAAAGGTGTCTGGGACTCATCTAAAATTCAATTTTTGCTTTACTGTCAGTACTGAGTCACCCATCCTACACAAAACCACACCGCATTCTTCGATCACCTCAATGACAGGGCAGACAGAATTGAATGAGCTGAAAAAGACTGTGGAGGAAATGAGTCAGAAAATGGACAAGATGCTAACTTTGGTCCAAGGGCTGGTTAACCTTTTCACCTCCATAATTTCGAACACAAATGTTGGACTGAATGATGATGTTAGGGACCTAGGGGTTGACAGGGCTGACAAACGTTTCTCAAAAGTGAAGCTCTCAGAAATGTTCAAGGACCTGGCTGAACTTCATGATGCTAGGGCTCACTCGAAGGAAGATACTGGACCCTTGATCGAAACCAGTGCTGACATGCATATTGTCTCAGCAGAAGTACATGAGATCGATCCCAGAGGCAAAAGGGTCTGTCCCATTGATAGCAGAAGGCTATACAGTTACAAAGCAAGTAGGAGCACCACGGGCGCCACCATGGACCCTCAACTCAGTCGCAGAACCAAACCAAGGAGGGCCTTCTCCCATTTCCCTGAACCTCAATCCCTAGTTTATGAAAAGATCCTCAAAACTGGTCTCATCAAGCCACTCCCCCAAACTCCTTTACCTCAAAACCTTTCAGCAAATCACAACCCAAATGCCTTCTGCACCTTCCATCAAATGCCCGGTCATGTTACCGATGAATGCATCCGCCTTCGCCATGCTATCCAAGACCTCATCGATGACAGAATCATCCCTCCACCACAGCCAGACATCATGACCAAGCGCAATCCTTGTATCAACTCCGCCTTTTTCAGCAAAGAAGGGTAAACCATCAAGAGTCATGCAACGGTCCGACCTTCCACGAGTCTGGGAGTTTTCAAGTTTCGAGTCCTTGCCCTCTAAATAACCACCTTCATATTTGAGTCAGTTTGTACCTCGAGTCTTTCATGCTTTCGCTATTGTGTCTGTGTGTTTTCAATTTCAAGTCTATAAGAGTCCAAAAAAAATAAAAATAAAGCGTCAGTTTCGTATGCCTGAACTACGTTGTGACCTGATTCCTTTATAGGATACGTAGGCAGCCTCATCCTAAGGCCCGGTCACGAGCATTCAAGTCAATCCCAATGTTCGGTCATGGTCTTTTGAGTCAACCCCTAGTGGATCAGTTGCTGTCTCTTGAACGTCACATTTCTGTAATAAACTCAAGGTTTCGAAATTGTTTTCTACCATCAGTTGAGAATCATGATAATCAGTTTAAAACATGAGATGATTTTTGATTGAACCCTCGCCTTAGGAAAGAAGAAGGATTTCAAGGGACCACTTCCCAATGCCATATCCATTCCAAGAAGCAATGTCGTGACTCTGAAAAGGCTCGCTAGGTCAAAACTTCAAAATCTGACCTAGGCAAAAGTTAGAGCATGCAAACAAAAGCCTCTCAATTGAGCATCTAGGATTTAGTTGTTAGGTTGCGCAATCCAAAATGAAGAAAGGCCATCGTTTCTTTCATCCTACGCATAAAAATATATCTTTTGATAGCCCCTTTTGAGCCTCAATCAAATTCTTTGAACCCCAGCTAGCTAGCTATCCCCCGTATCGGGGTGAAATGCAAAATAAAAGTGCAAGAAGAAATATTGAAATTCAAAGCATCAAAAGAGTGAAAATGCCAGACACATCAAGATTCAAAGCATCAAAATGATGAAAGTGTTAAACACACTGAAAGGCATGGAAGGCATGAGAAATCAAGAGAAAATGCTCATCAAAGCAAATGGGCACAAAAAGTTCAAAGATAGCTGCTTAGCTTTGAAAACCCAAAAAGAAAGTGAAATTTTTGAGCCAATTGTCCATTCTTTGTTAAGCCCAAACCATGGCCCACATTACAACCCAAAAAGTCCTTTCAGATTGGAAAGCGCAAACCCTAGGCGTTAAGAGGTATGATCGAAAGTCAATACATGGAGAAAAAGGCAAAGCATTGCCCAAAGCAAAAATTCAAATTGTGGTCATCGTCAACAACCTGGGGCACAGTTCATGATAAAAACTCTCGTGTTTTGACAAATCAAAAGATTTGAATGAAAATCAATTGATGGAGTAAAATAATTTTGAAATTCACCTGGGCATGTCTGCCATTTCAAATAGTCAAACTTTTCGAAAATCGGTTTGTCTTTCTCTCCTTCATTTGCGTCAACGTAGTCTTGTCAAAATCCACTCATTTTACCAAAAGTCAAAAGCGTCATCTCAGTTTTGTCAATTCTCGACTCGTGGAAGTCATTTCAACGCATGGAAAAATACACCCCTGAGAGAAGCTCGTTGGGCTGAAAACCGCAAGGGCGGGCAGACCCAAGCAAAAATTAGAGCAAAAGCCTGCTAGGTTGAAAACCCGCAAGGGCGGCCTAGGCAAAAGTTAAGGCGGTTAATCAAAAGAGCTCGCTAGACCGAAAACCCGAAAGGGCGGTACTAGGCAAAATTTAGAGCGCAAAAGGAGAGTGTTAATACCCGAGTGAAACCATAGCCTGGACTGCGCTTGGACAATTGCTTGTCAAAACCATCAGAACTGGGGTTCGTCATTCACTGGGGCACCACAACTCGATGTCATCTACAGAGGCTTGCGTATGCCTAACTTCAAAACTCGGGTACAAACTTCAGCCCAAATCTAAAGCCTTGATCAAAGGAAAGTTTCAGTCCAAAGCTCGAGCCCTGACCAAAAACAAACTCCAACTCAGATTCAAGCCCTCAACGCAGGCAAATTCTAGCCCAAAATCCAAGATATCAGTCACCGGCCAAAGATAGTAAAGCAAAAAGGGTAATTAGATGTGTCCCCTATTTTTCAAAAAAAGGAATGTTGTCATCGTTGTCGTCAAGTGCCAAATCGCGAATCTCAAATGTTGTCCAAAAGTCAATCAACCAAGCTACGGTCTAATCGACCTAACGCTTCTTAGTCTCTCGAGCGACGGTCCAAAAGACCTAAGCTTCTCATTTAATCGAGCTATGGTCCAAAAGACCTAACGCTTCTTAGTCTCTCGAGCGACGGTCCAAAAGACCTAAGCTTCTCATTTAATCGAGCTATGGTCCAAAATACCTAACGCTTATTAGTCTCTCGAGCGACGGTCCAAAGGACCTAAGCTTCTCATTCAATCGGCAACGGCCAAGAGGGCCTAAACATCTCATTCAATTCGCAACGGCCAAAAGGGCCTAAGCTTCTCATTCAATCGGCGACGGTCAAAAGGACCTAAACTTCTTTGTTTATCAAGCAATGGTCAAAAGGACCTAAAACTTCTTTGTTTATCAAGCAATGGTCAAAAGGACCTAAAGCTTCTTTATCTATCGAGCTACAGTCAAAAGGATCTAAGCATCTCGGTCAATTGGGCTATGGTCTAACCGACCTAAAAGCCTCTTAGTTTCTCGGGCTACGGTCGAATTGACCTAAAAGCCTCTTCGTCTCTTGGGCTACGGTCTAATTGACCTAAAAGCCTCTTAGTTTCTCGGGCTACGGTCAAATTGACCTAAAAGCCTCTTCGTCTCTCGGGCTATGGTCGAATTGACCTAAAAGCCTCTTCGTCTCTCGGGCTACGGTCTAATTGACCTAAAAGCCTCTTCGTCTCTCGGGCTATGGTCTAAATGACCTAAAAGCCTCTTCGTCTCTCGGGCTACGGTCTAATGACCTAAAAGCCTCTTCGTCTCTCGGGCTACGATCTAATCGACCTAAAAGCCTCTTCAACTCTCGGGCTACGGTCTAATTGACCTAAAAGCCTCTTCGTCTCTCGGGCTACGGTCTAAATGACCTAAAAGCCCTTTCGTCTCTCGGGCTACGGTCGAATTGACCTAAAAGCCTATTCGTCTCTCGGGCTACGGTCTAAATGACCTAAAAGGCTCTTCGTCTCTCGGGCTACGGTCTAAATGACCTAAAAGCCTCTTCGTCTCTCGGGCTACGGTCTAACCGACCTAAAAGCCTCTTTGTTTCTCGGGCTACGGTTGAATTTACCTAAAAGCCTCTTCGTCTCTGAGAATGGTCGAATTGACCTAAAAGCCTATTCGTCTCTCGGGCTACGGTCTAAATGACCTAAAAGCCCTTTCGTCTCTCGGGCTACGGTCTAATTGACCTAAAAGCCCTTTCGTCTCTTGGGCTACGGTCTAATTGACCTAAAAGCCTCTTCGTCTCTCGAGCTACGGTCTAATTGACCTAAAAGCCTCTTCGTCTCTCGGGCTACGGTCTAAATGACCTAAAAGCCCTTTTGTCTCTCGGGCTACGGTCTAATTGACCTAAAAGCCCTTTCGTCTCTCGGGCTACAGTCTAATTGACCTAAAAGCCTCTTCGTCTCTCGGGCTACGGTCTAAATGACCTAAAAGCCTCTTCGTCTCTCGGGCTACAGTCTAATTGACCTAAAAGCCTCTTCGTCCCTCGGGCTACGGTCTAATTGACCTAAAAGCCTCTTCGTCTCTCGGGATATGGTCTAATTGACCTAAAAGCCACTTCGTCTCTCGGGCTACGGTCTAACCGACTTAAAAGCCTCTTGATTTCTAAGGCTACGGTCTAACCGACCTAAAAGCCTCTTAGTTTCTCAAGTTACGGTCTTACGCACCTAAAGTCTCTTCGTTTCTCTGGCTATGGTCTAACCGACCTGGGTGCCTTATTTATTTTTTTAGTTTCTCAAGCTGTGGTTCGTCCTCCGGGACTGCACTCTATCTAACACTTTGTCCTCCGTGACTTGCACTCAATCAGCACTTTGTCCTCTAGTACTCGCACTCTATCTGCACTTCGTCCTCTGGGACTGCACTTTGTCCTCTGGGACTT
Organism: Rhododendron molle; assembly: GCA_025413875.1. Lineage (NCBI taxonomy): Eukaryota > Viridiplantae > Streptophyta > Magnoliopsida > Ericales > Ericaceae > Rhododendron > Rhododendron molle. The sequence goes on along the minus strand of CM046388.1, from coordinate 31,806,307 downwards.
CACTTTGTTTAGCACTCGTCCTCCGGGACTTACTTTTGTCATACCTGCATTGATTTTGCATGCTTACGTAACATTCATTGACATCTCAACTTGTATCATCATTCATATATTGTCTCAATCGAATGTCAAATTCAAGTCTCTTTAGATGTTCGAGATTCAAATTATTCAATTTCAAGTCTCTTCCAAAATTCAAAATCTTCAAAATTCAAGTTATTCAAATTCAAGTCTCTTTTTCAAAATTCAAGCTTAAGTTATTTCTGGTCTCTCAAAATTCAAATCTCGTTTCAAAATTCAGGTCTCTCAAAATTCAAATCTTTTTCATAATGCAAGCTATTCAAACTCAAGGTCTCTTTCAAAGTTCAAGTCTCTTTCAAAATTTAAGCTATTCAAACTCAAAATCTCTTTCAAAGTTCAAGTCTCTTTCAAAATTCAAGTCTCCTTCAAAATTCAAACTTCCTTTCAAAATTCAAGTTTTTCAAAATTCAAGTCTCTATTCAAATTCAAGTCCCTTTTAAAATTCAAGCTATTCAAACTCAAAATCTCTTTCAAAGTTTAAGTCTCTTTCAAAATTCAAGCCATTCAAACTCAAGTCTCTATTCAAATTCAAGCTATTCAAATTCAAGTTTCTTTCAAAATTCAAAATCTGCAAAACTCAAGTTTTTCAAATTCAAGTCTCTTTCAAAATTCAAACTAAAATTACTTCCAAAACTCAAAATTCAAGTTTTTCAAAAAAAAAAAAAATCAAGAAAGCCGTGCCTAGATTAAAAAGCTCATTTTAGTCCCCCGGGACTCATCTCATTTTAGTCCTTCAGGGACTTGTCTCGTTTTAGTCCTTCGGGACTTGTCTTGCTTTCGACCTTCAGGGACTCGCCTCAAGGAATTTCACAACACTCGACACTTCAATCACTCAATCTTAGTTTACTTTAGCAATTTGTCCTCCGGGACTCGCTTTACTTGCATTGTCCCAATGGAACTACGCTAGTCTGATCCCTACAACGGGGTACGTAGGCAGCTCCATGAGCGCGACCACCTTTATTGCATTCTTGCATTTAACTTAAAGACTTTGGAGCGATGGATTGGGATGTCTAATCTTTAACGTCACTTACACCAAGCAATGGTACATAAGTTCCGTTAAAGAGGGACTACTGTAGACACCCCAATCTGGACTTCCGAATAATCTTTAAGTTTCCCCAATGATGAAATAAGGAAAAATATACCTTCGAGGCTTGGATTGTTGCTCCTTTGCTTCTCCTTTGCTACTCCTTCTTTAACCTCAAGAAAACCCCTTTTCAACCATGTAGGGTGGCCCCCAGTTCAATTGCAAAAGAGAAAAATGTGTTTATCTTGTCAAAAACAACTTTTTCCACGACACACTGAGGGTAAAATGGGCACACATTTCAATGTATAAAATGTCTTTGAGTGAAACCAATTGGGTTAGAAAGAGGACTCGACGAGCTTTCCAACGCTTCGAACCGCGTCCAAATCCGAGTTCGGGAGTGCCCGGGGCGCCCTCGCGAAGTTCAGTCTGTTGTGCTGACTCACAAACCGCACGGCACTTCAAAAGGGCGCACGGCACCTCAGAAGGGCGTACGGCACCTCAGAAAATTCAAAAAATCACTTCACCGCACGGCATTTTAATTCAAAAATCACTCCATCGCGCGGCATTCAGGAGGAGCGTCTGACAGATTCCCATGCGCGTCAGCTGATTGGGCAGAGCACATTTCTCACGTTTTTTTCATTCTTTGGGTGCTCTCCAAGTATCTTTTTACCTATAAATACACCCCCTCTCTAGTTGAGAAGTACCCCTTCAACTCCAAGTAAAGTTACTATGCCATTTTTTTGGCTCTCACTCTTTCTCTCTAAAAATACTCCCTTTTGATTTTCTTTCTACAACTTCTTTCACCCACCACTACTATACACATCTCTCTCTCTCTACACCAATTTGCTCTCAAGTCTCTCAAGTTCAATCCAAATCAACTTCCATTCCTCCACCTTCAAGCACATCCAAGCTTCGATCAAAAGGTATAAATCCATTTCCTTGGGCTAAACTACATTTAGCCTTGAGGGGAGCCGATCGAGGCCCTTCTCGGTCTTCCTATACCAAGCTTGGGTCTCAAACGAGCTTTACATTCAAAGTCTTTCTTTACTTTTCTTTTTCTTTTCTTTTTTTTTTACTTTTTCTTTTCATATTTCGACTAATATTGCTTAAAAATCATGCGGGTACATTCTAGATTCAAGTTTCATGTTAAAAGTCCTTTTTTTTACTTCATGAGTTCTTTCAATATTTCAAAAAGATTTTAACATTATTTTACATGATAAGATGAACAAATGGGTCTCATAAATCATTTTTCAAAGATTCGGAAAATATAACAAACTATTTTGCGGACCTATGGGTTGTTCTATCATGTAAAAGCAAACTGATTCTGGAATGTGCAGACAGGTGTACCGCACGGTACTTTGGTTGTACCGTGCGATGCATCCGGTGTATCGCACGGCACCTCTTGTGGTATTGACAGTCTGTTATGATGTTGTTATTTCATTTCCTGTACATTGCTCATCCATTTCATACCGTACAGTTCGCACCACAAGCACGCCAATGTGTTATATTATATCCCGTGTCCCTTTCCCGTACATGTTTTAAGGTTAAGCTTTCCAAATGATATTAAATCCCCCATTTAAAATGCTTAGTAGAGACCGGTTTTACCGGGCGAGCGGGGTGCTTTTTCAACAAAACCTTCCCCGTTCGTAACGTGGCTCCCGGATCCAAAATCTCAACGTTTTCGCTAGACCAAAAGCCTTTCTTTTTCAAATCAAACTCTCGGTTTCTCGGATCATCCATCTCAAAAATCCGGGTGGCGACTCTTCGAGTTAGCGCTTTTCGGGCGCGGGAGCCCACAACACTCATGTAACAATACTGATTTTTACTAAATAAAAATTTCGTTGTTACGTTTGGAAATTCTTTGATTATACTTGGATGGTCTATAAATCCCTTCTATTTGCTAACGATCAGTCATAATTAGATTGAAGCCTTATAATTACGATTCTTGGCTGGAAATCCTACTAGACTAGTATAGTTAGTTTTTAACCAATTAGTTCAAGTAACCTAACTACCATTTCATCTAGTTACTTTCTCCTAACCCTGGGTGAACTCCTTGAACCCTTTGAACCTCATGAACCTCTCAACCGTAGATGAACCTTTTGAACCTTCTAATGAGAACCCGTTGGACCTTTAGCTTTACCCAATGGTCGATAAATGCTAGGGAAATCTTTACCCATTGGACAATAGAAAACCCAGATAGTACCTTACTAGATTTTGTAAAAGTACATAGCTATAGTTATATATAGATATATATATACACATATGCTTAAAGTACATAGATATTATTTAGGTATAGAAAGTACCTCATCCTTTATCCATTGGACAATAACCGTTAAGAGAATTATTACCCATTGGTTAATAGCTTAGCCTTGCCAATAAGTACTAGGGTTTATTAATTTAGTCATTTATTAGATTGTCCATGTGTTTGAAAGCTTAAAATATGTATAAATACCTTATAGATTATTACCCTAGATTTCCTAGGTACATTGGTCCATTATTTTAATACAACCATGTGTGTATTAGAATAGTTTATTAGGATTTGAAATCTACCTAGATTGCATGGTACATCTTTATATATATATATATATATATATATATATATATATTATTGTAAAGTACACATGTGTTTAATAGAATTGTTTATTTGAAAATCTTTACACTTGAAAATCTATTAGATTATATAGTACCCTAGTGTACATCCTTATATATATATTACTTGTACTTAGATATATATATATATATATACATATGTATGTACAAGAGAGAGAGAGAGAGAGAGATTGCCGAAAGGAGAGAGAGAGAATGGCCGAGAGAGAGAGAGAGAGAGAGAGAGAGAGAAAGAGGAAGAGAGAGGAAGAGAGGGAAATTTTGTAGTACCTTGGCCTTGATCTTCTTGCATTGTACTTTGATTTGAATACAATCCATGGTTGTATACTTTCCCAGCAATTCCAATTGCCTTTATCCTTATTTGTACCCTAAAATCACTAAATCTTGTACAATCCCTCCTTTCTTCCACCAAAATCTTCCATAATCCAATCCAAAGTACCAAAACCTAGCCTTGCATGCCTTAAACTAGGTAGAAGTTGTACAAGCAACCCATGACCTAATCCATCAAGCTTTCAATCAAGCTTGAAAGAAAAAAAAATCAAAGATACGAGAGAGAGAGGGAGAGAGAGTTCGGCTAGAGAGAGAGAGATAGGAGAGTCTTCGCCTATAAATAGCAAGCCATTCCAAGCTTAAACTCACACCTCCTCCATTGTCACACCCTCGATTTTCAACATAATTATAAAGGATTTTCCATAAATAAGACCTCACACTATTCCGGACGATTCCCCAAAATAATGTAGCCTTTTCCATTCCCATCATCTCATTCCAAACATCCAAGGGTTTCCAAAATATTACAACTTTGGCTTCGTGGCCCGAATTAACTTAAATATCAAATATTCATAAGCTAAAGGTTCACAACATTTTTATGCCAAAGAATTATCAAATGAAGTTACAATTTCATCTTCTCAAAAAAAATGAATTACAAAGATGACTCGGTAACTCCTCTATGTTAGCCATCAAAACGGTGTCCACAACCAAGCACACAAATATGCCGCTACCGCCCTGGGTTAGTACCTGAAAATGATGGAAGGTCTGAGCTACACTAGCCCAGTAGAAAACTCTAGTCTAACAATGTATGTAGATGAAATGTAGAAAAGATGAATAAATGAACGACTGGATCAAGAATCAGTGAGGGATCGACAAGAGCAAACCAATTTTGCACTTCTTTTCTAAAACCGGTCACATGCTTTAATAAACGATTTCTGAAAATCACCAAATGCCAAAGCGTGTCCCGTTCAAGTGCCATGAGCCGAAGCTCCTGCCGGGCCAATTAAAGGACTCCGATGTCCTCTGCCAGGCACCTTACCTATAGGGAGGTCCTGAAAGATCAAATACGAGCATATAGCTCCTGCCGGGCCAATTAAAGGACCCCGATGTCCTCTGCCAGGCACTCACCCGTCGATGAGTCCTAAATGTTCTCGTGGCGTTCGTAATGTTTCAAAATACCTTTAACCATCATGTTTGTACCGTTCAAATCCAACTTTTATATAAAACGATTTTCGTAAGTCTACGTTCGAACGAGCATTAAAATCATAGATACATTCAACAAGTCATCGAAAAATAGGAGCAACAAAGTTAGGAGTTGTTCGGGAGGTGTTTGGATGAGTTGGAAGTGATTGAGAACCAAAACGGTGAAAAATGAAGCAAAACAGTGAAAGCTGGAACTAAGCAACAGCTATCGATACCTAACACAAAGGTATCGATACCTTTTGGTCAAAAATGGTTCCAGACGCAAGGGTATCGATAACAATGGCAAATGGTATCGATAACAAGTGGTTTTCTAGGTTTTGGACACAAAGGTATCGATAACAATAGCAAATGGTATCGATAACAAGTGGTTTTCTAGGTTTTGGACACAAAGGTATTGATAACAATGGCGAAGGTATCGATAACAAGTGATTTTCTGGGTTTTGGAACACAAAGGTATCGATAACAAAGCCTATGGTATCGATAACAAAGGCTGTTCGAGCAGATTCTCTGCAGATTTTCATGGGTTTCTCAACATCAACAACACCAACAACAATGACCACGATCAATGGCACAAATCAAGCCATAGAAACACGTCATATACTTATATTGAGAGTTAGAACTTCCTACCTCAAGATCCAAGAACGAATTTGCAAGATTTCTCAAGCCCTAGCTCCAATCTTGAAAACGAAAGGATTTCGCCTCTACCGAGCTTACACCGGAGCAATTCGGGCTACAATACGCGAAGGGATGATGGATTGAAGGTAGCTTTGTGTGGGTTTTGGGTGGCTTTGAGAGAAATAGTGAGAGTGAGCCGAGAGAGAGTGAGAGTCGGGAGAGAACGGGGAGTGAGATTGAAGAAAGAGGGGATTTTTATTCCCTAGTCTCATACACACACACATATATGCATACACTACACACTCTTCACACATTTACTCCCCAAATAAAACATTTTAACACATTGACCCAACTTTCCAATTTCAAAGTCAATCTCATCCTTTTTATTTCCCGTAAATCATTTAAATAGATTAAAAAGGAAAACAAAAATTTTCGGTCTTTACACTCTACCCACCTTAAAGAAAATTTCGTCCTCGAAATTTAACCAATCATGCTCAACTAAGACATGCTTCACATAGATATGCAACAAATAAGACGATCAATATTAAGCAACAAGTCAAATAGCATGAAACTCAAACTTAAACACTCACATCGATCTATATCGGAAATAAATGCGGATATTTTGCTCAAACTTCGTCCTCTCGTTCCCATGTTGACTCCTCGCTACCTTGACTACTCCAAAAGACTCGCACTAATGGTATCGTCTTACCCCTCAACACTTGATCACGCGAGTCTAGGATACGTATCGGCTCTTCCTCGTAAGATGCATCGGCTTCCAATTCGAGTTCGGACCACTCTAGTACGTGAGACGGATCCGGTTCGTACTTCCTCAGCATAGATACAAGAAAAACGTCATGCACATTCGATAACTTCGGCGGCAAGGCTAAACGGTATGCAACCTCCCCGATTTTCTCGATAATATCGAACGGACCGATGTAACGCGGTGAAAGCTTTCCTTTCTTCCCAAAATGTGACAAGCCTCGACGTGGCGATACTTTGAGAAACACATGATCTCCCACCTCAAATGATAACGGACGACGACGACGATCGGCATAGCTCTTTTGTCGGCTTTGAGCGGTTAGCAACCTTCGGCGAATTGTCTTGACTTGTTCGGTTGTTCTCTCTTGAGCCTCTAATAGTCGTTGACGAATCGATGTCGTACTCTCGGTGGTTTCTCTAATCATATCCGGCCCCACTAACATCACCTCTCCCAATTCGGTCCAACATACGGGTGATCGACACAGTCTCCCATATAGGGCTTCATATGGCGCCAACTCGATACTCGATTGATAACTATTGTTGTATGCGAACTCTACCAACGGCAAATGTTCTTCCCAACTACCCCGGAAATCCATAACGCAAGCCCGAAGCATATCCTCGAAAGTCTGAATAGTTCGCTCGGATTGACCATCGGTTTGTGGGTGATAAGCAATGCTAAACAAGAGATTCGTCCCCAAAGCGGCCGGCAAACTCTGCCAAAAATGTGCGGTGACCTCGGATCTTGATCGGATACAATGGATACGGGAATCCCGTGAAGCTGAATGATCTCCCGAACATACAAACGGCCAAGCGCTTCCATGGAATCGGTAGTATGGATAGGTAGAAAATGAGCGGTCTTGGTGAAACGGTCCACAATAACCCAAATTGCATCGTGCCCCCTCGGTGATCTTGGCAAACCCGTAACAAAGTCCATCGTCACATTCTCCCATTTCCATTCGGCCACCGGTAATGGTTGTTGTTCTCCCGCGGGTCGTTGATGTTCTGCTTTCACTTGTTGACACGTCAAACACTTGGACACAAAGATCACCACATCTCTCTTCATTCCTGGCCACCAAAATTGCCTACGCAGGTCGTGATACATCTTTGTTCCTCCCGGGTGAACGGCTAAAGGTGAGTGGTGGAACTCTCATAGGATTTCCTGTCGACACGAAACGGGTACAAACAACTTCCCTCGATAACGCAAGCTTTGATCGGAGTGAGTCATCCACCCTTCTTGAGCACATCCGCTAAGGAATTTAGTACGAAGTTCCTCTGCTTCTCCATCATGTTGTTGAGCTTCTACAACTCGTGCAGACAAGGTCGATTGAACAATGAGATTGCACAATGTAACTCCCTCTTGAATTTCCTCGAAGTGCAAAGCAAGATGGCCTAAATCGTTCACCATCTTCCACTCACGTACGGCTAAGCTTGCTAAATGTATCAGTTTTCTACTCAAAGCGTCGGCCACGACATTCGCCTTACCCGGATGATAATGCAACTCGAAGTCATAATCTTCTAAGTGTTCCATCCAGCGACGTTGACGCAAGTTAAGCTCCTTTTGAGAAAAGAGGTATTTTAGGCTCTTATGATCGGAAAAGACTTCGAATCTCTCGCCGTAAAGATAGTGACGCCAACTCTTCAAAGCAAAAACAACGGCCGCGAGTTCTAGGTCATGAGTCGGATAGTTTCGCTCGTGGGTTTTCAATTGTCTCGATCCATATGCCACTACTCGTCCCGCTTGCATCAATACGCACCCCAACTCTTCCTTAGATGCATCACAATATACGGAGTAACCAACTCCACGCTCGGGCACAATCAAAACCGGTGCGGTAGTCAATCGCCTCTTCAATTCCTCAAAGGCCGCCTCACACGAGTCATTCCATACGAATCGAGTCCCCTTACGAGTTACCTAGTCATCGGTGCTGCTAGACGAGAAAAGTCAAGAACAAAACGGCGATAGTACCCGGCCAACCCTAAAAAGCTTCGAATCTCAAACACGTTCTTCGGTCGCTGCCAGTTCATAATGGATTCTATCTTTCCCGGATCGACGGACACACCTCCTTTCGAAACCACGTGACCTAAAAATTTGACCTCAGGTAACCAAAACTCGCACTTACTAAGCTTGGCGTACAAACGATGTTCCCTCAAAAGTTCAAGGATGATGGTAAGATGAATTTGGTGTTCCTCCTCCGTAGATGAATAAATGAGAATGTCATCGACGAATACAACTATGAAATGATCGAGGTAAGCACGAAAAATATGATTCATGAAGTCCATGAAAGTAGCCGGAGCGTTCGTCAAACGGAATGGCATCACAACGAATTCATAATCACCATAGCGAGTGCGGAAAGTAGTTTTAGGAATATCCTCTCTACGGACCCTTAATTGGCGATAACCGGACCTCAAATCGATTTTCGAAAAGCAAGTTGCACCTCGGAGTTGATCAAACAAGTCATCGATTCTTGGCATGGGATACTTATTATTAACGGTCCCACGGTTGAGCTTACGGTAATCGATGCACAATCGAAGTGAACCATCCTTCTTCTGAGCAAACAATGCCGGTGCTCCCCACGGTGATGTGCTAGGACGAATAAACCCCAAATTCTCTAACTCCTGCAGCTGAACTTTTAACTCTCTAAGTTCGGCAGGTGCAAAACGATAAGGAGGAATCGATATAGGAGCGGTGCCTGGGAGCAAGTCTATCGTGAATTCGATTTCTCTCTCTGGGGGCAAACCACGTAACTCTTCTGGAAACACATCGGGAAATTCACGAACCTCTATAGGTAACTCTCCACGTGTAGACAAATCCTCATCTAACGTCAAACTCGCCAACATAAAGTAAACCGACTCTCTTTCCCGAGACCCACACAAATACAATGCTAACGGTTCTCGACGCTCTCCCTAGGAGCTTGGTTCAGAAGATTTGCAGCTGTAAGTGCCGCAACGAGATCCCTAGCGAATTGAGTCTGATTAGGAGATACTCTTGCACCTCGACCGGCCCCAGCCCCCGGATTCCCACCAAGATTTTCCCCGTGCTGACTAACCTCATCCTCAGGAGGTACCCCACGGCCACGGCCTCGACCTCGACCACCCCGGTTTCCAATCCCACCTCGTATAACGCGCGGTCTCGGAGGCATCTAGCCACACGACATAAAAAAGAAGACTATTAACCACAACAACATAACTATGAGGTCTAAGCCCTCAACTTCCCAACACGGGTTACCAACTCTACACAACTCTACGATAATGGAAATGCAATGTCAAGTAATCACGTAAATGTTAGACACACAAGCATGCACAAATTTATGTTAAAAGGCATGACATTTTGAACCCATGAGACGAAATGTCTCCCCACGGTCTCTAAGTGTTCTAAACCTATGCTCTGATACCAAGTTGTCACACCCTCGATTTTCAACATAATTATAAAGGATTTTCCATAAATAAGACCTCACACTATTCCGGACGATTCCCCAAAATAATGTAGCCTTTTCCATTCCCATCATCTCATTCCAAACATCCAAGGGTTTCCAAAATATTACACCTTTGGCTTCGTGGCCCGAATTAACTTAAATATCAAATATTCATAAGCTAAAGGTTCACAACATTTTTATGCCAAAGAATTATGAAATGAAGTTACAATTTCATCTTCTCAAAAAAAATGAATTACAAAGATGACTCGATAACTCCTCTATGTTAGCCTTCAAAACGGTGTCCACAACCAAGCTCACAAATATACCGCTACCGCCCTGGGTTAGTACCTGAAAATGATGGAAGGTCTGAGCTACACTAGCCCAGTAGAAAACTCTAGTCTAACAATGTATGCAGATGACATGTAGAAAAGATGAATAAATGAACGACTGGATCAAGAATCAGTGAGGGATCGACAACAGCAAACCAATTTTGCACTTCTTTTCTAAAACCGGTCACATGCTTTAATAAACGATTTTTGAAAATCACCAAATGCCAAAGCGTGTCCCGTTCAAGTGTCATGAGCCGAAGCTCCTGTCGGGCCATTTATAGGGCTCCAATGTCCTCTGCCAGGCACCTTACCCATAGGGAGGTCCTGAAAGATCAAATACGAGCATATAGCTCCTGCCGGGCCAATTAAAGGACCCCGATGTCCTCTGCCAGGCACTCACCCGTCGATGAGTCCTGAATGTTCTCGTTGCGTTCGTAATGTTTCAAAATCCCTTTAACCGTCATGTTTGTACCGTTCAAATCCAACTTTTATATAAAACGATTTTCGTAAGTCTACGTTCGAACGAGCATTAAATCATAGATACTTTCAACAAGTCATCGAAAAATAGGAGCAACCAAGTTAGGAGTTGTTCGGGAGTTGTTTGGATGAGTTGGAAGTGCTTGAGAACCAAAACGGTGAAAAATGAAGCAAAACAGTGAAAGCTGGAATTAAGCAACAGGTATCGATACCTAACACAAAGGTATCGATACCTTTTGGTCAAAAATGGTTCCAGACGCAAAGGTATCGATGACAATGGCAAATGGTATCGATAACAAGTGGTTTTCTAGGTTTTGGACACAAAGGTATTGATAACAATAGCAAATGGTATCGATAACAAGTGGTTTTCTAGGTTTTGGACACAAAGGTATCGATAACAATGGCAAATGGTATCGATAACAAGTGGTTTTTTGGGTTTTGGACACAAAGGTATCGATAACAATGGCAAAGGTATCGATAACAAGTGATTTTCTGGGTTTTGGAACATAAGGGTATCGATAACAAAGCCTATGGTATCGATAACAAAGGCTGTTCGAGCAGATTCTCCGCAGATTTTCATGGGTTTCTCAACATCAACAACACCAACAACAATGACCACGATCAATGGCACAAATCAAGCAATAGAAACACGTCATATACATATATTGAGAGTTAGAACTTCCTACCTCAAGATCCAAGAACGAATTTGCAAGATTTCTCAAGCCCTAGCTCCAATCTTGAAAACGAAAGGATTTCGCCTCTACCGAGCTTACACCGGTGCAATTCGGGCTACAATACACGAAGGGATGATGGATTGAAGGTAGCTTTGTGTGGGTTTTTGGGTGGCTTTGAGAGAAATAGTGAGAGGGAGCCGAGAGAGAGTGAGAGTCGGGAGAGAACGGGGAGTGAGATTGAAGAAAGAGGGGATTTTTATTCCTTAGTCTCATACACACACACATATATGCATACACTACACACTCTTCACACATTTACTCCCCAAATAAAACATTTTAACACATTGACCCAACTTTCCAATTTCAAAGTCGATCTCATCCTTTTTATTTCCCGTAAATCATTTAAATAGATTAAAAAGGAAAACAAAAATTTTCGGTTTTTTACACTCCACCCTCCTTAAAGAAAATTTCGTCCTTGAAATTTAACCAATCATGCTCAACTAAGACATGCTTCACATAGATATGCAACAAATAACACGATCAGTATTAAGCAACAAGTCAAATAGCATGAAACTCAAACTTAAACACTCACATCGATCTATATCGGAAATAAGTGCGGATATTTTGCTCAAACTTCGTCCTCTCGTTCCGTGGTTGACTCCTCGCTACCTTGACTACTCCATAAGACTCGCACTAATGGTATCGTCTTACCCCTCAACACTTGATCACGCGAGTCTAGGATACGTATCGACTCGTCCTCGTAAGATGCATCGGCTTCCAATTCGAGTACGTCAGACGGATCCGGTTCGTACTTCCTCAGCATAGATACATGAAAAACGTCATGCACATTCGATAAGTTCGCCGGCAAGGCTAAACGGTATGCAACCTCCCCGATTTTCTCGATAATATCGAACGGACCGATGTAACGCGGTGAAAGCTTTCCTTTCTTCCCAAAATGTGACAAGCCTCGACGTGGCGATACTTTGAGAAACACATGATCTCCCACCTCAAATGATAACGGACGACGACGACGATCGGCATAGCTCTTTTGTCGGCTTTGAGCGGTTAGCAACCTTCGGCGAATTGTCTTGACTTGTTCGGTTGTTCTCTCTTGAGCCTTTAATAGTCGTTGACGAATCGATGTCGTACTCTTGGTGGTTTCTCTAATCATATCCGGCCCCACTAACGTCGCCTCTCCCAATTCGGTCCAACATACGGGTGATCGACACGGTCTCCCATATAGGGCTTCATACGGCACCATCTCGATACTCGATTGATAACTATTGTTGTATGCGAACTCTACCAACGGCAAATGTTCTTCCCAACTACCCCGGAAATCCATAACGCAAGCCCGAAGCATATCCTCCAAAGTCTGAATAGTTCGCTCGGATTGACCATCGATTTGTGGGTGATAAGCAGTGCTGAACAAGAGATTCATCCCCAAAGCGGCTTGCAAACTCTGCCAAAAACGTGCGGTGAACCTCGGATCTCGATCGGATACAATGGATACGGGAATCCCCTGAAGCCGAATGATCTCCCGAACATACAAACGGCCAAGCGCTTCCAAGGAATTGGTAGTATGGATAGGTAGAAAATGAGCGGTCTTGGTGAAACGGTCCACAATAACCCAAATAGCATCGTGCCCCCTCGGTGATCTCGGCAAACCCGTAACAAAGTCCATCGTCACATTCTCCCATTTCCATTCGGCCACCGGTAACGGTTGTAGTTCTCCCGCGGGTCGTTGATGTTCTGCTTTCACTTGTTGACACGTCAAACACTTGGACACAAAGATCACCACATCTCTCTTCATTCCTGGCCACCAAAATTGCCTACGCAAGTCGTGATACATCTTTGTTCCTCCCGGATGAACGGCTAAAGGTGAGTGATGGAACTCTCGTAGGATTTCCTCTCGACATGAAACGGGTACAAACAACTTCCCTCGATAACGCAAGCTTTGATCGGAGTGAATCATCCACCCTTCTCGAGCACTTCTGCTAAGGAATTTAGTATGAAGTTCCTCTGCTTCTCCATCGTGTTGTTGAGCTTCTACAACTCGTGCAGACAAGGTTGATTGAACAGTGAGATTGCACAATGTAACTCCCTCTTGAATTTCCTCGAAGTGCAAAGCAAGATGGCCTAAATCGTTCACCATCTTCCACTCACGTACGGCTAAGCTCGCTAAGTGTATCGGTTTTCTACTCAAAGCGTCGGCCACGACATTCGCCTTACCCGGATGATAATGCAACTCGAAATCATAATCTTCTAAGTGTTCCATCCAGCGACGTTGACGCAAGTGAAGCTCCTTTTGATAAAAGAGGTGTGGGCTCCCGCGCCCGAAAAGCGCTAACTCGAAGAGTCGCCACCCGGATTTTTGAGATGGATGATCCGAGAAACCGAGAGCTTGATTTGAAAAAGAAATGCTTTTGGTCTAGCGAAAACGTTGAGATTTTGGATCCGGGAGCCACGTTACGAACGAGGAAAGTTTTGTTGAAAAAGCACCCCGCTCGCCCGGTAAAATCGATCTCTACTAAGCATTTTAAATGGGGGATTTAATATCATTTGAAAAACTTAACTTTAAAACATATACGGGAAAGGGACACGGGATTAAATATAACACCTTGGCGTGCTTGTGGTGCGAACTGTACAGTATGAAATGGATAGCAATGTACAGAAAATGAAATAACAACATCACAACAGACTGTCAATACCACAAGAGGTGCCGCGCGATACACCGGGTGCATCGCACGGTACAACCAAAGTACCGTGCGGTACACCTGTCTGCACATTCCAGAATCAGTTTGCTTTTACATGATAGAACAACCCATAGGTCCGCAAAATAGTTTGTTATATTTTCCGAATCTTCGAAAAATGATTTATGAGACCCATTTATTCATCTTATCATGTAAAATAATGTTAAAAGCTTTTCGGAATATTGAAAGAACTCATGAAGTAAAAAAAGGACTTTTAACATGAAACTTGAATATAGAATGTACCCGCACGATCTTTAAGCAATATTAGTCAAAATATGAAAAGAAAATGCAAAAAAGAAAAGAAAAAGAAAAGAAAAGAAAGATTTTGAATGTAAAGCTCGTTTGAGACCCAAGCTCGGTATAGAAAGACCGAGAAGGGTCTCGATCGGCTCCCCTCAAGGCTAAATGTGGTTTAGCCCAAGGAAATGGATTTATACCTTTTGATCGAAGCTTGGATGTGCTTGAAGGTGGAGGAATGGAAGTTGATTTGGATTGAACTTGAAAGATTTGAGAGCAAATGGGTGTAGAGAGAGGGAGAGATGTGTATAGTGGTGGTGGGTGTAAGAAGTTGTAGAGAGAGAATCAAAAGAGAGTATTTTTAGAGAGAGAGAGTGAGAGCCAAAAAAATGGCAGAGTAACTTTACTTGGAGTTGAAGGGGTGCTTTTCAACTAGAGAGGGGGTGTATTTATAGGCAAAAAGATACTTGGAGAGCACCCAAAGAATGAAAAAAATGTGAGAAATGTGCTCTGCCCAATCAGCTGACGCGCATCGGTCAGACGCTCCTCCTGAATGCCGCGCGATGGAGTGATTTTTGAATTAAAATGCCGTGTGGAGGAGTGATTTTTGAATTTTCTGAGGTGCCGTGCGCCTTCAGGTGCCGTGCGCCCTTTTGAAGTGCCGTGCGGTTTGTGAGTCAGCACAACACACTGAACTTCGCGAGGGCGCCCCGGACACTCCCGAACTCGGATTTGGACGCGGTTCGAAGCGTTGGAAAGCTCGTCGAGTCCTCTTTCTAACCCAATTGGTTTCACTCAAAGACATTTTATACATTGAAATGTGTGCCCATTTTACCCTCAATGTGTCATGGAAAAAGTTATTTTTGACAAGATAAACACATTTTTCTCTTTTGCAATTGAACCGGGGGCCACTCTACATGGTTGAAAAGGGGTTTTCTTGAGGTTAAAGAAGGAGTAGCAAAGGAGTAGCAAAGGAGCAACAATCCAAGCCTCGAAGGTATATTTTTCCTTATTTCATCATCGGGGAAACTTAAAGATTATTCAGGGGTCCAGATTGGGGTGTCTATAGTAGTCCCTCTTTAACGGAACTTAGGTATCATTGCTTGGTATAAGTGACGTTAAAGATTAGACATCCCAATCCATCAATCCAAAGTCTTTAAGTCAAATGCAAGAATGCAATAAAGGTGGTCGCGCTCATGGAGCTGCCTACGTACCCCGTTGTAGGGATCAGACCAACGTAGTTCAGTTGGGACGATGCAATGTGAAAAGACAAGTCCCAGAGGACAAAACCGTGCAGAGAAAAACAATAGAGTGCTTGCGGTGTGGTGTATCATGCAAAACATCGTTGAAAAACTTGAGACAAGCCCTCGGGAGGCGAAAATCTAATTTTGAATTTTTGAGACGAGCCCTCGGGAGGCGAAAATAGAATTTTGAATTTTTGAGACGAGCCCTCGGGAGGCGAGAGTTGAATTTTTAAGACGAGCCTTCGGGAGGCGAAAATTGAATTTTGAATTTTGAAAGAGATTTTGAATTTGAATAGCTTGAATTTTGTAAGGGACTTGAATTTGAATAGCTTGAATTTGAATAGAGACTTGAGTTGGAATGGCTTTGAATTTTGAAAGAGACTTGAACTTTGAAGGAGACCTTGAGTTTGAATAGCTTGAATTTTGAAAAGCTTGAATTTGAATAGAGACTTGAGTTTGAATGACTTGATTTTTGGAAGACTTGAATTTGAATAACTTGAATTTTCGAAGAGACCGGAAATTGAATTTTGAAAAGCTTGATTTTGTGAAAGTGGTTTGAACTTGAAGAACTTGACGTTCGATTGAGACAATACATGAATGGTGATGCAAGTTGATATATCATTGAATGTCACGTAAGCATGCAAAATCAATGCAAGTATGACAAAAGTAAGTCCCGGAGGACAAAGTGCTAGACAAGTGAAGTACCAAAGGACAAAGTGCGAGACAGAGTGAAGTGCCAGAGGACGAAGTGCAGTTCCAGAGTGCAAATAGAGTGCAAGTAGGACGAACCACTACTCGAGAGACTAAAAGGCTTCTAGGTTGGTTAGACCGTAGCCCGAGAGATTGAGAGGCTTTTAGGTCAGTTAGACCGTAGCCCGATAGACGAAGAGACTTTAGGTCGGTAAGACCGTAGCCCGAAAGACTAAGAGGCTTTTAGGTCAATTAGACCGTAGCCCGAGAGACGAAGAGACTTTAGGTCGGTTAGACCGTAGCCCGAGAAACTAAGAGGCTTTTAGGTCAATTAGACCGTAGCCCGAGAGACGAAGAGGCTTTTAGGTCATTTAGACCGTAGCCCGAGAGACGAAGAGGCTTTTAGGTCAATTAGACCGTAGCCCGAGAGACGAAAGGGCTTTTAGGTCAATTAGACCGTAGCCCGAGAGACGAAGAGGCTTTTAGGTCATTTAGACCGTAGCCCGAGAGACGAAGAGGCTTTTAGGTCATTTAGACCGTAGCCCGAGAGACGAAGAGGCTTTTAGGTCAATTAGACCGTAGCCCGGGAGACGAAGATGCTTTTAGGTCATTTAGACCGTAGCCCGAGAGACGAAGAGGCTTTTAGGTCAATTAGACCGTAGCCCGAGAGACGAAAGGGCTTTTAGGTCAATTAGACCGTAGCCCGAGAGACGAAGAGGCTTTTAGGTCATTTAGACCGTAGCCCGAGAGATGAAGAGGCTATTAGGTCAATTAGACCGTAGCCTGAGAGACGAAAGGGCTTTTAGGTCAATTAGACCGTAGCCCGAGAGACGAAAGGGCTTTTAGGTCATTTAGACCGTAGCCCGAGAGATGAAGAGGCTTTTAGGTCAATTCGACCGTAGCCCGAGAAACGAAGAGGATTTAGGTCGGTTAGACCGTAGCCCGAGAGACGAAGAGGCTTTAAGGTCATTTAGACCGTAGCCCGAGAGACGAAGAGCCTTTTAGGTCATTTAGACCGTAGCCCGAGAGACGAAGAGGCTTTTAGGTCATTTAGACCGTAGCCCAAGAAACGAAGAGGCTTTTAGGTCGGTTAGACCGTAGCCCGAGAGACGAAGAGGCTTTTAGGTCATTTAGACCGTAGCCCGAGAGACGAAGAGGCTTTTAGGTCAATTAGACCGTAGCCCGAGAGACGAAGAGGATTTTAGGTCAGTTAGACCGTAGCCCGAGAGACGAAGAGGCTTTTAGGTCATTTAGACCGTAGCCCGAGAGACGAAGAGGCTTTTAGGTCAATTAGACCGTAGCCCGAGAGACAAAAGGGCTTTTAGGTCGGTTAGACCGTAGCCCGAGAGACGAAGAGGCTTTTAGGTCAATTAGACCGTAGCCCGAGAGACGAAGAGGCTTTTAGGTCATTTAGACCGTAGCCTGAGAGACGAGGAGGCTTTTAGGTCAATTAGACCGCAGCCCGAGAGACGATTGGGCTTTTAGGTCAATTAGACCGTAGCCCGAGAGACGAAGAGGCTTTTAGGTCATTTAGACCGTAGCCAGAGAGACGAAGAGGCTTTTAGGTCAATTAGACCGTAGCCCGAGAGACGGAAGGGCTTTTAGGTCAATTAGACCGTAGCCCGAGAAACCAAGAGACTTTAGGTCGGTAAGACCGTAGCCCGAAAGACTAAGAGGCTTTTAGGTCAATTAGACCGTAGCCCAAGAGACGAAGAGACTTTAGGTCGGTTAGACCGTAGCCCGAGAGACGAAGAGACTTTAGGTCGGTTAGACCGTAGCCCGAGAGACGAAGAGACTTTAGGTCGGTTAGACCGTAGCCCGAGAAACTAAGAGGCTTTTAGGTCAATTAGACCGTAGCCCGAGAGACGAAGAGGCTTTTAGGTCAATTAGACCATAGCCCGAGAGACGAAGAGGCTTTTAGGTCATTTAGACCGTAGCCCGAGAGACGAAGAGGCTTTTAGGTCAATTAGACCGTAGCCCGAGAGACGAAGAGGCTTTTTGGTCAATTAGACCGTAGCCCGAGAGACGAAGGGGCTTTTAGGTCAATTAGACCGTAGCCCGAGAGACGAAGAGGCTTTTAGGTCAATTAGACCGTAGCCCGAGAGACGAAGAGACTTTAGGTCGGTAAGACCGTAGCCCGAGAGACGAAGAGGCTTTTAGGTCAATTAGACCGTAGCCCGAGAAACTAAGAGGCTTTTAGGTCATTTCGACCGTAGCCCGAGAGACGAAGAGGCTTTTAGGTCAATTAGACCGTAGCCCGAGAGACAAAGAGGCTTTTAGGTCAATTAGACCGTAGCCCGAGAGACGAAGAGGCTTTTAGGTCAATTAGACCGTAGCCCGAGAGACGAAGAGGCTTTTAGGTCAATTAGACCGTAGCCCGAGAGACTAAGAGGCTTTTAGGTCATTTAGACCGTAGCCCGAGAGACGAAGAGCCTTTTAGGTCAATTAGACCGTAGCCCGAGAGACGAAGAGGCTTTTAGGTCAATTCGACCGTAGCCCGAGAAACTAAGAGGCTTTTAGGTCGGTTAGACCGTAGCCCGATTGACCGAGATGCTTAGAACCTTTTGACTGTAGCTCGATAGATAAAGAAGCTTTAGGTCCTTTTGACCATTGCTTGATAAACAAAGACGTTTTAGGTCCTTTTGACCATTGCCGATTGACTGAGAAGCTTAGGCCCTTTTGGCCGTCGCTCGAGAGACTAAGAAGCGTTAGGTCTTCTTGACCACCGCTTGATTGAATGAGAAGCTTAGGTCCTTTGGACCGTCGCTCGAGAGACTAAGAAGCGTTAGGTCTTTTGGACCATAGCTCGATTAAATGAGAAGCTTAGGTCTTTTGGACCGTCGCTCGAGAGACTAAGAAGCGTTAGGTCGATTAGACCGTAGCTTGGTTGATTGACTTTTGGACAACATTTGAGATTCGCGATTTGGCACTTGACGACAACGATGACAACATTCCTTTTTTTGAAAAATAGGGGACACATCTAATTACCCTTTTTGCTTTACTATCTTTGGCCGGTGACTGATATCTTGGATTTTGGGCTAGAATTCGCCTGCGTTGAGGGCTTGAATCTGAGTTGGAGTTTGTTTTTGGTCAGGGCTCGAGTTTTGGACTGAAACTTTCCTTTGATCAAGGCTTGAGCTTTGGGCTGAAGTTTGTGCCAGAGTTTTGAAGTTAGGCATACGCAAGCCTCTGTAGATGACATCGAGTTGTGGTGCCCCAGTGAATGACCCCAATTCTGATGGTTTTGACAAGCAATTGTCCAAGCGTAATCCAGGCTATGGTTTCACTCGGGTATTAACACTCTCCTTTGCGCTCTAAATTTTGCCTAGTACCGCCGCTTTCGGGTTTTCGGTCTAGCGAGCTCTTTGATTAACTCGCCTTAACTTTTGCCTAGGCCGCATTCGGGTTTTCAACCTAGCAGGCTTTTGCTCTAATTTTTGCTTGAGTCTGCCCGCCTCGGTTTTCAGCCCAACGAGCTTCTCTCGGGGTGTATTTTTCCATGCGTTGAAATGACTTCCACGAGTCGAGAATTGACAAAACTGAGATGACGCTTTTGACTTTTGGTAAAATGAGTGGATTTTGACAAACTACGTTGACGCAAATGAAGGAGAGAAAGACAAACCGACTTTCGAATGGAGTCCCTGATTGGACGAAAAGTTTGACTATTTGAAATGGCAGACATGCCCAAGTTCTCGGAATTCTCGTTTTGGAATTTCAAAATTATTTCACTCCATCAATTGATTTTCATTCAAATCATTCAACTTTGTTTTGTCAAAACACGAGAGTTTTTATCATGAACCGTGCCCCAGGTTGCTGACGATGACCACAATTTGAATTTTTGCTTTGGGCAATGCTTTGACTTTTTCTCCATGTATTGACTTTCGATCATGCCTCTTAACGCCTAGGGTTCTTGCTATCAAGTTGCACTTTCCAATCTGAAAGGACTTTTTGGGTTGTAATGTGGGCCATGGTTTGGGCTTAACAAAGAATGGACAATTGGCTCAAAAATTTCACTTTCTTTTGGGTTTTCAAAGCTAGCAGCTATCTTTGAATTGTAGGTGCCTTCTTTTCATTTTTCATTTGTTTTCTCGTGCCTTTAATGCCTTCCAGTGTGTTCGGCACGTTTCATCATGTTGATGGTTTGAATCTGGATGTGTTTGGCACTTTCACTCTTTTGATACTTTGAATTTCAATATTTCTTCTGGCACTTTGATTTTTCATTTCACCTCGATGCGGGGGATAGCTGGCTAGCCGGGATTCAAATAAAAAATTTGATTGGGGCTCAAAAGGGGCATCAAAGGATATATCTTTATGCGTAGGATGAAAGAAACGATGGCCTTTCTTCATTCTGGATTGCGCAACCTAACAACTGAATCCTAGATGCTCCATTGAGAGGCTTTTGTTTGCATGCTCTAACTTTTGTCTAGGTCGAATTTTGAAGTTTTGACCTAGCGAGCCTTTTCAGAGTCACGACTTCGCTTCTTAGAATGAATATAGCATCGGGAAGTGGCCCCTTGAAATTCTTCTTCTTGCTTGAGATGAGGGTTCAATCAAAAATCATCTCGTGTTTTGAAGTGATTGTCATGATTCTCAACTGATGGTAGAAAACAATTTCGAAGCCTTGAGTTTATTACAGAAATGTGACGTTCAAGAGACAGCAACTGATCCACTAGGGGTTGACTCAAAAGACCATGACCGAACATTGGGATTGACTTGAATGCTCGTGACCGGGCCTCAGGATGAGGCTGCCTACGTATCCTATAAAGGAATCAGGTCACAACGTAGTTCAGGCCCACGAAACTGACGCTTTTTTTTTGACTCTTACAGACAAAGACACAACAGTGAAAGCATGAAAGACTCGAGGTACAAACTGACTTCAAACACAAAGATGATTATTTAGAAGACAAAGACTCAGAACTTGAAAACTCCCGGACTCGTGGAAGGTCAGACCGTTTCATGGCTCTTGATGATTTACCCTTCTTTGCTGAAAAAGGCGGCATTGATGCAAGGATTACGCTTGGACATGATGTCTGGCTATGGTGGAGGGATGATTCTGTCATCGATGAGGTCTTGGATAGCATGGCGAAGGCGGATGCATTCATCGGTAACATGGCCGGGCATTTGATGGAAGGTGCAGAAGGCATTTGGGTTGTGATTTGCTGAAAGGTTTTGAGGTAAAGGAGTTTGGGGGAGTGGCTTGATGAGACCAGTTTTGAGGATCTTTTCATAAACTAGGGATTGAGGTTCAGGGAAATGGGAGAAGGCCCTCCTTGGTTTGGTTCTGCGACTGAGTTGGGGGTCCATGGTGGCGCCCGTGGTGCTCCTACTTGCTCTGTAACTGTATAGCCTTCTGCTATCAATGGGACAAACCCTTTTGCCTCTGGGATTGACCTCATGTACTTCCGCTGAGACAATATGCATGTCAGCACTGGTTTCGATCCAGGGTCCAGTATCTTCCTTCGGGTGAGCCCTAGCATCATGAATTTCAGCCAGGCCCTTGAACATTTCTGAGAGCTTCACTTTTGAGAAAAGTTTGCCAGCCCTGTCAGCCCCTAGGTTCCCAACATCATCATTCAGTCCCGCATTTATGCTCGGGATTATGGAGGTTAAAAGGTTGACCAGCCCTTGGACCAGGGTTAGCATATTGTCCATTTTCTGACTCATTTCCTCCACAATCTTTTTCAGCTCATTCAATTCTGTTTGCCCTGCCATTGAGGTGATCGGAGAATGCGGTGTGGTTTTGTGTAGGATGGGTGACTCAGTACTGACAGTAAAGCAAAAATTGAATTCCCAGACGCTTTTTTTTTTTTTTTTGAAAAGAAAGAACATGTCATGTACGTGTCGTCGATCTTGATGTTGTCCTAAAGTCTAACCCAGGCTGGTCTCACTTAAGGCATTGCATAGATGGTTTCCAACAACCACGGGTAGGTTGTTTAGCAGATTAGACCCAACGCCTTTATTATGTCCATCCAAGACAAAGCAATAAGATTGTTGCAACTAGCGTTCCGGGGGCAGTTTGGGCACGGCGGACACCGGAGGTATCGCAAACTCTGTGTATTTAGAGTCTCCTAGACTGTCCTAAGGACTTACCATGGTTCAAATCTCACTTAAGACGTCGTACAGAAGATTTCCGATAGCCCGGGTAGGTGCCGTCAGGCAGGTTAAATTCCGAACGGGTCGGAACCAGAGCCAATCTCCTTATCGTGACCATCCGAGACAGAGCAATGTGGCTACCGGAATCCAGATACGGACATACTTAAGGCTAGACCCAAACCAAGGGAGCCGTTCGGGCACGGCAAACACCGGAGGTATCACAAACTCCATAGACTTAAGGTCTCCTAGACCGACAGCGCGATCCCTAAAGATTGCCTCGATCCTCAGTGTTTCTTTTAACAATGTATCCTTTGATTAGGAATGACAAGACTTGAGAGATGGCGAAACAAATTAAGTCCCCAATATTTTTTATTCAAAGTTCTGATTTTGGTTTTATAAATCATTTGGCGTAAATGACGTGATACTATAACCGAGGCAATGTAAGCGGCATGGTGCCATTAGCCTAAGTGGTGTAAGTGACTTGGCACAATAACCTGGATGGTGTGAGTATCACGGCATTGTAGCCCAATTGTTTCCTTAATTTCGATTGAATTTTTTATTGCAAAATGTATTAACGACTTAACAAATTTTGACATCCGCAAAGCTTTATCGTTCCAAGGATCATTTGATTTAGAAATCGTGCAGATGCACAGCTCTTCATAGGGTCTTGGCAATCTTTTCAGACCACGGGGAGGGAAGGAGAGAAGGGCGGAGGAGGAAGCGAGAGTAAGTGCGAGTCCTAGAAGACAAGTAGACGAGTGCCCAACAGACCATGTGCATTGAAGTGCGATGATACGACACGTGAGCACAAAAATACATCAAACTGGATATACTGAGTCACTGTCTCAACTCTGGAAGGTTCTATGCACATCAGTCGTCGTTGTTGTCACCGTCTAATTTCCTATAGACCTACATCGGCTCCAAATCTCACTCAGGATATGACTGTACCAAGGGTTTCAGCAGCCACGGGTAAGTCGTGTCAGGCAGGTTAAATTCCGAATGCTTCGGAATCAGAGCCAATCTCCTTATCTTGACCATCCGAGACAAAGCAATAAGGCTGTCAAAACCTAGATACAAGCACATCCTAAGGCTAGATCCAGACCAGAGGGGCCGTTCGGGCACGGCGAACACCGGAGGTATCTCAAACTCCATGGATTTTAAGTCTCCTAGACTCACAGAAAACGGCTTCAAAAAGTTGCTTCGATCCTCAGAGTTTCTTTTGACAATGTATCCTTTATAAACAACGAAATTTAAGAGATGTCAAAACAAACTAAGTCTTCTTTTTTTTTTTTTAAAGGTTCAATTTCTGTTTTTGAAATGACGTGGTAAAAATGACGCGGCATTATAACCAGGTGGCGTGAGCGACGTGGTGCTATTAGCCTAAACGGTGTAAGTATCACATCATTAATACTTTAGTCATTCCATTTTTTTGGTATTTGAACATTTGATTGAAAGATGTATCGAAGACTTAGTAAGAATTGATTTCTCTCAAACGCGTCAATTTTAAGGACTAATTAGTATCAAGCAACGTGCGTCCCATGAGGCACGACTCTTCATCGGGTGTTAGCTACTTTTTAAAGACCGTGGAACCTAGAATTATTCTAAAAGACAGATTAACTTATCGGTTTGCGGGGACCTGACCTCTAGAATGTATGAATGCAATGATGTATGAATGATATGCATGTACAAAAAAAATGCACATAAACAGGATATATCACATAAGTCCTAACCATGGGTTCCTGTCCTAATTGGGAAGGTTCTACGGCTATATACAAGTGCAAAGGTTGGTTTTGGTCTCAGAAGGGTTCCCGGACTAGAGCCAAGATGTACTACCCCATGTCAAGTGTATTGCAAGACAATGGTCGAACAGCACGATGGCTCATCATAGTCGAGGGTTGCTAGGCATCCCGGGAGAGCTTGTCACCGGTAAACCGGGCAAGATAGCCGAAACACGCGTAGCGAGGCTTGTGCGGTGCATAGTGTAAAAAAAAAAGTCAAGATTTTCAAATAATTTTAAATCCCCCAAGAAAAATGTGTTTCAAGCTTGGCTCTCTTGATTATTCAATACTTTTTAATTTTTTTTTTTAAAAAAAAGCACAAGTAAAGTATTGAACAAAAGTCCCCAGCAGAGTCGCCACTGTGGGCTCCCGCGCCCGAAAAGCGCTAACTCGAAGAGTCGCCACCCGGATTTTTGAGATGGATGATCCGAGAAACCGAGAGCTTGATTTGAAAAAGAAAGGCTTTTGGTCTAGCGAAAACGTTGAGATTTTGGATCCGGGAGCCACGTTACGAACGAGGAAGGTTTTGTTGAAAAAGCACCCCGCTCGCCCGGTAAAATCGGTCTCTACTAAGCATTTTAAATGGGGGATTTAATATCATTTGAAAAACTTAACTTTAAAACATATACGGGAAAGGGACACGGGATTAAATATAACACCTTGGCGTGCTTGTGGTGCGAACTGTACAGTATGAAATGGATAGCAATGTACAGAAAATGAAATAACAACATCACAACAGACTGTCAATACCACAAGAGGTGCCGCGCGATACACCGGGTGCATCGCACGGTACAACCAAAGTACCGTGCGGTACACTTGTCTGCACATTTCAGAATCAGTTTGCTTTTACATGATAGAACAACCCATAGGTCCGCAAAATAGTTTGTTATATTTTCCGAATCTTCGAAAAATGATTTATGAGACCCATTTATTCATCTTATCATGTAAAATAATGTTAAAAGCTTTTCGGAATATTGAAAGAACTCATGAAGTAAAAAAAAAGGACTTTTAACATGAAACTTGAATCTAGAATGTACCCGCACGATCTTTAAGCAATATTAGTCAAAATATGAAAAGAAAATGCAAAAAAGAAAAGAAAAAGAAAAGAAAAGAAAGATTTTGAATGTAAAGCTCGTTTGAGACCCAAGCTCGGTATAGAAAGACCGAGAAGGGTCTCGATCGGCTCCCCTCATGGCTAAATGTGGTTTAGCCCAAGGAAATGGATTTATACCTTTTGATCGAAGCTTGGATGTGCTTGAAGGTGGAGGAATGGAAGTTGATTTGGATTGAACTTGAAAGATTTGAGAGCAAATGGGTGTAGAGAGAGGGAGAGATGTGTATAGTGGTGGTGGGTGTAAGAAGTTGTAGAGAGAGAATCAAAAGAGAGTATTTTTAGAGAGAGAGTGAGAGCCAAAAAAATGGCAGATTAACTTTACTTGGAGTTGAAGGGGTGCTTTTCAACTAGAGAGGGGGTGTATTTATAGGCAAAAAGATACTTGGAGAGCACCCAAAGAATGAAAAAAACGTGAGGAATGTGCTCTGCCCAATCAGCTGACGCGCATGGGAATCTGTCAGACGCTCCTCCTGAATGCCGCACGATGGAGTGATTTTTGAATTAAAATGCCGTGTGGAGAAGTGATTTTTTGAATTTTCTGAGGTGCCGTGCGCCCTTCTGAGGTGCCGTGCGCCCTTTTGAAGTGCCGTGCGGTTTGTGAGTCAGCACAACACACTGAACTTCGCGAGAGCGCCCCGGACACTCCCGAACTCGGATTTGGACGCGGTTCGAAGCGTTGGAAAGCTCGTCGAGTCCTCTTTCTAACCCAATTGGTTTCACTCAAAGACATTTTATACATTGAAATGTGTGCCCATTTTACCCTCAATGTGTCATGGAAAAAGTTATTTTTGACAAGATAAACACATTTTTCTCTTTTGCAATTGAACCGGGGGCCACCCTACATGGTTGAAAAGGGGTTTTCTTGAGGTTAAAGAAGGAGTAGCAAAGGAGTAGCAAAGGAGCAACAATCCAAGCCTCGAAGGTATATTTTTCCTTATTTCATCATCGGGGAAACTTAAAGATTATTTGAAGGTCCAGATTGGGGTGTCTACAAGAGGTATTTTAGGCTCTTATGATCGGAAAAGACTTCAAATCTCTCGCCGTAAAGATAGTGACGCCAACTCTTCAAAGCAAAAACAACGGCCGCGAGTTCTAGGTCATGAGTCGGATAGTTTCGCTCGTGAGTTTTCAATTGTCTCGATCCATATGACACTACTTGTCCCGCTTGCATCAATACGCACCCCAACTCTTCCTTAGATGCATCACAATATACGGAGTAACCAACTCCACGATCGGGCACAATCAAAACCGGTGTGGTAGTAAATCGCCTCTTCAATTCCTCAAAGGCCGCCTCACACGAGTCATTCCATACGAATCAAGTCCCCTTACGAGTTAGCCTAGTCATCGGTGCTGCTAGATGAGAAAAGTCAAGAACAAAATGGCGGTAGCACCCGGCCAACCCTAAAAAGCTTCGAATCTCAAACACGTTCTTCGGTCGCTGCCAGTTCATAATGGATTCTATCTTTCCCGGATCGATGGACACACCTCCTTTCGAAACCACATGACCTAAAAATTTGACCTCGGGTAACCAAAACTCGCCCTTACTAAGCTTGGCGTACAAACGATGTTCCCTCAAAAGTTCAAGGACGATGGTAAGATGAATTTGGTGTTCCTCCTCCGTAAATGAATAAATGAGAATGTCATCGACGAATACAACTACGAAATGATCGAGGTAAGCACGAAAAATACGATTCATCAAGTCCATGAAAGTAGCCGGAGCGTTCGTCAAACCGAATGGCATCACAACGAATTCATAATCACCATAGCGAGTGCGAAAAGCAGTTTTAGGAATATCCACTCTACGAACCCTTAATTGGTGATAACCGGACCTCAAATCGATTTTGGAAAAGCAAGTTGCACCTCGGAGTTGATCAAACAAGTCATCGATTCTAGGCATGGGATACTTATTCTTAACGGTCACACGGTTGAGCTTACGGTAATCGATACACAATCAAAGTGAACCATCCTTCTTCTGAGCAAACAATGTTGGTGCCCCCCACGGTGATGTGCTAGGACGAATAAACCCCAAATTCTCTAACTCCTGCAGCTGAACTTTTAACTCTCTAAGTTCGGCGGGTGCAAAACGATAAGGAGGAATCGATATAGGAGCGGTGCCTGGGAGCAAGTCTATCGTGAATTCGATTTCTCTCTCTGGGGGCAAACCAGGTAACTCTTCTGGAAACACATCGGGAAATTCACGAACCTCTATAGGTAACTCCCCACGTGTAGACAAATCCTCATCTAACGTCAAACTCGCCAACATAAAGTAAACCGACTCTCTTTCCCGAGACCCACACAGATACAGTGCTAACTGTTCTCTACGCTTTCCCTAGGAGCTTGGTTCAGAAGATTTGCAGCTGTAAGTGCCGCAACGAGATCCCTAGCGAATTGAGTCTGATTGGGAGGTACTCTTGCACCTCGACCGACCCCAGCCCCCGGATTCCCACCAAGATTTTCCCCGTGCTGACTAACCTCATCCTCAGGAGGTACCCCACGGCCACGGCCTCGACCTCGACCACCCCGGTTTCCAATCCCACCTCATCTAACGAGCGGTCTCGGAGGCATCTAGCTACACGACATAAGAAAGAAGACTATTAACCACAACAACATAACTATGAGGTCTAAGCTCTCAACTTCCGAACACGGGTTAACAACTCTACACAACTCTACGATAATGGAAATGCAATGTCAAGTAATCACGTAAATGTTAGACACATGAGCATGCACAAATTTATGTTAGAAGGCATGACATTTTGAACCCATGAGACGAAATGTCTCCCCACGGTATCTAAGTGTTCTAAACCTATGCTCTGATACCAAGTTGTCACACCCTCGATTTTCAACATAATTATAAAGGATTTTCCATAAATAAGACCTCACACTATTCCGGACGATTCCCCAAAATAATGTAGCCTTTTCCATGCCCATCATCTCATTCCAAACATCCAAGGGTTTCCAAAATATTACAACTTTGGCTTCGTGGCCTGAATTAACTTAAATATCAAATATTCATAAGCTAAAAGGTCCACAACATTTTTATGCCAAAGAATTATCAAATGAAGTTACAATTTCATCTTCTCAAAAAAAATGAATTACAAAGATGACTCGGTAACTCCTCTATGTTAGCCTTCAAAACGGTGTCCACAACCAAGCACACAAATATGCCGCTTCCGCCCTGGGTTAGTACCTGAAAATGATGGAAGGTCTGAGCTACACTAGCCCAGTAGAAAACTCTAGTTTAACAATGTATCCAGATGACATGTAGAAAAGATGAATAAATGAACGACTGGATCAAGAATCAATGAGGGATCGACAACAGCAAACCAATTTTGCACTTCTTTTCTAAAACCGGTCACATGCTTTAATAAACTATTTCTGAAAATCACCAAACGCCAAAGCGTGTCTCGTTCAAGTTTCATGAGCCGAAGCTCCCTCTGCTAGGCACCTTACCCATAGGGAGGTCCTGAAAGATCAAATACGAGCATATAGCTCCTGCCTGGCCAATTAAAGGACCCCGATGTCCTCTGCCAGGCACTCACCCGTCGATGAGTCCTGAATGTTCTCGTTGCGTTCGTAATGTTTCAAAATCCCTTTAACCGTCATGTTTGTACCGTTCAAATCCAACTTTTATATAAAACGATTTTCGTAAGTCTACGTTCGAACGAGCATTAAAATCATAGATACATTCAACAAGTCATCGAAAAATAGGAGCAACCAAGTTAGGAGTTGTTCGGGAGGTGTTTGGATGAGTTGGAAGTGATTGAGAACCAAAACGGTGAAAAATGAAGCAAAACAGTGAAAGCTGGAATTAAGCAACAGGTATCGATACCTAACACAAAGGTATCGATATGTTTTGGTCAAAAATGGTTCCAGACGCAAGGGTATCGATAACAATGGCAAATGGTATCGATAACAAGTGGTTTTCTAGGTTTTGGATACAAAGGTATCGATAACAATGGCAAATGGTATCGATAACAAGTGGTTTTCTGGGTTTTGGACACAAAGGTATCGATAACAATGGCAAAGGTATCGATAACAAGTGATTTTCTGGGTTTTGGAACACAAAGGTATCGATAACAAAGCCTATGGTATCGATAGCAAAGGCTGTTCGAGCAGATTCTCTGCAGATTTTCATGGGTTTCTCAACATCAACAACACCAACAACAATGACCACGATCAATGGCACAAATCAAGCAATAGAAACACGTCATATACATATATTGAGAGTTAGAACTTCCTACCTCAAGATCCAAGAACGAATTTGCAAGATTTCTCAAGCCCTAGCTCCAATCTTGAAAACGAAAGGATTTCGCCTCTTCCGAGCTTACACCGGTGCAATTCGGGCTACAATACGCGAAGGGATGATGGATTGAAGGTAGCTTTGTGTGGGTTTTGGGTGGCTTTGGGAGAAATAGTGAGAAGGAGCCGAGAGAAAGTGAGAGTCGGGAGAGAACGGGGAGTGAGAGTGAGGAAAGGGGGGATTTTTATTCCCTAGTCTCATACACACACACATATATGCATACACTACACACTCTTCACACATTTACTCCCCAAATAAAACATTTTAACACATTGACCCAACTTTCCAATTTCAAAGTCAATCTCATCCTTTTTATTTCCCGTAAATCATTTAAATAGATTAAAAAAGAAAACAAAAATTTTCGGGTCTTTACATCCATATGCTCCAACTTTTCTCTAGAAATTCTAAGCTTTCCAAGTTCCAAAGTTCTAATTCTTGAGTTTTTCTTGAAGTTCTTGTGAGCTACCACCAAACCACCTCCAAAACCACCCTTAGATCTTTAAAGTAGTCTAGTGTAGTTAGAAAAGTTGTTTCTAGGAAGAGAACATCCATCTCTCTTCCTTTCGAAGCAATCCGGAGCCGTTACGCCGGCGATTCGCAAAATCAATGACCGATTCTCAAAACCGCCCTACCGCTAAGAAGTACGGTAGATTTACCTACACTCTATCCTTAAGTATAGTTGATTGTATGATCTTGTAGAGTAGTCTTATCCCTACCCTAAGTACAATTAGAAATGTCTACAATGAAAGATAAATGTTTAACACTTGATTTGGAGTATTCGTATTTTGATCTTTTAAATAGTTATGAGATTGTTTACCTATTGCTTGCATTACTTGTGGTTGTTTGAAGGCATAAGTGGTTTCCGCTCCAAAGGTGTCCGTACATATGGCGTTATGCTTTATGTGATAATTGAGCATGATAAGTAATATAGAGTTGGATGATCTTGCTAGTTTAGTTTCAAGATTACAAAAGATGATTACGTGTACCTAAGTGAAGAAGTCTTACCGCAGAGTCTATGCATGAAAACTAGACACGAAAACTGAGAAGTAGAAACATGGCACCTAGGTGTGGTTAACTTGGATAAAATATTTTGAAACTACATAATGGCCGGACTTGGTAGCCATTGTGTGGATGTGAAAACCCGCAAGGTGGCCGGACTTGCTAGCCCTTTGTGTGGACTTGCGAAAACCGCAATGAGGCCGGACTTGGTAGCCCATTGTGAAGATTGCCAATGGGGCCGGGCGTGGTAGTCTCATTGGTAATAGGGCTTGGTTATCCGCGGAGAAGAGCCAATGCAAGATTTAAAGTGTTTTGAAACTGCAATGTGGCCGGACTTGGTAGCCCATTGTGTGCGTTGCCAATGGAGCCGGACATGGTAGCCTCATTGGTAACGAGGGTTGGAATGATGTTTGAAATGTTGTTTTTTTGTAAAGTGGAAAATGGAGACACGGTCTACGATGAGTCGTGTAGGAGAAAACACAGAACTTATGACACCAACGCTCGATGAATAGTGAATGTGGATGTGTAATTGTTAACCGTTTTGTTAAAGATGCATGATCTATTTGGAAATTGTTACATATATGTTTTACTGATTGTAAATTAAGGGTTAGTGGGTATGGTTTATTCTATTGAGCTCCTGTAGCTCATGGTGTTGCCTTTTGGTGATCTTGACATATTATACTGGGGGCGACGCTGGTATAATGTGTCAGAGTTTATAGATGAACAGGATGAATAGTGCACTTTGGAGGCTTTCGAAGCCGAGGAGCTTGATAGGATGGAGGAAGAGGCGAAGCAATAGATAATCTTAGATTTCCTTTTCTTTTGTGTAATATAAGCACTCTCTTGGGAAGTTATGTTGTAATAATAAGCCAGACTCTACTTAGTTTTATTAATGAAATGTTTAATTAACGTACCCAAAATTGGGGGCGTTACAATGTGGTATTAAAGCTTTAGGTTCAAAACCTCGGCCATGGATAGAATGGGCAGCCTATAAGATAAGAAGATAGTTGCACAAACGTGAATTGAGTTTAAGTTTACCGTCCTAAATTGGGTGGAATTCTGACAAGACAATCTTCGAATTGAAGCAAGGTGCGGAAGTTGGCAGTACCACCGAGCTGGAAATTCCCGAACAATTGGATGATGACTTAAATCAAGGATCAAATGTGGAGCTTAGAAACTCATAAGTCTTTCCTTAGTAAGACCCTGTCTTAAACCGTTACTAATTGAGTGTGGGCTCCCGGCGCCTGAAAAGCGCTAACTCGAAGAGTCGCCACCCGGGTTTTTGAGATGGGTCACCCGAGGAACCGAGGAGTCGTTTGGAAAAGGCTTTTGGTCTAGCGAAAAAGCTGAGATGTTGGGTTCGGGAGCCACATTACGAATGGGGAAGGTTTTTCTTAAAAAAGCACCCCATTCGCCCGGTAAAACCGGTCTCTACTTAATGTTTTCAAAAAGGGGGAATCTTCAATATCATTTGGAACATTGAACTCTTCCAATAAAGCACATAGCGGGGAAGGGACATGGGAAATACATCACATTGACGTGCATGTGGTGCTGTCTATACAGTAGTGATAAAATGATGTGAACAGAGAAAACAAACAACACTTAGCAGACTGTTTGGATCTCGACAAACTATTCACGACACACTGATATGTCGCGCGGCACCTCAACACGCCGTGCGTGGTACCTGCTCTGCTGTCAGACTGTTACACATTCTCAAAACTTTATCTAGCTCGCTGCTTTCTCTGTATATCTTTGGAAAACTCACCAGAAGCCTCACGGCAGAGTGATCATCCCAAAATGTCATTGTCTTTTTAAAAAATATGGTTTTAAAGTAGTTTTTAACATATTTGATCATTTTGGGATGATCTTGTAAAGCTTTTAAAAGAGCCAGAACATGGCTTATAGATATGGTCTTATTTTAAGAGCAACAGAAACAATAAACAGCAGATACAGATAACCACAACAGAGGAAAACTCAGATCCAAGCAGCCTGCTCACAATAGCATCAGTATGTACCGTGCCGTGCGCTGAGGGTCAGGGTGCCGTGCGTCTAATCAACAGACCGCGCGGTTGCCCAACCTCAGCACCGTGCTGGTTATATTTTCTGAAAAATGCGTTTTTGGTCAGGGCCTAACCAAAAGGGTTTAGACCTACTGACAGAAAAGTCCCCTCAGGACCAGAACGGGGTCTAGTCCGAGGAAACTAGTTTGTACCTTTAGTTTCGAGCTTGATCAGGGACCGTTGGTGTGAGGACGTGGATGGATCGTCATGGATGTTGATGGAGGAGGTTGAATGAGACAAAGGGAGTATGGGTGTGAGTGAAGGTTTGGTATTTTGGGTGATGAGACTTTGAAGTTAATGAAGGATCAACTTTAATGATGAGAGGGGAGTGGGTGAAAACACTTAAAGAAGGTCTTTTGGGAATGACATTCTTTAAGGCTTGGAAATGGAAGTGAAAGTAAGAAAGTGGGTGTAAGAACTTAGAGAGAGAAAATAAAGAGAGAGCCAAGAGAAAGGCAAGAGAGAGACTCAAAAGAAGGGCCCCTTTCTCCTTGAGTGGAGGGGTCAATTTATAGGCAAATGGCCAAGGATTTTGAATTCAAATGGTGGAGGTATTTTCTGGGCGGGCCAGAAGTGCATTTTCGGCTGAGCCAGTCATCAGCTGTGGCTCACACTGGCGTGGTCGACAGCTTTCTGAGCCAGTCAGCTTT
Organism: Rhododendron molle; assembly: GCA_025413875.1. Lineage (NCBI taxonomy): Eukaryota > Viridiplantae > Streptophyta > Magnoliopsida > Ericales > Ericaceae > Rhododendron > Rhododendron molle. Next base: position 31,772,952 of record CM046388.1, on the reverse strand, counting down.
TAACTCAAGGTGCCGTGTGGGGTAGTTTTGGCTGCGCACGGTCCCTTGAATTCTCAAGGTGCCGTGCGCTCCAGTCTCGCTCCGCACGGTGCCTTCTTCTGTGGTCCAGGTTTTCCTTGGGCTGTGTTTGGGCTTTGTCTGGGCTTTTTAGGTTTTTTGGGTTTAAGGGTTTATGGTTTTAAGGGAGATCCTTTTTCAAGCTCGCAAAGGTATCGTTTCCTCTATTTCATCATCGGGGCGGACAAAGACTCTCTGAGGTCCGGATTGGGGTGTCTACATTGAGGTTAAAACTCTTCCTTGTAGATGAACCACTTGAATTCCTACTCAATCAACCTGCTACAAGAAGCTCGACAACTTGCAAGCACCGTAAGGGTCATGACGAACCAACTAGTGGAAGATCCCTACTTTCCCCATGCCTTTCCCTACATATATGATTTCAACCAAGAGCACGGCGCCATTCCGCTTCCTGATCATGAGGAGGAAGGTGATGCCAATGCTATACCTATTCTAGTCCAAATAGAACCTTTTCACGACAATGAAATTGAGGAACTTGAAGAGGATCTCGAGGAAGAACACCCCGAGGAAGACCCTGAAAAGGACCCCGAAGAATTCAACAACCCCCCGCAAAATGAGGCTGACTGGCAGCACTTAATGCAAATGCCAAATCCAAACTTGCCGTCTGATGATGAAGAGGATGAGGGGTGGCAGTCTGATGACGAGGAGATTCTAGCAGAAGAGCCAAACTGGCCGGAGTTGGTTATGCCTGACGTCATAGATATATACCCTGACTCTGATGATGTACCACCGCCACCTATTGAGACCGACATAGGCCCATATACGGCCCAATTCCCGAACATCTTTCAGACTCATTAGGAAGCTTAGTAGTAGTGGGACTTTTGATGTAAAATAGGAGGTAGTTGGACTTTTGGTGTAAATGTAGTAGGAAGCTTAGGCTATTATAAGCCATCTATGATGTACTTGTTCCATTTAAGTAATGAAGGTTATGTGTTTCTGTTCTACATGAGGTCATTGTTTATGTGCGTACTTATGTTTGATACGTGATTACCCCTCCACAGCGTTAAGTCTAATCTATAATTTTCTTATTATAGATATGGATAGCCGTACCCCTGCTGCTCAGACCACCGTTGCGGACCTGCTTTATTATAAGGCCTTACTAGCACCCGTGAGTCCTATCCCTATGCCCCACCTGGGTATATGTGACCCCGACACTAGCGACCAACTGTATGAGATTGTCGTGATGCCACCCCTTACCCACGAGGACCAACACATGGATGTGGAGACCCAGACACTTGATGAGTTAGTTGAGGAAATCCGTCGTAAGGGAGAACGTTGGCTCGAGATAAGAGAAAAAGAGTGGATGGAGCAGTTGAGAGAGTTCTTCGGACTTGTCCCACCCCGTCAGTAGAGTAGTACTAGTGGAATAAGGTCTCGAGAGTTGTAGTTGCACTTCTGGTATATTACGACAAACTTGGATCATGTAATAGAAGTATGTAGGACCGTATCAACTTGTATTAGGAAAATCCTATCATTTGTTTTTATAGTAGAACTCTATGTTTATGTTTGTAATCTTTTGCTTATCTATGAAAAGCTTGTTTCCTTTAAAAGAGTACTGTTGCATACTATTCGATATTTTGCTTTGTAATTTAATAGTTAAACCACTAATTGCAAAAAACAATCCTTTAAAGTAGACTAAAACCTGCCCCTTTCGATTTCAACTCGTAGATGGTGAACCGACGCAGTGGATTAGGACACGAAACCAGAGAATCCTCTAACACTAACCCCAACCTAACCCAGATCGTGCAAGCGTTTGTGGCCGCTTTGAACACCAACCGCCGAAACCAAAACCGCGATGATGAATCTATGAATTGAACCCGAGCGATGAACGAGTTCTGCAAACGCCAACCCCCGACCTTCAACGGAGATACCAACCCCATCGTGGTTGAAACATGGCTAAAGGAAGTCAAGGTGATCCTGGACACCTTAGAGATTAACCGAGATGGAGATTGCGTAGCCTTAGCCACGTACCAACTGAAGGGAGAAGCCCGTTATTGGTGGGACTTGATGGAGGCCACCCATGCCATAGCCACCATGACATTTGCTGAGTTCGAGACCCTGTTTCTTGACAAATACTTTCCCACACCCCTTCACCTGGCCAAGGAGCAGGAATTTCTGAACCTGAAACAAGGGACGATGACTTACGCGGCCAAATTCGAGGAGCTATCCCGTTATGCCCCAACCGCCATAGCAACTGAAGACAAGAAGGCAAGAAGGTTCGAGTGGGGACTGACAACTGCCCGAAGGGCCGTAGTGGCACAAGCCTTCACCACCTACGTCGGTGTTGTGAAATGTGCTCTCCGGCTTGAAAGTGAGGAGGCTGACTTCAAGACCCACTAGAGGAAGGCAATAAGCAACACTGGAGGACCGATCCGAACCCAATCACCTAGCAACAACCATGGACCCTACCCTACCAAACCTTTTACTTCGTCTCAAAACAACCCAACTTGGAAGACTGCGGCATCAGGGCATGACAAACTGCAGAGGGACAACCGGGATCTAGCGACAGTTAGGTGCTACAACTATCAGAATATGGGCCACTATAGCCGCCAATGTGCGCAACCCCAGAAGGAGAGGAATGGAAGCTTTGGGAATCAGGGAGCTCAACCTGGGCAGGCCGAATTCGGGAAGCAGAACCTCGAAGGACCACTGGAGCAACAGAATGGGCAAAACAAGGGGAAGCAGCCCGTGGGAACCCAGCAAGGCACTGGAGGACGCATCTTTGCACTACAGACTGAGGAACAGGAGCAGGATCCCTCTGTGATCCACGGTACGCTACTGTTATATAGTAGCTGCGTACAAGCCTTGTTTGACTCTAGTGCATCGCATTCATTCATATCTACTGCCTGCGTAACTGCTCTAGCACTAGAAATAGAACCCCTAGGTACGAGTACGAAAGTAGCATCACCGTTAGGGGGGAGTATAACTGTTAGTCTAGTGTGTAGAGGGTGCGAGCTAGAAGTAGACAACTTACGCCTGACCTGCGACCTCAAAGTAATTGACATGGCTGATTTCGATGTGATCTTGGGAATGGACTGGCTATCAGCACACCGAGCGATCATAGACTGTCATCAGAAGACAGTGACGACATACACCTCAGAAGGAACTCATTGTCGTTTTAAGGGGGATAGACAAATGGCAGGATTCACGACGAAAAGATCGAGGTGGCAGAATCAACTGTTTGGATGGCTAGCTAGTCTCCAAATGGAAGAAATCAACCAGATTGAATTGGGATTACCACACATCGTGTGCAAATACGCCAATGTATTTCCTGAGGAACTTCCTGGTCTACCACCTCAGAGAGAGATAGACTTCTCTATAGAACTCCTGCCGGGAACAGCCCCAATCTCTATGGCACCCTACCGTATGGCACCCACAGAACTAAAGGAGCTCAAGATGCAGGAGCTGTTGGACAAAGGGTTTATCAGACCTAGTACATCACCATGGGGAGCGCCTGCACTGTTTGTGAAGAAGAAGGAAGGAACGCTACGACTATGTATCGACTATAGGAAGCTTAACCAAGTCACCATCAAGAACCGGTACCCCTTGCCTAGGATCGATGACCTATTTGATCAATTGAGAGGGGCAACATGCTTCTCAAAAATCGATCTCCGATCAGGCTATCATCAGCTGAGAATCCGGGATGAAGACATCGCCAAGACAGCCTTCCGTACCAGATTTGGACACTACGAGTTTGTAGTGATGCCATTTGGGCTGACAAGTTTGTAGTGGTGTTCATTGATGACATTTTGATATACTTCACCAGTAAGGAGGAGCACAAAGAACATCTTCGGGTAGTGCTACAAGTACTCCGAGATAGCCAACTCTATGCCAAAGCAAGTAAATGCGAGTTTTGACTGGAAGTGGTTAAGTTTTTGGGTCACGTAGTATCCAAAGATGGGATCGCTGTGGACGAAGACAAGGTCGAAGCAGTGCTGAAATGGAAGCAGCCTACCTCTGTGTTTGAAATCAGGAGTTTCCTAGGATTGGCTGGATATTACCGAAGATTCATACTAGATTTCTCTACCCTCGCCAAACCAATGATGAGACTAACCTAGAAAGGAGTGAAGATGGATTGGAATGAAGCTTGTGAGAAATTTTTTCAGGAGTTGAAGATGAGACTGACCAACGCATCGATACTCATCATTCCTGAACGGGGTGTAGCTTATATGGTCTATTGCGACGCATCAAGAGACAGTTTGGGATGCATGCTGATGCAAAATGGAAAAGTTATAGCCTACGAATCCCGGCAACTCCGACCGCATGAGAAGAATTACCCCACCCATGACTTAGAATTGGCTGCAGTAGTATTCGCCCTCAAATCCTGGCATTACTATTTGTGGGGAGAACAATTCGAGGTCCTCACCGACCATAAGGGCCTCAAGTACCTTTTCACTCGGAAGGAGTTGAACCTGAGGCAGCGCCGCTGGATGGAGTATTTGGAGGACTACAAGTTTACGCTTCAGTATCACCCCGGCAAGGCCAACGTGGTAGCTGATGATGTACTGAGCCGGAAGGACAGGACGCAGAAGGTCAAGAATGCCATTAAGGAATGGGAAATGGTGGACACTCTTAACGAATTTAACCTGCGACCATCGTCAGAAAATGGGAATGCGCATCTGTATGCTCTAGTTGCAGAACCGGCACTTCAGCGGGAGATTTTAATAGTTCAGACTTCCGAGCAAGATTGCGAATTCATCCGGTATTAATCCGAGAAGGAAAGGCGTTACCGGGATGGACGATCGAGAAGGACAACAGTCTGAGATTCAAAGGAAAGGTATTCGTACCTAATATCGGAACTCTCCGAAAAGCTATACTCTGAAAAGCTCACCATTCGAACTTCACAGTTCACCCTGGCGGTACGAAGATGTATCATGATCTATGAAGGATGTACTGGTGGGAAGGGATGAACAAGGACGTAGCATGATTTGTATCTACCTGTCTGGCGTGTTAACAAGTTAAGGCAGAACATCAGAAACCCGGAGGAGACCTTTAACCTTTACCGATTCTGACTTGGAAATGGGAGCACACCTCGATGGATTTTGCGACTGGACTACCAAGATCTGCCAAGTCCAACACTGCTATTTGGGTGATCATGGACCGACTCACCAAATCTGTGCATTTTCTGCCTGTCAAGATGACAGAGAACATGGAACAGTTGAGCCTATTGTACATTCGAGAGATCGTACAACTACATGGAGTACCTGTCTCGATAGTTGTAGACACCCCAATCTGGCCTAACGATTATTTCAGGTCCCACCTTGGGGACCATCCCGATGATGAAATGGATACGATGACTGCTGATTGACTTCTTGAGAACCTTAGGACTTTCAGTAAGAACTTTGAGCCACTTAGAGGACCTAATTCAGAGTCAAACAGCCTTTCAGACAAAAATACAGAATCCTAGGAGAATCCATCTGCCGGCCGTAACATTGATCTCACGGCCTTAACATCTTTTCCTCACCTGAGCAACCTGTTGCACCAAAAATCTCCCTGAGAGATCCATCCCACGGCCGCAGGATCCATAACTCGGCCGCTCAATCCATTACCTGGCTGCCAGATTGTCCTTTTTCCAGACTCTGGAACGTTCTGTCGATTGTTTGATCCGACTACACTACCTCTCTGATGTGTTCGGGCTACGTTTAGGGATCACAACGAGGAGTTTGAATTACATTGCAATTGCAATTGTAATCGTGCGATTTGATTGGACCGAGTGAGTTATCCCTTTGCCTATATAAAGGGGCCTTTGGACTCCGAAAATACAACAACGAAATTCATCAAGATCTACACCCTCTCAAACCACGATATTCTGTTAAAATACTCTCTCAAACCCTCTCTACAAAAGCCCTAACATCCCGAAGGCAGCCATCAATCCGGCGATCAAACCCTGAAGTCTCAAGCCCTAACCCTAGGGTTTCTCAAAGAAGCAATCAGTCAATCCCGTTCAAATCTGAAGCAATCAAGCTACTGAGTGATCAAGGTGGTGAGGCCCAGGGGCCTCTGGTTCGGTTTATTTATTGTTTTTATGTTTAATCGTAGCTTTTGATCGTCTGCTAACTTTTCTGTCTGGTGTGAGGAAGAACATCGACTGGGGCTTCGATCCCTCGACCGATACATCAAACCAGCCTGATTACACGGTCGTGAGATCCATTCACTGGCCGAGTAATCGATCTGCTGGCACAGCTTTGTTTGTTTTCTGCTTTCTGATGCACGCTTCAATTACAGTCTCGGCTCACCTTATTTACTGTTTAAAGGCTTGAAAACAGACTATGTGTTTAGAGTTAAATAAAGCATCTATACGTCTTGTGTTGAATGATTATGGGCTAGCCTCACGGCTAGGTAGAAAAGGGTGCCTAATACCTCCCCCTTACTGTACTTTTGGTTTCCTTAGCCAGAATCTCAATCTCTTTTCCTAGTTTTAATAAACAGGGTGGCGACTCTGTTTTGATGATAACCGCTATCATGTGGCGATGTTTCTAGCCATGGGAATGTCCATGATCTTGGTTTATGAAGCAAGAAACCAAACGAGCAAACAAACAATATCAAACTGTATGGCGATGCCCCGTAAACGAGGTGTCTACAGTTTTCTGGCGACTCCACTGGGGACATGAGAGCCATAACCAGAAAGTTCAAAATAAGACTAATACATGCCTTATTTAATTCATTTATCATATGCATCGAGCAGGCAAGCCTCATTGAGTTCACCTTATACCCCGGCTTGACACGGGCTATGTTAGGGGTTCCAGCAAACTCCACAGTCACTTGTACATATTGGTATATCAAAAGGGAATCACCCAATTGCCGCTTATAATGGTTGGTGAAAGGACTGGTGCCCTTTGACAACGGAGCACCCTGAGACTACCTAAACCTTACATGTATTTGAAAGCCATAGAACTTATCAAACTAAGATAGGAACCCGCAGGTTAAGGAAATTTCTTGCATTTTGTTTCCGAGTTCTTCCTCACACCCTGTATCATTCATTGTTGTAACAATCTCTTTCTATGCAGAAGGGTTGGGATTTTTAGCCCAAATCCTAACCCTGTACAACCAAATACTGATTTGCAGGTATTTTTACTTTTAAAGCATGAACAATAGGTAGGCCAAGAAAGCAACCACAGCCAATTTTATACTCTTATAACACCTGAAGCCACGCCAAACAAAGGCCACTGTAGCCATCTCGCTTGTCATCTTCACCTGTCAAGACACCTTCACCGCAGTGGTCCCAATCACTTCCTAGGACTTCGTGGTCATCTTCTCAGCAACACCGATCATCTACCAAATCCCAAGCTTCGCCAAGCAATCCTCCTATTCCCATGGCAGACAACGACGCCACTGTCGCTGACCTTCAAGCACAAATCGCTACTTTGCTTGCAGAAAAAGCAGCAAGAGATGCTGAGGACGAGGAGAGATCAATCGCAAACAAGAATAGGCCAGAAAATCCTGAATTGGCCAAGCAAGTCTAAGAGATCAAGCATGCCCTAGCTCGTTCACAAGGAGACCAAATCCTGGACTTTGAAGGACTCTGCCTCTTCCAGACTCTCAACTGCCCGAGAAGTTCAAAATGCCAAACATCGAGAAGTTCAATGGAACTGGCAATCCTACCAGTCATGTCCGCCATGTTATCAATACCCTAAGCCGATGGGCTTGAATGATGAGCTCATCGCTCAACTATTTCAAAGAACTCTCACCGGAAGTGCTCTTGATTGGTTCCTTACTTTGGAATTTGAACACTATCACACTTGGCCTGAGATCGCCAACACTTTCATTAAGCAATATGCATACAACGTCCAAGTTGAGCTGACTACTCGAGATTCGGAAATGACTAAGCAAAAGTCAAACGAGGACTTTGTCATTTTCGTGGCTAGGTGGAGGGAAATGGCTGCCAAGATGAAGAATCGCCCCTTTGAAGAAGATCAAGTGAGGATAGTTGTCAAAAATCTGCAATCCAAGTATCTCAAGCATATCTACACACAGGCTATCACTGATTTCAAACGCTTGCATGCTACTGGGATGCAGATTGAAGAAGGGCTCAAGCTAGGCCTCATTGGGAAAGAGGAAACTCCTTCACCTAAGAAAACCTTCTCGACTCGTACATCTCATACCTCTGTCAACACCCTTAACTTAGCCGCGCCACAAGACCCTTTTCAAGCTAGCTCATCTCGAAGCTCAAACCGGCCCCGCCATATTTTTAGCCCTCTTTACATGACTCTTTCCCAAGCCTTAACCATTCTAAGCCGTCAAGGACATCTCAAACCCTTGAACAAACCATCTCCTCAACCACCTTATGGTCCAAACCATGACCCCAACAAGCAATGTGCCTATCATCAACATTCTGGGCACGAGACAGACAACTGCATACGTCTTTGCCATGACACTCAAGATCTCATTGATAACCGCACCATAAAACCTCCACAACTTGATACCCAAACCAAGCCACCCAATGCTGAACCACCCCAAAATGTCAACCTCATAAACCTATCTCACAATCCCACATACAATCGAAGCCAATACATTGTCCAAAACAACCAAACCAAACCAACCTTAACCTTCCCAGAGGGGGATGAGTGCTTCATGATGGAGGAAGAAGTAGATGTTGAATCCAATCAATCCGAAGTAATTGATCCCGATATGAGTGATGAAGAAAAGCGAGCAAAGGAGGAAAAACAAAGGAAATGGAAGGAGCTTTCCTGGGCAAAACAGAAAGGGTCATTATGATGAGAAGGCACGCCCGCTTCGAGCCTGCCCAAATAGTGGTACCCATTAACCGCCCTAAGATTCCGACGCCTCCCATTGTCTGGGAGACAATCAATCTCATAGAAAAGGTGGAGGAATTCCAAATGTAGCCATGGATCAATCCCTATGATGAATGCGATTACAGCCAATGGATAGAGGAAAGAGAAGATCTGGATTTCATATACTCCAATCCGTACAAAGTAGGGGAGAGCGACTTCAATGAAATGGAAGAGGAATACGATGATCCACTCGATGGAATTTCCTTGGCATCACTATTCAATCAAATAGAGATGAATTTCATTCATAGCTATACAACCAACAAGCAAGACGAAGAGGTGTTAAAAGCCCCGGCTGACGTTTCCATTTGGGGATTGCTTATGTCCCACCGTGCAAGTTTCAAAGAAGAATTCAATTCAAAGGCTCTGTTTGGCAAAGAAGAGGGTGGAAAAGAGTATAAAATTGGGAAAGACAAAGCAAAAGAGGGCAACCCTGAAATGCTGCAATAAGCTGAGGAGGTCACAACATGGCAAAGAACATCAAAACATTGCTTTTTGCTTATTAGATTAAACTAGAACATGTTTTGGGCCCCTGTTTGGGCATTTTATTTCCGAGTGAACTCCTGTTTTATCTCCCTAATTATGATTGTTCAAAACAACCTTATTCTTAAATTGCAATTGCTATATTCCATAGTCTCTTTGCCAAACAAGAGAAATTCCAAAGAATTAAGATTTTTTGTGTTAATGACAAAAGGGAAAGAAGAAATGAATTTTAGTTGCTCAAACCTGAGTTCTCGCCAAGACTTAGGAAAAGATGCTATCCCTGTGAGAACACTTAGGGTTAGCTTGCCCATTAGGAAGGTACAAACACAAGAGGTGATCCATAAAATACCCTCATCAAATTCCCTTCCAAAGGTATAACAAAACTTCTTGAGAAAGAATGCTCGTTGGGTGACCAAGTAGCCCAAGCAAAAGTAAGAGCAAAGCCTGCTAGGGCAAGAAAACGCAAAAATGCAGCCTAGGCAAAAGTTAAAGGCATTCAAAAGCTCGCTAGGGACTCAACCTCCATTAGGTAACCTAGACAAAATCAAGAGCATGTGAGAAGAAAAAGCAAGAGTGAAAGCCCAACCTCAAAGGTGATGATTTTGGAACTACGTAAAAGGCCTGATTCCTTGATCGGGATACGTAGGCAATCTTACATTGAGATGCGGCCCAAACGTTTGGAAAGAAGGAACAGCATCAACAAGTTTGTACTCAATGATAGGTATAGCAAACCCTGCGTATTGAGCTCGCAAAAGATAAGTATGTCTTTTTCGAAGAATTGGCAACAGCAAGGGATATGAGAATTATTGTTCATCCCCTCTGACGCAAGCGTCATTAACACAGTAAGCAGAATACATTGAAAACTCTCAAGTTCAGCAAAGAGACTATGCAAAAGCGAAAAGCAGAAATTAAAAACAAGCATAAGAAGGAAGAAAAAAGAGGATGCCACTTGGCCAACACAAAATCTACCTTTTGGAAAAATCAAAGTAACGGCCGACGAATTGATTCTTCTGCCAAGTAATTGATTCCTCGGCCAGTACTTCATTTAACACAGATTACACCTATCAGCAAATACTTGTTCAAAAAGCCATGCTTTGACTTTCGCATGCATTTAGGGGCACAAAAAGCTTTTTCCCATCTCATTTCATAAACAAAGAGTTTAACTATAAAATTCTCGTTGTGGTTGCCTTCACTATACAATTTCTGCTTGTCTCTTCCGCTAACTATGAACAGGAAAAGAAAATCCTAAAAGCTAGTTAAGACGGCGCCTCCGAGATGACCTCTGAGACAAAGACAGGGACTGCTCACGGGCACCCGTACCCTCCCCACCAGCAACTGGAACTTGCTCGGCCTCAAGCTGCAACAAAAGGAAGATGCAAACATTTAGACTAAAGGAATGATTCAAGGTAAACGAAATACATGGAAAAAGCCATACCTCGAGGATCTGACGGCGCTGCCTTCGAATCAAAGTCTCTGCGCTCTGATAAGCATACAGCCACTCCTGCACCACCTCAGTGGGCACCCGTAGAAACAAATCGAATATTTCAAGCATTGAAATAGCAGATACAAACAGAGAAACAAGTTCAGAATGATACCTGTGAAACCCCAGCTGGCAACGTATAAAACTAGGTCGTGCAAGGAGTAAGGGCCAAGCGCTCCTCCTCCCCATCATCAGAGCGGAAGGAGACAAAAGAGGGGGCCCGCGGCCAAACAGGAGCAACCGGAGGAGCTACAACAGCTGGAGCCAAGAACGAACGGCAGTACTTCATGTAGTCACCTGCCTGGAGAAGCAAGCCTGCCCAATCTCTGAGCCGAGCATTCTTCAAATCTTCCTTAGACATCGAAGAAGTAGACCTCTTCGACGCTGGCGGAGGAGGAGGAATGAACTAAAGCGCCTCGGCCCGTGGGCGCCACTGGCTGGCTACCCAATCACCTAAGTACCAGGCTCGACAAAAGAGGCCCTCAAGCAAGCTGCGAGTACGGTCCAAGACTCTAGAACGCGCAAGTGGGGCATCCTCTGGTATACCACCCCAAGGGTCAAACCATACCTACAAAATAAGATCAAATCAGCCACAATGCGAAGATATGGAAATCTAAAGACAACGGATACAAAGGGGGAAGAAAAGTACCTGATCAGTCGTCAGTCGTCAGTCGGTCCAAGACTCGCCGCCACTCAGGAAGGCTCAAAACAGGCAACCTCAGTTTCTGTTGCCCCGCCAGCCATCGCTCGTAGCGAGGTATACAGTTCGCGTCTCCGTGCCTAGTCTCAGGTAGAAACTGGAGAAGATGCTCGAAAGCCCAGACCTGAAAAGCAGATTAACCAAATCAAGTTCAAATACCAAGAGAAGTCAAAGCAGGAAAGGAAATAGAAGAAAAAGATATGTACCTCAAGCACCCGATAGTGACCGCCAAGAATGGGACTCTTGTCCCGAGAACAAGCTCCAAGGTGGCCATATAAAGTAGCCAAAGCAGACACTCCCCAATCAAACTCCCTAATAACCTCCAAATGCTGCAGGGGAGCCAGGAACTGTGTATGCACCGAACCATCCTTGTTGGCAAACAATGTTTGCCCAAGGAGATAGAGAAGGAAAGCCCGCGTCAGTTGCTCGACGCTCACCTGGGTCAGAATATCATTCTTCATAAATGTCTTGCTCAGCCAAGTAAGATCAACATGACATCGAGAATGAAGAGGAGGCACCTTGCCCAAAAACCACTCCAAAGCACCTGTCCGCTCCCAAACCTGGGGGTCAACCCGAAGAGGAGCGCCGCCTACTCGCAAGCTAGTCAGCAAGGAGAAGTCACCTAGTGTAATGGTCATCTCACCAGTGGAAGGGAAGTGGAATGTATTGGTGGTATCCCACCACCTCTCAACCAGTGAAGTCGTTAGTGACCAGTCCATCTTCGCAAGATTGAGGCCCAGAATAAATGCCTCAAATCCAGCAGCACGCACCAACTCTCGAGCCTGCTCAGGCAGCGCCAGAAACCACTTATGCACCTCTTTGTTTCCCCCGCGAGCCTTCAGTCGCTTGTTTCTCTGCCAAAGACAAAAAGGGAGTTAGCTTCATGATCACATAAACCAAATAAAGGCTAAGGGGCATCAAATTAACACTAAAAAGGCATGCATCGCCTAAACAGGGGGCACGATTATTTTGATAATCTCTAAAAACAAAATTCGACTCAAGCATGAGTCCTTCTCATTCGCACCTCTAGCCAAAAAGGGATGTCATCCCAAGAAGAAGAGGAAAAGAAAAACAAACAAACAAAAACATTTTCACCTTTACATTGCAAAAATTCTGTACTAAAGTAAATCTTTACTTTTCAAGAAACTTACCAAAGCATTAAGGATGCTCAAATGCTGCTCAGGCTTCCTATGAACCACCTCGGCCTCTGGGCCACCAATAGGAGGACGGTACTGCAAGAAACCCCCTAACCTAGCCTACGTGAAGGAAGAACGTAGGTGGTAGTGTCAAATTGTAGACACTCCAATTTGGCCTAACGATTATTTCAGGTCCCACCTTGGGGACCATCCCGATGATGAAATGGATATGATGATTGCTGATTGACTTCTTGAGAATCTTAGGACTTTCGATAAGAACTTTGAGCCACCTAGAGGACCCAATTCAAAGCCAAACAGCCTTTCAGACAGAAATACAGAATCCTAGGAGAATCCATCTGCCGACCGTAACATTGATCTCACGCCCTTAACATCTTTTCCTCACCCTAGCAGCCTGTTGCACCAAAAATCTCCCTGAGAGATCCATCCCACGGCCGTAGGATCCATACCTTGGCTGCTCAATCCATATCTCGGCCACTCGATCCATTACTCGGCCGCCAGATTATTCTTTTTCTAGACTCTGGAACATTCTGTCGATTGTTTGATCCGACTACACTACCTCTCCGATGCGTTCGGGCCACGTTTAGGGATCACAACGAAGAGGTGGAATTGTACTGCAATTGCAATTGCTAGCGTGTGATTTGATTGCACCGAGTGAGTCATCCCTTGGCCTATATAAAGGGGGCTTTGGACTCCGAAAAAAACAACAACGAAATTCATAAGATTCATCCCCCCCCCCCCCCAAACCACGAAACTCTGCAGAATTACTCTCTCAAACCCTCTCTACAAAAGCCTTAACCTCCCGAAGGCAGCCATTAATCCGGCAATCAAACCCCAAGGTTTCAAACCCTAACCCTAGGGTTTCCCAAGAAGCAATCAGTCAATCCCGATCAAATCCGAAGCAATCAAGCTACTGAGGGATCAAAGTGGTGAGGCCCAGGGGCTTCTGGTTCGGTTTATTCATCGTTTTCTTGTTTAATCGTAGCTTTTAATCATCTGCTAACTTTTCTGTTTGGTGTGAGGAAGAACATCGACCGGGGCTTCGATCCCTCGGCAGGTACATCAATCCAGGAGGATCTCTCGGCCGTGAAATCCAATCACCGGCCGCAGGATCCATCCCCTGGGACAGCTTTGTTAGGTTTTCTGCTTTCTGATGCATGATTTACTTATCATCTCGGCTCACCTTATTTACTGTTTAAAGGCATAAAAACAGATTACTTGTTTAGAATTAAATGAAGCATCTATATGTCTTATGTTGAATAATTATGGGCTAGCCTCACGGCTAGGCAGAAAGGGGTGCCTAACACATTCCCCTTACTGTACCTTTGGCTTCCGTATCCAGAATCTCTATCTATTTTCCTAGTTTCAATAAATTGGGTGGCGACTCAGTTTTGCTGATAACCGCTATCATGTGGCGATGATCCTAGCCATGGGAATGTCCATGATCTTGGTTTATGAAGCAAGAAACCAAACGAGCAAACAAACGATACCAAACTGTATGGCGATGCCCCGTTCGGGAGGTGTCTACAGTTTTCTGGCGACTCTGCTAGAGACGTGAGAGCCACAACCAGAAAGTTCAACATAAGACTAATACATGCCTTATTTAATTCCTGTTTCATATGCATCGAGCAGGCAAGCCTCGTTGAGTTCACCTAATACCCCGGCATGACACGGGCTATTTAGGGGTTCCAGCAAACTCCACAGTCACTTGTACCTATTGGTATATCAAAAGGGAATCACCCAATCACCGCCTATAATGGGCTGGCGAAAGGATTGGTGCCCTTTGACAACGGAGCACCCTGAGACTACCTAAACCCTACATGTGTTAGAAAGCCATAGAACCTATCAAGCTAAGATAGGAACCTACAGGTTAAGGAAATTTCCTGCGTTTTTCCAAGCTCTTCCTCACACCCTGTATCATTCATTATTGTAACAATCTCTTTCTGTGCAGAAGGGTTGGAATTTTCAGCCCAAATCCTAACCCTATATAGCTGAATACTGATTTACAGGTATTTTTACTTTTAAAGCAGGCATGATAGGTAGATCAAAGAAGCAACTTCAGCCAGTTTTATACTCTTACAACACCCGAAGCTCCGCCAAACAGAGGTCTTTACCGCCATCTCACTTGTCATCACCATCTATTAAAACACCTTCAACGCAACGGTCCCAGTCACTTCCTGGGACTTCGCGGTTATCCAATCATCTACTCGATCCCAAGCTTCACCAAGCAACCCCCCTACTTCTATCCCAAGGATGGCATACGATGACACTACTATCGTCGAGCTCCGAGCCCAAATTGCCTATTTGGTGACCGAAAAAGCAGCATGGGATGCTGAAGACAAGAAAGATGAGGAAGAAGCAGAAAACCCCCGTGAAGTGGTATTGGTAGGAAATTCAGAGTTAACCAAGCAAGTTAAGGAGATTAAGCATGCTTTGGCCCATTCACAGGGAGATCAAATTCTGGATTTTGAAGGATTTTGCCTCTTTCCAGACTCTCAATTGCCCGAGAAGTTCAAAATGCCAAACATCGACAAGTTTAATGGAACTGGCAACCCTACCAGCTATGTCCGCCATGTCATTAACACCCTGAAGCCGATGAGCTTATCGCTCAACTATTCCAAAGAACTCTCACTGGAAGTGCTCTTGATTGGTTCCTCACTCTAGAATTTGAACACTATCACACTTGGCCTGAGATCGCCAACGCTTTCATTAAGCAATATGCATACAACGTTCAAGTTGAGGTAACCACTCGAGATTTGGAAATGACCCAGCAAGAGTCAAACGAAGACTTTGTTACTTTCGTGGCTAGATGGAGGGAAAAGGCTGCCAAGATGAAGAACTGCCCTTCTAAAGAAGATCAAGTGAGGATAGTCGTTAAAAATCTGCAATCCAAGTATCTCAAGCATATCTATACCCAGGCCATCACTATTTCAAGCGCTTGAATGCTACTGGGCTGTAAATTGAAGAAGGGCTCAAACTAGGACTCATTGGGAAGGAAGAAACTCCTCCACCCAAGAAAGTCTTCTCAACTCGTACATCTAATGCCTCCGTCAACACTCTTAACTCAGCCTTACCACAAGACGTTTTCCAAACTAGCCCATCCCAAAGCTCAAACTGGCCTCGCCGTTACTTTAACCCCCTCTACATGACCCCATCTCAAGCCTTAGCCATTCTAAGCCGTCAAGGGCATCTCAAGCCCCTGAATAACCCACCTCCTCAGCCACCTTATGGTCCAAGCTATGATGCTAATAAACAATGCACTTACCACCAGCACCCTGGGCATGAGACAAACCACTATATGCGTCTTCGTCATGACATCCAAGATCTCATCGACAATCAAACCATAAAGCCACCCAAACCCAATGTACAAACCAATCCACTCCCTACCCACAATGCTGAACCACCGCCTCAAAGCATCAATCTTATAAACCTCTCCAGTAACTCCACATATAATCCTACCCAGTACATCACCCGAACCAAACCAAACCATCCCTCACCTTTCCCAAAGATGATTATCCTTGTATCTATGCAATTGATGCTGGAGATTGGTAGTTGGAGATGGACCAAGCTATGCCAAGTGATTGGGAAGTTGGGAGGATCGAACCTGCTAATCCTTGGGGCATTCAAGAAGAGGAGATAGGTCATCTCACCAGAAGTGGAAGAGTATACAAACCTCCCAAACTAAGTGGAGAGGGCTCAACCCCAACACAAGTGATGGAGGAGGAACAAGAGAACAGTCAAAGGATCGAACCTGAGGAAGCTAGAGTGCTAAGACAATTGAAGAAAATCCATGCCGACATCTCTATCTGGGGATTGCTTATGTCTTCCTACGAACATCACAATTCCTTCTTCAAGACCCTGGGGAAAGCTAAAGTTCCCATCGACATCACCCCTTAAAATTTGGTAAGCTTCATAACAACATCCAAAGCCCTGAAGCCAACAATAGCCTTCACTGACAAGGACTTACCTCCTGAAGGCCTTGCACACAACAAGCCCCTCTATATTTCTCTCAAGTGCCTCACTAAATGGATCCCATTAGTCCTGGTGGATAACAGGTCCGCTTTGAATGTGTGCCCTCAGAGGACCCTTGATAAGCTAGGAGTTGATAATGTTGATATACGCCCTTCCAGCCAAGGCGTAAGGGGATATGATAATTCAAAGAGGAGAGTGGTTGGGTGTGTTACCCTACCACTAGAAGTGGAGAATATTAAGAGATGTGGAATTCCACGTAATGGACATACCAGCCACCTTCAACCTCTTGCTAGGAAGGCCATGGCTACATGACACTAGGGCAGTACCTTCCACTTTGCATCAAAAGGTCAAGTTTGCAGCAGATGGAAAAGTCATCACCATCCTAGGGGATTCATCAATCTGAACCCATGCTGACACACCTGTACAAGAGGTAGGAACCAAACAAACTTTCCTTACTGGATTCAGTCTTGAAGAAGCAACTGATGTGCAAGCTCTGATGGCCAAAAGAAGCTTCTACATAAACACCCCTGCCATACGGATGATGAAGAAGCATAACTACTGTCCTGGGTTGGGTTTAGGCAAAAGATCACAAGGCATCCCACAAATGATTGATCCTCTGCATAATCAATACACCTTTGGTCTTGGCTACACCCCGACATAAGCCGAGATGGAGAAGAAGAGAAGCATGGAAAAAGCTAAGGCAAGAGGAAGCAGGATCAAAGAAGAGAAACTCATGGTCCCAAAAACACTCAACGGCTGGTTTGTAAGAGAAGGAGAAGATTTCCCATTTTGTGGTTTCGCAGAAACATGGGAAGATGAAACTACTAAACAAAGATATCTTGGAATGCAAATTTTCTTTGATCAAGAATGGACTGACTGTGATATGGAAGAAGAACCAACAAATCCTCCTCCCGTTACTCCCAAAGATTGGATTGAGGTGCTAGCTGAGTTTGACCTAAAGGTTCTGTTTGGCAAAGAAGAGGGTGAAGAAGAGTATAAAATTGTGAAAGGCAAAGGAGCAACTCCTGAGATGCTACAGTAATTGCATGGCATGGCAAGAACATTACTTTTATTTCCTGAATCAAGCTAGGACATGTTTTGGGCCCCTGTTTGGGCATTTTCTATAACTAAACTTTCATTTTATCTTTTCACTTATGCTTAATGAATGATTCATTCTTCAAAATGCGATAACTGTACACTGCAATCTCTTTGCCAAGAAAAGGGGATGGTAAGAATCAAATTCTTTGTGTTGCTAACAAAAGGAAAGAAGGGACGAACCCTGACTACTTAGAACTAGGTTTTGTCAAAACTTAGAAAGATGACGCTATCTCCGTGAGAACACTTAGAGTTAGCTTGCCTATTACGAAGGTACAAACACAAAAGGGAGACTCATAAAAACATCTCCATCGAATTCATTCCAAAAAAAAAAAGAAAAAAGAGAGATTCATGAAAATATCTCCAGACAGAAAACCATTGTGAGGAAAAGTGCTCGTTGGGTGACCAAACAGCCCAAGCAAAAATAAGAGCAGAAGCCTCCTAGGCACTTGAAGGCTCGCTAGGGACTCAAGCTCCATCAGGTAACCTAGACAAAATCAAGAGCATGTGAGAAGAAAACCAAGAGTGGAAACCCAACCTCAAAGATGATGATTTTTGGAACTACGTTCACGACCTGATTCCCTGATTGGGATACGTAGGCAATCTCACAGGGAGATGCGGCCCAAACATTTGGAAAGAAGGAAAAACATCAACAGGTTTGTACTCAATGATAAGTATAGCTAACCCTGCGCATTGAGGCCACAAAAGATGAGTTAGTCATTTTCAAAAGGATCGGCAAAAACAAAAAGTCACAAGAATCATTGCTCGTCCTCTCTGACACAAAAGTCATCAGCATAAGGGACGAGATATCCCAAAAATCCCCTAACATGGCAAAGAGATTATGGATGTAGCGAAAAGCAAATCAAAGACGTGAATTCGATTTAAGCACAAAAGGGAAGAAATTGTAAGTGCAGGAAAACGAAAGAGCCTTTGAACCGCACCAAATCGTAACGGCTACTTTCAACCCCTCGCCGGAGCCCTAGCACGCTGCCGGAGTTGAACCTGTAAAACAGACAAAGGGTGAGTGCACCTTTGCCTTCTCGTGGCAAAGGCCCTCCGATGCCAAAGTTAGTATCTCGTACTAGTAAAAACCCTAATTCTCAGTAGGTAATGAGCAAATAACCAGGAATTGCGTACCTTTACCTCTAGGTTTACCTCATATTTATAGATCCTCATATGCTTGCTGTCCAAGCCATCTCGTTGCCCTAAGTTTCCTTTCTCGTATAAGGAATCTAGAATATCAGGGATTCTTATTCCCTTAACTGTATATTACCTTATAGACCATTTAGGAACTCTTTCCTTAATTGGCCGTTCACCCCATTCCGGTTGGGTATCTTCTCCAGATATTGTTTCCTTATTGGGTACTTGGCACTTCTGGACCCCTCTGGAGCGTATCCTCCAGAATCTATTCATGTTCGGCCTTCTTGCTGCCAAACAGACTACACGGACCAATGATTTCTCATATCACTGGTTCCTCTACCATGCCACTAGTCCAACATCTTCCCTTGCTCTTTGGACCCTTCCCCTGCTCGGGTATCTCGGACCTGGGACCTCTCATGTCCCGGTCCTTTCTGCCGTTCACCGTATTGCACGGCGGATGCTCCGATTATATTTATCCTGGACCCCACATATCACGTGTTCGGGCCTCTTTTGTACCTGTTCGGGATTACCTCCCTACAATGGCTCCCTAGTTTTACTCGTTATTTTCTCTTAATATGACGAGCAAAGCTTCTGAACACCGAGCAAGGTTCTCGTCCTTTGCCCCTGCACCCTGTTTCTCGTACTTGGTGCAAACTTCATCATCAGTCCAGGCCAAACGTCTCATCGTTTGGTCTGGGCAGGCTTTTCCAGCTATCACCTTTACATGCGGCATGCTCTATATTGTCCGTATTAAATGCGAGCAGACGTTTCAGGGGACAGAACGCCCAAACGGCGTCTGGGGTGACGTTCCTCATACGTCACCCCCCTTTGCTGGGGTATACTTGGGTTTTCGTCCCAATTTCAAAAACCACTTTCTCTCCCTTAGTTCCCTCTGCAGAAAGAACGTTCGAGTGCTCCCGCCATTGAAGCTCTGTTCACCACCTCGAGGCCCCATTCTCTCTTGCTACTAGGGACTTTGCTTACTAATTTTGTAAGTCCCTTCTCCTTCTCTCAATCGATCTCTTTCCATCCCTCCCTGTCATTCTCGTTGATCTAGGGATTTTACGACCTTTTTAGGGCTTTTTTGACACTCCCCCCATTATTTGTAAAACATACTTCATTCAAAATGGGGAGATTCAGACGTTTCTGCGATACTCCCCAAACGATGGCAGACTTCAGATCTCGTTACGAGATCCCTGACACTATCGCCATTGAACTGGCTCCTGTAGACGCCATTCGTGAAAGTCCAAACAATGATACTCTCCACTTCCCCGTAGTGGCCGTCGTGGAAGGCGGCATTAGGTTTCCCCTGGCACCACTACTTTGCCAGGTTCTGGCTCATTACAGACTATCCCCTATGCAGGTTTCTGCTAATTTTTTTAGGGTTGTCATGGGTATCAATACCCTTAATCAGATGCTAGGCACA
Organism: Rhododendron molle; assembly: GCA_025413875.1. NCBI lineage: Eukaryota > Viridiplantae > Streptophyta > Magnoliopsida > Ericales > Ericaceae > Rhododendron > Rhododendron molle. Next base: position 31,752,638 of record CM046388.1, on the reverse strand, counting down.
TCTCTTGGCCTGCACGACATCCACCATCTGTACAGCATCTCCAGAACCAAAGACGCCTCTACCTACTATCTCAAAAGTAGGGACTCTAGGAGGCGGCTGGTACTAGAACTGCCTGATTCTGCTCGTGGGGATGACGATGACTTCCTCATCGTCACAGGGAACTTCGAGCCCAGGGACGAGGACGGTAGGGTCATTGGCTTCCACGCGCCCCACAGATTTGGCACCCCACGTCAGTTCCTTCTCTCGTAGAACTTTTCTGCCGAGCAAAATTTCGTTTTGCATCGCTTGTTTTGTTTTACTGACCGTTAATTTTTCTCGTAATTTGCAGCCACGAACGTCAACCAGGGACACGCCATCATCATCCCTCAGGTGCACGTCACTGATATCAACCATGCTCTTACTTTCAACGGACAAGGCACATATCTCGTTGGCTGAGCAAGAGCAGCTCAGATACTCTTCAGCTACCGAGCATCATACGGTGGGTTCATCGACCGGCGTATCCGAGCAACCGACGGCCCAGTCACCCCAGATCCTCCTGCTCAACTACCCGAGCAACGAGAGGAGAGGCGTTCTCGGACCCTTCCGCTTCCCAATGAACCCATCCAGCTCACCGAAGAAGCCTCCACATCTTCGAGTGGATATACTCCATCTCCCCCACCTCGAGAAATGGAACAACCGATCAATCTTAGCAACTTGCTCACCATCGGCCGTGGTAGAGGCCGCGGCGCTGCTCGTGGCCGCGGACGGCCTCAAAGCCCGGCGCCGTCTCATGGCCGCCGAGGTTCAGCTCAACCGGACGCTCCCCCAGGCTTCTCACCTGAGGAGATTGAGGCCAACCACCGCGACAAACGTCAGCGGCTGGAAACTTCTGCGGTTGAGTGGCCTCCGTCCCAACTTACAACTCCTCCAACCCCGCTCTGGGTCCCTCAGCTTACCCATGGTGGCCGGCTGGTCACTGTCCGTGACAGTGCTGAATCTGAAGGGACTGCCCTTGCACTATCCCAGGCTTTTCTGTTGCCTAGAGACATGCAGAAGGAAGCCTCCTGTTCCCCTGACAACCTCTTGGGCCCGTTCATGAGCCATAGCGCTAAGGTAAACCTGTCGTGCTTCTTTAGTGGATTACGTATCCTTATTTGTGTCTAACGTTGCTTCATTTACTGTACCTCCAGGCAATGCAAAAGATGGTAGCCATGGCGCAAAAACTTGGCCAGTCTGAGCCCTAACGTGTCAGATTGGCAAGTGAAAATGCCAAGTTGCAAAATACAATCGTCAGGCTGGAGAGGAAGAGGAACCAGGCTCGCGGGACCGTGGACGAGCTTAAGGGTAAGCTGGAGGGGGCCGAGGACAGCCTGAGCCAGACTCTCACTAAGCTGGAGGCGAGCAAAAATAAGGCCAAGACCTCATACCAGCGAGGCTACAGCGAGGGAATCCGTGTGGCTACTGAAAGATACACGAACCAGATGCCCGAGATCCAAGACCAGGTCTTTGAGGCTGGCTAGTTGGCTTGCCTTAAAAAGTTAGGCACAACAGAATCTCCTCTCTGGACAGAGATCGACTTTCCTAGCACCCAAGTGGTTGCCGACGAGCAGGAAGAAGTTGCAGGGGAAGAAGACAGCCTGGACAGGGAGCTCAATGCTAACGTCTCCGAGCAGCAGGACGCCCGTGCCGAGCAATCTGGAGAGCTGACCAACCTTGGCCAGAAGGAAGCCAATGGTGGTCCACCTGAATCAAGCACTGCCGCCGACAACACAACTGCTCCGGTCTCTACAGCTGCTCCAGCCTCCGTGACTTCTCCAGCTTCCACAACTGCTCCAGCCTCTCCTCCTGTTATCCAAGACCTGACGAACGAAGAGTAAGTTGGACTCTTTGTAGTGATAACAGTTGAAACTTTGAATCAATCTTTTGCTGGCCCTGTGTGGCCATTTTGGCGTTGCCCTGCGTGGCACTGACACATTTCTGCATACTCTTTCATACTAGTGGTTTTGGCCCTTCGTGGCCTTTTGAATGTTTTTGGCCCTTCGTGGCCTTTCTTTAAAACAGGTGGCTTTATGTGCTAAGTGTCTTCGTACTTAGCTTGATGCACATTCACGTATGCTCCCCAGGTCTCCTCGTGCCTGCTGATGATTCAGTTGAATTCGCATTTATACTGTTGCAGGTTTCTCGTACCTTAGAACAATGCTAGTTGCATTCGTAACCTGTTTACCAGTACATGTACTCGTGTGTATTCAGGGTCTGTTCGTACTCGAGCAGGCCGTGAAGTTTATTCATACTTAGACAATGCTGTGTGTTCATTTCTGTGACATGTTCGAGTCCAGGTTACCCAAACTTACTCGTATTTGGCTACGTTAATTCTGAGTTTACTCGTACTCTGACGCATAAACAAGTTTATTCGTGCTTGGAATTATCCCAAACATATTCGTGTTTGGGAACAGTGTGCATAATCTCGTATGCACTTTGGGTATATTCGTACCCGAGCAATATGCTCAAGCATATTCGTACTTTTCAAAATTCTGGGTGTATTCGTACCCGAGCAGACAGTCAAGTTTATTCGTACTTGGCAAAATTTTGGGTGTATTCGTACCCGAACAGACAGTCAAGTATATTCGTACTTGGCAAAATTCTGGGTGTATTCATACCCGAGCAGACAGTCAAGTATATTCGTACTTGGCAAAATTTGAAACATTCGACATTTCATTTAGTTACCCTATACCTCTGCTCCTCAATACGAAGTGAGGACTATGGACATAGCTTGACTGCGTATTTAAAGAAAAACTCGTAAAAAACAGCGTTTATGTTACCAAAATCCATGAATTTTATTCATAATTCAAAAACGCAAGGGGGTGTTACGCATACCCCTTGCAACTAACAAAGCAAGCACAAGGGAATTTTATTCGTAATTCCCACACAATCACGATGCGTATCTAAAACAGAATAAAATCGAAATCGAAGTTCTTTACACGTAAAACTTCCTCAAGTTGTGGACATTCCAGGGCCTTGGTATCGGGTTCCCGTCCAGGTCTGCCAATCGATAAGCCCCAATGCCCACAACCTCTGTAACTCGATATGGGCAATCCCAATTGGCCCCCAACTTGCCCTCGTTGGCCACCTTGGTGTTGCCGAGCACCTTTCGTAGCACAAGGTCTCCAACACTAAACTCTAGTGGGTGGACATGCTTGTTGTAACTTTTCACCAACTGCTCCTGGTACGAAGCCAGGTGCACCAGAGCTCGTTCTCCCCTTTCCTCGGCAAGGTCCAGCTCGATTTCCAGAGCTCTGTCATTGCCCCCACTTTCCATCAATGTGGTCCTGTTAGTCAGCAAACCAACCTCCAATGGAATCACAGCCTCTGTTCCATATGCTAGCGAATAGGGGGTCTCTCCCGTAGACCTCCTAGGAGTTGTTCGGTGTGCCCATAGGACCAGTGGCAATTCATCAGGCCACTTACCTTTTGCTTTGTCCAACCCTTTCTTGATCCCGTCAAGTCTAGTCTTGTTGGACGCCTCTGCCTGCCCATTGCTCTGAGGGTAGGCTGGTGTGGAATAGTAGTTCCTTATTCCATACTGGGCACAAAAAGCCTTGAACTTTTTCTGGAACTGCGACCCATTATCAGTGATCAAGGAGTAAGGAACTCCAAATCGAGTGATGATGCTCTTCCACACGAACCTTTCTATCATAGGTTCTGTGATTTTTGCCAATGGTTCTGCTTCTATCCACTTGGTAAAGTAATCTATTGCCACCAACAGAAACTTCCTGTTCCCAGTAGCCTTGTGGAGTGGACCCACGATGTCCATCCCCCACTGCGCAAACGGCCAAGGGCTTGTTAAGGGCACCAGATCTTCGGCTGGCGTTCGGATCATGGGTGAAAACTTCTGACATTTCTCACAAATTTTCACATACACCTTTGCATTTTCTTGCATGTGCGGCCACCAGTAAACCTGGGTGATTGCTCGGTGAGCAATGGATCTCCCACTTGCATGGCTTCCGCATGTTCCCTCGTGTATCTCGTGGAGAAACTTCTGCACCATCTCGAGATGCACACAAAGCAGGTACGGTCCAGTGAAGGACTTCCTGTACAATTTCCCCTCTGGTGATAGCCAAAACCTTGCAGATTTCGTTTTTATCTTGTGAGCCTCCTTTTTATCTGTGGGGAGTGTCCCGTCTCGTAGGAACTCCACTATTGGATCCATCCAACTTGGTCCTTGGTTCACGTCCAAGATCGATTCCACACTTTTACCAATGCTTGGCTCACCAAGATAATCCACTGCCACCTTTCTCCTGAACTCTGTTGGCACAGCAGCTGCCAACCAAGCCAGTGAGTCAGCGTGGGCGCTCTGCCCAGAGCTTATCTGGTCGATGTGTACCTTCTCAAAGGTGTCAAGCAAATCCTTGGCTGCCTCCACGTAGGCTACCATCTTCTCGTTCCGGGCCTCATATTCCCCGGACAGCTGATTCACCACGAGTTGTGAATCACAGAATACTCGAATTCTCCTGACTTTCAAGGTCCTTGCGCTTCGTAGTCCTGCCAAGAGTGCCTTGTACTCCACCACGTTTTTTGACGCACTGAAACCCAGGCGTAGGGACAACTCGATCATAACTCCTTCGGGAGGGAAAAGCACCACCCCAATTCCAGATCCGATGTTGTATGCGGATCCATCAACAAAAAGCTTCCATTCCAAAGGGTCCTGCTCGGTGGATGCCCTTCGCTTCTCGTCTGACGGCTCGACCAACTGTTCCTTTCTCATAGGAGGCAGTGGAGCCATTGTGGGAGAGAACTCCGCCACAAAATCTGCCAAAACTTGCCCTTTGACTGCCCTGCGCGGCTGGTAATCAATGTCATATCGGCTCAACTCTACCGACCAAGTCGATATTCATCCCGAGAAATCCGCCTTTCGTAGCAATGATTTCAATGGAAATTCTGTGTAAACCACAACTTTGTGACTTTGGAAGTAGTGGGGCAATTTCCTAGTTGCCGTCCTCAGTGCCAGGACCAATTTTTCAAGGGGCAGGTACCTCGTCTCTTCCTCCAGTAGCGCCTTGCTCATGTAATAGATAGGGATTTGCTCGGATCCCTTGTTCCTCAGTAAGACCGCACTTACAGCATGTTCAGAGACTGCTAAGTACAAAGTCAAGATCTCACCAGGCTCAGGGGTTAACAGGCGTGGGGCCGCCGCCAAGTACTTCTTCAGGTCTTGGAACGCTTGCTCACATTCGGCTCCCCATTCGTAACCTTCTCTTCTCTTCAGCAACTGAAAGAAAGGTCTACACTTGTCGCTCGACCGACTAATGAACCTGTTAAGGGCTGCAGCCATACCCGTCAACCGCTGGACCTCCTTCGTGGTCCTGGGACTTTGGAGCTTCTCCAAAGCTATTATTTGATCGGGGTTTGCCTCTATTCCTCTAATGGTCACCAGGTGACCCAGGAATTTCCCAAAACTTACTCTAAACGCACACTTCGAGGCGTTGAGTTTCAACTTGTACTCCCTTAGTATCTCGAAAGCTTCTTTCAGATCAGCGATGTGGTCCCGTTTCTCTTTGCTTTTAACCACCATGTCATCTATGTACACCTCCATAGTCCTGCCAAGCAACTTTTTTAGCATAATCGTTGCTAATCTCTGGTAAGTCGCTCTAGCATTCCTCAGATCAAAGGGCATAACACTGTAACAATACAGCCCTCGTGGTGTGATAAAAGACGTCTTCTCCTGATCGGGGCCGTACATGGCTATTTGGTGATATCCTCGATAAGCGTCGAGAAAACTCATACGCCCATACCCAGTTGTTGCATCTACCAACTGATCTATCCTGGGTAGGGGAAAACTGTCTTTTGGGCAAGCCTTGTTTAGATCTGTGAAATCGACGCAAACTCGCCATTTCCCATTCTTCCTTTTCACCACCACTGTGTTGGATAACCACTCGGGGTAGTACACTTCTCGTATCGCCTTTGCCTCGAGCAAACGGTCGACTTCCTCGATAACAGCATCCACATGCTGTACGACAGATCTTCTTTTCTTCTGCATTACAGGTTTGTGTTGTGGGTCCACATTCAGGTGATGGCAAATCACATTTGCATCCACCCCAGGCATCTCCTCGGGTACCCAGGCAAGCACGTCAACGTGCTCTTTGAGGAACTTTACCAACTCCTCCTCTTCTTCTTTGCACAGGTTTTACCCAATCAGGAAATACTTCTCGGGATCATTCTCGTTGATCTGAACTTTCTTCAATCCTTCCACGACTTTTTCGGCCGGATTCCCTCCGATGTCCTCGATGGTCAGCTGGCTGGTAACCTCGACTGTTTGTACCAACTGTGCCTTGGGCGCCTTCTTGATTATGGAAACCAAGCACTGTTGGGCTGTCTTTTGGTTTCGCCTTATCCTCTCGATTCCACTGGACCATGGAAACTTCACCATCTGATGGTAGGTGGATGAAACTGCCCTCATCTTATGCAACCAAGTCCTTCCTATAATCGCGTTATAGGAAGATGGCACACCCACCACCAGAAAGTCGGTTCTTAGTACCACTGTTCCTGCCCGAACAGGAAGGGTCACCTTGCCCAATGGCCAGACTGCTCCTGCACTGAACCCGACCAACGGAGTTACTGACTGTACCAAGTCTGCTTGTGCCAACCCTAGTTTCTTGAACACATCGTAATAGAGCACCTCGGTGCAGCTTCTTGAATCTACCAGGATCCTCTCCATGTCATATTCCCCAATTCGTAGGGTTATGACCAAAGCATCATTGTGCGGCATCTGGACTCCTCCCAGGTCCTCATCCGTGAAGACTATGCCCTCGTCGCATCCTTCTACTTCATGTCCTCATTTCTTACCGAACCGCATCACATGCTGGTCATGCTTTACTTGCCTTTGGAGCAATCTCACCTCATTTCTCGTTTAAGGTGTGGCCAGTCCATGTATCATATGGATCACGCCCCTTGGATTCTGCTCGTAATCCAGCTCCATCGCTTTCTCGGCACCCTTGTGCTCCTCTTGGATGAACTCCTTCAAGTACCCACGTGAGACCAGGTCATCGAGGTGTTGCTTGAACATCTCGCAGTCCTCCGTCATGTGACCCCAGTCCTTGTGATAACTGCAGTGCTGACTCGTAGCCCTTCTTGCATCTTTATCACCCTCCAACCTTGGAGGCCACTTAAAGTATGGGCGATTCTTTATTCGGTAAAGAATCCGATGGATTGGCTCCTTCCAAACTGTAGTTATTGAAAAGAAGGATTTGGGGTCCTGGGCGTGCTTCTCCTTGTACGATTCTATCTTGGCCTGCCCATATTCCTTCCTTTCTCTGTACGTCATGGGCTCTGGCTTATCCACCTTCTTTGCAGTGCCCTTGATCTGCTCGGCACCCAACTTGCCATCTTCCCGCATTATGTCAACCTCGTTCCTGGCGTGCTGCTCAATTCGTTCCATCAGCTTTGCCAGTGTGCTCACTGGACTCATGTTTAGGGACTTTCGTAGCTCCCCCCGAATAGGCAGCCCAGTCTTGAACGTTGCTATCGCATATTCCTCGCTGCAACTTTCAATCTCGTTGAAAGTCTCCCAATACTTCTTGGCATAGTCCCTGATCGGCTCATTCTTTCCTTGTTTCATAACTGAGAGACTCTCAAAAGTTTTGGGTGGTTTCCTGCTCGTAAGGAACCGAGCAGTGAATTCCTCGGCAAGCTGTCTCCATCCTCGTATGGTGTTCGGTCCCAGCTTATGGAACCAGGATAGGGCCACCTTTCCCAAACTAGATGGGAACATCTTGCACATGATCGCGTCATCACCATCGTGCATAAACATCGCCTGCTGGTAATGCTGTACGTGTGCCACCAGGTCTGCATTGGTTTTGTACAGGATAAACGTCCCGTGCTTAACCCTACTCGGCAACCTTGCCTGCTGCAATCACTTTGCAAAGGGAGAAGTTGCTGAGGGCTTTCCGTGCTGCTTCTCGTGCAGACATGGTCCCCTCCTCTGGCCCCTTTGCAGCCCTGGCATTATTTCGTTCCCAGTCGGAATCAGGTCTCTCGTACCTATCCCTGTGGTGCTTCCTGTTCCCGCCTTCCTCGGGGGATGAACTTTTGCTCCTGCTTCTCCTTTTTCGTGAAGAAGCCAGTAGTCGCCTTGGAGTAAGACTCCTGCTCCTTCTTTTTCGTGAAGAAGCTTTCTTATAATCCGCCACAGCCGATCCTCCCCCTCTGGACCTCCTTCGTGAAAGTCCAGAGTCTTCCGGATGTTCTCGTATCCGTTGCAGTTGCTGAATCTCATACACTCGCCTCCTAATTAGACGAGCGTACTCCTCTATCTCCTGCCTCTTTTTGTCCAGGATGTCTTCCCTGCTGCGCACACTTTTTGAATGTGCAACTGACTCTCTCCCATGGCGGGACTTACTCCTTCTCGTGGACTCTGTGGCCGTCCTTCCTTCTTTATTCCTGGAATCATCAAGGACAGTCAAGGGGCGGTCCTTACTCGTGGTCCTCCTTGCATGCCGCCACCGGGCTTCCTTGGAGGATCCGGTGGGGACTTTTCTCTTTCTTCACCCAACCGATCGTTTGGGTCAAGTGGTGTCTTTGGATCTTCTTCCACCATGGTCGCTTTTTCAAAGGGATCTCTTTCGTTTTCCCACAGACAGCGCCAATTGTAAGTGCAGGAAAACGAAAGAGCCTTTGAACTGCACCAAATCATAACGGCTACTTTCAACCCCTCGCCGGAACCCTAGCACACTGCCGGAGTTGAACCTATAAAACAGACAAAGGGTGAGCGCACCTTTGCCTTCTTGTGGCAAAGGCCCTCTAATGCCAAAGTTAGTATCTCGTACTAGTAAAAACCCTAATTCTCAGTAGGTAATGAGCAAATAACCAGGAATTGCGTACCTTTACCTCTAGGTTTACCTCATATTTATAGATCCTCATATGCTTGCTGTCCAAGCCATCTCGTTGCCCTAAGTTTCCTTTCTCGTATAAGGAACCCAGAATATCAGGGATTCTTATTCCCTTAACTGTATATTACCTTATAGACCATTCAGAAACTCTTTCCTTAATTGGCCGTTCACCCCATTCCGGTTGGGTATCTTCTCCAGATATTGTTTCCTTACTGGGTACTTGCCACTTCTGGACCCCTCTGGAGCGTATCCTCTAGAATGTTGTTCCTGTTCGGCCGTCTCGCTGCCGAACAGACCACACAGACCAATGATTTCTCATATCACTGGTTCCTTTACCATGCCACTGGTCTAACATCTTCCCTTGCTCTTTGGACCATTCCCCTGCTCGGGTATCTCGGACCTGGGACCTCTCATGTCCCCGTCCTTTCTGCCGTTCACCGTACTGCACGGCGGATGCTCCAATTATATTTATCCTGGACCCCATGTATCACGTGTTCGGGCCTCTTTTGTACCTGTTCGGGATGACCTCCCTACAGAAATGCCACTTGGCTAAAAGCAAAAGTCCAGCTTCTTTAGGAATTAAGAAGTAGCGGCCGAAGAATGAAATCCTAGGCCGAGTAATCCATTCCTCGGCCCATGATTCAATTTTTTGCTGTTTTAACATCCATAAAGCTTTCAAACCATAGCATGCAAATTTGAAATATCTCAGGATAAAATACAATACTTGCCAAAACATGTTGAAGTTGCTTCCTAAAAATACAATATCATTATCTGTCCTGGAACTAACAAGTACAGGCACAAAGAAAAAAGAAAGCTACTGCCCACGGTCCCTCTTGGGCGCATGACGCGATCAGTCTGAGCTCAGTCAAAGAGGGGCATCTGTAAACACCCCAATTTGGCCTAACGATTATTTCAGGTCCCACCTTGGGTACCATCCCGATGATGAAATGGATACGATCATTGCTGATTGACTTCTTGAGAACCTTAGGACTTTCGGTAAGAACTTTGAGCCACTTAGAGGACCCAATTCAGAGCCAAACAGCCTTTCAGACAGAAATATAGAATCCTAGGAGAATCCTTCTGCCGGCCGTAACATTGATCTCACGGCCTTAACATCTTTTTCTCACCCGAGCAACCAGTTGCACCAAAAATCTCCCTGAGAGATCCATCCCACGGCCGTAGGATCCATACCTCGACCGCTCAATCCATATCTTGGCCGCTCGATCCATTACTCGGCCGCCAGATTGTTCTTTTTCTAGACTCTGGAACATTCTGTCGATTGTTTGATTCGACTACACTACCTCTCCGATGCGTTCGGGCCACGTTCAGGGATCACAACGAAGAGGTGGAATTGTATTGCAATTGCAATTGCTATCGTGTGATTTGATTGGACCGAGTGAGTCATCCCTTGGCCTATATAAAGGGGGGCTTTGGACTCTGAAAAAAACAACAACAAAATTCATAAGATTCATCATTTGTGGGGAGAACAATTCGAGGCCTTTACCGACCATAAGAGCCTCAAATACCTGTTCACTCAGAAGGAGTTGAACCTAAGGCAGCGTCGATGGATGGAGTATTTGGAGGAGTACAAGTTCACGCTCCAATACCACCCCGGCAAGGCCAACATGGAAGCCGATGCGCTAAGCCGAAAGGTTAGGACGCATAAGGCCAAGAATGCCAATAAGGAATGGGAGATGGTGGATACTCCTAACGAGTGCAACCTACGACCATCCTCAGAAAATGGTAATACGCGTCTGTATGCCTTAGTTGCGGAACCGGCACTTCATCGGGAGATTTTACTAGCTCAGACCTCCGAGCAAGATTGCGAATTCATCCGGTATCGAATCCGAGGAGGAAAGGCTTTACCGGGATGGACAATCGAGGAGGATAATAGTCTGAGATTCAAAGGAAAGGTATTCGTACCTAATATCAGAACCCTCCTAGAAGCTGTACTTCGAGAAGCTCATCATTCGAACTTCGCAGTACACCCTGGTGGTACAAAAATGTACCATGACCTGCGAAGGACGTACTGGTGGGAGGGAATGAAGAAGGACATAGCACGATTTGTATCTACCTGCCTGGTGTGTCAACAAGTCAAGGTGGAACATCAGAGAAACCTGGAGGAGACCTTCAACCTCTACCACATCTCGATGGATTTCATGACTGGCTTGCCAAGATCAGCCAAGTCTAATACCACTATTTGGGTGATCGTGGACCGACTCACCAACTCTGCGCATTCCCTGCCTGTCAAGATGACAGAGAATGTGGAGCAGTTGAGTCTGTTGTACATCAGAGAGATTGTACGACTACACGGAGTACCTGTCTCGATAGTGTCTGATAGAGACCCACATTTTGTCTCGCATTTCTGGAAAGGATTGCAGAAGGCTTTAGGAACGGATGTGAGACTTAGTACCACCTTCCACCCTCAAACAGACGGACAAACGGAGAGGACAATCCAGACATTGGAGGACATGCTGAGAGCTTGTGCCTTAGATTTTTTCTGGAAACTGGGAACAACACCTACCCTTGGTGGAGTTTGCCTATAACAATAGTTATCAGGCCAGTATCGAAATGGCACCGTACGAAGCCTTATACGGTCGACCCTGCCGATCTCCCGTCTATTGGATCGACGCTGGAGAAGCGGGATTGATTGGACATGATTTAGTACGAGATACTACGGAGAAGGTTAAGACCATTAGACAAAGGATCCAAACCGCTCAAAGCCGACAAAAGAGTTATGCAGATAAAAATAACCGACCTTTAAGCTTGACATAGGAGACCACGTGTGCCTAAAGATCCAACCGAAGAAAGGAGTAATTCGGTTTGGGAAGAAAGGAAAATTGTCCCCGCGATACATCGGACCTTTCGACATCGTGAGAAGATCGGGAAGGTTGCGTATCGCTTCGCCCTACCACCGCAACTAGATAGAGTACATAACGTGTTTCATGTCTCGATGCTTCGTAAGTACCTCGCGCTGCCGACACATGTACTCAACTGGGAGGACATCATCATCGAAGAAGATGCGACGTATGAAGAAGAACCGATCGAGATTCAAGCTCGAAGTGAGAAGATCATTCGAAACAAGACCATTAAGTTGGTACGAGTGTAGACACCCCAATTTGGCCTAACGATTATTTCAGGTCGCACCTTGGGGACCATCCCGATGATGAAATGGATACGATGATTGCTGATTGACTTCTTGAGAACCTTAGGACTTTCGGTAAGAACTTTGAGCCACTTAGAGGGCCCAATTTTGAGCCAAATAGCCTTTCAGACAGAAGTACAGAATCCTAGAAGAATCTATCTGTCGGCCATGACATTGATCTCACGGCCTTAACATCTTTTCCTCACCCTGAGCAACCTGTTGCACCAAACATCTCTCTGAGAGATCCATCCCTCGGCCGCAGGATCATTTCCTCAGCCGCTCAATCCATATCTCGGCCGCCACATCCTTTCTACGGCCGCCAGATTGTCTATTTTCCACACTCTGGAACGTTCTGTCGATTGTTTGATCCGATCGCACTACTTCTCCGATGCGTTCAGGCCACGTTCAGAGATCACAACGAGGACTTTGAATTACATTGCAATTGCAATTGCAATCGTGCGATTTGATTGGACCAAGTGAGTCATCCCTTGGCCTATATAAAGGGGACCTTACACAACGAAATTAATAAGATTGATCCCCCCTAAAACCACGAAACTCTGCAGAATTACTCTCTCAAACCCTCTCTATAATAGTCCTAACCTCCTGAAGGCAGCCATCAATCCGGCGATCAAACCCCGAAGTTTCAAACCATAACCCTAGGGTTTCCCAAGAAGCAATCAGTCAATCCCGATCAAATCCGAAGCAATCAAGCTACTGAGGGATCAAGGTGGTGAGGCCCAGGGGCCTCTGGTTCGGTTTATATATCGTTTTCTTGTTTAATCATAGCTTTTAATCGTCTGCTAACTTTTCTGTTTGGTGTGAGGAAGAACATCGACCGGGGCTTCGATCTCTCGGCCGGTACATCGATCCAGGAGGATCTCTCGGCCGTGACATCCATTCACCTACCGAGTAATCGATCTGCTGGCACTGAACGACACTGAATAATAACAGCCGCACGTGCTACCTCGCCGGAACCCTAATTTGCTGTCTGAACCCTATAAAACAAACAGCAGGTGAGCGCACCTTTGCCTCTCGTGGCAAAGGCCCTCCGATGCTAAAGTCAGTAGTATCACGTACTTACAATCAAAAACTCGATTAACAGAATACTGCAATATGAATAGGGAATATTGCGTACCTTTACCTCTAGGTTTACCTCGTATTTATAGACCCATGTCTACTTGCTGTCCAAGCCATCTTGCTGCCATAAGTTTCCCTTCTCGTAAAGGGAACCCAGAATATCAGGGATTCTCATTCCCTTAACTGCATATTTCCTTTTAGACCATTTAGGAACTTTTTCGTTAATTGGCTGTTCACCCCATTCCCGTTGGGTATCTTCTCCAGACATTGTTTCCTTACTGGGTATTTGCCATCTTTGGACCCCTCTGGAGCGTCTCCTCCAGAATGCTACTCCTGTTCGGCCCTCTCGTTCCCGAACAGTCTATCTGGACCAGTGACTTCATATGTCACTTACCCGGCCTAGTAATTCCTCATGTTCGTCGGAGCATGCCCCTGCTCGGGTAACTTGGACCAAAGACTTCTCGTGTCTCTGGTCCTTTTCGCCGAACAGACCGCCTAGTACTAGTTACCCCTTCTGTCACCAGTTTTTAACCACTGCACGGCGGTACCCTCATTCAACGGCTCACGTGATTCCCGAACACCACATGTTCGATTACTTTTTGTGTCTGCTCGGGATTACCTCCCTACAATTGCTCCCCAGCTTTGCCCAATGGAGCTGCTCGGGCCAGCTCGGGATTACCTCCCTACAATTGCTCCCCAGCTTTGCCCAATGGAGCTGCTCGGGCCAATGGGTAAAGCTTTCTAGAGAACACACACTTTAGGCCGAGCTTTGTGATATCCTGTGCAGATATAGTATTGATGACCATTTGATTTCTTTTGGCGGTTTACTCATCATATTATCTTGAAATATGGAGTCTACGTGGCGTACTTCGTACGCCCCTCATTAAATTCGATCTGACGTCCTCTGTCAAATGGCGTTTGAATATCAATCCATTTTGGACCTTTCTTCCATTACTTTTCGTGTAATGGCGTGAGAGGAGACGGATCGTTTCCGTCTCTTTTCCTTTATACCCCAAAAAGGGTTCTTTTCTGGGTTTTACACCTAGAACTGAAATTCTAGCTTCTTCTCTCTAAAAAACAAGGCGATTTACAGCTTCGACCGCCATTGCTGCTGCCTGTAAAACTAGTTGTTCTTCAGGAAATCCTCGCCAAATCTTTGTAAGATTCTCGTTCTTCTCTCTTTCCTAAGCTCTAATCTGAGAATCTCATTCTCAGATCTTCATTTCGATTTCAAAAATTCATTGCACCCATTTTTTTGATTTTGTTTCGTTTGAAACCCCCTTCGTACACATCCATGGCGGATGAAGGTAATAATGAGCTTAAACTTGGCAAATTTAGAAAGCTTTGTGAAACTCCCGCTGCCATGGCCGCCTTCAGGACTGAATATCGTGTCCCTGACAATGTAGGGCTCGAACTCGCCCCTCTAGGCGCGGACAGAGAGGACAGTTCATGGGATAGAATATATATCCCAATCGTAGCCATATTTGAAGGCGGAGTCCGGTTCCCCCTTGACCCCTTACTTCGTCGAGTCTTGAACTGGTATAGACTTACTCCCATGCAAGTTTCATCCAATGTTTTTAGGCTCATAATGGGAATGGTAGTTTTAAATGAAATTCTGGGAACACAACTGGGAATCTGGGAGTTACAATGGTGGTATAGCATTGTACTCAACCATGAGTACAACACCTACTATTTTAAAGTTAGGAAGGTAGACAAGCGTTTCGTGCTGAATCTTCCAGACTCTGCTCGGGATCATGAAATTGACTTTCTATACGTCACTGGAGCCTATGAGCCACAAGGGGAAGACGGCCAGGTGGTGGGCTTTCATCGCCCCCATGTGTGGGGCCACCCACGTATGCTCCCAAATTTTCCTTTTACTTTCAGTACTTCTAAGTTCTAGTCATTGTTGTCTTTTGTGTAACTCTTTCGTTCATTCTGTTTTGCAGCAACAAATGCAAACAAGAGGCCAAGTAGGGAGCCGAGTTATGTCCGTACAGAGGACATAAACAAGGTTTTAAAATACAAGGGGGTGCCGGGCACGCGAACCGCAGGGCGAGGTCGTGACGCCAGCGTACTACTAGGATACGATCCTGCTTACAGGGGTTTCATGTATAGAAGACTGTCTACCCCAAGCACAGACGGGGCATCTACCTCCGCGGCTCCCCAAACAAGGAGCCAGAGACGCAGCTCGGGAGTTACCATTGCGGGGAAGCCAGGAGAAGTGCCCATCTCAGAAGGGATCCCCTTACCTCGCCTGGTACTCCGAAGATCCTCACAACCTCGTACCGAGCAATCAGTTCTTGATAGAGACACCAGTCAATCATCTTCACAAGGGTATTCTCCTTCCCCCCCAAACTCCGAGATGACGACACGTCAGACGGTGAATTTGAGCATTGTAGACACCCCAATTTGGAACTATTAATAATCTTTAATTTGTGCCCTCGAGGCTCCCCGATGATGAAAATGAATCAAAGCAGGCCTTGGACGAACTTGGACAATGCTTCTTGGACTTTTTCAAAACCAAAACTCTTCTTTTTCCGACACCCTGAGGGTAAAATTGGCACACATTTCAGCATATAAAATAACTTTGAATGAAACCAATTGGGTTAGAAAGAGGACTTAACGAGCTTTCCAACGCTTTGAAAAACACCCAAAACCGAGTTCGGGAGTGTCCGTGGCACCCTTCTGAAGTTGGGCAGATACTCCCAAGCGCTCGAGACCACTCTAGAGCGCTCGGGAGTGCCACTCCCAAGCGCTCGAGACCACTCTAGAGCGCTTGGGAGTGTTGACAGACCAATGCATGTTGAGCTTGGCTTTGACCATGGCTTTTTAGGCTTTTTAATCCATTCAACGTTCAAACTTGGTCCCCCCTGAGCCTGCCTGAGCCAGCAGAGCATCTCATGATGCCTTTTCTCCCCCCAAAACATTTTCTTTTCATTTTTGAATTGATTTTCAAGTCAAAACCCCAATTTTTCACTCCCCTATATATACCTCTCCATTCCACATGCAAAAGACCACGAAATTTTGCTCTCTCTCTCTACTATCTTCTGAATATTTCAGTCTCTCAAACTCTCTCTCAAACTCTTTCTAAAACCCATCATCTTCTCAAGTATTGTTCCAAGAAAACCACAAAAACATTTTCCAAGTCTTTGATACATCTAAAACTCCTTTCCTTGCTGTCTTTAAACCATTTTCAAGCACCAAAATCAGTCCAAGAAGCCAAGTTCAAGTCAAGCAAAGGTATAAAATCCCTTTTTATACTTGAAAAGTCCACTGTTTTTCTCCTTCTGAGGGAGATCAAGGGCTTGTATCAGTTCCTCATACTGATTATAAGTCGATTTGATCTTGGTTTAGCAACAAGAGCAAGAGGAGCACAAAGAAATTCTGGGCACTGGATGCACTCCCGAGCGCTCGGGACCATTCCTGAGCGCTTAGGAGTGCTGCCGCCACTAAAACCTTGTTTTGTCCATTATGTATTTCATTTTCTGTTTGCAGTAGACACTGGGTGCGCACTGGTCCCTCCAGAGCCCAGTTAGGTTTGCGTTCAGTTGCAAGGAGGCATGATTTGGATGGTTAGAACCTGTTTCTCGTCATTTAAACCCTATGTTGAGCATATTCATGTTTAAATAGTTTTTGTATTCTTGTTTAAAATATCATGTTATATCTGTGCTAACAAGGTTTGCAGGATCGCTTGACAGTGGTCCCGAGCGCTCGAGACCACTCCTGAGCGCTCGGGAGTGATTGCATGCTATCTCACTTCACTCTTTCTACTATCTTGTTATTTCCTGCCTTTGCATGTCCCTGCATGTGCCTGTTTGCTGTTTTAAACTATAGATCTCCCCTTTCAGAGGCAAGGAGGCATGAGTTGGAAGGCTGTGGTGCAACTTCAGCCTGCCAAGCCCACTGCTGAGCCTGTGATGTGCTTAACTTTAGTTTAGTTTATAGTCTCTGTATTGCATCCTGTTCGTACTAACAAAAGTTTACAGGTTGAGCATGTAACACTTCCAAGCGCTCGGAAGTGAGGTCCCAAGCGCTCAACTCCACTTCTGAGCGCTCGAGAGTGAGATCAGTGACAGGGTTTCCAGTCTTAGTCATTTTGCATTTCATTATCATTTTTCAATCACTCTCTGTACACATGCACATGCATGCACCTCCCTACTTGAGATATATCTGTGGATGCCTGCTAGCTGCTTTTATGAAACAAAATATTTTTGACAAAATCCCACAAACATTGAGTAGAGACCGATTTCGAATCGGGCGAGGGGGGTGCCGTAAAACCCTTCCCCCCTCGTAACATGGCTTCCGAACCCTCAAGCGAATCTCTGGTTTTCAATTCAAATCAATCAAGCATTTTCGAAACAAAACGGTTTCTCGGGTGACAAACCACAAATCCGGGTGGCGACTCTTCAAATTTCAAATTCTTCAAAACATTTTCGAATCGATCCAAACGAGGCGCGCGACACTTTTCTGAAAGGGCCGCCCCGATATCCACCCGGGGCTGTGGTAGCCCACAGTGGCGACTCTGTTGGGGATGTTTAATTGATACTTTTGAAAAAGTTGGTTTGTTGATAAAACGGCCCGCTTTTCTTGAATATCAATTAAACTTGTGAGCCAAGCTTGAAAAAACGTTTGTGGGATTTTCAAAATCATTTTGTTTCATTGTCTATTTCTTGTATATATATCTTGTGCAGCCCCTGCTGTTGTGTTTCGGCAATCCTACCCGGCTTGCCGGTGACAGGGAATCCCGGAATGCTCAGCAACCCTCGACCGTGATGAGTCATCCCTACCGTTTGTACCGTTATTGGGTGTACGCTCAATAATGGGAGGTATACATTGACTCTAGTCTGGGGAACCCTTTTTAAGCCAAAACCGGCCTCTATACATATGTAGAAAGCAATAGAACCATCCAAATTAGGACAGGGACCCGCAAAGTAGGACTATGTGCTATATCCTGCCTACATGTTACTGTTTTCTGCATCTCACCATGCATCTCATCCGAGTCATGCCATCATGCTGTCGATCTATTCAATTTCAAGTCATGTGCTCTTAAACTCGCTCGCGCGGTCTGTAGAAGGTTGCCAAAGACCCGATGAAGAATCGTGCACTCCAGTGTGCGTTGTCTAAACTACATGAGTCCTTAGAACAATGAGACTTTGGGAAATCAAAATATGCTAAGTCCTTGACTAATGCCTAATCGAAAATTCAACAGAGAATAAGGAATAACAGGAAACGACCCCGTGATGTCACTTTACTTACACCACTTTGGCTAATGGCACCATGCCACTGACACCACTCTGGTTGTGGTTTCACGTCGTCTATACTAAGCTATTCCAAGTTCAAAATTGAAATTTCGAATGAGGACTAGTTGAATACTTAGTTCATTTTGACATCTCTTAGAACTTGTTGTTCTAAACAAAGGATACACCCTAAAAGAAATTCTGAGGAATGAGGCAACCTTCGAAAGATCATATTCTTATCCCACTCGCACATCGCATCTTATGTAATCCATTTGCTTTCGTGTTCCATATAGAACTCTTGGATTTGCTTGTGCGGCTTATTTAGGATTGCCTGGACCGATGAAGAGTCGTGCTTTTTAAAGGCACGTTGTCAAAATTAATTAGCCCTTGGAACAATGAGGTTTTAGGGATATCAAAATTAATTAAGTCTTCAATACATTTTTCAATCATGGATTCAATAAAGATTAACGAAACAATTAGGCTACAATGCCGTGATACCTACACCACCCAGGTTATAGTGCGAAGTCACTTACACTGCTTAGGCTAATGGCGCCATGCCACTGACGCCACTCCGGTTACGGTATCATGTCATTTACGCCAAACGGTTTTTGAAACCAAAACAGAAATTTCGGGTGAAAAATGTTAAAGACTTAATTTATCTTGATATCCCCCAAGTCTTGTCATTCCTAATCAAAGGATACGTATTCAAAAGAATCTCTGAGGACTAAGGTAACCCCTCATAGGTGGCCATTTCTTGAGTCGAGGTCTAGGAGACCATAAATCCATGGAGTTTGAGATAACTCCGGTGTTCGCCGTGCCCGAACGGCTCCCTCTTATTCAGTCTATCCTTAGGTGCATTTTCCAGCAGTCTTATTGCTCTGTCTCGGATGGTCTTAGATAAGGAGATTGGCTCTGATTCCCAACGTGTGGAATTTAACCTGCCTGACATCGACCTACCCGTGACTGTTGGAACTATCTGTAGAGTTTGATCCCTTGAGTCGACAATGACAACATGTCAGCAACAATTCTTTCATACACGTTTCTTTTCAATAAATCATAACAACGGCACACTCTGAGCTCACTTTCTGCTTTACTGTCAGTACTGGGCCAACCATCCTATTCAAAGCCATACCACCTCCTTCAACCACCTCAAAATGACAGGGCAGGCAGAACTGGTTGAACTGAAAAAGGCTATAGAGGAAATGAATCAGAAAATGGATGAGCAGACGATTCTGTTGCAAAGGCTGATGGACCTTCTCACCCCCACCATGCCAAATCTGGATCTGGGACGGAATGCTGGTAAGGCCAGGATCAAAGAAACTCCACAAACCTACCACCCTCCAACAGTCGGCGCCAAGCCATGCTCAAAAGGGAAGCTCTCTGACATGCTCAAAGACTTAGCCGAATTCCATGATGTTAGAGCTTACTCAAATGAGAATATCGGATCCTCATATGAAGCTAGTGCTGAAGGGCAAGGTGTGTACGTTGATGGGGTCGATCCCAAAAACAAAGGAGCGTCATGCAGTTGCAAAGCAGGCAAAGCTTCCTCCAAACGTCCAATCAGCACCCCCATGAACCCTCAACCTAGCCACAAAACCCCACCAAGGATCCTCTCCCGTTTTCCGGTACCCCTGTCCTCAATGTATGAGATGCTCCTCGAGCTTGGCCTCATCAAGCCGCTCCCTCCAACTCCCCTACCTCAGAAGCTCTCCTCTTCTCACAACCCAAACGCCTATTGTGCCTTTCACCAAATGCCCGGTCATGCTACCAACAGCTGCTTCCGTCTCCGTCACACGATCCAAGACTTGGTCGACAACGGGACCATTGCAGTGCCGGACCACCGATTCCGAAGAGGGTTTTGAGTACAGTAGGGAATCAATGGAACTTCTCACGAGTTTGGGAAGCTTTTGAGTTTTGAGTCGAGTCGAGTCGTTCAATTTCGAGTCAGTTTGTATCATCGAGTCTTTCATGCTTTCGTGTCTGTATGCTTTCAAGTTCAAGTTTGTGGCCAAAAAAAAAAATTCAAAAAAAAAAAACAAAAAAAAAAAAACAAAAAACAAAAACCAAAAAGAGAGTCAGTTTCGTAGTCCTGAACTACGTTATGACCTGATTCCTTTGCAAGAAGGATACGTAGGCAGCCTCGTCCTGAGGCCCGGTCACGTTCATTCGAGTCAATCACAAAGTTCGGTCATGATCTTTTGAGTCAATCCTTCGTCGGTCCGTCCTGTCTTTCAAAATCAATCTCAAACTTCTCGTGTCGAAATTGTGATAATAAACTCGCGTTTTGTGATAATCCCATAAGTTGGAATTGTTTCTCACCACCAATTGAGGAATCAAGACACGAGATACTTTGCCCTTGCAAGAAGATGAATTTCACGGGACCAGTCCCTCACGCCGTCGAAAAGCAACACCTTGGTTTGAGAAAAGGCTCGCTAGATCAAAACCTCAAAATGCAATCTAGGCAAAAGTTAGAGTACACAAATCTCTTAGTTTGCATCAAGGATCCAGTTATCAAGTTGTGCAATTCAAAATGAAGAAAGGCATTCTTTTCTTTTTTATCAAACGCTTGAAGATATATATCCATTGATATCCCCTTTGAGCTTAAATTGATTTCTTTGAAATGACCCAGCTAGGCAGCTATCCCCCACACTGGGGTGAAATGAGGAAGACAAAAGTGTCAAATTCATCGACGCATCAAAATTCGGAGTGCAAAAGTGCCGAACACATGGTTATCATTGGCACATCAAAATTCAAAGAAAATGCCAAATGCATGGGCACAATGTGACGCAAAACTTCGAAGAAAATCAGAGAAAGCTCAAGGTCAACGAAAGTGCCAAACACATCGGCACAACAAAAGGCGAAGCAAATCAAGTGAATGAAGGCGCCCATCAAAAGCAAAAAAAGGGCACAAAAATGTTCATGATGGCTGCTAGCTCTCGAAACCCAAAGAAAATGAAAATTTTTGAGCCTATTATCCTTTCTTTGTTAAGCCAAACCTTGGCCACGTTACAACCCAAAAAAAAGCCCTTTCAGATTGAAAAACTCAACTTGATAACGAAAATCCTAGGCACTAAGAGAAAAACAAGAAGAAGCGGCAAGGAAAGACGTTTTGTCGATCCCGCAAAATCCAAGCTGGGGCATTTTCAATATTCATGGGTTATCATCAGCAGCACGGGGCACGGTTCATGGTAAAACCGTCATGGTTTTGGCAAAACAAGATCAAAGAGCCCCGAACAAACATCACTTGCTGGGTCTGAAGCAATTTCAAACGTCAATTGTGGGGCATGCTTGCCACTTTTCGAACCCTCAAGTAATCAATTTTCTCGTTGAGTCAAATCAAACTCGTCGTTCAATCAAAGTCATCATGGAGAATCAATGGTCTTTCTCGTCTTTTGAGTCATCTGGGCCTTGTCCAAATTCACACAAGGTCATGTGTCTAGTCAAGTCATATTGATCTTGAAGTCCAAACTCGTGAGAGAAATTCCTATACATGGAAGAACCCACGCTTGTACTCATGATAATACTGGTTGTCGAAACTATCAGTGGGATCAAAGAAAAGAATCAAAGCTAAGGTCTGTCACTCACTGGGGCATGCACATTAGCCCAATGTCATCAATCATAGCAAGCATATCAAGACTGGGGCCTGAATGCTCAAAACTCAAGCCCAGATCAAAGTCAAACCAACTCTAGCTCAAGTCATGGGTCCAGCTCAAACCCAATTTTCATCCAAAGACAAACTCCATCCCAAATCCCAAGGTCCTGAAAATACCAGCCCGCTGGCCAAAAATAGTAAAGCAGAAAGGGTACTCAGACATGCCCTTTGTTGTTTTCAAATAAATAAAAAAAATCATCATTCTTGTCAAATGTCGAAACAAGGGTCTCACTTTCTAGCATCGACCTCTTATGGTCGCCTTCATCTATCATATTTGTCAACATGACTGCTTGACATGTTGCCATAGATTTGGCACCATCCTCCGGGACATCATCCTTCAATCAATCTCTGCCGTAGATTTGGCATCTTTCAATCAACTTCTGCCATAGATTTGGCATCCTTCAATCAATCTCTGCCATAGATTTGGCATCTTTCAATCAATCTCTGCCATAGATTTGGCATCCTTCAATCAATCTCTGCCATAGATTTGGCATCCTTCAATCATTTTCTGCCATAGATTTGGCGCTGTCCTGAGGGACACCTTTCAATCATCTTTTGCCATAGATTTGGCATTGTCCTGAGGGACATCTTTCTCTTGACTTCTGCCATAGATTTGGCATTGTCTTGAGGAACATCTTTCAATCCTCTTCTGCCATAGATTTGGCATCGTCCTGAGGGACACCATTCTCTCGACTTCTGCCATAGATTTGGCATTGTCTTGAGGGACATCTTTCAACCCTCTTTTGCCATAGATTTGGCACCGTCCTGAGGGACATCTTTCAATCCTCTTTTGCCATAGATTTGGCATTGTCATGAGGGACATCTTTCTCTCGACTTCTGCCATAGATTTGGCATTGTCTTGAGGGACATCTTTCAATCCTCTTTTGCCATAGATTTGGCATTGTCCTGAGGGACATCATTCTCTCGACTTCTGCCATAGATTTGGCATTTTGTCGATCATTTGCTTGCGTGTCTGCATGTTTGCATTTGCCCCGAAGAACTACGCTGGTCTGATCCCTGCAAGCGAGGTACGTAGGCAGCTCGAAAGAGCGCGACCTCATGTTTCGAATGCTTGTACATCTTTACTTGCATTTGATTTTAAATTAAGGATTTAGTAGGGCTCGAATTGGGCTGTCTCAATCTTTGGGCGTCACTCGCATCCAGACATGATGCCGAGCGCCGTCCAAAGAGGGGCAACTGTAGACACCCCAATTTGGACCTAGTAATCGTCTTTAATTTGTGCCCTCGAGGCTCCCCGATGATGAAAATGAATCAAAACAGGCCTTGGACGAACTTGGACAATGCTTCTTGGACTTTTTCAAAACCAAAACTCTTCTTTTTCCGACACCCTGAGGGTAAAATTGGCACACATTTCAGCATATAAAATAACTTTGAATGAAACCAATTGGGTTAGAAAGAGGACTTAACGAGCTTTCCAACGCTTTGAAAAACACCCAAAACTGAGTTCGGGAGTGTCCGTGGCACCCTTCTGAAGTTGGGCAGATACTCCCAAGCGCTCGAGACCACTCTAGAGCGCTCGGGAGTGCCACTCCCAAGCGCTCGAGACCACTCTAGAGCGCTTGGGAGTGTTGACAGACCAATGCATGTTGAGCTTGGCTTTGACCATGGCTTTTTAGGCTTTTTAATCCATTCAACGTTCAAACTTGGTCCCCCCTGAGCCTGCCTGAGCTAGCAGAGCATCTCATGATGCCTTTTCTCCCCCCAAAACATTTTCTTTTCATTTTTGAATTGATTTTCAAGTCAAAACCCCAATTTTTCACTCCCCTATATATACCTCTCCATTCCACATGCAAAAGACCACGAAATTTTGCTCTCTCTCTCTCTCTACTATCTTCTGAATATTTCAGTCTCTCAAACTCTCTCTCAAACTCTTTCTAAAACCCATCATCTTCTCAAGTATTGTTCCAAGAAAACCACAAAAACATTTTCCAAGTCTTTGATACATCTAAAACTCCTTTCCTTGCTGTCTTTAAACCATTTTCAAGCACCAAAATCAGTCCAAGAAGCCAAGTTCAAGTCAAGCAAAGGTATAAAATCCCTTTTTATACTTGAAAAGTCCACTGTTTTTCTCCTTCTGAGGGAGATCAAGGGCTTGTATCAGTTCCTCATACTGATTATAAGTCGATTTGATCTTGGTTTAGCAACAAGAGCAAGAGGAGCACAAAGAAATTCTGGGCACTGGATGCACTCCCGAGCGCTCGGGACCATTCCTGAGCGCTTAGGAGTGCTGCCGCCACTAAAACCTTGTTTTGTCCATTATGTATTTCATTTTCTGTTTGCAGTAGACACTGGGTGCGCACTGGTCCCTCCAGAGCCCAGTTAGGTTTGCTTTCAGTTGCAAGGAGGCATGATTTGGATGGTTAGAACTTGTTTCTTGTCATTTAAACCCTATGCTGAGCATATTCATGTTTAAATAGTTTTTGTATTCTTGTTTAAAATATCATGTTATATCTGTGCTAACAAGGTTTGCAGGATCGCTTGACAGTGGTCCCGAGCGCTCGAGACCACTCCTGAGCGCTCGGGAGTGATTGCATGCTATCTCACTTCACTCTTTCTACTATCTTGTTATTTCCTGCCTTTGCATGTCCCTGCATGTGCCTGTTTGCTGTTTTAAACTATAGATCTCCCCTTTCAGAGGCAAGGAGGCATGAGTTGGAAGGCTGTGGTGCAACTTCAGCCTGCCAAGCCCACTGCTGAGCCTGTGATGTGCTTAACTTTAGTTCAGTTTATAGTCTCTGTATTGCATCCTGTTCGTACTAACAAAAGTTTGCAGGTTGAGCATGTAACACTTCCAAGCGCTCGGAAGTGAGGTCCCAAGCGCTCAACTCCACTTCTGAGCGCTCGAGAGTGAGATCAGTGACAGGGTTTCCAGTCTTAGTCATTTTGCATTTCATTATCATTTTTCAATCACTCTCTGTACACATGCACATGCATGCACCTCCCTACTTGAGATATATCTGTGGATGCCTGCTAGCTGCTTTTATGAAACAAAATATTTTTGACAAAATCCCACAAACATTGAGTAGAGACCGATTTCGAATCGGGCGAGGGTGGTGCCGTAAAACCCTTCCCCCCTCATAACATGGCTTTCGAACCCTCAAGCGAATCTCTAGTTTTCAATTCAAATCAATCAAGCATTTTCGAAACAAAACGGTTTCTCGGGTGACAAACCACAAATCCGGGTGGCGACTCTTCAAATTTCAAATTCTTCAAAACATTTTCGAATCGATCCAAACGAGGCGCGAGACACTTTTCTGAAAGGGCCGCCCCGATATCCACCCGGGGCTGTGGTAGCCCACAAGCACCCTGCTCACTGTTTCTTCACGCGACCGCGGTGCCACTGGTCGGGCGGCATCCACTGGTCAAGCTCCGCCCCCGCCAAGGCGTACCAGAGGGGGTTCAGTTCGAGCATCATCTTCCCCCAGGGAACGAGATGCCTCTCTGTAAGCCGGGGATGCACACCGGGACAAACGCACCCGAGACCAATCCTCTGAAGATGCAAGCTGATGCGTTGCTTAGCCAACCTCGACCAACCAAAGACCAGCCTCCCTCAAACTGGCTCCTGCTCACTCGAGGTGACAGAGTGCATATCGGGATAGTGCCACTCGCTGAGATCGCAATGGCCCTTGCACAAGCTCTGCTTTTACCTGTCGATATGCAAAAGGAGTCCACATCTCCATCAGACCGGGTGCTTTCCACTGGACTCGTCAGTGGTATAAAGGTATGTCTAGGCATCTCGTGACTTGCGTTCTTACTTCAAACGAGTACTTATTCTCAGACTTTCGTTCTGTACTTCTGTGCTGTAGTTTATTCAAAAGATGGTCACTCTTGGCCAAAACCTACAAGAAGTGGAGGCTGAACAGAACAATCTCTTGAATGACAACACCAGATTGCTCCGTATAGTGACTAGACTGGAGAGGGAGAGAGATAACGCCAAGACTGACTATCTTGATGCAAAAGAGAGGATGGAAATTGCTGAAGGCAATCTCAAACAGGCTTTGGCTGAGATTGACACCACAAAGAAAGAAGCCTTCGATGCTGGGTACGAGAAGGGGTTTGATGCTGCCACTGTAGACTATGTAGGTCAGATGCCAGCCATCCAGGACCAAATCTGGGTAGCCGGCTGGGAGGGCTGCCTGATCAAGATTGGGGCTGCAGATGACTGCCCTTTGTGGGTAGACAATGACCTGCCCAGCCGCCATGCAACTGTATCCCAAGTCCCAGATGAAACTTTGGCAGATGATGTGGATCAGCAGATTGACGACTTTGCCGATGCTGCTGAGAACGTTGAAATGGAGTCCTTGGAGGTTCAAACGGAACAGCAAGTTGCCAACTTTGGTGAGGTCAATGCGCAGGCAACAATACAAGATCCAAGTAGCTTGGGGAAACAAGTTACTGATGGCAACACTGAGACTGGAACAACCACAGAGGTTCCAGACAACACCCAACCTGAAGTCCAAAATCTGGACTAGATTTGGTAAGTTTGTTTTGATTTGACTTTCTCAAATACTTTGGCATCATTTTTGACAGGTCCTGCGTGACCGTGGTATCTAGCCCTGCGTGGCATGACACTTTGGATTTCTGGTGGCCATTTCGAGGCCTCTGTTATTTTGCTCGGCCCTTCTTGGCCATAAACTTATCTATTTTGAATGCATGTGACCAGCTGCATATGCCTGTTTAGATATTGCTTAGGCTGTTACTAAGCTTTTCGTGCTCAGTCTGTCTAAATCTTTCGTATTTAGATTCATACAGAAATCCGTATGAAATATAATTTTGTTATGGTTCTTTTCAAGTATTTTGTACTTGGCATGTTTAAATATCCTCGTATTTAGCAAGTTTCACGTACTTGGATAGTCGGTATATTCGAACGTTTAATTTAAGTCTTTCGTGCTTAAATATGATTAAGTGCCACGTACTTAAACAGTTGCTAAGTATCTCGTACGTACATAATATTTAAGTTTCTCATACTCAAATAAGGTTTTATATACTAAGTATATTCGTACTTGTATATTTTTGAGTATCACATACCTTTATACCCAAGTGTTTCAGACTTGGTAATTCGACGATTTGCATTTTTTTCGTATGCAAACCCAAGTGTTTCATACTTGGGAATTTCATATTCGTAATTTTTTAGTATCTCGTACTTTCGTATATTAAAGCTTTTTCATGCATAGATAATTGAAACGTGTATTCGTACCCATTCCCTGCTCCCCAATATGAAGAAAGGGATTGGAAGGCCATTATTCGTATTTATAGATCAAAACAATCCATAAGTAAAACAGAATTTCTGAAAAAAGTCAATATATTGCAAAAGACATGATTTTATTCTTAATCCTCAAAACTCAAGGGGTCGTTATGCGTACCCCACTAAAATAGGAAACACAAGGGAACTGTATTCATAATTCCCACACAATCACAATTCTAAAACAGAATAAAAAGTAAGCCGAAGTCTTTCAAACAAAGAACTTCCTCAAGTTGTGGACATTCCAGGGCCGTGGCACTGGGTTCTCGTCCAAGTCTGCCAAACGATAGGCCCCAATGCCCACAACCTCAGTAACTCGATATGGGCCTTCCCAATTAGCTCCTAACTTGCCCTCATTGGCAACCTTGGTGTTGCCGAGCACCTTGCGGAGCACAAGGTCTCCAACACTAAACTCTGGTGGGTGGACATGCTTATTGTAGTTCTTCATCAACTGTTCCTGATAAGAGGCTAAATGCACCAGGGCTCTTTCTCTCCTTTCCTCGGTAAGGTCGAGCTCGATTGCAAGAGCCCTGTCATTCCCTCCACTTTCGACCAATGCAATCCTGTTAGTAGGAAGGCCAACTTCCAATGGAATGACCGCCTCTGTTCCATAAGCCAAAGAATAGGGGGTCTCTCTCGTAGACCTCCTAGGGGTTGTTCGGTGCGCCCACAATACCAGTGGCAACTCATCAGGCCACTTGCTCTTTGCTTTATCCAGCCTCTTCTTGATCCCATCCAGAATGGTTTTATTGGATGCCTCTGCTTGCCCATTACTCTGAGGGTAAGCAGGGGTTGAATAATAATTTCTTCTTCCATACTGGGCACAGAAAGTCTTGAACTTCTTTTGAAACTGCGACCCATTGTCAGTGACCAAAGAATAAGGGACCCCGAAACGGGTAATGATACTCTTCCAGACAAACCTCTCTATCATAGGTTCAATAATTTTAGCCAAAGGTTCAGCTTCAATCCATTTCGTGAAGTAGTCTGTTGCTACCAGCAGGAATTTTCGGTTCCCAGTAGCCTTGTAAAGTGGACCAACGATGTCCATCCCCCATTGAGCAAATGGCCATGTGTGGGCAGCATGCCCTGGAATTTTCGGATTCCAAAGCGAGCCTTCGGGAATTTCGTTCCCCGAAGCAAGGGCCCATAATCGAGGGAGCGCGAGCGGAGAAGCAGGCGCTCGCAAAAATACAGAGTCGCCACCTGGGTTTGAAGGTCCGACACCCAAGGAACCGTATTTCGAAGCACCTACAGCGCTGTTTGTTTGATTTGAAAAAGTGAAGGAAACCAGTCCGTCATAACCATATCTGGGTTCGGGAGCCAGGTTACGAGAGGGGAAGGGTTTTATGGCACCTCTCTCGCCCAATCCGGAGATCGGTCTCTACTTGAGCATTTTGAAAGCGTTTGGGATTCTTTTTCTTCTTTAATCAATTTTAGCCAATTAGGGCGGGGGAACAGTTAATCAGGGATTAAAACTGTAACAAGTTTGCAAGATGTGATAGATAGCATGGATGAGCAGTTAGTATAGGATGAGAATAGACTGCTGTGGGTTTTACAGGCTGAGCCCACAACCCACAGCTCTTATTCTCAAACCTTACAGGCTCGAAGGACCGGCACACCCAGGACAAACCAAGCAGTTTATAGCAGTTTAAATATATAGTTTAAAACAATTCTAAAAGGCTATAGAGCCACAAAATTACTAAAACACCCCTTAAACAGTGAGGGGACAAAATAACAGCCTAAAACCAAGTTAGACATGCAAGGCCAGCCACTGGTCGGGGACAAACAGTCGCGCGAGGGTTCCAAACCATCGCGCGACAGTTCGCCCGGGCGCGCGATGGTTGCGCCCTGGCGCGCTGGTCAACACTCCATTTGACCATCGCGCGAGGGTTTAGGAGCATCGCGCGAGGGTTTGTGCCAGACCTCCAGTGTGTGATTTTATTCAAATTGGGTTCTGGGATGGGTCCAGAATGATCCCAGGGGTGCTCCAACAGAACAGAACTAAATATTGAAGTGCAAAGCTAGCATTTTTAAGCTAAAGAAAGCTATAAATTGGTTTTTTGCATGCTTAACAGTGAGATATATGAAAGTAAAGCATAAAACAGTGGGACACCATTCCCCACACAGTCCATCGCGCGCTGGCACAAAGTGTCGCGCGCGTATCCGGGACCATCGCGCGATGGTTCCTACCATGACGGTTTTTGAAACCTTGCCAGCTTTAAGGCCAGGACTGGTATTGCTTGACCCTGCCTGCCCCCCTCAGGGATCAGAACAGAGAGCAACCAAGGTAAGCTATACCTTTGGCTTGAGTTTGAAAGAGTGCTTGAACTTTGAGTTTTGAGATTGAGGTTGATTGAGGATTGAAGAACAAGGTGGTAGTGCTTGATTGAGGTATGAATGGATGAAGAACAACTATGTTAGGATGTAGCCCTTTTGTATTTGATTTTGTAACCTTTTTTTTTTTGTAACCAAAAATTGTAACCCTTTGAAAGAGAACAAATGGGGGTATTTATAGGGCAAGAGGGGGTTCTGGTT
Organism: Rhododendron molle; assembly: GCA_025413875.1. Classification (NCBI taxonomy): domain Eukaryota; kingdom Viridiplantae; phylum Streptophyta; class Magnoliopsida; order Ericales; family Ericaceae; genus Rhododendron; species Rhododendron molle. The sequence continues at coordinate 31,722,868 of CM046388.1, read as the reverse complement.
GATGCCAGGAGAAGAACACAGCCAGCCACGAGGCCTGGCTGAGACTGCCTTGGTGGCCAAGTTTCTGCCTCTGGAAAAGTAGGTGGGGACAGAACCATCGCGCGATGGTTCCAAACTGTCGCGCGAGGGTGCGCCCTGGCGCGCGATGGTTCTAGTCTGTCGCGCGACGGTGCGCCCGGGCGCGAGACAGTTGCGCCCTGGCGCACGCCAGCAGGGTTTTTGGCTTTTGGAGGGTGGCTTAGGCTAAGTTAGTTCCAAGGGTTTTTCAAACACTCAAAGCTCAAACACTCGACATTCCCGGGGTGTTCTTGATGCGTTTCATCATCGGGGAATCAGAAACCGTAAGTAAACTAATCTGGAAGCCCAGATTGGGGTGTCTACAGTAGCCCCTCTTTGACGGCACTTGAAGCACCATCGACTTGGTACAAGTAACGTCAAAGAATTCTAGACACCCCTCAAGGCAATCCAGAGCAGAACATAGTAAAGTAGACAAGTAAACTTAAAGAACCTGATTGGTTGAGTGGACGGACGGACCGCCGCTGGGGATGGAAGTTGAAATGGGCGATTGCATCGCCGCTTGTTGATCGAATTTGAATAGGACATGCTGTCGCTGCAGATGTGGACGGGACAGGCCGTTGTTGCTAGGGATGAAGCTATCCTCGGCACAAACTATTCCAACAAACACGGGTAGGTCGTGTCAGGCAGGTTGAATTCCATCTATTGGGAATCAGAGCCAATCTCCTTATCAAAGGCCATCTGAGACAGAGCAATAAGCCTGCTGGAAAATGCACTTGCGGCTAGATTGAGGGTGATTGTCGTTCGGGACAGGCCTAGACGGACTCTCCTGGGGAACAATCAGTTGCGGATGAATAGACCAATGGATGATAATCTGATCATCGTTGATGGAGACGGGAAGATCAATGTGCTGAATGATCAAACCGTTGAAGAACTTTGACAGGATCATCAGTATGAATGATTGAGCCGTCGCAATCAAGACAGGACCGGCTGTCGTTGAATCGGTTCCGCAGGAGATTGCATCGCATCCTTTGGTTTGCGAACCGAGAATTAGGGAGATTTCCATCGCCTCCGCTAACAAATTGAACCAAGACCGCAGGAGATTGCATCGCATCCTTTGGCAGACAAATCAAGAGTTAGGGAGATTTCCATCGCCTCCGCTAACCAAATAGAACCAAGACCGCAGGAGATTGCATCGCATCCTTCGGCAGACAAATCGAGAGTTGGGGAGATTTCCATCGCCTCCGCTAACAAATAGAATCAAAACCGCAGGAGATTGCATCGCATCCTTCGGCACACAAATAGAGAGTTAGGAAGATTTCCATCGCCTCCACTAACAAATAGAATCAAGACCGCAGGAGATTGCATCGCATCCTTCGGCAGAAAAATCGAGAGTTAAGGAGATTTCCATCGCCTCCGCTAACAAATAGAATCAAAACCGCAGGGAGATTTCCATCACCTCCGCTAACAAACAACACCGGCTCTGCAGGATAGCATCCTTTGGTTTATGAACCGAGGGTTGGACAGGACCGGCTGTCGTTGATTTGAAACGGGCAGATCGCTATACAAAGTGATCAAGCCGTTGAGGTTGGACAGGACTGGCTGTCGTTGATTTGAAACGGGCAGATCGCTATACAAAGTGATCAAGCCGTTGAGGTTGGACAGGACCGGCTGTCGTTGACTTGAAACAAAGTAACACAAGCAGTGGTTATCCTTGAAAATAGCATGGATAGAGGCAAGGCGGACTGCAGCTGGGGAGAAATTGGTGATAACTGCTGAGCTGTTTACTTGCTGCCTTCGATACCGGGCAGGCTTGCTTTGACGCTTGATGGATTTTTCCTACTTTTAACATTTGATATACAATATGCAACACATATGTATAATATATTGAAAATGCAGATGCAAACTTAGGGTGGATCCTAGAAGGACAATAACGCCTAAGGACTACCACTGAGCCTCATTACTATACTGTTTGTTGCTTATGAGATGCGCACCCAGATTGATAGACGTTGAGCGGGCTAGCATGCCCCAATTGATGCTTGAGCAATGGCATTGGGCATGCGCCCTTTCTTTGATGCTTGGGTGGATGCGCCCCAAATATGTTTTGCTTGGCCTTGAGCTGACGTGCCCTTGCTGCTTTACGAGATTCCACTGCTTGTGGATTACAGATGCTAGGGTAGCAATGTAACAATTGCATTTTCCAGTTTATTGACTCTCTTTTGCGAATGTTGAAGAGAAGGCTAAAACTAACCACTAATATCTAGTTTGCATTGACGAACGATCTGAATTGACACATAGACATGCGCACATATGCACAGACTCGTCTAGCTCGAAGGAAAAGGGGGAAGGAGCCCCATGGTACAATGCGAACCCTTAGACACACGGAATACTATAAATTTTGGGCATAAGTGAGCCAAAACTCACAACATTCTTAAACAGGTGAAACTGACACTTATGAAAAGTGCTAAAGGTACAAAGATCTGTACAATGGGAAGAGCATCCCGACATAACAATTGATTGAAAAACTGGAAAAATGCCGCAAAGATGGACATAAGACGCAGATGATGACTCATATAGGCCCGAACTGAAACCGACACCCCCGTGCAGTCACATTAAGTCCATATGACTTGCATGGTATGACAAGACTTGACAAAAGCCCCTGAAACAACATTTGAGGGCAGTAGCTGACTACTACATTCTGCTACAGAAATTGAATAAGCGTGCGCATGGCTGAGATCAACATGCATCAATTTTAACAAACGCGTGTGAGCAACCTAGCGCGAGACTAAAAAGCTGCTGCAGCTGCTCAAACTAGACTTCACTGAAATTAGAATAAACTGTGAGCCATTAGGCCTCTCCAGCATTTCGTTCTGTTTTTGATGCTTCAAACATTTTTAAGGCGTTATGCTCAGCCTATAAATTGAAGAAGTAGTTTGTAATAAAGTTGAAAGACAAAGGATTTCCCCCTTCTGATTCCTCGAATGCAACTTGACTTGATGTTCGATCCTCTTCGACCTTTGATGTGTACCAAAACGTCAACCATGGATCCAATTGATATAATGTGACCGAGTCTCGAAGAGAGACTGCCTACGTATCCCAAGCTAGGGAATCAGGTCAGAACGTAGTTCAGGCTAAGGGTTAACTCTCGAGTATTTACCTCACCTTTTATACGCTAACTTTTGCCTAGTACTGCCCGTTTGGGTCTTCGGTCTAGCGAGCTTTTGAATGTTGCCTACTCATTTTTGCCTAAACCGCCTTCATAGGTTTCGGTCTAGCAGGCTGCTCTAACTTTTGCTTGGAACTGCCCACCCTTGGGGTTTTCAGCCCAACGAGCTTCTCTAAGGGAAAAGTGGCTTTGAATTGATCCAGGTTGACCAAGGTATTGAAATTGTTGCTGCTGAGGACGATGCTTTTTGGGCTGCAGCCCCAGATACAATGGCTTTGATGACGCAGGGTCAAGAGTGATTTGGCTGGAAATGCTTTGCTTCGGGCTGTTTTGCACACTTTCTTGTTTGTGCCTAGCGGAACGCCGGTGTTGCTGCTTTTGAACATGATGCAAGGCCCGGAGCCTTCTGAGCTTTTGCTTTCTGGATTGGCACCCGGTAGCAGGGGATTTGATGCTTAGGACCAACACAAGGCATGACTTAATGAGACCACGTCAAGACGTCGACGAATTCTTCGAGCCTGTCTGACCGGGCTCAATGTTCCTCTGGGGGCGGTGCTTGAACCAATTTTGAACCTTTCGGGAGGTTATACTTGTCTTTCAAGTTTATTGAAAACTATTTCTTTTTTGAATAGGCTGAGCATGCCTTTCGTCTTCCCTTTCGGCGAGGGAACACATTTCCTTGGGAATGATCCCATCGAAATCTATCCCTTCGTCATCAGGGTCGACACAGTTTGTATAAAAGCCAATGAAGTACTAGAAGCAAGATAATGCATATCATAAAAACCCTCGGGGTTTGCCAAGTACAACAAAAGACTCGAATTGAAAATAGAAGCTACGACGTGGAGGGCCAAGAGGCACAACCTCCGACTCAGAGCTAGACTTAGACAAGCGCAAAAGACTCTATGCCAGACTCAGACAAGACGCCAATGTAAACTAGACGCGGTTTGAAAACGTAACTGTAAACAAGGCTACCCGTAGCCTTCACAAAACGGGGTAGAATCCAGCGGGAGTCAGGCCCAAGCAACAGCACTTCGGCTTCCTCAGCTTCTTTGACTAAACCTACTCGGTGCTCCTTTGATCAATGGACCTCAGCCAGTTGGTCCTTTCCTTTGCAAGCCCCTCATCACTGTCAAACCAGATGTCGGCAGTGAAAATCTCGATTTCCCAATCTACAGCCATCATGTTAACCTCCGGTTCAGACGGGATGGATACAATGGGTTTGGGTTGATTTGCTGGGACGATATAGCGGCTAGGGTCAAATATGGTGGAGCTCGGGTTGCTTTGAATGGAGGTGATAGATATCTGACCAACCAGAGGGTCAGACCCGTGTTGAGGCAAGGAGTTGGTAATGACGTTGGGCCGTGGCGGAACTTGAACCGTGCCATCGTCAATTAGATCTTGAATCTCATGTCGAAGACGATAGCATTTATCAGTGTGGTGGCCAGGCATTTGGTGGAAGGCACATAAGAGGTTAGGGTTGTATCTGGAAGGTAAGACTTTGGGTGGAGAAGTTGGGGTCAAAGGTTTGAGATGCCCAGACTTGACAAGTTTCTCCATCACTGCGGATAAAGATGCCTCGAAGGTAGAGAAACTCCTGGGTTGGGTTCTGGCTCGGAAGCTTTGAGCGTTTTGAACCTGACTGACATCGGCAGCGCGATTGGAGTCGAAAGCTGGAGCATCACTCCCACTTGTAGCCCTTGGCTTAGCCTTTTGAGTGAAGGAAGAGGACTCGCCCCTTGGTAGAATTCCAGCTTGCAGCGCATCCTCGATGGCTAGGCCAGAGTCGAAGAAGGTCTCAAAGTTGGCGGTCGCTTGAGCAAGTACCAAGTGCCTGGCATAATCTGGCTGAAGATTACGAGAGATGATGCGGAGTTGGTCACTTTCGCTGGGGCGCTCAGTCATTAGAGCGGCTTTGGCCCTCCACCGTTTGACAAAATCCGCAAAGGACTCCTTTGCTTCCATCTTGGTGGATTCTAACTCTCGAGTAGTCATCTTGAGCTGAGAGTTGTAGTTGTATTGCGAGACAAAGGCAGCCCCTATGTCTTCCCAAGTTCTTTGTTTGGAGATGTCGAGCGACAAAAACCAATGGAAGGCAGGCCCAGAGAGGGTTTGAGGATAAAGTTGAGACATGGCCTCACTTCCCACACCCAGCAGCTTCATGGCGGCATGGTATCCATAGAGATGAGTTCTAGGGTCACCACTCCCATCAAACTTGACCAAGTCAGGCATCTTGAATTTGTCAGGGAGCTTGGCATTGGGATACAGGCAAAGGCGATCCAAGTCAATTCCCCCTGCGCTGATCTTCTCAGATTTAGAGACTACCTCCTCCAGCTTTGCCACCTTGGCCATGAGAGCTGCGATATCCGGATTCAAAATAGGCCTACCACCTGCCGGATTTGGATTTGCAAAAGGTGTGCGAACTTCCCTAGGGTTGGGCTGAACAATGAGACACCCTTCATGATTTGGATCTTCAACCAAGATAGGCTGTTCATGAACATCCTCATCGTCCCCGCCTTCCTCTTCGAGAGTAGGTGGAAGACGAGTGTTGATAAGGTCATTGAGACGGGTGATGTTGGCATCGGTCTGAGTAGCCCTTTGTTGCATTGCAGTGATACTGTTTTGAAGGTTCATGAGCATGGCTTCTATAGTGAGCGGTTGATCTGCCATGGCCGGCTTTGAAGATATTGAAGAAGGGGAAGTCGACGGCGTGGCTCTTTGCAAAATTGATGGCGAACCCGACTCTAGGGCGGCCAACAATGAACCTGGAGAAGCCTCCGTTGTAACTGACTGAGGTTCGAGCCTGACAAGTCTTTGAACCGAATTCCGAAGACGCTCCCAAGTAGGTTTGGCTCTTCCTTTCGGTATTCTCTTGCTTGGTGCAATGACTCCAAACTAAACAGTAAAGTAAGTGAAAGCTCAGTGGCGTTCCTGCAGCAGTTAGAATGCAATGTGCACGTTGTCGTCGGTGTCAACCCTAGACTCTAAAACCAGAGACGAATCTGTCTCATGATGTTCAGACGCTGCCAAAATCCTCAGATTTCTTTTCGAGGTTGTATCCTTGGAAAAGATCAAACTGATCCTAAGAGAAGTCAAAACAGACTAAGTCTTCGACTAGTCCGGTTCAAAGTTTCAAGTTTGAACTTAGAACAACTCGGTATTGATGACGTGACACCTTTACCGGGGTGGCGTCAGCATCAACGCGCTTTAGCCGGGGTGGTGTACATGCTGCGCATGATAACCAAAATGACATCAATGTCACGACATCAGTACTTTGTGGTTCCTTATTTTCGGTTGAAACCTCAATCAGGCATGAGCCAAGGACTTAGTAAATTCTGATTTCTCAAAGTCTCGCTGACCTAAACACTTTGAAAAATTAACAACGTGCACCATCGAGATGCACGACTCTTCATCGGGTTTAGCAGCATCCTAATTAGCATAAGACAGACTTGAAAGAGAGAGACAACCTAGAAGTTGCCCTAAACATGCTCCTATGCAGAACAATTGAATGCATGCATGCACGAAACCAGATATGAGTTTGCCTTGCGCATTTCAGACGTTGCCGGATTCCTCAGAATTCTTTTCGGCGATGTGTCCCTAAGTAGGTCGACAGATCCTAAAAGATGTCAAAATGGACTAAACCTTCGGTTAGTCCCTCTTGAAGTTTCAATCTTTGGACTTGGAACAACTCGGTATGATTGTTATGATACTATAACCAGGATGGCGTGAGCGGCACTGCGCTGTTAGCCGGGCGGTGTAAGTGACGAGGCACTTGCTACCTGATTGGTGTAAGCATCATAACAGTCTCTTTGTTGTTCCTCGTTTTTGGTTTGAAACCTCAAAAAGGTGTGAACCGAGGGTTTAGTAGATTTTGATATCCTAAAGTTTCATTGACCTAAGGACTTTGATTGAAAACGAACATTCGACAGAATGAACGACTCCTCATCGGGTCCAACAATGTCTTAGACAGCACAAGACAAACTCGGAAGGTAAAACAACCTTAAGCATGCTCCTATGCAAAACAGTGGATGTGATAGGAAAAGCAGTAACACATAGACAGTTACGGGGTTAGATGCAAATAGATCTTAACCTGTGGGTACCTGTCTTAGTTTGGAGAGTTCTAATGCTTTGTATATGCAAAAGGCCGGTTTTGGTTCGTAACGGGTTCCTCGGACTAAGGCCACAGATATACCTCCCGCTGCCCGCGATTCGCAGAGCAACAGTCGAACGGTAGCATGACCTATCATCGTCGAAGGTTGTTAGTCATTCGGGGTCCCCGGGCTCCGGTAAACCGTGCCGGCTTGCCAAAACGATCCAACGAGGCTTATCCCACATCGATGCACATGAAATGCTAGAAATTGATTAAGAAGAAGAAGAATCCCAATGTTTCAGAAATGCTTTTTCAATTTTGGCTCATTTTATTTAGTCCATCTTTAGAGGAAACTACGCAAGTGAACAATCGAAAAAAGCCCCAGATTAGGATGGCCGGACACGAGGTCCTGTTAAATCACCATTCCAACCTTCGGCAGCGCGAAGCTAACCGTTTTGACAGGCTTTTGAAGGATTGTTTACAAGCGTATTAAACTCTAAGAATAGATTAATATCGGTTCGATTTCTCCCCAGCAGAGTCGCCACTGTGGGCAGCATGCCCAGGAATTTCCGGATTCCAAGATGCAAGCCTTCGGGAATTTCGTTCCCCGAAGCAAGGGCCCGTAATCGAGGGAGCGCGAGCGGAGAAGGAGGCGCTCGCAAAAATACAGAGTCGCCACCTGGGTTTGAAGGTCCGACACCCAAGGAACCGTATTTCGAAGCACCTGCCGCGCTGTTTGTTTGATTTGAAAAAGTGAAGGAAACCAGTCCGTCATAACCATATCTGGGTTCGGGAGCCAGGTTACGAGAGGGGAAGGGTTTTATGGCACCTCTCTCGCCCAATCCGGAGATCGGTCTCTACTTGAGCATTTTGAAAGCATTTGGGATTCTTTTTCTTCTTTAATCAATTTTAGCCAATTAGGGCGGGGGAACAGTTAATCGGGGATTAAAACTGTAACAAGTTTGCAAGATGTGATAGATAGCATGGATGAGCAGTTAGTATAGGATGAGAACAGACTGCTGTGGGTTTTACAGGCTGAGCCCACAACCCACAGCTCTTATTCTCAAACCTTCTGGGCTCTGGAAGGACCAGTGCACACCCAGGACAAACCAAGCAGTTTATAGCAGTTTAAATATACAGTTCAAAACAATTCTAAAAGGCTATAGAGCCACAAAATTACTAAAACACCCCTTAAACAGTGAGGGGACAAAATAACAGCCTAAAACCAAGTTAGACATGCAAGGCCAGCCACTGGTCGGGGACAAACAGTCGCGCGAGGGTTCCAAACCGTCGCGCGACGGTTCGCCCGGGCGCGCGGTGGTTGCGCCCTGGCGCGCGACGGTTGCGCCTGGGCGCGCTGGTCAACACTCCATTTGACCATCGCGCGAGGGTTTAAGAGCATCGCGCGAGGGTTTGTGCCAGACCTCCAGTGTGTGATTTTGTTCAAATTGGGTTCTGGGATGGGTCCAGAATGATCCCAGGGGTGCTCCAACAGAACAGAACTAAATATTGAAGTGCAAAGCTAGCATTTTTAAGCTAAAGAAAGCTATAAATTGGTTTTTTGCATGCTTAACAGTGAGATTTATGAAAGTAAAGCATAAAACAGTGGGACACCATTCCCCACGCAGTCCATCGCGCGCTGGCACAAAGTGTCGCGCGCGTATCCGGGACCATCGCGCGATGGTTCCTACCATGACGGTTTTTGAACCTGCTGACTTTAAGGCCAGGACTGGTATTGATTACCAGCCTTGACCCTGCCAGCCCCCCTCAGAGATCAGAACAGAGAGCAACCAAGGTAAGCTATACCTTTGGCTTGAGTTTGAAAGAGTGCTTGAACTTTGAGTTTTGAGATTGAGGTTGATTGAGGATTGAAGAACAAGGTGGTAGTGCTTGATTGAGGTATGAATGGATGAAGAACAAATATGTTAGGATGTAGCCCTTTTGTATTTGATTTTGTAACCTTTTTTTTGTAACCAAAAATTGTAAACCTTTGAAAGAGAACAAATGGGGGTATTTATAGGGCAAGAGGGGGTTCTGGTTGATGCCAGGAGAAGAACACAGCCAGCCACGAGGCCTGGCTAAGACTGCCTTGGTGGCCAAGTTTCTGCCTCTGGAAAAGTAGGTGGGGACAGAACCATCGCGTGATGGTTCCAAACTGTCGTGCGAGGGTGCGCCCGGGCGCGAGACAGTTGCGCCCTGGCGCACGCCAGCAGGGTTTTTGGCTTTTGGAGGGTGGCTTAGGCTAGGTTAGTTCCAAGGGTTTTTCAAACACTCAAAGCTCAAACACTCGACATTCCCGGGGTGTTCTTGATGCGTTTCATCATCGGGGAATCAGAAACCGTAAGTAAACTAATCTGGAAGCCCAGATTGGGGTGTCTACACCATGGACTAGTCAAGGGCACCAGATCTTCGGCTGGTGTTCTAATCATCGGTGAGAACTTCTGGCATTTCTCACAAATCTTTACATAAACCTTTGCATCTTCCTGCATATGTGGCCACCAGTACCCCTGTGTGATTGCTCGGTGGGCGATGGACCTGCCCCCAACATGGCTCCCACATGTTCCCTCATGAATCTCGCGGAGGAACTTCGCACCATCTCGGGGTGCACGCAGAGCAGGTATGGTCCAGTAAAGGACTTTCTATATAGCTTTCCTTCTGGGGACAGCCAGAACCTAGCGGACTTGGTTCTGATTTTGTGGGCCTCCTTTTTGTCAGTAGGAAGTGTCCCGTCTCATAGGAATCCCACAATTGGATCCATCCAACTTGGCCCCTAGTTTACGTCCAGGACCATTTCAACACTCTGGTCAATGCTCGGGTCGGGTAATCCACTTCCTTCCTCCTCGAATTCAGTGGGTATAGCCGCAGTAACCAAGCCAAGGAATCCGCATGGGAATTTTGCCCGGAGCTTATCTGTTCAATGTAAACCTTTTCGAAGGTGTCGAGCAGGTCTTTAGCTGCTTCCACGTAGGCCGCCATTTTCTCACTCCGGGTCTCGTATTCCCCAGACAGTTGACGTACCACCAATTGTGAGTCGCAGTAGACCCTTACCTTTTTTGCCCCCAAAGTTTTTGCATTTTTAAGGCCGATCAAGAGTGCTTTATATTCTGCCATGTTGTTCGAAGCGCTGAATCCCAGCCGGATAGAGAGCTCTATCATGACTCCCTGGGGAGGGAACAGGACGATGCCAGCACCAGAATCGGAGTTACACGCCGAGCCATCGACAAATAACTTCCATTCCTCGGCGTTCTGTTCGGCTGATATCTCACTTCTTTTGTTCGAAGTCCCTGTTCGGCGCTCCTTCCTCGTAGGAGGCTGGGGTGCTACAGAAGGAGAAAACTCTGCTACGAAATCAGCCAACACTTGGCCTTTAATCGCGGTGCGCGGTTGATAATCGATGTCGTACTGGCTCAACTCAACGGACCAGGTGGAGATCCTTCCCGAGAAGTCTGCTTTCCGTAGCAGAGACTTCAGTGGATATTCATTGTAGACTACCACCATGTGGCTCTGGAAGTAGTGGGGTAATTTCCTTGTGGCTGTCCTTAAAGCAAAGACGAGTTTTTCGAGGGGCAGATACCTCGTTTCTGCGTCCAACAGCGTCTTACTCACATAGTAAACTGGAATTTGCTCAGTCTCCTTATTCCTTAACAGAACCGCACTCACTGCATGCTCAGAAATCGCCAAATACAACACCAAGGTCTCGCCTGGTTCTGGGGTTGATAGGAGTGGGGCAGAAGTCAGGTATTTCTTTAAGTCTTGGAATGCCTGCTCGCATTCTGCTCCCCACTCGAATCCCTCTCTTTTTTTCAACAATTGAAAGAACGGCCTGGATTTGTCGCTTGAACGGCTAATGAACGGGTTAAGAGCTGCAGCCATTCCAGTCAGCCTTTGGACTTCTCTCGTTGTCCTAGGGCTCTGTAGCCCCTGCAAGGCTGCTATCTGGTTAGGATTTGCCTCGATCCCTTTTATGGTCACCAAGTGGCCTAGAAACTTTCCAGAGCCCACTCCGAACACGCACTTCGAGGCGTTGAGCTTTAACTTGTACTTCCTCAGGATTTCGAAGGTCTCTTTGAGGTCTGCTATGTGACCACGTTTGGCTTCGCTTTTCACAACCATATCGTCTATGTAGACCTCCATAGTCCTGCCAAGCAACTTCTTGAACATAATGGTTGCCAGCCTTTGATATGTTGCCCCTGCATTCCTCAATCCAAAAGGCATTACAGTATAATAGTACAACCCCCGTGGCGTGATAAAAGATGTTTTCTCTTGATCCAGCCCATACATGGCGATCTGATGATATCCTCGATATGCGTCGAGGAAACTCATCCGCTCGTATCCAGCAGTTGCATCAACCAACTGATCTATCCTTGGGAGAGGGAAGCTGTCTTTGGGACATGCTTTATTCAAGTCTGTGAAGTCTACACAGACACGCCATTTTCCATTCTTCTTCTTCACTACTACAGTGTTGGACAGCGATTCCAGATAATAAACTTCTCGTATTGCTTGGGCCTCTAGTAGACGATCCACCTCTTCGATAACAGCATCGACGTGTTGGGCCGCTGCCCTTCTCTTTTTTTGGATCACGGGCTTGTGTTGGGGATCTACGTTTAAGTGGTGGCAGATCACATCTGTATCCACCCCGAGCATCTCTTCTGGTACCCATGCAAAAACATTGACATGTTCTTTTAAGAAACCCACCAATTCGGCCTCTTCTGATTCTGTCAGTGACTCCCCAATCAGAAAATACCTCTCCGGATCAGTCTCGTTGATCTGTATTTTCTTCAGGCCTTCCACCACTTTCTCCGCTGGATTCCTCCCGACGTCCTCGATAGTCGGTTGATCAGGTACTTCTACTGTGTGGACGTTATGGGCTTTCGGTGTTTTCTTAATGATAGAGATCAGACACTGCTGCGCTGACTTTTGGTTACCCTTGATCTTTTCAATTCCATTAGACCCTGGGAATTTCACCATCTGCTGGTAAGTAGAAGAAACAGCCCTCATCTTGTGTAACCAAGTTCTCCCTATAATCGCGTTATAGGAAGACGGGACGTCTACAACCAGAAAGTCAGTTCTCAGGACTACTGAACCTGCACGAACAGGGAGGGTTATCTTCCCTAGGGGCCAGACTGTCCCTGCTCCAAATCCCACTAAGGGTGTCTTTGACTGCTCCAAATCTGTTTGAGTCAAACCCATCCTTTTGAATGCTTCGTAGTATAATATCTCTGTACAGCTTCCTGAGTCTACTAGGATTCTCTCGATATCATACTCCCCAATTCGTAGGGTTATGACCAAGGCATCGTTATGGGGCACCTGGACTTCTTTCAAATCTTCGTCTGAGAAGACTAGGCCTTCGTTGCCTACGTCATTTTCTCGTCCTCTCTTCTTTCCCAACCTCATGACATGTTGGTCGTGTTTGATTTGTCTCTTGAGCAACCTTACCTCATTTCTCGTATAAGGCGCGGCCAACCCATGTATCATATGGATTACTCCTTTAGGATTCTGTTCGTAATCCAACTCCATGGCCTTCCCCTTATCCTTGGGATCCTCCTGGATGAACTCTTTAAGGTAGCCCCGAGAGACCAAATCGTCAAGGTGCCTCTTGAACATCTCGCAGTCTTCAGTCATGTGACCCCAGTCCTTATGGTAGCTGCAATGCTAATTTGTAGCACGTTTCGCATCCTTATCCCCTCCCTGTGGGTCAGCCATTTGAAATAAGGCTGATTCTTAATTCGATAAAGGACCCTGTAGATGGGCACCTTCCAAACTGTAGTAATCGAAAAGAATGACTTTGGATCAGGGCGTGGCCTTTCTCTGTTCGGCTCTCTGTTGGCCTGCCCGAATTCCTTCCTTTCCTTGTATGTTCTGGGCTCTGGCTTATCCGCCTTTTTTGCATAGACCCTGGACTGCTCGGCACCCAGCTTGCCATCCTCCCGCAGTATATCATCCTCGTTCCTGGCATGTTGTTCAATTCGTTCGATCAGCTGTGCCAGCGTGCTCACCGGATTCATATTCAGGGACTTTCGCAGTTTCCCCCGAACAGGCAACCCAGTTTTGAACGTGGCTATAGCGTATTCCTCGCTGCAACTTTCAATCTCGTTGAAAGTTTCCCAATACTTTTTGGCGTAGTCTCTGATCGGCTCGTTCTCTCCCTGCTTCATAATTGAGAGGCTTTCAAAAGTCTTAGGAGGTTTTCTGCTGGTTAGGAACCGGGCAGTGAATTCTTCGGCTAACTGCCTCCATCCTCGTATGGTGTTCGGCTCCAATTTATGGAACCAAGATAAGGCCACCTTTCCCAGACTCGACGGGAACATCTTGCACATGATCGCGTCATCGCCATCATGCATGAACATTGCCTGTTGGTAATGCCGTATGTGTGCCACGGGGTCAGCATTAGTTTCATATGGGACGAAGGTCCCGTGCTTCACCCTGCTTGGCAACCTTGCCTCCTTCAATCTCGTCACAAAAGGAGAAGAGGCTATATTGCTAAGAGCCTTCCGTGCTGCTTCTCGTGTAGACACGGTTGCCTCTTCTTGTCCCTTTGCAGTCTTAGCAGCATGCCTCTCCCAATCGGAATCAGGTCTCTCGTACCTATCCCTGTGGTGCTACCTGGTCCCACCTTCTTCTGGGGTGGAACTTCTGCTCTTGTTTCTCCTTTTTCGTGAAGAAGCCCTTGGCCGTTTCGGGGTGAGGCTCCTGCACCTTTTTCTTCGTGGAGAGGCTTTTTTATACTCCGCCACAGCCAGCCTCCCTCCTCTGGACTTTCTTCGTGAAAGTCCGGAATCTTCCGGATGTTCTCGTATCCGTTCGAGTTGTTGGATTTCGTATTCTCGCCTCTTAATCAGATGAGCGTATTCCTCTATCTCCTGTCTCTTCTGGTCCAGGATATCCTTATTGCTGCGCGCACTTTTCGAATGTGCCACCGATTCTATCCCGTGGTGGGACCTGCTCCTTCTCGTGGATTCCGTGGCTGTCCCACCTTCTTTGTTTTTCGGATCATCATGAAGAGTTATGGGATGATCTTTGCTCGTTATCCTCTTGCTATGGCCACCAGCATGCTTTTTCGGAGCACCTGGAGGGGATTCGCCTCCTTCCCCACCAGCCTGGTTCTTCTCTGCAAGCGGTGTGACTGGGTCTACTCCCACCATGGTCGTTTTTCAAAGGGATCTCCTTCGTTTCCCACAGACGGCGCCAATTGTAGGGGGAAAATCCAGACAGTGCTTAAAACAGTACTGTTTGATAACAGCTTCACGTGCTTCTTCGCCGGAACCTTAGTGTGCTGCTTGAACCCTAGCCTGCAAAACAGACAGGGGTGAGCGCACCTTTGCCTCTCGTGGCAAAGGCCCTCCGATGCTAAAGTCAGTATCACGTACTTACGATCAAAAACTCGATTAACAGCAGAATACTGCAATATGAATAGGGAATATTGCGTACCTTTACCTCTAGGTTTACCTCGTATTTATAGACCCATGTCTACTTGCTGTCCAAGCCATCTTGCTGCCATAAGTTTCCCTTCTCGTAAAGGGAACCCAGAATATCAGGGATTCTCATTCCCTTAACTGCATATTTCCTTTTAGACCATTTAGGAACTTTTTCCTTAATTGGCTGTTCACCCCATTCCCGTTGGGTATCTTCTCCAGACATTGTTTCCTTACTGGGTATTTGCCATCTTTGGACCCCTTTGGAGCGTCTCCTCCAGAATGCTGCTCCTGTTCGGCCCTCTCGTTCCCGAATAGTCTATCTAGACCAGTGACTTCATATGTCACTTACCTGGCCTAGTAATTCCTCATGTTCGTCGGAGCATGCCCCTGCTCGGGTAACTTGGACCAAAGACTTCTCGTGTCTCTGGTCCTTTTCGCCGAACAGACCGCCTAGTACTAGTTACCCCTTCTGTCACCAGTTTTTAACCACTGCACGGCGGTACCCTCATTCAACGGCTCACGTGATCCTCGAACACCACATGTTCGATTACTTTTTGTGTCTGCGCGGGATTACCTCCCTACACCGGCCACGGGATCCATCCCCTGGGACAGCTTTGTTAGGTTTTCTGCTTTCTAATGCATGATTTACTTATCGTCTCGGCTCACCTTATTTGCTTTTTAAAGGCATAAAAACAGATTACTTGTTTAGAAGTAAATGAAGCATCTATCTGTCTTCTGTTGAATAATTATGGGCTAGCCTCACGGCTAGGCAGAATGGGTGCCTAACACCTTCCCTTTTACTTTACCTTTGGCTTCCATATCCAGAATCTCTATCTATTTTCCTAGTTTCAATAAACTGGGTGGTGACTCTGTTTTGATGATAACCGCTATCATGTGGCGATGTTCCTAGCCATGGGAATGTCCATGATCTTGGTTTATGAAGTAAGAAACCAAACAAGCAAACAAACGATATCAAACTGTATGGCGATGCCCCGTTCGGGAGGTGTCTACAGTTTCTGGCGATTCTGTTGGGGACGTGAGAGCCATAACCAAAAAGTTCAACATAAGACTAATACATGCCTTGTTTAATTCATTTATCATATGCATCGGGCAGGCAAGCCTCGTTGAGTTCACCTAATACCCCGGCATGACACGGGCTATGTTAGGGGTTCCAGCGAACTCCACAGTCACTTGTACCTTTTGGTATATCAAAAAGGGAATCACCCAATCGCCACCTATAATGGGTTGGTGAAAGGACTGGTGCTCTTTGACAACGGAGCACCCCGAGACTACCTAAACCTTACATGTGTTAGAAAGCCATAGAACCCATCAAACTATGACAGGAACCTACAGGCTAGGGACCTATTTGCATCTACTTGCCACAATTCTTCCTCACACCCATTGTATATATGTATGTTGTAAAGTCTTCTTTTGCAGGTTAAACCTTAGGGGCCTTTCTAAACCAAATCAAAGTAGGTAAGTTAACCTAATCTAACTAAAGCAAAACTTTTTCAGGAAAATGGCCACCTCATTGTTCATGTTCGATTCGCACTTTCAAATTGTTACCAAGTTGTCTGGTCCACCCCACTTTGCAGTCAAGGATTTCAATCCCTCCAAATACATCACTCGGATGGAACAACCAAGGCCTGTGGTAACTATCATTGAAGGCAACCATGTCATGTTCACAAGAACAGTCTATGAAGAAGAGATAAACGACATGATGGAAGAAGAAGGGCTTGGCGGGGTCCCAATCTATTTCTATGACCCTTATGCTCCTAATGATGACTACTGGCCAATCGATGAGGTCAACAACCTTGAAGCTGAAGAGGCAAGGGAAGAAGAATCTACTGAGAATGATCCATTAAACGAAGTCACACTAAACTTACTCTTTGATGAGAAGGTCACCAACAACGAAATAAGGGTGATCCACCCCATCACAGATAGGTTTGGTAATTGGTGGAGATTTGTTGGCATGCGAAGAATCGACAACAGCGACGAAGCAGAAATTGAAGCTCAATTGGAGGAAATAATGGCAATAGCAAATCAAATGGCCCTCCAAGACTTGCAGGGTGACAATGATGAAAGTGCGAATCAAAGTGACAATGAAGTGTTGATGATCAACCTTGGTGATGAAAAAGACTGTTCTGAGCTGATTGTGGATGCTGAAAGAGGGGCCTACCCTAACTGGACCGTAGAACACACTTTAAAATACAAAACGAAAAATGCTGATTCTGATCTTAGCTCTGATTCCGATTTTGACTACTCTAGGTCAACTCAGTCCGAGTCGAGTTTTTCATCTTCCCAAACTACTGAGTCTAGCGAGGAAAATCTGGTCAAAGTGCCAAAGAACAACATCTATTTTGAATTTGACTCTAAAATGTCTTTTGATAATTTTAGCAATGAGAAGGAAAATTTAGAGTATTTCACTTCGCCTATGATTAACTATGTGGATTCCGACAATCTGAATTTTGAGGAAGAAATTCTGGAATTCATCGAAAGAGAAGAAGAAAGGCACGCTAAACCTTTTTCTGAGAAAATAATCACAGCCAACATAGGGTCTAAAAATGAGCCTAAACTAGTTAAAATTGGTGCAACACTCTCTTCTCAAGAAAGTGAAAAATTAATCCTTTTGCTAAAAGAATACAAAGATGTTTTTGCTTGGTCTTACAAAGACATGCCTGGGATAGACCCTGAAATTGTTCAGCACAAAATTCCACTTCATCCTGATGCAAAACCTGTTAAACAAAAGCTAAGACATATGCGCCTTGATTGGGTCTTGAAAATAAAAGAAGTCACTAAGCAAATCAACGCCGGTTTTCTCATAGTCACCGAGTATCCGTAGTGGGTAGCCAACATCGTTCCAGTACCAAAGAAAATTGGAGGAATCAGGGTCTGTGTGGATTTCCGAGATCTCAACAAAGCTAGCCCAAAAGATGACTTTCCACTACCACACATAGATGAGCTCGTAGACAATACCGCGAGACATGCACTGCTATCTTTCATGGATGGGTTTTCTGGGTACAATCAGATTCTGATGTCTCCCGAAGATAGAGAGAAGACCATTGTCACTACACCATGGGGGACCTACTGCTACCGAGTGATGCCGTTCGTGTTGAAAAATGCTGGAGCCACTTACCAAAGGATGGCAACCACACTGCTACATGATATGATGCACAAGGAGGTAGAGGTTTACGTCGATGATATAATAATCAAATCAAAGGAAAGGGAGGGACACTACGAAGCCCTCCAAAAGTTCTTTGAGAGGATTAGGCAATACAAGCTACGTCTTAATCCTCAAAAATGCACTTTTGGGGTGACGATTGGTAAAATGTTAGGATTTCTCATCACTCAAAGAGGAATCGAGGTAGACCCTTCCAAAATACAAGCTATCATGGAGATATCACCCCCAAAGACGGAAAAGGAAGTAAGAAGTTTTCTGGGGAAAGTGCAATTCATCAGGAGGTTCATTTCCAAGCTCACAATCGCCTGCGAGCCTCTCTTCAAACTTCTTAAGAAAGGTACCGATTTTGAGTGGAGCCAAGACTGTCAGCAATCGTTTGAAGCCATCAAAGAATATCTTCAGAATCCACCTGTGCTGTCGCCACCCACCCCTGGGAAGCCATTGATTTTGTATCTTTCAGTAATAGATACATCCATGGGATGCATGCTAGCGCAAGAAAATGACTCCAAGGTAGAGTGCGCCATATACTACCTCAGCAAGAAAATAATGGATTATGAAACAAGGTACACTCTCTTGGAAAAGACTTGTTGGGGGCTAGTATGGGCCATGAAGAAACTGAGGCACTACCTATTAGCACATCCGGTAGTGTTAGTTTCTCGTTTAGATCCAATCAAATATCTTTTCGAGAAGCCAGCGCTTATTGGAAAGCTAGCTAGGTGGCTATTGCTTCTGGCAGAATTCGACCTCAAGTTTATGACAAGGAAATCGGTAAAAGGAAGGGCTGTGGCAGAATTCTTGGCAGAACACCCTGTAACAGAAGCCGAAGCAGAAGACTTCATGTTCCCTGACGAGGACATCCTATGTCTCCTAGATGATACCTGGCAATTATACTTCGATGGAGCATCGAACCAAAGTGGATATGGCATAGGGATACTGCTGGTTTCCCCAAACAACTCTCATATCCCCTTGTCATATAAACTAAGGTTTGAAGTCACCAACAATCAAGCTGAGTATGAAGCTTGCATCGCTGGAATGAAGGCAGCCTTAGAACTAGGGGCAAGAAGGGTAGAAGTCACTGGAGATTCAAACCTAGTAGTGTCCCAAGCAAGAGGAGACTGGAAGGTCAAA
Source organism: Rhododendron molle (assembly GCA_025413875.1). Classification (NCBI taxonomy): domain Eukaryota; kingdom Viridiplantae; phylum Streptophyta; class Magnoliopsida; order Ericales; family Ericaceae; genus Rhododendron; species Rhododendron molle. The sequence goes on along the minus strand of CM046388.1, from coordinate 31,703,876 downwards.
GAGGATACGCTGAAGCCATATCACTCCGTACTAGAGGACCTGATTCCACAATTCGACTCAGTCATCTTCACGCACACTCCCAGAGAAAGCAATAGATTCGCAGATGCATTAGCAACACTGGCCTCCATGGTTGAAATACCCTTGGGATTCACAATGCGACCCCTTATAATTGAGCAGAAGGTCAAACCAGCGTGCGAGTGCACTTTCATTGAAGAGGATGAAAACCATGGTAAGCCCTGGTATGAGGACGTGAAGAAATTCTTGGAAGAAAGAGAGTACCCCCTGAAGCTACTTCAAAAGACAAGGTGGCTCTACGAAAGTTTGCCACTCGATTTGTAGTCTGCGGGGGAGCATTATATCGAAGAGCGTACCTAGGCCCCAATTAGCTTTATGTCACAACAGAAGAACGTCGTAAGATAATGGAAGAAATACATGAGGGAATCATTGGGCCGCATATGAATGGGGCAACAATAGCAAAGAAAATCCTGCGTCAAGGGTACTACTGGACTACAATGGAAGCCGACTGTGCTAGCTATGTTCGCCGATGTTACAAATGCCAGACACACGCTGATCGCATGCGTATTCCACCTACGGAATTATACAGCATGACATCCCCTTGGCCATTCTCCACCTAGGGAATAGACGTCATTGGAGTATAAATCCAAAGGGAAAATACAAGCATCAGTTCATTTTAGTAACCATCGACTATTTCACCAAGTGGGTAGAAGCAGCCTTCTATGCCACCCTTAAGGCTACTCATGTGGCTAAGTTTATTCGCACCAATATCATTTATCGATATGGAGTACCTCACGAGTTCATCTGCGACAATGGATCACATTTCAAAGGGCGACAAAGAAGCTTTTTGCCGAATTTGGGATACAGAATCATCGGTCATCCACCTATCGACCTCAAACTAATGGAGCAGTTGAGGCTGCAAATAAGAACATCAAGAGGATTCTGCGGAAGACTACCGACACTTACACAGACTGGCCAGAAATGCTGCCTCTAGCATTATGGGGTTATCGAACAACTGAAAGAACTTCAACTAGGGCCACTCCTTACTCCCTGGTCTACGGGATGGAAGCTGTCTTACCTATCGAACTAGAACTACCCTCATTAAGGGTTTTAGCTGAGACTGGTATGATCAAAGAAGACAGGATTCAAAACCGCTACGACGAGTTAGCATTGGTAGATGAAAGGAGATTGAGAGCGTTATACCATGTGCAAGGGTATCAACACCGCATCGCACGAGCATTTAACAAAAAGGTGAAGCCACGAGACTTCAAAGTGGGGGATATGGTGCTCAAAGCAGTCCGTCACCACATTTCAGATCCAAGGGGCAAGTTTAGACCAAACTGGGGAGGACCCTATCCTATCAAACGCATATTGTCTGGAGGAGCAGCCTACATTGCAGATTTGGATGGAATGGAGTTCCCAACACCAGTCAACATTGACAAACTGAGGAAGTATTACCCTTGAGAGATGCTCGTTGGGCCGAAAACCACAAGGGTGGGCGGACCCAAGCAAAAATTAGAGCAAGCCTGCTAGGTCGAAAACCCGCAAGGGCGGCTTAGGCAAAAACTAAGGCATAAATAAAAGCGCTTGCTAGACTGAAAACCTGCAAGGGCAGTTTAGGCAAAATCAAGAGCACAAAAGGAGAGGAAAATACTCGAGTGAACCCTGACTAAAACAAACGAACTCTGTTGGAACTACGTTTATGGCCTGATTCCCTTCATGGCATACGTAGGCAATCTCTGAATTGAGATCCGGCCACTACTATTGTTATCACTTTCAAATTTCTAGGTCTATCCTAAAGCATGTTAACTATCAAACCATGGCAACAACATTTTCAAAATAAAACAACCAATGTTTTATTACTTCCAAGGAAAAAGGAAAAGCAAGTTCAAACAATCTATGAAAACTAGAATCAAAATCTTTCAAAAAAAAAAAAGCATAAGCAAAATGTCGATCTCTAGGTCCTCCTTCTCTTTGCACTTTTGTCCTCCAAAAGGTCTTTCTCTAACCAACGCTTATATGAACCCGATAGTTTGTTAGCAAAGTTCTCAGCAACCTCTTGCATTACTCGATTTGGCCATAAACGAAGCACATTACGACGAAGGTTGGCATCATGAACCTTAGAAACAGCATACTCAGGGTCACCCAAAACCTTAACCTATTCAACCCCAAACTGCCTTTGGAAACGAGCGGGGAAATAGAAGGTAACTCGAGTGATACCAATCACTGTTACACCAAAATGGTTCATGGTACTTGCATTCATGCTCTTTGATACCATACCAGGGGCACACACGTTAGATCCGATTACCCTTACAAGTCTCCATCCATGCTTTCCAAGCAGTCTCAGTGGGAAATTGTCTAATTACACGACGCTCCATGCAGTGATCTGAACTATAAGGTAGCCGCTCTGGCCCATCCCACACCCTCAACTTCTCATAAAGCCATACCTATAAAAAATAAGGGAAAATTGCGAGTTATGAGAACACGTGAGTCAAAACAAAAGAGTGTTGAGCGAAAAGATAAACTTGACAACAAAAAAATAGATAAAGAGCGAACCTACAGTAACAAAGGGCTGCCTGAAAACTGAGCTGTAGGATTACCCTTTACCATATCAAGGCCAATCAAAGTCTCTGCCAACACTAAACTAGCAAAACCTACACGGTTTTCCATCTGTTGGGCAAAGTCAAGGAGCATAGAGTCAGCATGGCCAGTAGAAGGTCCAAGCAAGTAGTAATGGAGAATACAAGCCCGTGTACATTTGCATCAATTGCATCACCACAATCACATCGAGTCTGCATCATCATATCTATTCACATCTAACCAATATCATCACATACATATTTTGCATATCTCTCTTATTCATGAAACAGGTCAACCCTGCAACCAACCGGCTCCGCGCCTCGGTTTTTATTTGATCGGTCCGGAACCTCGATCCATTGGCTCCATGGCAAAATTTATGAAGGCAAAGCTCCTTGAACTATCAATCGGCCCCGAGCCTCAGTCCCATCAAAGCTTCAACACCTCAGGCTCTCGCCTTGTGATCAAACACCAGCTCCGCGCTTCGGTTCTATCTCTCCAGGCTCTCGCCTTGTGATCAAAGCCAGCTCCATGCTTCGGTTTCCTCAAAAAGCTCTACCGGCTCCGTGCCTCGGTTCCTTCATCCCAATGTTCTGTGCTTAAGTTACTGGCCCTGCGCCTCCATATCTCAAGAAACGGCATCCAACTCGTCTCCGGAAGATGGCTTGGGTTCCACCCCGTATCTCAAAACCCGGCGTCCAATTCATCCCAACAGATGGCTTGGATTCCCCACCATTACATCAATTCCTTCCAGCTCATTCGCAAGGATAAGCTACCCTACCGAACTTCCCTCAGTTAAAGTCAGGATAATCAAGAAAAGCAAATACACCCGTCGTGTATTGATCTACCCCAAAATGCTAAGGACGCTCTCCGCAAAAACATCCCCGGTAGCCCCGCGCTCCTCCAACTACTCTCCGCCAAAATCCTGGCTCAGTCTAGATACGTCTTCTGTCTCTAACCCTCCAAATTTTTCATTTCTTATTGCCCCCGAACTATGGTTGGTCTGAATTTCCCCTGTGGAATACGTAGGCAGCCTCCCGGCCCGACCACTACAAAACCTTTTTTCTAAAAACCCTTGAAATAGTGGTTGGACCAAATTTAGTTGCTTTTACAGCTTTGACTTTTACTCAAACATGTCTCGCGATCCATCTGAGCTCAGTCAAAGAGGGGCATCTGTAGACACCCCAATTTGGCCTAACGATTATTTCTAGTCCCACCTTGGGGACCATCCCGATGATGAAATGGATACGATGATTGCTGATTGACTTCTTGAGAACCTTAGGACTTTCGGTAAGAACTTTGAGCCACTTAGAGGACCCAATTCAGAGCCAAATAGCCTTTCAGACAGAAGTACAGAATCCTAGGAGAATCTATCTGCCGGCCGTGACATTGATCTCACGGCCTTAACATCTTTTCCTCACCCGAGAAACCTGTTGCACCAAACATCTCCCTGAGAGATCCATCCCTCGGCCGCAAGATCATTTCCTCAGCCGGTCAATCCATATCACGGCCGCCACATCCTTTCTACGGCCGCCAGATTGTCTATTTTCCACACTCTAGAACGTTCTGTCGATTGTTTGATCCGATCGCACTACTTCTCCGATGCGTTTGGGCCACGTTCAGAGATCACAACGAGGAGTTTGAATTACATTGCAATTGCAATTGCAATCATGCGATTTGATTGGACCGAGTGAGTCATCCCTTGGCCTATATAAAGGGGACCTTACACAACGAAATTAATAAGATTCAATTCCTCCATCTCATTCCTCTAAACTCTGCAGAAATCATCCCACACCTCTCTACAAAAGCCCTAACCTCCCGAAGGTAGCCATCAATTCGGCGATCAAACCCCGAAGTTTCAAACCCTAACCCTAGGGTTTCCCAAGAAGCAATCAGTCAATCCCGATCAAATCCGAAGCAATCAAGCTACTGAGGGATCAAGGTGGTGAGGCCCAGGGGCCTCTGGTTCGGTTTATTTATCATTTTCTTGTTTAATCGTAGCTTTTAATCGTCTGCCAACTTTTTTGTTTGGTGTGAGGAAGAACATCGACCGGGGCTTCGATCCCTCGGTCGGTACATCGATCCAGGAGGATCTCTCGGCCGTGACATCCATTCACCGGCCGCAGAATCCATACCATGGGACAGCTTTGTTAGGTTTTCTGCTTTCTGATGCATAATTTACTTATCGTCTCGGCTCACCTTATTTACAGTTTAAAGGCTTAAAAACAGATTACTTGTTTAGAATTAAATAAAGCATCTATATGTCTTATGTTGAATAATTATGGGCTAGCCTCACAGCTAGGCAGAAAGGGGTGCCTAACACCTTTCCTTTTACTGTACCTTTGGCTTCTGTATCCAGAATCTTTATCTATTTTCCTAGTTTCAATAAACTGGGTGGCGACTCTATTTTGATGATAACCGCTATCATGGGGCGATGTTCCTAGCCATGGGAATGTCCATGATCTTGGTTTATGAAGCAAGAAACCAAACGAGCAAACAAACGATATCAAACTTTATGGGGATGCCCCGTTCGGGAGTTGTCTACAACGAGTCTTGTGGAAACACCGCGGAGCAAGAGAAACCACTTGGGAAAGAGAAGAAACCATGAAAGCCAACTACCCTCACCTATTTGAATTCGAGCGTACGGCGAATTTCGAGGTCGAAATTGTTTAAGGGGGATAGGTTGTAACAACTCTGATTTTTACTAAATAAAAATTTCGTTGTTAATATTTGAAAATCTTAATTAGGTTTTAATCGACTTCTAAGCGCTGATTCTTCCCGTCGTTCCTAGGGTTAAGTCTTTAGATTTCACATCTCGGCTGGAAATCCTATCCAGCAACCTTAGCTAGCTTTTAACCAACCGGTTAACCTAACGACCGTTAACCTGATCGTCGTTTGCTTCCTAACCCTTGGTGAACCTTATGAACCTTTGGCCCTTGAACCTTTTGAAACCCTTGAGCTTTGTAACCCTAGAAGAACCGTTCGAACCTTTTAGCTATTAACCGTTGGACGATAATGTTAGGGTTATCTTTACCCATTGGATAATAGGAGAACCTTGGTTAGTCCATCAAAGTACAAGAATAGATTAGTTTAGTACTTAAATATGGTATTATTGCAAGTATAATACTTTCTAGCATTACCCGTTGGATAATAACCGCTAGGTGAAGCTTTACCCATTGGACGATAGGTTAAAGTTCTTGCCATCATTACCCATTGGTTAATAACCGCTAGCAAAACCATTATCCATTGGATAATAGTTAGTCTTGACAATCAAGTACTGGGGTTGAATAAAATACTAGATTGCCATGTGTGTTAAATCCATTAAATTAGAATTAGTCCATTTGGTTATTAATATTGGACTAAGTACTTTGAAAGAATTGAATTAGTTTAAAAGATATTAGATTTTGACATATCTAGAAGGATTTCAAAGTATATATATATTTATATATATATACAGTCCGGATCCAGTGAGGGATCCCGCACCAATCTACGGTTCAGGACTCCCCTTTCCCGATCGAATTTCGATGATTCGAGCCGTTCAATGTGTTCAAAACATGATTTTAAGGGTACCCACGAGATATCAGCCAAAAAAAATACCGAAAAAGGCTTCATCTGAGCAGTTTTTGTTTGTATTTTATCAAACGGTTCAGTAAAAACTGCTCAAATCAAGCCCTCCCCGGTATTTTTTTTTGGCTGATTTCTCGCGGGTACTCTTAAAATCACGTTCTGAACACGTTGAATGGCTCAGATCATCGAAATTCGATCGGGAAAGGGAGGTCCGCATTTTAATCCTAAAGTAGAGATTTGATTTTGGATCTATATATATATATATATGTAGTTGTATCTATATATATATATATGTACTTGTATTTATATAGATATAGATACAAGTACATATATATACATATATATGTACTTGTATCTATATCTATATAAATACATGTACTATATATATATATATATAGTATATATATATATAGATACAAGTACATATATATACATATATATGTACTTGTATCTATATAAATACATGTACTATATATATATATATAGTATATATATAAATACAAGTACTTGTATCTATATATATGTGTATATATATATATATATAATATGCGAAAGTACCATGTATGTAATTCATTATTTTAATTGAAAAATCTATTTTTACTTAAAAGACTTAGATCTTTTATTACCCATAGTACTCATATATACACTAGTATATATGTAGTCTTTCCAAGTACATAGGAGAGAGAGAGAGAAGAAGAGAGAGGGAGAGAGAGAGAGAATGCCGAGAGAGAGAAAGAGAAGGAAAGAGAGGGCAAGATTGTACCTTGATCTTGCTTGTGCTTCCAATGTACGTACCTTGGTGATATTCTTTCCTAGCAAATCTATGTATCAAAGTGTCCTAATTGGTAACAATTGACCAAATCTCTTACTAGCCAAATTCTTACTCTTTCAATCCACCAACCTTTGTCCTTCCACATATATATATATATATATATATATATATTGTACATTGTACCAAGGAGAGAGAGAGAGAGAGAGAGGAAGAAAGGCCGAGAGAGATGGGAGAGAGAGAGAGAGATGGCCGGTTGGAGAGAGAGAGAGAGATGTGCGTGCTAGTGTACTTACCCCATTTGGCCATTCTTGTACACAATCCTAGTACTACTAAATCTAAGGTTTTCTTACTCTTTCATATCTAAGGACAATCAAATCTTGTACAAAATTGTCCTCCTTTGTACAATTCAAATTTTAAACTTGATCAAATCTCCATTGCCTTGCCCAATCTTCCATAATCCAATCCGTGGTACACATCTATAGCCATGCAAGCCTAGGTTTAGGGTTATTCTTGCAAGAAAGCAAGATTTGATGAAATAAAAAAATGAGATATAAAGAGAGAGAGAGAGAGAGAATTCGGCTAGGAGAGAGAGAGGGGAGGCCTTGCCTATAAATAGAAGGCTCATTTGTGCTTTAAACTCACACCATTCCATTCTCCAACTTCTCTCTAGAAAGTTTAAGTGTTCTTGCTTGTTCTTGCTCATTCTTGCTTACTTTCTTCTTGTTTTCAAGAAACTCTTCCATTGCCGCCACTAAACCACCACTCGACCACCACCTCGATCCAAAAGTAGTAGTAGTTGTAGTTAAGATCTAGTTTCGAGAGAAACCATTCTCTTTCGAAGCTACTGGGAGCCACTGTAAGCCGTTACTCCGCCCGATCGCCGACTTTCTTTACGACGTACCTTCCGTAGTCGTCACTACCGCCAAGAAGAACGGTAGATTAGCCTTAATCTACTTTCTCTAAGTATAATGGATGTTATAAGCATGATTTACCTAAGTGTAGAAAGCTATGTGATAGTATGATTGTTTTACGTGGTTTACTTTGATCTTATAAATACTTGAAAGCATGAACTTGAAAATGATTGATCGCATGACTTTGTAGAATCTTTCCAACTTGAGTAACTCGTCAATAAACATATGTTGTTTTGACTTTTCAAAAGAAGGAGATACGTTTTCGTTTTAAAGATAAAGTGTTGTGTTAAACGAAGTATTCGTATTTTGACCTTTTTCAAGGAGTGTAAGCTTGATAGCATGTTGCTTGCCTTACTTGTGGTTATGAACGAGCATGATAGAATAGAGTTGGATGATTTTGCTAGATTACTATGCATGAATCGTACCTGTTTACAAAGTCCCGCTGCGGAGTCTATGCATGATACGAGACACTTGACATTGGAAAGTAGAGACATGACACGTAAGATGATGTGGTTGATATGGATAAAAATATTTTGAAACTATGTAATGGCCGGACTTGTTAGCCTTACGTTGGTGTGCGTTGCCAATGGGCCGGACTTGGTAGCTTCATTTGGAGGTGTGTATGTGACACAATGTGTCGGACTTGGTAGCCATTGTGCCCAATAAGCCGGATTTGGTAGCTTATTGGTTGTGTGCGTTCACAATGTGCCGGACTTGGTAGCTTATTGGTGCGTGTGTGTGTGTTTTTGGAAAAGATGTTGAAAATGAGACACAAAACGATGAGTCGTGTAGGAGAAACACAGGGAACATGACACCAACGCTAGATAGGAATGCGCATGTGTAATTGTTACGTGTTCTTGTTTAAACATGTTAAGTTTGGAAAATCGTATCTATATTATCTTTGACTTGTATGTTAAGAGTTAGTGGGTTTGGGTTACTCTATTGAGCTTTCATGCTCATGGTGTTGCTTTATGTGACCCTGACATATTATACTGGTTGCGACGCTGGTATAATGTGTCAGACCTTTTAGATGAACAAGGAGAGCTGTATACCTTGGAGGCCTTTGGAGCTGACGAGCATGCTAGGATGGAAGAAGAAAAGGAGCTGTACATAACCTTAGATGTCCATCCCTTTTGTGTAATATAAGAACCCTTTGGGAGTTTGTGATGTAATAATGAGCTAGACTCTCCCTTGTTTATCTAATAAATGTTTAAATTAACGAACCCGATTTTGGGGGCGTTACATTCCCGTACCGACTTTCACTAAGTACAGAAAGCTATATGTATTGATTGAAATACACGTAGAATAATCTTATCCCTACGCTTAGTATAAATTGAAATGTTTATTGTTGAAAGACATGTAGAATATTTCTAACCACTTTCTCTAAGAATAAATCGAAGTTTGTATATCGTTTATATTATTTGAAAGGCATGAAGTAAGTTAGCTAGTATACTTATTTTGCTAAAGGATATATGAGCATGTTGAATAAATGACTTCTACTTCAATAAACATATGTTGTTTTGTACTTTCCACAAGGAAGAAAGAATGGTTTTTTTGAAAGAAAAGTATTATCGCTTGAATGTAAGTATTCGTATTTTGATCTTGAAGAAGGTTATGAGCATGTTTATGTGTTACTTGAATTACTTGTCATGTGTGAATCAGCATAAGTGGTATCCACTCCAAAGGCGTCCGTACATGTGGCGTTATGCTTTAAGTTGGATTTTAGCATGATTAAGTAATATAGAGTTGGATGATCTTGCTAGTTTAGATTATAATGAATGATTTATGATTGATACATGTGAAGTCCTGCTGCGGAGTCTATGCATGTGACGAGACACAAAAAATCAAGATAGAAACATGACACCTAGGGTGTGTTAATGACAAAGTGTGTTTTGAAATCGCAATGTGGCCGGACTTGCCCATTCTAGGAATGTGTGTGTTCCAATGGGAATCCGGAACAGTGGAACCATTGTGAGGTTGTGTGCATTCCCATGGGAACTCAGAGCAGAGGAACCATGGTGAGGTATGGCTTGGTTATCCGCAGAGAGGAGCCAATGCTATTATGTGCCAATGGGAACCTGGTGCAGCAGAACCATTGTGAGGATACTTGGGAGACCGGAACAGTGGAACCGAGGTTGGGTGTGTAAAAACGGTTTTGGAAATGATGATTTGGTATATGAAAGTGGAAAAAGGTGACACATTCTACGACGAGTCGCGTAGGAAAAACTCAGAAAATCATGGACACCAACGTTAGTTTGAATAGAGAATGTGGATGTGTAATTGTCAACTGTTGTTAACTATGCATGTACTATGTGGAAATCATTAATTTTATGATCTTCTGTTCGTAAGTTAAGGGTTAGTGGGTATGGTTTACTCTATTGAGCTTTATAGCTCACGGTGTTGCCTTTTGGTGACCCTAACATATTATGCTGGTGGCAACGCTGGTATAATGTGTCAGACTTTATAGATGAACAGGGTGAACTCTACACCTTGGAAGCTTTCGGTGCTGACGAGCTGGCTAGGATGGAGGAGCAGGCGGAGCAGTAGTTAACCTTAGTTTCCCCTTCCCTTCATGTAATGAAGTACTCTCATGGGAGTTATGTTGTAATAATGAGCCAGACTCTACTTTGTTTTATCAATAAAATGTATATTTAACGTATCCAAAATTCGGGGTGTTACAGCTCAACTGGCCCTCAGGAAGGAAGGTGTCATAAGGGGTTGCCATAGATCTTACCCGAATATGATTAAGTCAAATATATTTAGAGCCTCGCTCTGATACCAATTGTTGGTCCAAAAGCAACCAAGAGGGGGGTGAATTGGGTATCACACTAACTTTTGACAATTTAAAAGACTAAGTGCATGACAAAAATAAATCAACACAGCAGCAGAATTGAGTGTAATCAAAATAGATAGCAACACAGTAACCTTAACAGATGGAGCAAGCTTAAAAACCAGAAAGCACAGTAGATGTAGAGAACAGTTCAGCTGATTCTTAGACTTTAATATATGTTCATAATCAACTAATTAAGCAAGCAAATTTATTCCAAGTCAGATTCAAAGATATATCAGTTAACTCAAGTAATATAGTATGCAAAACGTAAAGTAAAAGAGTAAGTGAAAGCGAAATCAAACACGAGGATTTTAAAGTGGTTTGGTCCGCAACTTCATGGCCTACTCCACTCCCCAAGTTTCCTACTTGGGAATTGCTGCACTATCTTCAATAGTTGTTACAAACCTCTAGCTTTGCGGGTGCTAGAGAACCTTATGACGAGCGATTACTCTAAATCCTCTCCAACTAGCTAAGACTCCGGCGCTATTCACACCTAAAACCCAAATGATTTTTCTACCCAAAAATCACTCACAAAAACGGTTACAATCTCACAAGGGTGTGAAATCCCTTTTTACAATACGGTTCAAAGGTACACTCATACTAGTGTAAGAATATTCAAGATGAAACTTAAGGATGACTAATAGAATTTCAAGTAATAGCTCACTGGAATTTTTGCTCAAGAGATGTGTGATCCGACCTTGCTCCTGCTTTTCTTTTTAACGTGTAAAAACCCAATTGAACGTTGGAGACTTCCTCATGGCCGTTGCACACAATCAGCCACAATCTTTCTGTGGAGACCTGAAATTTATTATCTTTACTTTATGATTATAATGTGTGATTGAGTTATTGATAAGGATATGATGTTGGGGTCAAATATGATATTACATGGTTATTATGGGAGTTGATGAAGACCTTTGTAAGTAAAGGGGTATAAGGCGTGATTTGGCCTATAAATATGCACAAAAATCAGGCGAGGGATCACTTTCTTTTTCTTTTTTTTTCCCTGCTCCTATTCTCTCTCTCATCTCTCGTTATCTCTCACTCGGTTGCTCTCTCTCTCATCTCCCCCACCTAAAGGCTTGCTACCTCTCAAAAATTTCTTGAAGACCCACGCTTATTTTGTCATTCTCTACCATCCTTGGCTCTCAGATTGCATAGGAGGAGCTCGGTGGAGGCATATTTCGCAATTGGAGGCTAGGGCTTGGAGTTTGAGCCTGGATCTTGGCTTTGATCTTGAGGTAGGGATTTCTCCTCTTCTTCTATATGTTAGTGTGTTAATTTGGTGAATCACTTGGTTGTATTGATCCTTGTCTTTGTGTTGTCAAAAAGTTATCAAAATCTGCAGAAATCACTGTCGAGACAGCCTGGTATCAATACCTGTGTGGAGGGGTATCGATACCCCACTTCAATTTGGACAGTAACTCATTAGGTATCGATACCACTACACTCTAGGCTAAATTTTTGGCCTTTTGTTCCATGTTCTCTCGATCCCCTTGTATGTCACCTTGTGTGTTCGAAATCCCTTCCAATCACCTTGGAAATATAGTATGAGCTTAGAAAGAGGGGTCATTTAATGTCTACTTTTGAATTAAGAAACTTGTCTTACGTGCAGTGTATATTGGTGTTTCCTTTATGTGTGATAGAATGAATTGCGATGTCTCTATTGTGATGTTGTGGTTAACCATGTTATGAATTGGTTGGCATAGTCTGTGTGTGGTATGAAAAGTGGAGCGGAGGAGTTCCGTAACGCAAAGGGTGGTAATACGGAGACTCTAATGGGTAGAAACTACTGCAACGCAAGGGGTGGGAATGCAGAAACCCAATTGGGTGACTTGTACTACAAAGCAAGGGGTGGAAATGCAGAAACCCAATCGGGTGACTTGTACTGTGATGCAAAGGGTGGAAATATAGAAAGGGGGTTGTGTGTGTGAGTAGTTGATACCAAATGCTTGGTGATTCTCATTGTTGTGCTTGAAGCTATGGTGTTCCAGTTTACGTTTAGAATTTCTTAGTTACCCAAAGGTGATCCTTGACAGATTTATGTGTATGGTTGAGTTTCTTCAAAATGAATCATATCATGATGATTGGTGTCTTGATAGTTGAATCTTAATAATGGGTAGAGTTACAAGTTGGTCTTGGAATTTCATGAGCACTAATGACGTCAGGAATTAAGTGGCTATTGTAGCAGGGAAGTACTTTGGTTTTGTGATTGGAGTCGTGGGGTATTTTGCATAACCTTTGAATGCTCATGTCTTTCATACTTGTCATTCTCTATCCAAATTTTAACTCTTGCATATAAAATTGGTAGAAGATTTTTCTACTAAGCTAGTGTAGCTCAACCCTTCATTATTTTGAGGTGCGACCTCAGGATTGTAGCTTGCGTGCGTGGAGTGCTTGGATATGGGAAAAACCTTTTTAGAAGCCAATATTGAAGGATTACTTAGTCACCTTGTAATTACTTTTGAAAGATATATATGTAATTTAGTCCATAATTATTTTGACTTGGGAACAATTATAAATTCTTAAATTGTTCATGCCGAGGACTTATGTGGTTGACGCCGGTGGTCTATTGTCTTTTGAGAATTATTGTTTTGGAATGGATATTTGATGTAATGAGCAGGACGAACTTTTTTGGGGGGATGCATCTGTAGGGAGGTTTTCCCAAACAGAAGAAACACAGCCTGAGCACGTGCATAACACATGACCACATTGGAGCACTATGTGAAGGTGCTAGGGAATAATGCCTAACATGTGTGCTGGTAGGCGGCGCCATGTGAAGGTGCTAGGGAATAATGCCTAACAGGTGCACTGATAGGCGGCACCATGCTGGTAGGCGGAAGGTGCTAGGTGATAATGCCTAACAGGTGCTCTGGTCGGCGGCCCCATGTGAAGGTGCTTGGTAATAATGCCTAACAGGTGCGCTGGTAGGCAGAGGGTGCTAGGACATGATGCTGAACAGGTGCGCAATACCAGAGGTTGCTAGGCAGTGACGCTGAACAGTGTCGACTGCACCATATAAAGGTGCTCGTTGGTATGGCCGAACATGTGATATTGTTCAATGAGTTAGCCGAACACGTGGTACGTGGGACCATGGTATAAATTTGATAGGGGCAGTCGCCATGCAAGACGATGGTCGGCAATATGGACCAGCGACATGTGAAGTCATTGGTCCAGGAAGGTTGTACGGGGTCTTGGTCCAGTAAACATGAGAAGTTATTGGACCAAGAGACTAATAAAGGAACAGTGACATAAGAAGTCACTGGTCCAAGAGGAGAGCTCCTGAGAAGATATTGGTCCAAGTAGTTGATAAAGGACCAGTTACATGTGAAGTCATTGGTCCAGGCGGTCTGTTCGGCGATGAGATAGCTAAACAAGGAAAGAACTCTAATCAAGTGATGGAGCAGAGGGAATACTCTAGGAGGTTCCAGAATAGTGGTATTCCGTAAAGGAATAGGATCCTGAGTATATAAGATCCAGGAAAGATACCCAACGGGAATGGGATGTTTAGCCAGCTATGGAAAACCGTCCTGAAAGGACTAAGGTAATAAATTAATAAGGGAACGAGAATCCACGATATTCTTGGTTTCCTATACTAGGTAGGAAACCTAGGGCAATTAGGATGCATGGGCCGAGCATACGAGCATCTATAAATACGAGGTAAACCTAGAGGTAAAAGGTACGCAGTTTGTGGTAATCGAGTTATTTACCTACTGATAATTAGGGATTCTTAAGAGTACGTGATACTAACTTTGGCATCGGAGGGCTTTTGCCGACGAGAGGCAAAGGTGTGATCACCCCTATTTGTTTTGCAGTTAGGATTCTAGCGAAAGGCTAGGGTTCTAGTGAGGAGGCATGTGAAGCTGTTCACCAAAAAGCTAGAGTTAGCACTAAGTGGATTTTTTCCACTTATAATTTGCGCCGTGTGTGGGAAACGATAGAGTTCCCATTAAAACCATGGTGGAAGAAGAGCCATACGACCCAATGAACACGTGTGGTCCTGAGTGGGTCGTGACAAAATGCCACTACAGGCTCCGAAAAAGCTGCTGGTATACAAAAGGAAGGGCGCGGCGAGTACGAGTCACTCGTTGGTTCAATCCTAGAGTTCTAAGGATAAAATAGTAGGCAATTCGTGAAGTAGTCTGAATCTACTAGGCGATCTTAAAGAGCAGCTTGAATCTGCTAGGCAGCAGCGTGGAGCAGTCCAAATCTGCTAGGCGATCTTAAAGAGCAGTCTGAATCTGCTCGGTACCAGCGCAGAGCAGTCCAAATCTGCTAGGCAATCTTAAGGTGCAGTTTGAATCTGCTAGGTAGTAGCGCAGAGCAGTCCGAATCTGCTAAGCGATCTTAAGGAGCAGTTTGAATCTCCTAGGCAGCAGCACAGAGCAGTTCAAATTTGCTAGGCAATCTTAAGGAGTAGTCTGAATCTGCTCGGTAGCAGCATAGAGCAGTTCGAATCTGTTAGGCGATCTTAAGGATCAGTTTGAATCTGCTCGGTAGCAGCATAGAGCAGTCCAAATCTGCTAGGCGATCTTAAGGTGCAGTTTGAATCTGCTAGGTAGCAGCGCAGAGTAGTCCAAATCTATTAGGCGATCTTAAGGAGCAGTTTGAATTTGCTCGGTAGCAGCATAGAGCAGTTCAAATTTGCTAGGCAATCTTAAGGAGCAGTCTGAATATGCTCGGTAGCAGCGCAGTGCAGTTTGAACCTGCTAGGCTATTGCACAGAGTAGTTTGAATTTGCTAGGCAATCCTAAGGAACAGTCAAAATCTGCTCCATAGCCGCGCAGCGCATTGCAGTCTAAACCTGTTAGGCGACCGCGCAGAGCAGTCTGAAGGTACTAGGTAATCTAACGGAGCAGTCTAAATCAGCTCAACAACAACGCGGAGCATTTTGAATTTACTCGGTAGCAGTGCAGCAAAGTGTGATTCTGTTAGGCGATTGGGTGGAGCAGTCTGAATCTGCTAGGCAACCATGCAGAGCAATTCAAAATTGTTATACAACTACACAGAGTAGTCTAAATTTGTTAGGCAAATCACACAGAGCAGTGCAAATTACTTAGGCTCTCACGAAGGCCTTTCTGAATCTGTTAGATGATCATGAAGATTGGTCTAAATTTGTTAGTCGATCACAACGTACTCGAAACTATGAAAAATCTCAAAGAGAAAGAATGTAGTACTGAAGAAATTGCTTAGCGTATGAAAAAACATGAGCAAGAAATCAAAGATTGGTATAGATGCCTACGAAAGGTGGAGAATTCAGGTAGTGCTCGAATAGGAAACGAAAAGGCCAAGCACTTTAACGAATAGAAACCTGGAAAGTGTATAGTTATCGAACAACGATGCTCTCATAATAAACCCACGAGGGAGTGATTACGATGAAGGAAGGAATCTACCAAGGAGGATCAAGAGGAGTGAAAGTTATATGTTTACAGTTCAAGATTCAGGAGCACGAATTATGATATGCTCTCCTAAGGATGTGATGCTAGAACTGGTTGTTCAGCTAGAGCTTAATGATCCGAATAATGTGGTAGAATACAAAGCCTTGTTGGTCGGGCTACGAAGTGCCCAAAGTACTGAAGGCTGAGAAACTAAAAAAGTTTTTGAATGAGATCCCACGAATGGGAAGCTTGGTCCAAACTGGGAGAGACCATACAAGGTTACAGAGATAACTGAGATTGAAGCTTATCGCCTCAAAGTCTTGGATGGGAATTCAATGCATATGCCATGGAATATACATATAAGTAGTTGAATTACTTATTGCAATTTATATTTTAGCTATGAGTTGCTATAGGAGAATTATGAACAGAATTCCGTAGAAACTATTGCTTATTGTGATTTATTAGCCACGAGTTGCTACAGGGGAATTATGATGAGAATTCCATAGAAAGTATTCAGCTACGAGTGGCTTTGTGACAGAATTATGAATATTTTATTTGTATTTGGTCCAAGCACGAATAAGCTAAGTATGGACCCAAAGTCACATAATTTGCCTCGATACTAGGGAGCTGGGAGAGTGTGCATCCAAATATGAATAAACTTGGAATGAAGCGATAAAACAAAATTTAATTTAAAAAATTGTTATAGTTTTTCAAGTTTAAGTACGAATATGACTTAAGAAAGAACTTGAGAACCGAATAAAGTATGAGAAGGTTAAGATACAATTGAGTACGAGTATACTCCGAATTTGGCTAAGTATGAATAAACTTAGGTCATGGCAATGAATAATGCCAAAATCCGATTGAGTAAGATTATACTCTGAATTTGGCTAAGTATGAATAAACTTAGGCCATGGCAATGAATAATGCCAAAATCCGAGTGAGTACGAACATACTCCGAATTTGGCTAAGTATGAATAAACTTAGGCCATGGCGATTAATAATGCCAAAATCTAATTGAGTACAATTATACTCCGAATTTGGCAAACTATGAATAAACTTAGGGCATGGCAATGAATAATGCCAAAATCCGATTGAGTATGATTATACTTTGAATTTGGCTATGTATGAATAAACTTAGGTCATGGCAATGAATAATGCCAAAATGCGATTGAGTATGATCATACTCCGAATTTGGCTAAAGTATGAATAAACTTAGGCCATGGCAATGAATAATGCCAAAATCTGATTGAGTACGATTATACTCCCAATTTGGCTAAGTAAGAATAAATTTAGGCCATGGCAATGAATAATGCCAAAATATGATTGAGTAAGATTATACTCCGAATTTGGCTAAGTATGAATCAACTTAGGCCATGGTAATGAATAATTCCAAAATCCGATTGAGTACGATTATACTCCGAATTTGGCTAAGTATGAATAAACTTAGGCCATGGCAATAAGTAATACCAAAATCCGATTAAGTAGGCTTATACTCTGAATTTGGCTAAGTAAGAATAAACTTAGGCCATGGCAATGAGTAATGCCAAAATCCGATTGAGTAGGATTATACTCCGAATTTGGCTAAGTATGAATAAACTTAGGCCATGGCAATGAATAATGCCAAAATCCAATTGAGTACGATTATACTCCGAATTTGGCTATGTATGAATAAATTTAGGCCATGCCAATGAATAATGCCAAAATCCGATTGAGTACGATCGTACTCCGAATTTGGCTATGTATGAATAAACTTAGGCCACGGCAATAAATAATGCCAAAATCTGATTGAGTACGATCATACTCGGAATTTGGCTAAGTATGAATAAATTTAGGCCACGGCAATGAATAATGACAAAATCCGATTGAGTACGATTATACTCCGAATTTGCCTAAGTATGAATAAACTTAGGCCATGGCAATGAATAATGCCAAAATCTGATTGAGTACGATTATACTCCCAATTTGGCTACATATGAATAAACTTAGACCATGGCAATGAATAATGCCATAATCCGATTGAGTATGATTTTACTCTGAATTTGGCTAAGTATGAATAAATTTAGGCCATGGCAATGAATAATGCCAAAATGCGATTGAGTACGATCATACTCCGAATTTGGCTAAATTATGAATAAACTTAGTCCATGACAATGAATAATGCCAAAATTTGATTGAGTACGATTATACTCCGAATTTGGCTAGGTATGAATAAATTTAGGCCATGTGTGGGCTCCGCGCCCTGTTCAGTTCGAAGAGTCGCCACCTGGATTTTTGAGATGGATGATCCGAGAAATCGAGAACTCGTTTGCAAAAGGCTTTTTGGTCTAGCGAAAATATTGTGATTTTGGGTTCGGGAGCCCATGACGAATGGGGAAGGTTTTTCTTTAAAAAGCACCCCACTCGCCCGGTAAAAACTGATCTCTAGTTAATGTTTTCAAAAAAAAAGGGGGGGGGGGGGGTGGATCTCGAATATCATTTGGAACATCAAGCTCTTCAATAAAGGCAAATAGCGGGGAAGGGACAGGGGGAATATATCACATTAACGTGCATGTGGTGGCGTTTGTACAGTAGTGATAAAATGATGTGAGTAGACGGAATGAAAGGCGTTCAGCAAACTATCATACTGTTCACAGCATACAAGGATGCCGCGCGCGGCACCTCAACATGCCGTGCGGGATATCTACCCTGCTGTCAGACCAATACAGGCTTTTAAAACTTCATCCGGCTCATTGTTTTCTCCATACGTCTTTTCAAAAGCTTATCAGAAAACTCATGACGGTCAGATCATCCTAAAAGATGTGGCTTTGTTCGTTTAGTAACTTTGGGTATTTTAGTTTTGGTAATGAGTGGAGAGAAAAATAGGGTAATGATTGGAGAGAGGGGTAATGAGTGGAGAGAGGTATAGAGAGAAATGAAATTAAAAATTGGAGAAATAGGGTAATGATTGGAGAAAGATATAGGATAATGATTGGAAAACAAAGTTAAATCAAAGTAAAGTATGGAAACGAACAAGGCCGTTGTTATTTTCTCAAAACATTGACCCAAAACAACTTTTAATACACTTGATCATTTGGGATGATCTAGAAAACCTTTTTTAAAGAGCCAAAACATGGCTTGTAGATATGATCTTGTCTTGAAGGAAACGAAAACAGTAAACAACAAGATACAGACAACCACAACAGAGAATAACCCGGATCCAGACAGCCTGCCTACGATAATATCAACATATAATATGCTGTGCGCTGAGGATCAAGGTGCCGCGCGCCTGGTCATCCAACCGCACGGTCCCTCTACCTCAGCACAGTGCTGACTTTATTTTATGAAAATGAGCATTAAGTTCAGATCTAACCAAAAGGGATTAGACCTGACGACAGAAAAGTCCCCTCAGGACCAGAACTGAGTCTAGCCCAAGGAAACTTGTTTTTACCTTTAGTGTTGAGCTTGATGAAGGATGGTTGATGCAAAATGAGGGTGGATCTCGACGGACGTGGCTGGAGGAGGTTGAATGGGGCAAAGAAAGTATAGGTATGAGAGAAGGTTAGGTATTTTGGGGGATGGGGCTTTGAAGTTAATGAGAGATCAATTTCAATGATGAGAAGGGAGTGAGTGAAAGTGCTTAAAGAATGTCTTTTGGGAATGACATTCTTTAAGACTTGGAAATGGAAATGGAAATGGGAAAGTGGGTATAAAAAAAACTAGAGAGAGAAAGCTTATGGAGTAAGAATGCCCAAAAACAAAGAAGAGAGCCAAAAAGGGGAGCTAAAAGGAAGGCCCTTTTCCCTTGAGTGGAGGGGTTAATTTATAGGCAAATGACCAAGGATTTTGAATTTCAAATAGTGGAGGTATTTTTCTGGGCAGGCCAGAAGTGCACTTTCGGCCGAGCCATTCATCAGCTATGGCTCAAACTGGCGTGGCCGACAGCTTTCTGAGACAATCAGAACTTTTCTCAGGGTGCCGTGCGGTACAGGTTGGTCGCGCACGGCTACTTGAATTTCAAGATGCCGTGCGCTGAAGTGCCATTCCGCACGGTGCCTCCTTCTTCGGTCTAGGGGCTTTTGGGCTTTGTCTGGGCTTATCTGGGCTTTTGGGTTTTTTGGTTAGTTTGGCTTTCATGGGCTTCAAAGAAATCCTTTTCCAAGCTCACAAAGGTATTGTTTCCTTTATTTCGTCATAGGGGCGGACAAAGGCTCCCCGAGGTCCGGATTGGGGTGTCTACAGTAGTCCCTCTTTAACGTAACTCGGATACCATTGGTTGGTACGAGTGATGCTTAAAGAATATGCATCCCAATCCGTTGCCCTAGAGCTTTTGAATAGAGACAAAATGAAAATGTGAGTAAGCAACAATGGTGGTCGCGCTCGGGGAGCTGCCTACGTACCCCATTGTAGGGATCAAACCAGCGTAGTTCAATTGGGACAGCAAAATGCGAGAAACCGAGTCCCAGAGGACAAAAAAAAAATCATGCAACAAAAGAGTGCTTGCGGTGCCGTGTGTCGTCCAAAATATCATGAAAATTCCGTGACAAGCCCTCGGGGGGCGAAAATCTGAGATGAGCCCTTAGGAGGCGAAAGTTTGAAATTGAGACGAGCCTACGGAGAGGTAAATTTGAAATTGAGACGAGCCTATGGAGAGGCAAATTTGAAATGAGACAATTTTGAAATTGAGACGAGCCTACGTAGAGGCAAATTGAGACGAGCCTACGGAGAGGCAAATTTGAAATGAGACAAATTTGAAATTGAAACGAGCCTTTGAGAGGCCGAACGGGGACGGTGAATTGAGTTGAGCTCCGGAGGGCGGGTTTTTGTGAATTACGGCGGATTTTTGTGAAATTGAAACGAGTCCCGGGGGATAAGAATCAAATGGTGCAATCATCAACGCACAACATTCTAAGAGATTTTGTTGCAAAACGGCTGGAAAATTGAGTTTTCAAGAAGATTTTGGTGGCTGAGTGGATCAATTTCCGAGAAAAAGCATTTAGTCTTCTGGGTAAACATGCCGCGCGGGCGCTGGAGGTTTCGCACGGTACCTCCTTTCCCCAGGCATCCCTTCGATTTTTGAGAACAGTTGATAGGTTTTAAGGGTGTCATTACTCTGGGTGTGTCCCTTCAATGGCTGGAACGGCTTTATTAGCATGGTGGTGCCTCATTCTATGCACCACCAACAAAAATTCTCAAGTCCTTCTACATTCCTCTCCCTTTCTAAAAAAAAAAAAACAGGTTGTTTTTGAGATTTCGGGATGGACAACAGCCGCCAGGCAGCCCGCGTGGAGTCGTTGGAGGCCGAGATGGCCTACTACCGAGGGGAGATCGAGGAGTTGAACACATAAATCGCGAGGCTTATCACAACAATCCGCTCCCTCCGTCGTGCCGTGTCCAACCTCCAGGACTTTTGCTTCGATCAGTTGGATGACAAGGACGATCCGGAGCACGTGTCGAGGGGTGACTCAGAGGAGACGGCGGAGAACTCCGAGGGTAATCCGAATGAGTCGGATGGCCGCTCGACAGGGCGAACGACGCCTCAGACGGCGGGAGCGATTGAGGAGAAGAAAAGAAGGAGGAGTAAGAGAAAGAGAAAAAGGAAGGGCAGTAGGCCCGTTTTCTTTTCTTCTTTTTTTTGTTCCTTTTTTTTTGAATGTAATGAAAAGATCCACGAGGGAAACCCTGGGTTTTTATCAGTGAAAAGTCCCTTTCTTCTTCGACTTGCTTGCATCCAATCTACTGATTTTGAACGAATCGAGTACAATCTCTCCAAACGTCACGAACCGCTTTCTGGAATCAGAACAAACCAACTTGCCGTGCGTAGCTAATGGGAGACGCACGGTACCTCAAACTGAAAGCACTGCATGTTCGTTCAAGGTGCCGCGCGCCAACTGTAAGGTGCCGTGCGGCTTATTTGGCTGTGAACCCGGTCCAGAGTTGATTCCCAGGTGAACCGGTTCAGGGGATTTATATATATATGCGAGGCATACACAGTACACCCACACCCGTTCGAATTTCCCTCTCTCCTGTCTCTCTTGATCATCTCTCTCTCCCACGGCTATCTCTCTCTCGACTGCTCTCTCTCTCTCTCGCCGCTCTCTCTCTCTCATTGCTCACTTCCTCTCTCGTCTCTCTCTCCCGACTGCTCTCTCTCTCTCAATCATGGAGCGGAGTGACATACCCGGTGATGATACATCACTCCTGGTTGAGGTTATACCATCTCCCATTCTTCCGGGAGAAGACACGACGGTTGGGGGCGTACCGGAGACCACAGAGGTCTCGGTCCAGCCGGCATTGGTCGAGGGGACCGTGGCTGAGGCTGTTGTGGTAGATGGCAGTGGTGGTGGTGATGGTGACAGTGCGGTATTGGCCAGGTACGGCCAGGAGACAGAGACTCCAGGTGCAATGGAGTCGAGGGGCGATGCCGAGGCCTTGGGCCAATCGGAGGCAGCGGTTGGTGTGGAGGAGCAGACCACGGAGGGTCTCAGTGGTGGTAGTTTCTCAATGGTGGTAGTTTAGACCAGGCAGTAGAGGAGACACAAGCCTTTCCAGTGAGAGAGCCCTGGGCTGACTTGGGGAAGGCCCCCATCGTCGAGGACGAGCCGGTGGTGGAGTCGGTGGAGAGGGATATACCGCCCATATTCATGGGTAGCGGCGTAGGTGTGGGGTCATCACGCCATATAGGCATGGGTGACTACTTACCGACGGCGTCCATGGAGGACGTACTTGAGGTAGTGCGGGGGTTTCCCGGGCTGGCGGAGGCTTTACTCGCGTCCCGCGAGGTGAAGCTGCAAGACGAGCTCGGGACTGGGGGTGCTAGGGAGTCGGAGGTTGCGGAGGAGCGAGTGGACGAGGAGGCCGGAGAGGTGATGGTCCCTCGCAGTAGTGTGGTTGACGAGGCGACGCTAGCCTTACAGAGGCGAGGAGCCTATGACGAGGCGATCTACGTGCCCTTTCAGCACATGGTTGTGCCTTCACTTCTAGACCCTTACGCACCGAGGAGGTCCACGTACGACGAGGCTTTAGTTCTGAGGGACCCTCAGCAGCATCTTTCCTTGCGCCGAGATGAGATATACTTAAATATCTGTATTTCAAATTCCCATGCATTGTATTTCCTTGTCCTTGTATCTACGTATACCATTGCATTGCACGTTATGCCTGTGTACTAAATATTGCCGATTTGTTTGCAACAGGCGATTTCGCTCTCATGCTACGGTGGTTCGGCGGACATGCCGACTTTCTGGGAGAGGCTGCTCGGGGCAGTATAGGAGATAGTGAGGCAGGCAGGCTTTGGGGAGTTTGTCGGGGTGCTGACGAGGGGTGTGTGCAATGACCGCCCAGTGGTGAGGGCTCTGGCTGAGAGGTGGTGGGACACGACAAATACCCTCCACTTCTCCTTTGGCGAGCTGATCGTGACGCCGTTGGACTTCACGGCGGTCATTGGTCTCAGGGTTGGAGGTGACCCTATCCTTTTTGACGCTGCCACAGGGAGACAGGCAGCGTTTCAGCGGTATATGCTGGGGTATGAGCTGAGGGCAGAGGCTGAAGAATGCCAAGTACGCCCAGCTCCTGAGGTTTTGGACAGAGCGGCTTCCGACTGACAGGGTGGAGGAGGAGCAGATGGTGAGGTGCTTTCTATTGTACTTGCTTGGTGCGTCCCTGTTTCCCAACAGGCACAACCGAGTACACCTTTCGCTTCTCTCGGCCTTGAGGGACGTCGGGGAGATTGCCCGTGCAGCACTGGGGACGTGCTACGCCTTCATGGGGTCCCTTTCTCGCGGGGCAAGAGTGAGCCTCAGCGGCTACTGGAGGTTTGGGAGGTATACCTTGATTCCTTTCTTTTGAATAGTTAGCTTTCCATTCGTATTCATTCGATGTATATCTTGTGCTAACTTTCAATGTCTTGATTTGCAGCTTTGGACGTACGAGATGATAGGGATGTACCCTCCCAAGACCACGTGTCCTGATGACACGATACTCCCTCAGGCTTTGCGCTGGTCGAAGGAGTACAAGGGAGTGAAGAAGGGAAGGGGCAAGCTGGATGCCTTTCGCCTTTACCTAGACGAGCTGCGACCCGACTAGGTACTCATGCACTTCCATATCTGTTTCATAGCCTTCCTGTTCATTTCCATTTAAACAGCATCTTGATATTTGCTCATTTCTGATGACAGGTTCGCTGGCGGGTCTGGGACCGCTTCGAGGTCCCCTACGTTGTGCAGAGTAGGGAGGTTGCCAGGGGGAGGGTGCTTCTCGAGTCCCCTTACGACTGGTAGTGGTACTTGGGTGACCGAGTGTCACGTTAGTCGCTGAGGCTAGGCGCTTTTCGAGTCCCTGGGCCGTTTCCTGCTCTGGTGCAGAGGACGGGCTAGTACACACGGAGGGAGGTCGAGTAGTTCACACGGCCGAACCTCGAGTTGGAGTCGTTCTTCCAGGCGGGCTCCAGTCTCGCTGCTGACTATGCGGAGTACTGCACTCAATACTTGATGCCAAGTCTAGGGATACGTGCCACTTGGGAAGCGGCGCAGGCGGCGCGAGGCGGTTTTGGAGGAAGAAAGGGGAGGAGGCGAGACAGTGGTGACGGAGGCAGAGGAGACGGAGGCCGCGGCGACGGAGGTCGCGGCGAGGGTGCGGGCCCAAGTGGTACTAGCTTCCCTGCCCTTTCTTGGACAGTGGACGTGGCGACCCCTCAGGGAGTCCCGGGCTTGGTTGTAGTGCCACACCCTTCAGCTGAGGCTCCAGAGTTCCTTGCTCAGGTATAACGTGCTTTCATCCCCTCGTAAGTTCACTCTCTTGCATGTTCCGACCAACTTCTCCGTTGCAGGCGCCTCTAGAGTACGTGAAGGAAATGGCAGAGGCCATGATGGGCCTGGAGCAGCTAGTGCGGCAGTACGCCATGGGCCACTCTTCGGAGGTGCTACCCCATGCTGGCAGGACGATGGTAATCTCGGGGATCTTAGCTATTTACTTTACTTCCATTGCTTATATCATGATTATGATGCAAATGTTATATGGATGCTATATATTGCAGGCTAGAGGAGGGGCTACATAAGGGTTACGGCGAAAGTCCATCCACTTTCCAGTGCCACAGGTTTCCTCTGCTGGCTTTCGGGAAGAGCCCCCGTTGAAGAGGGCACGACACTCGGTAGGGACCAAGGACGAGCCTATTGACGTCTCTGAGGACGAGACTGCCGAGCCTACGGACGTCGACCTGGAGACCACCTCAGGGAGCACTGTGGCTAGGGCGACTGGTACTCAGGAGGTGAGCAGCTCCCAGGCGGACGAGGAGGTTTCCGAGGAGGACGAGGAGGAGGGCAAGGACGGGAATGACGATGAGAGCTGAGTTCCTTCTTTTGTTTTGTTCTTTTGATGGAGCCTGCGTGCTTCTTTTGTAGGGCACCTGTTTGCCTTTGGTAGATAGGATTTTGATCATCAGACTATTATGCCCTTTTTGTACTTCAACTCATGGGTGCTTTTTGGATTTATACACAGATTTTGTTCCTTCATTGTTTATGCCATTCAATCTCCTTTTGTTTGCGTGAAGAAAACTGAATAATTAAAACATTGACAGGAGTGTGCAACTAGCCGCTGATTCAAGAGATTGGGCTGAGTGTGAGGTTTACGATGAGTGACACATTAGCAACCAATATATATGGATGATGGAATAGAAATCAAAGAAAGTAATTAGATAAACCTTTTGAAAGATTGACTCTGCATACACAAACGCCTTTGTAACCAATTTCGGACATAGCTACGAGATAATAATGACCTCTGAATCCTGACACGAGACTTGGAAACTCGACTCTTTTCTTGAAATATACTCAAAAAGTAAGAAAACATTGACTTCAACATGTGACGTTCTCGAGTTTTGACTTTGCAAGCAAATCGAAACTTGGACTAAGTTGCTTTTGATCATTATGACCCGTGGGACCTAGAAAATCAACTTGGAATGACTCGAAATGGATTTTGACACCTTGACATAGCTTAAGAAATGGAATTTTATCGAGTTTTCATATCACGTCAACGAATCCCGAGAGTCGGTTTAGAACGAAACATCCCTGAAGTCCCACATACCCATTAGAGTGTGTTTTGGTGGTTGTTGGTGCTTTATAGTGCCTTGATTCCATTTTGATGTTCATCTGTCAAAAACTGCAGAAATGCAGATTCAAGGTGCCGCGCAGATGCTCCAAGATGCCGCGCGGGGCTGGATGCTGCACACGATACGTTAATCAAGGTGCTGTGGGATTTCTCTGATTTCACCATGCCGTGTGACGTATCAAGTTGCTGTGCGTGGCACCTTTCCTGATAGATTCCAGTTTTGCTGTTTTCCAAGACAGATTGCTCGGGGGTTGAGGTTTGACCCATGCAATGGCATTTCTGGACCAGTCCATGTCTGTTTTGAGCCTTTTGGGGTATGACCAAGCTTTTCCCTATGTAGGACTCATGGAAAACATGCACTTTTAGAAGCCCAAGGCTTTTTGAAAGTTGAAGTTGTCTTCTCCACCTCTCCTATAAATTCAAGCTCCCTCATACCACATTCTCCTCATCTCATTCAGCTCCTATCTTCTTCCCTTATTCCTTGAAATGGCTCTTTCTCTCACCGGTTCACTCCGTCCATGGTTGGCTTCTATGGAAGGTGTTGATTGGCTCAACTTCCGAGCCCACAGTCTCTATTACATGCGGTACCTCCGTAACATTCGCCTTCGTCCCGAGCTTTTGAGGGCAACTGTGAGTTTCTGGGATCTAGAGGTTCATGTATTCCATTTCGGCGACCAGGAGCTTTGTCCTACCGTCGAGGAGTTCCGTGCGTACCTCGGGGGTTTTGGTTCAGGGGAGGTCATCATTCCTCCTGTGCGTGAGAGCGCTTACAGAGACTTGGCTGCAGCCCTTAGATTGGGTGACGGTGCTGCTCGCTACTTGGTTAGGAATGCCCATCTCAATGTTATGCGCCTTATCGAGCTGTTTTCTCCTTCCGGCGAACTCACGGACATGACTTATCAGACTCGACGCATGACTGCCCTCTGCATGTGTTTGCTTGCAGCCTACCTCTTGGTCCCTTCTGCCGATCATGCTAGCTCGGCATTGGTCAACGTCGTCGTTCAAGTTGAGGCCCGAAAGGACGTGATCCCGATGGTTTTAGCCGAGACGCTGATAGGTTTGGACAAGGTTCGTTTTGGAGAGACCGAGACTTTCGGGGGTAGTCCTCTCCTCCTATAGGTTGGCTTCTCACTCAGCCCTCCTTTTTCGAGTTTTTCTCACGTTCTCATTCTACCTCAACACTCGGCTCGGCTTTCTACGATTTCTTACTTGTTTTCTCTCTTCTCACAGATTTGGCTCTGCGACAAGGTGAATGTGTTGACCATTCCTCCTGGCAACTGGTCATATGAGGTTAGATTACTTTCTCAGCGATGTTTCGAGTTGCTGACAGGAGTAGGGTCGAGTGGGCTAACTTTTTCAGGGGCCAGCGTGCTGAGACCATTCCTGGAGGTGTCAATGGCTAGACCTCCCTCCTATGACAGTGCACTACATGGGTCCTCAGTGGGTCGTTCTTGCTGGCTTGGGAGCCTTCACCTTCTACATCCCTTACCGTATCCAGCGTCAGCCAGGTTTGAGGCAGGAGGCTCCTGCAGAGGTTCTTGTGGATGTGGTTCTTCCTTTCTTTAGCCATTCAGTTGTTTGCCATTACCAACGCTTCTGGAGAACATGCGAGGTGACCGATGCACATCCCTACCTTTCTGTGGCAGTACGCGGGAGCTATCGAAAGTGGCTCAGGAGGGACATTGCTGCAAGAGCTGGAGCTCAAGGAAACTGATTCGATCTTACCACCTTGACCGTTGAATAAACTGCGGACCCATTTTCATTATGTCGTACTTCTTTTCATTTTTGAAAGCTTTGCTCAACTTTATGTAGTAGAAGTAATCGTATTAATAAAAATGAGTTTTTGAGGGTTTCCCCTTCCTTGGTTCCGTTCTTTAAGCCTTCTCAACCTGGATTTTTATTTTGATAGATCGTGACCCGGTCCCAGTGTGAGACTGCCTACGTATCCTCCCGGCGAAGGAATCAGGTCATATCGTAGTTCAGGGGTAAGGTTCACTCTGGTTTTGACACTCTCCTTTTGCGCTCTAACTTTTGCCTAGAACTGCCCTTTCGGGTTTTCGGTCTAGCCAGCTCATTTATTGTATGCCTTAACTTTTGCCTAGGATGCCCTGACGGGTTTTCATCCTAGCAGGCTTTTGCTCTAATTTTTGCCTGGGACTACCCGCTCTTGCGGTTTTCAGCCCAGCGAGCTTCTCTCAGGGGTAGTAATGCTTGAGCTGGTCCAGGTTAACCAAGGTTGAGAACTCATTTCCGTCCAAATCGATGAGTTGCGTGGCTCCTCCGGATAGGATGGTTTTGATGATGTACGGTCCAGACCACTTCGGTCGAAACTTTCCTCGCAGGTCATAAACCGGAGCCCAAATTTCCTTCAAAACCATGTCGCCCTCTGCCAAGTCCCTGGGTTTCACTTTTTTGTTAAATGCCCATGCAATCCTTCGTTGATACCCTTGAATGTGGTAAAGAGCCCTTAACCGGCTTTCATCAAACAACATGAGTTCTTCGAATCGATTACTCTACCATTCTGCCTCTTGGACTTCGCACTCAATCATAGTCCGAAGGGACGGGACTTCTAACTCGATGGGGAGCACCGCTTCCATCCCATAAACCAAAGAGTAAGGGGTTGCCCCTGTTGGTGTTCTCACAGACGTGCGATACCCCCACAAAGCTAGGGGCAGTTTTTCATGCCAGTTCCTTGCAGATTGAATTGTTTTCTCCAGAATGGCTTTGATCGTCTTGTTAGCTGCTTCCACAACCCCATTGGTTTGCGGCCGGTAAGTTGTTGACTTGTGTGCTTGAATTTGGAACTCATCCAATACTTCCCGAGCTCGCCCTTTGAAATGAACCCCATTATCGGACACAAAAGCTTGAGGAACTATGTACCGGTAGATGACATTCTGCTTGATGAAGTGTGCAACTTGGACTGCCGTCAAAGTGGTGTAAGAAGCAGCTTCTTCCCATTTCGTGAAATAATCGACGGCTACCAAAATGAACTTGTGACCATTAAATGCT
The DNA here is from genome assembly GCA_025413875.1 of Rhododendron molle. NCBI lineage: Eukaryota > Viridiplantae > Streptophyta > Magnoliopsida > Ericales > Ericaceae > Rhododendron > Rhododendron molle. Next base: position 31,674,749 of record CM046388.1, on the reverse strand, counting down.
GCTGGCACAATTCTCCCGATGACATCAATTCCCCATGTTGAGAAAGGCCATGGCGAGGTCATTTGTTGCAGCTCGTGCGGTGGGACATGCGTGAGGTTGGCGTGAATTTGGCATTTTCGACACCTTTGCACATACTCCACACATTCTGGTTCCATGGTGGTCCAAAAGTATCCCTGCCTAAGGATTTTCTTGGCGAGCATTATGCCATTCATGTGGGGGCCACATACACCCTCGTGAACTTCCTCCATTACCCTTTTTGCGTCTTCTCCGTGGATGCATAATTTGTGCGCGCCACAGTGTGATCTTCGGTATAGGTTTCCTCGGCAGATAATGTACTGAGCTGCCATCCTTTTAAGAGCGATTTGGTCCTTCTTGCTTGCTCCCATGGAGTACTCTCCTCTTTCCACGTATCTCCAAATGTCATAATACCATGGGTGGCCATCGTTGGGCTCGTCAACCACCTTGACATGCTGGAATACTGGTGTGTCCCTTTGTTCTATCACGATCGGTCTTAACTTTACACCACCAGGGATCTCCACCATAGATGCCAGTGTTGCCAAAGCGTCTGCAAATTGATTTTTGAGCCTCGGGACATGAGTGAATGTCACCTTGCTGAAATGAGGGATGAGGTCTTCGAGGTCCTGATGATACGGTTTTAGCTTTTCTTCCTTGGCCTTCCAGTCACCATTCGCCTGGGATACAACCAAGTTCGAATCTCCCACAGCTTCCAGTTTTTCTATGCTGATCTCGATGGCTGCCTCCATGCGTACGATGCAAGCTTCATATTCTGCCTAGTTATTGGTGACTTCAAAGTTAAGCTTGAATGCTAACGGGATGTACGATCCATCGGGCGAAATTAGCAACACACCAATTTCGAACCCTTTCTGGTTGGTTGCTCCATCAAAGTACAACTGCCACACATCCTCGGCCACTGTCATTATATCTTCGTCAGGGAAATTGAATCCGGCATCTTCCCCTCCCTCGATTGGGCAATCGGCTAGGAATTCTGCAACTGCTCTTCCTTTTACTGACTTTCGGGTAACATACTTTGACTCAAACTCAGCCAGCATTAGCAACCATCGTGCCATCCTACCTGTGAGAGCCGGTTTCTCGAATAGATATTTTAGGGGATCCATTTGAGATATCAGCTTTACCGGGTAGGCCAGCATGTAATGCCTCAATTTCCTGGAAGCCCATACGAGTGCCCAGCATGTCTTTTCTAAAGGGGTATAACGTTCCTCGGGTCCAACCATCTTTTTACTGAGATAGTATACAGAGCTTTCAACCCATCGTCTCTTTCCTGTGCCAACATACACCCCATCGAAGACGGAGTAACTGACAGGTATAGGATCAAAGGTTTTCCTGTTACGGGCGGTGTTAGTACTGGCGGCTTGTGTAGGTAGGCCTTAATGGTTTTGAAAGCTTTCTGGCACCTATCATCCCAAGTGAACGGCACTCCCTTTTTGAGCAATCGGAATAGGGGTTCACAAGTCGAAGTCAACTTTGCAATGAATCTACTGATGAACTGTACCTTGCCCAGAAAACTTCTTACATCCTTTTCGAATCGCGGCGGTTCCATTTCTAGGATGGCTTTGATCTTTGATGGATCGACTTCTGAAAATCGTAGATCCTCTAGGGTTAAATTTATTTGCTATTTTTTTAATTAATCAATTCACCAAACAATAAATAAATCAAACAAGCAACTATTCACCATGCGATAAACAAAATCAATCTCACGAATTTAAAGCAAACAAATAACGAACACCAAGATATACGTGGAAAAACCCAATACGGGAAAAAACCATGGGAAGAAATCAAGCACTACTAAAAACGAGGTTACAAGAACTCTTACGATAAGTTTGAACTCCACAAACCTAAACCTAGATGCTCTTGCTGAATCCACGCACACCTCTCTGAATGCTTGACCGCCGCTGCCTCGAATCCACGAGCCTTCCAATTACCTCCGGAGATCCACCGAGGAAAGATAGGAATAGGTTTCCGCTACTGCCTTCTCAAGATGCTGTGATGCTTCCAATCAATCCCATTAAATGTCTTCTCCAAAAACCTTTCTTTTATAATGGAGAAACTGCTAATCGAAAAATACTCGAGCCGCACCAAAACTTCCAGTCGGAAAATAGCCGACTATATAATAAATCCCAATTGAAGAACGGGGCTTGACATGCCACTCATGACCTAATGGGTCACTCCTTATTTTTTTTTTAAAAGGCCCAAAAGGCATTCGGGTAAAAATATTTTGCTAGATCCAAAATACCTTTTTTTTAACTCACGAACCGGCCCAATGAGAACTTGACAAGGAATGCTGAGTCACGCGTGTCGCACTCGGATGCAACTAGATGTTCCATTCAACACTTAGAAGAATTGTTTGATGCCGTGTGATTGTTGGGAGACCGACAGACGACTCGATCTAATTGCTTGATATTTCTTCCACAAGAAATTACAACTCAATAATCAAATAATCGCAATTGCACGGACGAATGTGTTTTGACGCATGCCATTGACAAACATGAATATTTTGCCTTTACAATCTCCCCCTTTGGCAATGCATGACAAAACACGTCAAAGAAAAAATCTTACACCTAATCCCAACAATCACAATACTTTCACAATACTCCTGCAATGTTCTCAATCAAGAGCACGGTTAGACCCCACAACATTCTACTCCCCCTTTTTGTCATGGATTGACAAAGAAAGAGCAGGGATCAAGCAAATAAGACAATTAAGCGCAAAGAACCAAGGCACAATCATGAATATATCAAAGAAAAAAAATAAATGGCTCCCCCTCAACAAGTTACTCCCATCGTATGTGTCCATTAGAAAGGTTCTCAAAGAAAATGCCATGAACTATTCAATCGTCAAAATATACCGTACACTCAACATCACATGGTATAACAAGTAATGAATGCTTCCATCAAGGTAATCCTACGAAAGATGCAATGAACATTCATGGGCACAGAATCATGCAAGTGTCAAGGTGAGTGTGTGCACAGATAGCCTCAACAATAGGTCATATTCACCACCATGAGATCATACCCTACTTAAGATAGAAAAGCACCTCACATCATTCTACACAGGGGCGTCAGACCATACTCTAACCCTAATAAATTTGGTGACATTAGCAAGCATGAGTTTCATAACCTTATCACAAACTGGGGAATTATGAGAAGATAACATGATATTCTCCCCTTCAAAAGATGCCAACCTTATACCAACTAATCACACAAGATTTTCAACCGTCATAGGCGGCTTTCACACATCTATGGCCGTAGCTTAAATCCATGACATTAAACGATAATTCAAGATTACAAGTCAATGGTAGCTTACACGTGCACAAAGAGGTAACCCTTTCCTCAGGTATTTCAGTTAAAAATAAACTTTTTCAAGTCATCTATTCTAGCTAATGGACCTTACATGGGGTATGCAAGTCAAAAGTCAATACCCAAGGCGAATGACATAGGGTGTCCATCATAAGGGCAAATACTTACTCTGTAGGACAAAAATCAATTTCTCAAGGCTATCAGATAACGTTTACAGACACAAGCAATAGACTCCATGAACAGAATGCTCGATGGAACTTTCATGAAGCTAAGCCCTTGAGAAGGCATGCATGACAAGTAAGAACCATGAAATGCAAATGCATGCGATATATCAAAGACATCAAAGAGTGCACACCATGCTCAATGACATCCCAAAACAAGTGGGTCATTTTTTTTTTTTTTGATAACAAAAACATAAGCAACAAATCGAAAGTAATAAAAAAAATGAAATGAAAAAACAAAAATAATTTTTAGGTCTCATAAGCAGAATGACCACCAATGCAGCCCAAATCACTTTTTCTAATCCAAATTTGTCTAGTTTTCACTTGCACTATTTTATCCACATTCTTAGATAAGGAAATAGATTTCATGCTTTTGACCTCATCATAATTTAAAAAATCTGGTCTACTCCTCCGATTATCACCATGCCTCATAGTAAATTCCTTGTTATTCAAATTGTAGCGTGCAACATAACGATATCCATGCAACTTAAAACAGTTAGGCCTAATGTGACCTTTAACTTGACAGTAATGACATATGGGTATGAACTTAGCATTCATAATTCTAGGTGTCATACCATTATTTTTGCAAGAAAAACTCGAAATATGTGGTTTAAGAAATACCTCTTTAGGCTTAGGTTCATGCATTTTACCTCCAAGCTGTTTAGATGATGAAGCTTCATGAAAGCCAAGGCCTGACCTGTCGCTTGCTTGTCTTTGAGCACCAAGAATTTCATCTAATTTCTTTGAACCTGCATTCATTCTTACAAAAGTAGCTTTGGTCTTGTCAAGCTCAACTTGCAAATTAGCTACCTTTAATTCAAGTATTTTGTTAGACTCTAAAGAGGCATTCAAATCAACAAGCAGTTTATCATTCATGCTTTTAATCTCAACAAAGTCATTGTGCAAAACATCCCTATCACATTCTTTACTCACCCGGGCTTGAGCTTCCAAAAGCTCTTGCTTGAGTTTCACATTCTCCTCATCTCTCTTCTTTATCTCACTAAGTAACTTGATCTTAGTCTTTTTCAAATCTAAGCTTTCTTTGTAGAGAATGTTATAAGCTTTTTGTAAACTCTTTTCTTCATCACTCTCACTACTGATCGAGTTTGCACCATTTTCACTCTCATTTTCTGAATTAAACTCACTCTCATGAGGATGTAGAGAAGCTCCAAAAGCTATGAAATTACTAGTCCCCCCACGGTTCGCTTCTTCATCGGAGTCACTATCATCCCAAGTCTTAACATTGTAAACTTTGTTTCTTTGCTTGTTAGCACACCCTTGGGCAATGTGACCATAACCCATACACTCATAACATTGGGGACCCGATAGTTTTCTCTATTTACTCTTGGAAGACTCAACCTTAATGTTTTCACCACCATTCTTATCTTTAGGACCAAAGGTTTTATTCTTTTTGAAAAAATTTTCAAAATTTTTAACAAACAAAGCCATTTCCTCTTGGTCCAATTCACCATCATCACTATCCGAACCCTTAGAACAATCCTTACGACTAGAAAATGCCAATGATTTCTCCTCGTTTTTATTCTTCTCTTTTTGAGGACCATATTGAGATAATTTAGTTTCAAAGGTTAAGAAATGACCAACAATTTCCTCAACTTTCATGGAATCAAAGTTGGGCGAACACTCTAGAACTTCAACTTTAGTAATAAACTCTCAGGTAAAGAACGCATGATTTTCTTAATAATTTTCTCCTGAGAAATAGGCTCACCTAGGTTAAAACTAGAGTTCACCACTTCGCTCAACCTAGCATAAAACTCACCAAAAGTCTCATTATCTTTCATCCTAATTGTCTCAAACTCAGTTATGATACTTTGAAGCTTTTGTTGCTTAACCTGATTATTCCCCTCATGAGTAATAGATAAAATATCCCATGCATCCTTAGCAATTTCACAGGTGGAAATACGTTGAAATTCAGGCATAGACACACAACTAAAAATAGCATTAAGGGCACACGAATTATGAGTTGCTTTCAGATGATCAGCATTATCCCATGACTCTTCAGGCTTTTTAACAGTCTTACCTTCCACTGTTGTGGTAGGCTCAGTATAGCCATTTACAACCGAAAGCCAAACACGATTATTTTGAGATTTTAAATAAGCTTTCATTCTAGCTTTCCAAAAAGCATAGTTAGAACCATCTAGGAGAGGGGGTTTAGCAATAAAGTTATTAGAATTTTCCTTAATTACTATAGCAAATAATAAAAAATTTGATCCGCTCAAGGAATAACCCTTAATCTACGAGCGACCCGCTCTGATACCAATTGAAAAATCCTAGATCCTCTAGGGTTAAATATATTTGCTATTTTTTTAATTAATCAATTCACCAAACAATAAATAAATCAAACAAGCAACTATTCACCATGCGATAAACAAAATCAATCTCACGAATTTAAAGCAAACAAATAACGAACACCAAGATATACGTGGAAAAACCCAATACGGGAAAAACCACGGGAAGAAATCAAGCACTACTAAAAACGAGGTTACAAGAACTCTTACGATAAGTTTGAACTCCACAAACCTAAACCTAGATGCTCTTGCTGAATCCACGCACACCTCTCTGAATGCTTGACCGCCGCTGCCTCGAATCCACGAGCCTTCCAATTACCTCCGGAGATCCATCGAGGAAAGATAGGAATAGGTTTCCGCTACTGCCTTCTCAAGATGCTGTGATGCTTCCAATCAATCCCATTAAATGTCTTCTCCAAAAACCTTTCTTTTATAATCGAGAAATTGCTAATCGAAAAATACTCGAGCCGCACCAAAACTTCCAGTTGGAAAATAGCCGACTATATAATAAATCCCAATTGAAGAACGGGGCTTGACATGCCACTCATAACCTAATGGGTCACTCCTTTTTTTTTTTTTAAAAAGGCCCAAAAGGCATTCGGGTAAAAATATTTTGCTAGATCCAAAATACCTTTTTTTTAACTCACGAACCGGCCCAATGAGAACTTGACAAGGAATGCTGAGTCACGCATGTCGCACTCGGATGCAACTAGATGTTCCATTCAACACTTAGAAGAATTGTTTGATGCCGTGTGATTGTTGGGAGACCGATAGACGCTCGATCTAATTGCTTGATATTTCTTCCACAAGAAATTACAACTCAATAATCAAATAATCGCGATTGCACGGACGAATGTGTTTTGACGCATGCCATTGACAAACATGAATATTTTGCCTTTACAACTTCGATGCCTTGGGTAGTGATCATGAATCCGAGCATTTTTCCCGCAGTGACCCAGAACGTGCACTTGGCCGAATTAAGGCACATCTTGTACTTCCAAAGTCTTTCGAAGAACTTCCTGAGCGCGGGGAGATGTCCTTCTCGCTCTTTGGCTTTAACAATCATATCATCAACGTAGACTTCCACCTCTTTGTGGATCATGTCATGGAGCAATGCCGTGGCGGCCCGCTGGTACGTAAATCCTGTGTTCTTCAGTCCAAAGGGCATGACTCGATAACAGTACGTTCCCCATTCAGTAACGAATGTAGTCTTTTCCCGATCTTCCGGAGCCATGAGAATTTGGTTGTACCCTGAGAAACCATCCATGAAAGAGAGCAGGGCATGGCCGGCGGTATTATCAACCAGCACATCGATGTGTGGTAACGAGAAGTCATCTTTGGGCCTGGCCTTGTTGAGGTCCCTGAAATCGACACAAACCCTTATTTTACCATCCTTCTTTGGCACAGGGACGATGTTTGCGACCCACTGAGGGTACTCGGTTACCATTAAGAATCCAGCATCGATTTGTTTGGTGACTTCTTCCTTTATCTTAAGCACCCAGTCAGGTCTCATGCGTCTTAGTTTCTGTTTTACTGGTTTTGCATCGGGATGAAGAGGGATCCAGTGCTCCAAGATTTCAGGATCGATTCCGGGCATATCCGCGTGCGACCATGCAAATACATCTTCAAATTCCTTGAGCAAGTTTACAAGGGCTTCGCCTTCTTCAGCAGATAGCGCGGAATCGATTTGGGTCATACGGGGATTCCCTTCATCTCTCAAATTTATTAAAACGATTTCTTCTTTCACATGTTGAGCATGCCTTTCATCTTTCCTTTCGATTAGGGATCGAATCTCTTTGGGGATGTCCCCATCGAAATCATTCTCTTCATCATTAGGGTCGACACAATTTATTTCAAAGTCAGGAAAGTAAGCGGAATCAGATTCATTCATTTCATTGTTAACAAAGGCCTCGGGGGCACCATATACACGGGTGGATTCGAACTCGAAATACAGACTTTGAGAGCTTGGGCCAAGAGGCACCAGCTTGGACTCGACAGACTTAGAAGACTCGAAGGATTCAACAGACTCAGATTCAGACTCAGACTCAGATCCACGGCAAGTCGCACTCGGTATGAAGGTCCAGTTTTTGTACTCCCTAGCGGCATCCATGATGAGCGAAGTCAGATCTTCAGGAGCATCTTGTCCCATCATCAGCACTTCTGCTTCCATAGCCGTACCCATTGGCTCGTCCTCCCTGAACAGAGTCGCGAGACTACCCATAGCAAAGACCTCAATCCAGTCGGCTGGTTCCTTCTGTTCTTTCACAACTTCGACTTCTTTGTCACTCTCCAGCTAGACATCATTCGCGAATATCTCAAATCTAGGTAAAAAGGTGTTAGTTTCCTCATCCCAAAACGGCTCTGGTTGGCCTTGGTAAATCTGTTTTGCTTCCTCTTTGACAAAGTAATCTTTTAGCATGTTTCCCTTTTTCACCTCGTTGCCGTTCGAGAGCGAATATCCTAGGCCAGTCGTGTGCACCAGGGTGCCTTGGGCTTCAAACTTTGCAGGACCTTGGAGATTCTTTCCCAGTCCTAATCCTGGCATGTAAAACATCTTCTTCATTATTTTGATGGCAACATTGCGGACAACAAAGTTGTCATTGATTCTAACCGAATAGACAGATCGGGAGGTATCCAGAGAGAAGCCTCCCAAGGCGATAGCTTCTTCTCCGTGTTGAATTTCCAGGAGCGGGGCATTATCTTCAACAGGGGGATGGATCCCAGAGTCCCCGTGGATAGTGAGCATTTCCATTTCCAGTCGTAATCGAATCTTCTGGTGGAGTGTGGAGGGCACAGCCATGATGTCCGGTTGGTGCAGCAAGGGCCTTCCCAGTAGCAGATTAAAAGAGGCGGGAATGTTCACTACGTGAAATTCCACCTCTGTCTGATACGGTCCGAAAGTCATAGGAAGCATGAGAGTCCCCACCACATCTCTCCGAGTGTTATCATATGCTCGGACTTTGACTTCTGATGGGGAGAAGTACTTATTTTTGTTCCCCAAGCAATAAGCAACGCGGAGTGGGCAGACATTTATTGTTGAACCATTGTCAACTAGGATTACTGGAACCGATTTGCCGTGGCATTTCAGGGTGATGTGCAACGGCCGATTGTGATCAGTTCCTTCGGCAGGTAAGTCTCGATCAATAAAAGTAATGGCATGCTTGATAGGCATGGTTTTGATCAGTGCTACAAGCTCATCGGGGGTTATGGCGGAGGGAACTTTCAGTTGAGATGGAATGAACCAGCACATCCCAAATGGACATCTTGGCATGAGTTTGCTCGAGTTGACGGTTAATCATTCCTTCAAGGTTTTTCTCTGGTCGGGAAGGCTCTTTTGCCGGTGGGTCAAAGGGTCGGAAGGTGTTCTTGACTAGAGTGTTAAATAGATCAGAGGGCTCCGGGGCTGCAGGGTTGGAAGATTCTCCGACTTGAAGGCTCGGAGGTTGATAAACACGGCCGCTTTTGGTTAAATGATCAATCTGACGGTACTTTGATTCCTCGCTCCATAGGTCAGCTAAGGCTTTACGCTTGTTTTCGATGGTCGTATCTTGTAGATTGGCGGCCAAATCAGCAATGACCAAGTCATCCCATAGATCTTTGAGTTTCCACTTTTCAGCCTCCATCACTGTTTTGTTGACGGTCCATTCCTCGTTTCCCACTTTTATGTTGACCACCTCGGTGTTTGCCCATAAGTTTGTTCCAGTCCCTGATTCATCTTCCCACAAGTTCATCATGGCAACATCAGCGTCTTTTGGAAGGTAGCGGAGGGTTCGGATTCAGCCCCGTCGACAAGGTAGTCCATTGGATCACACTCATTACTGGCGACCTCTTCTTCGAATCCAGGGAGGTTTGGGTACGGGGTGAGGTCCACATTGCTATATAAGTTATTGATGAGAGAAATCCGGGCGGAGCGGAGCAAGTTCTGACCAGTTGTATGTCATCACCTCAGATTAGTATCCTGGTTGATATTCCACACCGAATAGTGCTGGTAAGGAGAAGGTATCCAAGGGTCATTCCAGGCCAAAAGCTGGTACTCATCTGGGGTCGGGTCCCATCTCCACTCAGGCATTTCTTGGAAAACTTGGTATTCTTCCCTTTGGTTTTCAAACAGTGCATACAAAGAGAATCCATCAAGAGGATTTGCATGGATGTTTTGCCAGTCAACTTCCCATCCAGCCTCGAATAAGGGTTCATCATTTCTTTGGAAGTTGGTGGCTTCAAACTCTTCCCAATCAGCAATTAGTCCTCCCCATGTGTCTTCCCACTCCCAAGGGGCAATTTCTTCGAGAATTTCAGCGACAGGCATTAGTTCAATATCAGGGACAATGAACAGGGTACGGTCAAATTTTGGGGGTTTTGACTTTCGGCTAAGGTGATTTAGTTAATGCGGAAGGGAGCATTGTGTTGCGGTAGAGGGTTTGAAACAGTGTTTGGTTTATCTGAGGGTGGAGCATCGACAATTTTGTTGTCGATGAGATTTTGAATTTCATGGTGGAGGCGGATGCAGTTGTCGGTCGTATGGCCAGGCATTTGCTGGAAATCACAGTAGACATTTTGGTTTAGGTTTGGTGGAATGGTTTGTGGTGGTGAAAGGGGTTTCAATACTCCGATTTTTGTGAGTTTCTTAAGAAGAGTGGATTTGGGAGTGCTGAATTGGGTGAAGGTTCGGCTCTGGGATTTTGGTCTTTTGGAGATTTGGTTGACTTCTACAGGTTTAGTGGATGAGGTCCCTGCCTGGTTGGTATTCCCGAAGAGAACGTTGCTGTTTCCCGAGTATCCCCTTTTGGATTTTGACCCCGATCTTGATTCCTTCTTTTCCAGAGTTCCATCCCGTAAAGCCTCCTCCATAGCCAGTCCAAAATCATAAAAGGTTTTGAAATTTGGGGCAGCCTGAGAAAGAACCATATAAGGAGCGAAGGAGCTTGGCAGGTTCTTGGTTATGATCCGTATTTGCTCTTGTAGATCGGGCTTATTCTGCATATGGGCAGCCTTAGCCCTCCAACGCTTCACAAAGTCGGCAAAGTTTTCCTTTTCACTCATCTTGGTGCTTTCCAACTCTCTCGTGGTCATTTTCAGGTCAACGTTGAAATCGTACTGAGCCACGAAGGCTGTCCCGATGTCTTCCCAAGTCTTTTTCTTGGATGGTTCGAGAGTGAGGAACCATTGTACAGCTGGACCAGACAAGGACTCATGGAACAATTGGGCCATAGCTTCCTTTTCGATGCCACGCATAGTGAAGGAACCAATGTATCCTTGGAGATGGGCCCTTGGATCGTCGGTACCATCAAACTTCGCAAAGTCCACTCCTTTGAACTTTTCCGGCAACTTGGCATTTGGAAAAAGGCACAGCTTGCTCATATCAATTTGTCCTTTCCCAAGTCGCTTAGTCTCTTGGACAGATTCCTCCAATTTGCCAATCTTAGCAATAAGGGCAGCCAGGTTGGGATCAGCTGCTGGTGTTTCTTCTTTGAGTCGCTCGGGCTGTGGCCTGGCCTGAAGCTTATCGCTGATTTCCTACATACTTTCCATTATCATATTCATGTCGTTTTTCATAGAGACTACGGTGGCCTTAAGTTGTGCATCGACACCGGCGAGGGACTGCTTAAACTGAGCATCCATGTTAGCCATGTTTTGCCTGAGTTCTTCTATTCCGTCTCCTTGATCAGCCATGGGTAAAGGATTTTCGGGTGGGATTGAGGCTATGGACTCTTCTAATACAGGTTCTTCTAGCAATGGTTGTTCTTCCTGCTCGACTTGGACTTCAAACAGTGGGGTTTCTTCCAGGGCGTCTACGCGAACTAGTCTTTGGGACGGACGGAACCAATTGGGTACAGACTCTTTCCTCCGCAGGCGATCAATGTTGGTAGCACTGGCAACAAGTCAAAAGGGAGCAACTCGTGACCAATCTGAATGCTCGTCCTACTTCCTACGCACCTCCTAGAAACAAGGCCTAGGACCTACCGTGGCTTGATTCTCCCTTAAGACGTTTGTACAAAAGGGATACATGCATGGCCATGCAAGGGCAACGGGGGGATCAAGCTGGGAGAGAAATATATCAAGCTTGCATGCAAACACTCTCAAGCGCTTGGGAGTAAACTCGAGCGCTCGGGAGTGTTCCACACCTTAGGACTGATATCAACCAACTGATCCATTAAATGCAGTATGCTGGCACACTGGATCTTACATTTCAAAGTGTGAAAAAGGATTTTTCTTTTTAGATCCAGACCAAAACTCTTTTGCATGCCTTAAATGCAAATCATTTATTTTACTTGTCTCTGAAAATAGCAGGTCATTAGTACCAACACAACTTAAACAGAGTAAAAAAACAGTTTTAAAACACACCCTACCCATGCATGTCCATTCAAATACTCAAAAGAAGAAAAGCAGAACTGGAGTCACTCTCGAGCGCTTGGGAGTAGTCCCGAGCGCTTGGGAGTGTTTCCAGTAGGCTGGACATAGAAAACACATCTGCACCCCTTTGCTCTTGCTTTTACACTAAGGTCTCTCAACCCATGCTCAGTATTAAAGACTGAGAGGGCTGAGGGACCTCCCTCAGAAAGGAGAAACAGCCCTGTTTTGCTTAAGGCAAAATTTTAAACTTATACCTTTGATTGGGACTTTGCTCTTTGAAAAAGAAAGAAACTTTGAAAGATGAATGGGAAGTGAAAACTTCAGAAGATCAGAGGCTGGTTATCCTCTGAACCTCTTCCATGTTTTGATGTCTTGAGTTTTTGGTTGCTTTCCTTTTGAAAATCAAATTTTTCCAAAGGGGAAAAAAATGGTTTTCTTTGACTGGTCAGAGAGTTTCTAGAGAGCGAGATTTCCTGGTCTGGTTTGTGCTGAAGTGAGGCCTTATATAGGCAAGATGGCCTATGGTCTCATTTTAGAAAATGAAATTTGGAATCTTTGAAAATCCATCGGGCCTGACTCACCTCTGGCTGAGGTGGAGTGTTGCCTAGCACTGTTGGCATTGGTGACAAGGGTATGGTTGGGAAGGCTTCTTTTGGATTTGGTGATTTCTCCCTCGACTTGTTCCATATGTTGAGCCTGCAAGTTCATCATTGTTCTCTTTGGAGTTTACTCTCGGCGCTCGAGAGTTTGCCAAATCCTAGGTTTTGAAAATGGTTTGGAGCGCTGGGCTGATCCAGAGCGCTTGGGATGATTTTTACATTTTGTCTTCTCTTTCAAAGTCTTCAAGAAGCAAAATCTTGACTGGTCTAAGGCTTGTTTCGATCCAAATTCATCATCGGGGAGCCTCCGGGCCACAAATTAAGGAAGTTCAAAGAGTCCAAATTGGGGTGTCTACAGTTGCCCCTCTTTGGATGGTGCTCGGCGTCATGTCTGGACACGAGTAACATCCAAAGATTGAGACAGCCCAATTCGAGCCACGCCAAACCCTTAATTTCAAACACAAATGCAAGTAGAAGTGTTTGATGCATGCGGTCGCGTCTGTTCAGACTGCCTACGTACCCTTTTCTGCAAGGATCAGACCAGCGTAGTTCTTCAGGGCAAATGCAAGTACGTGTGATGCATGCACGAGAAAGATTGACAATACTTTGACAAGATAAATGTGCAATGGGTCCACCTGTTACTCTGTTTGGCGAACGAAAAATGCAAGCATGTGTAATCCATGCATGCAAAGTGATCGACTCGGCTTTGCTAAGATAAATGCATGAAGAGTCCACTTGTTGCTCTGTTTAGTGGACAGCAAATGCAAGCACGTGTGATGCATACATGAGAAGTGATTGACAATACTTTGACAAGATAAATGTGCAATGGGTCCACCTGTTACTTTGTTTGGCAAATGGAAAATGCAAGCACGTGTAATCCATGCATGCAAAGTGATCGACTCAGCTTTGCTAAGATAAATGCATGAAGAGTCCACTTGTTGCTCTGTTTAGTGGACAGCAAATGCAAGCACGTGTGATGCATGCATGAGAAGTGATTGACACAAGTTTGGTAAGCTGCGGGATCCACCTGTTGCTCTGTTTGGCGGACGACACAAGGATATAATAGCACCTGTAAGATGAGAATACATGCAAACACGTTGAAATAGGCAAATTTCCATCGGCTATCATATAAAGTACCAAATCGTGCAGCACGAGGCTAAAAACACATCACCGACGGAGGTTTGCATCCTACAGTCTTGTTCAACGCGGCTGAAAACAGGACTGAGATTGATTTTGTAAAAAGGAAGAGGAAGCTAAGAAGGCTTTAGTGGCGGGGATAGGCACGGGACGACAAGGGACCGGCACGGAGGCTGAGCATAGATCTCAGCGCTCAGAACCACTCCCAAGCGCTCGGGAGTGGTCTCGAGCGCTCGAGACTGCGACCGGGGTCCACTGCTCTGTTCATCTTCTTCGACTGATTTGGGGTTTTAAACCCACTCCTCAGCGCTCGAGAACCAGAGCGAACCGTACACTCTAAATCTCAATCGTACTCACTCTCTTTCCCAGGCGATCTCACTCTCCCTCATTCGACAGATCCCCCTCTCCCACTCAGGCGATCTCTCTCTCGAAATGGATCGAGCAAGCGACCTCGAGATTTTTATGATCCTCCAGTGGACGATTATGTGCCAGGAGCTTCGAATCAAAAGGAAGAAGAAGGCTTGGGGGAGAGAAAATGAGGGGATGGTTAGCGGAGGTGATGGGGAGCTACCCCGCAGCGAGGAGGCGGCGGCGGTGGAGGCTGCGGCGGCGATGGAGGTAAGCAGCAGTAGAGCTGCTACCATACCAGCTGAGGGGAGGGTTGTAGAGGGTTTAGTGGCTGGGGTCGAGTCTGGTCTGGATGTAGTGGCAGCAGAGGGCAGTGGTGGGGGTTCGGCGGTGGTAGGAGATGCGAGTGGGGGTGAGGCTGTGCGGGGAGATGGCGACGAGCTGGCCATGGGCAGCCAGGGTACATCGGGCAGCGGGGGCGATGGTATGAGTAGTGGGGGAGGTGCTACGGGCACTCCTCATACTCCTACAGTAGAGGATCTGTTTGTGGCCGCGAAGCGGGCCGGGGACGAGGTGGTGATAGCCGGGCGCGTCATTGCAGCGCCAGTGCTGAGCGCGACGGCTATTGAGCCGAGGGTCGGGGACAGCGGGATCGGTGCTTCACAGCCGGTCCCATTCACGGAGGGGGACTTCTTAGACATCGCGAGGACGCAGGATATTCTAAATGCACTTGGCCTCGATGCTAGGGTGAGGGAGGTGCTGAGGGATGCGAGGATGGCGGAGGATGATGCCTCTGCACTATTGCTAGGAGCGCTGCTCAGCAGTGCGGGGGTGACGGCGGCAGATAGGGGGTCGCCAGATATGGCTGATTTGGGGACAGAGGAGCAGGAGGAAGAGGTGGTGGTTGAGGAGCGGGTTACCGCGGCCGACGAGGCGAAGGCCTATTTGGCCAGGGCACGCCCCGGGTTCACAGCAGATACATACACACCACGACTACACTTCTTCGAGCCGACTGGGATGACCGGCTACGTCCCTGGTTGGATGGATTACCCCGAGGATCTGCTTCTTCGGGATCGAGCCTCACACATCTCTTCTGGCTGGACCACGGTATGATTTTAATGCTTTTCTTTCCTGCATTGCGCTTTCTTCCTTGACTATTGTGTTGCTTACTGATGCTATTTCTTTGCTTTGTCGAAACAGCGTACCAAAGATATCTACGGCCACGGAGGCTCAGGCCACTCACTGAAGTACTTCAAGGAGCTACCCCGGAGAGTGCGGGAGTTGGTAGAAGAGGCTGGTTTTGGGCCATTCATCCAGCTGCTGATGGCGGTGAGGGTGGACCGTGCAGTGATGACGGCTAGACGGAGAGGTGGTGGGACACCACCAACACTTTCCACCTTCGCTTCGGGAAGCAGTGACTCCCCTAGATTTCGCGGTGATCACAGGGGCTCCGAGTTGGAGGTGAGCCGATTCCTTTCGACCCGAGCATAGACTTGAATGACAGGCTCTGAGGTGGTTCCTTGGGCGGGTCCCGCGTCCACAGCGGAGGGTAGCAGTATGGGCGATTCTGACGTCTTTGGGATCACGAGCCAACAGACGATGCTGAGGCGGCGCAGATGGCCAAGGCCTACTTGCTATACCTGTTCGGGGCTTCTCTGTTCCCGCTCAGGCGATCCCGGGTTCACTTGAGCTACTTAGCGGGTCTGGTTGATCTGAGGCAGGCTGGACGCTTCGACTGGGGCGGTGCTGCTCTGTGCACACTCTATTGCTTTCTGAGAGCCGCCTCACGTGGAGTGGGAGACACCATAGGCGGATACTGGAGGGTGATTAAGGTATGACTCGAACCATTGCTTTGAATTGTTTTGATTGACGCTTTGATTGACTTGAAAATGCCCTGACTTGAATTGAATTGATCTTGACAAACTTGCAGCTTGGGCTTACGAGGTCTTGGGCATGTTCCCGCCCGAGAACACTTGTACAAATCCAGACCTGCTTCCACGTGCACTTGCTTGGGGCAAAGAATATAGGAGAGCGAAGGAGCGGAGGGGTCAAGTGATGACTTTCAGGCGCTGGCTGGATAACATCACCGGAGTCACGGTACAAACATCAACCTTTCTTTCTCTTATGCCTTGTTAAAAAATGAAATCCTTGATTATTGATGCCAAAAAATTGGATGCAGGTTCACTGGGATCGCTGGGCCAGAGTGGAGGCTGCTTTCCTTCCGAGGCGGGAGGTGACATGTAGTCGGGTCTTGGCTGGAGTGCCCGCTGGTTGGCAAAGTGGTACTGGGGATCGGGTGACACGGCGATCGCCGGTTCTCGAGTTCATCGTCGGGGCCGCTCCTCCACGAGTGCTGGATCGAGACATACACTCGGCCGAGGTGGAGCAGATTCACAATGCCCGAGCATCGATTTGGAGAGATACCTGCGGCGCACGCTGGACTATGCGACATACAGAGATAGATACTTGGCCACCAGCTTGGGCGTGGAGAGGGAGCTGGAGCGGCGCATAGCAGAGGCTGAGGCCAGGAGGGCCAGGGGTGAGGCTGGCGATGAGGTTGGAGATAAGGCTGGAGGTGAGGCAGGAGCACGGGGCCGCGGGAGTCGCACTTCACGCTGTAGGGGGTGAGGTGCCAGACCTCCTGCCGGTGGGCGAGGTGCTAGCTCCTTGGGCTGAGGTGAGGGCAGCACGGGGGCTCCGGAGACAGCTGAGGCGTCTACTCCAGTCGGGTTGCCGACGTTGGAGTGGATGATTGGGGTGAGAGATTCTTCTGGGGCCCGGGCGCTGCTAGATATCCTGCGTCTCCCGCATCTGCTGATGCGACTGCCTGCTCAGGTTTGAATATAGCCTTGTTTCTTTCCATGATTCAAATGCTTTTGCTCATGCATCCATTGTTCTAATCTTTGAATTATCATGCAGGTGCTGCGAGAATGGGCGGAGAAGGCTATCATGCTGATGGTGGGGATGCGGCAATTACTGAAGGACTGTGCCAAGGGAAGGACCCTTCAGACTCGACATGTCCCTGAGCCTGCTTTATCTGTTGCTTCTCAGGTATGAACATGCATACATATACATTTTATTGGATTTAAAGTATACATGGAATGAATGAATGTTTATGGTATGCAGGTGCACCCACGACGCTCGGCCAGGGCACAGCCAGAGGGCACCATGAGCCTGCCAGCTTCTGCCAGCATGAGAGGCCGAGGTACACAGAGGGCGTCACGGTCTGCTACAGGGGCTGGGCAGTTTGAAGTGGTTCCTAGGGCAGCCCCCCGGCGGAGGCCCGCTTCTGAGGAGTCAGAGGAGGATACAGAGGAGTCACTCGAGTCACGAGCTTTAGGGTCCACGGACTCGAGTACTGCCTCAGGCCCTTCCGACGATGACGGGGACGACGCTGAGAGCTCTGAGTCCGAGGGACACCAGCAAAAGAGGATCCGCCTGGGCTGAGCTTTAGGTTTTTGCTTTGTTAGTCTTTTCTTTCGCATGGGCCTGCGTGCCAACACAGTTGTAGCTTCCAGGCCTGCGTGCCTTAGTTTTGTTTGGGCCTGCGTGCCCTGGTAGACAGGATTGGGCGTGTGTTTGCCCCAGCTTATGTACTTCCTTCCTTACTCATTGTAAATGCTGCATTTGTTTACAAAAATTTGTACTTTTCTTGATTTGTGTTCGTTTGCACTCCCTTTAAAAATTGTATTTTATGAAATATGTTCGTCTAGCTTTGAAAAGGGGCAAAGAGCATGTGAATTTCAACCGCTACTCTTAAGACAGAATAAAATTTGACATAATCAATTCGACTCGTAGAATTTGACTTGGGATGACGAGAACGCCCTTAACGTAGAATTTGCGATTATTAAGAAATGACTATACTTGACCGGGATTAGACACGAGAATGCGACACGAGGGTATTTGACCTCAATATATGCTTTTAACGCCACCATGCATGATGAAATAGAGGCGTTCGAGGGCGAAAATTGATTCCGTAAGCTTTGGTGCGCGTTTGACCGTTTCCCACAGTCATCAATACACATTAGAACTCGTATGCACCATTGGACTCGAACAAATGCTCTTGACAAGGATTTTGCCACGTCAACGGGAAGTAATTTTTGAGATTTTGGAATTTTTTGAGGAATATACATGAACACTTGGACAAACAGATAACTAGACGCACTGTATTCCTTTAAACAGGTTGAAATTTGTTAAACTGGATGAACAAAGCTTGGAATGGCATCTTGGGACCAAAAGCCAGGGAAGAAAACTTGTTGTCAAAACTGCAGAACTCTCGAGCGCTCGAGAGTGTTGTCGAGCGCTTGGGAATTTACTCCCGAGCGCTCGGGACTGCTGTGATCTACAGACCATTGTTCCTTTCCAAGATGATTTCCCAGCTCTCTTGTGTCCTTTTGCTCTGCATGCACACTTCCAAGGCGTCTTGTAACTCTCCTTAAGCTACTTTCCAAGGGTCAGTGGCTTCCCAAAGCAAGACTAGTGTATTTCCCATGTTTTCTCAAATTCCAAAGTTTGAAATCTTGAAAATGCAAGCAAGTGGTCTTGAAAAAGACAAGTTTGTTGAGTCCCAAGGCTGGTGAGTGAAGGATTGCCCCCCTCCAGCCTTCTATAAGTATTGAGCCCAGCCTTGGCAAACCTATTCACACTTCAAACCATCATTTTCCTTCTAAAACTTCATTTCTCATGGCTTTGTTGAATCAAGCTTTGCTTCGGCCTTGGTTGGACAGCCTTGAAGGCATTGATTGGCTAAATTTCTGAGGGCATCGCCTTCATGCCTTAAAGTATCTCCGCGAGATCACAATCCGCCCTGTCTTGCTGCACGCGGCTGCACGCTTTTGGGATCCCGAAGTGCATGTCTTTCGCTTTGGTTCCCAAGAGTTATGTCCCACCGTCGAGGAATTCCATGCCTACCTGGGGAGCCATGACTCTACCGAGCCAATTGTTCCAATGCTTAGGGAGAGCATGAAGAATATCCTAAAAACCAAGCTGGGGGTCAGCGGGAACGTTGCTGAGTTCTTGACCCGGGGCAATGCCATCAATATCGTGCAGTTGTACGAGAGATTCAGCCCACCAGGAGACTTAACGGATTTCGAGTATCAAGGTCGTCGAATGATAGCTTGTTGCATCTGCCTCTTAGCGGCCTTCCTGCTGGTTCCCTCTGTCGGTCAACCTAGCCCTTTGCTGGTAGGAGTTGCTGCTCAGATTGAGGCTCGCAAGGACGTTGCTCCCTTGGTCCTTGCCGAAACCTTGATGGGGTTGGATGCTGTTCGTGCTGGACGCACGAGGGTTTTTGGTGGCAGTCCGCTGCTGCTGCAGGTTAAGGACCTCACTCAGCTCTCCTTTTTCTATTTCTCACATTCATTTTACCTCGACACTCGGCTTAGGCTTTATCTCGCTTCTTACTTGTTTTCTCTCTCTTTGGATAGATGTGGCTTTGTGACAAGCTAAACGTGCTGACTCCTCCGGCCAATGACTGGTGGTACCGGGCTAGCGGATGGAACCGTCCTTTCGAAGTGATGTACATGGATGAGGATGATTGGGCTGACTTTTTCACTTCCCTGGATGACGATGACGTTGCTTGGCGATGTCATTGGCTGAGGCTTCCTGTGATGACCGTGAGTAACATGGGATCGTCGCAGGTGTTCGTGGCAGGCTTGTCGGGCTTCGCTTTCTATTCACCATTTCATATTCTGCGCCAACTTGGACTTACCCAGGAGGTGCCGCCCCCGAGTTCAGAAATGCTTCGTCTCCCTCCCTTCACCATTCCGGGCCTTCGGAGCTATGTTCGAACATGGGAGGCTCGTAGGACTGAGCCAAGTGATCCTCTTTACTCCATTGCTCTGACCGGCAGGTACCGGAAGTGGCTGAGGAGAGATGTGGAAGCAAGGAGGGGTTAAAAGCTTACTTTGCCGTTTTTGGGGATAAAAAGTATTTTAGTTGTATGTTTTCCTTTTTCATGTTCAGCCTGTAATAAAGAAATCATCTGAATAAAATTGACTGATTAAGGGTTTCCCCCTTTCGGTTCACTAATCGCATGCGCTTTGAAAGATAACGCCTTGACTTGTCAATTTGGACTTTGATTTTTGAAATTCAGGACCGAACCTTAGAGTGAGATTGCCTACGTATCCCTTAAGAAAGGGAATCTGGCCCATACGTAGTTCGGGCTAGGGTTCGCTCGGGTATTAACGCTCTCCTTTTTGCGCTCTAAATTTTGCCTAGTATCGCCCTTTCGGGATTTCGGCCTAGTGAGCTCTCTTCGACTTTTTGCCTTAACTTTTGCCTAGGCCGCCCTTGCGGGTTTTCGACCTAGCAGGCTTGCTCTAATTTTTGCCTGGGACCGCCCGGCCTTGCGGTTTTCGGCCCAGCGAGCTCTCTCAGGGGTAATACCGTTTGAGTTGGTCCAAATTGACAAGGTTTGAGAATTCGTTGCCGTCAAGATCGATGATTGAGGCTGCTCCTCCAGAAAGGATAGTCTTGATGATGTACGGCCCCGCCCACTTTGGTCGGAACTTCCCTCGTAGGTCAAAAATTGGTGCACGGATTTCCTTGACTACCATGTCCCCCTCCTACAGGTCCCTCGACTTCACCTTCTTGTTAAATGCTCGGGCGATTCTCCGTTGGTAACCCTGAATATGGTACAATGCTCGCAGCCTCCTTTCGTCGAACAGCATAATCTCTTCGAACCTTCCACTGATCCAATCGGCCTCATCTATTCCTTGTTCCGCCATGATTCTGAGTGATGGAACTTCTAGCTCGATGGGGAGAACGGCTTCCATACCATACACCAAAGAATAGGGTGTTGCCCCCGTCGGTGTGCGGATAGATGTCTGGTATCCCCATAAAGCTAGTGGTAGCTATTCATGCCAATCCCTAGCTGATTCAACAGTCCTTTCGAGAATGCCTTTGATAGTCTTATTGGCCGCTTCGACTGCCCCATTCGTTTGCGGCCGATAAGTGGTTGAGTGATGCACTTGAATCTTAAATTCGTCGAAAAGTTTCAAAACCTTTCCCTTGAAGTGAACACCATTATCAGATACGAAGGCCTAAGGAACTCCATACCGATAAATGATGTTTTGCCTGATAAAGTGAGCTACTTGAATTGCCATCAGAGTCTTGTACGAGGCTGCCTCAACCCATTTAGTGAAATAATCGACCGCTACCAAAATGAACCTGTGCCCGTTGGAAGCTGTGGGTGTGATCCTTCCGATGACGTCAATGCCCCAGGCGGAGAATGGCCATGGTGTCGCCATTGAGTGTAACTCCGAAGGCGGGACGTGGATAAGATTAGCATGAGTTTGCCACTTATGACATCGGCGCACATACTCGATGCAATCTGTCTCCATGGTTGACCAATAGTAGCCTAGTCTCAAAACTTTCTTCGCTAGCATCATTCCATTCATGTGGGGCCCACAAACACCTTCATGAACTTCCTCCATCACTGTTCTTGTGTTGTCACCGTGAATACACAACTTGTGGACTCCGCAAGGAGATCGTCGGTACAATTGTCCACCGCAGATAATGTATTGAGACGCCAATCATTGCAAAGCGATCCGATCTTTCTTAGTTGAATCTACAAGGAACTCTCCTTTCTCGACGAAATTCCAAATATCGTGAAACCAAGGGAGTCCATCATCAGGCTCATCGATGTTCATGACGCAGTCGTACAAGTGCTTGCCTCTTTGCTCAATCATGACAGGCCTTAGCTTTACCCCGATCGGAAGTTTCAGCATAGATGCCAAAGTAGCTAGTGCGTCGGCGAAGTGATTCTTCATTCTCGGCACATGCGTGAAAGTCACTTTTTGAAAATTCGGGATAAGTTCGTCGAGCTGCTGATGATACGGCTTCATCTTCTCGTCTTTAACCCTCCATTCCCCGTTTGCTTGTGATACAACCAAGTTGGAATCCCCCACGACTTCCAGCACCTTGACTCCAATTTCCAATGCAGCTTCCATTCCCACAATACACGCTTCGCTCGTTGTTCGTGACTTCAAGTTCAACTTGAAAGCTGTGGAATGTCGACTTCTGGCGAGACCAAAGAAGATGCCAATCCCAAGCCCTTCTCGTTAGCGTCCGTCAAAGTACAATGTCCATGTCTCATCGACTGTAGCCATTACATCTTCATCGGAAATTGAAACTCCGTGTTCTCCGCCCTCGATCGGGCGACCGCCAAAAACTCGCATCGCCTCCCTTTCACTGACTTGCGGGTGACGTACATGATTTCGAACTCGGCCAATAAGAGTAACCAACGTGCTAGCTTACCGGTAAGTGCTGGCTTCTCGAATAGATATTTGAGGGGGTCCATCCGAGAAATCAGTATCACCGAATAAGACAGCATGTAGTGTCTCAATTTCTTTGTGGCCCAAACGAGCGCCCAACATGTCTTCTCCAATGGAGTGTATCGCTCTTCGCTCCCCACCGTCTTCTTGCTCAGGTAGTAGATCGCTCTTTCAACCCCATCATCTCCTTCTTGTGCGAGCATGCACCCCATTGACGAGGGTGTGACGGACAAATACAGGATCAAAGGTTTTCCCGGAATGGGTGGCATCAAGATCGGTGGATTCTGTAGGTAAGTTCTCACTCCTTCGAAAGCCTTTTGGCATTTATCGTTGCATTCAAACTTCACGTCCTTCTTGAGCAGACGAAACAACGGCTCACAGGTCAAAGTCAACTTGGCGATGAACCGACTGATAAACTTAATCTTTCCCAAGAAACACCGGACTTCCTTCTCGGACTGAGGTGGCTTCATCTCAAGAATGGCTTTAATCTTAGAAGGATCCACCTCGATTCCTCTGGTCATGATCATGAATCCAAGCATCTTTCCAGCCATGACCCCGAACGTGCACTTCTGCGGATTGAGTCGCATCCTGTACTTCCGAATCCTCTCAAAGAACTTTCTCAATGCCGGGAGATGGTCTTCCCTTTTCTTTCCTTTCACTATCATGTCATCAAGGTAAACCTCGACCTCCTTGTGAATCATGTCGTGCAACAGTGTGGTAGCACCCCTCTGATACGTAGGACCGGCATTCTTCAATCCAAATGGCATAACCCGATAGCAATATGTCCCCCACTCGGTGATGAATGTGGTCTTTTCCTGATCTTCTGGAGCCATGATTCTGATTGTACCCCGAGAAGCCATCCATGAAGGAAAGTAGAGCGTGCCATGCAGTGTTATCAACGAGTACGTCTATATGTGGCATTGGAAAATCGTCCTTAGGGCTCGCTTTGTTCAGATCTCTGAAATCGACACACACTCTGATTTTTCCGTCCTTTTTGGGGACAGGAACGATGTTGGCCACCCAAGTGGGGTACTCCGTTACAATTAGAAAACCGACGTTGATTTGTTTTGTGAGCTCTTCTTTTATCTTTAATACCCAATCGGGCCGCATTTTCCATAATTTTTGCTTAACGGGTTTCGCGTTAGGGTAGAGAGGGATTCTGTGCTCGACTATCTCCGGGTTGATTCCGGGCATGTCTGCGTGGGACCAAGCGAAAACTTCTTTGAATTCTTTTAGTAAATCAGTGAGCTCTTAAATTTCAGTGGGAGACAGCCCGGAACCTACCTGAACCAATCGTGGGTTGTCCTCATCACCCAAGTTTATGGAGATTATTTCTTCTTTAAATGACTGAGCATGCCTTTCATTTTCGCGATCGATGAGGGAACGGATCTCCTTTGGAATGTCCCCATCGAGATCTATTCCTTCATCGTCGGGATCCAAACAATTTATTTCAAAAATCGGCAAGTAAGCAAAAACGTCATCCATTTCATTAACCAGTTCATCAGACGGGGGGAATACAGCGGTTGACTCGAATTCGAAGTAAAAGCTACAACGTGGAGGGCCAAGGGGCACAAACTCCGACTCTGTGCTAGACAACGAGTCAGTGTCGGACTCGGACTCAGACTCAGTGCAAGTGCTGTGAGTGCGAGTTACATGTGGAATGAAAGTGCAATTATCATAAACGCCTACAGCCTCCACAATGAGTTTGGAAGGGTCTTCAATTTCTTCTTCATCTCCGAGCATCAGCACAGCAGGATCTTGCATCATACCCTCTGGATCCTCGCCCTCAAACAGGAGTTGGAGACTGCCCAAACCAAAAGTTTCCAACCAGTCGAGTGCCTCAGACAGCTCTTCTACCTTTGCAACCTCTTCGTCACTCTCCTTAGTATCATTGGCAAAGATTTCGAAGCCAGGATACTTCATCTTCATCTCAAGGTCCACAAAGGGCTCAGGTTCTCCTTGGTATAGTGGCTTCTTCTCCTTTAATTTCATCTCTGTTGCACGGGCCCGGGCGCGATTGCCCCATTTCTTTGCTGGATCACCCTTCTTGGCCTCATATCCCAGACCAAAACGCTCGTTACTTCCAGGGAAATCAGGGAACTTAGGGACTCCTTGAGCATAAAGTCCCAAGCCCATGCCCGGCAGATATTTCATTCGTTTCATAATTTCCAACGCTGCGGAACTCACCAGGAAACCGTCCTCGGCCCGAATGGTGCACACTTTCGAGGTCATAACTGCAAAGCCTCCCATGGCAATATCTTCCTCTCCATGCATAATCTCAAGCAGTGGGGAATTGTCCTCTGAGTGCGGACGAATACCTGAGTCTCCATGGATGATAAGGGTTCCAGATTCCAATCCCAAAATGAGTTTCTGATGCAATGTTGAGGGCACACCCATAACATCCGGGCGATGTAGCCAAGGCCTTCCCAACAGGAGATTGAAAGATGTAGGTATTTCCAGAACACAGAATTCGACAGTGGTTTTGAACTTGCCAGTTGCCAATTCCAAGTTGATTGTCCCCAAAACATCACGGCGCGTATTATCATAAGCACAGACGCCCAAATTCGACAGCGCAATGTCCTTGTTCTTGAGGCCCAAGCAATAAGCAGTGCGGAGTGGACATACGTTAATAGCGGAACCATTATCAACAAGGATTGCCGGGACCCACTTTCCCAAGCATTTCATGGTGATGTGAAGAGGCTTGTTATGGTCAGCTCCTTCAGGCGGCAAATCTTTCTCAATGAAGGACAAGGTGTGCTGGGTGAGGTTTGGGGTTATAAGGGCGATGAGAGCTTCTGGGGCGATATCAGAGGGAACTTCGAACCTGGAAAGGGTGTTGACCAGCCGGCGGCGGTGCTCACGGGAGGCAGCTAACACTCCCCACATAGACATGCGAGCGGGGGTTTCCTGGAGTTGTCGGATAATGGGATCAGCGGAGGCTTCGAGATCAGGCTCAAGGAGTGAGTTGAGGTCGATGGACAGTTTGGGCTGGGTAGGCGGGCTAGGTTTAGTGGAGCTTGGAGGGTTGTTTTGTGGAGCTTGCGGGACGGAGGTGTTCAAGTTTGTGGGGTTGACAGGGGTATTCTGCTGCGACGAAGGGGCTTGGGATGAGCTACCCTGCTGGAGGTTAGTGGGTTGGTAGACTCTTCCACTCCTGGTAAGGTTGCTAACTGTTTTGGGAATGGGTTCCCACCAAGTACCTTCCCAGAAATCGGAGAAGTCAAAGTCGCAATCATCCGCCTTACATATCCCTTTGTCAAGTGCCGTCTTCTCCAACGTTTCATTGAGAGTCTCCATTTCCAAGGCGTGCCAGATGCTGTCTTCCTCCAGAGAATTCCAGAAGTTGCTGTTGTTGTTGCTGTTATCGTTGCTAATCTGCAGAGATCCCTCATCCAACATGGCCTTATTGACAGTCAGTTCTTCACCGTCCATCCACACGTTCACCAATTCAGACTTCCCCCACAGATCTTCCGGATCCAATACACAGATGCTGGGCTCATCAGGGATTTGAACTACGGGTTTGGAAAAGAACTCCTCGACGATGTACTCCTGTGGGAGGAAAAGATAGTCCATGGAGCGCTCCAGAGCATCGGAGTCTCGAGTGAGATTGACAATGGTCCTGGCGTTGAGCCCTGATAACATACGGGAATTCATCAGATCCATTTCTTCCACCACTTCCTCTTCTTGAAAGAGGTACGCCAAAGATATTTCATCCAGAGGATCAGAATCGTCCATCCAGTGCCACCCATTGGGTTCGGGCTCCCATTCCCATTCGTCTTCCTTTTCGACAGGTTCAAGTTCCATGAACAGAGCAAATAGGTAATACCCATCTAAGGGATCAGCCATCATCTCCTCCCAGTCTTGCCTCCATTCTCCTTGTTCCAATTCCTCAACTTGGCTAGGGTTAAGTGCCACGGGCCATGCTCCAGTGATAAGAGCCCTGTCTTCTACTGCCAAGAAGTCTTGTACTAGGTCTTCCCACCTTCTCTGAAAGTCCCCTTCCATGGTTTCCAACACACAGACAACATCCTCAACTGGCAGTTCGACGGTTGGGTTGGGTTGGGTATCAGGAACGATGTAATGGCTAGGGTCAAAGGGTTGGCTTATGGAGATAAGGTTGGTGCGGGCATTGGAATGCTTTGGGAGTGGGTTTGAGACAGTGTTTGGTTTTTGTGGTGGCATAGGGAGGGTTTTGTTGTCTATTAGGTCTTGGATTGCATGGCGGAGACGGAAGCAGTTGTCGGTTAGGTGGCCCACATTTTGGTGATAGGCACAGTACGCATTAGGGTTGTGGGAAGCAGGAAGTTTTTCAGGTAAGGGAGTAGGGGTAAGTGGTTTGAGGGTGCCGCTTTCGACCAACTTCTCGAGCACAGCGGAAAAAGGTGCTGAGAATTGGGCAAAAGTGCGGGGTTAGGTACGCGGTTGACTGGTTTGGGTGGCTATCTGGTTCACCGGCTCGGCTTGGGTTGTATTTGTGGAGGTGTTGGGAAGGTTGGTGTAGTTGGCGTTGCCAAACAGGTTGCTGTTGTTTCCGGAGTAAACCTTCTTGGGCTTGGGAGCAGGCTCGGGTTTGTCAAGGATTCCCAATTGAACTGCTTCTTCGACGGCTAAGCCTGTATCGAAGAATGTTTTAAAGTCTGAGCATGCTTGGGCCATAACCATGTGCCTCGCAATAGTGGGTTGAAGGTTACGGACAATCATCCGGATTTGGTCCCTGTCGCTCGGTCTATCTTTCATCTGCGCCGCCTTTGCCCTCCACCTCTTCACGAAATCGGCGAAAGCCTCTTTTGCTTCCATCTTTGTTGATTCCAGCTCACGGGTGGTCACCTCCAACTGAATGTTATAATCGTATTGCGCCACAAAAGCCGCGCATATATCTCCCAAGAACGCTTCTTTCTCTCATCCAGTGAGGTGAACCAGTGCAGAGCATGTCCCACCAAAGTCTGCGAGAACATCTGTGCCATAGCATCCTTCTCGACTCCCCACATGGAAAGTGCTCCAATGTATCCTGTCAGGTGTGCTTTTGGATCTCCTGTTCCGTCAAACTTAGCGAAGTCAATTGGCCTGAACTTATCCGGGAGCTTTGCATTAGGAAACAGGCAAAGCTTATTGATGTCAAACCCAGTTGACGCTATCTTCTCGTTTCTTGCAACAGACTCCTCTAGTTGGGTGAGCTTTGCCAATACTGCTGCCATCTCGGGGTTTTGCAGAGTTTCCAAATCAAGGACCAGCTGCTCCGGGTTTGGATTCGAATTAGGATTAGGGTTGAAGTTTAAATTGGGGATTGGGTTCGGATTTGGAATGGGATTCGGGTTAGGGATAGGAATTGGATTTAGGTTTGGGATAGGAATTGGATTAGGGTTTGGGATAGGAATTGGATTAGGGCCCGAATTCAGGTTTTGCGGTGGAAGGCGTCGTGCAACTCCAGTAATCATCATCATGAGTTGGGCAATTTGGTTGTCAGTGCGCTCGCCCAGGCGTTGGATATCTTCTCTAATCTGAGCCATTTCTCTGTTTAAATTTCCTGAGTTTGGGTTAGGGTTTGGATGAGGATTGGGAACGGGATTAGGATCCGGATTTGGCTCACCTCCGTTTGGGTTCGGATTCGGGTTGGGGTTTGGATTACCAGCATTCGGGTTTAGGTTGCCTCTGTTCGGGTTTGGACTGGGATTCAAGTTTGAGTTTAAACCTCCGATCAATAGATCCATTTCCACCCCCAAATCTGATGCACTGATGGAGTCTGCTTGTAGTTGTAACCGTTCCAATCTCTGTCCCAAGGGTCTGGTCCAGGAGGGTATGATGTTCTTCTTTCTCGGCCTAATTGCTCAGAACTGACAACAAAGCAAAAACTTGTGCTCAGACGCGGTTCCTGCCTGCATTTTTATGAAATTTGTGCATGATTTTAGAAAATGAGTGCCTCATCGTCACCGTCATCGACTCCGATTTTTCAAAAACGATTGACTTTCAGGAGGTTGCCTTGATCCTCGGATTTTTGGAGTGTATCCTCATTTAGGAACGGTCGATTCCCAAAAGATGCTAAAATAAGCTAAGTATTTGGGTAATATTCCATCGACAATTTAACCATTGGTTCGGAATGACTCGAGGCGAACAATGTGATGCGATAACCGAGGTGGCGTAAGCGGTACACTTGCTTTTAGCCTGGATGGTGTTGGCATCACAACGTTCTGCTCCCCTATCATCCCTTTCCTTTGGTTAAATCTCGGTTAAACACCAGCCAAGGGCTTAGAAAAATTTTAGTTTCCTTTAGGTTCTGGTTCGAGGACTAATGTGATTTATCAACACGCATTAGGGTGCGTGACTCTTCATCGGGTCTTGGCAACCTTCCGAAGACCGCGCGAGCGAGTCTCGAGAATCGTGGCTGACAGCATGATGATGATGCAAGATGCAATGTAGCACTTAAGCAGATTATAGCACATAGTCCTACCCTGCAGGCTCCTGCCTTAGTTTGGAAGGTTCTATGGCTTGCTACACATGTACGAAGGCCGGGTTTTGGCTTGAAGAGGGTTCCCCGGACTAGAGTCAAAGTATACCTCCCGTTATTGAGCGTACACCCAATAATGGTACAAACGGTAGGGATGACTCATCACGGTCGAGGGTTGCTGAGCATTCCGGGATTCCCTATCACCGACAAGCCGGGTAGGATTGCCGAAACACAACAGCGGGGCTGCACAGGATATATATACAAGAAATAAAAAGTGAAATAAAGTCCTTTGAAAATCCCACAAATGTTTTCCAAGCTTGGCTCACTAATTTAATTAATACTTAAAGAAATCAGGCTATTTTGTCAATGTACTGATTTTTCTCAAGTATCAATTAAATCACAATCCCCAGCAGAGTCGCCACTGTGGGCTACCATAGCCCCGGGTGGTTTCGGGGCGGCCCGAAAAAGAAGCGCCACGCCGTTCTTGGATTTTTTTGAAAAATGTTGAAGAGTCACCACCCGGATTTGTGGTTTGCCACCCGAGAAACCGTTTTGTTTGAAAATAATTGATTTGAATTGAGAACCAGAGATTTGTTAAGGGTTCGGGAGCCACGTTACGAGGGGGGAAGGGTTTTACGGCACCCCCGTAGCCCGATTTGAAATCGGTCTCTACTAAACACTTGTGGGATTTTTCAAAAGATTTTATTCCAATAGACAGCTAGCATTTACTTACAGATACATCAGGTAGGGAAGTGTATGCATGTGCAAATGTATGGTGAATAAATGAAAAATGGCCATGAAATGCAAAGTGCTAGAAACTGGAAGGCCCTGTCATTGATCTCACTCTCGAGCGCTCGGGAGCACTCCCGAGCGCTTGGAAGTGTTGTTGTCCAGCCTGCAAGCTTTTGTTAGTCCAACAGAATATAACAGAATATGATGCTGGAAATGCAAATTAGAATGTCATTGATTATGTCACAGGCCAAACTGAAGGCTTAACAGAATGGGGTCAGTCTAGTAGACTGGGAACAAACCCCATTCTTCCAAACCATGCCTCCCTGCCCTTATGAAAAATGGTTTAACAGTTCTAAGATGCAAAAAGGGATACATGCATGGCCATGCAAGGGCAGTGGGGGGATCAAGCTGGGAGAGAAATATATCAAGCTTGCATGCAAACACTCTCGAGCGCTTGGGAGTAAACTCGAGCGCTCGGGAGTGTTCCACACCCCAGGACTGATATCAACCAACTGATCCATTAAATGTAGTATGCTGGCACACTGGATCTTACATTTCAAAGTGTGAAAAAGGATTTTTCTTTTTAGATCCAGACCAAAACTCTTTTGCATGCCTTAAATGCAAATCATTTATTTTGTTTATCTCTGAAAATAGCAGGTCATTAGTACCAACACACCTTAAACAGAGTAAAAAAAACAGTTTTAAAACACACCATACCCATGCATGTCCATTCAAATACTCAGAAGAAGAGAAGCAGAACTGGAGTCACACTCGAGCGCTTGGGAGTAGTCCCGAGCGCTTGGGAGTGTTTCCAGTAGGCTGGACATAGAAAACACATCTGCACCCCTTTGCTCTTGCTTTTACACTAAGGTCTCTCAACCCATGCTCAGTATTAAAGACTGAGAGGGCTGAGGGACCTCCCTCAAAAAGGAGAAACAACCCTGTTTTGCTTAAGGCAAAAGTTGAAACTTATACCTTTGATTGGGACTTTGCTCTTTGAAAAAGAAAGAAACTTTGAAAGTTGAATGGGAAGTGAAAACTTCAGAAGATCAGAGGCTGGTTATCCTCTGAACCTCCTCCATGTTTTGATGTCTTGAGTTTTTGGTTGCTTTCCTTTTGAAAATCAAATTTTTCCAAAGGGAAAAAAAATGGTTTTCTTTGACTAGTCAGAGAGTTTCTAGAGAGAGTGATTTCGTGGTCTGGTTTGTGCTGAAGTGAGGCCTTATATAGGCAAGATGGCCTATGGTCTCATTTTAGAAAATGAAATTTGGAATCTTTGAAAATCCATCAGGCCTGACTCACCTCTGACTGAGGTGGAGTGTTGCCTGAGGTTTTAATTGGCCAGAACGATTGTAATGATGGCCTGCATGGGAAGTGGGGAAGCTCCACCATCCATTGGGCAGCACAAAAGTCTCGAGCGCTCGGGTTCAGTCTCGAGCACTTTGGAGTTTACTCTCGAGCGCTCGAGAGTTTGCCAAATCCTAGGTTTTGAAAATGGTTTGGAGCACTTGGGACTGATCCAGAGCGCTTGGGACTGATTTTTACATTTTGTCCTCTCTTTCAAAGTCTTCAAGAAGCAAAGTCCTGACTGGTCTAAGGCTTGTTTCGATCCAAATTCATCATCGGGGAGCCTCCGGGCCACAAATTAAGGAAGTTCAAAGAGTCCAAATTGGGGTGTCTACAACAGTCAAAAGGACCTAAGCTTCTCATTCAATAAACTGTCTGGACCTCAGCCAGACTGTTCACCGGACCCTGAGATGCCGCGCATGGCACCTCAACATGCCGTGCGTGGTACCTGCTCTGCTGTCAGACTGTTGCAGACTTTCAAAACATTATCTAACTCATTGTTTTCTCTGTGCGTCTTTTAGAAAACTCATCAGACACCTCATGGCAGTCAGATCACCCCAAAAATGTTGTTGTTTTCTCAAAACAAGGTTTTAAAACAGTTTTAACAAATTTTATCATTTGGGATGATCTAGAAAGCCTTTTTAAAGAGCCAAAACATGGCTTGTAGATATGGTCTTATTTTGAAAGCAACAGAAACAGTAAACAACAAATACAGACAACCTCAACAGATGAAAACTCAGATCTAGATAGCCTACTTGCGATAATACCAACATACACAGATGCTGTGCGCTGAGGGTCAGGGTGCCGTGCGCCTGATCAACAGGCTGCGCGGTTTCCCAACCTCAGCACAATACTATTTTTATTTTATGAAAATGGATTTCGAGTCAGGATCTAACCAAAAGGGATTAGACCTACTGACAGAAGAATCCCCTCAGGACCAGAACGGAATCTAGTCTGAGGAAACTAGTTTTTACCTTTGGTTTCAAGCTTGATCAAGGACTATTGATGTAAGGATGTGGATGAATCGTCACGGATGTAGATGGAGGAGGTTGAATGAGATGAAGGGAGTATGGGTGTGAGTGGAGGTTAGGTATTTCGGGTGATGGAGCTTTGAAGTTAATGAAAGTGTAGACACCCTATTTTGGACTGTCCAGATAGGTTTACTTACGGTCTTTGCTTCCCCGATGATGATTAATGGTCGAGAACCCTCAAGGTTGATGGTGTGTTTGAGCTTTGAGCGTCCCGAACCTCGTTCAAACCCTTTCAAAACCCCTTTTCAAACCCCTCGAGCCAGAACCAAA
The DNA here is from genome assembly GCA_025413875.1 of Rhododendron molle. Classification (NCBI taxonomy): domain Eukaryota; kingdom Viridiplantae; phylum Streptophyta; class Magnoliopsida; order Ericales; family Ericaceae; genus Rhododendron; species Rhododendron molle. The sequence goes on along the minus strand of CM046388.1, from coordinate 31,642,354 downwards.
TGGCTTCAGCAAAACCCTGCTGCTGTACACTGGTGATCAACTGACACACGCTGGTTCTTTGCCACGCGTCAGTCATCAAGCATCAAACCACATTCTAGTGGCGCACGCCAGTCACTCACTGGCGCACGCCAGTCAAATCCAGTCAAATCACCTTTTTGCAACCACTTGCCCGGGACTTTTGTGCCACCCTGACGTGTGCTACAGCTCCCCGATGATTACATCGTCCAGAACGGTCTCCCCTCTCTCCTACACCTCCATCAAGGCAAGTCTCATGCATTCAATGCATGGAGGCTCCCTTCTCTCTTGCCACCCCAAACAGCCCCTTAGGCCAGGCTGATCAGCCCTCCATCTCAGTCTATAAATACACCCTTGCATTTATTTGCAAAGGGTTCAACAACTTCAATGCTCTCCCTCTCTCTCTCTCTAGTTTTCTTGTCTCCTCCTTTCATGCATTGAAAGAGTAAGCAAGCAACACACCACTCCACTGATCAGTCATACAACCTACATTTCCATCTTCCATTCATCCATCCATCCATCTCAAGGTTCAAACCATCCATCAATCTCAAACCAAAGGTATACCACCATCTGTTCTGGAATTCATTTCGACCCCTGAGGGGAGCCAGCAGAACCCAGGCTGGTAATCAATACCAAGCCTGAGTTCAAAGCTAGCAAATAAAACAATGTAGTGGGAAAATCAGTGGCGCACGCCCGATCATTGCATGTGCGTCTTGATCATGGCTGCATGGCGGGACTAGTGTGGGGATCACCGATCATCCTCATTTCAGTTTCTCTTATTTCCGATCACCTTGAAGCATGCTAAAATCGCCATCGCTTTCTATATTTTAGACCGTGTAGCTTATTATCTGCTTTAATCGCTAGTAAGGCCTGCGGGATCATACGGTCTGTTCGAACCCAGGAAGAAGCAAAAGCCAAGCAGGATACATTGACAATCTGGCGACGGCCATCCATGACCAGCGTGCACCAGTACTTCCAGTCCAATGGCTGGCCCTTGTTTTGATAGCTTAGATCGGGCCTTTGTTTAATTCCCCACTCTGTTTATGGGATTTTGGTCTATTTGTTCTTGTTTGATTTGCTGCTGTACCCTGAAACTATATATATGTTGCTATATCAACCGCGTGGTTTGTCCTGGGTGTGCACCGGTCCATTCCAGAGCCCGGAGGGTTGAGAGCAGGATCTGTGAGTTTGAGCTCACCGAAGTGCACGATTATGGGTGGCGTCGCCCGATTGTCTTGGCATGCCGTCAAATCGATTGCATCTTGTCGTTAACGCGCCGCGGCGACTCGAAGCGGCGCACTCGGTTTGTTCAAAACACTCACGAAGTGCTTGTTCTCAATCTATTATACATTTGTTCATAATCCATACATTACATTTTGCCACATAAATACAATTTGTCATTTGTCAATCCCCATTAACTGTTCCCCCGCCCTAACTGGCTGAATAAATGATTAAAAGAGAGAAAAATGCAAATGTTTTACAAAATGCCTAAGTAGAGACCGATCTTCGGATTGGGCGAGAGGGGTGCCATAAAACCCTTCCCCTCTCGTAACCTGGCTCCCGAACCTCAGATATCGAAGGTGACGACGGTCCAGTCTACAAGTCTTTTCAAATCAAACAAGCGTGAACAAAAACGTTTTCAAATCGGTTCTTGGGTGTTTTCCGCAAAACCCGGGTGGCGACTCTCTCAAAACAGCATTTCGTCATGCTTTCAAACAAAAAGGGCGCAAACCTAACCCCGCACGCCGAAAATGCGGGGATTTTCAGGGGCGTGTGCCCACAGAAAGATCAACTTCAATGATGAGAAGGGAGTGAGTGAAAGCACTTAAAGAATGTCTTTCGAGAATGACAATCTTTAAGATTTGGAAATGGAAGTGGAAGTAGGAAAGTGGGTGTAAAAACTAGAGAAAGAAAGCTTATGGAGTGAGAATACCCAAAAGCAAAGAGAGCCAAAAGAAAGGCCAAGAGGGGTCTCAAAGGAAGGGCCCCTTCTCCTTGAGTGGAGGGGCCAATTTATAGGCAAAGGCCAAGGATTTTGAATTTCAAATGATGGAGGTATTTTCTGGGCGGGCCAGAAGTGCATTTTCGGCTGAGCCAGTCATCAGCTGTGGCTCAAACTGGCATGGCCGACAGCTTTCTGAGCCAGTCAGCCTTTTTGCTCAAGGTGCCGTGCGGTGCAGTTTGACCGTGCACGGTTCCTTGAATTTCAAGGTGCCGTGCACTCCAGTGCCACTCCGCACGGTACCTATTTCTTCGGACCAGGGTCTTTTGGGCTCTTATCTGCGCTTTATCTGGGCTTTTCAGGTTTTTTGGGTTTCTGGGTTTACATGGGCTTAGGAAAATCCTTTTTTAAGCTCGCAAAGGTACCGTTTTCTTTATTTCATCATCGGGGCGGACAAAGAGTCTCCGAGATCTAGATTGGGGTGTCTACAGTAGTCCCTCTTTAACGTAACTCGGATACCATTGATTGGTACGAGTGACGCTTAAAGAATAGGCATCCCAATCCGTTGCTCTGGAGCCTTTGAACGGAGGCAAAACGAAAAATGCAAGTAAATAATGATGGTGGTCGCGCTCGGGGAGCTGCCTACGTACCCCGTTGTAGGGATTAGACCAGCGTAGTTTGATTGGGACAATGCAATGCGAGAAAACAAGTCCCGGAGGACAAAATCGTGCAGAGGCAACAATGAAGTGCTTATGGTGTCGTGTGTCATGCAAATGTTGCGAAGAATTCGAGACGAGCCCTCGGGGGGCAAAAACTGAGACGAGCAGAGACCTTAGGTGGCTTATGTCGTAGCTTGAGAGACGAAGAGACGTTAGGTCCGTTAGACTGTGGCTCGAGAGACGAGAAGACGTTAGGTCCATTAGACCGTGGCTCGAGAGACGAGGAGACGTTAGGTCCGTTAGACCATGGCTCCAGAGACGAAAAAGTGAGACGAGCCCTCGGAAGGCGGAGAAGTGAATTTTGAATTTTTGAGACGAGCCCTCGGAAGGCGAGAATTGAATTTTGGATTTTAGAGACGAGCCCTCGGAATGCGAGAATTGAATTTTGGATTTTTGAGACGAGCCCTCGGGAGGCGAAAATTGAATTTTGGATTTTTGAGACGAGCCCTCGGGAGGCGAAAATTGAATTTTGAATTTTTGAGACGAGCCCTCGGGAGGCGAAAATTGAATTTTGAATTTTTGAGACGAGCCCTCGGGAGGCGAAAATTGAATTTTGAGTTTTTGAGACGAGCTCTCGGGAGGTGAAAATTGAATTTTGAATTTTGGACCTGCTGGGGAAAATATGTCGAATTTTTGACCTGCAGGGGAAAATATGTCGAGCTAAAAACGTTAGACTAAAAATTCAGAGACCAGTCATGGCAAGTCCCGGAGGACTAATACCGAGGAAAAGACGACTAGGGCGAATTCCCGGGGGATCAAATGGTACCATAACCAATGCACAACATTCTAAGGGACTTTTACTGCAAAAAGGCTGAAAATTGAGTTTCCAAGAGGATTTTTGTGGCTGAATGGATCAATTTCCGAGAAAACATTGAATCTCCTGAAGCCAAGGTGCCGTGCGGGTAAGGTCCACGGCGCACGGTACCTCTCTTTTCCAGGCACCCCTTCGATTGCCGAGAACAGTTGGCAGGTTTAAAGGTACTCATTAATTCGGGCGTGCCCTTTCGACAGTCGGGGTTTCTTTATAAGCATGGGAGAGGGTGTCACTTTCTATAGACCAAGAAATTCTCTTAAACTCTTTGTTTTCCCCCTACATTTCATGAGGCAGGCTGTTTTCCGAACCCCGGCTTGGCAGACAACGATTTGGCCACGCGTGTGGCCTCTCTGGAAGTTGAGATGGGTTTTTACCGAAGGGAGATCGAGCAATTGGACGCGCAGATCGCGAGCCTTATTTCTACCATCCGGACTCTTCGTCGTGCCGTCTCCAACCTTCAGGACTTTGCTTTCGACCAACTGGACGACAAGCATGACCCCGAGTACGCGCCAGAGCGCGGGTCTGATGACTCTGTGGAGGATTCCGAGGGGAATCCGAACGGTTCGGATGACCATTCGGATGGTGCGAATAATGCCTCCGATGGTGGAAGCGATTGAGGGGAAGCAGGGAGGAAGAAGAAGAAGAAGAAGAAGAAGAAGAAGAAGAAGGGCAGTAGGCCCGTTTTCTGTTTTTGTTGTTTTTATTTTTTTTTGTTTTTTTTTTTGAAATGTAATGGCAAATCCCGGGGGTTATCCCGGGTTTTATCAATGAAAAGCCCTTTTCTTCTTCCACTTGCCTGCATTCAAGCTTCTTATCTCATACGAACTTGGATGAATCGGACATAGTCTGCCATAAACTGCTTTCAGAAATCAGAACAATCGAAGTAACTCAATGTGCCACGCGTAGCTGATTTTGGGACGCACGGTACCTCAAACCAAAAGGACTGCATATTTGTTCAACATGCCGTGCGCCTATGATGAGAGCGTCGTGCGGCCAAGCGGGCTTCGAACCCGGTCCAAAATTGATTTCCAGGCGAACCGGTTCAGGGGAATATATATATACGCGGGGTGTACACAGTACACCCCACTGGTTTTGAATTTCCCTCTCTCTCTCTCTCTCACGGCTATCTCTCTCTCTCTCGATCATCTCTCTCTCTCCCCTTATATCTTTCCACGAACACGTAACACCGAATATCCACACCGTCTATCTCGACGGGCTGTACGTTAACAAAAGAAAAAAAAATACGGCCTAAAAAATACGGGTCTCTACAACAGCGGTGAGGCACCCGGTGCTGATCATCCATCACGGGTCGAGGTTGCACCACCTCCGATTACTCCTGATGGTTTTATGATGGTCGAGGGCGCTCCGGAGACCACGGGGGTCTCAGACCAGGCGGCATTGGCCGAGGAGGCCACGGCCCCGGCCGCTGCAGTGGTTGGTAGCGGCGATGATGATGGCGGTAGTGCGGTGTTGGCCGGATACGGTCAGGAGACAGAGACTCCGGGTGCAGTGGAGTTGAGGGACGGTGCCGAGGTTTCGGGCCGGTCGGAGGCAGTGGTTGGCGTGGAGGAAAGGACCACAGAGGGTCCTGGCGATGGTAGTTTAGACCAGGTGGTAAAGGAGGTAGAGACCTCTCCTATGAGAGAGCCCCGGACTAACTTGGGGAAGGCCCCCATTGTCGAGAGCGAGCCGGTAGTGGAGCCGATGGTGGAGGACACGCTGCCCATATTTGTGGGCAGCGGCGCAGGTGCAGGGTCATCACGCCATATAGGCATGGGCGACTACTTAGCGACGGTGTCCATGGAGGACGTTCTGGAGGTGGTGTAGGGGTTCCCTGGGTTGGCAGACGTTTTACTCGCGGCTTGCGAGGCAGAGCTTTAGGCCGAGCTCGGGGCTGAGGGTGTTAGAGAGCCGGAGGCTGCGGAGGAGCGGGTTGACGAGTAGGCCGGAGGGGCGATGGCCCCTCGCAGTACTGTGGTGGACGAGGCGACGCTAGCCTTGCAGGGACGAGGGGCCTATGACGAGGCAACCTACGTGCCCTTTCAGCACGTGGTGGTGCCTTCGCTTTTCGACCCTTACACACCGAGGAGGCCTACGTACGATGAGGCTCTAGTTCTGAGGGATCCTCAGCAGCACCTTTCCTTGCGGCGAGACGAGGTACATTTTAAATATCAGTATTTCAGATTCCAACGCGTTGTATTTCCATTTCATTGCATCCAAGTATACCATTGTATTGCATGCCATGCTTGTTTACTAAATACTGCTGATTTGTTGCAACAGGCGGTCTCGCTCTTGTGCTATGGAGGTTCGGCGGTTGTGCTGACATTCTGGGAGAGGTTGCCCGAGATTGTACAGGGGATAGTGAGGCAGGTAGGCTTCGGGGAGTTTGTCGGGGTGTTGGCGAGGGGCGTGTGCAATGACCGCCCGGTGGTGAGGGCTCTGGCTGAGAGGTGGTGGGACACGACGAATACCCTCCACTTCTCCTTTGGCGAGCTGACCGTGACGCCGTTGGACTTCGCGGCGATTACTGGTCTCAGGGTCGGAGGTGACCCTATCCTTTTTTACGCCGCCACAGGGAGGCAGGTAGCGTTCCAGCGGGCGATGCTGGGATACGAGCTGAGGGCAGAGGCTGACAACGCGAAGTATGCTCAGCTACTTAAGTTTTGGACAGAGGGGCTTCCGACTGACAGGGTGGAGGAGGAGCAGATGGCGAGGTGCTTTCTGCTATACTTACTCGGTGCGTCCCTGTTTCCCAACAGGCGCAACCGGGTACACCTTTCGCTTCTCCGAGCCTTGAGGGACGTCAGGGAGATCGCCCGTTTCGACTGGGGAGGTGTAGCACTGGGGACGTGCTACGCCTTCATGGGTTCTCTTTCTCGCGGGGCAGGAGTGAGCCTCAGAGGCTACTTGAGGGTCTAGGAGGTATATCTCATTTCCTTTCTTATGAATAGTTAGCTTTCCATTCACATTCATTCAATGTATATCTTGTGCTAACTTTCAATGTCTTGAATTGCAGCTTTGGACGTACGAGGTGATAGGGATGTACCCTCCCAAGACCACGTGTCCCGACGACACGATACTCCCTCGGGTCTTGCGCTGGTCGACAGAGTACAAGGGAGTGGAGAGGGGAAGAGGCAAGCTGGATGCCTTCCGTCTATACCTGGACGAGCTGCGTCCTGATCAGGTACTAAGGCATTTCCATATCTGTTCCATAGTTTTCCTGCTCATTTCCTTTCAAACAGCATCTTGATATTGCGCATTCTTGATGACAGGTCCGCTGGCGGGTCTGGGACCGCTTCGAGATCCCCTAAGTTGCGCAGAGTAGGGAGGTTGCTAGGGGGAGAGTGCTTCTCGAGTCCCCTTACGGCTGGCAGTGGTACTTGGGTGACCGAGTGTCATGCCAGTCGTTGAGGCTGGACACTTTTCGAGTCCCTGGGCCGCTTCGTGCTCTAGTGCAGAGGACGAACCAGTACACGCGGAGGGAGGTCGAGCAGTTCACACGGGCAGACCTCGAGTTGGAGCCGTTCTTCGAGGCAGGCGCTAGTCTCGCTGCTGACTATGCAGAGTACCGTGCTCGGTACTTGATGCCGAGTCTGGGGATACGCGCTGCTTAGGAAGCAGCGCAGGCAGCGTTGGAGGGAGAAGAGGAAGGAGACGAGACAGAGGTTATGGAGGCAGCATAGGAGACGGGGGCCGCGGTGATGGAGGTTGCAGCGAGGGTGCGGGCCCGAGTGTGTTAGCCTCCCTGCCCTCTCTTGGATAGTGGACGTGACGACTCCTCAGGGAGCCCCGAGCCTGGTTGTAGTGCCACGCCCTTCAGCTGAGGCTCCAGAGTTTTTTGCTCAGGTATAACGTGCTTCTGTTCCTTTATAAATTTGCTCTTTTGCATGCTCTGACCAACTTCTTCATTGCAGGCTCTTCCAGGGTACGTGAAGGAGATGGCAAAGGCCATGATGGGCCTGGAGCAGCTGGTGAGACAGTACGCCATGGGCCACCCTCCGGAGGTGTTGCCCCGCGTTGGTGGGACGATGGTACTCTCTTGAACCTTAGCTATTTATTTCACTCCTATTGCTTATATCATGATGCAAATGTTATATGAATGCTATACCATTGCAGGCTAGAGGAGGGGCTTCACGAGGGTTACGACGGAAGTGTGTCCGTTTTCCAACACGACAGGTCTGCTCTGCCAGCTCACAAGGGGAGCCGCCATCGAAGAGAGCGCGGCACTCGGCAGGGACCGGGGATGAGCCTATTGACGTCTCTAAGGACGAGACTACCGAGCCCCCGGACATTGACCTGGAGGCCACCTCAGAGGGCACCGTGCCCAGAGCGACCGGCACTCAGGAGGCAAGCAGCTCTCCAGTGGACGAGGAAGTCTCTGAGGAGGACGAGGAGGAGGGCGAGGACGGGGATGACGAGAGTTGAGCTCCTCTTTTGTTTTGTTCTTTTGACGGAGCCTACGTGCTTCCTTTGTAGGGCGCCTGTTTGCCTTGGTAGATAGGATTTGATCATTGGGCCATTGTGCCCCTTTTGTACTTTGACTCACGGATGCCTTTTGGGATTTATATAGAGATTTTGTTTCTCCACCGTTTATGCCATTCAATCTTCTTTTGTTTGCATGAAGAAAGCTGAATAACTAAAACGTGCAACTGGCCATTGATCCAAGAGATTGAGCTGAATATGAGGTTTACAATGACATATTAACAATCAAAGCGTATCGACAATGGAGTAGAAGTCAAAGAAAGTAATTAGATAAACCTTTGTAAGATTGACTCTGCATATGAGAATTTATTTAGACACCTTCGTAACCGATTCCGGACACAGGTACGAGACAATGACGGCCTTTAAATCTCGATATGAGATTCGAAAATTCTGCTTTGCTTTTGGAATATACTTGAAAAGTAGGAAAACATTGACTTTAATAAGTGACATTCTCGAGTTTTGACTTTGGACACGAACCGGAACTTGGACTAAGTCACTTTTGACTATTATGCCTGCAGGACTTGGAAAAACGACTTGGAACGACTCGAAACGGATTTTGACACCTTGACATGGCTTAAGAAATGGGTTTTATCGAGTTTTAATGCCATGACGACGAATCCCGGGAGTTGTCTCCAAACGAAACATCCCTGAAGTCCCAAATACCCGTTAGAGTGTGTTTAGGTTCTTGCTGGTGCTTCATAGTTCTTCGATTCCATTTTGATGTGCTGCTGCCAAAAACTGCAGAAATGCAGACTTGAGGTACCGTGCGGATGCTCTAAGGTGCCGCGCGGGCCATGATCCTGCACACGGTACCTCAAACACTATGCCGTGGGGTTTTTCTGGTTTCATCATGCCGTGCGACACGGCAAGGTGCCGTGCGTGGCAAATTTGCTGACAGATTCCAGTTTTGGTGTTTTCCAAGACAGATTGCTCGGGGTTCGAGGCTTGACCAATGCAATGGCATTCCTGAACTAGTGCATGTCTATTTTGAACCTTTTTGGGCCTTGACCAAGCTTTTCCCCATGCAGGACTCATGGAAAATATGCACTTTTGAAACCCAAGGCTCTTTGAAAGTTGTCCCCTCTACCTCTCCTATAAATTCAAGCTCTCACATACTACTTCCTTCTCACCTCAATCTTCTTTCTTTACTCCTTGAAATAGCTCTTTCTCTCACCGGCTCGCTCCGTCCATGGTTGGCTTCCATGGAAGGCGTTGATTGGCTCAACTTTCGAGCTCATGGTCTCTATTCTATGTGGTACCTCTGCAACATTCGTCTCCGTCCCGAACTTTTGAAGGCAGCTACAAGCTTCTGGGATCCGGAGGTTCACGTGTTCCATTTCGAAGATCAGGAACTCTGTCCTACTGTCGAGGAGTTCCGTGCGTAACTCGGGGATTTTGGTTCAGGGGAAATCATCATTCCTCCCATGCGCGAGAGCGCTTACAGAATTTTGGCCACGGCCCTTAAACTAGGTGATGGTGCTGCTCGCTACTTGGTCAGGAATGGCCATCTCAACGTCATGCGCCTTATCGAGCTGTTTTCTCCTTCCAGTGATCTTACGGATATAGCTTATCAGACCCGGCGCATGACTTCTCTCTGCATGTGCCTACTCGCGGCTTATCTCTTGGTTCTTTCTGCCGGTCATGCTAGCTCGACGCTGGTCAGCGTCGCCGTTCAGGTTGAGGCCCGGAAGGACATGGTTCCGATGGTTTTGGCTGAGACTCTGATAGGTTTGGACAAGGTTCATTTTGGAGAGACCGAGACTTTCGGGGGTAGTCCTCTCCTCCTACAGGTCGATTTCTCACTCAGCTCTCCTTTTTCGGGTTTTTCTCACGTTCTCATTTTACCTCAACACTCGGTTTGGCTTTCTACGGTTTTTTACTTGTTTTCTCTCTCATCTCACAGATTTGGCTCTGCGACAAGGTGAATGTGCTGACCATTCCTCCTGGCAATTGGTCATACGAGGCGAGGTTACTTTCTCAGCGATGTTTCGAGTTTGCTGATAGGAGCAGGGTCGAGTGGGTCAACTTCTTCAGGCGCCAGCGAGCTGAGACCATTTCTTGGAGGTGTCGATGGTTGGATCTCCCTCCCATGGCAGTGCACTATATGGGCCCTCAGTGGGTCGTTCTTGCTAGTTTGGGAGCCTTCACCTTCTATATTCCTTATCGTATCCAGCGATAGCTAGGTTTGAGGCAGGAGGCCCCTGCAGAGGTTCTCGTAGACGTGGTTCTGCCTCTTTTCAGTCATTCAGTTCTTTGCCATTACCAGCGCTTCTGGAGGATACGCGAGGTGACCGATGCACATCCCTACCCTTCTGTGGCGATGCGCGGGAGTTATCATAAGTGGCTTAGGAAGGACATTGCTGTAAGGGCTGGGGCTCAAAGAAACTGACTCGATCCTACCACCCTGACCGTTGAATAAATTGTGGACCCATTTTCATTATGTTGTACTTCTTTTATTTTGAAAGCTTTGCTCAACCTCATGTAGTAGAAGTAATCGTGTTAATAAAAACGAGTTTTGGAGGGTTTCCCCCTTCTTGACTCTTGTCCTTCAAGCCTTCTCAACCTGGTTTTTATTTATTTATTTATTTTGATGGATCGCGACCGAGTCTCGGTATGAGACTGCCTGCGTATCCTCCTGGCTCTAGTTTTGACACTCTCCTTTTGCGCTCTAACTTTTGCCTAGAACCGCCCTTTCGGGTTTTCGGCCTAGCGAGCTCATTTATTTCATGCCTTAACTTTTGCCTAGGATGCCCTGACGGGTTTTCATCCTAGCAGGTTTTGTTCTAATTTTTGCTTGAGTCTGCCCGCCCTTGCGGTTTTCAGCCCAACGAGCTTCTCTCAAGGGTAATAGCGTTTGAGTTGATCCAAATTAATCAGGGTTGAGAATTCGTTTCCATCCAAGTCAATGAGTTGTGTAGCTCCTCCGGATAGAATAGTCTTGATAATGTATGACCCGGACCATTTTGGCCGGAACTTTCCTTGTGGGTCGTAGACCGGAGCTCGAATTTCCTTCAAAACCATGTCACCCTATGTCAAGTCTCTGGATTTCACTTTCTTGTTAAATGCCCGTGCAATCCTTCGTTGATACCCTTGAATGTGGTAAAGAGCCCTTAATCGGCGTTCATCAAACAGCATAAGCTCTTCGAATCGATTATTCAGCCATTTCGCCTCTTGGACCTCACACTCAATCATAGTCCAAAGAGATGGGACTTCTAACTCAATGGGGAGCACTGCTTCCATTCCATAAACCAAAGAATAGGGGGTTGCTCCTATTGGTGTTAGTACAGACATGCGATACCCCCACAAAGCTAGGGGTAGCTGCTCATGCCAGTCCCTTGTAGATTGGACAGTTTTCTCCAGAATGGCTTTGATCGTTTTGTTAGCTGCTTCCACAGCGCCGTTGGTCTGCGGCCGATAGGTCGTTGACTTGTGCACTTGGACTTGAAACTCATCCAACACTTCTCGAGCCCGCCCTTTAAAATGAACCCCATTATCAGATACAAAAGCCTGGGGGACCCCGTATCGATAAATGACGTTTTGCTTGATGAAGTGCGCAACTTGAACTGCGGTCAAAATGGTGTAGGAAGCAGCTTCTACCCATTTTGTAAAGTAATCGATGGCTACTAAAATAAACTTGTGACCGTTGGAAGCCGCTGGCACTATTCTTCCGATGACGTCGATTCCCCATGTCGAGAAAGGCCATGGCGTGGTCATTTGTTGCAATTCATGCGGCAAAACATGCGTGAGGTTGACGTGAATTTGACATTTTCTACACCTTCGCACATACTCTACACATTCCGTTTCCATGGTGGACCAGAAGTATCCCTGCCTAAGGATTTTCTTGGTAAGCATTATGCCATTCATGTGGGGACCGCATACACCTTCGTGAACTTCTTCCATTACCCTTTTCGCATCTTCTCCATGGATACAGAGCTTGTGCGTGCCACAGTGCGATCTTCGGTATAAGTTCCCTCCGCATATAATGTATTGAGCCGCCATTCTCTAGAGAGCAATTCGATCCTTCTTGCTTGCTCCCATGGGGTATTTTCCTCTTTCCACATATCTCCAAATGTCATAATACCATGGGTGGCCATCGTCAGGCTCGTCAATCGCCAAGACATGCTGGTGTACCGGTGTATCCCTTTGTTCAATCACAATTGGCCTTAACTTTAAGCCAACGGGGATCTCGACCATGGATGCCAGAGTTGCTAAAGCGCCTGCAAATTGATTTTTTAGCCTTGGGACATGAGAGAATGTCACCTTGCTGAAATGAGGGATGAGGTCTTCGAGATCCTGATGATACGGTTTCAACTTTTCTTCCTTGACCTTCCAGTCACCATTCGCCTGGGACACAACCAAGTTCGAATCTCCTACAACTACCAGCTTTTCTATGCCGATCTCGATGGCCGCCTCCATGCCCACGATGCAAGCCTCGTACTCTGCTTGATTATTGGTGACTTCAAAGTTAAGCTTGAATGCCAACGGGATGTGCGATCCATCGGGCGAAATAAGCAGTACACCAATCCGAACCCTTTCTGGTTAGCTGCCTCATCAAAGTACAACTGCCAAACATCCTCGGCTACCCCCATTATGTCTTCGTCGGGGAAATTGAATTCGGCGTCTTCTCCTCCCTCGACTGGGTAATCGGCCAAGAATTCTGCAACTGCTCTTCCTTTTACTGACTTTCGGGTGACATAGTTTAACTCAAATTTAGCCAACATTAACAACCATCGTGCCATTCTTCCCGTGAGAGCCGGTTTTTCAAATAGATACTTCAGGGGATCCATTCGAGATATTAGCCTCACTGATAGGCCAACATATAATGCCTCAACTTCCTGGAAGCCCATACGAGTGCCCAGCATGTCTTTTCTAAGGGGGTATAACGTTCTTCGGGTCCAACCATCTTTTTACTGAGATAGTAAACTGCCCTTTCAACCCCATCGTCTCCCTCCTGTGCTAACATACACCCCATCGCGGACGGAGTGACCGACAGGTATAGGATCAAAGGTTTTCCTGTTACGGGCGGTGTCAACACCGGCGGCTTGTGCAAGTAGGCCTTAATGGCTTCGAAAGCCTTCTGGCACGTATCATCCCAAATGAACGGCACTCCTTTCCTAAGAAAACGGAATAGGGGTTCGCAAGTTGAAGTCAACTTTGCAATGAACCTACTGATGAACTGCACTTTGCCAAGGAAACTCCTTACATCCTTCTCAGATCGCGGTGGCTCCATTTCTAGGATAGCTTTGATCTTTGATGGATCGACTTCGATGCCTCGAGTGGTGATCATGAACCCAAGCATTTTCCCCGCAGTAATCCCAAACGTGCATTTGGCCGGATTGAGGCGCATTTTGTACTTTCTGATCCTTTCGAAGAATTTCCTGAGGGCGGGTAGATGTCCTTCCCGCTCTTTGGCTTTGACAATCATATCATCAACGTAGACCTCTACCTCTTTATGAATCATGCCGTGTAGCAATGCCGTGGCGGCCCGCTGATAAGTAGATCATGCGTTCTTCAGTCCGAAGGGCATGACTCGATAACAATACGTTCCCCATTCGGTGACGAACGTAGTCTTTTCCCGATCTTTTGGGGCCAAGAGGATTTGATTGTACCCTGAAAAACCATCCATGAAAGAGAGCAGGGCATGGCCGGCAGTATTATCAACTAGCACATTGATGTGCGGTGACGGGAAGTCATCTTTAGGGCTAGCTTTGTTAAGGTCCCTGAAGTCAACACAGACCCTTATTTTACCGTCTTTCTTTGGCACGGGGACGATGTTTGCAACCCACTGAGGGTACTCGGTTACCATTAAAAACCCAGCGTTAATCTGCTTAGTGACTTCCTCTTTTATCTTAAGCACCCAGTCTGGTCTCATACGTCTCAGTTTCTGTTTTACTAGCTTTGCATCGGGATAAAGGGGAATCCAGTGCTCCACAATCTCAGGATCGATTTCAGGCATATCCGCATGCGACCGTGCAAACACATCTTCAAACTCTTTGAGCAAGTTTACAAGGGCTTCGCGTTCTTCTTTGGATAGCGCGGAACCGATTTGGGTCATCCGGGGATTCCCTCCATCTTTCAAATTTATTAAAACGATTTCTTCTTTTACAGACTAAGCATGCCTTTCATCTTCCCTGTCGATTAGGGATCGAATTTCATTGGGGATGTCCCCGTCGGAATCAATCTCTTCATCATCAGGGTCGACGCAATTTATTTCAAAGTCAGGGAAGTAAGCAGAATCAGATTCATTCATTTCATTGCTAATGGAGGCCTCGGGGGCACCATACATACGGGTGGATTCGAACGCGAAATACAGACTCTGAGAGTTTGGGCCGAGAGGCACCAACTCGGACTCGACAGACTCAGAAGACTCAGAGGACTCGACAGTCTCAGATTCAAACTCAGACTCAGACTCATGGTGAGTTGCACTTGGTATGAAGGTCCAGTTCTTGTACTCTCTAGTGGCATCCATGATGAGCGAAGTTGGATCCTCAGGAGTATCTTGTTCCATCATCAGCACTTCCGCTTCTACAGTTGTACCCATTGGTTCGTCCTTCCTGAACAGAGTCGCGAGACTACCCACAGCAAAGATCTCAATCCAGTCGGCGGGCTCCTTCTGTCCTTTCACAACTTCAACCTCTTCATCACTTTCCGGCTAGACGTCGTTTGCGAATATCTCAAACCCCGGCAGAAATGTGTTAGCTTCTCTATCCCAGAATGGTTCAGGCTGCTCCTGGTAGATCTGTTTTGCTTTCTCCTTAACAAAGTAGTCTTCCAGTCTGTCGCCCTTCTTCACCTTGCTGTTGCTCGAAGGCGAGTAACCAAGGCCGGTTGTACGCATCAGAGTGCCCTGAGCTTCAAACTTGGCAGGGCCCTGGAGGTTCTTTCCCAGCCCTAATCCTGGCATGTAGGACATCTTTTTCATTATTTTGATGGCAACATTGCTAACGACGAAGTCATCATCAATTCTAACCGAATAGACAGACCGCGAAGTATCCAGAGAGAAGCCTCCCAAGGCGATATCTTCTTCTCCGTGTTGAATTTCTAGGAGAGGGGCATTGTCCTCAACCGGGGCATGAATTCCAGAGTCTCCATGGATAGTGAGCATTCCCATTTCCAGCCCCAACTGAATTTTCTGACGGAGTGTAGAGGGCACAATCATGATGTCAGGCCGGTGCAGCCAGGGCCTTCCCAGCAGCAGGTTAAAAGAGGCGGGAATATTCACCACGTGAAACTCTACTTCAGTCTGATATGGTCCAAAGGTCAAAGGAATCATGAGAGTCCCAACCACATCCCTCCGAGTGTTTTCATATGCTCGGACCTTGACTTCTGATGGGGAGAAATCCTTATTTTTGTACCCCAAGCAGTAAGCAACGCGAAGTGGACGAACATTAATTGCTGAACCATTGTCAACCAATATTACTGGAATCGATTTGCCATGGCATTTCAGGGTGATGTACAGCGGCCGATTGTGATCAGTTCCTTCGGCAGGTAAGTCTCGATCAGTGAAAGTAATGGCATGCTTAATAGGTATGGTTTTGATCAGTGCCACAAGCTCATCGGGGGTTATAGCAGAAGGAACGTTTAGTTGAGAGAGTGCTTGGATGAGTCCTTCACGATGGCGTGTGGAATGGACCAGCACATCCCAAACAGACATCTTGGCATAGGTTTGCTCAAGTTGACGCTTAATCATTCCTTCAGGGTTCTTTTCTGGTCGGGAAGGCTCTTTGGCTGGTGGGTCAAAGGGTCAGAAGGCCCCGAGGCTGCAGCGTTGGAAGATTCTCCGACTTGGAGGTTTGGAGGTTGATAAACACGGCCGCTTCTGGTCAGATGATCAATCTGGCGGTACTTTGATTCCTCGCTCCATAAGTCCGCAAGGGCTTTACGCTTGTTTCCGATAGTTGTATCCTGCAGATTGGCAGCTAAATCAGCAATAACCAAGTCATCCCACAGATCTTCGGGTTTCCACTTTTCAGCCTCCATTACTATTTTGTTGACAGTCCATTCTTCGTTTCCCACTTTTATGTTGACCACCTCTGTGCTTGCCCACAAGTTTGTTCCAACCCCTGGTTCATCTTCTCATAAGTTCATCATAGCAACATCAGCGTCTTTTGGAAAAGTAACCGATGGTTCGGATTCAGTTCCATCTACAAGGTAGTCCATTGGGTCAAACCCATTGCTAGCGACTTCCTCTTCGCATCCAGGGAGATTCGGACACGGGGTGAGGTTCACATTGCTATACAAATTATTGATGACGAAATCATTAAAGTGAGAAAAATCTGGGCGGAGCGGAGCGAGTTCCGACCAATTGTAAGTCATCATTTCAGATGGATATCCTGACTGATATTCTCCACCAAATAGGGCTGGCAATAAGAAGGTATTCAAAGGATCATTCCAAGCCAAAAACTGGTACTCGTCTGGTGTTGGGTCCCATTCCCACTCAGGTATCTCTTGGAAAACTTGGTACTCTTCCCCTTGATTTTCAAATAGCTCATACAAAGAGTATCCATCAAGAGGATCGGCATGGATGTTTTGCCAGTCAACCTCCCATCCGGCCTCGAATAAAGGTTCATCATTTCTTTAGAAGTTGGCGGCTTCAAACTCTTTCCAGTCAGCAATCAATTCTCCCCATGTATCTTCCCATTCCCATATAGAACGAAAGGCAGTTTCTCCGGGAATTTCATCAACAGGCATTGGTTCGGTATCAGGGATAATGAACAGGGTAGGGTCAAACTCCGAGAGGCTTTGATTTTCGGCTAAGGTGATTTGGTTGATACGAAAGGGAGCGTTGTGTTGCGGTAGAGGGTTTGAGATGGTGTTTGGTTTATCTGCAGGTGGAGCATCGACAACCTTGTTGTCAATAAGGTTTTGGATTTCATGACGGAGGCGGATGCAGTTGTCGGTGGTATGGCCAGGCATTTGGTGGAAGTCATAGTAGACATTTTGGTTTAGGTTTAGTGGAATGGTTTGTGGTGGCGGAAGAGGTTTCAACACTCCGATTTCCGTGACTTTCTTAAGGAGAGTGGATTTGGGAGTGCTGAATTGGGTGAAGGTTCGGCTCTGGTATTTTGATTTTTTGGAGATTTGGTTGACTTCTACAGGTTTAGTGGATGAGGTTCCGGCCTGGTTGGTATTCCCAAAGAGAACGTTGCTGTTTTTCGAATATGCCCTTTTGAATTTTGACCCGGATCCTGACTCATTCTTCTCCAAAGTTCCATCCCGTAAAGCCTCCTCTACTGCCAGTCCAGAATCATAAAAGGTTTCAAAACTTGGAGCAGCCTGAGAAAGAACCATGTATGGAGCAAAAGAGCTTGGCAAGTTCTTGGTTATTATCTGTATCTGTTCTTTCAAATCAGGCTTATTCTGCATCTGGGCGGCCTTAGCCCTCCAACGCTTCGCAAAGTCAGCGAAGCTTTCATTCTCACTCATCTTAGTGCTCTCTATCTCCTTCGTGGTCATCTTCAGGTCGACGTTGAAGTCATACTGAGCTACAAAAGCTGTCCTGATGTCTTCCGAAGTCCATTTTTTGGATGGTTCGAGAGAGAGGAACCATTGCAGGGCTGGACCAGACAAGGACTCATGGAAGAGTTGGGCCATAGCTTCTTTTTCGATGCCGCACATAGTGAGGGATCCGACATATCCTCGAAGATGGGCCCTTGGATAGCTGGTTCCATCGAACTTTGCAAAGTCCACTCCTTTGAACTTTTCTGGTAGCTTGACATTCGGAAAGAGGCATAGCTTGCTCATGTCAATTTCTCCTTTTCCAAGTCGCTTAGTCTCTTGGACGGATTCCTCCAATTTGCCAATCTTATCCGTGAGAGCGGTCAGGTTGGGATCAGCTGCTGGTATCTCAACTTTGGGTCGTTCGAACTGCGGGGGAGTCTTTGTCAGGAGCTGGTCAGTGATTCCATGCATGCTTTCCATTAGCATGTTCATGTCATTTTTCATGGAAACCACGGTGGCTTTGAGTTGTGCGTCAACACCGGCAAGGGACTGTTTAAACTGAGCATCCATGTTAGCCATGTTCTGCCTGAATTCTTCTATTCCGTCTCCCTGATCAGTCATGGGTAAAGGATTTTCGGGCGGGATTGAGGCTACGAGTTCCTCTACCACGTGTTCTTCTAACAACGGTTGTTCCTCCTGTGCAACTTGGACTTCAAACAGTGGAGTTCCTTCCAGCGTGTCTACGTGAACTAATCTTTGGGACAGACGAAACCAATTGGGTACAGGCTCTTTTCTTCGCAGGCGATCAATGTTGACAGCACTGGCAACAAGTCAAAAGGGAGCAACTCATAACCGATCCGAATACTTACCCTACCTTCTACCCATCTCCTAGAAACAAGGCCTAGGACCTACCGTGGCTTGAGTCTCACTTAAGACGTTTGTACAGAAGATTTCTGATAATCCGGGTAGGTGCCGTCAGGCAGGTTAAATTCCGAACGGGTTGAAACCAGAGCCAATCTCCTTACCGTGACCATCCGAGACAGAGCAATGTGACTATCGGAATCCAGATACGCACGCGCTTAAGGCTAGACCCAAACCAAGGGAGCCGTTCGGGCACGGTAAACACTGGAGGTATCACAAACTCCATGGATTTAAGGTCTCCTAGACCATCCTAGTGGACCTACCGTGGCTTGAATCTCACTTAAGACGTTTGTACAGAAAATTTCCGATATCCGGGTAGGTGTCGTCAGGCAGGTTGAAATCCGAACGGGTCGGAACCAGAGCCGATCTGCTTACCATGACCATCCGAGACAGAGCAATGTGACCATCGGAATTCAGATACGCACGCGTTTAAGGCTAGACCCAAACCAAGTGAGCTGTTCGGGCACGGCAAACACCGGAGATATCACAAACTCCATGGATTTAAGGTCTCCTAGACCGACCGGAGGACCCTAAAGAATTCTAATGGAGCCTAATCCTCTAGCCCGCAAGATGCAATGATGCATGAATGATGTGTGTGTACAGGAATAAAAAGCACGTAAGCAGGATATAACACGTAAGTCCTAGCCACGGGTTCCTGTCCTAGTTGGGAAGGTTCTATGGCTATGTACAAATGCAAAGGCTGATTTTGGTCTCAAAAGGGTTCCCCGGACTAGAGCCAAGATGTACTACCCCATGCCAAGTGTATTGCAAGACAATGGTCGAACGACACGATGGCTCATCATAGTCGAGGGTTGCTAGGCATTCCGGGAGAGCTTGTCACCGGTAAACCGGGCAAGGTAGCCGAAACACGCTAGCGAGACTTGTGCAGTGCAAAGTGTACAGTATAAAAGAGCTTAATCTTCCGAAAAATATTTGAAAATTCCCCTTTCAAAAACACCTTTCAACCTTGGCCCTCTTGATCATCCAATACTTTTGTAAAAAAAAAGTATTGAATAAAGTTTCGATTCCCAGCAGAGTCGCCACTGTGGGCTCCCGTGCCTTTCTTTTGAAAGAGTCGCCACCCGGATTTTTGAGATGGATCATCCGAGAAACCGAGGAGTTGCTTACAAAAGACTTTCGGTCTAACGAAAATGTTGAGATTTTGGGTTCGGGGGCCACATTACGAATGGGGAAGGTTTTTCTTTATAAAGCACCACACTGGCCCGGTAAAACCGGTCTCTACTTAATGTTTTCAAAAGGGAGAATCTTCAATATCATTTAGAATATCAAACTCTTTAATAAAGCACCTAACGGGGAAGGGACATGGGAAATATATCACATTGACGTGCATGTGGTGCTGTCTGTACAGTCGTGATAAAATGACGCGAACAAATGGAATAAAAATCATCCAGTAAACTGTCTGGACCTCAGCCAGACTGTTCATGGCACCCTGAAATGCCGCGCGCGGCACCTCTTTAAAAAGCACCCCACTCGCCCAGTAAAACCGGTCACTACTTAATGTTTTCAAAAGGGGGAATTTTCAATATCATTTGGAATATCAACCTCTTTAATAAAGCACATAACGGGAAAGGGACATGGGAAATATATCACATTGACGTGCATGTGGTGCTGTCTATACAGTCATGATAAAATGACGTGAACAAATGGAATAAAAATCATCCAGTAAATTGTCTGGACCTCAGCCAGACTGTTCATGGCACCCTGAGATGCCGCGCGCGGCACCTCAATATGCCGTGCATGGTACCTGCTCTGCTGTCAGACTGTTGCATACTTTCAAAACATTATCTAGCTCATTATTTTCTCTGTGCGTCTTTTAGAAAACTCATCAGACACCTCATGGCAGTCAGATCACCCCAAAAATGTTATTGTTTTCTGAAAACAAGGTTTTAAAACAGTTTTAACATATTTGATCATTCAGGATGATCTAGAAAGCCTTTTTAAAGAGTCAAAACATGGCTTATAGATATGGTCTTATTTTGAAAGCAACAGAAACATTAAACAGCAGATACAGACAACCTCAACAGATGAAAACTCAGATCCAGACAGCCTACCTGCGATAATAGCGACATACACAGATGCCGTGCACTGAGGGTCAGGGTGCCGCGCGCCTGATCAACAGGCCGCGCGGTTTCCCAACCTCAGCACAGTACTATTTTTATTTTATAAAAATAGATTTCGAGTCAGGATCTAATCAAAAGGGATTAGACCAGCTGACAGAAGAATCCCCTCAGGACCAGATCGGAATCTAGTCCGAGAAAACTAGTTTTTATCTTTGGTTTCGAGGTTGATCAAGGGCTATTGATGTAACGATGTGGATGGATCGTCACGGATGTAAATGGAGGAGGTTGAATGGGACGAAGGGAGTGTGGGTGTGAGTGGAGGTTAGGTATTTTGGGTGATGGAGCTTTGAAGTTTATGAAAGATCAATTTCAATGATGAGAAGGGAGTGAGTGAAAGCACTTAAAGAATGTCTTTTGAGAATGACATTCTTTAAGACTTGGAAATGGAAGTGGAAGTAGGAAAGTTGGTGTAAAAACTAGAGAGAGAAATCTTATGAAGTGAGAATACCCAAAAGCAAATAGAGCCAAAAGAAAGGCCAAGAGGGGACTCAAAGGAAGGGCCCCTTCTCCTTGAGTGGAGGGGCCAATTTATAGGCAAACGCCAAGGATTTTGAATTTCAAATGGTGGAGGTATTTTCTGGGCGGGCCAGAAGTGCATTTTCGGCTGAGCCAGTGATCAGCTGTGGCTTAAACTGGCGTGGCCGACAGTTTTCTGAGCCAGTCAGCCTTTTTGCTCAAGGTACCTTGCGGTGCAATTTGACCGCGCACGGTTCCTTGAATTTCAAGGTGCCGTGCGCTCCAGTGCCACTCCGCACGGTACCTATTTCTTCGGTCCAGGGTCTTTTGGGCTCTTGTCTGGGTTTTATCTGGGCTTTTCAGGTTTTCTGGGTTTCTACGTTTACATGGGCTTAGGAAAATCCTTTTTGAAACTCGCAAAGATACCGTTTCCTTTATTTCATCATCGGGGCGGACAAAAACTCTCCGAGATCTGAATTCGGGTGTTTACACCCCCTAAGGTAGGTCACTACAAGAAAATTTGCAATGGGTGACGAATGAAAATCGTCACAAATTGCATGTTTTTCGTCACAAATAATATAGGTGACGATAAAAAATTTGTCGACTAAAGGTTGTCGAGGATTTTTACCTGGTGACGAAATCTATTTTTCGTCACCTATAGTGGCTTTTGATGACAAAATATTTCATCACCAAAAAGTGCATAATTGGTGACGAAATTTTTTTCCTTGCCTATTGTTCTATTTGATGATGAAATTTTTTGTCACCAATTATTCCTTTTGACGACGAGAAAATTCGTCACCAATATAAGAAATCGGTGACGAAATTTTTCATTGCAAAAGACGTTTTCATATGGGAAAAAAATCCTTCTTTCTTGCTCTTCCTGGGTTTCGAACCCGAGTATTTTGAGTTTTTCACACAAGTTCCGACCAACTGCACTACACACATTTTCCAGTAAATATTTGAAATATCTAATATATAACATATATGTTTAAGATGAAATATATATTTCAAATGTTATTTTAAACCTTTAAACATTAAAATTAGTAATTTTGATAAACATGAAAGTTGTAGGCAATTGAGTTATTGTTCAAACCCAATTTGAATGATCTTAATCGGAGTTTTTAGTAAAGAGTTATGTTCAAAATACATTTAGTGACAAAGCACAATTTATAAATTTTGTCACGAAAGGCACCCATTTGACAACGGAATATATTTTTCGTC
This sequence comes from Rhododendron molle, assembly GCA_025413875.1. NCBI lineage: Eukaryota > Viridiplantae > Streptophyta > Magnoliopsida > Ericales > Ericaceae > Rhododendron > Rhododendron molle. The sequence goes on along the minus strand of CM046388.1, from coordinate 31,620,202 downwards.
ATTGAAAGTGTTAAAATGGTGACGAAATTATTTTTTCGTTATCAAAGTTAAGCATTTCGTGACGAAAAAAATATTTCGTTACTAAATTGGTCATTCCTTTTGACGACGAAAAAATTCGTCACCAATATAAGAAATCGGTGATGAAATTTTTCATTGCAAAAGACGTTTTCATATGGGAAAAAAATCATTCTTTCTTGCTCTTCCTGGGTTTCGAACCCGAGTACTTTGAGTTTTTCACACAAGTTCCGACCAACTGCACTACACACACTTTCCAGTAAATATTTGAAATATCTAATATATAACATATATGTTTAACATGAAATATATATTTCGAATGTTATTTTAAACCTTTAAACATTAAAATTAGTAATTTTGATAAACATGAAAGTTATAGGTAATTGAGTTATTGTTCAAACCCAATTTGAATGATCTCAATCGGAGTTTTTAGTAAAGAGTTATGTTCAAAATACATTTAGTGACAAAGCACAATTCATAAATTTCGTCACGAAAGGCACTCATTTGACAACGGAATATATTTTTCGTCTCTGAAAGCGTTAAAATGGTGACGAAATTATTTTTTCGTCACCGAAGTTAAGCATTTCGCGACGGAAAAAATATTTCGTTACTAAATTGGTCTCATTTGGCAACAAAATATATTTTTTGTCACCAAATGATTATCTTTGGTGACGAAAAATAATCTCATCACCTTTTTTAAGCTTTCGGTGACGAAAAATGTATTTCGTTGCCAAATGGGTACCTTTGGTGACGAAAATATTTTTTTCGTCACTAAACAGGTATAATTGGTGACGAAATTATATCGTCACGGAAGTTGTCAAAATAGTGACGAATTTATTTTTTCGTCGCCAAATATACTCATTCAGTGACGAAATTAAATTTCGTCGCCGCCTTTTCGTCACCAATTTTCAATTTTCTTGTAGTGGGTACAATAACAAAGGGACAACCCCTTTAAATTCACACCTACTACACTTATACAACTTAAAAAAGCAACAAAGCAGGTTACATGGCTAACAGTAAATATACTCCTTACATGCAACTGGTACGAACCATTAACACATAAAGTTCAACCTAACAGTTAACAGGTACAAGCAGTTAGCAGCAAAAACAGTATCAATAGGCCATAACTGAATTGGTGCAGCAACATAATAGCATGAGAAAAACACCAATCAGCAACTAGCTGCTACCACTTTGGGGTTGCTTTCAAGTGTTGCATATGTTGATATATGCTCATCTTTTTGTCCTTTGTAATATATTCTCATCTTTTTTTTTTCAACTGTAAATAGAAACAGAGGACTGTGACAAAGAAGCAATCTCGTTGGCCAGTTGGGGCCATGGCTGAACGTTGCAGCCCGTATCTACCACTAGTCAATCGCAACCATCACCAAACATTGTTCAAATGCAAGCAACAACAGCTACGCCTCCACCAATTGTGACAAAAAAGTTTCCTCGCAACCGCGCTGGAGCCATGACTGCAACTTTACAACCATCACCTAGTCAATTGCCGCCATCACCGTTGATTGATCAAATGCAGCCACCAACAGCCAACAATCAACCATAGCCTCCAACAACTATGAGAAAGAAGCAATCCCGTTGGCCGATTGGAGCCATGGCTGAAACTTTGCAACTTGTGCCTACCACTAGTCAATTGCAGCAATCACCAAACATTGTACAAGCGCAACCAACAATAGCTACGACTCCACCAATTGTAACAAAAAAGTTAACTCGCAGCCGCGTTGGAGCCATGGCTGCAACTCTACAACCATCACTTAGTCAATTGCCGCAATTACCGGTCATTGATCAAATGCAGCCATCAACAGCCACCAATCAACCACAGCCTCCACCAATTGTGACACAAAAGGTTCCTCGCCGACCTACTGGAGCCATGGCTGGAACTTCACAACCATCACCTACCACTAGTCAAATGCTGCCATCACAATTCGTTGATCAATCGCAGCCACCAAAAGCCGCTAATCAACCACATGCTCCACCAAGTGTGACAACAGAGCTTCCTTGCAATCCCGCTGAAGCCATGGCTACAACTCCACAACCATCAGCTTTAACTAGTCAAATACCGCCATCACAATTTGTTGATCAAACGCAACCACCAACAGCTGCTAATCAACCACAAGGTCCACTAAGTTTGACGACCAAGCTTCCTCGTAACCCCGCTGGAGCCATGGCTGGAACTGCACAACCATCGCCTATTGTTAGTCAAGTGCAGCCACCACCAATCACTGATCAAATGCAGACACCACCACCAGTTGTGTCGAGTAAACGGTCTCGTTCGGTTGAATCCATGGCTGCATCGAGAGGAAGAGGCCCTTCTCGTCCCCATAAGGATTGGGGCACAGGAAAAAAGCTAGAAGTTGTGTTGGATAAGTATGATCTACCTATTGGCACCACAGCGGGTGTATTGCAAAGCCAACTAGGCATTTTAGCTCGAAAAAGTAACTTGGCACCCGTAACATACACTGATTGGAGGGCTCCATAACTAAATCCATACAAAGAACGTATATGGGACGAGGTTAAGGTAAAAAGTATAGTATTGTATTGTACTGGTTTAGTTCATAGTGTTAGTTGTACTGATATGCTTTCTCTTTTGAGATCTTATAACGCAGGCAAACACCAATGTGCCAGACGTTTACAAGCATAATTATTTGATGTCTGTTGGGAAAAAATGGAAGGATTGGAAAGATTACCTTAAAAGAAATTACTACGACATATATGAAATTGATGCAGAGCGAGTGGCAAATTGTCCCGATAGGGTGGATCCCAATCAGTGGAGGATTCTTGTTGCATTTTGGGGTGGTCAATTAGCAACTGTAATAAAATATGTGAATGGTTTGAGCTTTCTTTTTTATTAAACTGTTGTGTATATGCATATCTAATACTGCTTTTCCTTGAATAAGGAACGTAACACTAGAAACCTCGCAAATAGGGGGCCACAAGAAATGGGGCACACAAGTGGGAGAAAGGCCCATTGTTGAGTAAGAAATGAGGTAATTGAATAAAGCATATATATATGTGTGTGTGTGTTACCAAAGTTCTGTAAATAGATCTTACATATTAGAATGTTGCACTGAAAGTTTTTGTTCAATTTCATACTTATAAAGTTGGCAGCGGCAAAAGGAGGAGTGGAGCCAGACCGACTCGAGGTATTTCAGAAGACACACACAAAGAGGGATGGAAAACCAGTTGATGAAGCATCGAAAATAGCCATAGTACGTGTATCACATAATTGAATTGACGCAACTCATTCAGATTATTGTTAATGTCTAATGCATTTCTTCTATTTTAGGCTCGTATTGATGAAAGGATATCTCAAGTTCCCGTGTCCTTGCAATCCCCTACTTATAGAGAGAAGGTGTTCACAGATGTATTAGGACAAGATACGCGTGGACGTGGACGTACGTTTGGGTTGGGTCCCTGTCCAAGTCAGGCGTGGGGGATGAGGTTTACCCGTTCACAGGAGTTGCATGACCGAGATCAATTGCGTGCAGAGGTGCGAAAAGAAGTTCTAGCTGAGGTAGATGACAGACTTTCTCGCCTAGAGCGTAAGTGTGCTAGGTTCGAGGCGCATGCGAAAGACATTGGATACCCAATGCCTCCTTCTCCAGAAGATGATTCACCAATATCGCCTTCACATAATGGACAGGTTACTCTAGCTTATTGCTTCAAATAATGTATATTTGATTTCTTATTCACCAATAGTGCCTTCACCCTAATTTAAAAATCGCACGCATTTCTAAAAATGCCAAACATTATGGGATGGAGGGAGTAATTAATTTCTATATCTCTAAACCTTGTGCATCACATGTTCAATTCCTTCTTGATGATTCTATTGCATGTGTTTATGTTCCATCAGAATGGTTCTGGGCAGTCATGCAAAGAGGAACATGTTCTTGATGCCAACCGTCCTCAACAACAAAATGGCGATGATAGGAGTCGACCCCTTAGAGCTTGGATTGATGAGGAGGTGAGAGAACGTTTATCGTGGCTATTTTTTTGTTGGGAAGTGGTATAAGTAGCAAATTAATTAATCTGGATGCCTTAGATCTATCTTTCCAATACTTTCTTATCTAGAATAAGTTTAGAGAAAATATTTTTGGTAAACTTGTGCTTGTTCTTTGGATGGATTCCTTATGTGTGAGCTAGTGAATGTTGAGAACATTAGAGAAGTAGACATTTCCAGTTCTTTTGAGCTTGAATAAGTAAAACTTCTAAATTAGTGCCATACTCCGAGTTTGCCTGAATAACTAGACATTTCCAGCTCCAAATAGAAAACCGCTTACATGACATCATAGAGAATTGTTAGTAGTAAGTAGTGTTTTTGAAAATTTTGTTAGAGTACAAAAATACCAGTGGAGAAGGACAATATTTTATTGTCACTTGCTGATGCTACTTAATGACTAGAGAAGTTGCATGTATTTCTATTTTTGTAATCGGCATTGCGCGTATTTTTGTTGGCTTGTGTTTTGCATTAGATTTTCAAGTATTTGGGATGCTCCCCCTATGTTTCTGGGAAACAAAGTAATGGGTTTATGCTTTTATCGTACTTGGCCTTATTCGTGTCCAGGATCAACTATTACAAGCCAGCCTTGACCATGTCAACGTGTGCTTGGCAGCTGGTTCTGTTTTCTGTTTTCTTTTTCTAGTAAAGCTAAAACGTATGCGCATGCATAAGCTTTAAACATATTTCGCTGAGCTCATTCTTAGTTTATTCCATCTCCTTGGTACCATGAAACAGATTACTTAACTTAGATCTATCTTTCCAATAGTTTCTTATCTGGAATACGTTTGGAAAAAATATTTTTGGTAAACTTTTGCTTGTTCTTTGGATGGATTCCTTGTGTGTGAGTTAGTGAATGTTGAGAACATTAGAGAAGTAGACATTTCCAATTCTTTTGAGATTTGAATTAGTAAAACTTTTAGATTAGTGCCATACTCAGAGTTGCCTGAACAACATTTCCTGCTCCAAATAGAAAACCGCTTACATGACATCATAGAGAATTGTTAGTAGTAAGTAGTGTTTTTGAAAATTTAGTTAGAGTACAAAAATACCAATGGAGAAGGACAATATTTTATTGTCACTTGCTGATGCAACTTAATGTTTTGCTTGCTTGTTGCTTAGTACCGGTTGATGATCGATTTCGGACTTGATTAACATGTTGTCTACATTCATTGACTTCATACTTTTTCCTTTCCATTGTTGCATTTGCAGCTTATGTATGAGATGTAATTGAGCTGAGTGGAAATGTAGACATCTCCCAAACGGGGCATCGCCATAGAGTAGATCATCATTGTATTTGCTCGATTGATTGCTCGCTTCATAAACCAAGATCGTGGATACTTCCATGGCTAGAGGTATCGCCACACGATAGCGGTTATCATCAAAACAGAGTCGCCACCCGGTTTACTAAAACTAGGAAAATAAATAGAGATTCTGGATATGGAAGCCAAAAGTACAGTAAGGGGAAGGTGTTAGGCACCCCCGTCTGCCTAGCCGTGAGGCTAGCCCATAATCATTCAACATAAGACGTATAGATGCTTTATTCAACCATTACACGTAGTATGTTTTTATGCCTTAAACAGTAAATAAGGTGAGCAGAGGCTGTAAATAAATCATGCGTCAGAAAGCAGAACAAAACAAAGCTGTGCCAGCAGATCGATTACTCGGCCGGTGAATGGATGTCACGACTGAGTAATCAGGCTGGTTTAATGTACCGGCCGAGGCATCAAAGCCCCGGCTGGTGTTCTTCCTCACACCAGACAGAAAGTTTAACAGACAATCAAAACGCTAAGATTAAACATAAGTGCGATAAATAAACCAAACCAGAGGCCGTTGGGCCTTACCACCTTGATCCCTCAGTTGCTTGATTGCTTTGGATCGATGGGAATTGACTGATTGATTGCTTCTTGAACGAAACCTTAGGGTTAGGGTTTGAACTCCGGGGTTTGATCGCCGGATTGATGGGTGCCTTCGGGAGGTTAGGGCTTTTGTAGAGAGGGATTTTGTGAGTATTTCTGCAGAGTATCGTGAATTGAGAGTGTATGGATTTGATGAATTTCGTTGTATTTTGTCTCTCTTTTCGGAGGCCAAAGGCCTCTTTATATAGGCAAAGGGATGACACACTTCGTCCAATCAAAAGACACGATTACAATTGCAATATAATTCAAACTCTTTGACGTGATCTCTGAACGTGGCCCGAACGCATCGGAAATGAGGCGTAGTTGGATCAAACAAACGACAGAACATTCCAGAGTCTGGAAAAAGGTCGATTTGGAGGCCGAGTGAAGGATGTCGCGGCCGAGGAATGGATTGGGTGGCCGAGCCATTGATCTGGCGGCCAAGGTTTGGATCTCTCAGGCAGATTTGCTTAGCAACAGGTTACTCAAGTGAGGAATGGATGTTAAGGCCGTGAGATCGATGTTACGAACGACCGATGGATTCTTCTAGAACACTGTGCTTCTGTCTGAAAGGCTATTTGGCTCTGGATTGGGTCCTCTAAGTGGCTCAAAGTTCTTACCATAAGTCCAGGGGTTTCACAAAAAGGTAATCAGCAATCATCGAATCTGTATCATCATCGGGATGGCCCCAAGGTGGGAGTTGAAATAATCGTTAGGCCAAATTGGGGTGTCTATAGATGCCCCTCTTTGACTGAGCTCAGACGGATCGCGAGACATGTTTGAGTAAAAGTCAAAGCTATAAAAGCAACTCAATTTGGTCCAACCACTATTCCAAGGGTTTTTTTTTTGAAAAAGATTTTGTTATGGTCGGGCCGGGAGGCTGCCTACGTATTCCACAGGGGAAATTCAGACCAACCGTAGTCCTGGGGGGCAATAAAAAAGAAAAAGTTTGGAGGGTTAGAGACAGAAGACGTACCTTCGGGCTTTAAAAGCCATAGTGCAACGTACTTGGGTAATGCCAGGGTTTTGGCGGAAAGTAGTTGAAGGAGCGTGGGGCTGCCGGGGAAGTTTTTGCGGAGAGTTACCTAAGCATTTTGGGGTAGACCAGTACACGACAGGTGTGTTTGCTTTTCTTGATCATCCGTACTTTAACTGAGAGAAGCTCGGTAGAGTAGCCTATCCTTGTGAATGAGCTCGAAGGAATTGATGTAATTGGGGTGGAATCCAAGCTATCTGTTGGGGATGAATTGGATGCCAGTTTTGAGATTATAAGGTGGCGCGAGGCCAGTAACTGGAGCACTGGGCGTTTGAATGAAGGAACCGAGGCATGGAGCCGGTTGCAATCATGAGGCAAGAGCCTGAGGGATGGAACCGAAGCGTGGAGCTGGTTGTATTCTGATGGTCTGTGCACGGAGCTTTCTCATCATAAAATTTGGCGTAGAGCCAAGCGATCGAGGTTCTAGACCGATCAATAAAACCGCGGCGTAAAGCCGGTGGATTGCAAGTTTGACCTGCAGGTGAGAAATGGATGCAAAACATAGTATATGTGTATGATAATGTTAGATGTAAGTAGATATAGTGATAGTGATGGTTATGCAGACTCAATGTGTTTGATGCAATATGTGTAGGGGCCCGTGCGTGTGTGTTTGATATAAACTTAGAGCTTCTTTCAAGTTTCGGACTTGAGCACTCAGAGCGTAGAGCTCGAGCATTCGGACGGCAGAATCCGAGCGTTCAAAGTACATGCTTTGAGCATCCAGTACGCTGTGGTTGGGCGTTCGAAGAGCTTCGAGCATTCAAAATGTTGGATTTTGAGCGTTCAGGCGTAGAGCCTGAGAATTGTCTTGATTGGAGCGGCATAGAGCCTGCTGAGATAGCTGTTATGGCTTTGAGCCAGTTGAAGTGGTTACGGCTTTGAGCCAGTTGAGATAGTTACTGCATAGAGCCAGTTGAGATGGTTACGGCATAGAGCCAGTTGAGAGGTGGGCTTAGAGCCGCTGAGTCGATAACAGGTGTAGAGCCGTCAGAGATAGTGGGCTTCGAGCTGCTGAGTTTGATGATCGTTGATTGGGGCGGCGTAGAGCCTGTAGGGATAATTATGGCATTGAGCCAGTTGAGCGAGCGTAGAGCTGCTGATAGTGAATACAGGCATAGAGCCGTTGAAATAATGGGCTTCGAGCCGCTGAATCAAAAATAGGCGTAGAGCCGCTGAGGTAATGGGCTTAGAGCCATTGGATGGCTTGAACACGGGCTTTGAGCCGCTTGATTTGGCGAACATGGGCGTTGAGCCGCTTGATTTGGCAAACATGGGCGTTGAGCCGCTGAGACAATAGGCAAGAAGCCTGTTTTGAAAATGGGCTTTAGAGCTGCTGATGATAGATAATAGGCGTGGAGCCACTGAGTTAGTTGGCGTCGAGCCTGTTAAATAGCTTGATGAGCTTTGGTCAGCAGTTTGTGGAGAGAGAGCCTCCTTGTGCTTGGGTGTGCCCCCAAGGTTAGTTCTGATCATATTGTATTGGTCATGGACCCAGAATCTCATAATGGCTTGATTTGGCGCACTGAGCAAAATCCACTGGGGGTTGAAGGAAATTGATTGGAGGGCCACGAGATCGATCTCTTGGCCGAATGATTGATGCCTTGGCCGAGTTATAAATTTGTCGGCCGTTTAATTCCAGAGTGTTATAAAAGCCGAGCCTTCGGCATTTTATTTTCATTTTCCTCCTCTTCTTGTTTCTCTTCCTTGCCGAGGGGTTCTCCGGGGACCGTGCCGCCTGTCTTTGCCGAGTTCGGGCCATGGATGACGTGCAGTCAGCGATCGCAGAGGGAGTCCGTGATGTTTTCGGTCTTGTCTTGCTGCTTGATTAGGGACCCTTACATGGGTGGCTTGCTTCCGTGATGTGGAACTCCTGGGGTAGCGTCTATACGCGGTATGGTGATTTTTCTGGGCTGCATGATGTCTCTTCTGCACCGCAGCGCTTCTTTGGTACACATCGACCCGGGGTATCCTTTCTTTTTTTGCAGCGGGTCTCTGACGTTCGGACCGTCAGAGGGTTCGACATCCTCTTCTCCTTCTTTTATTTTCCTGCATAGGTTAGTTTGACAAGAAATCGATGTATAGCTTTGTTTAGGAAATGTGGGATGATTCACCTTGTGATGTAAAAAGCTTTTGTTATATGAAACAAAATCTTTTGCTCTGCTATATGATTGTATATGCTGTTGAATGTATATGATGAAATTGATATTTTGTTGAAAACCCAGTGAAATGGACAGAACCGTGGAAGGGTTGTGGAAAACAGTCGATTTAGAAGAGAGGAATTGTGTTCTACTATTGAGGAATTTGCAGCTATCATGGGTCATTTGGATAGAGAAGGTCTCATTGTTCCTAACCCTTTGTTTAATCGGGGCAATCTCTTGACGGATTTGCTCCAAATTCAGAAACATGAAGTTAGGTTTTTCATGGCAAATGGAAGGTTGGAAACCTTACAGCTTGTTTAGCGCTTTGGTACCACTGAAGCTCATCGTCAAATTCCTCAATAGAAAGCGTGCTTCCATGCACTGTGCATCTGTCTTCTCCATTACTACTTGCTTGGACCTTCCTCTGGCCATGCTGATTCTATGCTGCTTGACTTTGCTCAACAGATGGGAAACCGTGTAGGTTTTGCTGGTTTAGTGTTGGCAGAGACCTTGATAGGCCTGGACATGGTAAAGGGTAGTCCTACAGCCCAGTTTTCAGGCAGCCCTTTGTTACTACAGGTTCGCTCTTTTACCTGTTTTCTTTTGCCAAGTTTATCTTTCCACTCGTCACTCTTTTGTTTTGACTCAGGTGTTTCTCACGACTCGCAACTTTCCCTTATTTCCTATAGGTATGGCTTTATGAGAAGTTGAGGGTGTGGGATGTGACAGAGCGGTTACCCTATAATTCAGATCACTGCACGGAGCGTCATGTAATCAGACAGTTTCCCACTGAAGCTGCTTGGAAAGCATGGATGGAAACTCGAAAGGGGAGTCGGATCCAATGGGTTTTGCCCTTGGTATGGTGTAAAGAGTATGACTGCAAGCACCATGAACCATTTTGGTGTAGCAGTGATTGGCATCACTCAAGTTACCTTTTATTTCCCTGCTCGTTTCCAGAGGCAATTTGGGGCTGAACAGGTCAAAGTTTTGGGTGACCCAGAGTATGCTGTTTCTAAGGTTCATGATGCCAACCTTCGTCGCAATGTGCTTCGCTTATGGCCAAATCGAGTAATGCAAGAGGTTGCCAAAAACTTTGCTGACAAGCTATCGGGTTCGTATAAGCGTTGGTTAGAGAAAAACCTCTTGAAGGACAAAAGTGCAAAGAGAAGGAAGACCTAGAGATTGCCATTTTGCTTACGCTTTTTGAAAGATTTGTTTGATTCTAGTTTTCATAGATTGAGTCGTGTTTGAGCTTGCTTTTTCCTTTTTCCTTGGAAATAATAAACATTTGGTTGTTTGAAAATGTTGTTGCCATGGTTTGACCATTAACATGCCTTAGGATAGACCTGGAAATTTTTGGAAGTGCTGATAACAGCAGTGGCCGAATCTCGATCTAAAGACTGCCTACGTATCCCGTGTAGGGAATCAGGCCGTAAACGTAGTTCCAACAGAGTTTGTTTGTTTTAGTTAGGGTTCACTTGAGTATTTTCCTCTCCTTTTATGCTCTTAATTTTGCCTAAATCGCCCTTCCGGGTTTTCAGTCTAGCGAGCGCTTTTATTTATGCCTTAGTTTTTGCCTAAGCCGCCCTTGCGGGTTTTCGACCTAGCAGGCTTGCTCTAATTTTTGCTTGGGTCTGCCCACCCTTGTGGTTTTCAGCCCAACGAGCATCTCTCAGGGGTAATACTTCCTCAGCTTGTAAATGTTGACTGGCGTTGCGAACTCCATTCCATCCAAATCTACAATGTAGGCTGCTCCTCCAGATAGTATGCGCTTGACAAGGTAGGGGCCTCCCTAGTTTGGTCTAAACTTGCCCCTTGGGTCAGAAACATGGCGACGGATGGCCTTGAGCACCATATCCCCCACTTTGACGTCCCTTGGTTTCACTTTCTTGTTGAATGCTCGTGCGATACGACGTTGATACCCTTGCACATGGTATAGTGCCCTTAGTCTTCTTTCATCTAGCAGTGCTAACTCATCGTAGCAGTCTTGAACCCAATCCTCTTCGATCATTCAAGTTTTGGCTAGTACCCTTAGCGAGGGCAACTCCAATTCGATAGGCAAAACAGCTTCCATTCCGTAGACCAGGGAGTAAGGGATAGCCCCAGTTGAAGCCCTTTCAGTTGTTCGGTAACCCCATAATGCTAAAGGCAGCATTTCTGGCCAGTCTGTGTAAGTGTCGGTGGTCTTTCGCAAGATCCTCTTGATGTTCTTGTTTGCAGCCTCAACTGCTGCATTGGTTTGAGGTTGATAAGTAGATGACCGATGATTCTGTATCCCAAATTCAGCGAAGAGCTTCTTTGTTACCCCTTTGAAGTGTGATCCGTTGTCGCAGATGAACTCGTGAGGTACACCATACCGGTAGATGATATTGGTGCGGACAAACTTGGCCACATGGGTGGCTTTGAGGGTAGCATAGGAAGCTACCTCTACCCATTTAGTGAAGTAGTCGATGGCCACTAGAATGAACTGGTGCTTGTACTTTCCCTTTGGATTTATGCTCCCAATGACGTCTATCCCCCAGGTGGAGAATGGCCAAGGGGATGTCATGCTATATAGTTTTGTAGGGGGTATACGCATGCGATCAGCATGAGTCTGGCACTTGAAACATCGACGGACATAGTCAGCATAGTCAGCCTCTATGGTAGTCCAGTAATATCCTTGACGCAGGATTTTCTTTGCCATTGTTGCCCCATTCATGTGTGGCCCGCAGATTCCTTCATGTATTTCCTCCATGATCTTACGACTTTCCTCTGTCATAACACAAAGCTGGTTGGGACCTAGATGCGCTCTTCGATACAACGCTCCTCCACAGGTTACGAATCGAGTGGCACATTTTCGTAGAGCCACCTTGTCCTTTGAAGTAGCTTCAGGAGGGTACTCGCTTTCTTCCTAGAATTTCTTCACGTCTTCACCAGGGCTTACCATCATCTTCACCTTCCTCAATGAAAGTGCACTCGCATGCTGGTTTGACCTTCTGCTTGATCATAAGGGGTCGCATTGTGAATCCCAAGGGTATTTCGACCATGGAGGCCAGTGTTTCTAATGCATCTGTAAATCTATTGCTCTCTCTGGGAGTGTGCGTGAAGATGACTGAGTTGAATTGTGGAATCAAGTCCTCCAGCACGGAGTGATATAGCTTTAGTGTATCCTCTTTGACCTTCTAGTCTCCTCTTGCTTGGGATACTACTAGGTTTGAATATCCAGTGACATCTACCCTCCTTGCCCTTAGCTCCAGGGCTGCCCTCATTCTAGCGATGCAAGCTTCGTACTCAGCTTGGTTATTGGTGACTTCAAACCTCAGTTTATATGACAAAGGGATATGAGAGTCGTTTGGGGAAACTAGCAATACCCTTATACCATATCCACATTGGTTTGATGCTCCATCGAAATAGAGCTACCAGGTGTTGTCTAGGAGACACAAGATGTCTTCGTCAGGGAACATGAAGTCTTCTGTGTCGGCCTCTGTCACGGGGTGATCTGCCAGGAATTCTGCCACAGCCCTTCCTTTCACTGATTTCCTTGTCATGTATTTGAGATCGAATTCTGCGAGCAACAGTAACCACCTAGCCAGCCTTCCAATAAGTGCTGGCTTCTCGAAAAGATATTTGATTGGGTTTAGGCGAGAAACCAGCACTATCGGATGTGCCAATAGGTAATGCCTTAGTTTCGTCGTGGCCCATACAAGCCCCCAGCAGGTTTTCTCGAGGGGAGTGTACCTTACTTCGTAGTCCATCATCTTTTTACTGAGGTAGTATATGGCGCACTCTACTTTGGCGTCATTTTCTTGTGCTAGCATGCATCCCATGGACATGTCTGTCACTGAGAGGTACAAAATCAATGGCTTCCCAGGAATGGGTGGTGACAACACAGGTGGGTTTTGAAGATACTCTTTGATTGCCTCGAAAGCTTGCTGATAGTTGTAGACACCCCAATTTGGACAATTCGAATTTCCTTGGTTCGTGGTTCGGAGGCTCCCCGATGATGAAAATTGGATTAAACAAGTCTTGGACCGAAAGAACAATGCTCCTTGAAGGACTTTAAAAGGGAAAATAAAATGTCAAAATCAGTCCCAAGCGCTCCAAACCATTTTCAAAAGCTGGGATTTGACAAACTCTCGAGCGCTCGAGAGTAAATTCCCAAGCGCTCGAAAGTGCTCTCGAGCGCTCGAGACTTTTGTACTGCCCAATGGATGTTGGAGCTGCCCCACTATCCATGCAGCCATCATTGCAGCCGTTTGAACGGGTCTTAGACTTGGACCTCACTCAAACTCAATCAGAGATCAGTCAGAGCTGAGATTTCATTTTGATTTCAAATAATATTTCCCAATATGAAACCATGTGCTATGTATTGCCTATATAAGACCCCTTCTTCAGCTAAAACAGAGGACGAACTCTCTCTCACTAGATCTCTTCTCTGATAGTAAAAAGCAGAAAAACCAGCTCTCACTCTTTTGCAAGCAAAAATCCCCATTTTCAAAGGCAAAAACAAGCCAAAAACCCAAGGTATCAAGGAGATGGAAGGGATTCTGATCATCTCCAGCTCCTGATCTTCTGAAGCTTCCATCCCTTTTCCATCTTCCAAACCCTTCTTTCAAGGAGCAAGGTTCCGAGTAAAAAGGTAAAAAGCTTCACACTTTAGTGTCAACAAAAGCAAGACTGTTTCTTCCCTTCTGAGGGAGGCTTCCCAGCTCACTCCAGTCCTCAATATTGGAAGTGTGAAGGGAGAGCCTTAGTGTTAAAACAAGAGCAAAGGATCACGAGTGTTTTCCATGCATGCAGTACTGGCAACACTCCCGAGCGCTCGGGACTACTCTAGAGCGCTCGAGAGTGGCTCCAGACCAATTTTCCTTCTTTCAAGCGTTTACATGAACATGCATGAAGAGTAGGATGTATTTTCAAACATTTCAACTTACTTCAAGTACATTGGTGTAGATGATCTTCTGTTGAAAAAAACGAATAAGGGAAAACCATTTTACTTAAAAAACATGCAAAAGGGTTTAACCTTGGATTTGAAAAGAGAAATCTTTTTCATACCTCAGAAACACAAGGTCCAGTACACCACTGTACTACAAAGAGTACATCAGTGGGATGAAGGCAGTCTTGGAGTGTAGAACACTCTCAAGCGCTCGGGAACACTCCCAAGCGCTTGAGAGTGTCTGCATGAAGCTCTAACCTATTTTTCCTTCATCCATATACTGCCTCTGCATGTCCATCAATGTACCTCTTTTTGCTCTTAAAAATACAAAACTGTTTTCCAGAAAGGTGGTAATGCATGGTTTAGAAGAATGGGATCTCATCCCATTCTGCTAAGTCCTCTGTGAGCTTGGGACATGATTAATGTTATTTTAGTTCATGTTTTCAGTACTATATTCTATTGTGTTCTGTTGTATTAACGCTATTTGCAGGTTGGGCATGCAATACTCCGGAGCGCTCGGGAGTGCTTCCGAACGCTCGAGAGTGAGATTAATCACAGGATTTTTCAGTCTCCAGCAATTTGCACTCCATTCCCACTTTTTTCATTTATTCATTGTACATATGCACATGCATGCACTACTGTAGTGGATATATCTCCGAATAAATGCTAGCTGTTTAATGAAATAAAATCCTTTGAAAAATCCCACAAGTGTCTAGTAGAGACCGATTTCAAATCGGGCGAGGGGGGTGCCGTGAAACCCTTCCCCCCTCGTAACATGGCTTCCGAACCCTTTTTTTCAAATCTCTGGTTTTCAAATTCAATCAATCAATTTTCAATCAAAATGGTTTCTCGGGTGGCGAACCATAAAATCCGGGTGGCGACTCTTCAAATTTTTCAACTCGATTCTAAAACGTGGCGTTTCTTTTCGGGCCGCCCGAAACCACCCGGGGCTGTGGTAGCCCACAGTGGCGACTCTGCTAGGTTGTGTTTAATTGATACTTTAGAAAAAAAT
The DNA here is from genome assembly GCA_025413875.1 of Rhododendron molle. Classification (NCBI taxonomy): domain Eukaryota; kingdom Viridiplantae; phylum Streptophyta; class Magnoliopsida; order Ericales; family Ericaceae; genus Rhododendron; species Rhododendron molle. The sequence continues at coordinate 31,605,176 of CM046388.1, read as the reverse complement.
TGGAATGTTGATAAAATGCCCCAATTTCCTTAAGTATTAATTAAATTAGTGAGCCAAGCTTGAAAAACGTTTGTGGGATTTATAATGGATTTTATTTTAACTTTTATTTCTTGTATATATATCTTGTGCAGCCCCGCTGTTGTGTTTCGGCAATCTTGCCCGGCTTGCCGGTGACAAGGAATCCCGGAATGCTCAGCAACCCTCGACCGTGATGAGTCATCCCTACCGTTTGTACCATTATTGGGTGTACGCTCAATAACGGGAGGTATACTTTGACTCTAGTCCGGGGGACCCACTTCAAGCCAAAACCAGCCTTTGTACATGTGTAGCAAACCATAGAACCTTTCAAATTAGGACAGGAGCCTACAGAGTAGGGCTATGTGCTATAATCTGTTAACGCTGCATTGCATCTTGCATCATCATCATGCTGTCAGCCACGATTCTCGAGACTCGCTCGCACAGTCTTCGGAAGGTTGCCAAGACCCGATGAAGAGTCACGCACCCTAATGCGTGTTGATAAATCTCATTAGTCTTCCAACCCGAACCTAGAAGAAACTAAGATTCTGCTAAGTCCTTGACTAAGCATTTGATCGGGATTTAACCAAAAGAAAGTAATGATAGGGGAGCAGAACATTGTGATGCCAACACCATCCAGGCTAAAAGCAAGTGTACCGCGTATGCCACTTCGGTTATCACATCACATTGTTCACCTCGAGTCATTCCGAACCAATGGTCAAATTGTCGATGGAATATCAGCCAAATATTTAGCTTATTTTTAGCATCTTTTGGGCATCGACTGTTCCTAAATGAAGATACACCCCAAAAATCCGAGGATTGAGGCAACCTCCCGCAAGTCAATCGTTTTTGAAAAATCGGAGTCGATAACGTGACGATGAGACACTCATTTTCTAAAATCATGCACAAATTTCATAAAAATGCAAGCAGGAACCGCGTCTGAGCTTAAGTTTTTGGCTTTGCTGTCAGTTCTGAGCAATTGGGCCGAGAAAGAAGAACATCATACCCGGCCCTTGGGACAGAGATTGGAACGGCTCCAACTACAAGCAGACTCCGTCAGTGCATCAGATTTGGGAGCGGAAATGGATCTATTGATCGGAGGCTTGAACCCGAACGCAGGCAACCCAAACCCGAACCCAAGCGGAGGCAACCCAAATCCGAATCCCAATCCAAACACTAACCCAAACGGAGGCAACCTTAACCTGAATCCAAGCGGAGGCGAGCCAAATCCGAACCCAAATCCCGTTCCTAATCCCCGTCCAAACCCTAACCCAAACCCGGGAAATCTGAACGGAGAAATGGCTCAGATCAGAGAAGATATTCAACGCCTGGGCGAACGTATTGATAACCAAATTGCCCAACTCATGATGATAATCACTGGAGTTGCACGACGCCTTCCACCACAGACCCAGAATCCGGTACCTAACCCAATTCCTATCCCAAACCCAATTCCTATCCCAAACCCAAATCCAAATCCCAACCTAAACTTCAACCCTAACCCTAACCCGAATCCAAACCAAGAGCAGCTGGTCTTTGATTTGGAAACCCCGCAGAATCCCGAGATGGCAGCAGTATTAGCGAAGCTCACCCAACTGGAGGAATCTGTTGCAAGAAATGAGAAGATAGCGTCGACTGGCTTTGACATCAATAAGCTTTGCCTGTTTCCTAATGCAAAGCTTCCAAAAAAGTTCAGGCCAATTGATTTTGCTAAGTTTGATGGAACAGGAGACCCAAAGGCACACTTGACGGGATACATTGGAGCACTTTCCATGTGGGGAGTCGAAAAGGATGCTATGGCACAGATGTTCTCACAGACTTTGGTGGGTCATGCTCTGCATTGGTTTACTTCACTGGATGAAAGAAAGAAGCGTTCTTGGGAGGATATATGCGCAGCTTTTGTGGCGCAGTACGATTACAACATTCAGTTGGAGGTGACCACCCGTGAATTGGAGTCAACAAAGATGGAAGCAAAAAATGCCTTTGCCGATTTCGTGAAAAGATGGAGTGCTAAGGCAGCACAGATGAAGGATAGACCGAGTGACAGGGATCAAATCCGGATGATTGCCCGTAACCTTCAACCCACTCTGGCAAGACACATGGTTATGACCCAAGCATGCTCAGACTTTAAAACATTGTTCGACACAGGCTTAGCCGTCGAAGAAGCAGTTCAGTTGGGGATCCTTGACAAGCCCGAACCCGCTCCTAAGCCCAAGAAGGTATACTCCGGAAATAGCAGCAACCTATTCGGCAACGCCAACTGCACCAACCTTCCCAACGCCTCCACAAATACAACCCAAGCCGAACCGGTGAACCAGATAGCCACCCAAACCAGTCAACCGCGTACCCAGCCCTACACTTTTGCTCAGTTCTCAACACCACTCTCCGCTGTGCTCGAGAAATTGGTCGAAAGCGGCACCCTCAAGCCACTTATCCCTACTCCCTTACCTCAAAAACTACCCGCATCCCACAATCCTAACGCGTACTGTGCCTATCACCAGAATGTGGGCCACCTAACCGACAACTGCTTCCATCTCTGCCATGCAATCCAAGACTTGATAGACAACAAAACTCTCCCTATGCCACCACAGAAACCAAACACCGTCTCAAATCCACTCCCAAAGCATTCCAACGCCCGCACCAACCTCATCTCCATAAGCCAACCTTTTAACCCTAGCCTTTACATCATTCCTGATACCCAACCCAAGCCAGCCATCGAGTTTCCAGTTGAGGATACGGTCTGCGCGCTTGAGACCGTGGAATGGGACTTTCAGGTAAGGTGGGAAGATCTGGTGCAAGATTTCCTGGCGGTGGAAGACAGGGCTTTTATTATTGGAACATGGCCTGTGGCACCTAACCCTAGCCAAGTTGAGGAATTGGAACATGGAGAATGGAGGCAGGACTGGGATGAGATCATGGCTGATCCGTTGGATGGATATTCTCTGTTTGCGCTGTTCATGGAGCTCGAACCTGTCAAGGAGGAAGATGAATAGGAATGGGAGCCCGAACCCAACGGATGGCACTGGATGGATGATTCTGACCCCCTAGACGAAACATCATTGGCATACCTTTTTCAAGAAGAAGAGATAGTGGAAGAAATGGATCTGATGAATCCCCGTATGTTATCAGGGCTCAACGCTAGGACCATTGTCAACCTTACTCGAGACTCCGATGTTCTGGAACGTTCCACGGATTATCTTTTCTTCCCACAGGAATTCATCGTCGAAGAGTTCTCTTCCAAACCAGTAGTTCAAATCCCTGATGAGCCCAGCATCTGCGTGTTGGATCCAGAAGATCTGTGGGGAAAGTCTGAATTGGTAAATGTGTGGATGAATGGTGAGGAGCTGACCGTCAACAAGGCCATGTTGGATGAAGGATCTCTGCAGATTAGCAATGACAACAGGAGCAACAATGCCAATTTCTGGAATTCTCTGGAGGAGGATAGCATTTGGCATGCTTTGGAAATGGAAACTCTCAACGAGACTTTGGAGAAGACAGCAATTGACAAGGGGAAGCGTAAGGCAGATGATTACGACTTAGACTTCTCTGATTTCTGGGAAGATACCTGGTGGGAGCCAATCCCCAAAACAGTTAGTAACCTTACCAGAAGTGGAAGGGTCTACCAGCCTACCAACATCCAACAGGGTAGCTCATCCCGAGCCCCTCCACCGCAGCAGAATACCCCTGTCAACCCCACAAGCCTGATCATCCCCACCCCTCAAGCTCCACAAAATAACCCTCCTAGCTCCACTAAAACTAACCCACCTACCCAGCCCAAATTGTCCATTGACCTCAACTCACTCCCTGAACCTGATCCGGAAGCCTCCACTGATCCTATTATCCGTCAACTCCAAGAAACCCCCGCCTGCATGTCTATGTGGGGAGTGTTAGCTGCCTCTCGCGAGCACCGCCGTAGGCTGGTCAACACCCTTTCCAGGCTTGAGGTTCCCTCTGACATCGCTCCAGAAGCTCTTATTGCCCTTATAACCCCAAACCTCGCCCAGCATACATTGTCCTTCACCGAGAAAGATTTGCCGCCTGAAGGAGCTGACCATAACAAACCCCTTCACATCACCATGAAGTGCCTGGGAAAGTGGGTCCCAGCGATCCTTGTTGATAATGGCTCCGCCATTAACGTGTGTCCACTCCGCACTGCTTATTGCTTGGGCCTTAAGAACAAGGACTTCACACCATCGAACTTGGGCGTTCGTGCTTATGACAATACTCGTTGAGATGTTTTGGGGACAATCAACTTGGAGTTGGCAACTGACAAGTTCAAAACCACCGTCGAATTCTGTGTGCTGGAAATACCCGCATCTTTCAATCTCCTGTTGGGAAGGCCTTGGCTACATCGGCCGGATGTTATGGGTGTGCCATCAACACTGCATCAAAAACTCATCCTGGGTTTGGAATCCGGAACTTTTATCATCTATGGAGACTCAGGTATCCGTCCGCACGCTGAGGACAATTCCCCGCTGCTTGAGATTATGCATGGAGAGGAAGATGTTGCCATGGGAGGTTTTGCGGTTATGACCTCGAAAGTGTGCACCATTCGGGCCGAGGACGGTTTCCTGGTGAGTTCCGCAGCGTTGGAAATTATGAAACGAATGAAATATCTGCCGGGTATGGGCTTGGGACTTTATGCTCAAGGTGTCCCCGAATTCCCTGACTTTCCTGGAAATAATGAGCGTTTTGGTCTGGGATATGAGGCCAAGAAGGGTGATTCAGCAAAGAAATGGCGCAATCGTGCCCAGGCCCGTGCAACGGAGATGAAATCAAAGGAGAAGGAGCCGCTATACCAAGGAGAACCTGAGCCCTTTGTGGACCTTGAAACGAACATGAAGTATCCTGGCTTCGAAATCTTTGCCAATGATACCTGGGAAAGTGACGAAGAAGTTGCAAAGGTGGAAGAGTTGTCTGAGGCACTCGACTGGTTGGAAGCTTTTGGTTTGGGCAGTCTCCAACTCCTGTTTGAGGGCGAGGATCCAGAGGGTATGATGCAAGACCCTGTTGTGCTGATGCTTGGAAATGAAGAAGAAATTGAAGATCCTTCTGTACTCATTGTGGAGGCTGTAGGCGTTTATGATAATTGCACTTTCATTCCACATGTAACTCGCACTCACAGCACCTGCACTGAGTTCGAGTCTGAGTCCGACACTGACTTGTCGTCTAGCACAAAGTCAGAGTTTGTGCCCATCGGCCCTCCACTTCGTAGCTTTTACTTCGAATTCGAGTCAACCGCTGTATTCCGTCCGATGAACTGGTTAATGAAATGAATGACGTTTTCGCTTACTTGCCGATTTTTGAAATAAATTGTTTGGATCCCGACGATGAAGGAATGGGTCTCGATGGGGACATTCCCAAGGAGATCCGTTCCCTCATCGATCGCGAAAATGAAAGGCATGCTCAGCCTTTAAAAGAAGAAATAATCTCAATAAACTTGGGTGACGAGGACAACCCTCGATTGGTTCAGGTAGGTTCCGGGCTGTCTCCCATTGAGCTTCAAGAGCTCACCGATTTACTAAAGGAATTCAAAGAGGTTTTCGCTTGGTCCCATGCAGACATGCCCGGAATCGACCCGGAGATAGTCGAGCACAGAATCCCTCTCTATCCTGATGCCAAACCCGTGAAGCAAAAACTGAGAAAAATGCGGCCTGATTGGGTATTAAAAATAAAAGAAGAGTTCACAAAACAAATCGACGCCGGTTTTCTAATTGTAACAGAGTACCCCACGTGGGTAGCCAACATTGTTCCTGTCCCCAAAAAGGACGGAAAAATCAGAGTGTGTGTCGATTTCAGGGATTTGAACAAAGCAAGCCCTAAGGACGATTTTCCATTGCCGCATATAGATGTACTCGTTGATAATACTGCAGGGCACGCTCTACTTTCCTTCATGGATGGCTTCTCGGGGTACAATCAGATTCTCCTAGCTCCGGAAGACAGGGAAAAGACCACATTCATCACCGAGTGGGGGACATATTGTTATCGGGTTATGCCATTTGGATTGAAAAACGCCGGTCCAACGTATCAGAGGGGTGCCACCACACTGTTGCACGACATGATTCACAAGGAGGTCGAGGTTTACGTTGATGACATGATAGTGAAGGGAAAGGAAAGGAAAGACCATCTCCCGGCGTTGAGAAAGTTCTTTGAGAGGATTCGAAAGTACAGAATGCGACTCAATCCGCAGAAGTGCACGTTTGGGGTCACGGCAGGAAATATGCTTGGATTCATGATCACTGTAGAGACCCGAATAATTTTAATTTTTGAAATACTTATTAAATGCCTAATTGAGAAATTTTGGATTAATTGGTGCATATTTGAATTGAGGACTTAAATGAATGAATTGAGGTTCGAAGGAGTAAATGTGTGATTTGTCTTTGAGGTGATATATATATATGGTGGATGTGTTTGTAGGAGATAAAAGCATCTCCAAATTTCTCTCCCTCTCACGCCGTTCTTTTTTTTCTCTCTCCACCGATCTCTCTCTCTCTCTCATCTTCTTTCACTCAAAACTCTACCACACAACCCAAAATCTTCAAGAAACATCCTCAATCATGCCTTCCATTCGTGTTCCTAAGCTTGGAAACCTTTGGGTTGAGTTCGAATCGGAGTTTCGAGGTTCGTAAGGCTAGGGCTCGTCCAATAACGCGTAAATATCGACCATTGTTGTGAGGTAGGAACTTCTTGACTTTTTTTATATGTTTACTTGTTGTTTTGATGTGGAATTTGGGCTGTTGATGGCTGGATTTGGTTGTGGTTCGTATGCTGAAATTCTGCAGAAAATTCCCAGTTGGTACGGGTACTGCATTTTTGCAGTACGGGTACCAGTCCGGATTGGAGCCTTTTTGCACCAGTACTGATCCCTGGGTATGGGTACTGAGATTTTCCAGTACGGGTACCACCTGGACAATTTTGATCTTTCTTTGTTTCTTCATTCCATTCTTGTTCCTTGACCTTCCGATGTCTAGCACACCTTCCAATACCACTTTCCATCATTCTTGGGACTCGGTGGCCGGGTGCCATGTGGCCTCGGGGTACGGCTACCCTTAGAATTAATCCACGGCGTCAAAACAAATCTTTTTCATGTGGTTTGCCTGAAACTTATAAACACGACACCTTCACACAAAATCAACGAGTTTAGCACTAAAATGCGTGGATGTATGATAAATAGAAACTAGTCGTTTGGGCCGGAAGTTGGCTTAGGGAGTCCCGTAGCGCAAGGGGTGGAAATACGGAGACTTAGTGGGGTTTCGTAACGCAAGGGGTGGAAATACGATAACCCGGGGTAGTAGGGATCACCGTGACGCAAGGGGTGGTAACACGGCAATCCATGTGGTGTTGGACGGTAACGCAAGGGGTGGAAATACCGATAGGGGAAGTTTGAGGTAGCAAGTTGAGTTAGGATATTCGAGATTGCTGAGTTATGTGACTTGTGTATAGAATCGGAATAGAAGTTTATTTTTGTTTTTATTTTTTTTATGAATCGATTGATCATTAAGCAACGCGCTTGTTTCCTTACCTTTCCCTCCACTGCATCAATCATCATGTATGCATATAACTTTGGTAAAGATTTTCCTACTGGGCTATTGTAGCTCAATAAAATCCTTCTTTTCAGGTACTAATTCTGGACAGTAGCATCATGTATTGCATGCTTGGACTGTGGACGACTTTTGAAAGCTTATCACTTTTAGTTACTATTTCATCTTGTAATAGTTTAGCTTTTGATCAAGATGGTTTTATAACTAAGTAAATCATGAATTTCTTTGACAAGGAAGTTTGTAACGCCCTGCATGGGTTGTAACCGTACTTAAGTTAATTTGGCCCGTGGTGCCAAATCTGTATATTCTTTTGAATTGGGAACTTGTTTGTAATTTAAACAAGCGGGAAACTCATCTGGGTAACATGTATGGCAAGTGTGGTTCTTTTATTAAAATGTACTATTTACTTTATGTTGAAAATCTAGGTCGTGACAATCACGACCAGGGGGATTGAGGTGGATCCTTCTAAGATTAAAGCTATTCTCGAGATGAAGCCGCCTCAGTCCGAGAAGGAAGTCCGGTGTTTCTTCGAAAAAATTCAGTTTATCAGCCGGTTCATCGCCAAGTTGACTTTGACCTGTGAGCCGTTGTTTCGTTTGCTCAAAAAGGACGTGAAGTTCGAATGGAACGACAAGTGTCAAAGGGCTTTCGAAGCAGTGCGAACTTACCTCCAGAATCCGCCCATCTTGATGCCACCCATCCCGGGAAAACCTTTGATCCTGTACTTGTCCGTCACGCCCTCATCAATGGGGTGCATGCTCGCACAAGAGGGAGATGATGGGGTTGAAAGAGCAATCTACTACCTGAGCAAGAAGATGGTGGGGAGCGAAGAGCGATACACTTCATTGGAGAAGACATGTTGGGCGCTCGTTTGGGCCACAAAGAAATTGAGACACTACATGCTGTCTTATTCGGTGATACTGATTTCTCGGATGGACCCGCTCAAATACCTATTCGAGAAACCAGCACTTACCGGTAAGCTAGCACGTTGGTTGCTCTTATTGGCCGAGTTCGAGATCAAGTATGTCACCCGCAAGTCAGTGAAAGGAAGAGCAGTAGCAGAGTTTTTAGCAGATCGCCCGATCGAGGGGCCAGAACACACTGAGTTCCAATTTCCCGATGAAGACGTAATGACTGCTATCAACGAAACATGGACATTGTACTTCGACGGAGCTGCCAATCAGAAAGGTTTCGAGATCGGCATACTACTGGTCTCACCCGAAGGGTCACATATTCCCTTAGCTTTCAAGTTGAATTTCGAAGTCACGAATAATGAGGCAGAATACGAAGCGTGTATTGTAGGAATGGAAGCTGCATTGGAAATTGGAGTCAAGGTCCTGGAAGTTGTTGGGGATTCCAACTTGGTTGTGTCACAAGCCAACGGGGAATGGAGGGTCAAAGACGAGAAGATGAAGCCGTATCATCAGCAGCTCGACGAGCTCATTCCGAGTTTTCATAAGGTGACTTTCACGCATGTCCCGAGGATGAAGAATCGCTTCGCCGACGCACTCGCTACCTTGGCATCCATGCTGGAACTTCCGATTGGGGTGAAGCTAAGGCCTGTTATGATTGAGCAAAGAGGCAAGCACGTGTACGACTATGTCATGAACATCGACGAGCTTGATGATGGACTCCCTTGGTTTCACGACATTTGGAATTTCGTCGGAAAAGGAGAGTTCCCTGCGGATTCTACCAGGAAGGATCGGATCGCATTACAACGATTGGCATCTCAATACATCATGGCCATTCTCCGCCTGGGGCATTGACGTCATTGGAAGGATCACGCCTGCGGCTTCTAATGGGCACAGGTTCATTTTGGTAGCGGTCGATTATTTCACTAAGTGGGTTGAGGCAGCCTCGTATAAGACTCTGACGGCAGTTCAAGTGGCTCACTTTATCAGGCAAAACATCATCTATCGGTATGGAGTCCCTCAAGCCTTTGTATCTGATAATGGTGTTCACTTCAAGGGGAAAGTTCTAGAGCTTTTTGACAAATTCAAGATTCAAGTGCATCACTCAACCACTTATCGGCCACAAACGAATGGGGCAGTCGAAGCAGTAATAAGACCATCAAGTCAATCCTCGGAAGGACTGTCGAATCAGCTAGGGATTGGCACGAACAGCTACCGCTAGCTTTGTGGGGATACCGGACGTCTATCCGCACACCGACGGGGGCAACACCCTATTCTTTGGTGTACGGTATGGAAGCCGTTCTCCCCATCGAGCTAGAAGTTCCATCGCTCAGAGTCATGGCTGAACAAGGAATAGATAAGGCCGAATGGATCAGCGGAAGGTTCGAGGAACTCATGTTGTTTGACGAAAGGAGACTGCGAGCATTGTACCACATCCAGGGTTATCAGTGGAGGATCGCCCGAGTATTCAACAAGAAGGTGAAATTGAGGGACCTGCGAGAGGGGGACATGGTAGTCAAGGAAATCCGTGCACCGATCTTTGATCTTCGGGGAAAGTTCCGACCAAAGTGGGCTGGTCCGTTCATCATCAAGTCGATCCTTTCCGGAGGAGCAGCAACGATCATCGATCTTGACGGCAACGAATTCTCAAATCTAGTCAATTTGGATCAACTCAAGCGCTATTACCCCTGAGAGAGCTTGCTGGGCTGAAAACCGCAAGGGCGGGTGGTCCCAGGCAAAAATTAGAGCAAGCCTGCTAGGTCGAAAACCCGAAAGGGCGGCCTAGGCAAAAGTTAAGGCAAAAAGTCGAAAAAGAGCTCGCTAGGCCGAAAACCCGAAAGGGTGGTTCTAGGCAAAATTTAGAGCATAAAAAGGAGAGTGTTAATACCCGAGCGAACCCTAGCCTGAACTACGCATGGGCCTGATTCCCCTTCCCTAAGGGATACGTAGGCAATCTCTATTTGAGATTCGGTCCTAAATCACAAAAATTCAAATCCAAATTGACGAGTCAAAATGCTTTCTTTTGAGGTGCGCGCGATCAATGAACCGAAAAGGGGGAAACCCTTAATCAGTCAATTTTATTCAGATTACTCCTTTATTACGAGCTGAGCATGAAAACAGAAAACGCACAACGAGACCTAACTTTTGTTTCAAAAAACGGCTAAGTAAGCAATCAACCCATTCTCGCTTCCACATCCCTCCTTAGCCACTTGCGATACCTTCCGGTCGAAGCAATTGAGAAGAGTGGGTCATTCGGCTCAGTCCTACGAGCCTCCCATGTTCGGACATAACTCCAAAGGCCCAGAATGGTGAAGGGAGGGAGACGAAGCACTTCAGCTCCTTGCAATGGCACCTCCTGGCTGAGCCCAAGCTGACGAAGGATGCGGAAGGGTGAATAGAAAGTGAAGCCTGTCAAGCAAGCCACAAACACGTGCGTTGAGCCCATGTTACTCACGGTCATCGCAGGAAGCCTCAGCCAATGGCACCGCCAAATGATGTCATCTTCCTCCGCAGACGCGAGGAAATCAGCCCAGTCATCTTCACTACCGTACGTCACCTGGAAAGGACGGTTCCATCCACTCGCTCGATACCACCAGTCATTCGCCGGCAGCGTCAGCAAACCCAACTTATCACAGAGCCACATCTATCCAAAAAGAGAGAAAACAAGTAAGGAGCCAGATAAAGCCTAAACCGAGTGTCGAGGTAAAATGAATGTGAGAAATAGAAAAAGGAGAGCTGAGTGAGGTCCCTAACCTGCAACAACAGCGGGCTACCACCAAAAACCCTTGTGCGACCGGCATGGACAGCATCCAACCCCATCAAGGTCTCAGCAAGGACCAAAGGAGCAACGTCCTTGCGAGCCTCGATCTGAGTAGCGACTCCAACCAATAGAGAACTGGGCTGACCGACAGAGGGAACCAGCAGGAAGGCCGCCAAGAGACAGATGCAACAAGCTATCATCCGGCGACCTTGATACTCAAAATCCGTTAAGTGTCCAGGTGGACTGAAGCTCTCATACAACTGCACGATATTAATGGCATTGCCCCGGGTCAAGAACTCAGCAACATTCCCGCTAACGCCCAGCTTGGCTTTTAGGATATTCTTCATGCTCTCTCTAAGCATTGGAACGATTGGCTCGGCGGAGTCGTGGCTCCCAAGGTAGGTGTGGAATTCTTCGACGGTGGGGCATAGCTCTTGAGAACCGAAGCGGAAGACATGCACTTCAGTATCCCAAAAGTGCACGGCCGCATGCAGTAAGACAGGGTGAATTGCGACCTCACGGAGATACTTCAAGGCATGAAGGCGATGACCTCGAAAGTTCAACCAATCGATGCCATCAAGGCTGTCCAACCAAGGGCGAAGCAAGGCTTGGTTCAACAAGGCCATGAAGAATGAAGTTTTGAAAGGAAGATGATGGTTTGGAGCATGAATGACAAGCCAAAACTAAGCTCAGTATTTATAGAGAGCTGGATGGGGCAATTACTCACCCACCAGCATTGAAACTCAGCATGCTCATCTTTTCCAAAACTATTTCTTTGTATTTTCAAAGTTTCAAATTTTGGAAACTTGAGAAAACATTGGAAAAATGCTAGTCTTGCCTTGGGAAATCACTGATCCTTGGGAAAACAGCTTAATTAGAGTTACAAGACATCTTGGAAGTATGCATGCAGAGCAAAAGGACACAAGGGAGCTGAAAAATGTTCTTAGAAATGAACATTGGTCTGTTGATCACAGTAGTCCCGAGCGCTCCACAACACTCTCGAGTGCTCGAGAGTTCTGCAGTTTTCTGCAACTTCTGGCTTTCAGAGTTTTGGCCTCAATGCAACATTATAACCTCAAGCCTTAAGTTCATCAAGTTCCAACCTGTTTCTGGAGGAATACAGCGTGTTCGGTAATCTGTTTTCTTGTGCGTTCAAGTACATTCCTCAAAAAAATATCAAAATCCCAATGGTTTCCTTCCCGTCAACGTGTCGAAATTCGTGTCGAGAGTATTCGTTCGAATCTAATGGCATGCGCAAGTCTTAATACGTGCTGGTGACTGTGTGGAGCGATCAAGCGCGCATAAAGGCTTACGGAATCAATTTTCACTCTCAAAAGCCCCTATTTCATCATTTGTAATGGCATCAAGGGCGCATACCTTGTTCAAAGACTCTCGTATCCTATTCTTGTGTCTAATCCCGGTCGAATTTAGCCTCTACTTTCCTTTGTAAGGGCGTTTCTGTCATTTCAAATCAAATTCCATCGATTGTGTCAAGTTTTATTCTGTTCTAAGAGTATCGGTTGAAATTCGCGTGCTCTTTGCTTTCTTTCAAAGCTAGACGAATATATTTCATAAAATACAATTCTTAAAAGAAGTGCGAACAAATGCAAAATGAAGAAAAGTGCAAATTTTCATAAATAAAATGCGGCATTTACAATGAGTAAGGAATAAAGTAAGTGGGGCAAACACATGCCCAATCCTATCTACCAAGGCACGCAGGTCCGAACAAAACCAAGGCACGCAGCCTCGAAGTTACGATCGTGGCCGCACACGGCCCATGCAAAAGAAAGACTAATAAAGCAAAAACCTAAAGCTCAACCTAGGCGAATCCTCTTCTGCTGGTGTCCTTCGGACTCAGTGGCTCTCAACGTCGTCTCCATCGTCATCATGGCCGTCAGAAGGCCTGAGGCAGACTCGAGTCCGTAGACCCTAAAGCTCGTGACTCGAGCGACTCCTCCGTGTCCTCCTCGGACTCCTCGCGAGCGTGTCTCCGCTGGGGCGCTGCTCTAGGAACGACCTCGAACCGCCAAATTTCCCCACTGCCTACCCCGCCTCGTCCGGCGTGGCGGCAGCTCGTGGCGCCCCGTGGCCGTGTCCTGGTCGAGCGTCGTGGCTGCACCTGCATGTCATAAATATTCATTCATTTTATACATGTTTTAAATTTGATAAAATGTACATACATGCATTTGCATTTTCATACCTGTGCAGCAACAGGTGGAACAGGCTCAGGAGCAGGTCTGGTCTGCAGGGTCCTCCCATTTGCACAGTCCTTCAGCAACTGTCGCATCCCCACCATCAACATAATGGCCTGTTCGGCCCATTCTTGCGGCACCTGTGCAAAGATTCAAGGATCAAGAACAACAAATACAGGAACAGGAAACATTTAAAGCTTTGAAAGAGACAAAGTTGTGTTATACTTGAGCAGGTAGTTGCATCGGCCGATGCGGAAGGCGTGGAATGTCTAGCATCGCCCATGCTCCAAAAAGGTCTCTCACCCCTATCGACCAGTCCAGCGTCGGTAACCCGGCTGGTGCAGAAGCTGCAGCTGCCTCTGGAACCCGTGAGCCGCCCTCACCTCGGTTGGGAATCCCAACACCTCACCCGCGTGAAGGTCTAGCACCTCGACCCCTACCGCGTGAAGAGCGACCGCCGCGGCCCCGTGCCCCAGTCTCCTCTCCTGTGTCGTCTCCGGCCTCACCCCCAGCCTCTCTCCTGGCTCTCCTAGCCTCAGCCTCAGCGAACCGCCTCTCCAGCTTCTTCTCCACACCCAAGCTGGTGGCTATGTATCTGTCTCTGTAAGATGCATAGTCCAGCGTGTGCCGCAGGTATCTCTCCAAATCAGTATCTGGCACCGTGAATTGCTCTAGCTCAGCCCGAGTGTATGTCTCAGTCCGCTGCACTCGTGGAGGGAGTGGCCCTGGCACAACAAACTCTGGAAGGCCGAGTGATTGTCGCGTCACCTGATACTGCCAGCCCAGTGGGCACTCCAGCAGGACTCGACTCCTCGTCACCTCCCGGCTCCTCGGAAGGAAGTCAGCCTCCACCCTGGTCCATCGGTCCCAGTGAACCTGCAGTCAATTATTGTACATTAATGATCACGTTTCATGAGGGAAAGCATAAGGCATGAAAAGAAAGGGACGATGTTTGTACCGTGACCCCAGTGATGCTATCCAGCCACCGCCGGAAAGTCATCACCTCTCCTCGTCGCTCTTTAGCCCTCCGGTAGTCCGTACTCCATGCAAGCGCACGTGGAAGCAGGTGAGGATTTGTGCAAGTGTTCTCGGGCGGGAACATGCCCAAGACCTCGTAGGCCTAAAGCTGCATATTTTGAAAGTCAATTCAAGTCAGATACATGTTCAAATGCAATTCAGTTCAATCTATCAAAGCAATTCAAAGCAGTAATGTCGAAGCATACCTCAATCACTCGCCAGTAACCGCCTATGGTGTCTCCCACTCCGCGTGAGGCAGCTCCAAGGAAGCAGTAAAGCATGCACAGAGCAGCACCGCCCCAGTCGAACCGTCCTGCCTACCTTAGATCGACCAAGCCTACCAAGTAACTCAGGTGAACCTGAGATCGCCTAAGCGGGAACAGAGAAGCCCCGAACAGGTATAGCAAATAGGCCCTGGCCATCTGGACCACCTCAGTGTCGTCCACCGGCTCATGGTCCCAGTACCGCCTGAACTGGCCATACTCAGCTACCCCTCCGCTGTGGCGTGGAACCCGTCCAAGGAACCATCTCAAAGCAGCATCATCCAGGTCTATACTAGGGTCGAATGGGATCGGCTCGCCTCCAACCTGAAGTCCCGTGATCGCGGCAAAGTCGAGAGGTGTCACCGTCATCTCCCCAAAGCGGAAATGGAAGGTATTGGTGGTGTCCCACCACCGTTCCGCCAGCGCTGTCATCACTGCACTGTCTACCCTCACCGCTATCAGCAACTAGATGAACGGCCCAAAACCTGTCTCCTCCACCAACTCCCGCACCCTCCGGGGCAGCTCCCTGAAATACTCCAATGAGTGACCTGAACCCCCGTGGCCATAAATATCCTTGGTACGCTGTTTCAACAGAGCAAAGAGATAGCATCAGTAAGCAACAATTGATTCAAGAAGGCAAGTCTAATGCAGGAAAGTAAAGCGTTAATATCATACCGTGGTCTAGCCGGAAGAGATATGTGAGGCTCGATCTCGAAGAAGCAGGTCCTCCGGATAATCCGTCCGAGCAGGAACGTAACCAGTCATCCCCGTCGGCTCGAAAAAGTGCAACCGTGGTGCATAAGTATCCGACGTAAACCCAGGTTGAGCACGGGCCAGGTAGGCCTTCGCCTCAGCGGCTGCAGTAACTCGCTCCTCGATCACCACCTCTGCCTCCAGCTCCTCCCCTAACTCCCTCTCTGACTCTGCTCCGGGTTCGCCAACACCTGACACCCCAGTACCGCTCAGCAGTGCTCCTAGCCGTCCCTCAGCACCTCTCCGTAGTCCTCACGTCCCTCAGCACCTCTCTCATCCCGGCGTCAAGACCAAGGGCATCTAGTATATCCTGTGGTCTCGCGCTGTCCCAGAAGTCTCCCTCCACGAATGGGACCGGCTGTGAAGCCCCGATCCCACTGTCACCAACCCTCGACTCAACTACCGCCGCCCTCAAAACCGGCGTCGCAACGACACGCCCTCCTATCACCACCTCATCCCCGGCCCGTTCCGCGGCCACGAACAGATCCTCCACCGTGGGAGTATGTGGAACACCCGTAACACCTCCTCCGCTACCTGAAACCCCCATCTCACCACCCAAAGAGCCCTCGCTGCCTGTGGCCAGCTCATCTCCGTCTCCTCGTACTATCTCGCCCACACTCACATTTCCCCCCACCGCTACATCTCTGCTGGTACTCTCCATTGTCCCTGTACCCCTGACGGCCTCGACCTCCGTAGCCAAGCCCTCGCCTGCACACCTCATTCCCGTCAAATCCTCACTGACCACACCCTCCTGGGCTGGTGTGGCAGCACTCCTGCTGGCCTCCTCCGTCGCCGCCACGGCCGCCACAGCCGCTGCCTCTTCGTGGCTGGGCAACCCCTCATCGCCCCCACCCGCGTCACCCCTCGGTACGGGAACCTCACCAGTCTCCACCGTCACCGCCACAGCCTCCACCACCGCCGCCTTGTGGCTGGGCGTTGTCTCCTCACCGCCGCTCGCCATTGCTGGTTCTTCTACCCCCCAGGCCTTCTTCTTCCTCTTGATTCGAACCTCTTGGCACACGATAACCCACTGGAAGATCGTAGAGATCTCGAGATCCCGAGCTCGGTCTGTTGTGAGAGAGATGAGAGAGTCTGAGATGGAGAGAGTGAGAGAGAGAGATCGAACGTGTGAGAGAGAGGGTTCGCCTGAGAATGTGAGTGGGTACGATTGAGAGAGAGAGTTCGAAGTGTGTACAGATTTCCTGGTTCTCGAGCGCTCAGGAGTTGGGTTTAAACCCCAAAACCAGTCGAAGAAGATGTAAGGACAGTGGCCCCCAACAGCGGTCTCGAGCGCTCGAGACCACTCCCGAGCGCTTGGGAGTGGTTACGGCCAGTAGTCTGTTCCCAGCCACCGTGCCAGCCCCCGTCGTCCTGTGCTTCTTCCCGTTGTCGAGGCTTGCTTAGTTTCTCCTCCCTTTTTACAAAATCAATCTCAGTCCTGGCTTTGGCCGCCTCAAACGGGACTGTAGGAAGCGAATTCTAGTCGATGTTGTGATTTTTGAGCTCGCGCTCCGCAACTTGGTATTTTGCTTGGTAGTCGATCGAAACTTTACCTCTTTATACTAATGTCGACGTGTTTGCAGGTATTCCTACCCTACAGGTGTTATTTTATCCTCATTCCATCCGCAGAACAGAGCAACAGGTGGACCATTTGCATGTTTTCCTTATGGACTCGTGTCGACCACTTCTTGTGCATGCACCGCATGTGCCTGCATTTTCTGTCCGCCGAATAGAGCAATAGGTGGACCATTTACATGTTTATCTTATTAAACTCATGTCGATCATTTCTCGTGCATGCACCGCACGTGCTTCTTTCCGCCAAACAGAGCAACAGGTGGACTATTTGCATGTTTATCTTATTAAACTCACGTCGATCATTCCCCGTGCATGCATCACACGTGCTTGCATTCTCTGTTCGCCGAACAGAGCAACAGATGGACCATTTGCATAGAAATCGTGCACGCATCACATGTGCTTGCATTTGCCCCGAAGAACTACGCTGGTCTGATCCCTGCAGAAAAGGGTACGTAGGCAGTCCGAAAGGACACGACCTCACGCATTGAATGTGCTGTTTTGCATTTGTTTGTGGAATTGAGGATTTTGACTTGGCTTGAATTGGGCTGTCTCAATCTTTGGACGCCACTCATATCCAGACATGATATCGAGCGACGCCCAAAGAGGGGCAACTGTAGACACCCCAATTTGGACAATTCGAATTTCCTTGGTTCGTGGCCCGGAGGCTCCCCGATGATGAAAATTGGATTAAACAAGTCTTGGACCGAAAGAACAATGCTCCTTGAAGGACTTTAAAAGGGAAAATAAAATGTCAAAATCAGTCCCAAGCGCTCTGGATTAATCAATCCCAAGCGCTCTGGATTAATCAATCCCAAGCGCTCCAAACCATTTTCAAAAGCTGGGATTTGACAAACTCTCGAGCGCTCGAGAGTAAATTCCCAAGCGCTCGAAAGTGCTCCCGAGCGCTTGAGACTTCAGAGCGCTTGAGACTTTTGTACTGCCCAATGGATGTTAGAGCTGCCCCACTATCCATGCAGCCATCATTGCAGCCGTTTGAACAGGTCTTAGACTTGGACCTCACTCAAACTCAGTCAGAGATCAGTGAGAGCTGAGATTTCATTTTGATTTCAAATAATATTTCCCAATATGAAACCATGTGCTATGTATTGCCTATATAAGACCCCTTCTTCAGCTAAAACAGAGGATGAACTCTCTCTCACTAGATCTCTTCTCTGATAGTAAAAAGCAGAAAAACCACCTCTCACTCTTTTGCAAGCAAAAATCCCCATTTTCAAAGGCAAAAACAAGCCAAAAACCCAAGGTATCAAGGAGATGGAAGGGATTCTAATCATCTCCAGCTCCTGATCTTCTGAAGCTTCCATCCCTTTTTCATCTTCCAAACCCTTCTTTCAAGGAGCAAGGTTCCGAGTAAAAAGGTAAAAAGCTTCACACTTTAGTGTCAACAAAAGCAAGACTGTTTCTTCCCTTCTGAGGGAGGCTTCCCAGTTCACTCCAGTCCTCAATACTGGAAGTGTGAAGGGAGAGCCTTAGTGTTAAAACAAGAGCAAAGGATCACGAGTGTTTTCCATACATGCAGTACTGGCAACACTCCCGAGCGCTCGGGACTACTCTAGAGCGCTCAAGAGTGGCTCCAGACCAATTTTCCTTCTTTCAAGCATTTACATGAACATGCATGAAGAGTAGGATGTATTTTCAAACATTTCAACTTACTTGAAGTACATTGGTGTAGATGATCTTCTGTTGAAAAGAACGAATAAGGGAAAACCATTTTATTCAAAAAACATGCAAAAGGGTTTAACCTTGGATTTGAAAAGAGAAATCTTTTTCATACCTCAGAAACACAAGGTCCAGTACACCACTGTACTACAAAGAGTACATCAGTGGGATGAAGGCAGTTTTGGAGTGTAGAACACTCCCAAGCGCTCGGGAACACTCCCAAGCGCTTGAGAGTGTCTGCATGAAGCTTTAACCTATTTTTCCTTCCAGTCTGATCCATATACTGCCTCTGCATGTCCATCAATGTACCCCTTTTTGCTCTTAAAAATACAAAACTGTTTTCCAGAAAGGTGGTAATGCATGGTTTAGAAGAATGGGATCTCATCCCATTCTGCTAAGTCCTCTGTGAGCTTGAGACATGATTAATGTTATTTTAGTTCATGTTTTCAGTACTATATTCTATTGTGTTCTGTTGTACTAACGCTATTTGCAGGTTGGGCATGCAATACTCCTGAGCGCTCCGAGCGCTCAAGAGTGAGATTAATCACAGGATTTTCCAGTCTCCAGCATTTTGCACTCCATTCCCACTTCTTTCATTTATTCATTGTACATATGCACATACATGCACTACTGTACTGGATATATCTCTGAATAAATGCTAGCTGTTTAATGAAATAAAATCCTTTGAAAAATCCCACAAGTGTGTAGTAGAGACCGATTTCAAATCGGGCGAGGGGGGTGCCGTGAAACCCTTCCCCCCTCGTAACATGGCTTCCGAACCCTTTTTTTCAAATCTCTGGTTTTCAAATTCAATCAATCAATTTTCAATCAAAACGGTTTCTCGGGTGGCGAACCATAAATCCGGGTGGCAACTCTTCAAATTTTTCAACTCGATTCTAAAACGTGGCGTTTCTTTTCGGGCCGCCCCGAAACCACCCGGGGCTATGGTAGCCCACAATAGTCTTGATTCCATTCAAAATCAGTACCCCTCTTTAGGAGCTTAAAGAGAGGCTCACAGGTGGCTATGAGTTTAGAAATAAACCTGCTGATGAACTGCACCTTTCCCAGAAAACTCCTCACTTCCTTCTCTGTCTTTGGTGATGATATCTCCATGATAGCCTGTATCTTGGAAGGGACTACTTCGATTCCTCTTTGAGTGATGAGAAATCCCAACATTTTGCCAGGTGTTACCCCAAAAGTGCATTTTTGAGGATTAAGACGTAGCTTGTATTGCCTAATCCTCTCAAAGAACTTTTGAAGTGCTTCATAGTGTCCTTCCGTTTCCCTTGATTTGACTATCATATCGTCGACATATACCTCGACCTCTTTGTGCATCATGTCGTGCAGCAGGGTCGTCGCCATCCTTCGGTAGGTAGCTCCAGCATTCTTCAGTCCAAATGGCATCACTCGGTAGCAGTAGGTTCCCCATGGCATAGTGAAGGTGGTCTTCTCTCTATCCTCAAGAGACATCAGAATATGAATATACCCAGAAAACCCATCCATGAAAGACAGCAGTGCGTGCCCTGTTGTCCACAAGCTCGTCTATGTGCGGTAACGGAAAATCATCCTTTGGATTGGCCTTGTTGAGATCTCGGAAATCTACACAGACCCTGATATCCCCAGTTTTCTTTGGTACTGGCACGATATTGGCTACCCATTGTGGATACTCGGTGACTATGAGGAAACCGGCGTTGATTTGTTTGGTGACTTCTTCTTTTATCTTTAAGACCTAATCAGGGCGCATGCGTCTTAACTTTTGTTTAACACGTTTTGCATCAGGATGGAGGGGAATTTTGTGCTGGACAATTTCGGGGTCTATACCAGGCATGTCCTCGTCAGACCAGGCAAAAACATCTTTGTATTCTTTTAGCAAAAGGATTAGTTTTTCACTTTCTTGAGAAGATAGTGTTGCACCAATTTTATCCATTTTGAGTTCATATTCAGAGCCCACATTTGTCGTGATTATTTCCTCAGAAAAAGGTTTAACGTGCCTCTCTTCTTCTCTCTCGATGAATTCTAGAATTTCTTTTGAAATTTCTTCCTCGAAAATCGGATTGTCAAGATCATAGACAAAGCGAAATACTCTAAATCTTCCTTCTTATTGCTAAAATTGTCAAAAGACATTTCGGAATCGAACTTAAAACAAAAGTTATGCTTTGGTTTTTTAACCAGGTTTTCCTCAGTAGTTTGGAAAGATGAAAGACTAGACTTGGATTGAGTTGACTCGGAGTCGGAATCGGAATCGGAACTAAGATCAGAATCGGCATTTTTTACTTTGTATTTTAAAGTGTGTTCCACGGTCCAGTTAGGGTAAGCCCCTTTTTCAGCATCTATAATCAGCTCAGAGCAGTCTTTTTCATCACCAAGGTTCATCATCAGCACTTCACAGTCACTTTGATTCGCACTTTCATCACTGTCACCCTGTAAGTCTTGGAGGGCCATTTGATTTACTATTGCTGTTATCTCCTCTAGTTAAGCCTCAATTTCTGTTTCGTCGCTGTTGTCGACTCTTCGTATACCAACAAATCCCCACCAATTACCAAACCTATCTGTGATGGGGTGGATCACCCTTATTTCGTTGTTAGTGACCCTTTCATCAAAGAGTAGGTTTAGTGATATTTCATCCAGTGATCATTGTCAGCAGACTCTTCTTCTTTTGCTTCATCAGCTTCGGAGTGGTTGATCTCATCAATTGGCCAATAGTCATCGGTGGGTGCATAAGGGTCGTAGAAATAGATTGGGACCCTGCCAAACCCTTATTCTTCAATTATATCTTCTACTTCCTCTTCATAGACTGTTCTTGCGAACATGACATGGTTGTCTTCACTGATGGTTACCACTAGCCTTGGTTGGTCCACCGGAGTGATGTATTCGGAAGGGTTGAAATCCTTGATGGTAAAGTGGGGTGGACCAGACAGCTTGGTGACAGCTTGAAAGTGCGAATCGAACATGAACAGTGATGTGGCCATTTTTTCCTGAAAAGATTTTTGCCTAAGTTAGATTAGTTTAGCTTACCCACTTTTATTAAATGAAAGACCCCTAGGGTTTGACCTGCAAAAGAAAACTTTACAACATACATATATACAATGGGTGTGAGGAAGAACTTGGAAGCAAAATGCAAGTAGGTTCCTATCGTGTAAGTTCCTGCCTTAATTTGATAAGTTCTATGGCTTTCTAACACATGTAAGGTTTAGGTAGTCTCAGGGTGCTCCATTGTCAAAGGGCACCAGTCCTTTCACCAGCCCATCATAGGCGGTAATTAGGTGATTCCCTTTTTGATATACCAAATGGTACAAGTGACTGTAGAGTTTGCTAGAACCCCTAACATAGCCCGTGTCATGCCGGGGTATTAGGTGAACTCAATGAGGCTTGCTTGCTTGGTGCAGATGATAAATGAATTAAATAAGGCATGTATTAGTCTTATGTTGAACTTTTTGGCTATGGCTCTCACGTCCCCAGCGGAGTCACCAGAAAACTGTAGACACCTCCCAAACGGGGCATCGCCATACAGTAGATCATCACTGTATTTGCTCGATTGATTGCTCACTTCATAAACCAATATCGTGGATACTTCCATGGCTAGAGGTATCGCCACACGATAGCGGTTATCATCAAAATAGAGTCACCTCCCAGTTTATTAAAACTAGGAAAATAAATAGAGATTCTGGATACAGAAGCCAAAAGTATAGTAAGGGGAAGGTGTTAGGCACCTCTCTCTGCCTAGCCGTGAGGCTAGCCCAAAATCAGTCAACATAAGACGTATAGATGCTTTATTCAACCATTACACGTAGTCTATTTTTATACCTTAAACAATAAATAAGGTGAGCCGAGGCTGTAAATAAATCATGCGTCAGAAAGCAGAACAAAACAAAGTTGTGCCAGCAGATCGATTACTCGGCCGGTGAATGGATGTCAAGGCCGAGTAATCAGGCTGGTTTAATGTACCGGCCGAGGCATCGAAGCCCCGGCTGGTGTTCTTCCTCACACCAGACAGAAAGTTTAACATACAATCAAAACGCTAAGATTAAACGTAAGTGCGATAAATAAACCAAACTAGAGGCCGTTGGGCCTCACCACCTTGATCCCTCAGTTGCTTGATTGCTTCGAATCGACGGGAATTGCCTGATTGATTGCTTCTTGAACGAAACCCTAGAGATAGAGTTTGAACTCCGGGGTTGGATCGCCGGATTGATGGGTGCCTTCGGGAAGTTAGGGCTTCTGTAGAGAGGGATTTTGTGAGTATTTCTGTAGAGTATCGTGAATTGAGAGTGTATAGATCTGATGAATTTCATTGTATTTTGTGTCTCTCTTTTCGGAGGCCAAAAGCCTCTTTATATAGGCAAAGGGATGACACACTTCGTCCAATCAAAAGACACGATTACAATTGCAATTGCAATGTAATTGAAACTCTTCGACGTGATCTCTGAACGTGGCCCGAACGCATCGGAGAAGAGGCGTAGTTGGATCAAACAAACGACAGAACATTCCAGAGTCTGGAAAAAGGTCGATCTGGCGGCCGAGCGAAGGATGTTGCGGCCGAGGAATGGATTGGGCGGCCGAGCCATTGATCTGGCGGCCGAGGTTTGGATCTCTCAGGGAGATTTGCTTAGCAACAGGTTGCTCAGGGGAGGAATGGATGTTAAGGCCGTGAGATCGATGTTACGGCCGATCGATGGATTTTCCTAGAACACTGTTTTTCTATCTGAAAGGCTATTTGGCTCTGGATTGGGTCCTCTAAGTAGCTGAAAGTTCTTACCATAAGTCCAGGGGTTTCACAAGAAGGCAATTAGCAATCATCGAATCCGTATCATCACCGGGATGGCCCCAAGGTGGGAGTTGAAATAATAGTTAGGCCAAATTGGGGTGTCTACAGGAAAAACGTTCAAGCTTTACAGTTGATCCTTGGGAATTATTCGCGAAGCACATTGGGACTTGCACTTGTTTTGGCAACTTAAGTTGTAGATGAGCTACATGGAAAATTAATGTTGCAGCTTCACAATTGACATCTCTATTTTGGGAGTTTGTTTTGGAGATGCACAAATAGTGGGGCTAGCTAGCTTGTATATTTTGACAACTTTAGTTGCGAATGTTTGAACTTGGTTAATGTGTGGAAACCCAATTAAACAATATTGTAATATTAACTTCAATATTTATGCATATTACTGTATGTATATTTATAGTTGACAGCTTTTGCATTTTTGTGGTATGTGGTTCGTGAAGATTTAATTATATATATATATATGGGGCTTTTTTAAGCACATGTAGATCGAATGCAGTGTGGTCTTTGTTCTAGTGCATTGCCGACAGTAAATTAATGCCATTAATTGCCGTATTAGCGGCAGGAAAATAATTTTGCCGGGAATACTATTAAAACCGACGATATTATTAGCGGCAGTTTATTACCGTCGTTTTTGTTTAACCGGCGGTTTATTAATGCCGTTTTTGTATTCCCGACAGTTGTTTAAACGGCGGTATGTTTTTGTCGTTATTACCGCCGGTAAAACTATTACCGGCGGTTTTCAGACTATTAACGGCAGTTTTTTCATGCCGCTAAAGGCAATATTTGGCATAGTGATGTGAATACCTACTTTTAGGGTATGTCCGCCTTACGCCGTTAAGTCTAATATATAACTCTTTTATTGTTTTAGATGTCGAGCCCACGCCGAGGAAGATGCCCACGTTTCACCCCGTGAACCCGATCCCACTACCGATCACTGCTAGCACCCAAGTACACCGAACCAACACTCCCACATGTGGATGACATGGAACTTTATGAAGTCCCGATCACTTGGGAGGAACCCCTATCCATTGCGATTCCTGAGAACCTTCCTCCTACCCAAATCCCTGCACCACCTATCAAAAACTTCGAGCAACCATTTAGCTTCTCTACCTTTGGTTTGGAGGCTGACCCAGAACTTGAGATGGCGATGCTAGGATTTTCCCAATACTACCTAGAACCATTGGAAGAACCACCTGTCCTGACTTGGGAGGAAATACTTAAGCAAGAGCGAGAGTATTTCCAGAAAGCTGAAACCGAAGCCGAGAAGAACTACAAGAAGTGGCTGAGAGAGATGTTCGGAATAGTCCTTCCCTAGATTGTATTAGCAACGTAGAATAAGCCTATTGGTTGATAAGATCATATGGTAGCGTGCGTAGTACCATTCCAGTTGTACTAGGAACCCTTATCTTAGGTTCTTATCTGCCTCTTTGTAGTAGAATTATATGCTTATGTGTGTAACCCTTTGTT
Source organism: Rhododendron molle (assembly GCA_025413875.1). NCBI lineage: Eukaryota > Viridiplantae > Streptophyta > Magnoliopsida > Ericales > Ericaceae > Rhododendron > Rhododendron molle. The sequence goes on along the minus strand of CM046388.1, from coordinate 31,580,227 downwards.
ATCAATAAAAAGTCTACTTTGTTTGGAAAAAGTATTGTTGCTTACTACTCAATATTTTGCTTTAGTGGATGAAACGCTATTTACGAAAAGCAATAATTTAACATAGACTAAACCTCCCCCTTGCGCTTTCAACTCATAGATGGTGAACCGACGCAGTGGACTGGGATTTGAAACTAGAGAAACCTCCAACGCTAACCCCAACTTAACCCAGATCATGCAAGCTTTCGTGGCTGCTTTGAATGTCAACCGCCAAAACCAAAACCGTGATAGTGAACCGATGACCCGAACCCGAGAGATGAACGAGTTTTGTGAACGCCGACCCCCAACTTTCAATGGAGACCCTAACCCCACTGTAGCCGAAGCATGGCTTAAGGAAACCAACGTGATCTTGGACACCTTAGAGATCACCCGGAATGGGGATCGTGTGGCCCTCGCCACGTACCAACTGAAGGGTGAAGCCCGTTATTGGTGGGAGTTTATGGAAGCAACTCATACTGTAGTCACCATGACGTTTGACGAATTCGAAACCCTGTTCCTTGACAAATACTTTTCCACACCCATTTGCCTAGCCAAGGAGCAATAATTCATGAACCTTAAGCAAGGGACCATGACTGTTACCCAGTACGCGGCAAAGTTTGAGGAGCTGTCTCGCTACGCCCCGAACGTTGTGGCAACTGAGGATAAGAAGGCAAGAAGATTCGAGTGGGGTCTGACGACCGCTCGGAGGGCTGTAGTGGCACAAGAGTTTCCCACCTATTCTGGTGTTGTCAAGTGTGCCCTTCGATTGGAGAGTGAGGAGGCGGACTTCAAAACCCGTTGGAGGAAGGCAACCGGCAACACTGGTGGACCTATTCAAACCCAACGCCCCAACAATCACTACAAGAAAAACACTTTTGCCGACTAAAATAATAGTTGCCAAATGGTTGTTTTTAGTCGCCAAAACCTTTTCGGACTAATTTTTTGGTCGCCAGTTTGGTCGGCGACACTTGGTCTGGGAAAGTTTTTGGCGACCAAATTTTTTTTGTCGCCGAAGCTCGTTTTTCCCGACAAAATAATTTGTTGTGGAAAGTTATTACCGACTAAAACACTTTTGTTGCGAACAGGTATTCGCGACTAACTTTAGTCGCCAAATCTAATTAATTCAAACCCGTTCGAAAAATCATATTTACATACGGCGACCAAAAATTTGGTCGCCGAATACACCTTTCCCCGACTAAAATATCTTTGTTGCCAAATGTCATGCCAATAAATAATATTAAAAAAATTAAATGCCACGTGGCACCCTCTTTGTACTGCCACGTGGCGTCTTGAATCACCACGTGGTGCGTTTAGAATAATCATTACACATGCACTTGCCAAGAATCGAACCGCCGACCTCCAATCCTTCCCATGGGCGCGCAACCACTAGGCTACGACCCAACTTGTTTTACAATACTAAAGAAAATATATATATTACGTATGAAATTGAAACATGATATATACAATAATACTTATATACAATAAATTTTATATTATATTTATTATATGTGAAAAATTATAGATATAAAATAATTACATTCATTATGATATAATATATAGTAAAAATATGGTTAAAATAATTACGTTTATCATTTTTTTACCCTAAAGAGTCATAATTAATTTTTAACCTTAGGCTCTCATATTAGAGTCCTAGGAACAAATGAAAAATATATACTCCCTCCGTCTCAAATTGGATGTCAATTTTTGATATCCGTGCCAATTTCAATTCCTTATATCTTTCAATATGGATCTCAAAACATATGCAATATGGATCTTGTTTGATAGTTCTCGATAAATCCTATTATACAAAATTTTCAAACTCATGAAAAACATTATAGATTGAAAGATATAAGCGATGAAAAATGACACGAATTTCAAAAATTGTAATTCTTTATGGGACGGAGGGAGTACTTAATTATGAAAAGCCTAGAGACAAATATTGGTTATGACCCTTTAGCATAAATGATTAGGAAAAATCTTCGCACCCGTTCAAACAGATTGAAAATTAAAGCAATTAATTTTTTTAAAAATAAACAGTCTAAAAAAATTAATTGCTCCAATTTTTAATCCATTAGAGCCGGTGCGAAGATCTTATTTTTTTAATCATTTTATTCTAAAGGGTCGTAATTAATATTTGTCTCTAAAACTTTCACAATTAAGCATCTGTTCTTCATTTGATTCTAAGGCTAGAGCCAAAAATTAATTATGATATTTTAGGATAAAAAGATCAAAAAAAATTAAATGAGAGTGTACCACGTATGTAGCATTTAATGTGTGTCAAATATTTGGCTACCAAGAAGATATACGCGATGAATTTGATATTTTTTATGGATCATCTAATCAATAATATCTACAAATGTATGTATATTTTTAGTTTATATCTACAATAACAATACAAATTTCGTTTATACATAAGTTTTGCTACAAGTGGCTGCATGTATGGTACCTATATATAATTTAATCATAACAAAGACACGTTCATTTTGTAGATATTATAGACACGTTCATTTAGACGATAGCACAGTTGTGTTTCGTATTAGGTTTGTTAAACCCTTGTATTCCTTCTTTATGTATATGCATAGTGAGCTTCCATTAAGGGATTCCTTCACTTAGCAAGTTAAGGACCTCCCCTTTTTTGATCAAATTTCGATGATTCGAACTGTTCAATGAGATTAGAACATGATTTTAAGGGTCCTCGCGAGAAATCAACAAAAAATATGACCGGAAAGTGCTTCATCCGATCAGTTTTCATTGAACAGTTCAAGAAAAATTTGCTCGGATGAAGCACTTCCCGGTCATATTTTTTGTTGATTTCTCGCGAGGACCCTTAAAATCACATTCCACACACATTGAACAATTTGGATCTTCAAAATTTGATTCGAAAAAGGAGAAGTCTGCAACTTAGCAAAGTTAAGAACGGCCTTATTAGAAGCTCGGTATATATGTGATGTTATTCTCTGATGCGGGAAAAAAAAAAAAAAAGAAGTCACGATGAGAAGAATATGCTTAAGCATGAGATATCTTACAAAGGCCCTTATTTTTGTGGCAGTTGCTATTGGATGTTTATTTCACTTTTAACACTAGTATTTTTATTTTTTTTGTTATTATATTTAGATACCCTTGGTTGTATTGAATATTGGAAGGCATACGTGTATGCATATTTTTAATTTGCTCCTTAATTTTGTAATTGTATTCATCATTCTTTTTGTTGTTGCATGATATTGGTCATATATGACATGAGGAGCTGAACTAAATGACTTGCAACGCATGATTAATAGGCGAGGCATCTTCTTTGTAGTATCAAAATGGGATTATGGGACTGAATTTCGTTTTTGAGATTGTAGGGTATAGTTTTCACTTCTATTGAATATTAAAAAATTGAAGAAGACTAACCCTATTTAATGGATTTTGAAAATTTCACAACAAAGCGCCAAACAATAAATTGACTTTTATAAAATCCCTATCGTGACAACCGACGTCACTTATCCCCTTGGCTCCATCCTTGCTTGTCAAATCCAAATTGATTACTTGTAATACTTCTATTTAATAAATAAATAAACCAAATGGAGGTCGACTAGAGAGGCCACCTCCAACCAATTAGCAGAATTGGTAGCCAAATAATCGAACAAAAAATATGATGATGATGGAATAAATATATAAGTTTATTATGATAAAAAAAATATAAATTTTCGGCACAAAATTAGCTTTAATAGCAAAATGGTAGCTTTCCCCGACTAAGGATATATTAGTCGCCAAAGGTCTACACAATCGCCGACAAAAAATAATTTAGTCGCCGATTGGTAATTTTCCCCGACTAAAGATATCTTAGTCGCCAAAGGTCCACACAATCGGCGATAAAAAATAATTTAGTCGCTGATTGGTAGCTTTTTCCGACGAATATTTTTGTTGCCTAATGGTTCTCTTTGCCGATTATTTTTTGGTCACCAATTGTTCGTTTTCGGTGACCAAATAATATTTGGTAGCCAAATGGTAGGCCTTCGCCGACTAATGATGTTTGAGTTGCCAAAGGTCCACACAATCAGCGACAAAATTGAATTTAGTCGCCAAATGTCTATGATTGGCGACAAAAAATGTTTTAGTCGCCAAAAGGTGACAATTAGCGACAAATAATAGTTTGGTCGCCGAAAGTTGGTCGCCGAATGTGTATTTTCTTGTAGTGAATAACCTTGGACCTTACCCCACCAGAAACCCTATCCCACCCCAGAACACCCAACCCTGGAGAACTGCTACGTCTGGGCACGGCGAACCACAGAGAGGTGGTCAAGACAGAGCCACTGTGCAGTGCTTCAACTGCCAGGGTCACTGTAAGCGTGATTGCCCCCAACCCCTGAGGGTGAGGAATGGAAACTTTGAGAACCAGAGAGCTCAACCCCTCGGATCGACTAGCTTCGTGAAGCAGAACCCTGGAGGCCCATCTCAGCAGCAAAATGGGCAGAACAAAGGAAAGCAGGCCGTGGGAAACCAACAGAACACGGGAGGGCGTATCTTTGCACTGCAAACTGAGGAGCAGGAGCTGGATCCCTCTGTGATCCAAGGTACGCTACTGCTATTTAGTACCTGCGTGCAAGCATTGTTTGATTCTGGAGCATCGCATTCGTTTATATCCTCTGCCTGCGTATCTACACTAGCACTAGAGACAGAACCCCTTAGTACGAGTACGAGAGTAACATCGCCTTTGGGGGGGAGTATAACTGTTAGTCTAGTGTGTAAAAGGTGCGAGGTAGAAGTAGTCAACCTGCGCCTGAGCTGCGATCTCAGAGTAATTGACATGGCGGATTTTGACGTAATCCTAGGAATGGATTGGTTATCAGCACACGAGCGGTCATAGACAGTCATCAGAAGACAGTAACAGCTTATACCCCAGAGGGAACTCGTTTTCATTTTAAGGGGGATAGATAGACCGTGAGTTCTTTGACTAAAAGGTCAAGGTGGCAGAATCAACTATTTGGATGGCTAGCTAGTCTCCAAATGGAAGAAACTGACCGGATGGTACTGGGATTACCACACATCGTGTGCGAATAAGCCAATGTAGTTCCCAAGGAACTTCCTAGTTTACACCTCAAAGAGAGATAGACTTCTCTATAGAACTCCAACCCAGAACAGCCCCGATTTCTATGGCACCTATAGAATGGCCTTTGCGGAGCTAAAGGAGCTCAAGACCCAATTGAAGGAACTATTGGATAAAGGATATATTAGGCCTAGTACGTCACCATGGGGAGCGCCTGCACTGTTCGTGAAGAAGGAAGGAACCCTTCGACTATGCATCGACTACAGGAAGTTAAATCAATTCACGATCAAGAACCGGTATCCCTTGCCTAGGATCGATGACCTTTTTGATCAATTGAGAAGAGCAACCTGCTTCTTGAAAATCGATCTTCGCTCTGGTTATCACCAACTAAGGATCCGAGACGAAGACATCACCAAGACAGCCTTCTATACTAGATATGGACACTACAAGTTTGTAGTGATGCCATTTGGGTTGACGAATGCTCCGGCAGTATTCATGTGTCTCATGAACAAGGTTTTCCAACCCTACTTAGATAAGTTTGTAGTGGTGTTCATTGACGACATCATGATATACTCCGCCAACAAGGAGGAGCACGAAGGACATCTATGGATAGCACTACAAGTACTCCGAGATAACCAACTTTACGCCAAAGCAAGTAAATGCGAGTTTTGGCTGGAAGTGGTTAAGTTCTTGGGTCACGTAGTATCCAAAGACGGAATCGCCGTAGACGAAGACAAGGTTAAGGCAGTGCTGAAATGGAAACAGCCAACCTCTGTGTTTGAAATCAGAAGTTTCTTAGGATTGGCTGGGTATTACCGAAGGTTCATACCCGACTTCTCTAGTCTCGCCAAGCCTATGAAAAAACTGACGCAGAAAGGAGTGAAGCTGGATTGGAATGAAGCTTGCGAGAAGCCCTTTCAGGAGCTGAAGAAGAGACTGACGAGCACGCCGATACTTATCATTCCTGAGAGGGGTGTAGACTATACGGTCTACTGCGATGCATCAAGAGATGGTTTGGGATGCGTGCTGATGCAGAACGGGAAAGTTGTAGTTTATGGATCCCGACAACTTCGACCTCACGAGAAGAATTATCCCACCCATGACTTAGAATTGGCCGCAGTAGTATTCGCCCTCAAGTCCTGGCATTACTATCTGTGGGGAGAACAATTCGAAGTCTTTACTGATCACAAGAGCCTCAAGTACCTATTCACTTAGAAGGAGTTGAACTTAAGGCAGCGTTGATGGATGGGATACTTGGAAGATCACAAGTTTACGCTTCAGTACTACCCGGGCAAAGCTAATATGGTAGCTGACGCTCTAAGTCGAAAAGATAGAGCACAGAAGGCCAAGAATGCCATTAAAGAATGGGAGATGGTGGATACTCTTAATGAGTTCAACCTACAACCATCATCGGAGAGTGGGAATGCGCATCTGTATGCCCTAGTAGCTGAACCGGCACTCTACCGGGATATTTTACTAGCTCAGACCTCCGAGCAAGATTGCGAGTTCATCTGGTATCGAATCCGAGAAGGAAAGGCGTTACCGGGATGGACAATCGAGGACGACAACAGTCGGAGATTCAAGGGAAAGGTATTCGTACATAATATTGGAGTTCTCAGAGAAGCTGTACTCCGGGAAGCACACCATTCGAACTTCGCAGTCCACCCTGGCGGCACGAAGATGTACCATGACCTGCGAAGGACGTACTGGTGGGAAGGAATGAAAAAGGACGTGGCCCGATTCGTATCAACTTGCCTGGTGTGTCAACAAGTCAAGGCAGAACATCACAAACCTGGAGGAGATCTTCAACCCTTACCAATTCCTACTTGGAAGTGGGAACATATCACGATGGATTTTGTGACTGGCTTACCAAGATCTGCCAAGTCTAACACCGCTATTTAGGTGATTGTGGACCGACTCACCAAATCTGCGCACTTCTTGCCTGTCAAGATGACAGAGAACGTGGAACAATTAAGCCTGTTGTACATTAGAGAGATCGTACGACTACACGGAGTACCTATCTCGATAGTGTCTGACAGAAACCCACGTTTTGTATCACATTTCTGGAAGGGATTGCAGAAGGCTTTGGGCACGGATGTAAGACTTAGTATCGCCTTCCACCCCAAACAAACGGACAAACAGAGAGGACAATCCAGACGTTGGAAGACATGCTGAGATCATTTGCCTTAGATTTCTTTGGAAACTGGGAACAACATCTACCTTTGGTGGAGTTCGCTTACAATAACAGTTACCAGGCGAGTATTGAAATGGCACCATACGAAGCCCTGTATGGATGACCTTGTCGATCTCCCGTCTGCTGGACAGATGCTGGAGAAACGGGATTGATTGGACCCGACCTAGTACGAGATACTACTGAGAAGGTTAAGGTTATTAGACAAAGGATCCTAACCGCTCAAAGCCGACAGAAGAGCTATGCAGACAAGATAAACCGACCCCTAAGTTTTGAAGTGGGAGATCAAGTGTTCTTAAAGATCCGACCCAAGAAAGGAGTTATCACATTTGGGAAGAAAGGAAAGTTATCCCCGCGCTATATTGGACCTTTCGACATCGTGGAGAAAATAGGGAAGGTTGCGTATCGTTTAGCCCTACCACTGCAACTCGATAGAGTGCATAACGTGTTTCACGTTTCGATGCTTCACAAGTATCTCGCGTTGCCAACCCATGTTCTCAATTGGGAGGACATCACCATTGAAGAGGATGCGACGTATGAGGAGGAACCGATCGAGATCCAAGACCGGAGTGAGAAGATCATCCGAAACAAGGCCATTAAGCTAGTCCGAGTTTTGTGAAAACACCGCGGAGCCGGAGAAACCACTTGGGAGAGGGAAGAAACCATGAGAGCAAACTATCCTCACCTATTCGAATCCGAGCATACACCTAATTTTGAGGACGAAATTGTTTAAGGGGGATAGGTTGTAACAACTTCGATTTTCAGTAAATAAAAATCTCGTTGTTTAATCGAAAACCATATTTAAAAATTTCCTTTTAAATTCCTATAATCCGTCTTAATTAGATTCGATATTCATAAGTTGAATTTCCATCGCCGATAGACTTAGACGATCCCTAAGGACTAGGGTATTTATTAGAATGCTAGAATACTCGATAAGAGACCTTAACGTTCTAGTTTCGGCTAGAAAACCCTAATCGGTTTGTGGAACTAGCTTCCAACTAGTTAGTTGGCCTAACCTAAGTCTTACTAACCCAGTTACATCCTCCTAACATCCTAGAACCATTGGATGATAGAAAACCATCATGAGATTCCAAAAGTAATTACTTTTGGCTTGGTAATCATTACTTTTTTTTGTAATCATTGCCTTTATGACAAGATTCTCTTTCATTATCCCTTGTTTAATACCCAAACCTTTTTAAAAGCCTACCTTTTCTAGTCTACCTATATATAGCTATATATATATATGTATACTTTAGGAGGAGAGAGAAGACCGAGAGAGGAGAGGGAGAGGGGGGCCGAGAGAGAGAGAAATAGAGTGAGTGTGTGTGCTAGTGTTTTGGCCACTCCAACAAGCTACCTCCCTTGCCCTTGTTCAACCAAGGTACAACCAATGATGATTCTTCCTTGTGCTTTGACAAGCAAACCCTTCCTAGACTAGACAACTCACAAAATCCCTTATGATAACCTAGGACTTAGCCATAAATGGAAAAGACAGCCCTTGGCATTCTTTGATTGACACATGAAGGAGAAAGTTGCATACTTTCAAACCATGACTTGACAACACAATGAGGGAAGGAGAGAGAGAGAGAGAGAAATTTCAGCCAAGGAAGGGAGGGGGGGGCTGGTTGGGAGAGAGAGGGAGAGTGTGGTGTGTGCATGTGTGCTTGGCTACTTATACAAGCTAACCATATAGCCCTAAACCTATTACCTTCTTTACAACCAAGCCTAGCCTTCCAAAGGACTACCTAGCCTATGATCTTCTGCTTTCTTGCGAGCAAAGCAACCCTAGGACAAGACTTGACTAGAAACCCTTCATAATGACCTAGTTTATTAGCCTTAAGTCTAAAAAAGCTTGGACAAGACAAGTCATGGAAGACTTGGCTTGATATGACTAGACTTGGTATGCTTGTAAAGCATGAAGTGACTAAACCAAAACCGTTCATGATTACCTATTTCATTAGCCTTAAGCTAACCCATTCTAGGACGAGACAAGTCATGGAAGACTTGCCATGCTTTCAAAGCATGAAAAGATAAGACAAGGCATGCTTGGAAAGCGTGAAATGACTAGACCATGGAGCTAATTAATGAGAGCAAAAGGAGAGACAGGGGGCCGGCCAAGAGGGAGAGAGAGAGCCCAAGAGTTTGCCTATAAATACCTTCATCACTTGCCATTTCAACTCACACCTCCATTCTTCCATTTCTCTCTAAGAAAGTCTAGTGTTCTTACTTTGTTCTTGGTTTGTTCTTGAGTTATTCTTGAAGTTCTTCACTTGTTCTTCCATAAACTCATCCCTAAACAACTTTTCAATCCATAAAGCCAAGTAGTTTTAGATTTAGACTTAGTTTCGAGAGAAACCTTTCTCTTTCGAAGCTACCGGAAGCTTACCGTAGGAAGTCACTCCGCCCAATCACCAACGTACTTTCTGTAGCCGCCTACCGCCAAGAAGAATGGTAGAGTTCTCCGAACCTACTTACTCTAAGTATAGCACACTATATGTTTAGTATGATCTTGCTTTACGTAGTATACTTTGATCATAGGAATACTTGAAAAGCATGATCTTGAGAATGATTGTTTGCATGACTTATAGAATCTTTCTAACTTGATTTCTTCGTCAATAAACATATGTTGTTTCAAAAAAGAGGGATATACGTTTTTGTTTTAAAGATAAAGTGTTGTTTGAAAAAAAGTATTCGTATTTTGACATTTTCAAATATCGTAAACTTGATCGAATGTTGCTTGCCTTACTTGTGGTTATGAACAAGTATGATAGAATAGAGTTGGATGATCTTGCATATTTCACATGAAAAGTCCTACCGCGGAGTCTATGCATGATACGAGACACGTGAAACTGGAAAGTAGAAACATGACACCTAGGGTGTGGTTGATATGGATAAATAGGATTTTGAAACTACATAATGACCATTTGTGGGTGCATTATGTGTGTGTGTGCCAATGGGAACCCGGCGCGGTAGAACCATTGTGAGGATACTCGGAAACCTGGCGCGGCGAAACCGAGGGGCGAAACCGAGGTTAGGTGTGTTAAAATGTGATTTTCGAAATGTTGATTTGGAAATGAAAACGAGACACGTTATACGATGAGTCGCGTAGGAGAAACCCAAAAAACATGACACCAACGATAGTTAGTGAATGTGCATGTGTAATTGTTATATGTTCTTGTTGAAGCATGTTAAGTTTGGAAAATCGTTATTATCTTTGCTTGTATGTTAAGGGTTAGTGGGTTTTGGGTTACTCTATTGAGCTTTCAAGCTCACGGTGTTACCTTTGGTGACCCTGACATATTATATCGGTGGCGACGCTGGTATAATGTGTCAAACCTCATAGATGAGCAAGGAGAGCTGTACAATTTGGAGGCATTTGGAGCTGAGGAGCTTGCTAGGATGGAAGAAGAGAAGGAGCTGTAGATAACCTTAGATGTCCTCCCTTTTGTGTAATATAAGTACCCTCTGGGGGTTTGTGATGTAATATTGAGCCAGACTCTACCCCTTTTATTCAATAAAAGGTTTATTTAACGAACCCGATTTTGGGGGCATTACAGGAGTTACGAATAAAATTCATTCGTTATGTTTTTAAACTACAAGTTAGTTGCGTAGGGTTATGAATAACATTCATTTGAGTCAGAGTTATGAATAAAATTCTTTTTTCTGATAATGAAAATTGAGTTTGTTAACTATGAAAGAAAGGAACTTTTCGTTCTCGTATTGGGGAGCAGTGGTTGGGTATACCATACTATATACGAAATAATAGCTAAGTCAGAAAAACTTAGGTGCGTACGAACAAATGCACAAATTTGCTAAGTCTGAAACACTTAGGTTCGTACGAACAAACGCACAAATTTGCTAAGTTTGAGAAACTTAAGTGCGTATGAATAGACGCAAAAATTTGATAAAGTTTGAAACACTTAAGTGCGTACGAATAGGCGCACAACTTTTGCTAAGTCTTAATAAATTAGGTGCGTATGAATAGACGCACAAATTTGCCAAGTATGAAAAACTTAGAGTATGTGAATAAGTATGAGAAGCTAAGACGTATACGAGTAATCACGCAAATTTGTTAACTGTGTACGAATAAACACACATGCCTTCCAAGTACGAAACTCTTGGGCGAGCAAGCACAGTACAAAAAATGTGTATGAACGAACACGCGAAAATGGCCAGGCACAAAGGGCCTAGGTCTATATTTAAATTTGGTAAGGATTGAGTACGGTTGAGGTGTACAAAAATACACACAAACCCGACTAAGTACGAATGCTTAGATGTGTATGAATAAACACACGAAACTAGAGTGTGTGCATGTAAGAAAAACAATACTAAGTATGAGAAACTTAGGTATGAAACGCTTAGGCACAGAAGTAGCTACGAATGAAAAACTTAAGAAGCTCACACGAAATTTGGGTAGCTGCGATCGGCGTCCGAGCACGGTATACTCTGGCCACGAAAGGCCATCAGTCAAAATAACGTCAAGTAATGGCATTACTTAGTAAGAGCACGAATATTGTACTTGTTTGGTCCTGGTAAGAACATGCTGAGGACAATTTGCCTCCATGCTGGGGAGCAAAGAGTATTCATCAGAAATATTCATTGAGTATAGTCAAACTCAGAATCCAGCTGAGTGCGAATAAACTTCGGCCAAGACCATGAAGGGGGCCGAAACCCAATCGAGTATGATTGAACTCAGAATATTGCTAAGTGCGAGAAAATTTAAGTTATAGCAACGAATATTGCTGAAGACTTGCTGAGTATGAATACACTTAGTTCGATAGCCATGGTTGGCTAAGTAGGAAGACACTTAGGCCAAAAGAAATGAATAATACGAAAAGGAAGCTAAGTATGAACAAACTTAGGTATTTCATCGAATTTAAACAAGTACGAGCAGAACCTAAGTGTGCATATACTTAGGCATACCAAGTGTGAGCAAGCTTGGATAATGGCTAAAACATTTATGCTAGAGCAATGAAGATAGCTAAGTATTTGCTTAGTGTGAAAGAGCTTGACCACGAATAGGGCAACCAAAAGCAATTAAAGCCAACGAATAATGTTGAGAATTGGCTAAAGTACACTCACATCAACGAATAATGCTGAGAAAAGCCAAGTACGAATACACTTGGGCTGCTACCTAAGTACGAATGAAATTAGATGATTCGCCGACTTGGAAAGGCTCAAACAGTAAGAGTACGAAAAAACTTCATTGTATTTAGTTGTGTTGATCATAAACAATGGTAGGGTTGAGAGCCTAGAATTGGGATCGCAACCAAGCACGAAACAACTTCTGATATGGGTGCGTCATGCACAAACTAAGATCCGAACGTGAAGAGGTTTGAGGTCCGAGCAGCGAACATTGCTCGAATCATGACTAGCGAAGATTGTCAGACAAAGGCCCAAGCACGAAGAAGTTTGGGGCCCGAGCAATGAACATCTCTCTGATACAAGCAAAACTCGAGATAAGCTAGGTACGACATAAACAAAGGCACAATAGTGGATTGACAAAGTCCGAGCAAACTTAAGCCTTGGCTACAAGCTGAGCCCGAGATAGGCTAGGTGCAAAGGAGACCTAGGTCTTGGCATTGAATAATGCCTGAAACGGCCATGTTCGGCCCAGAATTGGGATGAGTACGAGTACTCTTGGAGTATTGCTGGGAATTCGCACAAGTTGTCATTTAGTGCAAAGGAGACCTAGGTTTTGGCATTGAATAATGCCTGAAACGGCCATGTTCTGCCCAGAATTGGGATGAGTACGAGTACTCTTGGAGTATTGCTGGGAATTCACACAAGTTGTCATTTAGGCATCCCGAGCAGAAGTACCAAATAAACGCCATGAGAGATGCGAAACACAAAGATTATTTGCCATGAGATGCTGAAAGTAATGAATTAAAAGTAAGTGTCGTGCGGGGCAGGATTACCGAATGAAGCTTTACCCATTGCCACCGAACAATGGCAAGAGGCAAAGCTGGGGAGCAATTGTAGGGAGGTTTTCCCAAACAGAGGAAACACAGCCTGAGCACGTGCATAACACATGACCACATCGGAGCACTATGTGAAGGTGCTAGGGAATAATGCCTAACAGGTGTGCTGGTAGGCGGCACCATGTGAAGGTGCTAGGGAATAATGCCTAACAGGTGCACTGATAGGCGGCACCATGCTAGTAGGTGGAAGGTGCTAGGTGATAATGCCTAATAGGTGCATTGGTAGGCGGCCCCATGTGAAGGTGCTTGGTAATAATGCCTACAGGTGTGTTGGTAGGCAGAGGGTGCTAGGACATGATTCTGAACAGGTGCGGAATACCAGAGGTTACTAGGCAGTGACGCTGAACAGTGTCGACTGCGCCATATAAAGGTGCTCATTAGTATGGCCGAACACGTGATATTGTTCAATGAGTTAGCCGAACATGTGGTACATGGGACCATGGTACAAATATGATAGGGGCAGTCGCCATGCAAGACGGTGTTTGGCAATATGGACCAGCGACATGTGAAGTCATTGGTCTAGGAAGGTTGTACGGGGTCTTGGTCCAGTAAACATGAGAAGTTATTGGACCAAGAGACTAATAAAGGAACAGTGACATGAGAAGTCACTGGTCCAAGTAGTTTGTTCGGCAACAAAAGGGTCGAACAAGAGGAGAGCTCCTAAGAAGATATTGGTCCAAGTAGTTGATAGAGGACCAGTTACATGTGAAGTCATTGGTCCAGGCGGTCTGTTTGGCGATGAGATAGCTGAACAAGGAAAGAACTCCAATCAAGTGATGGAGCAGAGGGAATACTCTAGGAGGTTCCAGAATAGTGGTATTCCGTAAAGGAATAGGATCCTGAGAATATAAGATCTACGAAAGATACCCAACGGGAATGGGATGTTTAGCCAGCTATGGAAAAGAGTCCTGAAAGGACTAAGGTAATAAATTAATAAGGGAACGAGAATCCACGATATTCTGGGTTTCCTATACGAGGTATGTAACCGAGGGCAATTAGGATGCTTGGGCCACAAGTATACGAACATCTATAAATACGAGGTAAACCTAGAGGAAAAGGTACGCAGTTTGTGGTAATCGAGTTATTTACCTATTGATAATTAGGGTTTTTTAAGAGTACGTGATACTGACTTTGGCATTGGAGGGCCTTTGCCGACGAGAGGCAAAGGTTCGCTCACCCCTGTTTGTTTTGCAGTTAGGATTCCGGCGGAAGGCTAGGGTTACGGCGAGGAGGCACGTGAAGCTGTTCACCAAAAAGCTAGAGTTAGCACTAAGTGGATTTTTTCCACTTACAGCATCCAAGTTATTATGAGGACCATAGTGTTGGAAAATTATATTTATTATATGTTAAAAATCGAGGGCGTGACACTTTCCTTCTTAGATCTTTCCATCTTCATATTTCCAGCAATCAATCTTTCTCTTTCCTTACGAAGCTCTTCCAGCCGTAAGAAAAATAGGAAGAAAATTTTCTTATCGCTCTCATTCTTCAATTTTCTTTTCTATTGGAGATAGAAATTTGAAAATGAGAATCCTTTCATCTGAATCTTTGATTGACCCAAAAACCCCTTTGATTTCAGTTGCCTCTTTCTTCTTCAAAGCTCCTCTCTTGTTTTTATCACTTCACTCTTCCACTCACAGGAAGAAACCCAATTTTTGGAAAATGATATCTTGTGTAGGGCACACCTTTAGATACTAGGGAATTGCTTATAAGTCCCTATAATAATGATTAATATCATAATTAGTTACTTCAATAGAAACATATTATTCCAATTAAGCCCAAAAGACTAATGACGTTTGTTTGTTATCATCAAAATCTAAAAGCTTGGGGCTAACAGAGCCGTTCGATATATGCATAGCCACGTGCATCGAATGATTCCGGACACAATTGTAAGGTTCATAGTTTTTGATTTGGGAGATTTGGGGAACCTGCGACTGCTATAAATTGATAGTGCATATAGGAATCATTTTAACCTTGTCCACTTGTGAATGTGCTTCTCAATCACCAAAAGTCAGTCATTTTCTGTAAGTGCCCTTAGTTACTTTGTGGTTCGTTGAGAACAATTGAGTGGTTATTTTTCTACGCAAAAGGGAAAATTGAGGGTTCTGATGACCCTGTCAACAATAATTCTTGAAGTCGCTACTGGTAACTTTGCTACTTATTGGTTCCGGCAATCAAGGCCTATTGCGGAAAATTATCATGAGTGAAGTGTTGGAAATAAGTGAATTGGAAATTGACTCCAATAATAAACCATTTGATTTGGTTGTTATTTATTTGTCTTGTGATGGATACATAAATATGGAGTGATTAAAATTCTTTGGTTTGCCGTTGAACCGGGCCATGCGTGGCAGCGGGTTTATAAAATTCTAAGACTTAAAGTTGGTGGGAATTTGTAGTAATTAATTTAATTAGTTAATTCTTTTTAAAGCTTTTGAATTGATTTTAGAGTTGGTTAATAAATAAACATGTGGCAAACTAAACCGATCAATGCAATGCTTCATTTACCTTTGCTGGCTACGTGTGCCTTGAAAAATGAAGGCCAAACTGAAGCGTTGGTTTGGCATAGACTATTTCAGAAAGTTGTGTCTCTTCGGCTAACACCACAAAAAGATTTCTACGGAGTAGCAGTTCTAGGAGTAGTAGGTTTCATACTACTCAAATACCCTATAGAGTGAGTGTTCCTCTTACTAGCAGACACTCAACCTCTGAAATCCAGGGAAAAATCCTTCTTTAACAAATGATGAAGTTGTAATTAAAACCATGGATTTTATGAAGGAACAAGTCCTCCAATCAGTCCACCATGAATCTGATGACGAGTCAGTGACGTTAGCAAAAAGCCAAGAAGAGGATAACAATCCTTTTACTTGTTTGGCAGGAGAATCTCAGGACCCCTATGAAGATGAAGAAAATACTTTAACTTTAGGAGACTTTTGGAATAGTATAACGGCAATGATGACTGAAAAACTATCCTCCAAAAAAGGAAAAGAAAAGCACCAATAATTTGGAATGCTGCCAAAGTAACTTTCGGTGGCAAAAGACCCAATTATGGAGTCAGACATGATAACACTCTCCTTTCGGTGAAGATTAATGCGACAATTGGGCCCCAGGTGTACCCGGCAAGAATCTTCATTTTAATTTGAGTGTAATTTTTATTTCATTTGAATTTCATTTGTTTTCATTTGAGTCTATAAATAGTCTGGGTCTGTTTTAGTTTAGGCAGGTTTTTTAGGATTGCCTTCTCTCTCTAAAATCCTAACTCTCTCCTCTTCCGCTGTACGCACTCCTTCCAGTTGTAATATTGGCTTCGGCCTTCTGAATAATAAGGTCAGTTTTCTGTATACGATGCTGTGTACACTCTACGCTCGGCAGAAGCCGTCAATGGTTCATGCTCGGCAACCTTCGGGAAGGCAATCGCTAGGCTTGGTCAAGCTTGGAGCTCGGCCACCAGCTGGGTCACGCGCTCCCTTCACGTGCTAAAACGGTTGCGCTAAAAGATAATCATGAGCGCACATGGAGGATGCCAGCTCACACCAAAACGGTTATCAGATTCATTCAGTAACGTTGTAATGACGTCACACAGCTCGTGCAAGGCACATACCCGTACTTGGAGAGCAAGTCAAGGAGGCTCTATAAATATCAAGTGATGGCAAGCCTAAGAGGTACATGCTTCTACACACTACACTAGTCTCACACCTTTTCTCTCCACATACACTCATCCTCCCGTCGGAGGGCCTTCCCCCGGCCAGGTCTTAGTCGTGAGTTTGCGGACGAGGTTGAGAGGCTAGTCAATTGTTGAACCAATGGAGGAAGCATTCAAATCGAAGATCGTGGGCCACACAATTGGTGAACAAGATGTGAAACGCTTTAATTTTGATTCAAACGGCTCACACTTCCTTCCAAACTACTTTCCTCTCCTCAAAACAACCACAAATTCAACCACCATGGGCGGAGATCTGACGGACGTCACCATTTTAGGGGCCAAACACGCTAGCGGAAATATCATCCTGCAACCCCCTGGAACGACACATGTCCATCTTCATCCCCATAAGCTTTGGGCTATCGCCAGCCATAGAGGATGTAACGACGGCCTACATCCGTCTGTTGCAACTTCGCGACAATGAACTAGATAACGAACTTGCTGCGTTAATGGTGGAGGTGGCTCAGATAAAGTAACACATGCAGCAAACCGCAACCCCCACCACGTCCAGATCTGATGGGAGCGGGAGGCAACGAAGGCAGACACCACCCTCACCACCCCCAACACCACCACAAGAGCGATGGCACGAGACAGGCCAATGTGGCTCCGTGAAAGACCGCCTTGGCTTCACCCCAGCACTTGGCGATGCTAGGGAAATAATCCTCTACAAGCAACCTACCACATCCGGAATGCATCATTCCAGAAGTCATCACGATCGTACCAGAACAAGGGATACCGAACCATTCACGAGCACGTACTCGACTGGTCACGCAGAATTCTCTTTAGCACGACGGTTTCACACCATAGCCAAGATTCTATACAGACCAGACGCCATGTTTCTGAACGTCTCGGGGACATCCCGCCTGAGAATTTTGATTGTAAGTGCAAGAAAACAGAAAGGCCTTCGAACAGCACCAGAATCCAACGGCTACTTCTTACTCTTCGCCAGAACCCTAGCACACCGACGGAGTTGAACCTGTAAAACAGACAAAAGGTGAGCACACCTTTGCCTTCTCGTGGCAAAGGCCCTCCGATGCCAAAGTTAGTATCTCGTACTAGTGAAAACTCTAATTATCAGTAGGTAATGAACGAATGGCCAAGAATTGCATACCTTTACCTCTAGGTTTGCCTCATATTTATAGATCCTCATATGCTTGCTGTCCAAGCCATCTAGGTTGCCCTAAGTTTCCTTTCTCAAATAGGAAACCCAGAATATCATGGATTCTCGTTCCCTTAACTGTATATTACCTTATAAACCGAATAGGAATCCCTTTCTTAATTGGTCGTTCATCCCATTCCCGTTAGGTATCTTTCCCAGATCTTATTTCCTTACTGGGTATTACCATTTCTGGATCTCTCTGGAGCTACCTCCTCCCAGAATGTTGCTCCTGTTCGGCCTCCTCGTTGCCGAACAGCCTATCTGGACCAATGATTTCTCATATCACTGGTCCCCTTACCATGAGACCTGTCCAACAACTTCCCTTGCTCTTTGGACCATACCCCTGCTTGGGTATCTTGGACCTGGGACCTCTCATGTCTCCGGTCTTTATTGCCATTCACCGTACTGCACGGCGGATGCTCGGATTATGTTTACCCCTGGGCCCTACGTACCACGTGTTCGGGCTTCCTTTGTGCTTGTTCAGGATTACCTCCCTACAATGGCTCCCCATCTTTACTCGTTATTTTCTCTTAATATGACGAGCAAAGCTTCTTGGCACCAAGCAAGGTTCTCGCCCTTTGCTCCTGCACCCTGTTTCTTGTACTTGGTGCAAACTTCATCATTAGCCCAGGCCAAACGTCTCATCATTTGGTCTGGGCAGGCTTTTCCAGCTATCACCTTTACACGCGGCATGCTCTGTACTGCCCGCGTTAACTGCGAGCAGACGTTTCGGGGAACGGAACGCCCAAACGGCATCTGGGGTGACGTTTCTCATATGCCACCCCATCTGTTAGGGTGTAATGGGATTTTCGCCCAATATTCAAAACCACTTTCTCTCCCTAAGTTCCCTCTACAGAAAGAACCTTCGAGTACTCCCGCCATCGAAGCTCTGTTCACCACCTCAAGGCCCCCTTCTTGACCGATTTTAGGGTTCTCGTCCACTGATTCGTAAGTCTTTATTCCCCTTTTCTATTCCGTCTTCCTTGAACTAATTTAGGACTTCTACAGTCACTTTAGGGCTTCCTCGTTCTCGTCTGTTCTTAGAGGACCCATACCCACAGTTTTTATTATGGGTAGGTTTCGCAGACATTGTGATACCCCCAAAACGATGGCCAATTTCAGATCTCGTTACGAGATCCCTGACAACGTGGCCACTGCACTGGCCCCTGAAAACGCCATCTGCGAGTGCTTTGACAACGACACCCTACACATCCCTGTTGTTGCCGTCGTCAATGGCGGCGTCAGGTTTCCCCTGGCACCTCTACTCCGCCAGGTCCTGGCCCATTACAGATTATCCCCTATGCAGGTCTCTGCTAATTTCTTTAGGGTTGTCATGGGTATCAATACCCTCAATCAGATGCTAGGCACATCCCTTGATTTACACGACATCCACCACCTCTATAGCATCTCACGGACCAAAGATGCCTTGACCTACTATCTTAAAAGTAGGGATTCCAGAAAAAGGCTCGTGCTTGAACTGCCTGACTCTGCCTGAGGAGACGACGACGACTTCCTCATCGTCACAGGGAATTTCGAGCCCAGAGACGAGGACGATAGAGTCATCGGCTTTCACGCACCCCACAGATTTGGCACTCCACGTTAGTTCTTTTTCTCGTAGAATTCTTTTACCGAGCAATATTTCGTATTTCATTACCTATTTTTTGCTTTACTGATCGTCAGTTTCCTTTTTACAGCCACGAACGTCAACCAGGGGCACGCCATCATCACCCCTCTGGTGCACGTAGCCGACATCAACCGTGCTTTTGCTTTCAACGGGCAAGGCACGTATCTTGCTAGCCGAGCAAGGGCGGCACAAATTCTTTTGAGCTACCGAGCATCGTACAGGGGATTCATTGATTAGCGTATCCGAGCAGTCGACGATCCTGTCATTCCAGATCCTCCTGCTCAACAACCCGATCAACAAGAGGAGGAAAGGCGTTCTCGGACCCCACCGCTTCCCAACGAGCCCATCCAGCTTACCGAAGAAGCGTCTTCATCTTCCAGTGGTTACTCCCCCCACGTCGAGAGATGGACCAACCAATCAATCTCAGCAATCTGCTCACCATTGGCCGTGGAAGAGGCCGCGGCACTATTCGTGGCCGTGGACGCTCTCAGAGCCTGACGCCGTCTCATGGCCGCCGAGGACCGACTCAACCAGATGCTCCTCCAGGCTTCTCCCCTGAGGAGATTGAAGCCAGTCACAGGGACATGCGTCAACAGCTGAAAATGCGAACAGCCTCCATCCCAACTCTCTGCACCCCAAACTCCTATCTGGGCTCCTCAATTCACGCACGGCGGGTGGCCAGTCACCGTCCGCGACAGCATTGAGTTCGAAGGGATAGCTCTTGCCCTTTCTCAGGCATTTATGCTCCCTGGGGATATGCAAAAGGTGATTGCCAGCTCCCCGGACAATCTCCTCGGCTCGTTCATGAGCCACAGTGCTAAGGTAAGCTGTCGTGCTTGTTTATCGAAAACATAATCATGCATCTTCATCTTTGCCTAATGTTACTCCTTTTCTTTATCTTTCGTGAAACCTTCAGGCAATGCAGAAGATGGTAGCCATGGCACAAAGACTTGGCCAATCTGAGCCTCAACGTGCCAGATTGGCAAGTAAAAATGCCAAGCTGCAAAATACCATTGTCAGGCTAGAGAGAGAGAGAAATCATGCCCGCGGGCTTGCGGATGAGTTGAGGAAAAAGCTGGAGGGGGTGGAGGACAGCTTAAACTAGACTCTCACAGAGCTGGAGACGAGCAAGAATGAAGCCAAGGCTGCCCACCAACAGGGCTACAATGAGGGGATTCATGTGGCCACTGAGAGCTACAAGTCTCAGATACCTGCCCTTCAGGACCAGATTTGGGACGCAGCATGGACCTCATGCCTGACAAAGATCAAAGCCCTTGAGTCTTGTCCCCTTTGGACCAACAGAAACCTTCCGAGCACCCATGTTGTTGAAGAGCAGGAAGAAGATGAGGAAGAGAACAACGTGGAGGGAGAGGATCAAGCACAGGTCACCGAGCAAGTAGAGAACAATGCTACTGCAACTGTGGATGATGCTAACACTGGCCAAAAGGAAGCTGGTGGCGGCGCTCCAGAGTTATCTACTGTGGCGGAGGGCACTAATGCTCCATCTTCTCCTACAACTGCCCCAACCTCTCCTGTTATTCAAGATCTGACAATTGAAGAGTAAGTTGGATTTTCTCTCTTTTGAAGATGACAATTGGAACTTTCGAATTGGTTTTTGCTAGCCCTGCGTGGCTATAGGTATTGCCCTGCGTGGCACCTGATACATTTCTTCACATTCTACTTCTGGTGTTGGTTTTGGCCCTTCGTGGCCTGAATGTTTTTGGCTGGCCCTTCATGGCCTTTCTTTAATATAGGTGGCCGTCCCATGGCCAATATTTTTTGTGCTAAGTGTCTTCGTACTTAGCTTTATGCATATTCACGTATGCTCTCCAGGTCTCATCGTGCCTGTTGATGATTCAGCTGTATTTAGATTACATTCTGCAAGTTTCTCGTACCTTGAGAACAACGTTGATTGCACTCGTAGCTTGTCTACCACTACATGTACTCGTAGATATTCAGGATCTGCTCGTACCCGAGCAAGCTGTTAACCATATTCGTATAATGTCGTACGTTGACGTACGTGCTCAAGGTTTGTTCATACCCCGAGCAACCTTCAAGTTTTTTCGAACTTTGATATTGCTGCATGCAGCCCATATGTTTCACGCTTGGAAACTTTCCCCAGTATATTAGTACTTAGGTTATCCAAATGTGCTCGTATTTGGACTAGGTAATCTCAAGTTTATTCATACCCTGATTATGTTGCAAGTTCATGTGGGCATGCACCCGTACAAGTGAACAAGTCTATTCGTACTTAAAATTATCCCAAACATGTTCGTGTTTGAGAATAGTGTGCATAATCTCGTATGCATTCTGCGTGTATTCGTACCCGAGAAAATGGTTAAGTATATTCGTACTTAGGGGTATCCCAAACATATTCGTGTCTGAGAACAGTGTACATAATCTCGTATGTTTTCTGGGTATACTCGTACCCGAGCAAATGGTCAAGTATATTCGTACTTGGCAGAATTCTGGGTATATTTGTACCCGAGCAAACGGTCAAGTGTATTCGTACTTGGCAAAATTTGAAACATTCGAAATTTCATTTAGTTACCCTATACCTCTGCTCCCCAATACGAAGTGAGGACTAAGGACATAGCTTGACTTTGTATTAAAGCATAATAAAAGAAAAACTCGTAAAAAACAGCGTTTGTGTTACCAAAATCCGGGAATTTTATTCATAATTCGAAAAACTCAAGGGGGGCGTTATGCGTACCCCTTGCAACTAATAAAAGCAAACACAAGGGAATTTTATTTGTAATTCCCACACAATCACGATGTGCATCTAAAACAGAATAAAAATAAAATCGAAGTTCTTTACACGTAGAACTTTCTCAAGTTGTGAACATTCCAGGGCTTTGGTACCGGGTTCTCGTCCAGGTCTGCCAATCGATATGCCCCAATGCCCACAACCTCTGTAACTCGATATGGGCCCTCCCAATTGGCCCCCAACTTGCCCTCATTGGCCACCTTGGTGTTGCCGAGCACTTTTCATAGCACAAGGTCACCAACACCAAATTCTCGCGGGTGGACATTCTTGTTGTAGCTTTTCATCAGCTACTCCTAGTACGAGGCCAAGTGCACCAGAGCTCGTTCTCTCCTCTCCTCGGTGAGGTCCAGCTCAATTTCTAGGGCTCTGTCACTGCCCCCACTCTCTACCAGTGTGGTCTTGTTGGTCGGCAAACCAACCTCCAATGGAATCACAGCCTCTGTTCCATATGCCAGCGAATAGGAGGTCTCTCCTGTAGACCTCCTAGGAGTTGTTCGGTGAGCCCACAGGACCAGTGGTAATTCGTCGGGCCACTTGCCTTTTGCTTTGTCCAACATTTTCTTGATCTCGTCAAGTATAGTTGTAGACACCCCAATTTGAACACTTCGAATTTCCTTAATTTGTGGCCCGGAGGCTCCCCGATGATGATTTTGGATTAAGACAAACTCGAGGTCATTTGAAACTTGGCTCCTTGAAGGACTTTAAAAAAGAGGTATAAATGGTCAAATCATTTCCAAGCGCTCAGGAGTAGTCCCAAGCGCTCAAAACCATTTTCAAAAAGCACTGATTGGGCTTGTTCTCGAGCGCTCGAGAGTGACGTCCCAAGCGCTTGAGACCACTCTCGAGCGCTCGAGTCCTCTGTGACGGCCAATGGGTGGCAGCCCTTCCCACTACCCATGCAACTCATCATTGCAGACTCTTTGAGCAGGTTGAAACCCAGTTTACACTCAACCTCAGTCAGAGATCCTCAGACCAGCAGTTTTTCTGTTTAAGAAAATGTATTATTTCAAACATATTTCATTTTTGCAACCATAGGTTATCTTGGCCTATATATATGGCCTTTGGTCTACAGAATGGGGGGGGCTCTCTCTCTCTAGACTCTCTTCTCCTCTCTCTGGTTAAAACAAAGCTTTCAAACTCAAAAGATTTTGGCAATTACAAGCATTTTGGAAAAGCAAGGTTTTAAACATCAAAGGCAAGGAGGAAAGATAAGAAATCCAGAATAGTCTAAGCTTCTGGTTTCTTGCCTTATTCTTCTTTCATCCATCCTCTCTAAAGTCATCCAAGGAGCCATCTTCCATCCAAAGGTAGAAATAACTTTTACCTTGATATTCAAAAAGGGTCGTCATTTCCTTTCTGAGGGAGGTTTCTTAGCCTTCTCAGTCTTTCATACTGAGCATGGGTTGAGAGACCTTGGCGCGAAAGCAAGAGCAAAAGGGGTACAAATGTGTTTCTCATGTTGGCTTACTGGAAGTACTCCCAAGCGCTCGGGACTACTCCCAAGCGCTCGAGAGTGGCTCCGGTTTTGCGCCTTCTCTTTTCAGTGTTAAAACAGTCATGCATGGGCATTAAAACGCATTTTCATACAAATCAGCTCTCTTGAGCAGTATTGGTACAAAAGGTCTTCATCTTTCACAGAGAAATAAAGAAAATCGTTTCATTTGTGGGCATGCAGAAGGGTTTTACTTGAAAATTTGGAATAAGAAGTTTTCATAATACAAAAGCATGAGATCCAGTGTGCCAGCATACTAAAATGAGAGTATTTGTTTAACTAAAATCAGTTCTGGAGATGAACTACTCCCGAGCGCTCGAGATCACTTCAGTGCGCTCGAGAGTGTTTGCATGCAAACTCAATCCACTCTTCTAACAGTTTCATGCTCATACTGCTTTTGAACATCCATGCATGTGTCCCCTCTTGTCTCTTATGACTACAAAATCATTTTTCAGAAAGATAATGACGTATGGCTTGGAAGAATGGGGGCTGATCCCATTCTGCTAAGTCCTCTGTTAAGCCTGTGGCATGGTTAATGTCATTCCAGTTTACATTTTCGGTGTCATACCCTGTTATGTTCTGTTATACTAACATAGTTTGCAGGTTGAGCATGTAACACACCCAAGCGCTTGGGAGTGAAGTCCCAAGCGCTCGACTCTGCTCCCGAGCGCTCGAGAGTGGAATTAATGACAGGATTTTCCCAGTTTTCAGCATTTTGCATTCTATTTCCATCCCTCATTTATCCACTGCGCATATGCACATGCATGCACTCCTTTATTTGGTATACTTGTGAATACTTGCTACTTGTTTAATGAAACAAAATCCCTTTGAAAAATCCCACAAATGTTTAGTAGAGACCGATCTCGTATCGGGCGAGGGGGGTGCCGTAAAACCCTTCCCCCTTCGTAACATGGCTTCTGAACCCTTTTCGAATCTCTGGTTTTCAATTCAAATCAATCATTTTCAAATCAAAACGATTTCTCTGGTGGCGAACCACAAACCCGGGTGGCGACTCTTCAAAATTTTTCAAATCGATTCCAAAATGAGGCGTTTCCTTTCGGGCCGCCCCGATCACACCCGGGGCTGTGGTAGCCCACAGTGGCGACTCTGCTGGGGAGTAGATTTAATTAATACTTAAGAGAAAATTGGCATGTCTCCAAAACGGTCCGTTTTCTTTGAATATTAATTAAATTAGTGAGCCAAGCTTGAAAGATATTTGTGGGATTTTCAAAATTGTCTTGTTTCATTTTTCTATTCTTTGTATATATCTTGTTCAGCCCCGCTGTTGCGTTTCGGCAATCTTGCCCGGCTTGCCGGTGACAAGGAATCCCGGAATGCTCAGCAACCCTCGACCGTGATGAGTCATCCCTACCGTTCGTACCATTATTGGGTGTACGCTCAATAATGGGAGGTATACTTTGACTCTAGTCCGGGGAACCCTCTTCAAACCAAAACCGGCCTTTGTACATGTTTAGTACGCCGTAGAACCTTCCAAACTAGGACAGGAACCTACAGGGCAGGATTACGTGCTACAGTCTGTTTACGTGCTGCATTGCATTTTGCATTTTCATGCCGTCAGCCACGATGCTCGGGACTCGCTCGCGCGGTCTTCGGAAGGTTGCCGAGGCCCGATGAAGAGTCGTGCACCCCGATGTACGTTAGCTAAATTACATAAAATCCTTAGAACGAGGAGACTTCGGGAAATCAGGACATATTAAGCCTTTGACTAATAGCTAATTGGAAATTCAACAAAGAACAAGGAATAGCAAGGAAACGATGTCGTGATGCCCACACCACCCAGGTTACAGTGCAAAGTCACTTACACCACTTAGGCTAATGGCACCATGCTACTCACGCCGCTTTGGTTATGGTATCACCCTGTCTGTACTAAGCTATTTCAAGTTCAAAATTGAAATTTCAAGTAGAGAATTAGTCGAATACTTAGTCTGTTTTGGGCATCCCTTAGAATCTGGTGTTCCAAATAAAGGATACACTTCAAAAGAAAACCTGAGGATCAAGGCAACCTCCCGTAAGTCAATCCTTTTTAGATACTAGGAGTCGGTGACGATGGTGACAATGACGGCGCACTCATTTTCTAAAAACATGCGTAAATTTTCATAAGAATGCAAACAGGGGATCGCGTCTGAGCACGGTTTTTGCTTTGCTGTCAGTTCTGAGCAATTGGGCCGAAGAAGAAGAGCACCATACCCTCCTGGACCAGACCCTTGGGACAGAGATTGGAGCGCCTCCAACTGCAAGCAGCCTCCGTCAGTGCATCAGATTTGGGGGTCGGAATGGATCTTTTGATCGGAACCTTGAACCCAAACCTGAACCCCGGTCCAAACCCAAACGGGGGCAATCCGAACCCGAATACTGGTAATCCCAATCCCAACCCGAATCCAAATCCAAACGGAGGCGAGCCAAACCCGAATCCGAATCCCACCCCCAATCCGCAGCCAAACCCTAACCCGAACCCGGGGAACAGAAATGGAGAAATGGCTCGACAGAGAAGACATTCAACGCCTAGGCGAACGCATCGATAACCAAATTGCCCAACTCATGATGATGATCACTGGAGTTGCGCGACGTCTCCCACCACAAACCCAGAACCTGGTGCCTAACCCAATTCCTATCCCTAACCCTAACCCGATTCCTAACCCAAACCCAAATCCGAATCCCAACCTGAATTTCAACCCTAACCCTAACCCGAATCCAAACCAAGAGCAGCTGGTCTTTGATTTGGAAACCCCGCAAAATCCCGAAATGGTTGGCGAAGCTTACCCAGCTGGAGGAATCTGTGGCAAGAAATGAGAAAATAGCATCGACCGGCTTTGACATTAATAAGCTTTGTCTGTTTCCCAACGCGAAGCTTCCAGAAAAGTTCAGGCCAATCGACTTTCCCAAGTTCGACGGAACAGGAGATCCAAAGGCGCACCTGACGGGATACATTGGAGCATTGTCCATGTGGGGAGTTGAGAAGGACGCTATGGCACAGATGTTCTCACAGACTTTGGTGGAACATGCACTGCACTGGTTCACTTCGTTGGATGAGAGAAAGAAGCGTTCCTGGGAGGACATATGTGCGGCTTTTGTGGCGCAGTACGACTACAACATCCAGTTGCAAGTAACCACCCGTGAACTCGAGTCAACGAAGATGGAAGCAAAAGAGGCTTTCGCTGACTTTGTGAAGAGATGGAGGGGAAAAGCAGCACAGATGAAAGATAGGCCGAGCGACCGGGATCAAATCAGGATGATTGCCGTAACCTTCAACCCAATCTCGCCAGGCACATGGTTATGGCCCAAGCATGTTCAGATTTTAAAATATTCTTCGATACAGGCTTAGCCGTCGAAGAAGCAGTTCAGTTGGGAATCCTCGACAAGCCCGAGCCCGCTCCTAAACCCAAGAAGGTATACTCCGGGAACAGCAACGCCCTCTTTGGCAACTCGAATTTCACCAACCTTCCCAACACCTCCACAAATACAGCCCAAGCCGAGCCGGTTAACCAAATAGCCACACAGACCAGTCAACCGCGTACTCAGCCCCGTACTTTTGCTCAATTCTCAGCACCGCTCTCGGCCGTACTCGAGAAATTGGTCGAGAGCGGCACCCTCAAGCCACTTACCCCTACTCCTCTACCTCAAAAGCTACCCCCGTCCCACAACCCTAATGCTTACTGTGCCTATCATCAGAACGTAGGCCATCTTACTGACAACTGCTTCCGTCTTCGCCATGCAATCCAAGACCTGATAGACAACAAAACCCTCTCTATGCCACCACAAAAGCCAAACACTATCTCTAACCCGCTCCCAAAGCATTCAAACCCCCGCACCAACTTCATCTCCACAAGCCAACCCTTTAACCCTAGCCTTTACATCATTCCTGATTCTCAACCCAAGCCGACCGTCGAGTTGGCTATTGAAGATACTGTCTGCGCACTAGAAACAGTGGAATGGGACTTTCAGATAAGGTGGGAAGACCTGGTACAAGATTTCTTGGCGGTAGAAGAAAGAGCTCTCATCACTGGAACATGGCCTGTGGCACTTGATGTGCAGCAAGTTGAAGAATTGGAACAAGGAGAATGGAGGCAGGATTGGGAGGAGATAATGGTTGATCCTTTGGATGGGTACTCTCTGTTTGCTCTGTTCTTGGAACCTGAACCGGTTAGAGAAGAAGATGAATGGGAATGGGAGCCTGAACCCAATGGATGGCACTGGATACATGACTCTGACCCCCTAGATGAAACATCATTGGTGTATCTCTTTCAAGAAGAAGAGGAGGTGGTAGAAGAGTTGGATCTGATGAACCCCCGCATGCTCTCAGGGCTCAATGCCAGGACCATTGTCAACCTCACTCGAGACTCCGATGCTCTAGAGCGCGCCACGGATTATTATTTCTGCCCCCAGGAATACATCATCGAGGAGTTCTTTTCCAAACCCATGGTTCAAATCCCTGATGAGCCCAATGTTTGTGTATTGGACCCTGAAGACCTCTGGGGAAAGGCTGAATTGGTAAACATATGGATGGACGGTGAAGAGTTAACCGTTAACAAGGCCATGATAGAGGAAGGGTCAATTCAGCATGGTGACAACAACCGCAGCAGCAATGACAACTTCTGGAATTCCTTGGAGGAAGAGAACATATGGAAGGCCTTGGAAATGGAAGCTCTCAACGAGCCTTTGGAGAAGACAGCAATTGACAAGGGGAAGCGTAAGGCAGAAGATTACGATCTGGACTTCTCTGATTTCTGGGAAGGTACCTGGTGGGAGCCAATCCCCAAAACGGTTAGTAACCTTACCAGAAGTGGAAGGGTCTACCAGCCCACCAACCTCCAACAGGGTAGCTCATCCCGAGTCCCTCCACCGCAGCAGAATACCCCTGTCAACCCCGTGAGTCTGAACATCCCCACCTCTCAAGCCCCACAAAATAACCCTCCTAGCTCCACTAAAACTAACCCACCTACCCAACCCTCAAATTGTCCATTGACCTCAACTCACTCCTCGAACTCGATCCGAAGCCTCCACTGATCCTATCGTCCGTCAACTCCAGAAACTCCCGCCCGCATGTCTATGTGGGAGTGTTAGCCGCCTCGTGAGCACCGCCGCAGTTGGTCAACACTCTCTCCGCACTTGAGGTCCTCTCGACATCGCCTAAGCTCTCATTGCTCTCATAACCCGAACTTCACCCAAAGACACCTTATCCTTCACCGAAAGATCTCGCCGCTCAAGGAGCTGACCACAACAAGCCCCTTCACATCACCATGAAGTGCCTCGGAAAGTGGGTTCCCGCAATCCTTGTTGATAATGGCTCCGCCATTAACGTGTGTCCACTCCGCACTGCTTATTGCTTGGGCTTTAAGAACAAAGGCTTTGCGCCATCGAATTTGGGTGTTCGCGCTTATGATAATACGCGCCGAGATGTTTTGGGGACGATCAATTTGGAGTTGGCAACTGGCAAGTTCAAAACCACCGTCGAATTCTGCGTACTGGAAATTCCTGCATCCTTCAATCTTCTATTGGGAAGGCCTTGGCTACATCGTCCGGATGTTATGGGTGTACCCTCAACATTGCATCAAAAACTCATCCTGGGTTTGGAATCCGGAACTCTTATCATCTATGGAGACTCAGGTATCCGTCCGCACGCCGAGGACAATTCCCCGCTGCTTGAGATTATGCATGGAGAGGAAGATGTTGCCATGGGAGGCTTTGCTGTCATGACTTCGAAGGTGTGTACTATCCGAGCCGAGGACGGCTTCTTGGTAAGCTCCGCAGCATTGGAAATTATGAAAAGGATGAAGTATCTGCCGGGCATGGGCTTGGGACTTTACGCTCAAGGTGTCCCCGAATTCCCTGACTTCCCTGGAAGTAACGAACGTTTTGGTCTAGGCTATGATGCCAAGAAGAGTGATCCAGCAAAGAAGTGGCGCGATCATGCCCGGTCCCGTGCAATTGAGATGAAGTCGAAAGGGAAAAAACCACTGTACCAAGGAGAACCTGAACCATTTGTGGACATCGAGACAAAAAAGAAGTATCCTGGCTTCGAAATCTTTGCCAATGACACTTGGGAGAGTGATGAAGAGGTTCCTAAGGTGGAAGAATTGTCTGAGGCACTCGACTGGCTGGAAGCTTTTGGTTTGGGCAGTCTCCAACTTCTATTCGAGGGCGAGGATCCGGAGGGTATGGTCGAAGATGCTGCTGTACTTGCGCTTGGAGATGAAGAAGAGATTGAAGACCCTTCCAAGCTCATTGTCGAGGCTATAGGCACTTATGACAATTGCACTTTCATTCCACATGTAACTCGTACTCACAGCACTTGCACTGAGTCTGAGTCTGAGCCTGACACTGACTCGTCATCTAGCACGGAGTCGGAGTTTGTGCCTATCGGCCCTCCACGTCGTAGCTTTCATTTTGAGTTCGAGTCAACCGCTGTATTCCCCCCGTCTGCTGAAATGGTTAATGAAATGAATGACGTTTTCGCTTACTTGCCGATTTTTGAAATAAATTGTCTAGATCCCGATGATGAAGGAATAGATCTTGATGGGGACATTCCCAAGGAGATCCGTTCCCTTATCGATCGCGAAAATAAAAGGCATGCTCAGCCTTTAAAAGAAGAAATAATCTCAATAAACTTGGGTGATGAGGATGACCTTCGATTGGTTCAGGTAGGTTCCGGGTAACTCCCAGTGAACTTCAAGAGCTTTCTGATTTGTTAAAAGAATTCAAAGAAGTTTTTGCTTGGTCCCACGCAGACATGCCGGGAATCGACCCAGAAATAGTCGAGACTGAATCCCTCTCTACCCTGACACAAAGCCCGTTAAGCAAAAACTAAGAAAAATGCGGCGATTGGGTTTTAAAGATAAAGGAAGAACTCACGAAACAAATCGACTGGTTTTCTAATTGTAACGAGTACCCCACTTGGGTAGCCAACATCGCCTCTGTCCCCAAAAAGGACGGAAAGATCGAGTGTGTGTCGATTTCAGAGATCTAAACAAAGCGAGCCCTAAGGATGATTTTCCATTGCCGCACATAGATGTACTTGTTGATAATACCGCAGGGCACGCTCTATTATCCTTCATGGACGGCTTCTCAGGGTACAATCAGATTCTCCTAGCTCCGGAAGACAGAGAAAAGACCACGTTCATCAATGAGTGGGGGACATATTGCTATCGGGTCATGCCGTTTGGGTTGAAGAACGCCGGTCCTACGTATCAAAGGGGTGCTACCACGCTGTTGCATGATATGATTCACAAGGAGGTCGAGGTTTACGTTGATGACATGATAGTGAAGGGAAAAGAGCGAAAGGATCATCTACCAGCGTTGAGGAAATTCTTTGAAAGGATTCGAAAGTACAGAATGCGACTCAATCCGCAGAAGTGCACGTTCGGGGTCACGGCCGGAAAGATGCTTGGATTCATGATCACGACCAGGGGGATCGAGGTGGATCCTTCTAAGATCAAAGCCATTCTCGAGATGGAGCCGCCTCAATCCGAGAAGGAAGTCCGGTGTTTCTTGGGAAAGATTCAGTTTATCAGTCGATTCATCGCTAAGCTGACTCTAACCTGTGAACCGTTGTTTCGTCTGCTTAAGAAGGATGTGAGATTCGAGTGGAGCGATAAGTGTCAAAAGGCTTTTGAAGCGATCCGAACCTACCTACAGAATCCGCCGATCTTGATGCCACCCATTCCAGGAAAATCTTTGATCCTATACTTGTCTGTCACGCCCTCATCCATGGGGTGCATGTTAGCACAAGAGGGAGAAGATGGGGTTGAAAGGGCAATCTACTACCTGAGCAAGAAAATGGTCGGAAGCGAAGAGCGATACACTTCATTAGAGAAGACGTGCTGGGCGCTCGTTTGGGCCACAAGGAAGTTGAGACACTACATGCTTGCTTACCCGGTGATACTGATTTCTCGGATGGACCCCCTCAAATATCTGTTCGAGAAGCCAGCACTTACCGGTAAGTTAGCACGTTGGTTGCTCTTATTGGCCGAGTTCGAAATCAAGTATGTCACACGCAAGTCAGTAAAAGGAAGAGCAGTAGCAGAGTTTTTGGCAGATCGCCCGATCGAGGGTCCAGAACACACGGAGTTTCAATTTCCCGACGAAGATGTAATGACTACAGTGGATGAAACATGGACGTTGTATTTCGACGGCGCTGCAAACCAGAAAGGTTTTGGGATTGGCATCCTGCTAGTCTCACTTGAGGGGTCGCATATTCCCCTGGCCTTCAAATCGAACTTCGAAGTCACGAATAATGAGGCAGAGTATGAAGCATGTATTGTTGGAATGGAAGCCGCACTGGAAATTGGAGTCAAAGTACTGGAAGTCGTGGGGGATTCTAACTTGGTCGTGTCACAAGCAAACGGGGAATGGAAAGTCAAAGACGAAAAGATGAAGCCGTATCATCAGCAGCTCGACGAACTTATCCCGAATTTCCAGAAAGTGACTTTCACGCATGTACCTAGGATGAAGAATCGCTTCGCAGATGCGCTTGCTACTTTGGCATCTATGTTGGAACTTCCGATCGAAGTGCAGTTAAGGCCTGTTATGATCGAGCAAAGAGGAAAGCATGTGTACGATTATGTCATGAACATTGACGAACCAAACGATGGACTCCCGTGGTTCCACGACATTTGGAATTTTGTGGAAAAAGGGGATTTCCCTGCAGATGCAACCAAGAAGGATCGCATTGCGTTACAAAGATTGGCGTCTCAATACATCATCTGCGGTGGACAGTTGTACCGGCGATCTCCATGCGAAATTCACAAGCTGTGCATTCACGGTGACAACACGAGAGCGGTTATGGAAGAAGTTCATGAAGGAGTCTGTGGGCCTCACATGACTGGGATGATGTTGGCAAAGAAAGTTCTGAGGTTGGGTTACTATTGGTCGACTATGGAGACAGATTGCATCGAGTATGTGCGCCGATGTCATAAGTGCCAGACTCATGCTAATCTCATCCACGTCCCGCCCTCGGAATTACACCCAATGGCAACGCCATGGCCATTCTCCGCCTGGGGCATTGACGTCATCGGGAGGATCACGCCTGCAGCTTCTAACGGTCACAGGTTCATCTTGGTAGCGGTCGATTATTTCACCAAGTGGGTTGAAGCGGCTTCATACAAGACTTTGACAGCAGTTCAAGTAGCTCATTTGATTAGGCAGAACATCATTTATCGGTATGGAGTACCTCAAGCCTTCGTATCCGATAATGGTGTTCACTTCAAAGGAAAAGTTCTAGAACTCTTTGACGAATTCAAGATTCAAGTGCATCACTCAACCACTTACCGCCCGCAGACGAATGGGGCGGTCGAAGCAGCCAACAAAACCATCAAGTCGATTCTTGAGAAGACTGTCGAATCTGCTAGGGATTGGCATGAACAGCTACCACTAGCTTTATGGGGATACCGGACGTCTATTCGCACACCGACGGGGGCAACACCCTATTCTTTGGTGTACGGTATGGAAGCCGTTCTCCCTATCGAGCTAGAAGCTCCATCGCTAAGGGTCATGGCTGAGCAAGGAATAGATGAGGCTGAATGGATCAGTGGAAGGTTCGAAGAACTCATGTTGTTTGACGAAAGGAGGCTGCGAGCATTGTATCACATTCAGGGCTATCAGCGGAGAATCGCCCGGGCATTCAACAAGAAGGTGAAGTCGAGGGACCTGCAAGAGGGAGACATGGTAGTCAAGGAAATTCGTGCACCGATCTTTGATTTACGGGGGAAGTTCCGACCAAAGTGGGTCGGGCCGTACATCATCAAGTCGATCCTTTCCGGAGGAGCAGCTTCAATCATCGATCTGGACGGCAACGAATTCTCGAATCTTGTCAATTTGGACCAACTCAAACGATATTACCCCTGAGAGAGCTCGCCCGAAAACCGCAAAGGCGGGCGGTACCAGGCAAAAATTAGAGCAAGCTGCTAGACTGAAAACCGCAAGGGCGGCCTAGGCAAAAGTAAATGCAAAAAGTTGAAAAAGAGCTCGCTAGGCCGAAAACCCGAAAGGGCGGTTCTAGACAAAATTTAGAGCGCATAAGGAGAGTGTTAATACCCGAGCGAACCCTAGCCTGAACTACGTATGGGCCTGATTCCCCTTTCTTAAGGGATACGTAGGCAATCTCACTTTGAGGTTCGGTCCTAAATTTCAAAACTCAAATCCAAATTGACAAGTCAAAGCTCTTTCTTTCAAAGTACATGAACCGAAAGGGGGAAACCCTTAATCAGTCAATTTTATTCTGATGATTTCTTTATTACAAGCTGAGCATGAAAACGGAAAACGCATAACGAGATCTAACTTTTATTTCAAAAACGGCAAAGTAAACAATCAACCCATCCTTGCTTCCACATCTCTCCTTAGCCATTTGCGGTATCTTCCGGTCGAAGCAATGGAGTAAAGAGGATCACTTGGCTCAGTCCTACGAGCCTCCCACGTACGAACATAACTCCGAAGGCCCGGAATGGTGAAGGGAGGGAGACGAAGCATTTCAGATCCTTGCGGCGGCACTTCTTGACTAAGTCCGAGCTGACGAAGGATGCGGAAAGGCGAGTAGAAAGTGAAGCCTGCCAAGCCAGCCATAAACACATGCATCGAGCCCATGTTGCTCACAGTCATCACAGGGTGCCTCAGCCAATGGCAGCGCCAAGCAATATCATCTTCCTCTGCAGACGCGAGGAAATCAGCCCAGTCATCTCCACTACTGTACATCACCTGGAAAGGACGATCCCATCCGCTTGCTCGATACCACCAGTCATTCGCCGGGGGCATTAGCAAATTCAACTTGTCACAGAGCCACATCTACCCAAAAAGAGAGAAAACAAGTAAGGAGCCAGATAAAGCCTAAACTGAGTGTCGAGGTAAAATGAATGTGAGAAATAGAAAAAGGAGAGCTGAGTGAGGTCCCGACCTGCGCAGCAGCAATGGGCTACCACCAAAAACCCTCGTTCGACCCAGCACGAACGGCATCCAACCCCATCAAAGTCTCAACAAGGATCAAGGCGCAACGTCTTTGCGAGCCTCGATCTGAATAGCAACCCCAACCAATAGAGAACTGGCTGACCAAGAAGGAACCAATAGGAAAGCCGCCAGGAGGCAAATGCAACAGTGTCATCCGGTGACCTTGGTACTCGAAATCCGTTAAGTCTCCAGGTGGGCTGAATCTCGTAAAACTGCACGATGTTGATGGCGTTACCCCGAGTTAAGAACTCAACGTTTCGCCACACCCAGCTTGGCTTTTAGGATGTTCCTCATGCTCTCCCTAAGCATCGGAACAATTGGCTCGGCGGAGTCATGGCTGCCTAGATAGGCATGGAACTCCTCGACGGTGGGGCATAGCTCTTGAGAATCGAAGCGAAAGACATGCACTTCGGGATCCCAAAAGCGTGCCGCCGCATGCAGCAAGATAGGACGGATAGCAACCTCGCGGAGGTATTTCAAGGCGTGGATGGGGAAGGTGCACACAAAAGAAAACAACTTGCTAGAGCTGGAAAACCACCTTGGGAAATTGCAGGAGCCTGCAGACCACAGCAGTCTCGAGCGCTCGGGAGTTAATTCCCAAGCGCTCGACAATACTCTCGAGAGTTCTGCAATTTTTGACAGCAGGTTTCTCCTTTGGTTTTTGGCCCCGAGATGACACCTCAAGCATGGTCTATCCTGTGTAACAAGTTCCAATCTACTCCTAAGGGAATACAGCGTGTCCGGTTATCTGTTTGTCTGAGTATTCATCAATGTTCCTTGAAAAACCTCAAAATCCCAATAACTCCCATTCCCGTCAACGTGTCGAAACTCGTGTCGAGAGCATTTGTTTGAATCTAATGGCATGTGCAAGTCTCAATATGTGCTAGTAATTGTGAGAAGTGATCAAACGCGCGTTAAAGCATATGGAACCAATTTTCACCTTCAAACGCCCCTATTTCATCGCTCGTGGTGGCATTGGAAGCACGCACTCGGAATAAATGCTCTCGTATCCCATTCCCGTGTCCAATCCCGGTCAAGTTCAGCCG
This sequence comes from Rhododendron molle, assembly GCA_025413875.1. Classification (NCBI taxonomy): domain Eukaryota; kingdom Viridiplantae; phylum Streptophyta; class Magnoliopsida; order Ericales; family Ericaceae; genus Rhododendron; species Rhododendron molle. Next base: position 31,544,273 of record CM046388.1, on the reverse strand, counting down.
TTACTTTCCTTTGTGCTTGCAAAATTCCACATTAAGGGCCTTTCCGTCATTCCAAGTCAATTTCCATGAGTCGAGTCGATTATGTCAAGTTTTATTTCATTTTAAGAGTGTCGGTTGAAATTCGCGCGCTCTTTGCGTTCTTTCAAAGCTAGACGGATATATTTCATAAAATACAATTCTTGAAGAGAAGTGCGAATGAATGCAAATGAAGAAAAGTGCAAATTTTCATAAAATAAATATGGCATCTACAATAAGTAAGGGAGGAGGTACAGAAGCTGGGGCAAACACTCGCCCAATCCTATCTACCGGGGCACGCAGGCCCAAAACAAAACCAAGGCACGCAGGCCTGGAAACTACAACTACGTTGGCACGCAGGCCCATGTAAAAGAAAAAGGATAGTAAAGCAAAAACCGAAAAGCTCAGCCCAGGCGGATCCTCTTCTGCTGATGCCCCTCAGACTCCGAACTCTCAACCTCGACCTCGACGTCATCGTCATCGTCGTCATCAGAAGGACCCGAAGCAGTGCTCGAGTCTGTAGACCCTAAGGCTCGTGACTCGAGTGACTCCTCCGTGTCCTCCTCAGACTCCTCCCGAGCACGTCTCCGCTGAGGTGCACCCCTAGGGACTACCTTGAACTGTCTCGCTCCCGTCGTGGATCGTGACGCTCTCTGTGTACCCCGGCCTCGTGTGCCGGCGGGAGCTGAAACACTCGCGATGCCCTGTGGCTGTGCCCTGGCTGAGCGCCGTGGCTGCACCTGCATATCATAAGCATTCATTTGATACATGCTTTAAAATCCAATAAAATATATGTGCATGCACTCGCATTTTCATACCTGTGCAGCAACAGGTAAAGCAGGCTCAGGAACAGGTCTAGTCTGTAAAGCTCGCCCTTTCGCACACTCCTTCAAGAGATGCCGAATCCCCACCATCAGCATAATGGCCTGCTCAGCCCATTCTCGCGGCACCTGCAATGTTTCAAAAGTCAAAACAATATGTGCATGAATAAGGAGCATTCGAAGCAAAGAAAGAAGCAAAGTTGTATCATACCTGAGCAGGAAGCTGCATCGGCCGATGCGGGAGACGTGGAACGTCCAGCAAAGCCTGTGCTCCTAAAGGGTCCCTCACTCCTATCATCCAGTCCAGCGTCGGCAACCCGACTGGAGCAGACGCCCCAGCCGTCTCAGGAGCCTGCGAGCTGCCCTCGCCCCGACCTGAGGAGCCAGCACCTCTCCCGCCTGCAGGAGGCCTAGCACCTCGCCCCCTGCCGCGCGAAGAACGACCGCCACGGCCCCGTCCTCCGGCCTCAGCTCCAGCCTCAACATCACCTCCAGCCTCACCTCTGGCCCTTCTGGCCTCAGCATCTGCAATCCGCCTCTCCAACTCCCGCTCTACACCCAAGCTGGTGGCCAAGTATCTATCTCTGTAAGCTGCATAGTCCAAGGTGCGCCGTAAATGTCTCTCCAAATCAGCATCAGGCACCGTGAACTGCTCCAGCTCAGCCCGAGTGTAGGTCGCAGTCCGCTGCACTCGTGGGGGGAGTGGCCCCGGCACAATGAACTCAGGAGTACCGAGTGACTGCCGTGTCACCCGATCCCCCAAGTACCACTGCCACCCCAGCGGGCACTCCAGCAGGACCCGACTCCTCGTCACCTCCCGGCTTCGTGGAAGGAAATCAGCCTCCACCCTGGCCCAGCGATCCCAGTGTACCTGCTTTCAGATTTCTTGCATCAGTAACCAAAGTTTACCAGGAGAAACATGAATCAAGAAAGGAAAGTCGAGGTGTGTACCGTAACCCCAGTGATGTTATCCAGCCAACGCCGAAAAACCATCACTTGCCCCCTCTGCTCTTTGGCCCTCCGGTACTCTGTGCTCCATGCAAGCGCACGTGGAAGCAGGCGTGGATTTGTGCAAGTATTCTCGGGCGGGAACATGCCCAAGACCTCATAAGCCCAAAGCTGCATATGTTAGAAGTCGATTCAAGTCAGATACATGTTCAAATTCAATTCAATCAATCAAGAGCAATTCAAAGCAAGGGTGTCGAAGCATACCTCTATCACCCACTAGTATCCGCCAATGGTGTCCCCCACCCCGCGTGTGGCAGCTCCCAGAAAGTAGTAGAGAGTGCACAGAGCAGCACCTCCCCAGTCGTATCGGCCTGCCTGCCTCAGATCAACCAGGCCTGCCAAGTAACTCAGGTGAACCCGAGATCTCCTGAGCGGGAACAGAGAAGCCCCAAACAGGTACAGCAAATAGGCCCTGGCCATCTGAGCCACCTCCGTGTCGTCCGCTGGCTCATGATCCCAGTGCACCGTGAACTGCCCGTACTCTAACACGCCTCCGCTGTGGCGCGGAACCCGTCCAAGGAACCACCTTAGAGCTGCATCGTCCAGTGCTATACTCGGGTCAAATGGAATCGGCTCACCTCCAACTCTAAGCCCGGTAATCGCTGCAAAGTCAAGGGGCGTCACCGTCATCTCCCCAAAGCGGAAGTGGAACGTGCTGGTAGTGTCCCACCACCGCTCTACCAGTGCTGTCATCACCGCACGGTCTACCCTCACCGCTGTCAGCAACTGGATGAATGGCCCAAAGCCAGTCTCCTCCACCAGCTCCCGTACTCTCTGGGGCAACTCTCTGAAGTGTTGCAATGAATGACCTGAACCTCCGTGGCCGAAGATGTCCTTCGTACGCTGTTTCAATAGAGCAAGGAAATAGCATCAGTAAGCAACAAGGGATTCAGGAAAGCAAGTCTAAGGCAGGAAAGTAAAGCACTAAAATCATACCGTGGTCCAGCTGGAAGAGATATGTGAGGCTCGATCTCGGAGAAGCAAGTCCTCAGGATAGTCATCCCGGGCTGGAACGTAGCCAGTCATCCCCGTCGGCTCAAAGAAGTGAAGCCGTGGAGCATAGGTCCCTGACTCGAACCCAGGGCGTACACGGCCCAAGTAGGCCTTCGCCTCAGCCGCCGCCGTAACTCGCTCCTCGATCACCACCTCTGCCTCCGGCTCCTCCCCCAGCTCCGTATCCTCCATCTCTGGCTCCGCCCCGAGTCCTCCAGCACCTGATACTCCTGTCCCACTCAGCAAAGCTCCCAATAGCAGAGCCGAGGTCTGATCCTCAGGGGTCCTCGCACCCCTCAGCACCCCCCTCACTCCTGCATCGAGACCAAGAGCGTCTAGTATGTCCTATGGCCTCGCTGTGTCTAGAAAGTCTCCCTCCACGAGCGGGACCGGCTGGGAAGCCCCAATCCCGCTGTCGCCAACACTCGGCTCAACCACTGTCGCCCTCAGAACTGGCGTCGCAACGACGCGCCTGGCCACCACCACCTCATCGCTGGCCCGCTCCGCGGCCACGAGCAAATCCTCTACCGTGGGAGTGTTAGGAACACCCGTCACACCCCCACTGCTGCTCGTGCCATCTCTCTCGCCACCCAGAGGACCCCCGCTACCTGTGGCCGGCTCATCGCCGTCTCCTTGCGCCACCTCACTATCACCCATATCCTCTGCCGCCGCCAAACCCCTACTGGTGCTCTCCATTGCAGCAAGGCCCTCGCCCGTACGTCTCACCATCCTCAAATCCGCACTAACCACTCTCTCCTTGGTGGGCGTAGCAGCTCTGCTACTGTCCTCGCCCTCCACTACCGCCGCAGCACCGCCAGCGTCCTCCCTCATCTTTGAAACCTCCCCGGCAATCATCGTTGGCGTCGTTTCCTCGCCAACGACACCCTCCTGAGCTCGTGCGACAGTGCTGCTGCTGCCTTCCTCCATTGCCGCCGTAGCCGCCACCACCGCCGCCCCCTCGCGGTGGGGCAACTCCCCATTACCTCCGCTAGCCATCCCTTCTTCTTCTTCCCCCCAAACCTTCTTCTTCCTTCGGATTCGCACCTCTTGGCACATAACCACCCACCGAAAAATTGTGGAGATCTCGAGATCCCGAGCTCGGTCCGTTGTGAGAGAAGTGAGAGAGTCTGAGATGGAGAGAGGAGAGGGAAATCAGTCGAGTGAGAGAGAGAGATCGCCTGAGAGAGGGAATGAGTGAGATCGTTCGAAGATGGAGTGTGTACGGAACTCTGGTTTTCAAGCGCTCGAGAGTGGGTTTTGAACCCTTGATCAACTGAAGAAGATGAGTAGGACCGTGGCCCCCAGCAATGGTCTCGAGCGCTCGAGACCACTCTCGAGCGCTCGGGAGTGGATCTGAGCGCTCAGGTCTGTCCTAGGCCTCGTGCCCAATCCCTCCTCGTCCTGTACCTCCCCCCGTTGTCGAGGCTTTCTTGATTTCTCTTGCCTTTTACAAAATCAATCTCAGTCCTAGATTTGGACACGTCGAACGATACTCTCTTTTGGCAAAACCTTCGTCGATAATTTGGACTCACACGCCCCCTATGTGTTGTTTTTATTGTCGATTGAACATTCCCGAAATCGCGTCGACTTTCAACAGGGTTGCGATGCAAACCCTACGTTTTTATACTCATTTCATCCACCAAACAGAGTAACAGGTGGACATTGCATGCATCTATTGCTTAACTGTTGTGTCGATCATTTCTCGCGCATGCATTACACGTACTTGCATCTCCTGTCCGCCGAACAGAGCAACAGGTGGACCTCACGTACACGAATCGTGTCAATCATTTCTAGTGCATGCATCACACGCGTTTGCACTTTTCCATCCACCAAACAGAGCAACAGGTGGACATCTTCGCACGTTTATGTTATCGTCGATTATTTCTCGTGCATGTGTCACATGCGTTTGCATCCACCGAGCAGAGCAACAGGTGGACCCTTCATACATTTATCGTGTCAAGGTTTTGTCAACTTTTCTTGTGCATGCACTACACGTGTTTGCGTTTGCCCCAAAGAACTATGCTGGTCTGATCCCTGCAGACGGGGTACGTAGGCAGTCCGAAAGGACGCGACCTCATGCATTGAATGTGCTGTTTTGCATTTGTTTGTGGAATTGAGGATTTGGTTTGGCTCGAATTGGGCTGTCTCAATCTTTGAATGTCACCCGCATCCAGACATGATGCCGGGCGTCATCCAAAGAGGGGCAACTGTAGACACCCCAATTTGAACACTTCGAATTTCCTTAATTTGTGGCCGGAAGCTCCCGATGATGATTTTGGATTAAGACGAACTCGAGGTCATTTGAAACTTGGCTCCTTGAAGGACTTTAAAAAAGAGGTATAAATGGTCAAATCATTTCCAAGCGCTCAGGAGTAGTCCCAAGCGCTCAAAACCATTTTCAAAAAGCGATTGGGCTTGTTCTCGAGCGCTCGAGAGTGAAGTCCCAAGCGCTCGAGTCCACTCGCGTGCGCTCGAGTCCTCCGTGACGGCCAATGGGTGGCAGCCCTTCCCACTACCCATGCAACTCATCATTGCAGACTCTTTGAGCAGGTTGAAACCCAGTTTACACTCAACCTCAGTCAGAGATCCTCAGACCAGCAGTTTTTCTGTTTAAGAAAATGTATTATTTCAAACATATTTCATTTTTGCAACCATAGGTTATCTTGGCCTATATATATGGCCTTTGGTCTGCAGAATGGGGGGGGCTCTCTCTCTCTAGACTCTCTTCTCCTCTCTCTGGTTAAAACAAAGCTTTCAAACTCAAAAGATTTTGGCAATTACAAGCATTTTGGAAAAGCAAGGTTTTAAACATCAAAGGCAAGGAGGAAAGATAAGAAATCCAGAATAGTCTAAGCTTCTGGTTTCTTGCCTTATTCTTCTTTCATCCATCCTCTCTAAAGTCATCCAAGGAAGTCATCTTCCATCCAAAGGTAGAAATAACTTTTACCTTGATATTCAAAAAGGGTCGTCATTTCCTTTCTGAGGGAGGTTTCTTAGCCTTCTCAGTCTTTCATACTGAGCATGGGTTGAGAGACCTTGGCGCGAAAGCAAGAGCAAAAGGGGTACAAATGTGTTTCTCATGTTGGCTTACTGGAAGTACTCCCAAGCGCTCGGGACTACTCCCAAGCGCTCGAGAGTGGCTCCGGTTTTGCTCCTTCTCTTTTTAGTGTTAAAACAGTCATGCATGGGCATTAAAACGCATTTTCATACAAATCAGCTCTCTTGAGCAGTATTGGTACAAAAGGTCTTCATCTTTTACAGAGAAATAAAGAAAATCGTTTCATTTGTGGGCATGCAGAAGGGTTTTACTTGAAAATTTGGAATAAGAAGTTTTCATAATACAAAAGCATGAGATCCAGTGTGCTAGCATACTAAAATGAGAGTATTTGTTTAACTAAAATCAGTTCTGGAGATGAACTACTCCCGAGCGCTCGAGATCACTTCAGAGCGCTCGAGAGTGTTTGCATGCAAACTCAATCCACTCTTCTAACAGTTTCATGCTCATACTGCTTTTGAACATTCATGCATGTGTCCCCTTTTGTCTCTTATGACTACAAAATCATTTTTCAGAAAGATAATGACGTATGGCTTGGAAGAATGGGGGCTGATCCCATTCTGCTAAGTCCTCTGTTAAGCCTGTGGCATGGTTAATGTCATTCCAGTGTACATTTTCGGTGTCATACCCTGTTATGTTCTGTTATACTAACATAGTTTGCAGGTTGAGCATGTAACACTCCCAAGCGCTTGGGAGTGAAGTCCCAAGCGCTCGACTCTGCTCCCGAGCACTCGAGAGTGGAATTAATGACAGGATTTTCCCAGTTTTCAGCATTTTGCATTCTATTTTCATCCCTCATTTATCCACTGCGCATATGCACATGCATGCACTCCTTTATTTGGTATACTTGTGAATACTTGCTACTTGTTTAATGAAACAAAATCCGTTTGAAAAATCCCACAAATGTTTAGTAGAGACCGATCTCGTATCGGGCGAGGGGGGTGCCGTAAAACCCTTCCCCCTTCGTAACATGGCTTCCGAACCCTTTTCAAATCTCTGGTTTTCAATTCAAATCAATCATTTTCAAATCAAAACGGTTTCTCGGGTGGCGAACCACAAAGCCGGGTGGCGACTCTTCAAAATTTTCCAAATCGATTCCAAAATGAGGCGTTTCCTTTCGGGCCGCCCCGATCACACCCGGGGCTGTGGTAGCCCACAATAGTCTTGTTGGACACCTCTGCCTGCCCATTGCTCTGAGGGTAGGCTGGTGTGGAATAGTAATTCCTTATTCCATACTGGGCACAAAAGGCCTTGAACTTTTTCTGGAACTGCGACCCATTATCAGTGATCAAAGAATAAGGAACTCCAAATCGAGTGATGATGCTTTTCCACATGAACCTTTCTATCATAGGTTCTGTGATCTTTGCCAGTGGTTCCGCTTCTATCCACTTGGTAAAATAGTCTGTTGCCACTAACAGAAATTTTCTGTTCCCAGTTGCCTTATGGAGTACACCCACGATGTCCATTCCCCATTGCGCAAACGGCCAAGGGCTTGTCAAGGGCACCAGATCTTCGGCTGGTGTTCGGATCAAGGGTGAGAACTTTTGAGATTTCTCACAAATTTTCACATACACCTTCGCATCTTCTTGCATGTGCGGCAACCAGTAACCCTGGGTGATTGCTCGGTGAGCAATGGATCTCCCACCTGCATGACTCCCACATGTTCCCTCGTGTATTTCATGGAGGAATTTCTGCACCATCTCGGGATGCGCACAAAGCAGTTATGGTCCAGTGAAGGACTTCCTATACAGTTTTCCCTCTGGTGATAGCCAAAACCTTGCAGATTTCGTCTTTATCTTGTGATCCTCCTTTTTATCTGCGGGGAGTGTCCCATCTCGTAGGAACTCCACTATTGGATCCATCCAACTTGGTCCTTGGTTCACGTCCAAGACCAATTCCACACTCCTACCAATGCTCGGCTTAGCAAGATAATCCACTGTTACCTTTCTCCTGAACTCTGTTGGCACAGCTGCTGCCAACCAGGCCAGTGAATCAGCGTGGGCATTTTGCCCAGAGCTTATCTGCTCAATGTGTACCTTCTCAAAGGTGTCAAGCAAATCCTTGGCTGCCTCCACGTAAGCTGCCATCTTCTCATTCCGGGCCTCATACTCCCCGGACAGCTGATTCACCATGAGTTGTGAATCATAGAATACTCGAATTATCTTAACTTTCAAGGTCTTCGCGCTTCGTAATCCTGCCAAAAGTGCCTCGTACTCTGCCACGTTGTTTGACGCACTAAAACCCAGGCACAGGGACAACTCGATCATAACCCCTTCAGGAGGGAAAAGCACCACTCCAATTCTAGATCCGGTGTGGCATGCGGTTCCATCAACAAAAAGCTTCCATTCCAAAGGATCCTGCTCAGCAGATGCCCTTCGCTTCTCGGCTGACGGCTTGACCAACTGCTCCTTTCTCGTAGGAGGCAGTGGAGCCACTGTGGCAGAGAACTCTGCCACGAAGTCTGCCAAAACTTGCCCTTTGACTGCCGTGCGTGGCTGATAATCAATATCATACTGGCTCAGTTCCACCGACCACGTTGATATTCGTCCCGAGAAATCAGCCTTTCGATGCAACGACTTCAATGGGAACTTTGTGTAAACCACAACTTTGTGACTTTGGAAGTAATGGGGCAACTTCCTAGCCACCGTCCTCAGTGCCAGGACCAATTTTTCAAGGGGCAGATATCTCGTCTCTGCATCCAATAGCGTCTTGCTCATGTAATAGACAGGGATTTGCTCGGATCCCTTGTTACTCAGTAAGACCGCACTTACAGCATGTTCAAAGACTGCTAAGTACAAGGTCAAGGTCTCACCAGGCTCAGGAGTGGACAGAAGCGGGGTTGTCGCCAAGTACTTCTTCAGGTCTTGGAATGCCTGCTCACATTCTGCTCCCCACTCGTAACCTTCTCTTTTCTTCAACAACTGAAAGAAAGGTCTACACTTGTCGCTCGAACGACTAATGAACCTGTTAAGGGCTGCTGCCATCCCCGTCAATCGCTGGACCTCCTTCGTGGTCCTTGGGCTCTGTAGCTTCTACAAAGCTATTATTTGATCGGGATTCGCCTCTATCCCTCTAATGGTCACCAGGTGACCCAGGAACTTCCCAGAACTTACTCCAAACGCACATTTTGAGGCGTTGAGCTTCAGCTTATACTCCCTCAGTATCTCAAAAGCTTCTTTCAAATCCGCGATGTGGTCCCGTTTCTTTTTGCTTTTGACCACCATGTCGTCTATGTATACCTCCATGGTCTTGCCGAGCAGCTTTTTTAGCATAATCGTTGCTAGTCTCTGGTAAGTTGCTCCAGCATTCGTCAAGCCAAAGGGCATAACACTGTAACAATACAGCCCTCGTGGTGTGATAAAAGGCGTCTTCTCCTGATCGGGCCCGTACATGGCTATCTGGTGATATCCTCGATAAGCGTCGAGAAAACTCATACGTCCATATGCAGCTGTTGCATCCACCAACTGATCTATCCTAGGCAGGGGAAAACTGTTTTTCGGACACGCCTTGTTTAAATCTGTGAAGTCGACGCAAACTCGCCACTTCCCATTCTTCTTTTTCATCACCATTGTGTTGGACAACCAGTCCGGGTAGTACACCTCTCGTATCGCCTTTGCCTCGAGCAAGCGGTCGACTTCCTCGATAATAGCGTACATGTGCTGTACAGCAGATCGCCTCTTCTTCTGCATTACGAGTTTGTGTTGTGGATCCACGTTCAAGTGGTGACAAATCACGTTTGCATCCACCCCAGGCATCTCTTCGGGTATCCAAGCAAACACATCAACGTGCTCTTTAAGAAACTTCACCAACTCTTCCGCTTCTTCTCTGCACAGGTTTTCCCCAATCAGAAAATACCTTTTAGGATCACTCTCGTTGATCTGAACCTTCTTCAATCCTTCCACCACTTTCTCGGCCGGATTCCCCCGACGTCCTCGATGGTCGGCTGGTTAGTAACCTCGATTGTTTGCACCAATTGTGCCTTGGGTGCCTTTTTGATTATGGAAACCAAGTACTGTTGGGCTGTCTTTTGGTTCCCCCTTATTTTCTCGATACCATTGGACCCTGGAAACTTCACCATCTGATGGTAGGTGGAGGAAACTGCCCTCATCTTGTGCAACCAGGTTCTTCCTATAATCGCGTTATAGGAAGATGGTATGTCCACTACTAGGAACTCGGTTCTCAGCACCACTGTTCCTGCCCGAACAGGGAGGGTTACTTTGCCCAATGGCCAGACTGCCCCTGCACTGAACCCAACCAACAGAGTTAGTGACTGTACCAAGTCTGCTTGTGCCAGCCCCAGCTTCTTGAATGCGTCGTAGTAGAGCACCTCAGTGCAACTTCCTGAGTCCACCAGGATCCTTTCCATGTCATATTCCCCAATTCGTAGGGTTATGACCAGAGCATCATTATGCGGCACCTGGACTCCTCCTAGGTCCTCATCCGTGAAGACTATGCCCTCGTTGCATCCTTCCACTTCACGTCCTCATTTCTTTCCCAACCGCATCACATGCTGGTCGTGTTTCGCCTGCCTCTGGAGCAACCTCACCTTATTTCTCGTATAAGGTGTGGCAAATCCATGTATCATATGGATCACGCCCCTTGGATTCTGCTCGTAATCCAGCTCCATTGCTTTCTCGGCACCCTTGTGCTCCTCTTGGATGAACTCCTTCAAATACCCATGTGAGACCAGGTCATCAAGGTGCTACTTGAACATCTCGCAGTCCTCCGTCATGTGACCCCAGTCCTTGTGGTAGCTGCAGTGCTGACTCGTAGCCCTTCTTGCAACATTATCACCCTCCAGTCTTGGAGGCCACTTAAAGTACGGACGATTCTTTATTCGATAAAGAATCCGATATATCGGTTCCTTCCAAACCGTTGTTATCGAGAAGAAAGATTTTGGGTCTGGGGCATGCTTCTCCCTATATGATTCCGTCTTGGCCTGCCCATGTTCCATCCTCTCTTTATACATCTTGGGCTCTAGCTTATCCGCCTTCTTTGCAGAGCCCTTGGCCTGCTCGGCACCTAACTTGCCATCTTCCTGCAGTATGTCATCTTCGTTCCTGGCGTGTTGCTCAATTCGTTCCATCAGCTTCGCCAGTGTGCTTACTGGACTCATGTTCAGGGACTTTCGTAGCTCCCCCTGAACAGGCAACCCAGTTTTGAACGTTGCTATAGCATACTCCTCACTACAACTTTCAATCTCGTTGAAAGTCTCCCAATACTTCTTGGTGTAGTCCCTGATCGGCTCATTCTCCCCTTGTTTCATAACTGACAGACTCTTAAAAGTTTTGGGCGGTTTCCTGCTCGTCAAGAACCGAGCAGTGAATTCCTCGGCCAACTGCCTCCATCCTCGTATGGTGTTCGGCCCCAGCTTATGGAACCAGGACAGGGCCACCTTTCCCAAACAGGATGGGAACATCTTGCACATGATTGTGTCATCGCCGTCGTGCATAAGCATCGCCTGCTGGTAATGCTGTATGTGTGCCACTGGGTCTGCATTGGTCTCATATAGGATAAACGCGCCGTGCTTCACCCTGCTCAGCAACCTTGCTTCTTGCAATCTCTTTGCAAAGGGAGAAGTTGCTATGCTGCTCAGGGCCCTTCGTGCTGCTTCTCGTGCAGACACGGTTCCTTCTTCTAGCCCCCTCGCAGCCCTAGCATTATTCTCCCAATCGGAATCAAGTCTCTCGTACCTGTCCCTGTGGTGCTTCCTAGTCCCTCCTTCCTCGGGAGTTGAACTTCTGCTCCTGCTTCTCCTTTCGTAAAGAAGCCCTCAGTCGTTTTGGGGTGAGACTCCTGCTTCTTCTTTTTCGTGAAGAAGCTCTCTTGTACTCTGCCACAGCCAGCCTTTCTCTTCTGGTCTTTCTTCGTGAAAGTCCAGAATCCTCCAGATGTTCTCGTATCCGTTGCAGTTGCTGAATCTCGTATTCTTGCCTCTTGATAAGGCGAGCGTACTCCTCTATTTCTTGTCTCTTTTTGTCCAAGATGTCCTCCCTGCTGTGCACACTCTTCGAACGTGCAACCGACTCTCTCCCATGGCGGGACTTACTCCTCCTCGTGGACTCTGTGGCCGTCCTTCTGTCCTTGTTTCTGGGACTGCCATGGACGGTCAGGGGGCGGTCCTTGCTCGTGGTCCTCCTTGCATGCCCGCCATTGGGTTTTCTTAGTGGATCCGGTGGGGATTTGTCTCCTCCTCCACCCAGCTGATTATTTGGGTCAAGTGGGGTTTTTGGATCTTCTTCCACCATGGACACTTTTTCAAAGGGATCTCTTCTGCTTTCCCACAGACGGCGCCAATTGTAAGTGCAAGAAAACAGAAAGGCCTTCGAACAGCACCAGAATCCAACGGCTACTTCTTACTCCTCGCCAAAACCCTAGCACACCGCCGGAGTTGAACCTGTAAAACAGACAAAGGGTGAGCACACCTTTGCCTTCTCGTGGCAAAGGCCCTCCGATGCCAAAGTTAGTATCTCGTACTAGTGAAAACCCTAATTATCAGTAGGTAATGAACGAATGGCCAAGAATTGCATACCTTTACCTCTAGGTTTACCTCATATTTGTAGATCCTCATATGCTTGCTGTCCAAGCCATCTCGTTGCCCTAAGTTTTCTTTCTCGTATAGGAAACCCAGAATATTATGGATTCTCGTTCCCTTAACTATATATTACCTTATAAACCGAATAGGAATCCCTTCCTTAATTGGCCGTTCATCCCATTCCCATTAGGTATCTTTCCCAGATCTTATTTCCTTACTGGGTATTACCATTTCTGGATCTCTCTGGAGCTACCTCCTCCCAAAATGCTGCTCCTGTTCGGCCTCCTCGTTGCCGAACAGCCTATCTGGACCAATGATTTCTCTTATCACTGGTCCCTTTACCATGAGACCTATCCAACAACTTCCCTTGCTCTTTGGACCATACCCCTACTTGAGTATCTTGGACCTGGGACCTCTCATGTCTCCGGTCCTTATTGCCGTTCACCGTACTGCACGGCGGATGCTCCAATTATGTTTACCCCTGGGCCCTACGTACCACGTGTTCGGGCCTCCTTTGTACCTGTATGGGATTACCTCCCTACATTGATGTTGAGCACCGTGGACGACGGAACGAAAAATGCATAAGAACCGAAGGCGCGAATGACGATAACAAAACCCGTCGTGACGGAGAGAAGTCCATCGACGACCCACGCCGAACAACCGCCAACTTAAGAGACAAGCTGAGACACAGAGGCGACGAGAAGAACCAGAAAAGGAACCCAAAGGGAGGGATTCCAAACGGACAAAAACAGATGAGCACGGCAAACTGCCACACCCAGGATTCGAAAGACAGCTGAAGGAACTCGGCGTCTCACCCTTCACCTCCCACATAATCAACACGCCACCCGAATCCACCTTCAACTTACCCAAATTCACGAAGTTTGACCTAGCCACCTGTGAAGCTCACACCCACCTGATCCACTTCCACGAAACTATCGAACTCTGCACCCAAAAAGATGAAGTCAAATGCAAGGCGTTCCCATCTACCCTCGGCTCCCTCGGACTTGAGTGGTTCAACAAGTTGCCCGCTGGATCCATACGGAACTTGGCCGACCTTGTACGCGCCTTCAACACCTGTTTCATCACAAGCAACAAAACCGCCAAAGAGCCTAAGTCCCTATCACAAATGAGGAAACTCCCATTGGAAACTCTCAGACAATACGCCGAGCGCTACTGGCAATTATTGAATGAAATTCCCGGCATCGACGAGTATTGGGCTGCACGTACCTTCAAAAACAGCTTGGAAACTGGTAGCAAGATTCTGGACGAACTCGCCATCCGTCCACCTCACGGCATGGGAGAGTTAATGTGCATTGTGGAGCAGTTTTGTGCTATTGAAGAATTTTACGCGGACCGAGCGGCACAAGGAATCCCAAGCTCAACCACCCCCCCTCCAATCCACCGCACCCCAGCTGCCCTCACCAATATTCACCCAACAATCCCAGCAGAAGAAACACGTCAACAACATCAAAGAGAGAAAGAAGCGCCAGCCGAAAGTACATGACTATGTGGCCGAAACCACCTACTTCAAAGAGCCCATCTGGTCTTTCCTAAAAGAGACCATGAGGCAACCATGGTTCGAATGGCCAACCAGTAAGCTTGGCACGGACACCGGCCAGCCAGACCAGCACTCAAGGAAGAAATACTCTTACCACAATGAGCTCAGCGATTACAATACAGATGGCGCACCATACAAAACCCTCCTGGAACGCCTCGCAACTCAAGGACACCTTGATCAATACATCGACCGAACCAAAACTCCCGCCCACCAACCAGCAGACAATCCCAACCCCAATGAACAGCTGCCATTGATACATGTTATCCGCAGTCCAGTAACAAAGGAATTCGAAGGCACACTCTGTGCCGACCTCGATCGTGCATCCACATCAAAGCAGGTAATCTCCGTCGGGTGCGAGTCCAAGCGTCAATGCCCGCAAGATGTGCCAAAGTGACAATCATATTTACAAAATGCGACATGGAACATGTGTAAACTCCACACTCTGACGATCTCGTTGTCATCGTTCAGATCGGTGTTCATGACATCAAGCGAGTCCTCATTGATCAAGGAAGCTCGGCCGAGGTCATGTATTACGACCTGTTCAAGAAACTTGATCTCCCAGAATCCGCCTCACAACTAGCCGACGTGCCCCTCATCGGTTTCAACAGAGCACCTGTTTGGCCATCAAGCAAAATGTTTCTTCCCGTCGTCGGCGGCTCAAAGACTCTGTCCGTCGAGTTTATTGTCGTTAATGCGCCGAGCCCGTACAACACCATTCTCGGCCGAACCTGGCTCCCCGGAATGCAGGCAATTGCCTCAACCTACCACTAGGTCGTTCGATTCATCAGCACCAATGGAAGGCAAGAAGATCTGCGACGAGATCAAGTGGCATCCAAAAAATGCTACGTCTCACCCGTCCACAACTCCATCAAAGCCAACCAAGTACAGTGGGTTGAAGTCCGAGACGTGGCCATCATTGACGACGTCGGCCAAAAGGCTGAAGACAAAGCGGAAGAAGACTTGGTCAAAATGCCCGTCACTGAGGATGGCTCATGTTTCTTCTTAATTGGCTCCTCCCTCAGCGACGCTGAGCGCGAAGAGATGTTTCAATTCCTCAAAGACAACATAGAAGTCTTTGCCTGGACCCCCAATGAGATGCCGGGGGTCGACCTCAACTTCATCTGCCACTCTCTCAACATTAAGAAGGATTTAAAACCGGTGGTACAAAAGGCTCGACGCTCGGCACCTGAACACGTCGATGCTGTCATAGAAGAGGTTAACCGACTATTGGAAGCAAATGCCATCCAGGAAGTACAGTACCCAACATGGCTTTCCAACACTGTGGTTGTCAAGAAGAAGAACGGCAAATGGCGAGTGTGCATCGACTACACCAACCTCAACGACGCGTGTCCAATGGATTGGTTCCCACTCCCAAAGATAGATCAGTTGATCGACGCCACCGCAGGCCACGCTCAGTGTGGGCTACCACAGCCCCGGGTGGAATCGGGGCGGCCCAAAAAAGAGGCGCCACGCCGTATCTTGGATTTTGAAAAATTTTGAAGAGTCGCCACTCGGATTTATGGTTCGGCACCCGAGAAATCGTTTTATTTGAAAATGATCGCTTGAATTGAAAACCAGAGATTTATTTTGAGGGTTCGGAAGCCACGTTACGAAGGGGGAAGGGTTTTACGGCACCCCCCTCGTCCGATTTGAAATCGGTCTCTACTAAACCTTTGTGGGATTTGTCAACAGATTTTATTTCATTTAGTCACTTAGCAAGTATTCACAGATATACATCAAGTACAAGAGGTGCATGCATGTGCATGTGTACAGTGAGTAAATGAAGAATGGTGATGAAATGCAAAAATGCTAGAAGCTGGAAATCCCTGTCACTGATCCACTCTCGAGCACTCGGAAGTACTCCCGAGCGCTTGGGAGTATTACATGTTCAACCTGCAAGCTTTTGTTAGCACAACAAAAGACAATGCTGCAATATAAACTGGAATGAACTAGAACATCTTGTAGGTCCCACAGTGGGTTTATAAGACCGGGATCAGTCTAGTAAACAGGAATCAAATCCCATTCTTTCAAACCATACCTCTTTTACTTTTCCTAAAATCAATTTTACAGTTATAAGAGCTGAAAGGGGCACATGCATGGACATGCAAAGGTAGTAGAAGGGCCAACCTGTGAGAAAAGTGGACTAAGCTTACATGCAAAAACTCTCGAGCACTTGGGAACGATCTCGAGCGCTCGGGAGTCTTCTATGCCTTAGGAATAGTTTCAACCAATTAAAACACTCAATGAAGTATGCTGATACACTAGATCTTATATCTTAAAGCATGAAAAAAAAAGGGATTTTTCTTCTTAGATCCAGACCAAAACTCCTTTGCATGCCTTAAATGCAAGTCATTTATTTTATTTTTCTCTGAAAACAGCAAGTCTTTGGTACCAACTTACTTCAAAAGAGTTGAAAACGGTTTTGAAACATATTCCGCCCATGCATGCCCATTTAAACACTCAAAGGAAGGAAAGTAATACTGGATTCACTCTCGAGCGCTTGGGAGTAGTACCGAGCGCTCGGGAGTACTTCCAGTGGGCTGAAAACAGAAAACGTATTTGTACCCCTTTGCTCTTGTTATTACACTAAGGTCTCTCAACCCATAATCAGTATTGAGGACTGATAGGGCTAAGAGACCTCCCTCAAAAAGGAAAGACAACCCAGCTTGATGTCAAGGTGAGAAAAGAACTTCTACCTTTGGATGGAACTTGACCTCTTGAAAGACTTTAAAAAAAAGATGGATGAAGGAAGAAGAATGCAAGAGATTAGAGATTGAGAATGATCTGGATTCCTTGCATCTCCTTCATGCTTTTCTTTGGGCTTTGGAAGTTTAGGAAACCTTGTAGTTAAGAGAAACTTTTAGCTTGGAACCTCTTTGCTTGAACCAGAGATAGAGTGAGAGAGCTTAGAGAGAGAGAGAGTCCCCCCTCATTCTGCAGACCAAGGGCCATATATATAGGCTAATATAACCTATGGTTGCAAAATGAAATGATTTTGAAATAAAAACATTTTTTTAACAAAGAAAAACAGCTGGTCTGAGGGTCTCTGACTGAGGTTGAGTGTGGACTGAGCTTCAGCCGGCTCAATGATGAGTTGCATGGGTAGTGGGAAGGCCTGCCACCCATTGGTCATCACAAAGGACTCGAGCGCTTGAGAGAATTCCCGAGCGCTTGGGAGTTCATTCTCGAGCGCTCGAGAGTAAACCCTGCCAGTGCATTTTGAAAATAATTTCGAGCGCTTGGGACTGCTCCCAAGCGCTTGGCAATGATTTTGACCAATTTGTTCTCTTTTCAAATATTTCAAGGAGCCAAGTTTCGATCGACATCAGGTTGGTCTTAATCCGGAATCATCATCGGGGAGCCTCCAGGCCACAAATTAAGGAAATCTGAAGTGTCCAAATTGGGGTGTCTACAGTTGCCCCTCTTTGGATGGTGCTCGGTATCATGTCTGGATACGAGTGACGTCCAAAGATTGAGACAGCCCAATTCGAGCCACGTCAAACCCTTAATTTCAAACACAAATGCAAGTAATAGCGTTTGATGCATGCGGTCGTGTCTTTCCAGACTGCCTACGTACCTTTCTCTGCAAGGATCAGACCAGCGTAGTTCTTTGGGGCAAGTGCAAACACGTGTGCTGCATGCACAAGAAAAGTTGACAAGACCTTGATAAGGTAAATATGTAAAAGGGGTCCACCTGTTACTCTGTTTGGTGGATGAGAAATGTAAGCACGTGTGATGCATGCATGAGAAATGATCGATGTAAGAAGGTCCACTTGTTGCTCTGTTTGGCGGACACGAAATGCAAGCATGTGTGATGCATGCATGAGAAATGATCGATGTAAAAAGGTCCACTTGTTGCTCTGTTTGGTGGACATACCATGTTCAAAGCAGCAGCAACGGCTTTCCATCAAGTACAAATCAGAAAGTGTAACGACCCTGATTTTTGGTCAATAAAAATTTCGCTAAAAATTTGAATTTTATTTTAATACTTGGATTTCTTTTTAACATCCAAAAATCGGTCGTTATCGACTTATAAAATTTTGTTATTTGAAAATTCTTTATTTATTTTATAAATCCTTTGCGATTAATAATCCGTCATAATTAGGTTTTGACTTAGGAGATTGGAATTCATCGCCGGGCATTAAGGTCATTTTTTTCTAAAGGGCGAGTATGCCTATTAAGACCTTGGTATAGTTACTTGGTAATTGTAATAAAAATCCTAGAATTTATTTTCTCGGCTGGAAATCCTACTTGGCTGGACCTGCCTTGCCTTGGCGTCGGCTTGCTGTCGGGCTTGCCTGGCGTCGGCTCGCTGTCACGCCTGCCTTGCCTTGGCGTCGGGTCGCCGTCAGGTTCTGCCTTGGCATCGAGTCACGCCTTGCTTTTGCCTTGGCCGTGCTCACGCCACCTTGGCCGCCGCTAGCGGGTCGCCTTGGCCATGCTCACGCCGCCTCGGCCGTCGCCTTGCTTGCGGGCCGCTTTGCCATCGCCACCGGTCGCTTTGGCCACTGTTTGGCCACCGGGTCGCTGGCGCGCTGGCCGCTGGCCACCGGGCTGCCTTGACCACTGTTTGGCCACCGGCCGCTTGGCCGCTGCTTGGCCACCGGGCTGCCTTGGCCACTATTTGGCCACCGGGCTGCTTTGGCCGCCGCGTGGCCACCGCTTTGCTACCAGGCTGCCTTGGCCACGCTCACGCATTGCCTTGGCGTTTGGCACCTTCGGACTTTAATACTTCGTTATTAGGCGATTTCCTTCTAATTACAACCGAAATACCACTCGAGCAATGAAAGCCTAGATTAAGTATCGTTAGTCTTTAACCAATTAAGTAGAATAGCCTAATGCCCATTTAGCCTAATCACTTCTTCCTAACCCTAGATGGACCATTTGACCCTTTTTGTCTTTATCCATTGGACGATGGATGCTAGGCAAATTTGTACCCAGTGGAGAATAGGAAAACCTTGGTTAATCTCCCTAAGTACGAGATTAGATTAGTTTAGTGCTTAATTACAAGTATTAGACTTTTTAGTATTAACCGTTGGATAATAACCGCTAGGAGGTTTATTATCCATTGGACGATAGATTAGAATCCTAGCCACCATTACCCATTGGTTATTAACCATTAGAGAAACTATTATCCATTGGATAATAGTTAGTCTTGACAATCATGTGCTAGAATGATTTAATTAATAGATTTGGCATGTGTGAAATCCAATAAAATAAGATTTGTTCATTAGATTATTAGGTTAGTACATAGTACTTTGGATGATGTAGATTAGTTAATTGGATATTGGATTTTGACATATCTAGTAGGATTTCAAAGTACATACTATATATATATTTATGTGTACTTGTATATATATATATGAATATAGATATATATATAATAATTATAAAGTACCATGTGCATGTTTCCTTATTTTAATTAGAAAATCTTGTAAAGTATTTTATTTCTTTTACCCATTGGACAACAAATGTTAGGAGATTTATTAACCAATGGACAATAGCTTAGTCTTGCCAAAAGTACAAGGTTTATTATTTAAATTCCCATGGGATTCTCTTATTATTATATAAAAGACTAGATTTTCCATGTGTGATACTTGGGTTATTATTATACATAGTACTTTGAAAGAAGTAGAATACTTTATTAGATATTGGCATGTGGTATATCTAGGCTACATTGTGTGTACTAGCTTGGATATATATATGTACTTGTATGTATATATATATGTATATATATATAATAGGGTATTGTGCATGTGTGTAATTGAATTCTTAAATGGAAAATATTAATTACTAGATTTCTATTGTACATATATACAATATAATAGTTGTAGTCTTCCATAAGTACTATTATATAAGTATATAGTACATAAGAGAGAGAGAGAGAGAGAGAGGCCGAGAGAGATGGGAGAGAGAGAGAGAAATTCGGATGGAGAGGGAGAGGGAGAGTGTGATGTGTGTGCAAGTGGATTGACATTGCTTTGGTCATCTTGTCCTTCTTTGATAGGCTTTCAAAGTGAAAGCATAACCATGGCAATCAAATCTTGTCCTCCATTGTACCAAAACCCCATTTGTTTACTTGATTCAAATCACCTTCCTTGCCTTGTCTTCCAAAAATCCAATCCAAGGACACATCATAGCCTTGCATGCCTAGTTCTAGGATGAAACTTGCAAGCAAGCAAGACTTGGCTAGAATAAAAAAATGAGATATAGGAGAGAGAGAGAGAATTCGGCTAGAGAGAGAGAAGGGAGGTGCTTGCCTATAAATACTCACCTCATTCTTCATTCAACTCACACCTCAATCCATTCTCCAACTTCTCCCTAAAACCAATTTCTGTTTTGCCCAGGTAGCCCACTGTCCTCTGAAAAACTCCATTTTTTCTCCGGGCAAAAGTCATTTCTAGGAACAACGACCTCCACAAAAGTCGTAGAACACTTCGAGAGCTTCAGTTTAGACCCAAGAACCACCCCAAACGGTCAAGAGATGACCAAGATATCGACCTCCAAAGTTCAGTGAAAAATCTGGAAATTTCATTCCAGACAGCTCACTGTCCACTTTCTTATCCCCATTTTCTCCGGGCGAAAGTCGTTTCTAGGAACAACGACCTCCACGAAAGTCATAGAACACTTCGAGAGCTTCAGTTTAGACCCAAGAACCACCCCAAACGGTCAAGAGATGACCAAAATATCAACCTCCAAAGTTCAGTGAAAAATCTGGAAATTCCATTCCAGACAGCTCACTGTCCACTTGCTTATCCCCATTTTTCTCCGGGCGAAAGTCGTTTCTAGGAATAACGTCCTTCACGGAAGTTGTAGAAAATTTCGAGATCTTCGTTTTAGACTCAAGAACGATCCTATTCGGCCCAGTTTTGACCAAGTTACTGCCCTCCAAAGTTTGGTCCAGATTGTGAGCAGTCGACGCCCGTAGCACTTTCCAACTAGCTTATTCGGCCCCGACTAGTTTCGGATTAAGGTAGAATACTCCGACCCCGCTATCTCTAAGTATATGTGGTACTTGAATAGTTATATGCATGTTTGACTTGAATTTAGCTTGTAGATTAGTCCTTACCCTCTTCCTAAGTATATTATATTGTATGAGCATGAAGCCAAACGTATCGTATGCTAGTTTTACATAGTTTACTTTGATCTTTTAACTTAAGCTTATATACCATTGCTTGTATTACTTGTGGTATTATAACAAAGCATATGGTGGATTACCACCCCAAGGGCGTCCGCACATGTGGCGTTATGCTTTAAGTAATGGTTATGGACATACTATGTACTTGCTTGGATTATACTTACCTTGAGTATGCAAACATGCGTTAAACGTGGTAGATACTTGTTTATGTATGAACTCGTCAATAAACACGTGTTGTTTTGAACGTCCAAAAAGATGGCTATACGTTGTCGTTTTAAAAGATAAAGTGTTGTTGGAAACGAAGTATTCGTATTTTGACCTTTTAAACGATTGTAAGCATGATAGCAAGTTGCTTGCCTTACTTGTGGTTGTAAACAAGCATGTTTAAATAGAGTTGGGTGATCTTGTTAGATTACTTTAAAGTGATTCGTCCCACTGCAGAGTCGATGCATGTTACGAGACACATGGAATTGGAAAAGTAAAGATATGACACCTAAGATGTGGTTGATATGGATAAAAAGTGTTTTGGAAAGAACATAATGACCGGACGTGGTAGTCATTATGGCCTTGAGTCAGACTTGGTAGCCTTTGTGGCAATGAGCCGGACTTGGTAGCTCATTGTTGTGCGACACAAGGTGCCGGTCTTGGATGCTCATGGTTGTGTGTGTGTGTGACACAATGTGCCGGACTTGGTAACTCATTGTTGTGCGACACAAGGTACTTGTAACCAATGGTTGCGTGCGTGCATGTTTTCGGAATTGATGATAAAAGATGAGACACATTCTACGATACGCTGCGTAGGAGAAACTCTGATGATACGGACACCAACAATAGATAGCGAATGCGGATGTGTCATTGTATGAGTTTATTTGAAAGCATGTTAAGTTGGAAAATCGTGTACTATCTTTGACGTGTATGTTAAGGGTTAGTGGCTTTGGATTACTCTATTGAGCTTTCAAGCTCACGGTGTTGCTTTATGTGACCCTGACATATTATACTGGTGGCGACGCTGGTATAATGTGTCAGACTTTCTAGATGAACAAGGAGAGCTGTATACCTTGGAGGCTTTCGAAGCTGAGGAACTCGCTAGGATGAAAGAAGAGAAGGAGCTGTAGATAACCTTAGATATCCATCCCTTTTGTGTAATGTAAGAACCCTTTGGGAGTTTATGATGTAATAAAGAGCCAGACTCTCTTGATTTATTCAATAAAAATGTTTATTTAACGTACCCGATTTTGGGGGCGTTACAACATGGTATCAAAGCTTTAGGCTCAACACTCGGCCATGGGTAGAATGGGTAGCCTTTAAGATAAGTCTTGAGATAAGTTTAAGATAAATTGACCGTTGCACAAACGTGAATTGAGTTTAAGTTTACCGTCCCAAATTGGGTGGAATTCTGACAAAACAATCTTCGGATTGAAGTAAGGTGGAAACTGGCAGTACCGCTGAACTGGGAATTCCCGAACAATTGGATGATGACTTAAATCAAGGATCGAATGTGGAACGTAGCAATCCCAAGTTCCTTAAGTGCTAAATAAAACTCTTTGTCTTTAAATCGTGACTAATTGAGGTTTAAACTTTTCCTCGTAGATGAGCCAACCGAACCTTTACCAAGTCAACCTACTAGCGGAAGCTCGCCGATTTAGAAACACCATAGAAGCCATGACAACCCAACTAGTGGAGGATCCCAATTTTCCCTATGTTTTTCCCTACATTCATGACTTCTATCAGAAGCATGGTGCCATTCCACTTCCCGAAAATGAGGAGGAAGATGGTGATGAAGCTATACCCGTCATAGTCCAAATAGCATTTCTCGAAGATGAGGGGTTTATAATTGAAGAAGTTGAAGAAGAAACCGGAGATGAGAAGGTTGCCAACAAGGTGATTGAGGAGAAATCAGTGGAAGTAAGGATGTCAATGAAGGGAATCTCGAAGAGGACGAGACCCCAAAAGCAGAGGATGCCAATTAGGCGTATCTTAGATAAGTCGAGTAATAATTGGAATCCTTCGGGATGTAGGAAGTTGGAAAATTAGGATCACCCTTGTCTGTTTAAGAGTCCATCTATGTTGTATGCATTTCTATTTCAGTAAAGACTTGTAGTGTGTACTTGTTTCCATTTAATGAAAGACTTGTATTTTATACCTATTCGTATACGACTTTCTCTTTACACCTCGAGTCGTAGTAGTATCGTAGCAGGAGTACATAGGATCGTTTCAACTTGTATGAGAAAGAACCTTAGGTCACTTTTTGCCATTATAATAGAATTCTATGCTTATGTTTGTATCCTTTGCTTATCTATGAAAAACTTATTTTCTTAAAATAAAGAGTACTATTGTATGCTATACAATATCTTACTTTAGTAAATGAAACTCTTATTACAAAGGACAATTATTTTAGTTGACGCAAGTTGCTAAATGATACAAATCTTTTTTTTGCTATAAAATTTTCTTTGTTACGGGTACTGTAGCACACTACCATTAGACATTTTATTTTAGTTTGATGAGAGCGCCAAGTGTCGGCCATAACCCAAAAAGGGGGCCCGGTAATCGCACGTCGGCCATACCAGAAAAGGGGGGCCTCGGCAAACCACCCTCAACCTCCCCCCAAAATTCAAATTAAACATTTCCCTCCTTCACACCCCTCACCCGACCCTATAAATACCCCCCCTCCGCTTCTCATTTTCTTCACCCCATCTATTCATTTCTTCATCTCTCTTTCACCATCTTAAACCCCTCCAAACCACTATCCAATCAAACCGAGCCATGGCAGCGATCTACCGACGAGGATTCCCGGAGGACGCCCAGTTCCGAGAGATGGAGCGAATCGAGCTCACCTCGATGATCCGAGCCATACAGTTACTGCCCTTCACCTTCATCCTCTTCTGGGCCGTGCTTACTATAGCCATGCCGCGGTGGTTCGACAGGAACGACCGCCTCACTACCTTCTGGTATTGGATTCCCGCGGTGACCGTCGCACTCGCGGCGTTCGGAAAGGAATACGAACGCCGTGCGCTCCAAGCTTTCGCCGATCGATGGCGGCTCGAGGAGTAGCCATGGCACCATAGCCATTATTATCCGCTTTTACTTCTATTTTCTTGTATCTGATAAATGCCGTTAGGTGTGTAATATAGGTGTGTAATATAATGATCTTGCTCTATATAAAAATATTTTTTTTTAGTTGCTTGATCTATCTTGTTCATTGCATGCTAACACCAGTAACAAAACCCTTAAGGTCAAGTAAGACAGTATCATCACCATTTCGGGAGAGTGCAGTTGTTAGTCTAAAGTGAGTAGCGAGTGCGGACTAGAAATAGCCAACCTACGACTTAAGAGTGACTTGCTTCTTTTAAGGGGGATAGACGACGATTCAAGGACCAGTATAGCGACCTTGTCAAATCCGTAGATACGTACCAATTTCGAGGACGAAATTATTTTAAGGGGGATAGGTTGTAACGACCCTGATTTTTGGTCAATAAAAATTTCGCTAAAAATTTGAATTTTATTTTAATACTTGGATTTCTTTTTAACATCCAAAAATCGGTCGTTATCGACTTATAAAATTTTGTTATTTGAAAATTCTTTATTTATTTTATAAATCCCTTTTTGCGATTAATAATCCGTCATAATTAGGTTTTGACTTAGGAGATTGGAATTCATCGCCCGGGCATTAAGGTCATTTTTCTAAAGGCGAGTATGCCTATTAAGACCTTGGTATAGTTACTTGGTAATTGTAATAAAAATCCTAGAATTTATTTTCTCGGCTGGAAATCCTACTTGGCTGGACCTGCCTTGCCTTGGCATCGGCTTGCTGTCAGGCCTGCCTTGCCTTGGCGTCGGCTCGCTGTCACGCCTGCCTTGCCTGGCGTTGGGTCGCCGTCAGGTTCTGCCTTGGCATCGAGTCACGCCTTGCTTTTGCCTTGGCCGTGCTCACGCCGCCTTGGCCGCCGCCTTGCTTGTGGGCTGCCTTGGCCATGCTCACGCCGCTTGCCGCTTGCGTCGCTTGCCATGCCACCGGGTCGCTTTGGCCGCTTTGGCCACCGGTCGCTGGCCGCTGGCGGCCGCTTGTGCCACCGGGCCGCTTAACCACTGTTTAGCCACTGTCGCTGGCGCCGCTGGCGCTGGCCACCGGTGTCGCTTGACCACTTGTTTGGCCACGGGTCGCTGGTCGCCGCTGGCCGCGCCACCGCCTTGGCCACTATTTGGCCACCGGTCGCTTTGGCCGGCGTGGCCACCGCTGCTACCAGTCGCCTTTGGCCACGCTCACGCATTGCCTTGGCGTTTGGCACCTTCGGACTTTAATACTTCGTTATTAGGCGATTTCCTTCTAATTACAACCGAAATACCACTCGAGCAATGAAAGCCTAGATTAAGTATCGTTAGTCTTTAACCAATTAAGTAGAATAGCCTAATGCCCATTTAGCCTAATCACTTCTTCCTAACCCTAGATGGACCATTTGACCCTTTTTGTCTTTTTCCATTGGACGATGGATGCTAGGCAAATTTGTACCCAGTGGAGAATAGGAAAACCTTGGTTAATCTCCCTAAGTACGAGATTAGATTAGTTTAGTGCTTAATTACAAGTATTAGACTTTTTAGTATTAACTGTTGGATAATAATCGCTAGGAGGTTTATTATCCATTGGACGATAGATTAGAATCCTAGCCACCATTACCCATTGGTTATTAACCATTAGAGAAACTATTATCCATTGGATAATAGTTAGTCTTGACAATCATGTGCTAGAATGATTTAATTAATAGATTTGGCATGTGTGAAATCCAATAAAATAAGATTTGTTCATTAGATTATTAGGTTAGTACATAGTACTTTGGATGATGTAGATTAGTTAATTGGATATTGGATTTTGACATATCTAGTAGGATTTCAAAGTACATACTATATATATATTTATGTGTACTTGTATATATATATATGAATATAGATATATATATAATAATTATAAAGTACCATGTGCATGTTTCCTTATTTTAATTAGAAAATCTTGTAAAGTATTTTATTTCTTTTACCCATTGGACAACAAATGTTAGGAGATTTATTAACCAATGGACAATAGCTTAGTCTTGCCAAAAGTACAAGGTTTATTATTTAAATTCCCATGGGATTCTCTTATTATTATATAAAAAGACTAGATTTTCCATGTGTGATACTTGGGTTATTATTATACATAGTACTTTGAAAGAAGTAGAATACTTTATTAGATATTGGCATGTGGTATATCTAGGCTACATTGTGTGTACTAGCTTGGATATATATATGTACTTGTATGTATATATATATGTATATATATATAATAGGGTATTGTGCATGTGTGTAATTGAATTCTTAAATGGAAAATATTAATTACTAGATTTCTATTGTACATATATACAATATAATAGTTGTAGTCTTCCATAAGTACTATTATATAAGTATATAGTACATAAGAGAGAGAGAGAGAGAGAGAGGCCGAGAGAGATGGGAGAGAGAGAGAAATTCGGATGGAGAGGGAGAGGGAGAGTGTGATGTGTGTGCAAGTGGATTGACATTGCTTTGGTCATCTTGTCCTTCTTTGATAGGCTTTCAAAGTGAAAGCATGACCATGGCAATCAAATCTTGTCCTCCATTGTACCAAAACCCCATTTGTTTACTTGATTCAAATCACCTTCCTTGCCTTGTCTTCCAAAAATCCAATCCAAGGACACATCATAGCCTTGCATGCCTAGTTCTAGGATGAAACTTGCAAGCAAGCAAGATTTGGCTAGAATAAAAAAATGAGATATAGGAGAGAGAGAGAGAATTCGGCTAGAGAGAGAGAAGGGAGGTGCTTGCCTATAAATACTCACCTCATTCTTCATTCAAGTCACACCTCAATCCATTCTCCAACTTCTCCCTAAAACCAATTTCTGTTTTGCCCAGGCAGCCCACTGTCCTCTGAAAAACTCCATTTTTTCTCCGGCCAAAAGTCATTTCTAGGAACAACGACCTCCACAAAAGTCGTAGAACACTTCGAGAGCTTCAGTTTAGACCCAAGAACCACCCCAAACGGTCAAGAGATGACCAAGATATCGACCTCCAAAGTTCAGTGAAAAATCTGGAAATTTCATTCCAGACAGCTCACTGTCCACTTTCTTATCCCCATTTTCTCCGGGCGAAAGTCGTTTCTAGGAACAACGACCTCCACGAAAGTCGTAGAACACTTCGAGAGCTTCAGTTTAGACCTAAGAACCACCCCAAACGGTCAAGAGATGACCAAAATATCAACCTCTAAAGTTCAGTGAAAAATCTGGAAATTCCATTCCAGACAGCTCACTGTCCACTTGCTTATCCCCATTTTTCTCCGGGCGAAAGTCGTTACTAGGAATAACGTCCTTCACGGAAGTTGTAGAAAATTTCGAGATCTTCGTTTTAGACTCAAGAACGATCCTATTCGGCCCAGTTTTGACCAAATTACTGCCCTCCAAAGTTTGGTCCAGATTGTGAGCAGTCGACGCCCGTAGCACTTTCCAACTAGCTTATTCGGCCCCGACTAGTTTCGGATTAAGGTAGAATACTCCGACCCCGCTATCTCTAAGTATATGTGGTACTTGAATAGTTATATGCATGTTTGACTTGAATTTAGCTTGTAGATTAATCCTTACCCTCTTCCTAAGTATATTATATTGTATGAGCATGAAGCCAAACGTATCGTATGCTAGTTTTACGTAGTTTACTTTGATCTTTTAACTTAACCTTATATACCATTGCTTGTATTACTTGTGGTATTATAACAAAGCATATGGTGGATTACCACCCCAAGGGCGTCCGCACATGTGGCGTTATGCTTTAAGTAATGGTTATGGACATACTATGTACTTGCTTGGATTATACTTACCTTGAGTATGCAAACATGCGTTAAACGTGGTAGATACTTGTTTATGTATGAACTCGTCAATAAACACGTGTTGTTTTGAACGTCCAAAAAGATGGCTATACGTTGTCGTTTTAAAAGATAAAGTGTTGTTGGAAACGAAGTATTCGTATTTTGACCTTTTAAACGATTGTAAGCATGATAGCAAGTTGCTTGCCTTACTTGTGGTTGTAAACAAGCATGTTTAAATAGAGTTGGGTGATCTTGCTAGATTACTTTAAAGTGATTCGTCCCACCGCAGAGTCGATGCATGTTACGAGACACATGGAATTGGAAAAGTAAAGATATGACACCTAAGATGTGGTTGATATGGATAAAAAGTGTTTTGGAAAGAACATAATGACCGGACGTGGTAGTCATTATGGCCTTGAGTCAGACTTGGTAGCCTTTGTGGCAATGAGCCGGACTTGGTAGCTCATTGTTGTGCGACACAAGGTGCCGGTCTTGGATGCTCATGGTTGTGTGTGTGTGTGACACAATGTGCCGAACTTGGTAGCCATTGTGGCCATGCGTTGGTAACCTTGTGGCAATGAGCCGGACTTGGTAGCTCATTGTTGTGCGACACAAGGTACTTGTAACCAATGGTTGCGTGCGTGCGTGTTTTCGGAATTGATGATAAAAGATGAGACACATTCTACGATACGCTGCGTAGGAGAAACTCTGATGATACGGACACCAACAATAGATAGCGAATGCGGATGTGTCATTGTATGAGTTTATTTGAAAGCATGTTAAGTTGGAAAATCGTGTACTATCTTTGACGTGTATGTTAAGGGTTAGTGGCTTTGGATTACTCTATTGAGCTTTCAAGCTCACGGTGTTGCTTTATGTGACGACATATTATACGGTGGCGACGGTATAATGTGTCGGACTTTCTAGATGAACAAGGAGAGTCTGTATACCTTGGAGGCTTTGGGAGCTGAGGAACTCGCTAGGATGAAAGAAGAGAAGGAGTGTAGATAACCTTAGATATCCATCCCTTTTGTGTAATGTAAGAACCCTTTGGGAGTTTATGATGTAATAAAGAGCCAGACTCTCTTGATTTATTCAATAAAAATGTTTATTTAACGTACCCGATTTTGGGGGCGTTACATAAATAGACAAATTATTAATCGACTATGAACCATGTTGTGAAGTGCAAGGCTAAAAACACATCATCGACGAAGGTTTTACCCCCCCCCCCCCTCGTCGACACGGTTGAAAACAGGACTGAGATTGATTTTGTAAAGTAGAAGAAGAAGAAGCTAATCAAGCCTCGGGAGTGAGAAATTCACGGGACGACGGAGATTGGCTCGGGGGCTGAGGATGGATCTCAGCGCTCAGAACCACTCCCAAGCGCTCGGGAGTGGTCTCGAGCGCTCGAGACCGCTGCTGTGGCCTACGGTCCTATTCATCTTCTTTGACTGATTTGGGGGGTCAAAACCCATACTCAAGCGCTCGAGAACCAGTTCAGCTATACACGCTGCAATCTCGATCGCTCTCACTCTCTCTCCCAGATAATCTCTCTCACTCTTTCGATCTCTCTCACTCTCTCATTCCAAGACGGATCGGGGACGAGACCTTGATCTCCCTTCGATCCTGTGCTGGGCGGTGGTGTGCCACGAGGTCCGAAGGAAGGGGTAAAAGCTTCGTGGGAAGGAGGTGAAAGGGTGATGGCCAGCAACGGTGGGAGTAGGGCAGTGCCCAGCCGCGAGGGGGAGGCAGCGAGGGCTGCCACGGCGGTGACAGGGGAGACCGGGGACACGGTGCCAGGAGAGAGGAGAGCCACCGGCGAGAGCGTGGCGGTGGCAATGGCTGTTGATGAGAGTCCAGGGGTGATGAGGGAGGAGATTAGTAGCAGTACCGCTACGGTACGGGATGGTGGGGTCAGTGGGGAAGATATGGTAGATGTTGGTGGTGGTCAAGAGACGAGGGACGATGTTGGTGGGGACGTGACAGTGGCTAGGGGTGGTGAGGTCGAAATTGGTGGTGACAGCAGTAGGATCGACAGCGATACGGACGCCACGGGTAGTAGGGACGGTATGGCGAGCAGAGAAGGCGAGGCTACGGGTAGCGGGGATGGCACCAGAGACATCCCTCACACTCCCACGGTGGAGGAGCTGCTTGTAGCTGCTGAGAGAGCGGGTGGTGAGCAGAGGGACGATGCTAGTGAGGAGGTAGTGATAGGCGGCCGGGTTGTCGCGACACCGGTGCTGAGGGCGATGGTGATTGAGCCGAGAGTTGGTGACAGTGGGATCGGGGCTTCACAGCCGGTCCCATTCGTGGAAGGAGACTTTCTAGACTCAGCGAGGCCGCGGGACATTCTGGACGCCCTTGGTCTCGATGCTGGGGTGAGGGAGGTTCTGAAGGAAGTGAGGACAACGGAGGATCAGGCCTCGGCGCTATTGCTAGGAGCGCTGCTCAGCGGTGCGGGGATGATGGCGGCAGATAGTGGGTCGCCCGAGATGGTTGATTTGGGGCAGGGGGAGGAGGTGGTGATCGAGGAACGGGTAACCGCGGCCGACGAGGCGAAGGCCTACCTGGCCTGTGCACGACCTGGGTTTGAGTCGGGGACTTACGCTCCACGGCTACACTTCTTTGAGCCGACGGGGATGACCGGCTACGTTCCAGCCCGGGATGACTACTCTGAGGACTTGCTTCTTCGAGATCAGGCCACACACATCTCTTCTGGATGGACTACGGTATTGATTTCAATGTTTTGCTTCCTGTATTAAACTTGCTTCCTTGAATTACTGTGTTGCTTACTGATGCTATTTCTTTACTCTGTTGAAACAGCGCACCAGGGACATCTACGGCCACGGAGGCTCAGGCCACTCGTTGAAGCACTTCCGAGAGCTGCCACAGAGGGTGCGCGATTTGGTGGAGGAGGCGGGCTTCGGGCCATTCATCCAGCTGCTGACGGCGGTGAGGGTTGATCGCGCCGTGATGACAGCGCTGGCGGAGCGGTGGTGGGACACCACCAACACATTCCACCTCCGCCTCGGGGAGATGACGGTGACTCCACTCGACTTAGCTGCTCCGAGTTGGAGGTGAGCCAATTCCTTTCGACCCGAGCATAGACTTGGATGATGCAGCGCTGAGGTGGTTCCTTGGACGGGTCCCGCGTCACAGCGGAGGAGTAGCAGAGTACGGCCAGTTTACAGCGTACTGGGACCACGAGCCAGCAGACGATGCCGAGGTGGCCCAGATGGCCAGGGCTTACTTGCTGTACCTGTTCGGGGCTTCTCTGTTCCCGCTCAGGCGATCCCGGGTTCACTTGAGCTACTTAGCAGGCTTAGTGGATCTGAGACAGGCTGGACGTTTCGACTGGGGCGGTGCTGCTCTGTGCACGCTCTACTGCTTCCTCGGAGCTGCCTCACGTGGGGTGGGAGACACCATAGGCGGTTACTGGAGGGTGATTGAGGTATGATTCAACACTACTGCTTTGAATTGTTTTAATTGGTTGAACTGAATTGGACATATATCTGATTCGAATCGACTTCCAAAATATGCAGCTTTGGGCTTACGAGGTCTTGGGCATGTTCCCGCCCGAGAATACTTGCACAAATCCGAGCTTGCTTCCACGTGCACTAGCATGGAGTACGGAGTACCGGAGAGCGAAGGAGCGACGAGGACAGGTGATGACTTTTCGGCGCTGGCTGGATAACATCACTGGAGTCACGGTATAAACATTGATGTTCCTTTCTTTTCCTGCCTTGTGCTTTCCTTTATGAAATGTGATCATTAATGTATATCAACTGGATGCAGATTCACTGGGATCGATGGGCGAGGCTGGAGGCTGATTTCCTACCGAGGAGCCGGGAGGTGACCAGGAGCCGAGTCCTACTGGAGTGCCCCTTGGGTTGGCAGTGGTACCTGGGGGATCGGGTGACGCGACAGTCACTCGGTCTTCCAGAGTTCGTCGTGCCAGGGCCACTCCCTCCACGGGTGCAGCGGACCGGGACCTATACACGCGCTGAGCTGGAGCGGTATATGGTGCCTGATACTGATCTGGAGAGATACTTGCGGCGCACGCTGGATTACACTACATACAGAGACAGGTACCTGGCCACCAGCTTGGGTGTGGAGCGAGAGCTGGAGAGACGGGTAGCGGAGGCTGAGGCCAGGAGGGCCAGGGGTGAGGCCGCTGGTGGAGAGGAGACAGGAGAGGAGACCGAAGCACGGGGCCGCAGGGGTCGCTCTTCACATGGTAGAGGACGAGGTGCTAGGCCTCCTGCTGACGGGAGAGGTGCTAACTCGGGACGAGGCGAGAGTAGCATAGGGGTTCCAGAGACAGCCGAGACATCTGCTCCACCTGGGTTGCTGTCTTTGGAGTGGACGACAGGGGTGAGGGACCTTTTCGGAGCACGGGCGATGCTAGACATTCCACGCCTTCCACAGCCACGGATGCAGCTTCCCGCATAGGTATAACACAACTTTGTTTCTTTCCATGCTTCAAATGTTTCTTGTTCATGCATACACTGTTTTGACTTTTGAACCATCGTGCAGGGGCCGCGAGAATGGGCAGAGCAGGCTATCATGCTGATGGTGGGGATGCGGCAGTTGTTGAAGGATATGCTAAGGGGAGGACCCTCCAGACCAGACCTGCTCCTGAGCCTGCTCCAGCTGTTGCTTCTCAGGTATGAAAATGCAAATGCATGCATATACATTTTATTGGATCTAAAACATGTATGAAATGAATGAATGTTCATGACAGCAGGTGCAGCCACAATGCTCGGTCAGGAACGGCCAAGGACATCACGAGCTGCCACGCTAGCACAAGAGGCCGGGGTAGACAGAGAGCAGGGGCTAGGCAGTTCGAGGTGGTTCCTAGGGTAGCGTCACGGCGGAGACCCGCTCTCGAGGAGTCAGAGGAGGATACAGAGGAGTCGCTCGAGTGACGAGCTTTAGGGTCCATGGACTCGAGTACTGCCTCAGGCCCTTCCGACGACGATGACGACGATGACGGGGAAAAGGACGAGGTTAGAGTAGCGAGTCTGAGGGACGCCAGCAGAAGAGGATCCGCCTGGGCTGAGCTTTAGGCTTTTTGCTTTGCTAGTCTTTCTTTGGCATGGGCCTGCGTGCCAGCACAGTTGTAGTCTCCGGGCCTGCGTGCCTTGGTTTTTGGTTTGGGCCTGCGTGCCCTGGTAGGTAGGATCGGGCGTGTATTTGCCCCAGCTTATGCATTTCCTTCTTTACTCATTGTAGATGCCTTATTTATTTATGAAAGTTTGCACTTTTCTCCATTTGTGTTCGTTTGCACTCCCTTTAAGAATTGTATGTTATGAAATATGTCCGTCTAGCTTTGAAAGAAAGTAAAGAGCACGCGAATTTCAACCGATACTCTTAAAATGTAATAAAATTTTGACAAAAAGCGACTCAACTCACAAAATTTGCATTGGGATGACAAAAATGCCTGAACTTGACCGGGATTAGACACGAGAGTAGGATACGAGAGTATTTAATCCAAGCTCACGCTTCCAATGCCACCATGAATAATGAAGTAGGGGCGTTTGAAGGCGAAAATTGGTTTCGCAAGCTACGGCGCGTGTTTGATCACTTCACACAGTAACTAGCATGTATTAAGACTTGCGCATGCCATTAGATTCGAACGAATACTCTCGACACGAATTTCGACATGTTGACGGGAATGGGAATTATTGGGATTTTGAGGTTTTTCGAGGAATATTCATGAATACTCAGACAAACGGATAACTGGACACGCTGTATTCCCTCAGGATTAGGTTGGAACTTGTTAAACTGGATGAATTAAGCTTGAGGTGTCATCTCGGGACCAAAATCAGGGAAGAGACTTGCTGTCAAAATTGCAGAACTCTCTAGCGCTCGAGAGTATTATCGAGCGCTTGGGAATTAACTCCCGAGTGCTCGGGACTGCTGTGGTCTGCAGGTTTGTGTTTTCTCCCAAGATGATTTCCAGCTCTCTTGTGTCTCTTTGCTCTGTATGCACACTTCCAATGTGCCTTGTAAATGTGCACGGACTGCTTTCCAAAGATCAGCGGCTTCCCAAAGCAAAACTAGCATTTTTCCAAAGCTTTTCCAAGTTTCCAAAGTTTGAATTTCAAAAGAACTTTGGAAATATGGAGCATGATAAGTTCCAAGGCTGGTGGGGAAGTGGTGTTGTCCCTCCTAGGCTTCTATAAATACCAGACTCACTTTGGTAAGTTGCTCACACTCCATTCCATCATCCATCTCTCAAAAGTCTCACTTCTCATGGCTTTGCCGAACCAAGCCTTGCTTTGCCCTTGGTTGGACAGCCTTGATGGCATTGATTGGCTGAATTTCCGAGGGCATCGCCTTCATGCCTTGAAGTATCTCCGCGAGGTCACAATCCGGCCTGTCCTGCTGCATGCGGCTGCACGCTTTTGGGATCCCGAAGTGCATGTCTTTCGCTTCGGTTCTCAAGAGCTATGCCCCACTGTCGAGGAATTCCATGCCTACCTGGGGAGCCATGACTTTACTGAGCCAATTGTTCCAAGGCTTAGGGAGAGCATGTAGAACATCCTAAAAGCCAAGCTGGGTGTCAGCGGGAATGTTGTTGAGTTCTTGACCCGGGGCAATGCCATCAATATCGTGCAGTTGTATGAGAGATTCAGCCCACTAGGAGACTTAACGAATTTCGAGTATGAAGGTCGTCGAATGATGGCTTGTTGCATCTGCCTCTTCGCGGCCTTCCTACTGGTTCCCTCTGTCGGTCAACCTAGCCCTTTGATGGTAGGAGTTGCTGCTCAGATTGAGGCTCGCAAGGATGTTGCGCCTTTGGTCCTTGCTGAAACTTTGATGGGGTTGGATGCTGTTCGTGCTGGATGCACGAGGGTTTTTGGTGGTAGTCCGCTGTTGCTGCAGGTTAGGGACCTCACTCAGCTCTCCTTTTTCTATTTCTCACATTCATTTTACCTCGACACTCGGCTTAGGCTTTATCTGGCTTCTTACTTGTTTTCTCTCTCTTTGGATAGATGTGGCTTTGCGACAAGTTGGGTTTGCTGATACCGCCGGCAAATGATTGATGGTATCGACCTAGCGGATGGAACCGTCCTTTCCAGGTGATGTACAGCAGTGAAGATGACTGGGCTGATTTCCTCGCATCTGCTGAGGAAGATGACATCGTTTGGCGGTGCCATTGGCTGAGGCTTCC
This sequence comes from Rhododendron molle, assembly GCA_025413875.1. Classification (NCBI taxonomy): domain Eukaryota; kingdom Viridiplantae; phylum Streptophyta; class Magnoliopsida; order Ericales; family Ericaceae; genus Rhododendron; species Rhododendron molle. Next base: position 31,509,111 of record CM046388.1, on the reverse strand, counting down.
TGCAATGACTGTGAGCAACATAGGCTCGATGCACGTGTTTGTGGTTGGCTTGACAGGCTTTACCTTCTACTCACCCTTCCGCATCCTTCGTCAGCTTGGGCTCAGCCAGGAGGTGCCGCCGCAAGGAGCTGAAGTGCTTCGTTTCCCTCCCTTCACCATTCCGGGCCTTCGGAGTTATGTTCGAACATGGGAGGCTCGTAGGACTGAGCCGAATGACCCACTCTTCTCAATTGCTTCGACCGGAAGGTACCGCAAATGGCTAAGGAGAGATGTGGAAGCAAGGATGGGTTGATTGCTTACTTTGCCGTCTTTTGGAATAAAAAGTGCTTTAGTTGTGCGTTTTCTCTTTTTCATGCTCAGCTTGTAATAAAGAAATTATCGGAATAAAACTTGACTGATTAAGGGTTTCCCCCTTTTCGGTTCATTGATCGCGTGCACCTCAAAAGAAAGCATTTTGACTCGTCAATTTGGATTTGGATTTTTGTGATTTAGGACCGAATCTCAGAGTGAGATTGCCTACGTATCCCTTAGGGAAGGGGAATCAGGCCCATACGTAGTTCAGGCTGAGGTTCGCTCGGGTATTAACACTCTCCTTTTTGCGCTCTAAATTTTGCCTAGGACCGCCCTTTCAGGTTTTCGGCCCAGCGAGCTCTTTTGATTAACTGCCTTAACTTTTACCTACGCCGCCCTTGTGGGTTTTCGACCAAGCAGGCTTGCTCTAATTTTTGGCTGGGACCGCCCACCCTTGCGGTTTTCGGCCCAGCGAGCTCTCTCAGGGGTAATAGCGCTTGAGTTGATCCAAATTGACAAGATTCGAGAATTCGTTGCCGTCGAGATCGATGATCGATGCTGCTCCTCCGGAAAGGATCGACTTGATGATGTACAGCCCGGCCCATTTTGGTCGGAACTTCCTCGCAAAAGATCCGTGCACGGATTTCCTTGACTACCATATCCCCTCTTGCAGATCCTCGACTTCACTTTCTTGTTGAATGCCCGGCGATTCTCCGCCGATAACCCCCCCTGTGAACCCATTTCTCTCTCCTTTCACAAACAACATGAGTTCCTCGAACCTCCCGCTGATCCATTCGGCCGTCTATCCCTTTGTTTTGCTATGACTCGAGTGATGGAACTTAGCTCGATGGGAGAAAGCCTTCCATACCGTACACCAAAGAATAGGGTGTCGCCCCTGTCGGCATGCGGATAGACGTCTGGTATCCCCACAAAGCTAGCGGTAGCTATTCGTGCCAATCCCTAGCTGATTCGACAGTCCTTTCGAGGATCGACTTGATGGTCTTGTTGGCTGCTTCGACTGTCCCATTCGTTTGCGGTCGATAAGTGGTCGAGTGATGCACTTGAATCTTGAATTCGTTAAAAAGTTCTAGAACTTTCCCTTTGAAATGAACACCATTATCAGATACGAAGGCTTGAGGGACTCCATACCGATAAATGATGTTTTGCCTGATAAAATGAGCCACTTGAACTGCCGTCAGGGTCTTGTACGAGGCTGTCTCAACCCATTTGGTGAAATAATCAACCGCTACCAAGATAAACCTGCGACCATTAGAGGCCGCGGGTGTGATCCTTCCGATGACGTCGATGTCCCAGGCGGAGAATGGCCATGGTGTCGCCATTGGGTGTAACTCTGAGGGAGGTACGTGGATAAGATTAGCATGAGTTTGGCACTTTTGACATCGGCGCACATACTCACTGCAATCTGTCTCCATAGTCGACCAATAGTAACCCAACCTCAAAACTTTCTTTGCTAGCATCATTCCATTCATGTGGGGTCCACAAACTCCCTCATGGACTTCTTCCATTACCGCTCTCGTGTCATCACCGTGAATACACAACTTGTGGACTTCGCACGGAGATCGCCGGTACAATTTTCCACCACAGATAATGTATTGAGACGCCAATCGCTGTAATGTGATCCGATCCTTCTTGGTAGAATCTGCAGGGAACTCTCCCTTTTCGACAAAATTCCAAATGTCGTGAAACCAAGGTAGTCCATCATCAGGCTCGTCGATGTTCATGACATAGTCGTACACGTGCTTGCCTCTTTGCTCAATCATGACAGGCCTTAGCTTCACCCCGATCGGAAGTTCCAGCATGGATGCTAAGGTAGCGAGCGCGTCGGCGAATCTTCATCCTCCGGACGTGTGTGAAAGTCACCTTTTGAAAATTGGGAACGTCGAGTCACTGATGATACGGCTTCATCTTCTCGCCTTTGACCTTCCATTCCCCGTCTTGCGACACAACCAAGTTGGAATCCCCAACAACTTCCAACACCTTGACCCCGATTTCGAGTGCGACTTCCATTCCAACAATACATGCCTCATACCGCCTCATTATTCGTGACTTCAAAGTTCAATTTGAAAGCAAGGGGAATATGTGACCCCTCAGGCGAGACTAGCAGTATGCCGATCCCGAAGCCCTTCTGGTTAGCAGCTCCGTCGAAGTACAACGTCCATGTTTCGTTGACAGCAGTCATTACGTCTTCATCGGGAATTGGAACTCCGTGTGTTCTGGCCCCTCGATCGGGCGATCTGCCAAAAACTCTGCTATCGCTCTTCTTTTCACTGACTTGCGGGTGACGTACTTGATTTCGAATTCAGCCAATAAGAGCAACCAACGTGCTAACTTACCGGTAAGTGCTGGCTTCTCGAATAGGTATTTGAGCGGGTCCATCCGAGAAATCAGTATCACCGAATAAGACAGCATGTAGTGTCTCAATTTCTTCGTGGCCCAAACGAGCGCCCAACATGTCTTCTCCAATGAAGTTATCGCTCTTCGCTCCCCACCATCTTCTTGCTTAGGTAGTAGATCGCTCTTTCAACCCCATCATCTCCTTCTTGTGTGAGCATGCACCCTATTGACGAGGGCGTGACGGACAAGTACAGGATCAAAGGTTTTCCCGGAATGGGTGGCATCAAGATGGGCGGATTCTGTAGGTAAGTTCTCACTGCTTCGAAAGCCTTTTGGCATTTGTTGTTCCATTCGAACTTTACGTCCTTCTTGAGCAGACGAAACAACGGCTCACAGGTCAAAGTCAACTTGGCGATGAACCGACTGATAAACTGAATTTTTCCCAAGAAACACTGGACTTCCTTCTCGGATTGAGGTGGCTCCATCTCAAGAATGGCTTTAATCTTAGAAGGATCCACCTCAATCCCCCGGGTCGTGATCATGAATCCAAGGACCCCGAACGTGCACTTCTGCGGATTAAGTCGCATTCTGTACTTTCGAATCCTCTCAAAGAACTTTCTCAATGCCGAGAGATGGTCTTTCCTTTCCTTTCCCTTCACTATCATGTCATCAACGTAAACCTCGACCTCCTTGTGAATCATGTCGTGCAACAGTGTGGTGGCACCCCTCTGATACGTTGGACCGGCGTTCTTCAACCCAAATGGCATAACCCGATAACAATACGTCCCCCATTCGGTGATGAATGTGGTCTTTTCCCTGTCTTCCGGAGCTAGGAGAATCTGATTGTACCCCGAGAAGCCATCCATGAAAGAAAGTAGAGCGTGCCCTACAGTGTTATCCACGAGTATGTCTATATGTGGCAATGGAAAATCGTCCTTAGGGCTTGCTTTGTTCAGATCTCTGAAATCGACACACACTCTGATTTTTCCGTCCTTTTTGGTGATAGGAACGATATTGGCCACCCAAGTGGGGTACTCCGTTACAATTAGAAAACTGGCGTTGATTTGTTTTGTGAGCTCTTCTTTTATCTTTAATACCCAATCGGGCCGCATTTTTCTTAGTTTTTGCTTCACGGGTTTGGCGTCAAGGTAGAGAGGGATTCTGTGCTTGACTATCTCTGGGTCGATTCCGGGCATGTCTGCGTGGGACCAAGCGAAAACCTCTTTGAATTCCTTTAGTAAATCAGTGAGCTCTTGAAGCTCAGTGGGAGACAGCCCGGAACCTATCTGAACCAATCGAGGGTTGCCCTCATCACCCAAGTTTATTGAGATTATTTCTTCTTTTAGAGGCTGAGCATGCCTTTCATTTTCACGATCGATGAGGGAATGGATCTCCTTAGGAATGTCCCCATCGAGATCTATTCCTTCATCGTCGGGATCCAAACAGTTTATTTCAAAAATCGGCAAGTAAGCGAAAACGTCATTCATTTCATTAACCAGTTCATCGGATGGGGGGAATACAGCGGTTGACTCAAATTCAAAGTAAAATCTACGAAGTGGAGGGCCGATGGGCACAAACTCCGACTCTGTGCTAGACGACGAGTCAGTGTTGGACTCAGACTCAGACTCAGTGCGAGTTACATGTGGAATGAAAGTGCAATTATTATAAACGCCTACAGCCTCCACAATGACCTTGGAAGGGTCTTCAATTTCTTCTTCATCTCCAAGCATCAGCACAGCAGGATCTTGCATCATACCCTCTAGATCCTCGCCCTTAAACAGGAGTTGGAGACTACCCAAACCAAAAGCTTCCAGCCAGTCGAGTGCCTCAGATAGCTCTTCCACCTTTGCAACCTCTTCGTCACTCTCCCATGTATCATTGGCAAAGATTTTGAAGCCAGGATACTTCATTTTCGTCTCAAGGTCCACAAAAGGCTCAGGTTCTCCTTGGTACAGCGTTTCCTTCTCCTTTGATTTCATCTCCGTTGTACAGGCCCGGGCACGATTGCGCCATTTCTTTGTTGGATCACCCTTCTTGGCCTCATATCACAGACCAAAACGCTCGTTACTTCCAGGGAAATCAGGGAACTCAAGGACTCCTTGAGCATAAAGTCCCAAGCCCATGCCCGGCAAATACTTCATTCGTTTCATAATTTCCAATGCTGCAGAGCTCACCAAGAAACCGTCCTCGGCCCGAATGGTGCACACTTTCGAGGTCATAACTGCAAAGCCTCCCATGGCAACATCTTCCTCTCCATGCATAATCTCAAGCAGCGGGGAATTGTCCTCGGTGTGTGGACGAATACCTGAGTCCCCATGGATGATAAGGGTTCCAGATTCCAAACCCAGGATGAGTTTTTGATATAGTGTTGAGGGCACACCCATAACATCCGGACGATGTAGCCAAGGCCTTCCCAACAGGAGATTGAAAGATGTAGGTATTTCCAGCACACAGAATTCGACGGTGGTCTTGAACTTTCCAGTTGCCAACTCCAAGTTGATTGTCCCCAAAACATCACGACGCGTATTATCATAAGCACGGACGCCCAAATTCGACGGCGTGAAGTCCTTGTTCTTAAGGCCCAAGCAATAAGCAGTGCAGAGTGGACACACGTTAATGGCGGAGCCATTATCAACAAGGATTGCTGGGACCCACTTTCCCAGGCACTTCATGGTGATGTGAAGGGGCATGGTCGGTTCCCTCGGGCGGCAGGTCTTTCTCGGTGAAGGACAAAGTATGCTGGGTGAAGTTCGGGGTTATAAGGGCAATGAGAGCTTCCAGGGCGATATCAGAGGGGACTTCGAGCCTGGAAAGGGTGTTGACCAACCTACGACGGTGCTCGCGGGAGGCAGCTAACACTCCCCATATAGACATGTGAGCGGGGGTTTCCTGGAGTTGACAGATAACAGGATCAACGGAGGCTTCAAGGTCAGATTCAGGGAGGGAATTGAGGTCGTTGGACAATTTGGGTTGAGAAGGCGGGTTTGGTTTTGTGGAGTCAGGAGGGTTGTTTTGTGGAGCTTGAGGGGTGGTAATGCTCAGGTTTGTGGGGTTGACAGGGATATTCTGCTGCGGTGGAGGGGCTTGGGATGAGCTACCCTGCTGGAGGTTGGCAGGCTGATAGACCCTTCCACTTCTGGTAAGGTTGCCACCAAGTACCTTCCCAGAAATCGGAGAAGTCAAAGTCAGAGTCGTCCGCCTTACGCTTCCCTTTGTCAAGTGCTGTCTTCTCCAAAGTTTCGTTGAGAGTTTCCATTTCCAAGGCGTGCCAGATGCTGTCTTCCTCCAGAGAATTCCAGAAGTTGACAGTGTTGCTGCTGTTGTTATCGTTAACCTGCAGAGATCCTTCGTCTAGCATGGCCTTATTGACAGTCAGTTCCTCGCCATCCATCCATACATTTACCAATTCAGACTTTCCCCACAGATCTTCTGGATCCAACACGCAGATGCTGGGCTCATTAGGGATTTGAACTACGGGTTTGGAAAAGAACTCCTCGACGATGAATTCCTGTGGGAAGAAAAGATAGTCCATGGAACGTTCCAGAGCGTCGGAGTCTCGAGTAAGGTTGACAATGGTCCTGGCGTTGAGCCCTGATAACATACGGGGATTCATCAGATCCATTTCCTCCACCACTTCCTCTTCTTGAAAAAGGTACGCTAATGACGTCTCGTCTAGGGGGTCGGAATCATCCATCCAGTGCCATCCGTTGGGTTCGGGCTCCCATTCCCATACATCTTCGTTCTCGACAGGTTCAGGTTCAGTGAACAGTGGAAACAGAGAATACCCATCCAAGGGATCAGCCATCATCTTCTCCCAGTCTTGCCTCCATTCTCCTTGTTCCAATTCCTCAACTTGGTTAGGGTTAAGTGCTACAGGCCATGCTCTAGTAATAAAAGCCCTGTCTTCCACTGCCAAGAAATCTTGCACTAGGTCTTCCCACCTTCTCTAAAAGTCCCATTCCACGGTTTCCAATGCACAGACGGCATCCTCAGCTGGCAGTTCGACGGTTGGTTTGGGTTGGGTAGCAGGAATGATGTAATGGCTAGGGTCAAAGGGTTGGCTTATGGAGATAAGGTTGGTGCGGGCATTGGAATGCTTTGGGAGTGGGTTTGAGACGGTGTTTGGTTTTTGTGGTGGCATGGGGAGGGTTTTGTTGTATATCAGGTCTTGGATTGCATGGCGGAGACGGAAGCAATTGTCGGTTAGGTGGCCTACATTCTGGTGATAGGCACAGTACGCGTTAGGATTGTGGGATGTGGGTAGTTTTGAGGTAAGGGAGTAGGGGTAAGTGGCTTGAGGGTGCCGCTTTCCACCAATTTCTCGAGCACGGCAGAGAGTGGTGCTGAGAACTGAGCAAAAGTGCGGGGTGGGGTATGCGGTTGACTAGTTTGGGTGGCTATCTGGTTTACCGGCTCGGCTTGGGCTGTTTGTGGAGGTGTTGGGCAGGTTGGTGTAGTTCGAGTTGCCAAACAGAGCGTTGCTGTTTCCGGAGTAAACCTTCTTAGGCTTGGGAGCAGGCTCGGGTTTGTCAAGGATCCCCAATTGAACTGCTTCTTCGACGGCTAAGCCTGTATCGAAGAATGTTTTAAAGTCTGAGCATGCTTGGGCCATCACCATGTGCCTTGCTAGAGTGGGTTGAAGGTTATGGACAATCATCCGGATTTGGTCCCTGTTGCTCGGTCTATCTTTCATCTGTGCTGCCTTAGCCCTCCATCTCTTCATGAAATCGGCGAAGGCCTCTTTTGCTTCCATCTTTGTTGACTCCAATTCACGGGTGGTCACCTCCAACTGGATGTTGTAATCGTACTGCGCCACAAAAGTTGCGCATATATCCTCCCAAGAACGCTTCTTTCTCTCATCCAGTGAAGTGAACCAGTGCAGAGCATGCCCCACCAAAGTCTTTGAGAACATCTGTGCCATAGCATCCTTCTCGACTCCCCACATGGACAGTGCTCCAATGTATCCTGTCAGGTGTGCTTTTGGATCTCCTGTTCCGTCAAACTTAGCAAAATCAATTGCCCTGAACTTTTCTGGAAGCTTCGCGTTGGGAAACAGGCAAAGCTTATTAATGTGAAAACCAGTCGATGCTATCTTCTCATTTCTTGCAACGGATTCCTCTAGTTGGGTGAGTTTTGCCAATACTGCTGCCATCTCGAGGTTTTGCGGAGTTTCCAAGTCGAAAACTAGCTGCTCCGGGTTTAGATGTGGGTTAGGGTTAGGGTTGAAGTTTAGGTTGGGATTCGGATTTGGGTTTGGGATAGGAATTGGGTTAGGAATGGGAATTGGATTTGGGCCTGGATTCGGGTTTTGTGGTGGAAGGCGTCGTGCAACCCCAGTGATCATCATCATGAGTTGGGCAATTTGGTTATCAGTACGTTCGACCAAGCGTTGAATATCTTCTCTAATCTGAGCCATTTCTCCATTTAAGTTTCCCGGGTTTGGTTAGGGTTTGGACGGGGATTGGGAACGAGATTAGGGTTCGGATTTGGCTCGCCTCCGTTTGAATTTGGATTAGGGTTGCCTCCATTTGGGTTAATGTTTGGATTGGGATTCGGATTTGGGTTGCCTCCGTTTGGGTTCGGGTTTGGGTTGCCTGCGTTCGGGTTCAAGCCTTCGATCAATAGATCCATTTCTGCCCCCAAATCTGATGCACTGATGGAGTCTGCTTGCAGTTGGAGCCGTTCCAATCTCTGTCCCAAGGGTCTGGTCCAAGAGGGTATGATGTTCTTCTTTTTCGGCCCAATTGCTTAGAACTGACAGCAAAGCAAAAACTTATGCTCAGACGCGGTTCCTGCTTGCATTTTTATGAAATTTGTGCATGATTTTTGGAAAATGAATGCCTTATCGTCACCGTCATCGACTCCAATTCTTTAAAAACGATTGACTTACGGGAGGTTGCCTTGATCCTCAGATTTTTGGGGTGTATCCTCATTTAGGAACGATCGATTCCCAAAAGATGCTAAAATAAGCTAAGTATTTGGCTAATATTCCATCAGCAATTCGACCATTGATTCGGAATGACTCGAGGTGAACAATGTGATGCGATAACTTAGGTGGCGTAAGCGGTACACTTGCTTTTAGCCTGGATGGTGTTGGCATCGCAATGTTCTGCCCCCCTATCATTCCTTTTCTTTGGTTAAATTCCGATCAAATGCTTAGTTAAGAACTTAGCAAAATCTTAGTTTCCTCTAGGTTCGGGTTCAAGGACTAATGAGATTCATCAACACGCATTAGGGTGCGTGACTCTTCATCGGGTCTTGGCAACCTTCCGAGGACCGCGCGAGCGAGTCTCGAGAACCGTGGCTGATAGCATGGTGATGATGCAATGCAGCACTTAAACAGATTATAGCACGTAGTCCTACCCTGCAGGCTCCTGTCCTAGTTTGGAAGGTTCTATGGTTTGCTAAACATGTACAAAGGCCGGGTTTTGGCTTGAAGAAGGTTCCCCGGACTAGAGTCAAAGTATACCTCCCGTTATTGAGCGTACACCCAATAATGGTACAAACGGTAGGGATGACTCATCACGGTCGAGGGTTGCTGAGCATTCCGGGATTCCCTGTCACCGGCAAGCCGGGCAAGATTACCGAAACGCAACAGCGGGGCTGCACAAGATATATATACAAGAAATAAAAGGTGCAATAAAATCCTTTGAAAATCCAACAAATGTTTTTCAAGCTTGGCTCACTAATTTAATTAATGCTTAAGGAAATCGGGACATTTTATCAACATACCGACTTTTCTCAAGTATCAATTAAACCATAGTCCCCAGCGGAGTCGCCATTGTGGGCTACCACAGCCCCGGGTGGAACGGGGGTGGCCCAAAAAAGAGGCGCCACGCCGTATCTTGGATTTTGAAAAATTTTGAAGAGTCGCCACCCGGATTTATGGTTCGCCACCCGAGAAACTGTTTTATTTGAAAATGATCGCTTGAATTGAAAACCAGAGATTTGTTTTGAGGGTTCGGAAGCCACGTTACGAAGGGGGAAGGGTTTTACGGCACCCCCCTTTCCCCATTTGAAATCGGTCTCTACTAAACCTTTGTGGGATTTGTCAACAGATTTTATTTCATTTAGTCACTTAGCAAGTATTCACAGATATACATCAAGTACAGGAGGTGCATGCATGTGCATGTGTACAGTGAGTAAATGAAGAATGGTGATGAAATGCAAAAATGCTAGAAGTTGGAAATTCCTGTCACTGATCCACTCTCGAGCACTCGGAAGTACTCCCGAGCGCTTGGGAGTATTAGATGTTCAACCTGCAAGCTTTTGTTAGCACAACAAAATACAATGCTGCAATATAAACTGGAATGAACTAGAACATCTTGTAGGTCCCATAGAGGGTTTATAAGACCGGGATCAGTCTAGCAAACAGGAATCAAATCCCATTCTTTCAAACCATACCTCTTTACTTTTCCGAAAATCAATTTTACAGTTATAAGAGCTGAAAGGGGCACATGCATGGACATGCAAAGGTCGTAGAAGGGCCAAACTGTGAGAAAAGTGGACTAAGCTTGCATGCAAAAACTCTCGAGCACTTGGGAACGATCTCGAGCGCTCAGGAGTCTTCTATGCCTCAGGAATAGTTTCAACCAATTAAAACACTCAATGAAGTTTGCTGATACACTAGATCTTATATCTTAAAGCATGAAAAAAAAAAAAGGGATTTTTCTTCTTAGATCCAGACCAAAACTCCGTTGCATGCCTTAAATGCAAGTCATTTATTTTATTTTTCTCTGAAAACAGCAAGTCTTTGGTACCAACTTACTTCAAAAGAGTTGAAAACGGTTTTGAAACATATTCCGCCCATGCATGCCCATTTAAACACTCAAAGGAAGGAAAGTAATACTGGATTCACTCTCGAGCGCTTGGGAGTAGTCCCGAGCGCTCGGGAGTACTTCCAGTGGGCTGAAAACAGAAAACGTATTTGTACCCCTTTGCTCTTGTTATTACACAAGGTCTCTCAACCCACAATCAGTATTGAGGACTGATAGGGCTAAGAGACCTCCCTCAAAAAAGAAAGACAACCCAGCTTGATGTCAAGGTGAGAAAAGAACTTCTACCTTTGGATGGAACTTGACCTCTTGAAAGACTTTAAAAAAAAGATGGATGAAGGAAGAAGAATGCAAGAGATCAGAGATTGAGAATGATCTGGATTCCTTGCATCTCCTTCATGCTTTTCTTTGGGCTTTGGAAGTTTAGGAAACCTTGTAGTTAAGAGAAACTTTTAGCTTGGAACCTCTTTGCTTGAACCAGAGATAGAGTGAGAGAGCTTAGAGAGAGAGTCCCCCCTCATTCTGCAGACCAAGGGCCATATATATAGGCTAATATAACCTATGGTTGCAAAATGAAATGATTTTGAAATAAAAACATTTTTTTAACAAAGAAAAACAACTGGTCTGAGGGTCTCTGACTGAGGTTGAGTGTGGACTGAGCTTCAGCCGGCTCAATGATGAGTTGCATGGGTAGTGGGAAGGCCTGCCACCCATTGGTCATCACAGAGGACTCGAGCGCTTGAGAGAATTCCCGAGCGCTTGGGAGTTCATTCTCGAGCGCTCGAGAGTAAACCCTGCCAGTGCATTTTGAAAATAGTTTCGAGCGCTTGGGACTGCTCCCAAGCGCTTGGCAATGATTTTGACCAATTTGTTCTCTTTTCAAATCTTTCAAGGAGCCAAGTTTCGATCGACATCAGGTTGGTCTTAATCCGGAATCATCATCGGGGAGCCTCCAGGCCATAAATTAAGGAAATCTGAAGTGTTCAAATTGGGGTGTCTACACTCGGCGAAGTTTTCTTGACGCCTACCGTGGCTACCACCAAATAGCCATGGACCAAGAAGACATGGAGAAAACGGTCCTCATCACACCACATGGCATTTTCAATTACCGTGTCAGCCTTTTGGGCTCAAGAACTCAGGTGCCACCTTCAACCGCGCAATCTTCAAGATTCTTCGTGCATAGATAGGCCACATCTTGGAAGCCTACATCGATGACCTCGTCGTGAAAAGCCAGAAGGAGCACAACCTCCTCACCGAACTCACAGTAGTATTTGAAGTTCTCAAACTCCACAAACTCCGCCTGAACCCAGAAAAATGTGCATTCGGTGTAAGTGCGGGAAAATTTCTTGGCCATTCGGTGACTAGGCAAGGGATCGAGGCCGACCCTAACCAAATCAAGGCGGTTGCAGACTTACGGCCACCAATCATAATCAGAGAAGTTCAGAAGCTCGCCGATATGGCAGCTGCTCTCAACCGCTTTATTAGCAAGTCTTCCGACAAGTGCCATGCCTTCTTTCAAGCTTTAAAGGGAAAAAGCCTGCGCAGCTTTGACTGGATGCCAGATTGAGATGCGGCGCTGGCCGAAGTCAAAGAATACCTAAGCCCAAGGAGTTCGAGACTCTCTATTTGTACCTTGTCGTCTCTGCCCACGCAGTTAGCTCAGCATTAGTCCGACGAGTTGGAGCTGAAGACTTGCCCATTTACTTCACCAGCAAAACACTCCTCCCAGCGCAAACGCGCTATCTCCCACAAGAGAAGTTGGCTCTCGCCCTGGTCTCAGTACAAAGGAAGCTACTACCCTACTTCCAATCCCACACAATCATTGTTTTGACAGAGTATCCTCTCAAACCCCTCTTTCAGAAAGCCAACCTCTCCCAACGTGTCTCTAAGTGGGCCGTCGAACTCGCAAATTTTGATATCTGCTTCGAGCCTCGGACAGCACTCAAAGGACATGTTCTCGCCGACTTCATAGCTAAAATAACCCCCGACGATACAGCAGAGTTCAACAAACCTCCCCCACTAGAAGCAGTCGCCGAACCCACCGAAAGCACAAAACCTTGGCTACTCTTCCCGGGAGACACTTGGCAACTTCAAGTCGATGGTGCTTCAAATAGCAACGGCGCTGGTGCGGGTGTTGTCTTAGTTTCCCCTTGTGGGACACTTCATGAAAGTTCAATCAGCATCAACTTCCCTGCCACCGACAACGAGGCAGAGTACGAAGCACTTCTTGCTGGCCTACGCTCGGTTATCACAATGAAAGTCGATGAACTGGCTGTCTATTGTGATTCCCAACTTATCGTCAACCAGGTGTTGGAGGACTACAAAGCTAGGGACCCCAGGATGATGAAATATCAGGCAACAGCGGCCGAGCTCATCAAGCAATTCAAGAATTTCAAGATTGAGCAAATCAACCGCGAACACAACGCGCATGCCGACGAACTCGCCGGTCTCACCTCGGCTTCCACAGCCTCTGAGTTCAGAACCATCAACTTTTGCAGCATCGACCATCCAAGGTTTGACAACACTCCGGAAGTACTGAATATAGAACTCGACCCACATTGGATGGATGAGATCGTTGCATTCCTCAGAAATGATACTCTACCAGACAACAAGAAGGAAGCCTACTGCATCAGGAACAAGGCTGCCTACTACTGGCTCTCCGACAGTGACCAGCTTTACAGAAAATCAATCTCCAGACCCTATCTCCTCATCGTCCACCCTGACCAGGTACCCATGATTCTCAACAAACTCCACTCAGGCAGCTGTGGCTACCACTCTGGAGGCCGTTCACTCTGCCAGCGCGCACTAAGTCAAGGATACTTCTGGAAGAACATGAAGGAAGACTATGAGGAAGTCGTCCGCAAATGCCGACAATGTCAACTGTTTTCCCCAATCCCTAAGCTACCAACCCAGAATCTTTCTCCAATCACAAGTCCTTGGCCATTTGCCCAGTGGGGGCTCGATATCGTAGGAAAACTCCCAACAGCTCCTGGCGGCTTCAAGTTCCTAATCACAGCAACAAATTACTTCTCAAAATGGGTAGAACCCGAACCTCTTGTCACCACGACTGAAGCCGACGTCTGAAGATTTGTCTGGAGAAACATCATTACCGTACGCCATCGTCTCTGACAACGGCACTCAGTTTGTTGGCAACGACCTCTCCAGCCTCTTAGAAGAATTTGGAATACGCTTCTTCAACTCTACTCCAGCATACCCTCAAGGAAATGGCCAAGCCGAGGCCACAAACAAGACCGTTTGTGCTGGGATAAAACGTCAACTCAACTTTAAGCATGGCAAATGGGCAGAAGAGCTACCCAAGGTTTTATGGGCCTATCGTTCTACACCATGACGCTCTACCGGCCAGACTCCCTTCTCTATGGCTTTCGGCATGGAGGTTGTCATCCCATTGGAGTCCAAGTTCCCCACCCTCCGAACAGAGACATTCAACCCAACCACAAACGATGATGCTGTGGCATAAGGACTAATCCTCGCCAAAGAGAAGCATGACGACGCTTGGCTTAAGCTAGCCGAATACCAACAGCAAGTTGCCAAGGGGTACAATCGAAGCATATGAACCAAGAAATTCAAGCCAGATGATCTAGTTTGGCGGAAGGTGGTGCAAGCAAGCAAGAAAATGAAGTTTATGCCCAACTGGGAAGGACCTTTTCGCGTTGTCAAAATTGTTGGTGAAGGTGCCTACGTTCTTGAGGACATGAATGGAAAAGTGCTTACCAACCCATGGAATGCACAGAATCTGAAAAAAGCATACATGTGACAAACTTTGCTTTTCATTCTATGCTCGGCTTAGTAATATCCATGGCTAACTTTTATCTATGTTCTTCATTTCAAAAAGTGGCTTAGGCCCATACGTTTCTATTTTCTGTCTTCTACTTCAAAGTTTCTTAATGGAAAAAAAAACAACTTTTACGTTCGGCAATCGATTTCTTCATCACTTATCATATTATCTTATCTCAATCTCACTTACACGTCACTTCACTCTCGGCAAACCTGCCACCCATGAACGATGACTTCAGTCACACCCTCAAACGGCTCCTAAAGCCTTTTGCTTCGGCTACTATCACCGCCCAAAGAAGCAAACAAAGGACATATGCTCCACCGAACCTAAAACACACATCACTGATGGAACTTAGGCTTCGGTTCGGCTTGGCAAGACAACATGGTCGGCCACCGAAAGGTTAAACTCGCACGAGCAAACCACCCACAAACAATCAAAACTCTCAAAGTCCATCTTACCTTGGCCAGGGGCTGACACTTTGGCCGAGCCTCAGCAAAGGGCAAAGAGGCACCTCGCACTCTTATGTTGATTCAAGACTCATGCACAATAATAGCAGCACACCCGACGATAGTTTCACGTTCGGCGACATACAAAATCTCGTCCACTACTTTGGCCAAGGCTCGACAGTTACAACACCACAGTTAACAACTTCCACAATCATCAAACATCCAACTACTTAGCCGAGCCAAGACCAAAGTGGGGGCTACGGATACCTATCATCCAAACAAGCAAGATTAACAAGTTAGCCTATCAAAATTTTCCCAAGGCATGGAAACAATCAATCAAGCTCGGTAAGACAAGAAAACATTGCAGATAAGAAGTCAAACCATGCATTCAAGAGGAAAACACAAGTGTTCCAGAAACACCTAAGCTGGGAGGCACGGCATGGTAAATCGTTCGTATCGACCCCACACAAACTATTACAATCCTGGTACGGTAAAACCCTAGGTTCCAAGCCGTCCAGTGCAAACAAAAGTTCAAAAGTTCAAACAAGAAAATTCATTAAAAGCAAAAGGAAGTTGACAACAATGTGCTCAAGCAAGAGCAATAGTATCAACTGCAACATCAATAACAACGTTGGCCGCAACCTCAGCCTCATTTTCGGCATCCTTCTCAGCATGCACTGGCTCTGGCTCTTGCTCGGCCATCTTCTCTTCACAACCATTACTAGTCTTCTTACCACCAAAAGTGTCACCACCTTCAGCAATGATGTCGGTAAGATCATCGATATCCTCCTCACTCTCAGGAAACACCTCAGGAGGAAGTGGTGCGCATTCGTCGTCCGTATACAGCAGGACGAGCTCGGGGGTCACTGGGGTTGGGATCGATTTCATTTAGTTCATATCAGCCTCCAGTTGTAGCACCTCACAAGCAGCCTTCACACCGTCTTTGTATCTAGTACGGTAGGCGATTGGGACCCTCACTTTCACTTCGTCATTGACCATGGACCGAGCATCCCTAACATACTTAGCACCAACACGGTCATATCCAGCTTGATATGCCTTCTCATCAACGTCCTTCATTTTTCTCTTCTCCCTCCTTAAAACTTGGCCAAGTTCATGCTTGGCCTTCTTTGCTTTTCCATAGTGTCGTCCCTCTCCTTCTCAAGCTCGGCGATCTTGGCTTTGGCAAGCTTCAGACCATTTTTCAAGGACTTCATCCTATCACGCTCGGTTTTCACATCATCCCGATACCGAGTCCTCTCTGCTACAGAAGCTCGACTTGGTTTAAAGCCCACAACAAGGCTTGTCCAGCCTACATAACACAGAAAAAACTAAGCTCGAGAACATGAACAAAGGGATGACAACAGAGACGAACACAGACAAACCTGAACAAGATAAGCGCTCGCATGAACGAGGCTCAACTGCAGCTCCGGAGGAACTCTTTCCATATCCATTGGAAGTGCAAGGCCGTGAAGCATGGTGACGGCCAGACTTGGCTCTAGCTTGATGCTGTCTTCCACGAAAACAACTCTACCCTCGGCCATGGCAAAACCCTCGGCCATGGCAAATGAAGGCGCAAACTCTTGCACAATGGCTTGTCCACTGAACCCAAAGACTTAGTCGCAGTCTTGAAGCCACCGGCTGCCGATGACTTGGTTTGATCTTTCTCCTTCGAAAGTGGCATCAACGGCCTAGTGGGGAAGAAGTCTTGAGTAACCTTCTGCTTCTTTGCAGTATGCTCGGCTGTATCAGCATCTTTTTGCCGAGCCGCGGCACCATCCCTGATGTTCATCCTCACAACATTTCTTTTCCCCATTTCTCCTATGAAGTTGGATACTAGAGTTTGGAGAGGTGTGTTGACGCCCGAAAAAGCAAACGGTCGATTTTCCCTGAACCAGAAATCTGCTGACTTTTTAAAAGTTGGGAACTTCACCATCGGCTCTTTTCCCTTTTTCATCGGCTTCTCACCCTTCCTCTTTTGTTGACCACCCTCCTTACCAACAGCTTTCTTCCTCGGTTCACCCTCCTTGTCCCTCCTCTTGAGCTTACCTTTGTAAGATGGCTCATACCAGAGCAGAGTTGGCACGTCGCGGCATACTTGGGCTTTCAAGGTTTTGACATTCTGCTCAACAGCAAGTGATTGCTCTCTCTTTGTGAATGCTCGGTGATCTGCAAAAGCATGGGGTAATCAGCAAGGGGAAAGTCTAGTACAAAAGGATAAGAGTCAAGTTCGGCTATTTGAAAGAAGGGATATTAAACGACCTCGGAAGTCTTTAATCTTCGGTACAGAGTGTAACCTCATTGTTTGGTCGCCAAACTCATAGTTACCACTAACTTCAACATTGAAATTAGCCCACTTATCAGTATCTGGCAGCCCATCTATCAATGGCACCTTATTGCAACGTGTCAATAGGTATTTACGTTCGGTCCTAATATAACACAAAGAGAAAATAATGAGGAACCTCGTCATCGGCCAGAAGGCAAGGATCTCACTACGCTCGGCTACCTTGCTAGCCCACCCTACTCTACTACCAAGACTCAAGCTCCGGAAGAACGAATGACTCAAGTTGTGGAGCTCAGCCAACTCCAACATCGGCAAAGCCCCCCCAATGTCATGGCTGGGGCTCGGAAGAATAGGTTGAAGTTGAATATGGACATCATTGTTCATCCCTAGCGCCATACTATTCACACGAAACAAAAATCTCCCAAAAACCCAGAGAAACAAGGGGGAAAGAGCAGAAAAATTGCAGAAATGTTAAGAGGGATGACAGACGAACTCATACCTGGGATTTGTTGCAAGATCTAGTGGCGAATCTGCTGGAAATCAAGGTTGGAAGACGAATGGTTGCAAGGGGAAGCTCTGGCTATGGAGTTCTAGAGAGAGAAAGGGATTGTAGCCCTTCTCTCTCCTCCCGTCGCCCTTTATATAGAAGTAGGGTTGGGGATTCGAAATTCCCGCCCATCATTACACTGTCGAACCAACATCCAATCGGGAATCGACACATGGGATGACAGGACAACCCTGCAGGGTCTTCACACGAGCCAACTGTCCTCTCCACCGTCGTGCCCAGATGGGTGATGACACCTGGCATTATCCTATTGGCGTTCGGCTCTGGCGGTTGCTGCCACTTTATGGATAAGGATGAGTCAGGCTCGGCCAAGGCCCGTCATTTATTCAAAGTTCGTCAGTCTTTGGGTTCGGCCAGGATTCGACATCAATCCCTACCACGCGCCCGGCATCGGCAGTGATTGACGGGCTATTGTAGCGGGCCGAACATAACTGTTCGCATTTGACTTACGTTAAATCAAAACCATGGCCGAACATGGTATTGGGCTCAGGTCCTAGCCAAGGCCCGTCGGTCATCAGATGATGCTCATGCTATGCCCTGCAGAAGCCGTCAATGGTTCATGCTCGGCCACCCGCGGGAAGGCAGTCCCGTCAGTGGAACGTTCTCGTGTAACAGTTGCTAGGCTCTGCCAAGCTTGGAGCTTGGCCACCAGCTGGGTCACGCGCTCCCTTCACGTGCTAAAATGGTTGCGTTAAAAGATAATCATGAGCGCACATGGAGTATGCCAGCTCACACCAAAACGGTTATCAGATTTGTTTAGTGACGTTGTAATGACATCACACAGCTCGTGTAAGGCACATGCCCGTACTTGGATAGCAAGTCAAGGAGGCTCTATAAATATCAAGTGATGGCAACCCTAAGAGGTACATGCTTCTACACGCTACACTAGTCTCACACCTTTTCTCTCCACATATACTCATCCTCCCGCCGGAGGGCCTTGCCGAGGGAACCCGGCAAGGTCTTAGTCGTGTGTTCGTTTTGCAGACTAGGTTGAGAGGCCAGGCAATTCTCGAACCAACAGAGGAAGGACTCAATTCGAAGATCGCGGGCCACACACTTTTACTTGCCCTGCGACACATAGCAAAGCTAAGGCAACCGATATCGTCACAAATCAAGGAGCTACGCCAAAACTTGACCCAGTAAAGGTGCCACCTAGCAAGCGCCGAGGTGTTGCCACACTTGCAGCAAAGACGGAAGAAGAGGGCTCCGAAAAGCTTCCATCCAATTCTGAAAATTCTATGTCTGCAAGCTCGCCTCTCCCAACTCATTTAGTTTTTAATGCAGATTCTAGTTCAGGTTTGCGCACAGGATCCTCTCCTTCTTTGCCAAAGCGCTCAGAGTTGCTAAACCGTTCAGAATTTTCTTACTCTGTGGCTATGCAAGCAATGACCACTAGCGCTGCAACAGTGGAGGAGCAACTAGCTACCATGGCGTGTGCCATTGAAAAGCTCACCAAGATCGTGGAAGATAATGACCTCCAGATTGCATCGCTTATGAACAAGTTAGAAGTTCAGAACATGGGAGGAACTAGCCACGATGCTTCACATCCACCAGGTTTCACACCAAAAGAAGTCATAATTGCCGACCAATCTGGAAAGCTCATGATGGGGGACCAAACTGGAAAACTCAAGCAAACGGACGATGGGAATCATGTTTTGTCATCAAATCAAGGAGATGGTCGTAAGGTCAATCACACAAGGGCAGTTGAAAGTGCTCAACCAACTTCTATCGCTTCGTTGTCTGTCCAACAACTCCAAGACATGATAGCAAGCACGATTAGAGCACAGTACGGAAGGCCTCCACCAAGTGCATTTACCTATTCAAAACCTTACACAAAGCGCATTGACTGCTTAAGGATGCCTGTTGATTATCAACTGCCTAAGTTTCAACAGTTTGACGGGAAAGGAAACCTAAAGCAACAGGTCGCCCACTTCGTCGAAACATGCAACAACGCTGGGATGGAGGGATATCTACTTGTCAAACAATTCGTTCATTCGCTCAAGGGAAATGCTTTTGAATGGTACACAGACGTAGAGCCACAATTGATTGATAGTTGGGAACAAATGGAGCGAGAGTTCTTGAATCATTTCTATAGCACTCGTCGCATTGTAAGTATGACGGAGCTAACAAAAACTAACCAGTGGAACGATGAACCTGTGGTCGACTACATCAACCGTTGGCGTGCTGTAAGCTTGGACCGTAGAGATCGACTCTTCAAACTCTCGGCCGTTGAGATGTGCATGAAAGGTATGCATTGGGGTCTCCTTTACATTCTTCAAGGGGTAAAGCTGCAGACTTTTGAAGAGTTGGCTATGCGAGCACACAACATGGAAATCAACATAGCAACTCAAGGCGGAAACAATCCTCCCATTCTAGGAAATCTAAATGACAAGAAAGACGTAAGGAAAGGGACAAGTCCTCCAAGAACACCATCAAAGATGCAATGGTGGTAAATACGACTCCAGTAAAGATCACAGCAAGAGACAGTAAAAAAGAGGTAAAAAAAGAATACCGCCCTGTAGAGAAAGACAAACGTATGACTCTAAAGGAATTACAAGAAAAGAAGTACCTGTTCCCCGACTCTGATGTGCCTGGCATGCTAGAAGACTTACTTGAAAAGAAAGTCATTCAACTACCTGAGTGCAAATGTCTCAAGGAGATAGGTCGTGTGAATGACCCACAGTATTGTCAATATCATCGAATTGTAAGCCACCCTATTGAAAAGTGCTTTGTGTTGAAGGAACTGCTTATTGATCTAGCAAGTAAGAACAAAATCCTTCTAGACCTTGACGAAGCTGTTGGGAATCCAACCATACCACCACCATTGTTGTGGGGTCACAAGATTCTCAAACTTCTGGTTCTAAAGCAAAGCGAGAGCACGTAACGACACTAACAGAAGGAGCGATTGTGAGAGCTCTCCAATTTGGCTCACTTGAACTCGTGATAGTTCAAGTCCTAAGCCAAGAAATATCAACTTTTTCTTACGTAGATGAAAATCCGAGTATAGAAATTGATGAAGGATGATCGTCATGACACAAAGAAGTCATGTAAAAATAAGCCCAAACCTAAACCAGTCTGTCCTACAAAAACCCAAAGAAAGAGGAATCATCACCAATATTCAAAGAGAAAGAGAGGAAGGAAAATGATGGCCAAGAAAGAGGTGATAGAAGTTCGTGAACCTATAGAGCAAAGTCCTCTTACCTCAATCACTTTACGAGATTTCTTTCCAAAGGGCTACTTCAAGGAGGACGAAGCCGAAGTTGTCGACATGGTTTCGACAAGTGAAGAAATTGATGGCGACGTCGAACAAGCCCACGTGCTGAAAGCAACAATGAACAAAAAAGAGGTTGACCTCCTTAATTACAACTTTAAATGAAGCACCTCCATGGTTTAGTCTTCGCGAAGCATCACAACTCTCCCAATCAGCCAGGCTCGCACTCATTCAAGTTTTAGAAGACCCCATGGAGTACGAGTCTATAATCAATAAAGTTGGTACCACGAGAACCCCACTACTTGTGCTTCTTGTTGTGCGACGATCACATTCAATGATGAAGACTTGCAATTTGGTTCAAAACCACACAATCGGCCATTGTTTGTGTCGAGATACATCAAAGAACAAAAGGTAGGTCGTATTCTTATCGATATAGGCTCCGCAATAAATATCATGCCAAAGTTCATCATGAAGAGACTCGGAATCCCAATTGATGAGTTCGCCTGTAGTCGTTTAGTCATTCAAGGCTTCAACCAAGAAGGGCAGCGCACAATTGGAATGATTCATCTCAATCTCACCATCAATGAGCTTGTAGCAAGTACACTATTTCATGTCATTGATGCCAAAACCTCTTACAATCTGCTACTTGGGAGACCTTGGGTTCATGGAAATGGAGTAGTCGCGTCCACACTCCATCAATGCTTTAAATTATATCAAGATGGGATAAAAACTGTAGTGGTACGACAAGCCATTCGCTAAAGCAGATTCTCACTTTGCAGATGCAAAGTTTTACATGGAGTCCGTTGCCATTCTTGAAGTCATCCCGACCGAGGTTCCTTTCATAGGACAAGGAAATTCAAAGAAAGAAAAGCAAGCCACAACACTGCATTCACAAGAAATGCAAGAAATTGTGAAGAACCATCAAGGATTGAGTCTTCGCGAGAGAGATCTTCATCTTCTGAAACGCATGTAACGAAAAAGAGCATCAGATACATTCCAAAGTCTCAACGAAAGGAAGGACAATCACCGTTTGAAGAGTTCATCACCACTGTAGGGAATCCAGCAGAATGCTCTCAAGCTTTATGCAAGGAAGATTTTCGAATACTAAAGGGAGACCTAACAACACCTCTTCCGACCTTAGGACAAACTAGCTCAACCAAACCCCCATTGAAAGGGTTTGTTAAGTCTACACAAAGTCCTCTTCAACATTCCCTTCTTCCCAAAGAGAGAACCGACGGTTTCGATCCAAAAGCTTACAAGCTCTTGGCAAACTCAAGTTATGACTTCAACAATCCTACGCCACTTGGAGTGTTGAGTCCTAAACTCACTAGTGAGAAGGTTAACAGCCTTAGTAAAACACAAGAAGAATTAAAGCAGCAAGGATATAGAGTTAGTCCTCCAAAGACTGGTCTTGGGTTCACACCACCAAAGCCTATCTGCATATCCGCCAAAGGAAAAGGTAAGAAAGCAAATGCGCAGCATATCACAGTGGAAGAGGTGAAAGAGGACGACAATTAACAAGTTGCTCCTCGAGTCTCTGTCTTCGAACGCATCGAAGCTCCCATACCTCGAACCTCAGTCTTCAACGGACTTGGTGTTACAAAAATGATGTGCAAGGGGGCAACGTTGCAGCCAAAAAAGTCAATCTTTTCTCGACTTGGGAATAGAAGCACATCGTTCAGAGAGGACAATTCTGAGAGAAAGGGAAAAAGCATCGAGCTAGATTCTGCTAAGGAAGATGAGGAGACTCGAAGCTCTATTCCTTCTCGTATGAAGCGGATAACATCACTCGAAGTCAATGTAGAAGGTCCACTCAAAGTTAAACGACACACCATCGTACTAACTGGGCAGCCTAGGGGTCACGAAAGAGCTGAAAAAGAAGAGGAGAGGGAGTACACTACATCTTACCACTTGGCAGTTGAGGAACACTCGAGCTTAGATTCTGAAGATGATGATTTTCCCGAAGCTCCTCCCGAACTAGAAGATGGAGGGCAACCAACAGTTGACGACCTCAAAGAACTTAACCTTGGAACTCCCGACGAGCCTTGACCAATCTTTGTGAGTGCACATCTATGCCCAAAAGAGGAAAAACCATACTTTGACTTGTTGTTCGAGTATAGAGACGTCTTTGCTTGGACTTATAAGGAAATGTCAGGACTAAGCCCTAGAGTAGTTGTTCACGACTTAGGGATTAGACACGGTGCCCGTCCTGTAAAGCAACTTGTCGGTATAGCCGACCTGAACGGATCCCCATGATCTAAGAAGAGGTCAACAAACTAATCGAAGCTGGGTTCATACGTGAAGTAAAGTACCCACGGTGGATCTCAAGCATGGTCCTAGTAGTGAAGAAAAATGGAAAGATTCAGATATGTGTTGACTTTTGAAATTTGAATGATGCATGCCTCAAAGACGACTTTCCTCTTCCTATCATGGAGTTGATGATAAATGCAACCACCGGCCACGAGGCATTGTCTTTTATGGATGGATGTTCCGAATACAACCAAATAAGGCTGGCACCTGAAGATGAAGAAGCAACGGCTATCCGCACCATGAAAGGAATTTTTTGTTACAAAGTAACGCCTTTCGGTCTCAAGAATGCTAGAGCCACTTATCAACATGCCATGCAAAAGGTTTTTGATGATATGCTTCACAAGATCGTGGAGTGTTATGTTGATGACTTGGTTGTAAAGACCAAACAAAGAGAGGATCACCTGCAAGACCTTTGGGCAGTTTTCAATCGATTGAAGAAGTACGACTTGAAAATGAATCCTCTCGAATGTGCCTTTGAGGTTACATCTGGGAAATTTCTTTTTTTCATTGTCGGACATCGAGGCATTGAAATCGATCAATCCAAAATTGATGCCATACAAAAGATGCCAGCACCAAAAAACATAAAGGAACTCCAGAGCTTGTAAGGCCATTTAGCGTACATCCGTCAATTCATTTCAAACATAGCGGGGTGTTGCCAACCTTTTAGTCGTTTGATGAAAAAAGATGCAACTTTCATTTGCGATCACGCTTGTCAAAATGCCTTCGAAAGTATCAAAACATACTTGCTCAATGCTCCAGTTTTAGGGGCTCCTATTTCTGGAAAACCACTGATACATTACATAGCTGCCCAAGAGGAGTCACTGGGAACAATGCTTGTGCAAAATGATGAAGAGAACAAAGAGCGAGCACTCTACTACCTGAGTCGAAGATTGACTGAAAATGAGCTCAAGTATTCACCTATTGAAAAGATGTGCTTGGCACTCGTCTTCTCCTCACAAAAGTTAAGGCATTATTTTCAAGCACACACAATTCATCTCGTGGCCAAAGCAGACCCGGTCAAGTACGTCCTGTCCAAACCTATCCTCTCAAGATGCTTCGCTAGGTGGTATCTCATCTTTAATGAATTTGAGATCGTATATGTCCCACAGAAAGCACTAAAAGGGCAAGCATTAGCAAATTTCTTGGTGGATCATCCTATTCCAACCGATTGGGAAATATCCGAAGAGTTCCCTGATGAAGATGTGCTATTTATTGAGGTTCTTCAGCCCTGGACAATGTTTTTTGACGGGGCTGCTAGATTGGAAGGGGCTGGAGCAGGCGTCATCTTTGTCTCTCCACAAAAGCAAGTCCTACCTTACTCATTCATACTTAGCGAAAAATGTTCAAACAATGTCGTTGAGTATCAAGCTTTGATTCTTGGTCTCCAAATAGCTAATGAAATGAAGATTGCAGATTTTAAGTTCTTTGGAGACTCCAAGCTAATAATTAACCAACTATGCGGAGACTATGAAGTAAAGAAAGATGACTTAGTCCCATATTTTCAATATGCAAGTCACTTGTTGAAAAATCTTGAAGGAGTGACGCTTGAGCATGTACCACGAGAGGAGAATCGCATGGCAGATGCACTAGCTAACCTAGCAACAACTTTGGCAGTGCAAGAAGGTGAGAATGTCAATGTCCATCTGTGCGAACAATGGATATTACCACAATTGATGGACTGCCGCCCTGAAGAAGCAAATGCAATCACAGTCTTGCCCATTGAAGACAACGATTGGAGACAACCTCTGATTGACTACCTCCAACATGGAAAGCTCTCAAATGACCGTCAACATATGGCAGAGATAAGATGACGAGCTCCTCGATTCATCTTTTTCAAAGATACTTTATTTCGTGGCTCATTCGAAGGTGTCATTCTCCGCTGTCTTGGGAAAGAAGAATCCCAACAAGCAATGGAAGAATCCCATTCTGGGATGTGTGGGGCACATCAATCTGGTCCAAAACTTCACTTTCGAGTAAAACGGATGGGATACTACTAGCCCACTATGGTCAAGGATTGTCTGGATTACGCAAAAAAGCACCAAGCCTGCCAATTCCACGCAAACTTTATCCATCAGCTACTAGAACCATTGCACCCTACAGTTGCCTCATGGCCATTTGATGCATGGGGGCTAGATGCCGTTGGACCACTTACCAAGTCTTCAGTTGGCCACTTGTACATTCTAGCTGCAACGGACTACTTCTCAAAATGGGCTGAAGCTATTCCGGTCAAGGAAGTCAAGAAGGAAACCGTTGTTGATTTCATCAAGTCAAATATCATCTTTCGGTATGGAGTGCCACGTCACATCATCACTGACAATGGAACGCCTTTCTTCAATAAGTTGGATAAGTTTTGCGACAAGTTTGACGTCATGCAAAGAACCTCCTCAATGTATAATGCACCAGCTAATGGGCTCACGGAAGCATTTAACAAAACATTGAGCAACCTTCTGAAGAAAGTGGCCACAAAGTCTAGGCAAAATTGGCATGAAAGGATTGAAGAAGCTCTTTGGGCATACCGAACCACGTATAGGACCCCCACGTATAGGACCCCTACTCAAGCTACCCTATACTCTCTTGTGTATGGTGTTGAAGGTGTTCTTCCACTAGAGCGACAAATTCCATCACTAAGGATAGCCCTCCAAGAAGGCTTGACTGATGAAGAAAATGTAAAGCTCCGCCTCGCTGAGTTAGAGCACTAGACAAGAAGAGATTGGAAGCGCAACAACAATTGGAATGCTACCAAGCTCGAATCTCTAAAGCTTTCGACAAAAAGGTTAAGCCTCACTCCTTTAAGTTTGGAGACTAAGTGCTTGCCCTACGAAGACCCATCATCACTAATCGTCGAACCCGCAACAAATTCTTGTCAAAATGGGATGGTCCATATGTGGTGGTGGAAGTCTACAACAACGGAGCATACAAGATAGCTGATGAGCAAGGTTTCATAATTGGTCCAATCAGCGAAAAGTTCTTGAAGCGCTACTATCCTTGAGACGTCATACTCCTAATCACATGAGTCTAAACTACATGATGCTCCTGGCCCACATGAGCTAAAACTGTGTACGGCCCAAAAGAAAAAAAAAAGAGAAAAAATCATCATGTTTGAACTACGTTTTGACTTGATCCCTTCCAAGGGTACGTAGGCAACTTGACCATTTTTCTTGAGTACAGTCAACCCACAAAAAAAAAAAGAAAAAAAAAACCAAGAAAAAAAAAAAGAAAAAAATCACCATATTTGAACTACGTCTTGACTTGACCCCTTCCAAGGGTACTTAGGCAACCTGAGAATTTTTTATTGAGTACGGTCAACCCACAAAAAAAAAAAGATTCATCATGTTTCCAAGGGTACGTAGGCAACTTGAGAATTTTTTCTTGAGTACAGTCAATCCAAAAAAAAAGAGGCAAAATCTTGTCACTCTTGCAAGAGAATGAACTGTGAACGGCTAAAAGTATGAGAAGAGCTTTTATTTAAATAATAAAGTGATTGTCTAATACTAAGCATCATA
The DNA here is from genome assembly GCA_025413875.1 of Rhododendron molle. Classification (NCBI taxonomy): domain Eukaryota; kingdom Viridiplantae; phylum Streptophyta; class Magnoliopsida; order Ericales; family Ericaceae; genus Rhododendron; species Rhododendron molle. The sequence goes on along the minus strand of CM046388.1, from coordinate 31,482,578 downwards.
AATGCAAGACAACATTTGCGGTGAAAATGAAACACTCATCCAATAGACTAAACAAGCCTAAAGAAAGAAACATATGACAAAGGCAAGCAAAATAAGAACTAAGGTAGCCATGCCAAATTCTAGATCTCGTCTTGCTCAGACTTCAGAAGTTGCTCCAAATTATTCGCCACTTCAATATCATCCTTCTCAATCACCTCAGCTGCCTCTAGGGTAGCCCGTTATGCTTGCAAATTTGCGATAACATGCAAATCCTGAGCTCTCTCTGCATCAATCTCATCAATTGATTTCTTGAACCTATCTTCCTGCAAATCTAACAACTCTAGCTCCTTTAGCAATTTAACTCTCTTTGGACCAATGCCATTTAATTCAAAGTTGAGCACTTGAGCACGTTGCATTTTTTGGCCATCGCGAGCCAATGCATTGGTAAGACCTTGATCTAGATCCGCCAGTCGTTGCACCTACACCTCCAAGGTCACCCCACTAGAAAAATCGGATCTCATCGAAATATAGTTACCAGTATTCTGTATGTGCTTCTCTATCTCGATTTGGAGCGGAGAATAATCCACTTGGAATTTTGAAAACTCATCATAAATCTTTTGCAACTTTGGCCTCAAGGATGCTAGCTTCTCGAGAGGGGTCTTGCGTAAGACACTCTTAATGCTGTTATCCAGAATCAAACAAGCGGCACGATGGGCATCGACAATAGTACTTTCAGTATCAAATGCAGTAAGAGTCGATGGTTGTGCAGTTGGAGCTAACTTAGGAAAGTTTGATGAAGTTAGAAGTTGGATTGCCCTAATGCATGATTTTGTCGTTGTCGTAGTGCCAAATCAAAGAAAGATGGGTCGCAAACTGATTCTCCACTCATAGACTGCTCTCAAGGAGGATAAAGTTTTCATCCTTAGAGTTATGTATAATATCACCTTCCTGCAACTAAAAAATAAATGTTGGTGTTTAGAGATATAACATGCAAATATTGGTTGGAATAAATAGATAAATAAATTTCCTTACCTCAACTTGACTGGCTTGAATTGGTTGAGTGCTACTTGGAACACCTTCAAGAAGCTTGTCCACATCATTAAATAAAACATTGACCCTTTCAGCAGTGCCACAGCCGGATTTCTTCTTAAGGTGGCACCAACTGCGATCCTCACAACCGCTCCTTTCATTGGTTGTTTTGTTAAAAGGAACAACATTTCTAACCAGGTTGTGGTTCCCACCATTCGCTCGTGTAGTGCGAAGGTCAGTACGTGGTTTAGCAGTGGCAAGTTTCTTGGCCTTAACCACTTGTTGCTTGGGAGAGGCAGGACGCTTACCCCTCACAGAATGCTTGGCCGAGCTTCGAAAATAATCTCCATAAATATGAGACCAGCATTCTAGCTATGCCTTGGTAATGGGAATGGCTCGATTGTCAGCACGGTTCGGCAACCTCAACTTGCTCTGGGACTTTTCACGAACAAGGGACTCGAAATGCTTGACAATAGTCTTCAAGCAGTAAATACAAATGTTGACGTTAAGTCTCCCTGGTACATCCTGAGTAAAGCCAAACTGTCGGCTGAATCTCTGAGGGTTGTATGGTTAAATGACTTTGGTGGAACCACTTCACAACGTCAAATATCCAAATCGAATGCTGATGAGGTACTCCATCTCCCAATCACTGAGCTGACCATCGTCAACCAATTCTTTGCTTTTGCCCTCTTGTTGTGCAAAGCGATCCATAACCAGATCATCGCACTTTCAGAATAGGTCAAGCGCTTTAGCCTCACCAAGCTGCTTAGCCACCCTTTTACCACCGTATCTAATCATCTTTGGTTTTTGAATCGATGGTTGGGAGCCACTGCTAAAGTGGGTGCTGAAATACTCTCCTAGCCATGCATAAACATAATGGACAGGAAATACAGCATCACACATCCCAGGATTATAAGATTTAGCAATATCAATTAATCCTCTATAAATACTCGCCAGTACAGGGACGGCAAGGCAGAATCTTGTACCACGAGCCATCGTGGCAGCAACTTTGAAAACCCCAGGTTTGATCAATTTGCAACTCCCCATAGGCAAAACAAATTTGCATAACCAACAAGCAAGAAAAGCTGCCAGATGGGCAACGTCCTTTTGTGTCTCTTTGACTCCCAAAATGGTGAAAACCTCTTCCTGCTTGGGTGTTCGCACTTGAGCTTCGCCAATGGTACTAGAAGGATTGTTAACATTGCAAGGTCGCCGGGTCTTGTTCCGAGAAGTCTTCTTCGATGGCTTGGAATAGGAAATCTTCCATTTAAACCAAAACTTCACCCAAGCATCAATCTTCACTTCACCTTTCTTTGAGTCTATAAGAAAACGATGGTAGGCAAGGAAAAGGTAGCGACAGTTCACTAGGAGAAAGTACGTATTATCCTTATCGACGCAGATTAACTCATCTACCCGTGGAACGGCCACATCATAAATTAAACCAGAAATTGGAAACCCGCCAAGTGCTCGCAAATCCCAAAGAGAAATGGACATCTCTCCCACGGCAGTATGCAGAGTGTTGGTGGATGGACTCCATAATTCACAGAAATGTTGCATGACACTCCCGAGTCGATCGTATGAAAACAAAGAAGTGTATATGGCCTCATAAATCTTCGCCTTCTTCAACATTTGCTCATGACGACTCAATATGTCTTCTAGCCACTCCCAATACCCTTCGCAATATGAAGGATCAACGATCACTTTAAAAATGTTTCCCCAAACTGCTTCTTTAGTTTGAATCCTATGGCCAAGGAGGGAGAATGGAGTAGGTTGCTCTTTCATCATGATGAGCTGATTGCAAGGGCAATGCTAGAGAATCAGACTTGCTTCGAATAACCTCGCAATTAGTCTCGATAGCCCACTATGGAGGATGAAGCACGTCACCTAGAGGCTCATACTATAAAGCCCATGCACTAAGAAAAATGGGATGAACAGTCAAAGTGGACCCATTCTCAACTTTATCAGTAGGGTCATTAAGAATAGTCATCGAGCCTTCTTGGAAACTCTTGAAGCAAGCCATGCCTATAATGCAAAATAGAGCACAAAAAGGAAAAGAGACTAAAGAAACTTACAAGAAAAGCTCATGTTATAAGAAACATATAATCAGCCTACGGTCACAGGACATGTTGAGGCGCTCGGATAACTAGGCAGAAGCTAGCCCACCAGGTGCAGTCTTCATGATGGTAAACATCCAACCCTCTCCAATTGGGTGGAGAAGTGTCTAGATAACTAGTCAATAACTAGCCCACTAGGCGCATCCTCCGAACCGTGAGGTAAAAGTAATCACCTTTGGTCCACGGCTGTGGTGAAGTGTCTAGATAACTAGTCAAGGACTAGCCACTAGGCGCATTCTTCGTTAAGTCAAACTAACCACCTATGGTCTGTGGGTATGGAGAAGTATCTAGATAATTAGTCGAGGACTAGCCCACTAGGCGCATTCTTCGCTAAGTCAAACTAACCACCTATGGTTTGTGGGTGTGGAGAAGTGTCTAGATAACTAGTTGAGGACTAGCCCACTAAGTGCATACTCCGTAAAGTCAAACTAACCACCTATGGTCTGTGGGTGTGAAAAAGTGTCTAAATAACCAGTCATGGACTAAACCAATAGGCGCATTCTCCATGAATTCAAACTAGCCACCTATGGTTCAAAAGGTAGGAAAAGTGCTTAGATAACCAGCCAATGACAAGCCCACTATGCACATTTTCCGCTACGATCAAACTATTACGTATGCCGAAGAATTATGGAAAGCGAAGCGATTGGAAAATAAAAATAAAAATTGGTGGCTAGTTTTAGACAAGAAGGATATATCTACCTTGGAAATCGAAGCTTCTGTCGAAAGAAAGAACGTGAATCCCTTTGGAGGACAGCAAGAACTCCAACCTGAAACTGGAAACAATTATTTATTGTCCCAAAAAAATATATATATATATACGTGTTATTGACCAAGTGTTCAAGACAATGCAATTAAAGGAAGGTGCAGCAACAAGTCTAGCTATGCATATTTTCTTTAAGAGCAAACAGGAAGTCATGTGGCATAATGACGAGCTTTTGACAGTTGGCATTTTAAAAAAAAATATATATGGCGACTGAAGGGTCCCTGCATTGCTTCATTACTTTGGCCAAACAAAATGGGCCTTTAAATAATAATAAAAAGGTGTAGAGGGCACTCAAAAATGTGCCTCGTACGGTTCTTCTTCTAGCCTACCCATGTCGGACCCAAAAGAAAGAGTAAAGGCTGACAAAGACAAATGTGTACATAAGAAGAAAAAAAAACGGCGCTGCACCAGAAAATCCCTTTCAGTGACAAGTGGAGACTTAATAATAAACAAATGAATCCCTCCACTATTTTTCTTTGTGATATTCACATGTGGCCAGCAAACGGGCAAATGAATGCATGCATCAAGACAAGAGAAGGAAGAAAGGGATTCCAAAAGAATTCCTTTGCTGACTTTGGCTTTTGTTTGTAGTGTTCACATGTTGCTCACATATAGACAAAGCTAGTAGCATAAGAGCATTAAAATAAAGAAAAAGAAGAAGAGAGATGATGCTTACCCTATTGGAACTCTCCCACTACAAGAAGGCAGACAAGCCAAGCACGGCTACAGAAGCAAGAAGTTGGTGTGAATACAGTACACTAGATGTGAAGCTTTATTTCCCCTAAGGGTGCAATTTATAGCTGCTGAAAAGTCCAACTTCTAAGGAAATTGTTGGACTTTGGAAATGAAAGGAAAGAATTGCAAGGGAAAGTCAATATGTGATTTCTTTTATTCTCGGCAAATATATCTGTAATGGGTTTGTGTTCTTGCCTTTTGTGATTGTACAAATTAATCTTTCCCGTTTGGGTGTATTTCTTATGGGAATGATTTGAGCACATACATGACGTAATAGGAAGCACTACTACAATAATAGATAAATACCACACTAAGGAGGTTCACAAATATCACGGTTTTCAGTAAAAGCGTGATAAAAAATTGTAGCCTAACTTTTTAATCTCAGTTTAAATCAAAAGGTGAGATAAAAAGTGGTGCTTAGCCACGGAAAAGGGCAAGATAATATATCTCACTCTTGCGACGAGATAAAATGAAAAAGACCTCACTCTTACAGTGTGATAGAAGACTTTAAGACCTCGCTCGGGCTGTGAGATAAAAAAAAAAAAAAAAAAAGACCTCACCATTGGGGCGTGAAAAAAAACTTTGGCACAAAAAAAGTAAGATAAAAGATCTCGCTCTTGTGGCGAGATAAAAAACTGTGATAAAAACCGGGAACTTCTCAATTTTTGCGTGGACGCTGCTTCTCTCATTTAGGCGCGAATTGAAAAATTATGTGCTCAAAACGACGTCGTTTCACGTTGGCCCAAAATAAGCCCTAGTTACTCTCGATCTCCACTCACCCACTGAAGTTCAGTCCTTATCCTCCTGGCCTCTCCAGTACACGTTTCATCTCCATCCCCATCCTCACCCACCGCCGCCTCTTTGCCCCCATCCTCACACGGTGCCGCCGCCTTATCTCTCTCCACCACCACCGTGAAGGAAGGAACGGCGCGCTCCCTCGCTCGAGTTTGTTATCAGAGAGAGAGAGAGAAATAGAGCTTCAAATGGAGAAGTCGATCAATCGAAATGGAAAATTCATAAACCCAACAGGTATTGTTCTTCTCCCTCTCTAAAGATTTTCTCTGTTCTTCGCAAATCAACAGGTATTTATGCAGTTTAAGTGTTTGCAAGCATTTTGGTTCAGGTTTTTAGTTATTGCTCTTAAATTTTTTGCTCCGCCTGAAGTTTTGGCTTCCCCAGTTCTTATAGTATGGTGTACGTAAGATCTAAAATACATATTAACAACTTGACAACCACGACATGGAGATTACGATTGTTGTGTACGTTAGGTTTATGCCCATCCTCATTTACTGTCCATTTCAAGAGTGTGTTTCGTGCTTGGGCGGCTAATCAACAACCAATGGTGGAATCCGTATATAAAGTTAAAAACACCCAAATGACCAAACCAAACCCTCAACATGCATAAGACCCAGTAAAAGATATGGAAAAAATACGAGAAAAAGATTGAGTGGTCATTGATATGGTGAGGTGGTGAATAAAGTTCCAGAATCGAGAAAATGATCAATTGAGCAAGTGGGAGTGCTTAATTGGTTAGCGAACCTTAACTCAGTCTCTGAACTTGCACTGATATCCCGGATTTCTTTCTTCGGACACTCAGAGCAGCATGGAGGGAGAAAAACATGAGTGAAGATGCAAGAGTGCACCCAAATTGCAGCAATGCATCGAAATCCTTTTCGTGATTGTAGTGATCAATCAACAAAATCTAGTACTTATGTTATATTTCCTGTATATAGTTCTATAACTAAGAGAAAGCATCCGTTCATGGAAGTTTTTTGTTCTAGTTTTCATAGTTGCTTGTAGTTTGATTTTTTTGGGTCGAGATTATATTAGTGTTCATTCCTCTCCCGAATGAATTCTTTGAGGAAAGGCAAAAAGGGAGAAACGGATAAACATAGAGATCAGTCCTTGGTGTTAAGTTGCAGTAGAACAAGAAGTACCAGAACAATAAGATAATGATAACAAACTGATTGCTCTACAAACATTTCCAGTTTCACAAAGTCCCTTGATCAACGTGGTGAATGAGGACAACTGGAGGGTGCATTTTTTATCAGACATATAGCAAAACACTTCATAGGCCTCTTGGATCGTTGGACTTTGGCACAGGCATTCAACTAGCTCACCATAAGACGTGTAATCCAAAACCCAAGATTTTGCATGAATCTGATGAAATAGCTCTAGTGCATCCTTGTATTTGGAAAGTCTACACTTACTAACAACAATGGCAGAGTATGTGGCATAGTCAGGGACATATGAGGAAACAATCATTCTACTCAGAAATTCTAAAGCTTTATTAATCCCCACATTCTCAAAAACCCATCTGATGAGTACATTCCAAGAAACAGTATCAGCTATATTCCTCTGTAACATGTTGAAAAATATAACTTCTGCTGCGAATAACTTACCAGCACTACAATAGCCTCCAAGCAACGCAATGTGAGGATGACTCCCCACAACATGTTTATTCTCCAAAAATTTTGTAGCCTCATCAGCTTTGCCTAATTTACAAAAGCAATTGACTATATCTGCCAAAATATCATCAGATGGTGTTAAATCAATAGCTTTCATCTCTTCCACAAGGTTTATTGCATCATTCAATCTATGGTTATCTTAGTGTTTTGGAGTATCTAGTTGTTGCTTGGGTGGAGAGATAAGTCTTTCTAGTGTTACCACACAAGAAAAGAAGATCTCTCTAGGATCTGTTGACTGAGTTCTGGGGTTCTTATATGTGCTTCTATTGTCAGCAACTCCTGGAAAAGGAGCAATGCTGGACATGGTGTAGCCTCAGTCTTGGGATTAGTTCTTGTTAGTATTGTTGTTGTCACTAATATGTTACTCTCATGCTCTGTACTGGTGTAGACTTGTTTCTGCCTAATAAAAACATATGACATGTAGGCACTTCATCCACACTCTGTGATGTGCTCATAGACCCTTTTCTGCCTAAACAGACCATATGAAATGCAGGCACTTCATCCAAAATTGATAAAAGTTTAAACATAGTACAACCAAAAAATGATTCTAAGGGGGATGACCCTTGGAAGGTTTACGCTTTTCTAGGGGGCATGTCCCTAGCTTTCTTTCGTTTCTTAATTCTGTTACCAGTAGGTATGGGGCTATGTGTGCATGCCTACTATGGTTGTTTTGCTGCTACTGTTTTGCTGCTGCAAAGGATGCAGTTAGAAGAGCTGCTGTTGTTTTGTTTCTGTTTTGATAAGTGTGGGCTACCACAGCCCCGGGTTTTGAATCGGGGCGGCCCGTAAAAGAAGCACCTCGTTCGCTTTTTGAAAATTGATTCGAAAAATTTTTGAAGAGTCGCCACCCGGATTTGTGGTTCGCCACCCGAGAAACCGTTTTGATTTGAAAATGATTGATTGAATTGAAAACCAGAGACTTGTTAAGGGTTCGGAAGCCACGTTACGAGGGGGGAAGGGTTTTACGGCACCCCCCTCGCCCGACGCGGGATCGGTCTCTACTAAACATTTGTGGGATTTTTCAAAATGGTTTTGTTTCACATGAACAGTTAGCAAATATTTACAGGGTTAACAGGTAAGGGAGTGCATGCATGTGCAACTGTACAATGAATGATGAAAAATGACCATGCAAAATATACAAATTGAAGCAAGATAAAGCCCTGTCACTGAAATCACTCTCGAGCGCTCGGGAGTGGTCCCGAGCGCTTGGGAGTGCTTGAATTCCAACCCTGCAAGCTTTGTTAGTACAACAGAATATGAAAAGAGTACAATGTAAATATGAACCTAAGTAGCATAAACATCACACAGGCTTAACAGAAGGCTTGAAAAACTGGGATCAGGCCCCATTCTTCCAAACCATGTATCTTTGTCCTTCTGAAAAATGATTTACAGCTGTGAGGAGCAAAAAGGGACACATGCGTGGACATACAAAAGGGGAATAAACCTAAAACTGTTAGGAGAATGGATTGAGCTTGCATGCAAAACACTCTCGAGCGCTCTGCAGTGATCTCGAGCGCTCGGGAGTTTTCCACACCCCAGGGTGATGTCAACCGACTAATCCATTACATGTAGTATGCTGGTACACTGGATCACGCATTTTTGAAGTGTGGAAAAGGATTTCTTTTCTTTTCTCTTTAGATCTTGATCAAAACTCTTTCCCAGGCCTTAAGTGTAAACCATTTATTTTCTTTTTCTCTGAAAACAGCAGACCATTTGTACCAACATATCTTAACAAGAATTAAGAACAATTTTGGAACACACCCTACTCATGCATGTCCATTTGAATGCTGGAAAAAGGGAAAAACAAAGCGGCATCACTCTCGAGCGCTCTAGAACAGTCCCGAGCGCTCGGGAGTTCTTCCAATACTGCATGCATGGAAAGCATTCATGGCCCTTTGCTCTTGCTTTGATACTAAGGTCTTCCCTTCACACTCTCAGTATTGAGGACTGGAGTGAGCTGGGAAGCCTCCCTCAGAAGGGAAAACAGCCCCACTTTTGCTTGAAATCAAGGTATGAGACTTATACCTTTTGCTTGGAACTTTGATCCTTGAGGAAAAGCTTGGAAGGATGGAAGAGGAGTGAGGATCAGAGGTTCGTCATGGACTGAACTCCTTTCCTCTTCTTGAAATTTCTTGGTTATTTTGCCTTTGAAAAGGGGGGTTTTTTGCATGAGAGAGAATGGAACTTGTTTTCTGCTTTGAAAAACCAGAGAGAGGGGTTCTAGAGAGAGAGAGTTCGTGTCCTCAAATGAAGACCAAGCCTCCTTTTATAGCAAAAACTTGAGCTATGGTTCGAAATGGGAAAATGTCATTTGGAATCCAAATCAGATCTCTTGCTCTGACTCCTCTGACTGAGATAGAGTGTATTTGAAGGCAAAGACCAGCCAAGAACGACTGAAATGATGATTGCAAGGATAGTGGGGAGGCTCCCCCATCCATTGGGCAGTACAAAAGTCTCGAGCGCTTGAGAGTGATCTCGAGCGCTTGGGACTTCACTCTCGAGCGCTCGAGAGTTGACTGGTCAATGGTTTTGGAAAAGATCTGGAGCGCTTGGGATTGATCCAGAGCGCTTAAAAATGATTTTTGACATTTCATTTCCCATTTAAAGTCCTTCAAGGAGCATCGTTCCATTGGTCTAAGGCTTGTTCGATCCTATATTCATCATCGGGAGCCTCCGGACCACGAATCAAGGAAATTCGAATCGTCCAAATTGGGGTATCTACAGTACTATTGTGGGGATTTGTATTTAAAATGGTATTACTATTTATGTTAAAAATCGAGGGCCCACTCGAGCCAAGACAAATCCTTAATTCCACAAACAAATGCAAAACGGCACATTCAATGCATGAGGTCGCGTCCTTTCGAACTGCCTACGTACCTTTTGCAGGGATCAGACCAGCGTAGTTCTTTGGGGCAAATGCGAGCACGTGTAATGCACGCACAAGTAAAATTAACAAGATCTCGACAATACAAATGGAAGTCCACCTGTTGCTCTGTTTGGTGGATAGAAAGTGCAAGCACATGTGATGCATGCATGAAAAGTGATCGACACGAGGTTGATAAGATAATTGTATGAAAAGTCCACCTGTTGCTCTGTTTGGCGGACAGAAAATGCAAGCACGTGTGATGCATGCAAGAGAAAAGATCGACACGAATTTAATAAGATAAACATGTAAATGATCCACCTGTTGCTCTGTTTGGCGGAAAGAAGCACGTGCGGTGCATGCACGAGAAAGAATCGACACGTGTTTAATAAGATAAACATGTAAACGATCCACCTGTTGTTTTGTTCGGCGGACAGAACGATGATAAAGTAGTATCTGTAGGGTAGAAATACCTATCAACATGTTGAGATTAGTATAAATAGACAAAATTTCGATCGACCACCAAGTAAAACAGCCAGTCGAGGAGCGTGAGCTCAAAATCACAACACCGACTAGGACTCGCTTCCTCTAATTCTGTTTGACGCGGCCAAAGCCAGGACTGAGATTGATTTTGTAACAAGAGAGGGAAAAGCTAAGCAAGCCTCGTCGGCGGGAAGAGGTACGGGACAACGGGGGTTGGCTCGGCGGTTGGGAACAGACTCCAGCGCTCAGAACCACTCCCAAGCGCTCGGGAGTGGTCTCGAGTGCTCGAGACCTTTGCTGGGGGCCACTGTCCTGTTCACCTTCTTCGACTGATTTGGGGTTTAAACCTCACTCCTAAGCGCTCCAGAACCAGAGCAAACCGTACACCTCTGCAACTCAATTATTCACACCCGCTCTCTCAGACGATCTCTCTCCGACGATCTCCCTTACTCTCTCAATCTCTCTCGATCTCTCTTACTCCAAGACGGATCGAATCGGAGATCTCGAGATCTCTTCGATCTTACGGTGGACTGTGGTGTGCCAGGAGATACGAATCAAGAGGAAGAAGAAGTTTTGGGGAGCAGAAGAACAAGGGATGGCCAGTGGTGGTGACGAGAAGCTGCCCAGCCGCGAGGAGGTGGCGGCGGTGATGGAGGAAGAGACCTGCGGCACGGCGCCAGGAGGGGGAGCGGTCGCTGGTGAGGGCACGGTTGTAGTGGCAGATACGGGGATGGATGAGAGTCCGGAAGCGGTGACGGAGGAGGTCAGCAAGGCCAGGAGCGAGGAGGTGGCGGCCATAGAGGCGGCCAATAGTGGTATTGCTGCGCCAGCTCGGGGGGAAGCTGCTGGTGATGACTCAGTTATGAGGGTCGAGGCTGGCGAGGGCCTGGTAGTAGTAGAGAGTAGCAGTGGTGGTCTAGCGGGGGTAAGAGACATGAGTGACAGTGAGGGGGTGCGAGGAGACGGCGGTGAGCTGGCTGTGGGCAGCAGGGGTACATCGGGTGGTGAGATGGAGACCTCGGGTAGCGGGGGTGATGTTACAGGTATTCCACACACTCCTACAGTGGAGGAGTTACTCGCGGCCGCGGAGCGGGCCGGAGATGAGCAGAGGGACAGGGCTGGTGACGAAGTGGTGATAGCCGGTCGCGTTGTCGCGACGCCAGAGATCTTGGCGGCGATGGTTGAGCCAAGGGTTGGTGACAGTGGGATCGGGGCTTCACAACCGGTCCCATTCACGGAGGGGAATTTCTTGGACAGTGCGAGGCCGCAGGATATACGGACGACTTGGCCTCGACGGGATGAGAGAATCGAGGACAACAGAGGATCAGACCTCAGCCCTCTTGTTGGGAGCGTTACTTAGTGGTGCACAGACGACGGCGGACACAGGACCGCCAGAGGTGGAGGGGTTGGGGCTAGAGGAGCCAGAGGAGGAGGATGTGGTAGTTGAGGAGCGAGTCACGGCGGCGGCTGAGGCGAAGGCCTACTTGGCTAGTGCACGCCTGGGGTTTACGCCGAGTACTTACGCACCACGGTTGCACTTCTTTGAGCCTACAGGGATGATTAGCTATACTCCTGCACGGACAGATTATCCGGAGGACTTGCTTCTCCGAGATCGGGCTTCACACATCTCTTCAGGATGGACTACGGTATGAGTTTAATATTTTACTTTCCTGCATTCGGCTTTCCTCCTTGAATTATTACTGCGCTAACTGATGCTATTCCTTTGCTCTGTTGAAACAGCGTACCAAGGATATCTTCGGCCATGGAGGTTCAGCCAGCTCTCTGAGATACTTCTGGGAGTTGCCGAGGAGAGTGCGGGAGTTAGTGGAGGAGACTGGTTTCGGGCCTTTCATCCAGTTGTTGACATCGGCGAGGGTTGACCGTGCGGTGATGACAGCACTGGTAGAGCGATGGTGGGACACCACCAACACGTTCCACTTCCGTTTTGGGGAGATGACGGTGACGCCCTTGGATTTCTCGGCACAGGGCTCCGGGTCGGAGGTGAGCCGATTCCATTCGACGAGTATAGCGGATGACGCAGCTCGAGATGGTTCCTTGGCGGGTCCCGCGCCACGGCGGAGGTGTATCCGAGTGCAGGCGATTCCACGATATCGATCACGAGCGGCCGGATGACGTCGAGGCGGCCCAGATGGCCAGGCACTTGCTATACCTGTTCGGGCTTCTCTGTTCCCGCTCAGCGATCTCCGGTTCACCTGAGTTACCTGGCCGGCCTGGTTGATCTCGAGGCGGGCCGACACGATCGGGAGGTCCGCTCTTGTGCACTCTCTACTGTTTTCTGGGGGCTGCCACACGCGGGGTGGGGGACACCATTGGTGGATACTGGCGGGTGATAGAGGTATGACTCGACATCCTTGCTTTGAATTGCTTTTGATTGATTGAATTGAATTGAATTTGAACATGTATCTGACTTGAATCGACTTGATCTTCATGATTTGCAGCTTTGGGCTTATGAGGTCTTGGGCATGTTCCCGCCCGAGAACATTTGCACAAATCCACACTTGCTTCCACGTGCGCTTGCATGGAGCACAGAGTATCGGAGGGCCAAAGAGAAGAGGGGGCAAGTGATGGTTTTCCGGCGTTGGCTGGATAACATCACTGAGGTTACGGTACAAACATCAATCTTTTCTTCCTTTTCATGCATGTGCTTCCTTTTACCAGATTTGATTATTAATGAACAACAACTGAATGCAGGTTCACTGGGATCGATGGGCGAGGGTGGAGGCTGACTTCCTTCCGAGGAGCCGGGAGGTGACCAGGAGTCGAGTCTTGCTAGAGTGCCCATTGGGCTGGCAGTGGTACTTAGGAGATCGGGTGACTCGACAGTCGCTCGGTGTTCCTGAGTTCATTGTGCCAGGGCCACTCCCTCCACGGGTGCAGCGGACTGAGACCTACACTCGGGCTGAGCTGGAGCGATACACGGTGCCGGACACTGACTTGGAGCGGTACTTGCGGCGCACATTGGACTATGCAGCCTACCGAGACAGGTACCTGGCCACCAGCCTGGGTGTAGAGGCGGAGCTGAGGAGACGGATAGCCGAAGCCGAGGCCAGGAGGGCCAGGAGGGAGACTGGAGGTGCAGCTGGAGACGAGGCTGGGGGCGAGCCTGGAGGTGAGGTTGGAGCTGAGACCAGAGGGCGGGGCCGCGGTGGTCGCTCTTCACGTGGTAGGGGGCGAGGTGCTAGACCTGCTGCTGCTGGGAGAGGTGCTGGTTCTTTAGGACGAGGCGAGAGCAGTATCGTGGTGGTCGCTCTTCACGTGATAGGGGTGAGAGACCCTTCTGGAGCACGTGCGTTGTTGGACATTCCACGCCTTCCGCATCTACCGATGCGACTTCCAGCACAGGTATAATATGACTTTGCATCTTTCGATACTTTAAATGTTTCTTGCACATGCATCCACTGTTTTGATCTTTGAATTATCATGCAGGTGCCGAGAGAATGGGCTGAGCAGGCCATTATGCTGATGGTAGGGATGCGGCAGCTGTTGAAGGACTGCACGAAGGGGAGGATTCTCCAGACCAGACCCGTCCCTGAGCCTCCTTTACCTGTTGCTGCCCAGGTATGAAAATGCAACACATGCACATGCATTTCATTGGATTTTAAAACATGTACCAAATGTATGAATGCTTATGATATGCAGGTGCAGCCACGACGCTCAGCCAGGACACAGCCGCAGGTTACCACGAGCCTTCCAGCTTCCACCAAAGACGAGAGGCCAGTGGTAGACGGAGAGCGGGGTCGGATAGCCGAGGTGGTTCCGAGGGCAGTGTCTCGGCGTAGACCCGCTCCTGTGGAGTCAGAGGAGGACACAGAGGAGTCGCTCGAGTCACGAGCTTTAGGGTCTACTGACTCGAGCAGCGCCTCAGGCCCTTCCGACGATGACGATGATGATGACGAGGTCGAGGTTGAGAGCTCTGAGTCTGAGGGACGTCAGCAGAAGAGGACTCGTCTGAGCTGAGTCTTCAGTTTTTTTGATTTCATTAGCCTTTTCTTTTACATGGGCCTGCGTGCCAAGATAGTTGTTGCTTCTGGGCCTGCGTGCCTTGATTTTGTTTGGGTCTGCGTGCCCCGGTAAGTAGGATTGGGCGCGTGTTTGCCCCAGCTTATGTACTTCCTTCCTTATTCATTGTAGATACCGTGTTGACTTATGAAAATCTGCACTTTTATCCATTTGCATTTGTTCGCACTCCCTTTAAGAATTGTATTTTATGAAATATATCTGTCTAGCTTTGAAAGAAAGTAAAGAGCACGCGAATTTCGACCGATACTCTTAAAACGGGATAAAACTTGACATAATCGACTCGACTCATAGAAATTGTCTTCGAATGACAAGAACGCCCTCAATGTGGAATACGCAAGCACTAAGGCAAATAACAACTACACTTAACCGAGACAGGACACGGGAATGGGACACGAGAGCACTTATTCCGAGGGCATGCCTCTAACGCCACTATAATTAGTGAAATAGGGACGTTGGGAGGTGGAAGTTGATTTCGTAAGCTTTGGTGTGCATTCGACTGTTCCACAAAGTCACCATCATGTATTAAGACATGCGTACACCATTGGAATTGGACAAATGCTCTCGACACGAGTTTTGACACGTCGACGGGAAGGAAACTATTAAAATTTTGGGATTTTTCAAGGAATAAGTTTGAATGTTGAGACAAATGGACAACTGGTCATGCTGCATCCCCTCAAGAACAGACTGGAATTTGTTGCATAGGAGGAATAGGGCTTGAGGTGCCATCTTGAGACTCAAAACCAGAGAACAAAACTTGCTGTTAATACAGCAGAACTCTCGAGCGCTCGAGAGTATTGTCGAGCGCTTGGGAGTTAAGTCTCGAGCGCTCGGGACTTTTGTAATCTGCAGACTCCTGCAACTTCCCAAGGTCATTTCCTAGCTTTAGCCTGCTGCTTTCTTCTGTGTACACACTTCCCAGACACCTTGTAACTTGCCCTATGCTGCTTCCCAGGGGTCAGTGGCTTCCCAAAGCAAGTCTAGTGCTTTTCCAAAGCTTTTTCAAGCTTTCCAAAGTTTGAATTCCAAAAGGGTTTTGGAAATGATGAGTTTCAAGGCTGGTGGGGAAGTGGTGATGCCTCCCCTAAGCTTCTATAAATACCAGACTCACTTTGGTAAGTCCTCACACCTCATTCCATCATCCATCTCTCAAAAATCCCATTTCTCATGGCTTTGTTGAACCAAGCCTTGCTCCGCCCTTGGTTGGACAGCCTTGATGGCATCGATTGGCTGAACTTCCGAGGGCATCGCCTCCACGCCTTGAAATATCTCCGCGAGATTGTTATCCGTCCTGTCTTGCTGCATGCGGCGGCACGCTTTTGGGATCCCAAAGTGCATGTCTTTCGCCTCGGTTCACAAGAGCTATGTCCCACCGTCGAGGAATTTCATGCCTATCTTGGCAGCCATGACTCCGCCGAGCCAATTGTTCCGATGCTTAGGGAGAGCATGAAGAATATCGTAAAAGCTAAACTGGGTGTCAGTGGGAACGTGGCTGAGTTCTTGACCCGGGGCAATGCCATCAACATCGTGTAGCTGTACGAGAAGTTCAGTCCACCTCGAGACTTGACGGATTTCGAGTGCCAAGATCGCCGGATGACAGCCTGTTGCATTTGCCTCCTGGCGGCTTTCCTGCTGGTTCCATCTGTCGGTCAGCCCAGTTCTCTGTTGGTGGGAGTTGCTGCTCAGATCGAGGCTCGCAAAGACGTTGCGCCCTTGGTTCTTGCGGAAACCTTGATGGGGTTGGATGCTGTTCGTGCGGGACGTACAAGGGTTTTTGGTGGTAGCCCGCTGTTGCTGTAGGTTAGGGACCTCACTCAGCTCTCCTTTTTCTATTTCTCACGTTCATTTTACCTCATCACTCAGTTTAGGCTTTATCTGGCTCCTTGCTTGTTTTCTCTCTTTTTGTGTAGATGTGGCTCTGTGACAAGTTGAATTTGCTGACCCCTCCGGCCAATGACTGGTGGTACCGGGCTAGCGGATGGAACCGTCCTTTCCAGATGATGTACAGCAGTGAAGATGACTGGGCTGATTTCCTCGCGTCTGCAGAGGAAGATGATATTACTTGGCGGTGCCATTGGCTGAGGCTCCCTGTGATGACTGTGAGCAACATGGGCTCGATGCATTGTTTATGGCTGGCTTGGCAGGCTTCACTTTCTACTCGCCTTTCCGCATCCTTCGTCAGCTCGGACTTAGTCAAGAAGTGCCGCCGCAAGGATCTGAAGTGCTTCGTCTCCCTCCCTTCACCATTCCGGGCCTTCGGAGTTATGTTCGTACATGGGAGGCTCGTAGGACTGAGCCAAATGATCCTCTTTACTCCATTGCTTCAACCGGAAGGTACCGCAAGTGGCTAAGGAGAGATGTGGAAGCGAGAATGGGTTGATTGCTTATTTTGCCGTTTTTTGAAATAAAAGTTAGGTCTCGTTGTGCGTTTTCCGTTTTCATGCTCAGCTTGTAATAAAGAAATCATCGGAATAAAATTGACTGATTAAGGGTTTCCCCCTTTCGGTGCATGTACTTTGAAAGAAAGAGCTTTGACTTGTCAATTTGGATTTGAGTTTTGAAATTTAGGACCGAACCTCAAAGTGAGATTGCCTACGTATCCCTTAAGAAAGGGGAATCAGGCCCATACGTAGTTCAGGCTAGGGTTCGCTCGGGTATTAACACTCTCCTTTTGCGCTCTAAATTTTGCCTAGAACCGCCCTTTCGTGTTTTCGGCCTAGCGAGATCCTTTTCAACTTTTTGCCTTTACTTTTGCCTAGGTCGCCCTTGCGGGTTTTCGACCTAGCAGGCTTGCTCTAATTTTTGCCTGGTACCGCTCGCCCTTGCGGTTTTCGGCCCAGCGAGCTCTCTCAGAGGTAATATCGTTTGAGTTGGTCCAAATTGACAAGATTCGAGAATTCGTTGCCGTCCAGATCGATGATTGAAGCTGCTCCTCCGGAAAGGATCGACTTGATGATGTATGGCCCGGCCCACTTTGGTCGGAACTTCCCCCGTAAATCAAAGATCGGTGCACGAATTTCCTTGACTACCATGTCTCCCTCTTGCAGGTCCCTCGACTTCACCTTCTTGTTGAATGCCCGGGCGATTCTCCGCTGATAACCCTGAATGTGATACAATGCCCGGAGTCTCCTTTCATCAAACAACATGAGCTCTTCGAATCTTCCATTGATCCAATCGGCCTCATCTATTCCTTGTTCAGCCATGACCCTGAGCGATGGAACTCCAGCTCGATTGGGAGAACGGCTTCCATACCGCATACACCAAAGAATAGGGTGTTGCCCTGTCGGCGTGCGGATAGACATCCGGTATCCCCACAAAGCTAGCGGTAGTATTCATGCCAATCTCTAGCCGATTCGACGGTCCTTTCGAGGATCGACTTGATGGTCTTATTGGTTGCGATTGCCCCATTCGTTTGTGGTCGATAAGTGGTTGAGTGATGCACTTGAATCTTGAATTCGTCAAAGAGCTCGAGAACTTTCCCTTTGAAATGCACACCATTATCGGATACAAAGGCTTGAGGTACCCCATACCGATAAATGATGTTTTGCCTGATAAAGTGAGCCACTTGAACTGCCGTCAAAGTCTTGTATGAAGCTGCTTCGACCCATTTGGTGAAATAATCGACCGCTACCAAGATAAACCTGTGGCCATTAGAGGCTGCGGGCGTGATTCTTCCAATGACATCGATGCCCCAGGCAGAGAATGGCCATGGTGTCGCCATTGAGTGCAATTCCGAAGGCGGGACGTGGATGAGATTAGCATGAGTCTGGCACTTATGACACCGGCGCACATACTCGATACAATCTGTCTCCATGGTCGACCAATAGTAGCCCAACCTCAAAACTTTCTTAGCCAGCATCATCCCATTCATGTGTGGTCCACAGACTCCTTCATGAACTTCCTCCATCACCGCTCTTGTGTCGTCACTGTGGATACACAACTTGTGGACTCCGCACAGAGATCGCCGGTACAATTGCCCACCGCAAATGATGTATTGAGATGTCAATCTTTGTAATGCAATGCGGTCCTTCTTGGTTCAATCTATAGGGAATTCTCCTTTCTCGACGAAATTCCAAATATCGTGAAACCAAGGGAGTCCATCATCAGGCTCATCGATGTTCATGACATAGTCGTACACGTGTTTCCCTCTTTGTTCAATCATAACAGGCCTTAACTTTACTCCGATTGGGAGTTCCAACATAGATGCCAAAGTAGCGAGCGCGTCAGCGAAGCGGTTCTTCATCCTCGGGACGTGCGTGAAAGTTAGCTTCTGGAAATTCGGGATAAGTTCGTCGAGTTGCTGATGATACGGCTTCATCTTCTCATCTTTAACCTTCCATTCTCCGTTTGCTTGTGACACGACCAAGTTAGAATCCCCCACGACCTCTAGTACTTTGACTCCAATTTCGAGTGCGGCTTCCATCCCAACAATACACGCTTCGTACCGCCTCGTTGTTCGTGACTTCAAGTTCAATTTGAAAGCAAGGGGAATATGTGACCCCTCGGCGAGACTAGCAGGATGCCAATTCCAAAACCCTTCGGTTTGCAGCGCCGTCGAAATACAACGTCCATGTTTCATTAACAGCAGTCATTACATCTTCGTCTGAAATTGAAACTCCGTGTGTTCTGGACCCTCGATCGGGCGACCTGCCAAGAACCGCTACTGCTCTTCCTTTCACCGACTTGCGGGTGACATACTTGATTTCGAACTCGGCCAATAAGAGCAACCAACGTGCTAGCTTACCGGTAAGCGCTGGCTTCTCGAATAGATATTTGAGGGGGTCCATCCGAGAAATCAGTATCACCGAATAAGACAGCATATAGTGTCTCAATTTCTTTGTGGCCCAAACGAGCGCCCAACATGTCTTTTCCAATGAAGTGTATCGCTCCTCGCTTCCGACCATTTTCTTGCTCAGGTAGTAGATTGCCCTTTCAACCCCATCATCTCCTTCTTGTGCTAGCATGCACCCCATGGATGAGGGCGTGACAGACAAGTATAGGATCAAAGGTTTTCCTGGAATGGGTGGCATCAAGATCGGCGGATTCTGTAGGTAGGTTCGGATTGCTTCAAAAGCCTTTTGACACTTGTCGTTCCATTCGAATTTCACATCTTTCTTGAGAAGTCGAAACAACGGTTCGCAGGTCAGAGTCAGCTTGGCGATAAACCGACTGATAAACTGAATCTTTTCCAAGAAACACCGAACTTCCTTCTCGGACTGAGGCGGCTCCATCTCGAGAATGGCTTTGATCTTAGAAGGATCCACCTCGATCCCCCTGGTCGTGATCATGAATCCAAGCATCTTTCCGGCCGTGACCCCGAACGTGCACTTCTGCGGATTGAGTCGCATTCTGTACTTTCGAATCCTTTCAAAGAATTTCCTCAATGCTGGTAGATGATCCTTTCGCTCTTTTCCCTTCACTATCATGTCATCGACGTAAACCTCGACCTCCTTATGAATCATGTCGTGCAACAGTGTGGTAGCGCCCCTCTGATACATAGGACCGGCATTCTTCAACCCAAATGGCATGACCCGATAGCAATATGTCCCTCACTCAGTGATGAACGTGGTCTTTTCTCTGTCTTCCGGAGCTAGGAGAATCTGATTGTACCCTGAGAAGCCGTCCATGAAGGATAATCGAGCGTACCCTGCGGTATTGTCAACAAGCACATCTATGTGCGGCAATGGAAAATCATCCTTAGGGCTCGCTTTGTTCAGATCTCTGAAATCAACGCAGACTCTGATCTTTCCGTCCTTTTTGGGGATAGGAACGATGTTGGCTACCCAAGTGGGGTACTCCGTTACAATTAGAAAACCAGCGTCGATTTGTTTCGTGAGTTCTTCCTTTATCTTTAAAACCCAATCAGGCCGCATTTTTCTTAGTTTTTGCTTAACGGGCTTTGCGTCAGGGTAGAGAGGGATTCTGTGCTCGACTATCTCCCGGTCGATTCCGGGCATGTCCGCGTGGGACCAAGCAAAAACTTCTTTGAATTCTTTTAGTAAATCAGTGAGCTCTTGAAGCTCAGTGGGAGACAGCCCGGAACCTACCTGAACCAATCGAGGGTCATCCTCATCACCCAAGTTTATTGAGATTATTTCTTCTTTTAAAGGCTGAGCATGCCTTTCATTTTCGCGATCGATAAGGGAACGGATCTCCTTGGGAATGTCCCCATCGAGATCTATTCCTTCATCATCGGGATCTAAACAATTTATTTCAAAAATCGGCAAGTAAGCGAAAACGTCATTCATTTCATTAACCATTTCAGCAGACGGGGGGAATACAGCAGTTGACTCGAACTCAAATTGAAAGCTACGACGTGGAGGGCCGATAGGCACAAACTCCGACTCCGTGCTAGACGACGAGTCAGTGTCGGACTCAGACTCAGACTCAGTGCAAGTGCTGTGAGTGCGAGTTACATGTGGAATGAAAATGCAATTATCATAAGTGCCTATAGCCTCGACAATGAGCTTGGAAGGGTCTTCAATCTCTTCTTCATCTCCAAGCGCAAGCACAGCAGCATCTTCGACCATACCCTCCCGATCCTCGCCCTCGAACAGAAGTTGGAGACTGCCCAAACCAAAAGCTTCCAGCCAGTCGAGTGCCTCAGACAATTCTTCCACCTTTGGAACCTCTTCATCACTCTCCCAGGTATCATTGGCAAAGATTTCGAAGCCAGGATACTTCTTTTTCATCTCGATGTCCACAAACGGTTCAGGTTCTCCTTGGTACAGTGGTTCTTTCCCCTTCGACTTCATCTCAATTGCACGGGACCGGGCATAATTGCGCCACTTCTTTGTTGGATCACTCTTCTTGGCATCATAGCCTAGACCAAAACGTTCGTTACTCCCAGGGAAGTCAGGGAATTCGGGGACACCTTGAGCGTAAAGCCCCAAGCCCATGCCTGGCAGATACTTCATCCTTTTCATAATTTCCAGTCCTGCGGAGCTTACCAAGAAGCCGTCCTCGGCTCGGATAGTACACACCTTCGAAGTCATGACAGCAAAGCCTCCCATGGCAACATCTTCCTCTCCATGCATAATCTCAAGCAGCGGGGAATTGTCCTCGGAGTGCGGGCGAATGCCTGAGTCTCCATGAATGATGAGGGTTCCAGAGTCCAAACCTAAGATCAGTTTCTGGTGCAATGTTGAGGGTACACCCATAACATCCGGACGATGTAGCCAAGGCCTTCCCAATAGGAGATTGAAGGATGCAGGAATTTCCAGTACGCAGAATTCGACGGTGGTCTTGAACTTGCCAGTTGCGAGTTCCAGATTGATTGTCCCCAGAACATCTCGGTGCGTATTATCATAAGCGCGAACGCCCAAATTCGATGGCGCGAAGTCTTTGTTCTTAAAGCCCAAGCAATAAGCAGTGCGGAGTGGACACACGTTAATGGCGGAGCCATTATCAACAAGGATTGCGGGAACCCACTTTCCGAGGCACTTCATGGTGATGTGAAGGGCTTGTTGTGGTCGGCTCCTTCAGGCGGCAGATCTTTCTCTGAAGGATAAGGTGTGCTGGGTGAAGTTCGGGGTTATGAGAGCAATGAGAGCTTCGGGGCAATATCGGAGGGACCTCAAGTCCGGAGAGGGTGTTGACAAGCTGCGACGGTGCTCGCGGGAGGCAGCTAACACTCCCACATAGACATGCGAGCGGGGTTTTCTGGAGTTGACGGATAATAGGATCGGCGGAGGCTTCGGGTCGATTCAAGGAGGGAGTTGAGGTCGATGGATAGTTTGGAACTGGGTAGGAGGGTTAGATTTAGTGGAGCTAGAAGGGTTATTTTGTGGAGCTTGCGGACGGAAGTGTTCGGGTTTGTAGGATTGACAGGGTATTCTGCTGCGGTGGAGGGGCTCGGGATGAGCTACCTTGCTGGAGGTTGGTAGACTGGTAAACTCTCCCACTTCTGGTAGGGTTGCTAACTGTTTTGGGAATGGGCTCCCACCAAGTACCTTCCCAGAAATCAGAGAAGTCCAAGTCATAGTCATCCGCCTTACGCTTCCCTTTGTCCAATGCTGTCTTTTCCAAAGAGTCATTTAGAGTTTCCATTTCCAAAGCATGCCAGATACTATCTTCTTCCAAAGAGTTCCAGAAGTTGACATTGCTGTTGTCATTGCTGATCTGCAGAGATCCCTCATCCAACATGGCCTTATTGACAGTCAGCTCTTCACCATCCATCCACACATTCACCAGTTCAGATTTTCCCCATAGATCTTCTGGGTCCAATACACAAATGTTGGGCTCATCAGGGATTTGAACCACGGGTTTGGAAAAGAACTCCTCGATGATGTATTCCTGCGGGCAGAAATAATAATCCGTGGCGCGCTCCAGAGCATCGGAGTCTCGAGTGAGGTTGACAATGGTCCTGGCATTGAGCCCTGAGAGCATGCGGGGGTTCATCAGATCCAACTCTTCTACCACTTCCTCTTCTTCTTGAAAGAGATACACCAATGATGTCTCATCTAGGGGGTCGGAATCATCCATCCAGTGCCATCCGTTGGGTTCAGGCTCCCATTCCCATTCATCTTCCTTCTCAATAGGTTCAGGCTC
The DNA here is from genome assembly GCA_025413875.1 of Rhododendron molle. NCBI lineage: Eukaryota > Viridiplantae > Streptophyta > Magnoliopsida > Ericales > Ericaceae > Rhododendron > Rhododendron molle. The sequence goes on along the minus strand of CM046388.1, from coordinate 31,459,556 downwards.
AGTGAACAGAGCAAACAGAGAATACCCGTCCAGTGGATCAGCCATCATCTCATCCCAGTCTCGTCTCCATTCTCCTTGTTCTAACTCCTCAACTTGCTGCGCATCAAGTGCCACAGGCCATGCTCCAGTGATGAGAGCTCTTTCTTCAACCGCCAAGAAATCTTGTACCAGGTCTTCCCACCTTACCTGAAAGTCCCATTCCACTGTTTCCAGTGCACAGACAGTATCTTCAGTTGGCAACTCGATGGTCGGCTTGGGTTGAGAATCAGGGATGATGTAAAGGCTGGGGTTAAAGGTTGGCTTGTGGAGATGAAGTTGGTGCGGGCATTGGAATGCTTTGGGAGCGGGTTTGAGACGGTGTTTGGTTTTTGTGGTGGCATGGGGAGGGTTTTATTGTCTATCAGATCTTGGATTGCATGACGAAGGCGGAAGCAGTTGTCGGTAGGGTGGCCTACATTCTGATGATAGGCACAGTAGGCATTAGGGTTGTGGGATGGGGGTAGCTTTTGAGGTAAGGGAGTAGGGGTAAGTGGCTTGAGGGTGCCGCTCTCGACTAATTTCTCAAGCACGGCAGAGAGCGGTGCTGAGAATTGAGCAAAAGTACGGGGTTGGGTACGCGGCTGACTGGTCTGTGTGGCTATTTGGTTCACCGGCTCGGCTTGGGCTGTATTTGTGGAGGTGTTGGGTAGGTTGGCGTAGTTGGCGTTACCAAACAGGTTGTTGCTGTTTCCGGAGTATACCTTCTTGGGCTTAGGAGCGGGCTCGGGCTTGTCAAGTATCCCCAACTGAACTGCTTCTTCGACGGCCAAGCCTGTATCGAAGAAAGTTTTAAAGTCTGAACATGCTTGGGCCATAACCATGTGCCGGGCGAGATTGGGTTGGAGGTTACGGACAATCATCCTGATTTGATCCCGGTCACTTGGCCTATCTTTCATCTGTGCTGCTTTTCCCCTCCATCTTTTCATAAAGTCGGCGAAAGCCTCTTTTGCTTCCATCTTTGTTGACTCCAGCTCACGGGTGGTTACCTCCAACTGGATGTTGTAGTCGTATTGCGCGACAAAGGCTGCGCATATGTCCTCCCAGGAACGCTTCTTTCTTTCATCCAATGAAGTGAACCAGTGTAGCGCATGTCCTACCAAAGTCTGTGAGAACATCTGTGCCATGGCATCCTTCTCGACTCCCCACATAGACAGTGCTCCAATGTATCCCGTGAGATGTGCCTTCGGATCCCCTGTTCCGTCAAACTTAGCGAAATCGATCGGCCTAAACTTTTCTGGAAGCTTCGCATTAGGAAACAAGCAAAGCTTATTGATGTCGAAACCGGTTGATGCTATTTTCTCGCTTCTTGCGACAGATTCCTCCAGCTGGGTGAGCTTTGCCAATACTGCTGCCATTTCAGGATTCTGCGGGGTTTCCAAATCAAAGACCAACTGCTCTTGGTTCGGATTCGGGTTAGGATTGGGGTTGAAGTTTAGGTTGCGATTTGGATTTGGGTTTGGGATAGGAATTGGGTTAGGAATCGGATTTGGGTTAGGGATAGGAATCGGGTTCTGGGTTTACGGTGGAAGGCGCCGTGCTACTCCGGTGATCATCATCATGAGTTGGGCAATTTGGTTATCAGTACGTTCGCCCAGGCGTTGAATGTCTTCTCTAATTTGATCCATCTCTCCATTCAAATTTCCCGGGTTCGGGTTAGGGTTTGCACGGGGATTGGGGACGGGATTTGGATTTGGATTGGGCTCGCCTCCGTTTGGATTTGGATTCGGGTTGGGATTCGGGTTACCAGCGTTCGGGTTTGGATTGCCTCCGTTTGGGTTTGGACCGGGATTCAGGTTTGGGTTTAAGCCTCCGACCAACAGATCCATTCCGACCCCCAAATCTGATGCACTGACGGAGTCTGCTTGTAGTTGGAGTCGTTCCAATCTCTGTCCCAAAGGTCTGGTCCAAGAGGGTATGGCACTCTTCTTCTTCGGCCCAATTGCTTAGAACTGACAGGAAAGCAAAAACTCGTGCTCAGACGCGGTTCCTGCTTGCATTTTTATGAAAATTCATGCATGATTTTGGAAAATGAGTGCACCGTCATCATCACCGACTCTGAAAAGATTGGTTTACGGGAGGTTGCCTCGATCCTTAGATTTTTGGGGTGTATCCTCATTTTGGAACGGTCGATTCCCAAAAGATGCTAAAATAAGCTAAGTATTCGGCTAACATTCCATCGGCAATTCGACCATTGGTTCGGAATTACTTGGGGTGGACAATGTGATGCGATAACCGAGGTGGCGTAAGCGGTACACTTGCTTTTAGCCTGGATGGTGTTGGCATCACAATGTCCTGCTCCCCTATCGTTCCTTTCCTTTAGTTAAATCCTGATCAAATGGTTAGTCAAGGACTTAGCAAAATCTTAGTTTCCTTTAGGTTCGGGTTCGAGGACTAATGTAATTCAAACAACATGCACTGGAGCGCATGACTCTTCATCGGGTCTTGGCAACCGTCCGAAGACCGCGAACGAGTCTCAAGCATCGTGGCTGACAGCATGACAATGCAAGATGCAATGCGGCACGTAAACAGGCTATAACACATAATCCTGCTCTGTAGGTTCCTGTCCTAGTTTGGGAAGGTTCTATGGCTTGCTAAACATGTACAAAGGCCGGTTTTGGCTTGAAGAGGGTTCCCCGGACTAGAGTCAAAGTATACCTCCCGTTATCGAGCGTACACCCAATAACGGTACGAACGGCAGATATGACTCATCACGGTCGAGGGTTGCTGAGCGTTCCGGGATTCCTTGTCACCGGCAAGCCGGGCAAGATTGCCGAAACACAACAGCGGGGCTGCATAAGATATATACAAAGGATAGAAAAATGAAACGAAACAATTTTGAAAATCCCACAAATGTTTTTCAAGCTTGGCTCACAAATTTAATTAATATTCAAGGAAAACGGACCGTTTTGGAAACATGCCAAATTTTCTCTTAAGTATTAATTAAATCTTTTCCCCAGCAGAGTCGCCACTATGGGCTACCACAGCCCCGGGTTTTGAATCGGGCCGGCCCGTAAAAGAAGCGCCTCGTTCGCTTTTTGAAAATTGATTCGAAAAATTTTTGAAGAGTCGCCACCCGGATTTGTGGTTCGCCACCCGAGAAACCGTTTTGATTTGAAAATGATTGATTGAATTGAAAACCAGAGACTTGTTAAGGGTTCGGAAGCCACGTTACGAGGGGGGAAGGGTTTTACGGCACCCCCCTCGCCCGACGCGGGATCGGTCTCTACTAAACATTTGTGGGATTTTTCAAAATGGTTTTGTTTCACATGAACAATTAGCAAATATTTACAGGGTTAACAGGTAAGGGAGTGCATGCATGTGCAACTGTACAATGAATGATGAAAAATGACCATGCAAAATATACAAATTGAAGCAAGATAAAGCCCTGTCACTGAAATCACTCTCGAGCGCTCGGGAGTGGTCCCGAGCGCTTGGGAGTGCTTGAATTCCAACCCTGCAAGCTTTGTTAGTACAACAGAATATGAAAAGAGTACAATGTAAATATGAACCTAAGTAGCATAAACATCACACAGGCTTAACAGAAGGCTTGAAAAACTGGGATCAGGCCCCTTTCTTCCAAACCATGTATCTTTGTCCTTCTGAAAAATGATTTTACAGCTGTGAGGAGCAAAAAGGGACACATGCGTGGACATACAAAAGGGGAATAAACCTAAAACTGTTAGGAGAATGGATTGAGCTTGCATGCAAAACACTCTCGAGCGCTCTGCAGTGATCTCGAGCGCTCGGGAGTTTTCCACACCCCAGGGTGATGTCGACCGACTAATCCATTACATGTAGTATGCTGGTACACTGGATCATGCATTTTTGAAGTGTGGAAAAGGATTTCTTTTCTTTTCTCTTTAGATCTTGATCAAAACTCTTTCCCAGGCCTTAAGTGTAAACCATTTATTTTCTTTTTCTCTGAAAACAGCAGACCATTTGTACCAACATATCTTAACAAGAATTAAGAACAATTTTGGAACACACCCTACTCATGCATGTCCATTTGAATGCTGGAAAAAGGGAAAAACAAAACTGGCATCACTCTCGAGCGCTCTAGAACAGTCCCGAGCGCTCGGGAGTTCTTCCAATACTGCATGCATGGAAAGCATTCATGGCCCTTTGCTCTTGCTTTGATACTAAGGTCTTCCCTTCACACTCTCAGTATTGAGGACTGGAGTGAGCTGGGAAGCCTCCCTCAGAAGGGAAAACAGCCCCACTTTTGCTTGAAATCAAGGTATGAGACTTATACCTTTTGCTTGGAACTTTGATCCTTGAGGAAAAGCTTGGAAGGATGGAAGAGGAGTGAGGATCAGAGGTTCGTCATGGACTGAACTCCTTTCCTCTTCTTGAAATTTCTTGGTTATTTTGCCTTTGAAAAGGGGGGTTTTTTGCATGAGAGAGAATGGAACTTGTTTCTGCTTTGAAAAACCAGAGAGAGGGGTTCTAGAGAGAGAGAGTTCGTGTCCTCAAATGAAGACCAAGCCTCCTTTTATAGCCAAAACATGAGCTATGGTTCAAAATGGGAAAATGTCATTTGGAATCCAAATCAGATCTCTTGCTCTGACTCCTCTGACTGAGATAGAGTGTATTTGAAGGCAATGACCAGCCAAGAACGGCTGAAATGATGATTGCAAGGATAGTGGGGAGGCTCCCCCATCCATTGGGCAGTACAAAAGTCTCGAGCGCTTGAGAGTGATCTCGAGCGCTTGGGACTTCACTCTCGAGCGCTCGAGAGTTGACTGGTCAATGGTTTTGGAAAAGATCTGGAGCGCTTGGGATTGATCCAGAGCGCTTAAAAATGATTTTTGACATTTCATTTCCCATTTAAAGTCCTTCAAGGAGCATCGTTCCATTGGTCTAAGGCTTGTTCGATCCTATATTCATCATCGGGGAGCCTCCGGGCCACGAATCAAGGAAATTCGAATCGTCCAAATTGGGGTGTCTACAATGAGCTGTTCAAATTATGCTGTATTTGCTGAGTTTGCTGTTCAGTATATGGCTATCTACTTGGAACATCTGCTGTTTTGCTTTGAGTTTGGTTCTGCTGTTATGTTCTGCTATAAGTGCTTCAAGTTTTGCTATAAGCTGATGCTTTGAGTTTAGTCCAGCAACTGCTGGTCAGTTCTGTTGTTGCTGCTACTTTATTCTCCATAGATATGGATTCTGCTGCTACTACTACTCGTATGCTACTGCATTTTCTGTTATGGCAACCTGCTGACCAGCAATGGTTTTGTTGCTCTGCATTTCTTGTTATGGCTGCTGCTACTGTTCCATGTCCAGGCGTATGCTAGTCTTAGATTCCTGTTAAGCTAACACTAGCATAGGTTTGTGGCAGGCTTGTAAGGCGTTGTTTTCCTTCCCTCTTGCTAGATGGATTGGAAACATCGCAGATCATTTACCCATGTAATCAGTGTGGACTACCACCACTTTTGTGCGATTACCATTATTTTTGTTCCCTACAGTTATTGTCTGATCTAGTTCCTAATAGAATGCGCTGAAGAAACTTTGAAAAATTATCATCTGACTTTTTCTGTCAATGTGACATAGTGAGCTGCAAAAGTTCCTTTAATCAAGTTTCCTTGAAAAATCAACACGGATCTTTGTGTGCATGATTCTGGGCAGTTTGTGAGATCCAAAAAGCATGAATTTGCCTAGATACTAATGTCACCTTAACAAAACTTGGAATGCTAACTTCTAAGTGTTGGATGTATGTTTTCTTGTGTTTAATTGAGTGCTTCTGTACTTTGTTCCTTCATTTGGAAAATGGTTTAGTGGAAGAACTTACAATAATGTGGGACTGTCGTAGCCTGTCCCATATTTCGTATTCTTGCTTTGAAATATCCAAGTGTCAACTAATTTGCGAATGTAGAAGATGGAGTAAAGCATTGTGCCTTGCAGTCAATTATGTGTTCATTGGACTGTTTGTTCTCATGCTTCAGAATTTTGTTGTTACTGCAATTTATTTAGTAATCCTAACGCCTTCAGAAATTTGTTGTTATGGGGCTTTGTGTCGTCTTTATTGGAGCCTTAGCTAGTGGATTAGTTCTCATGCTTTTGAATGGCTGAATCCAGCCGATATTTGTTTCAAAACGTGATCATACTCATGCAATCGTAAAGTCATGTTAATCCCTTTCTCTCGCACTCACGTGCACGCAATCACTTTTTCATCTATTTGGTGCCCATGTCTACTATGTGGGTTTGCTCTAATGTTTAACTATCAATTTTTTGAATTGAAGCACTTAACCAACTATGTGTTTTTCTACATTCAGAGACTGTGAACTACAGAATAGTGAATCAGGCAGCAAAGTGCTTGTCACCAAAGAGCTCCATTCACTCCAAAGACCTCGGTAAGCTCTCTATGTGTTCTTTTCCAATTTGGTGCCCTACATGACAATTTTTGTATGAGGCCTTCCTAATGTATTGATTCAATTGTGTCTGTGTTTCCCAACATGACAATTTTTGTACGATTTTTGTACGAGATCTTCGTAAATGTGTTTCTCTTTTGTAGTTATATATTGGGATAGAAAATCCATCCAAGATGGATAGATTTATAGAATTAGGAGCTGGAAATTTGGGAACCAAAGTGATAGCTGTAGAGAAAACCACTAGACATAGAACTAGTTAAAAGAAATGAATCAATCACAGCATTAGGGGGTCAAAAGGTGAAGGGAGGCGAGTTGGCCACCAAAATCTTTGGTCAGTTGGGTTACTTTTCTTTCCACTGTTGTCTGTTAAGGCCTAAGGGTAAATCACTGTGACTAGTGTTGATTAAACTAGTCTTTTCAGTCTCTGTGTATCATGTCTGGATAGAAAGGAATGGCAGAAAATTCCAAAGCAAGACCTGTTTGGTTGAGGTAGTTGTGCACAAGATTTGTTCAATGATCAGATCTTGTCTTCTATCTCTCATTCACTCCCTCAAAGGCCTCAAGCAAATTGGTTCATTTCCGAATGGCAGTTGTCATCTTCTTAAGTATATAGCTGCTATTGGTTGTTGATTTTAACATATCACATGCGGACTGAGTTTTTGTAGTCTTTCTACTTCTCAGTGGTAATATTGCTCATTGCTAGTCACTCAGGGGAAGCACTTTGTGGATAGGGCTTCTACACTGAAGCATTTGGTGTTCTCTCTTTGCTGCTATTACTTCTATATATACGGCATATTTCTTAATCTCATTAGCTCAGTTGATTCAGTGTGAGGCTGTAGGTGTTCACATCTTTCCGCATTATTTTGTTTCCTATCTTTGTGGGTTCTTAGAACTTTTGTTTTTACCTAAAACCAGTGGTGCAATACGTGTGAATTGTATGACCAAATACATGCTTGGTGATACATTCAGTTCGGTTCTCACTAGGTTGCTGTGAGGTGGAAACTAGTGATTAATTTTTCGAAAGGTTGTTTCATTCTGTTCCTAGACGTAGGGGGGTGCCAATGGTCAAGTTGATTCCTCTCTTGTATGGGATGTCATCTTGCCTCTGGATGTCAATACCTCCAATGCTCATCAGGCCTTGAGGCTTTTCAGAATGTCTGGCTCTCTAATCCTGCTGTGTTTGTAGCAAAGCAAGAGGTATTGGTCATAGCTAATTATGTCTTGCTTCATATTAGGGTCCATTGGGTATTGTGCATCGTTGATTTGTCGTCTTCAACAGTGTACTACATGGATTCAATTAATAAGGAAGTCCACTCACCCCTTAAACTCTTGATTAAGACGTAAGTTTTTGGACTTTGAGCATTATTGTTTGAGCCCTTTTCTTAACTATATTATGTTGATAGTACTTACAAGTATTGCCTCCTTGAAGTGCATTCAAAATCTAAGACAGCAGTAAGGGAGTACGGAGTAGTCGAATTATTAATTGGAAAACAGTCGAGGTATTAATGCAATCTCTCTCTTTTTGGGTTTTTTTTGAAATTGTTTTTATGTTTTTTCTGATTGAAATTATCGTATTTGTCTACAGTGCCCGAAACAACCTACAAACATGGAATGTGGGTTCTATGTAATGAAATACATGAAAGATTTGATTAGAGATGAGAAGATCTTAAGCAGAGGAAACGTAAGACTTATTTTTAACTTGTATTTCTTTATATTGCTCTATGAATAGAACTATTAACTTGTAAGTATTTTTTTTTTCAATCCATTGCAGTTCAATGGAAAAAAAACTTACACGAAAGCTCAAATTGATGAAGTGCGAGCCGAGTGGATAAAGTCTGTAATGAACGAAGTATAATCAGCTTATATGTGTAAGTTAGCTCTTCCTTTATTTGAGTTTACTATGTGCTTGCTCTGCTGTCCAGTTCTGAATTGTGGCTGCTTATGACGGCTGTTGTTCATGTCTGTTGTTTTTCTATGGATTCTGTTCTGCTACTGCTTCAGTTCTGAATTGTGGCTTTTGTTGCTGTCCTTAATAATGGCTCCCGATAGCTACTGCTGCTGTTTTAGTTGCATGCAATCTGTTGTCTGGCTTCTGCTGCTGTTTATGAGTTCTACATCTATTGCTGTTTATGAGTATAACTAGACCTGTTGTTGCATTTGGTCATGTGGCTGTTGTTTCTGTCTGCTGTTTTTCTATAACTAGACCTGTTGTTGCATTCTGGGTATATAAGTAAAGTTTTTAACCATCAGCTGTTGCCATTGTACGAATTCTCCGGGTAGATGTCATTATGTATTGCACCTGTTAGAGGGGATGACGGCTAGTTAAGCTTGATAATTCAGCTTGTTAGTTCTATTTGTGGTTGTAATCAGTCTGTTGGGAATTGGTTAGAGAATGGGTATATGGACAGCTCTATTTATATGAGGTGATAACTAATAAATTGAGTTATTGATCTACTGGGAATTCAGTTGATAAAATTTTGCCCTTCTGGTACTGTGTGAGTGTGTGAAATAAAAAAGGAAGAAGGGTAATGCAAGGGCATTTGGGTCCTCCTCTTGGTCTTCCAGTTATTGTAGCATGGGCTAAACTTCTTAAGAACATGCCTGAGGCTCGGCAAGACATGCCTTTCTAGATGTTGCCCTGTTATAAGACATGCCTTTCTAGATGCAGCCCTGTTATAGCAGAGGACAACATGACAGCCTAGGAACCAAGGGGTTGGTTTAGCTGGTTATATAAGATCTGTGGTTTGCTCCTCTAGGTCCCAGTTCAGCTGGTTATATGCTTAAGTGTATTACTCTTGGCTTTATTCGGATTAAGGATTTGGTAAACGATAGGAAATGGAAAAGATGAAAGATGAAACCATCACAATCCTTTTAACTTTTCTTTTAGCCATTGACCAAATCCTTCATCGAAATACAGCCTTAACGCAACGTTAAAAGGCTTGTGTATGTGCTGCTCTTGGCACAGAATCATCAATTCATAATTAGAAAAGGTGATTTTGTACTCGCCAAAAAAATAAATAAAGGGATGTGATTCTATTACTTGGACTGGATAAAGGTCCATATGCCAAGTGCCTTCCATATGTCTAGTGCACACATAATGAACTTGTACTGTTCAGAACCCTCTCTCCAGTCATGCTCACTATCGGCTATGCAGAAGTGAAACATGCCATAATCTGTTGAGTACCTGTTAAGTCCATATTTACAGCTTCATAAGAAACATCTGAACTGAGAACTTCAAGGTTCAGTCAGTTGCCATAGTTTGGTTATAAAGATGTGTTTTCTGCTACTTTTTTCTTTGGAGTTCTTGATGATGCTACTTTTTGTTTTCTGTTGGATTTAGGCATTGGAGTTCTTGATGCTGCTACTTTTTGTTTTCTGGTGGATTTAGGCATGCTCCAAGAATGATGAAGTGCTTGAAATTGGCTTCCGAGAATGACGAAGTGCTTGAAATTGGCCTCAAAGAATGAAGACTTCGTTGTAGTTTAGGACATAACTCCATGCTTGTGGTTCAATTAGTTTTCTTTGTCCTTTTTATTGTTAAGCTTTTGTTCTGCATTTTTTATGCATTTTCTGAAATTTGATTGATGTTAGATTAATTCAATGTAGGCTTTCCGGCACGATGTTTCTATCTATGACATGTATTGTGCAAGATGCAATATGATTAGTTATGCATATTTCGTATTGCTATGTCTTTTGTTTTGGAGAAGATTGTTACGGGCTAAATACATATTTTACGTGTATCTATTATTGCGCATTTTTTAAATGTACAAAAAAAAAAAAAAGATGCATCTTTCAATCACATTTCTTGACTATGATGATAAAGAACATTTAATCACGGTTTTTGACGAAAACCGTGATCTTTTCATATTTTTCATCTCATATTTTAGACATGAAAGATCACACTTTTTGGTGGTGATTGTTATTTACAAACAATCACGGTTTTTCAAGAAGAGTGTGATAAAAAACGGGGCAAAGAACACACAATGGAGTTTCCATCTCGGTTTTTCCAAGAAAAGATCACGCTTTTTGGGTGTGATGGTTTCTATCTTTCAATCACGGTTTAAAACCGTGATAAAAGAGATTGATTTACTATCACACCCACATCTATCACGGTAGGAGGAGTGTGATGGAAGACTAACTATCACTGCCAATAGCTGTGATTGTTATGCTTTATTGTAGTAGTGAAGGTACCGCTTGGCGTGCCATGAAAGAATCCTAATTAATTGTTTATTGCCAAATCTAGAACTTCCACAAGGGAAATTCTCAGCCGTGAGCTCGTGGGGTTCTACAGAGGATTCGCAAGCCATCTTTTGCTCTTGCTGACTCATTCATACACATGCCTTGTGTAGGAAAGGAAATTTTTTTGTTTTGCTCCTTCACTGTAAAGGAAAATACTTCGTAGCAATAAAAACTTTCATGCTAAGCCTATGAACCATTGTGATTTCCTACCAATTTCCTTGCCTAAGATTTCAAAGTCCAACACACCAAGTCAGCTTGAAACTATATCAATTGGCTGCTAACTTGTTTTGAGCTCAAATCATGAAAATATGATTACATGAACGTGCCACAATTTTGTTCGAGGGTTACGGTAAACCAAAGTTCATTCTGGTGGACCATAAAATCCAACACTTCAAAATTGTCACGAAGCACTGCCAGTTTAAGAATAATAAATAAATAAATCCGTCTGCACTCTGCTCAAATATTTGGAACGGCGAGGTCAAGCAAACACCTCAAGTTACAAGAACGCCAAAGAACTTCAAGTCTCGCGCTCAACGCTAGCAAGCAAGCATTCGCCTGAGTCTTGAAGTGGGGGCAAATTTGTAGACACTAAAATTTCGGCATGACTTAATCGCCGTCTGACCAATTGGAATAAATTGTTCTACGGCTCAATCCATTTAAGATGCAGTGAAGACCAAACTAAGTTGGGCTAATTTAATTGGCCTAGCAGATCAATAAACTGGGCTAACTTAATTAACCTACGGGACAAAGAGTTGGGCCAGCTTGATTGACCAAATGGGTTAAGGTATACAAGCCCAAAAGTGCAGGCCCATTTCAAATAAATCCTAAAAAAAGAGTCAAATAATAAATATATTATTTCTCTTTTAAATTAAAATCATTCCCTGAAAAGAAGTATAAAATCTTCTTACATAGGAAATGAAATAGAATCAAGATCCAATCAAGCCAATCAAATCAAATCAAATCAAGTCAATCACTCAAGCCAATCAAATCAATCAAGCTAATCAAAGATCTTATTATAAGATCTTGCCATACTTGGCTCTTCTCTCCTAGAGCCTATAAATAGAGGCTCATAAGAGGGAGAGAAAACAACTTTTGCTTAGCATTCTTCAGAGCTCTCAAGACTCTTCAAGAACTCAAGCATTCTTCAACATCCTGCAGAGAATCATCAAACACTAAAAATTGTGTCGATTTCTTTGCAAGTCCACCACATTAAATCGTTCAGTAACTCAAATCACTCAACAAACCAAAACTCTTGGAGATTTTAAGGATCAAGCTCCAAAATTCAAGTCATCTTCAAACTTTGTTCTTCAGTTCATTCAACTTGAAGATTCAAAGAAAGTTACCGTTCGTGCGATTCAACAACAAGCATTCAAGCCGTTGGAATGCCAGCAATTCCGGAGATCGAATCAGAGGATTTTGTTCTTTTTCTTTTTATCTAAAGAGCATTTATTAGAGAATTGTACCCCTTTCAATTCAAGATCAATAAAAAATATTATTTTGTGCATCTTTTTCGTCTTCTTTACCCATTTCAAAAATGGAAAAATTCCTGTACTCATAACGTACATATTCTGAGAGAGTTCTGCACAGTTTTTCTAGTTTGCCCATTGAACAAATTGTAGTGCTACTTCTGTTTTTCGAAAATCGGGTAATCCAGGTGTGGGTTAGGTGGGTTCTGCTGACTATGCTTACGTGTAAAGATGTGAGCTGGAGAGGTGCGATTGGCTGATGATTAGTAAAAAAAGAGGAAATAGGGGAGACATCTTGTGGGGGTAGGGAAGGAGCAAGAGGTACGAGAGAGACAAAGGCAGCGTGTCCCTTATGTTCTCCGTGGGCATGATCCTTGACCTTCTCTGGACTCGAACGGGTGAGGTCACCTTCTCTCCGGGGAAGAATGTTCTCCTTCCTCAGAATCAGTGCTCACACCCCTTCTTTTCTGGAAGAAAGTCAGCTCCCTAATCATTGGGAATGTCAGGGGTATTTATAGGGCACTTGGGCCTAGGTCAGGCCTAGGACGACGCTCCTATAAGACCCAACACGTGTCCCTTCCGTACCCTAGGTTTTGGATAAGCTCGCCATCCCGCAGAGGTCTTTTCCGCCGGGGGGCTCAAATTTGCACGATGCTACCTCCATCCCAAGCCACCAAGCCACAAGAACTTCCCCAATTCCCGCTAGAGTGAGGTCATGACCCGCGGCGATCCTATGGTCCCCGCGAGGTTCCTTCCGGACCCTGCCTCCTAGGCCCAAATAGAACCCCCGGGGTCTTCCTGTGGTCTCTGTCGTCGTACCCATTTCGGTACATCTTTGTTTCTTCCGCGGAGTCAGCGGGGGTCCCGCGGTGGCTCCCTTTCCACAGACCGTTTTCGTGAGTGTCATTTTTTATATTGTACATGTGTTCTTCTCTTATTGGGTGGTCAACCATCTCTCTTAGAATAGAACTCCTCAACGGTGGGGGATAGCTCTTGAGAACTGAAGCGAAAGACATGCACTTTAGGATCCCAAAAGCGTGCCGCCGCATGTAGCAAGACAGGACGGATGGCAATCTCGCGGAGGTATTTCAAGGCATGGAGGCGATGCCCTCGGAAGTTCAGCCAGTCGATGCTTTCGAGGCTGTCCAACCAAGGGCGGAGCAAGGCTTGGTTCAACAAAGCCATGAGAAATGGGACTTTTGAGAGAAGAATGATGGAATGGAGTGTGAGTGACTTACCAAAGCAAGTTTGGTATTTATAAAGGCCTAGGGGATACAACACCACTTCCCCACCAGCCTTGAAACTCATCATGTTGCATATTTTCAAAACATTTTCAAGATTCAAACTTTGGAAAGCTTGAAAAAGCATTGGAAAAGCACTAGACTTGCTTTGGGGAGCCACTGACCCTCGGGAAGCAGCACAAGGTGATTGGGAAGGGTGCATGCAGAAGAAAACAACTTGGTAGAGCTGAGAAATGATCTTGGAAAAGGACACAGGACTGCAGATCACAGCAGTCCCGAGCGCTCGGGAGTAAATTCCCAAGCGCTCGACAACACTCTTGAGCGCTCGAGAGTGCTGCAGTTTTACAGCAGATTCTACTTCCTGGTTTTTCACCTCAACGCAGCACCGTAATCTCAAAGTACCCAGTTCCACAACTTTCAACCTGTTCTTGAGGGAATACAGCGGATCCAGTTGTCCGTTTCTCCAAATATTTGAGCATATCCCTTGAAAAATCTCAAAATATCGATCATTTCCTTCCCATCGACGTGTAAAAATTCGTGTCAAGAGCGTTTGGTCGAGTTTAATGGTGTACGCAGGTCTTAATGTGTGCTACTGACTACGTGAAGCGGTCAAGCGCGCACCGAAGCTTGCGAAATCGATTTTCACCCTCATACACCCCTATTTCATCGTTCATGGTGGCATTAAGGGCATACACCTGGGCCAAATATGCTCGTGTCCCATTCTTGTGCCAAAATTGGATGCCGTTTTCCTTTATGATCGCAAATTCTACATTAAGGGCATTTCGGTCATCGCATGTTAAATTTTCTAAACCGAGTCGATGGTGTCAAATTTTATTCTATTTTGAGAGTATCGATTGAAATTCGCATGCTCTTTACTTTCTTTCAAAGCTAGACGGACATATTTCATAAAATACAATTCTTGAGGGAGTGTAAACGAATGCAAATGGAGAAAAGTGCAAATTTTCATAAAACAAATACAGCATCTACAATGAGTAAAGAAGGAAGTACATGAGCTGGGGCAAACACACGCCCAATCCTATCTACCGGGGCACGAGGCCCAAAGCAAAAACCTAAGGCTCAGCCCAGACGAGTCCTCTTTTGCTGGCGTCCCTCAGACTCAGAGCTCTCAACGTCGTCCCCGTCATCGTCGTCGTCATCGGAAGGGCCTGAGGCTGTACTCGAGTCCGTAGACCCTAAAGCTTGTGACTCGAGTGACTCCTCTGTATCCTCCTCTAACTCCTCAGGAGCGAGTCTGTGCCGAGACACTGCCCTAGGGACCACCTCGAACTGCCCAGCCCCTGCTCTCTGCCTACCCCGGCCTCTCGCGCTGGTGGAAGCTGGAAGGCTCGTAGTGTCCTGCGGTTGTGTCCTGGCCGAGCGTCGTGGCTGCACCTGCATATCATGAGTATTCATTCATTTGATACATGTTTTAAAATCCAATGAAATGTATACGCATGCATGTTCATACCTGAGAAGCAACAGGTAAAGCAGGCTCAGGAACAAGTCTGGTCTGGAGGGTCCTCCCCTTGGCGCAGTCCTTCAGCAACTGCCGCATTCCCACCATCAGCATGATAGCCTGCTCTGCCCATTCTTGCGGCACCTGCACAATGGTTCAAAGGTCAAAACAATGTGTGCATGGACAAGAAACATTTGAAGCATGGAAAGAAACAAAGTTGTGGTATACCTGCGCAGGAAGCTACATCCACGGCTGCGGAAGGCGTGGAATGTCCAATATCGCCCGTGCCCCAGAAGGGTCCCTCACCCCTATCACCCAGTCGAACGTCGGTAACCCAGGAGGAGTAGGTGTCTCAGCTGCCTTCGGAGCCCCCTTGCTGCTCTCGTCTCGTCCCGAAAAGCCAGCACCCTGCCCGCCAGCAGGAGGTCCGGCACCTCGCCCCCTACCGCATGAAGAGCGACCGCCGCGGCCCCGCCCTCCGGTCTCAGCTCCTGCCTCGTCTCCAATCTCACCTCCGGCCTCACCCCTGGCCCTTCTAGCCTCAGCCTCTGCTACGCACCTCTCCAGCTCCCTCTCCACGCCCAAGCTGGTGGCTAGATGTCTGTCTCTGTAAGCCGCATAGTCCAACGTGCGCCGCAAGTATCTCTCCAAGTCAGTATCCAGCACTGTGAACTGCTCCAGCTCGGCTCAGGAGGGAGTGGCCCCGGCACGATAAACTCTAGAGAACCGAGTGACTGCCATGTCACCCGATCCCCCAGGTACCACTGCCAGCCCAAGGGGCACTTCAGTAGGACTTGGCTCTTGGTCACCTCTTGGCTCCTCAGAAGGAAGTCAGCCTCCATCCTGGCCCAGCGGTCCCAGTGAACCTGCATTCAATTTTCTGGTATCAATAATCACGGATTTCATTTTTCGGCAAGGCATAAGAGAAAGAAAGGTTGATGTTTGTACCGTGACTCCGGTGATGTTATCCAGCCAGCGCCGGAAAGTAATCACTTGTCCCCGCCGCTCCTTCGCCCTTCGGTATTCTTTACCCCATGCAAGTGTACGCGGAAGCAGGGGAGGATTTGTGCAAGTATTTTCGGGCGGGAACATGCCCAAAACCTCGTAAGCCCAAAGCTGCAAGTTGTCAAGATCAAGTCAGTTTAAATCAAGACGTATTCAAATCGATCGATCAATCAAAGCAATTCAAGGCAGTGGCATTGAGACATACCTCAATCACCCTCCAATAGCCGCCAATGGTGTCTCCCACTCCGCGTGAGGCAGCTCCTAGAAAGCTGTAGAGCGTGCACAGAGCAGCACCACCCCAGTCGAACTGTCCGGCCTACCTCAGATCCACCAGGCCTGCCAAATAGCTCAAGTGAACCCGAGATCGCCTGAGCGGGAACAGAGAAGCCCCGAACAGGTACAGCAAGTAAGCCCTGGCCATCTGGGCCACCTCAACGTCGTCCGCCGGCTCGTGGTCCCAGTACGTCGTAAACTGCCCGTACTCTGCTACCCCTCCGCTGTGGCGCGGGACCCGTCCAAGGAACCACTCCAAAGCTGCTGTAACGCCCCGAATTTTGGGTACGTTAAATAAACATTTTATTGAACAACAAAAGAGAGTCTAGCTCTTTATTACATCATAAACTCCCAAAGGGTTCGTTTATTACACAAAAGGGATGGATATCTAAGGTTATCTACAGCTCCTTCTCTTCTTCCATCCTAGCAAGTTCCTCAGCTCCAAAAGCCTCCAAGGTGTACAGCTCCCCTTGTTCATCTAACAAGTCTGACACATTATACCAGCGTCGCCACCAGTATAATATGTCAGGGTCACATAAAGCAACACCATGAGCTTGAAAGCTCAATAGAGTAATCCAAACCCACTAACCCTTAACATACACATCAAAGATAGTATACGATTTTAACATGCTTTCAAACAATTCATACAATTACACATGCGCATTCACTAACGAGCGTTGGTGTCGTGTTTTCCGTGTGTCTCCCCTACGCGACTCATCGTTTTGTGTCTCATCTTCTATCATCGATTCCGAAAACACGCACGCACACAACCATGGGTTACAAGTACCTTGTGTCGCACAACAATGAGCTACCAAGTCCGGCTCATTGCCACAAGGTTACCAACGCACGGCCACAATGGCTACCAAGTCCGGCACATTGTGTCACACACACACACAACCATGAGCATCCAAGACCGGCACCTTGTGTCGCACAACAATGAGCTACCAAGTCCGGCTTATTGCCACAAAGGCTACCAAATCTGACTCATGGCCATAATGGCTACCAAGTCCGGCCATTATGCATTTCCAAAACACTTTTTATCCATATCAACCACATCTTAGGTGTCATATCCCTACTTTTCCAATTCCATGTGTCTCGTAACATGCATCGACTCCGCGGTGGGACTATTCACATAACTCATGCGATATCATGCTCGTTAAGAGGTCAAAATACAAATACTTCGTTTCAAACGATACTTTATCTTTAAAATGCATTTCCTTCGAGAGGTTCAATAAAGCAACACATGTTTATTGACGTGTCCATACAATCACGTGGTAACTAGGCGATCAAGCAATCAAGTAGTCATAAGATCAAAGTAAACTACGTTCTTTTAAACAAGAAAGTTCTACAAGCTAAATATCACAACTACATTATCATGCTCATGTACTTCAAAGAATTCTACGTCAAACAACATCATGCGATCAACTAGCCAAGTACTACATATTTTTAATCACGCTCATATCATACGATATACGTAGGGTAGGGGTATAGGTATACTACGTAGAGTTAGAGGTATAAGAAGATTCTACAAGCTAAATTCAAGTCAAACATGCATATAACTATTCAAGTACCACATATACTTAGAGATAGCGGGGTCGGAGTATTCTACCTTAATCCGAAACTAGTCGGGGCCGAATAAGCTAGTTGGAAAGTGCTACGGGCGTCGAATGCTCACAATCTGGACCAAACTTTGGATGGCAGTAACTCGGTCAATACTTGGCCGAATAGGATCGTTCTTGAGTCTAAAACGAAGATCTCGAACTTCTCTACGACTTTCGTGAAGGATGTTGTTCCTAAAAACGACTTTCGCCTGGAGAAAAATGGTGATAAAGAGATCGACAGTAAGCTGTCTGGACTGGAAATCCGAGAATTTCACTGAACTTCAGATGGCAATATCTTGGTCATTTCTTGACCGTTTGGGGTGGTTCTTGGGTCTAAACTGAAGCTCTCGAAGTGTTCTACAACTTTCGTGGAGGACGTTGTTCCTAGAAATGACTTTCGCCCGGAGAAAAAATGGGGTTTTTCGGAGGACAGTAGGCTGTCCAGAAACTGGTTTCTTAGAGATTTTAGAGAGAAGTGAGAGCTATGCTTGGAGATGTGAGTTGAAAGCACCAAATGGCTTGGTATTTATAGGCAAGCCTCTCCTCTCTCCTCTCATGGCCGAACTCTCTCTCTCTCTCCTATCTCCCATTTTTTTATTCCAAGCAATCTTGCTTCCTTGTAAGAAACAACCTAAAAACTAGGCATGCAAGGCTAGGATGTGTCCTTTGGATTGGATTATGGAAGACTAGGCAAGGAAGGAGATTTGATTCAAGTATTCTAATGGGGTTTGTACAAGGAAGGACAAGATTGGATGGCATTGGTTATGCTTTCACGTGAAGCATACACAAACTAGGACAAGGATGACCAAGCAAGGTCAATCAACTTGCACACACATCACACTCTCTCCCTCCCTCTCCATCCGATCTCTCTCTCTCTCTCCCAAGTACTATATATATTAATGCACTAGGAAGAATACACATAATATATTATAGATATGGGTACTATGGGTACTTTGAAATCTTGTATTTTAAACCAAAATTAGATTTTCTTACTATAAAAATCTATATACACACATGTGTATTACAATATAATATATATATATATACATATATATATACATACAAGTACACATATTATATATACAAGCAAGTACTACAATATCTAGACTAGATATGTCACTTTCCAAGATCTAATAAACTAATCTTCTTCTTTCAAAGTACTAGGTACTAAATTATTAACCTAATGAACTAAATCTATTTTAATGGATTTTAACACATGGGCAATCTAGTCTTTAATAATAAGAGAATCCCATGGAAAATTAAATAATAAACCTTGTACTTGCATGGAAGACATACAATATACTAATATATGTATATGTACTTTGGGTCTTTAATAAAATCCACATTTTCAAGTAAATTGATTTTCTAGTTAAAATATTTAATAACACACATGCCATATACAATAAAATATATATATACAACAAGTACATACATATATATATATATACATGTACTACACAATATCTATACTAGATATGACTTAGGACTAATATCTAATATAGTATTCTACTACTTTCAAAGTACCATGTACTAACCTAATATACTAATGGACTAATCTTAATTTAATGGATTTTAACACATGGCCAAATTTAATATTTAAATCAAACAAGTACATGATTGTCAAGACTAACTATTATCCAATGGATAATAGTTTCTCTAATGGTTAATAACCAATGGGTAATAATGGCTAGGATTCTAGTCTATCGCCCAATGGGTAAAGAATCTCCTAATGGTTATTATCCAACGATTAATACCAAAAAGTATAATACTTTGCAATTAAGCTCTAAACTAATCTAATCTCGTACTTAGGAAGATTAACCAAGGTTTACCTATTGACCAATGGGTAAAGGAAATCCTAACGCTATTGTCCAACGGATAAATATTACCCTAGCTTCTATCGTCCAATGTAAAAAGACAGAAAGGGTAAAATGGTCCATCTAAGGAGAAGTGATTAGGCTAAATGGGCATTAGGCTATTCTAACTAATCTGTTAGAGACTAACGATACTTAATCTAGGCTTTCATCGCTCGAGTGGTATTTTGGTTTTATCTAGTAGGAAATTGCCCAATAACGGAATATTAAAGCCCGACGGTGCCAAATGCCAAGGCAAGGTGTGAGTGTGGCCAAGGCAGCCTGGTGGCAAAGCAGTGGTCAAACGGTGGCCAAAACCGGTACAAACAAAGGCTGGCCAAGGCACTGGCCAAGCGGCTGGCTGCCAGCCAGATATGGCCAGCGGTGGCCAAGGCGACGGTGGCTGCGACGGCCAAAGTAGTGGTGGCCAACAGGCCAAGGCAGCCGGTGGGCTGCTAGCATGCGCCAGCAGCCTGGTGGCCAAACAGTGGCCAAGCGGTGGCCAAAGCAGCCTAGTGGCCAAACAGCGGCCAAGGCAGCCCGGTAGCCAAGCAGTGGCCAAGTGGTGGCCAAAGCAGCCCAGTGGCCAAGTAGTGGCCAAGCGGTGGCCAAAGCAGCCTAGTGGTCAAACAGCGGCCAAGGCAGCCCGGTAGCCAAGCAGTGGCCAAGTGGTGGCCAAGCAGTGGCCAAGGCGGCCTGCAAGCAAGGCAACGGCCAATGCGGAGTGAGCATGGCCAAGGCAGAACCCGATGGCAGCCAAGGCAGAGCAACCTGGCAGTGACCCGACGCCTAGGCGAGGCAGACCCGACAGCGACCCGACGCCAAGGCAAGGCAGGCGCGACAGCGAGCCGACGCCAAGGCAAGGCAGGCGCGACAGCGAGCCGACGCCAAGGCAAGGCAGGCGCGACAGCGAGCCGACGCCAAGGCGAGGCAGGCCCGACAGAGACCCGATGCCTGGGCGATGAATTCCAATCTCCTAAGTCATAAACCTAATTATGACGGATTATTAATCGCAAAAAGGGATTTATAAAATAAATAAAGAATTTTTCAAATATAATAACAAAATTTTATAAGTCGATAACGACCGATTTTTGGATGTTAAAAAGAAATCCAAGTATTAAAATAAAATTCAAATTTTTAGCAAAATTTTTATTGACAAAAAATCAGGGTCGTTACACTTTCTGATTTGTACTTGATGGAAAGCCGTTGCTGCTGCTTTGAACATGGTATGATGGCTGCGAAGTCGAGAGGAGTCACTGTCATCTCCCCGAAGCGGAAGTGGAACGTGTTGGTGGTGTCCCACCACCGCTCTGCCAGTGCTGTCATAACGGCACGATCCACCCTCACCACCCTCCAATTAGAAGTTTCAAAGAAACTCGACTAGTCAGAGCTCTGAAAAAAAGGCAAAACCATCAAACATATCCATTGGAGAAACAACTTTAAACCGTCAGCAACCGGATGAATGGCTCGAAACCAGCCTCCTCCACCAACTCGCGGACCCTCCGAGGCAGCTCTCTGAAATACTTCAATGAGTGGCCTGAGCCTCCGTGGCCGTAAATATCTTTGGTACGCTGTTTCAACAGAGCAAAGAAATGGTATCAGTAAGCAATGCAATGATTCATGGAAGCAGGTCTAATGCAGGAAAGTAAAATGTTAAACTCATATCGTCGTCCATCCAGAAGAGATGTGTGAGGCTCGATCTCGAAGAAGCAAGTCCTCTGGATAATCTGTCCGAGCAGGGACGTATCCAGTCATCCCCGTCGGCTCGAAGAAGTGTAGTCGTGGTGCGTATGTATCCGGTGTAAACCCGGGGCGTGCCCTGGCCAAGCAGGCCTTCGCCTCAGCCGCCGCGGTGACCAGCTCCTCAATCACCACCTCCTCCTCTGGCTCCCCTAGCCCCAAGTCAGCCACCTCTGGCGACCCCGTATCTGCCGCCGTCACCCCCGCACCACTGAGCAAGGCTCCTAACAACAGCGCTGGGGTCTGATCCTGCGTGTTCCTCGCACCCCTCAGCACCTCTCTAATCCCAGCGTCGAGGCCAAGGGCGTCCAGTATGTCCTGCGGCCTCGCGATGTCCAAAAAGTCCCCCTCCTTGAGTGGAACCGGGCGCAAAGCACCGATCTCGCTATCTCCGCCCCTCGACTCTGCGACCGTCGCCCTCAGAACCGGTGTTGCGATGACACGCCCAGCCGTCACTACCTCTTCACCACCGCCTTCCCTCCGCTCACCACTAAACCGCTCGGCCGCCGCCAGCAAATCCTCTACTATCAGAGTATCGGGGAGTGCCCGCGGCACCTCCCCTGCTGCTCATGGCATCTCCTCCACTGCCCAATGTACCCCTGCTGCATGTGGCCAGCTCATCACCATCTCCTCGCAACACCTCGCTGTCACCCATGCCCCCTACCGCCACTAAACCTCCGCTACTACTCTCTGCTGCCACTAAACCCTCACCAGCGCCTCTCGCTGCCCTCAGATCATCACCAACCACCTCCTCCTAAGCTGGTGTGACAGCACCACTACTGTCCACCTCCATCGCCGCCGCCGCCTCCTCGCGGCTCGGCGCCGTCCTACCCTCACCGTCGCTAGCCATGGCCGGTTCTTCTCCTCCCCAAACCTTCTTCTTCCTCTTGATTCGAACTTCCTGGCAAATGATGGCCCACCTGAAGATCGAGGAAACCTCAAGATCTCGGGCTCGATCCGTTTTGATGAAGAGGGAGATCGTTTGATTGAGAGAGAGGAGTCGACTACGAGAGAGGGAGAGAGAGAGATCGAGTAAGAATGAGGAAGAAATCGTCCGAAGATGGAATGTGTACGGCTGCTCTGGTTCTCAAGCGCTCGAGAATGGGTTTTGAACCCTTGAACGAGCGAAGAAGATGAATAGGGTTGTGGGCCCAGCCGTGGTCCCAAGTGCTCGAGACCACTCCCGAGCGCTTGGGAGTGGTTCTGAGCGCTCAGCTCTGTCCTCGGGCCCCGTGCCAACACTCCGTCGTCTCGTGCATTTTCCCACTTCCGAGGCTTCCTTAGCTCCCCCCTTCCTCTTACAAAATCAATCTCAGTCCTGACTTCAACCGCGTCGAACGAGACTGCAAGAAGCAGACTCTAGTCGATGTTATGATTTTGAGCTCATGCTCCTCAATGTGGCATTTTACTTGATAGTCGATTGAAAATTTGTCTATTTATAATAATTTCAACAGGTTTGCAGGTATTTCTACCCTACAGGTGCTATCTTATCCTTGTTTTGTCTGCCAAACAGAGCAACAGGTGGACCCTTTGTGCATTTTATCAAAATTGTGTTGATCGTTTCTCGTGCATGCATCACACGTGCCTGCATTCTCCGTCCGCCAAACAGAGCAACAGGTGGGCCCTTTGTGCACTTGCCTTATCAAACTCACGTCAATTCTTTTTCATGCATGCGTCACACGTGCTTGCACTTTTCGTTCGCCAAACAGAGTTAACAGGTGGACCCCTTTTGCATATTTACCTTGTCAAGATCTTGTCAATCTTTCTCGTGCATGCATCACACGTGTTTGCACTTGCCCCAAAGAACTACGCTGGTCTGATCCTTGCAGAAAAGGGTACGTAGGCAGTCTGGAAAGACGCGACCACATGCATTGAGCACTTTTATTTGCATTTGTGTTTTAAATTAAGGGTTTGACGTGGCTCGAATTGGGCTGTCTCAATCTTTGGATGTCACTCGTGTCCGGACATGACACTGAATGCCATCCAAAGAGGGGCAAATGTAGACACCCCAATCTGGACATTTCGAACTTCCTTAATTTGTGGCCTGGAGGCTCCCCAATGATGAATTTGGATTGAAACAAGCCCTAGATCGGTCAAGACACTGCTCCTTGGAAGACTTTAAAAAGGGAAAATAAAATGTCAAAATCAGTCTCAAGCGCTCAGGAACAGTCCCAAGCGCTCAAAACTATTTTCAAAATCTGGGATCTGACAAATTCTCGAGCGCTCGAGAATGAACTCCCAAGCGCTCGAGAGTGCTCCCGAGCGCTCGAGACTTCTGTACTGCCCAATGGATGGTGGAACTCCCCCCACTTCCCATGCAAGCCATCATCACAGCCGTTTTCAGCTGGTCCAAATCTCAGACAACACTCAACCTCAGTCAGAGGAAGAGTCAGGCCTGGAGATTTGAATTAATTGTAAATTATATTTTCCAAAATGAGACCATAGGTTATTTTGCCTATATAAGGCCTCATTCCAGCTCAAAACAGATAAGAATTCTCTCTCTTTGAGACCCTCTTGACTGTTCAAACAGAGCTGTTCTTCCCCATCTCTCTCAAAAACTTCATTCTCAAAAACAAAAGCAACAAAAACCCAAGGTATGGAAGACATGCAAGGAGTTCAGATCATTCTCCAGTCCTGAACCTCTTGATCTTTCTTCTTCATTTCACTTTCTAAAGCCCTTTTCCAAAGAGCAAGGTCTTAAACTTAAAGGTAGAAGTTCTCTACCTAGGTCTCAACATAAACAAAACAGGGCTGCCATATCCTTTTTGAGGGAGATCTCTCCGCCCTCTCAGTCTTTAATACTGATTATGGGTTAAGAGACCTTGGCGTAAAAGCAAGAGCAAAGGGGTGCAGATGTGTTTTCTGTGTTCAGCCTACTGGAAACACTCCCAAGCGCTCGGGACTACTCCCAAGCGCTCGAGAGTGACTCCAGTTCTGCTTCCCTTCTTTTGAGTGTTTAAATGGACATGCATGGGTAGGGTGTGTTTTAAAACTGTTTTTAACTCTTTTTAAGGTGTGTTGGTACAAGTGATCTGCTGTTTTCAGAGGAAAATAAAATAAATCATTTGCATTTAAGGCATGCAAAAGAGTTTTGGTCTGGATCTAAAAAGAAAAAATCCTTTTTCATACTTCAAAAATGTAAGATCCTGTGTGCCAGAATACTAAAGTGAATACACTAAATGGTTGAAACCTGTTCTGGAATGCAGATCACTCCCAAGCGCTCGGGAGTGTTTGCATGCAACTTCAGTCCACTTTTTCTTCTAGTTTGGTCCTCCTACTACCCTTGCTTGTCCATGCATGTACCTCCGTTTGTCTGTTACAACCGTAAAATCATTTTTCAGAAAGGCAAGGAAGCTTGGTTTGACAGAATGGGGTCTGAGTCCATTCTGCTAAGCCCTCTGTCGAGCCTGTGACACGATTAATGTTATTCTAGTTTACATTTTTAGCATCGTATTCTGTTGTATCCTGTTGTACTAACAAGACTTGCAGGTTGGGCATACAACACTTCCAAGCGCTCGGGAGTGCTCCCGAGCGCTCGAGAGTGAGATCAGTGACAGGGCCTTCTAGTTTCTAGCACCTTGCATTTCATTGCCATTTTTCATTTATTCACCATACATTTGCACATTTATACACTTCCCTACCTGATATATCTGTAAATAAATGCTAGCTGTTTAATGAAATAAAATCCTTTGAAAAATCCCAAAAGTGTTTAGTAGAGACCGATTTCGAATCGGGCGAGGGGGGTGCCATCAAACCCTTCCCCCCTCGTAACATGGCTTCCGAACCCTTTTCAAATCTCTGGTTTTCAATTCAAATCAATCATTTTCAATCAAAACGGTTTCTCGGGTGGCGAACCATAAATCCGGGTGGCGACTCTTCAAATTTTTCAAAAATCCAAAAACGGCGTGGCGCTTCTTTTTCGGGCCGCCCCGATTCCTCCCGGGGCTGTGGTAGCCCACACAAGTCTCATGTACCAAAAAGGAGCAGAGCTGGTCAAACTGAGAAGAGCTGTAACAGTCTCAGAAGAAGGAAGAAGAGGATATAGCCCCTTGTGATAGGTACCCTAATGAAGGAATTGGTGAGTGGTTTTGTGCTAAATAACATAACCACCAGAATCAAACGTAATGGAACAACTATTATCATTAACAAACTAATAAACAAACAATAGATTATGTGAAATAAGAGGGACATGAAGGAGATTGGACAAACAGAAAGTGCATGAAGGTGTAGAAAGAATACCTTTACCTGAGTGAGCAACAGGTATGTTTTGACCATTTCCCACTGTAACATTTGCACTAGGTGCAACAGCATGAGGCATAGAACTATGAGCAGCATCATGAGTAACATGGGAGGTGGCACCTGAGCCAAAATACCAAGGAGGAGCTGATGCACCATGGCCTGAGGAAGATGCCATATGAGAGCCAGTAAATTGTGATCTAGAGCCTTGAACAAAATTAGTCAGGTGAAAGGCATATGGAGAGTGCTCAATTGTGGGACTAGTGCCATAATATCCCATTGGATCAGAAACAGCACAGAAAGCCTAAGCTGAGTTTCCAGAAGAAGGCCCTGTAGGTGGGGCACCAAGAAAGCCCATCGGGCCAAATGGAGGCCTTCTAAATGGAGGAAAAGGTCTGTAATTCAAGTTCTGACGATAGTAACACGTAGAAGCTTGATGATTATTTCTACCACAGATTTGGCAACTAGCATTAACTGGACCCTTATAGCCTGGTACAGAAGAGAAAGCAGATGTCCCTTATCCCCCATAATTGCTCTGAAATCTAGAATTCCAACCAGAATTGCCTTGGCAAGAAGGTGCATAAGGCTTTGGAAACTGAGGTCCTTTAAACCTGTTGTTGTTACTGTTATTATTCCTCTGAAACCTTGAACCGCCGTAATTTCCTTGGAGTGAAGGAAAATAGTTTTGTGCGGGAGAAGAAGGATAAGGAAATTGAAATGGTGGAGAATATGGTGGAGCAGCAAACTGAGAAGGAGGTGGGAAAGACTAAGGTGTAGGTAACATACCCGTAGAAGAACTGGGGCCTATGTTAGGGTTAGGAATAGATGTGGATTGATGAGGAGCAATAAGAATGGTAGAGGAATCTTGTTGTTCTTGGTCTTGAGAAACATGGAACTCTTCAGCCAAATGCATAGAGGTGAATGTACCAAACGCCAGATATTCAGTCCTAGTACGAATGGTTTGTTTAAAAGACTTATAACCTTTCTTGAGTCCATTCAAGGTATGAAAGATGAGTTCTTCATCATCAACCTGAGAACCAGATGCATCTAATTTCTGCACAATCTCTTTAATAGTATCAATACAGCTATCCATAGATCCAGTCTTATTGAGGCTAAAAAGTCTTCGTCGAAGATCGTTGTAGGCACCCCAATCAGGACCTCGGAGGTTCTTTAAACGCTCTGATGATGAAATAAAGGAAATAGTACCTTCGAGAGCTTGAATAAAGGACTCCCTCAGCCCAGAAAACCCAAATGCCCCAAAAGCCCTGGACTGGACCTATAATACTGCGCGGAAAACTTCTGCAATGCGCGGTGTAATAAAACTTATTACACCGTGAGACGTCATGAGGACAACCGCAAAGCATTTTAGGTAAAGTTCTGACTGGCTCAGAAAGTTGTTGGCCACGCCCACTTGAGTCATAGCTACAAAATGGCTCAGCTGAAAATGCACTTCTAGCCCACCCAAAAAATACCTCCACCATTTGAATTCAAAATCCTTGGTTCTTTGCCTATAAATACACCCCTCCACTCAAGAGAAAGGGGTCCTTGGTCCCTAAGCTTTCTCTCTCTTCTTCTTGCCTTCACATCCGTTCTCTACTACCAAGCCTTGAGAGTGTTGTTCCTAAAAGACATTCTCTAAGCACTTTGCTCCATTTTTCTCCTCACCATCAAAGTTAGTCTCTTACTAACTTTGAGACCTCATCCACCAAAACACCTAACAACCTCTCACCTTCTTCCCTCACCCATTGCTTCGTCCACAACCTTACCGTCAACAAAGGTTGAAATACCCCGAGCGTAGGGCTAAGTCGCTGTCAACATAGTTATCGAAAGACCGGAATCGTTCCCACGGAGAGAATCTCTATAGCTTGCTAGGATTTTTAGAAGTACGGGTTTGCGGCGTTTAAGACGGCCAAGTGTAGGTTTTGCTTTGAGTGGTAATTAAAACTTAAGAAAAAGACTAGTGTAGACACCCCAATTTGAACACTTCGAATTTCCTTAATTTGTGGCCCGGAGGCTCCCCGATGATGAATTTGGATCGAAACAAGCCTTAGACCAGTCACACTTTGCTTCTTGAAGACTTTGAAAGGGAAAATAAAATGTCAAAATCAGTCTTAAGCACTCAGGAGCAGTCCCAAGCGCTCCAAACTATTTGCAAAACCTGGGACTTAACAAACTCTAGAGCGCTGGAGAGTTAACTCCCAAGCGCTTGAGAATTCTCCCGAGCGCTTGAGACTTCAGCGCTACCCAATGGATGATGGAGCTTCCCCACTTCCCATGCAGGCCATCATTGCAGCCATTTTCAGCCGATGCAAACCTCAGACAGCACTCCACCTCAGTCAGAGGGGAGTCAGGTCTGAAAATTTTCAAAGATGCCATATTGACCATATACTATTTTGCCTATATAAAGGCCATTCCAGCACAGAACAGCCACGAAAATGCTCTCTCTCTAAAAAACCCCCTTTGACTGTTCAAAAACCAATGCATTCTCCATCTCCTTAAAAATTTTTTTAAAGGTAAAGCCACCAAAAAAAAATCAAGGCATCAAAGACATGCAAGGAGTCTAGAGTATCCTAAAGCTCTGATTTTCCTCATTTCTCTTCCTCTTTCATCTCTCAAAGTCTCTCAAGAAGCAAACTCCTCAATCAAAGGTAGAGGTTTTCTACCTTAGTGTCAAAAACCAATAAGAACAGGGCTGTATCTCCTTTCTGAGGGAGGTCCATCAGCCCTCTCAGTCTTTAATACTGAGTATGGGTTTAGAGACCTTGGTGTAACAACAAGAGCAAAGGGGTGCAAATACATTTCTCTGTACCAGCTCACTGGAAGCAGTCCCGAGCGCTCGGAACTACTCTGGAGCGCTCGAGAGTGGCTCCAGACCAATTTTCTTTCTTTCAAGCGTTTACATGGACATGCATGAAGAGTAGGGTGTATTTTTAAACATTTCAACTTATTTGAAGTGCATTGGTGTAGATGATCTTCTTTTGAAAAGAACGAATAAGGGAAAACCATTTTACTTAAGAACATGCAAAAGGGTTTAAGCCGTGGATTTGAAAAGAGAAATCTTTTTCATACCTCAAAAACACAAGATCCAGTACACCAGTGTACTACAAAGAGTGCATCAGTGGAATGAAAGCAGTCTTGGAGTGTGGAAGACTCCCAAGCGCTCGGGAACACTCCTAAGCACTTGAGAGTGTCTGCATGTAGCTCTAATATGTTTTTCCTTCCAGTTTGATCCATATGCTATCTTTGCATGTCCATGAATGTTTCCCTTTTTGCTCTTATGAATATAAAGCTGCTTTCCAGAAAGGTAGTGGTGCATGGTTTAGAAGAATGGAGTCTCATCCCATTCTGCTAAATCCTCTGTTGAGCCCGAGACATGACTAATGTTATTTTAGTTTATATTTCCAGTATTACGTTCTGTTGTATTCTATTGCGCTAACGTGATTTGCAGGATTGGGCATACAATACTCCCAAGCGCTCGGGAATGCTTCCGAGCACTCGAGAGTGGATCAGTGACAGGGATTTCCAACTTCTAGCATTTTTGCATTTCATCACCATTCTTCATTTACTCACTATACACTTGCACATGCATGCACCTCTTGTACTTGATGTATATCTGTGAATACTTGCTAAGTGACTAAATGAAATAAAATCTTTTGACAAATCCCACAAATGTTTAGTAGAGACCGATTTCAAATCGGGCGAGGGGGTGTCGTAAAACCCTTCCCCCCCCGTAACATGGCTTCCGAACCCTCAAAACAAATCTCTGGTTTTCAATTCAAATCAATCATTTTCAATCAAAACGGTTTCTCGGGTGGACGAACCACAAATCCGGGTGGCGACTCTTCAAAAATTTTCAAAATCCAAGAAACGGCGTGGCGCCTCTTTTTCCGGCCGCCCCGGTTCCACCCGGGCCGTGGTAGCCCACAGTGGCGACTCTGCTGGGGATATTGGTTTAATTGATACTTGAGAAAAGTTGGTATGTTGATAAAATGTCCCAATTTCCTTAAGTATTAATTAAATTAGTGAGCCAAGCTTGAAAAACATTTGTGGGATTTTCAAAGGATTTTATTTCACCTTTTATTTCTTGTATATATATTTTGTGCAGCCCCGCTGTTGTGTTTCGGCAATCTTGCCCGACTTGCCGGTGACAAGGAATCCCGGAATGCTCAGCAACCCTCGACCGTGATGAGTCATCCCTACCGTTTGTACCATTATTGGGTGTACGCTTAATAACGGGAGGTATACTTTGACTCTAGTCCAGGGAACCCTCTTCAAGCCAAAACCCGACCTTGGTACATGTGTAGCAAACCATAGAACCTTCCAAACTAGGACAGGAGCCTGCAGGGTAAGACTATGTGCTATAATCTGTTTAAGTGCTGCATTGCATCATCATCATGCTGTCAGCCACGGTTCTCGAGACTCGCTCGCGCGGTCCTCGGAAGGTTGCCAAGACCCGATGAAGAGTCACGCACCCTAACGCGTGTTGATGAATCACATTAGTCCTCGAACCCGAACCTAGAGGAAACTAAGATTCTGCTAAGTCCTTGACTAAGCATTTGATCGGAATTTAACCAAAGAAAAGGAATGATAAGGGGCAGAACATTGCGATGCCAACACCATTCAGGCTAAAAGCAAGTGTACCGCTTACGCCACCTCGATTACCACATCACATTGTTCACCTCGAGTCATTCCGAATCAATGGTCGAATTGCCGATGGAATATTAGCCAAATACTTAGCTTATTTTAGCAACTTTTGGGAATCGACTGTTCCTAAATAAGGATACACCCCAAAAATTCGAGGATCGAGGCAACCTCCCGTAAGTCAATCGTTTTTGAAAAATCGGAGTCGATGACGGTGACGATGAGGCACTCATTTTCTAAAATCATGCACAAATTTCACAAAAATGCAAGCAGGAACCGCGTCTGAGCTTAAGTTTTTGCTTTGCTGTCAGTTCTGAGCAATTGGGCCGAAAAAGAAGAACATCATACCCTCCTAGACCAGACCCTTGGGACAGAGATTGGAACGGCTCCAACTGCAAGCAGACTCCGTCAGTGTATCAGATTTGGGGGTGGAAATGGATCTATTGATTGGAGGCTTGAACCCGAACGCAGGCAACCCAAACCCGACCAATTCCAATTCCTAACCCAAATCCGAATCCCAATCCAAACATTAACCCAAACGGAGGCAACCCTAATCCAAACCCGAGCGGAGGCGAGCCAAATCCGAACCCTAATCCCGTTCCCAATCCCCGTCCAAACCCTAACCCAAACCCGGGAAACTTAAATGGAGAAATGGCTCAGATTAGAGAAGATATTCAACGCCTGGGCGAACGTACTAATAACCAAATTGCCCAACTCATGATGATGATCACTGGGGTTGCACGCGCCTTCCACCACAAAACCCGAATCCAGGCCCAAATCCAATTCCCATTCCTAACCCAATTCCTATCCCAAACCCAAATCCGAATCCCAACCTAAACTTCAACCCTAACCCTAACCCGAATCCAAACCCGGAGCAGCTGGTTTTCAACTTGGAAACTCCGCAAAACCCCGAGATGGCAGCAGTATTGGCAAAACTCACCCAGTTAGAGGAATCCGTTGCTAGAAATGAGAAGATAGCATCAACTGGTTTTGACATTAATAAGCTTTGCCTGTTTCCCAACGCGAAGCTTCCGGAAAAGTTCAGGCCAATCGACTTCGCCAAGTTTGACGGAACAGGAGATCCAAAGGCACATCTTACAGGATACATTGGAGCACTGTCCATGTGGGGAGTCGAGAAGGATGCTATGGCACAGATGTTCTCACAGACTTTGGTGGGACATGCTCTGCACTGGTTCACTTCACTGGATGAGAGAAAGAAGCGTTCTTGGGAGGATATATGCGCAGCTTTTGTGGCGCAGTACGATTACAACATCCAGTTGGAGGTGACCACCCGTGAATTGGAGTCAACAAAGATGGAAGCAAGAGAGGCCTTCGCCGATTTCGTGAAGAGATGGAAGGCTAAGGCAGCACAGATGAAAGATAGACCGAGCGACAGGGACCAAATCTGGATGATTGTCCGTAACCTTCAACCCACTCTAGCAAGGCACATGGTGATGGCCCAAGCATGCTCAGACTTTAAAACATTCTTCGATACAGGCTTAGCCGTCGAAGAAGCAGTTCAATTGGGGATCCTTGACAAACCCGAGCCTGCTCCCAAGCCTAAGAAGGTTTACTCCGGAAACAGCAACGCTCTGTTTGGCAACTCGAACTACACCAACCTTCCCAACACCTCCACAAACACAGCCCAAGCCGAGCCGGTGAACGGATAGCCACCCAAACCGGTCAACCCCATACCCGGCCCGCACTTTTGCTCGATTCTCCGGCTGCTCTCGCGTGCTCGAAATTGGTCAGCGGCACCCTCAACCAACACCCTACTCCCTCACCTCAAAAACTACCCGCATCCCACAATCCTAACGCGTACTGTGCCTATCACCAGAATGTGGGCCACCTAACCGACAACTGCTTCCGTCTCCGCCATGCAATCCAAGACCTGATAGACAAAAAAACCCTCCCCATGCCACCACAAAAACCAAACACCGTCTCAAACCCACTCCCAAAACATTCCAATGCTCGCACCAACCTTATCTCCATAAGCCAACCCTTTGACCCTAGCCATTACATTATTCCTGATACCCAACCCAAGTCAGCCGTCGAGTTGCCAGTTGAGGATACGGTCTGCGCGCTTGAAACCGTGGAATGGGACTTTCAGGTAAGGAAGGAAGATCTGGTACAAGATTTCTTGGCAGTGGAAGACAGGGCTTTTATTACTGGAGCATGGCCTGTGGCACTTAAGCCTAGCCAAGTTGAGGAATTAGAACAAGGAGAATGGAGGCAAGACTGGGAGGAGAGGATGGCTGATCCCTTGGATGGGTATTCTCTGTTTGTACTGTTCACTGAACCTGAGCCTGTCGAGAACGAAGATGAATGGAAATGGGAGCCCGAACCCAACGGATGGCACTAGATGGATGATTCTGACCCCCTAGACGAGACATCATTAGCGTACCTTTTTCAAGAAGAGGAAGTGGTGGAGGAAATGGATCTGATGAATCCCCGTATGTTAGCAGGGCTCAACGCCAGGACCATTGTCAACCTTACTTGAGACTCCGACGCTCTGGAGCGTTCCATGGATTATCTTTTCTTCCCACAGGAATTCATCGTCGAGGAGTTCTTTTCCAAGCCCGTAGTTCAAATCCCTGATGAGCCCAGCATCTGCGTGTTAGATCCAGAAGATCTGTGGGGAAAGTCTGAATTGGTAAATGTATGGATGGATGGCGAGGAACTGACTATCAATAAGGCCATGCTAGACGAAGGATCTCTGCAAGTTAACGATGACAACAGCAGCAACAATGTTAGCTTCTGGAATTCTTTGGAGGAAGACAGCATCTGGCACGCCTTGGAAATGGAAACTCTCAACGAAACTTTGGAGAAGACAGCACTTGACAAAGGGAAGCGTAAGGCGGACGACTGTGACTTTGACTTCTCCGATTTCTGGGAAAGTACTTGGTGGGAACCAATCCCCAAAACAGTTAGTAACCTTACCAGAAGTGGAAGGGTCTATCAGCCTGCCAACCTCCAGCAGGGTAGCTCATCCCGAGCCCCTCTGCCGCAGCAGAATACCCCTGTCAACCCCACAAGCCTGAACATCCCCACCCCTCAAGCTCCACAAAACAACCCTCCTGACTCCACAAAGCCAAACCCGCCTTCTCAACCCAAATTGTCCATCGACCTCAATTCCTTCCCTGAATCTGACCCTGAAGCCTCCACTGATCCCATTATCCGTCAACTCCAGGAAACCCATGCTCGCATGTCTATGTGGGGAGTGTTAGCTGCCTCCCGCGAGCACCGTCGTAGGTTGGTCAACACCCTTTCCAGGCTCGAAGTCCCCTCTTATATTGCCCCGGAAGCTCTCATTGCCCTAATAACCCCGAACCTCACCCAGCAAACCTTGTCCTTCACTGAGAAAGACCTGCCGCCCGAGGGAACCGACCACAACAAGCCCCTTCACATTACCATGAAGTGCCTAGGAAAGTGGGTCCCAGCGATCCTTGTTGATAATGGTTCCGCCATTAACGTATGTCCACTCCGCACTGCTTATTGCTTGGGCCTTAAGAACAAGGACTTCACGCTGTCGAATTTGGGCGTCCGTGCTTATGATAATACGCGTCGTGATGTTTTGGGGACAATAAACTTGGAGTTGGCAACTGGTAAGTTCAAGACCACCGTCGAATTCTGTGTGCTGGAAATACCCGCATCTTTCAATCTCCTGTTGGGAAGGCCTTGGCTACATCGCCCGGATGTTATGGGTGTGCCCTCAACACTACATCAAAAACCCATCCGGGGTTTGGAATCTGGAACCCTTATCATCCATGGGGACTCATGTATTCGTCCGCACTCCGAGGACAATTCCCCGCTGCTTGAGATTATGCATGGAGAGGAAGATGTTGCCATGGGAGGCTTTGCAGTTATGACCTCGAAAGTGTGCACCATTCGGGCCGAGGACAGTTTCTTGGTGAGCTCTGCAGCATTGGAAATTATGAAACGAATGAAGTATTTGCCGGGCATGGGCTTGGGACTTTATGCTCAAGGAGTCCCTGAGTTCCCTGATTTCCCTGGAAGTAACGAGCGTTTTGGTCTGGGATATGAGGCCAAGAAGGGTGATCCAGCAAAGAAATGGTGCAATCGCGCCCGGGCCCGTGCAACGGAGATGAAATTGAAAGAGAAGGAGCCACTATGCCAAGGAGAACCTGAGCCCTTTGTGGACCTTGAGACGAAAATGAAGTATCCTGGCTTCGAAATCTTTGCCAATGATACATGGGAGAGTGACGAAGAGGTTGCAAAGGTGGAAGAGCTGTCTGAGGCACTCGACTGGCTGGAAGCTTTTGGTTTGGGCAGTCTCCAACTCCTGTTTAAGGGCGAGGATCCAGAGGGTATGATGCAAGATCATGTTGTGCTGATGCTTGAAGATGAAGAAGAAATTGAAGACCCTTCCAAACTCATTGTGGAGGCCATAGGCGTTTATGATAATTGCACTTTCATTCCACATGTAACTCGCACGCATGTAGACACCCCAATTTGGACCTATTAATTATCCATAATTTGTGCCCTCGAGGCTCCCCGATGATGAAAATGAATCAAAACAGGCCTTAGACGAACTTGGACAATACTTCTTGGACTTTTTCAAAACCAAAACTTTTCTTTTTCCGACACCCTGAGGGCAAAATGGGCACACTTTTTGGCATATAAAATAACTTTGAATGAAACCAATTGGGTTAGAAAGAGGACTCAACGAGCTTTCCAACGCTTCAAAAAACACCCAAAACCGAGTTCGGGAGTGTCCGTGGCGCCCTTCTGAAGTTGGGTTGCCACTCTAGAGCGCTCGGGAACACTCCCAAGCGCTCGGGACCACTCTAGAGCGCTTGGGAGTGCTGACAGACCTGTGCATGTTGAGCTTGGCTTTGACCATGGCTTTTCAGGCTTTTTCAGTTCATTCAACCTTCAAACTTGGTCTTACCTGAGTATGCAGGCCTGCAGGGCATCTCATGATGAAGATTTCACCTCCCAAGATGATTTTATTGAAATGTTAATTTCATTTTCATGTCAAAACCATATGTGGTGTTTGCCTATATATACCCCATTCTTCTACCAGCTCAAGGACCCACGAAATTTTAGCCTCTCAAACTCTTTCTAAAACTCCATCATTTTCTCAATTATTTCTCTAAGAAAAATCCAAGGAAATTTCAAGCACATTGTTGGTCTTTGAAACATCAAAACCTCTATTTCACACTGTTTTTCCATCTATCTTCAAGCCTTCAATTCAGTCCAAGAAGTCAAGTTCAAGCCAAGAAAAGGTACAAACTTGGTTTTTCCAAGTTATTCAATGCTTTTCCACTTTTGAGGGGGATCAAAGAGCTCATGCTAGTTCCTCATACTAGTTGTGAGTTCATTTTGTTGAATCTTAGTTGATTTGGCTAGCATGCAAGTCAACAGGGATGCTAAGACATGTTGTAATTTTTAGGACAGATTTTCTGAGCTTCAGTTTTTGCCATCTTTGGCCTTTTTAAACCATGAATTATTTTTTAGTTCCTTCATATAAGTTGTAGATCTTTTTGTTGGGAAGATTTGGCCGCTGGAATCAACTTAATCGGATTTAAAATGAATTAGTTATGATTTTTTTTTCTGCAAGCTGTCCAGTGTAGGACGAATCTGGAAATACCCATTTTGTTTTGAGATTTATGCTTTTGTTTTGTAAAGTGAGTCTCTATATTTTCTTTTCTAGAGTTACATCTATGGATTAGTTAACTTTGGAGACTAATATTGCTTTGATTAGATTAAAAATGAGTGAGTTATACTCCTTTTATTAAAAGGTAGCAATTTTTCCTATTTTGAGTGGTTTGTGATCATTTTTGTGAAATTTCATATTATAAACTGATTTTCTCCGAATTTTTAAAACTTAATTGAATATTTTACTTTTGAGATCAGAACATAAATTTTGATTCTTAGTCTTAAATAAATTATGTTATTGCATTTGGTTAAGCCGTTATGCTGTCGATTTTAAAACTAGTCTAAACTTTGTTATATGCATACAAACTTCTTGTGACTTTGCATGCATAAGATTTTTCATAGTGTAAATAATACACATTTAACTGTGTAGTGGCAAGGAAGCATGGCTTAAGAGATTGAACCCCCACCTCAGTCTATCATAGCCCTCTGCTGAGCTTTTGATATGTTTGAAATCATTTCCGTTTATTGTTATTAGCATCGTTTACTGTTTGGACTAACAAAGCTTGCAGGTTGGGTATCAGAACTCCCAAGCGCTCGGGACCATTCTCGAGCACTCGAGAGTGAGATCAATGACAGATCCACAGTTTCTGCTAACATGCATCTCATTCATTTACAGTTTCATCCATCCACTGTACAGTTGCACATGCATGCACTTTTTACCTGTTATAACTGCGGTTACCTGCTATTTGCTTAATGAAACAAAATCTTTTTCAAAAATCCCACAAACGTTTAGTAGAGACCGACTTTGCGTCGGGTGAGGGGGGTGCCGTAAAACCCTTCCCCCCTCGTAACATGGCTTCCGAACCCAAAGCAATCTCTGGCTTTCAAATTCAAATCAAGCATTTTCAGACAAAACGGTTTCTCGGGTGGCGAACCACAAATCCGGGTGGCGACTCTTCAAATTTTTCAAATCGATTCTAAAAGGCGAGGCGTTTCTTTTCTGGCCGCCCCGATTCCACCCGGGGCTGTGGTAGCCCACAGTGGCGACTCTGCTGGGGACGTTTAATTGATACTTGAGAAAAAGTTGGTTTGTTGATAAAACAACCCGCTTTTCTTGAATATCAATTAAAGTTGTGAGCCAAGCTTGAAAAATGTTTGTGGGATTTTCAAATATTTTGTTTCATTTTCTATCTTTTGTACATATATTCTGTTCAACCCCGCTGTTGCGTTTCGGCAATCCTACCCGGCTTGCCGGTGATAGGGAATCTCGGAATGCTCAGCAACCCTCGACCGTGATGAGTCATCCCTACCGTTTGTACCGTTATTGGGTGTACGCTCAATAAGGGGGGGTATACCTTGACTCTAGTCCGGGGAACCCTTTTCTAAACCAAAACCTGGCCTCTATATATGTGTAGAAAGCAATAGAACCTTCCAAACTAGGACAGGGACCCGCAGGGTAGGAATTATGTGCTATATCCTGCCTTCATGTCACTGCTTTCTGCATCTCACCATGCATCTCATCCGAGTCATGCCATCATGCTGTCGATCTATTCAATTTCAAGTCATGTGCTCTTAAACTCGCTCGCGCGGTCTGTAGAAGGTTCCAAGACCCGATGAAGAATCGTGCACTCCAGTGTGCGTTGTCTAAACTACATGAGTCCTTAGAACAATAAGACTTTGGGAAATCAAAATATGCTAAGTCCTTGACTAATGCCTAATCGAAAATTCAACAGAGAATAAGGAATAACAGGAAACGCCATCGTGATATCACTTTACTTACACCACTTTGGCTAATGGCACCATGCCACTGACACCACTCTGGTTGTGGTTTCACGTCGTCTATACTAAACTATTCCAAGTTCAAAATTGAAACTTCGAATGAGGACTAGTTGAATACTTAGTTCATTTTGACATCTCTTAGAACTTGTTGTTCTAAACAAAGGATACACCCTAAAAGAAATTCTGAGGATTGAGGCAACCTTCGAAAGACCGTAATCTTACCCCGCTTGCACATCGCACCTTGCATCTTATGATGTCCGTTTCCTTTCGAGTAGAACTCTTAGACTCGCTCGCGCGGCTTGTTTAGGATTGCCTGGACCGATGAAGACTCATGCTTTTTAAAGGCACGTTGTCGAAATTAATTAGTCCTTAGAACGATGAGGTTTCGGGGATATCAAAATTCATTAAGTCTTCAATACATTTTTCAATCATGGATTCAATGTAAATCAACGAAACAATTAGGCTACAATGTCGTGATACCCACACCACTCAGGTTATAGTGCGAAGTCACTTACACCGCTTAGGCTAATGGCGCCATGCCATCTACGCCACCCTGGTTATGGTATCATGTCATTTACGCCAAACGGTTTTGAAACCAAAACGAAATTTTGGATGGGAAATGTTAAAGACTTAATTTTTCTTGATATCCCCCAAGTCTTGTCATTCCTAATCAAAGGATACATATTCAAAAGAATCTCTGAGGA
Organism: Rhododendron molle; assembly: GCA_025413875.1. Taxonomy (NCBI): domain Eukaryota; kingdom Viridiplantae; phylum Streptophyta; class Magnoliopsida; order Ericales; family Ericaceae; genus Rhododendron; species Rhododendron molle. The sequence continues at coordinate 31,421,296 of CM046388.1, read as the reverse complement.
CTAAGGCAATCCTTCGTAGGTTGTCATTTCTTGAGTCAAGGTCTAGGAGACCGTAAATCCACGGAGTTTGGGATAACTCCAGTGTTCGCCGTGCTCGAACGGCTCCCTCTAGCCTTAAGTGCATTTTCCAGCAGTCTTATTGCTCTGTCTCGGATGGTCTTAGATAAGGAGATTGGCTCTGATTCCCAACGTGAGGAATTTAACCTGCCTGACATCGACTTTAACCTGCCTGACATCGACCTACCCGTGATTGTTGGAACTATCCGTAAAGTTTGATCCCTTGAGTCAACGATGACAACACGTGAATAACAATTCTTTTATTCATGCACATTTTTTTTCCAATAAATCACAACAAGGGCACATTCTTTTTTTTTCACTTTACTGTCAGCACTGGGCCACCCATCCTACACAAAGCCATACCACCTTCTCCGACTACCTCAAAATGGCAGGGCAAACAGAGTTGGTTGAGCTGAAAAAGGCTATAGAGGAAATGAGTCAGAAAATGGACAAGCAGATAACTCTATTGCAGGGGCTGATTGACCTTTTCATTTCCGTCATGTCAAATCCGGATTTGGGATCAAATGCTGATGATGTCAAGATCAAAGAAGCTCCACAAATCTACCACCCTCCTACAGTCGAAATCAAACCACGCTCAAAAGTGAAACTCTCTGACATGTTCAAAGACTTGGTTGAATTCCATGATGCCAAGAATCGCTCAAAGGAGGATATGGGATCCCTGTCCAAAACTTGTACTGGAAAGCAAGACACGCACATTGATGAGATCAGCCCCAAAAGCAAAAGGGTGTTATGCAATTGCGAAGCAAGCAAAGCTTTCACCAGAGGTCCACTCGGCACCACCAAGAACCCTCAACCCAGCTGCAAAATCCCACCAAGGATCTTCTCCCGCTTTCCTGTACCTCTGTCCTCAGTTTATGAGAAGCTCCTCGAAGCCGGCCTCATCGAGCCACTCCCTCCAACTCCCCTACCTCAAAAGCTTCCGGCATCCCACAACCCAAATGCCTACTGTGCTTTCCACCAATATACCGGCCATTTCACCAATAACTGCTTCCGTCTCCGCCACAAAATCCAAGATCTCATCGATAATGGAACCATCTCACCTCCACTTTCAAAGCCAAACACTATCATAAACCCTCTCTCAAAGCACCCGCAAAACCCCCGTGTCAACCTCATTCATATCAACCCAACCTCATTCGATCCTAGCCAATACATCATACCCGCAACCGAGCCAAAATCCACTGTCAATATACCTGAGGAAGTTGGGATTTACATGCTTGAGAACATAGACCTGGTATGGGAGTCAACACCTGATGGGTGGCGATTGCTTGGGGAAAACTATCCTTTGATCTTTGAGGAGTTCAAGGCTAGACCGGCTAATGAATCGATGGGACGTGGCTCATTTGGACAACTTCTAAGCAACCAAACCATCAACGGGATCTTCAATGGCATAAAAATCCATCCCCACCAGTGCATTATTGACAATTGGCCACCAGAATCCATTGTTTCAATCCCTACTAAGCTCGATGCCTCAATAATAAGCTCCAAGCTGACACAGAATCCGAGGGTGGATCAAAATCCGAATGATGCCCGAGATAGTGAGAAAGGACCAGAACCATCCCAATGCCAGACCTCAGATCTGAAGAAGACGGATGAATGCAATGAAGCCAATCCATGAATGGAATCTATCACAAGTTGGGAAGTTTTTAGGTTTCAAGTCAAGTCGAGTCTTTCAATTTCGAGTCAGTTTGTACCTCGAGTCTTTCATGCTTTTGTGTCTGTATGCTTTCAAATTCAAGCTTGTAGTCAAAGAAGAAAAACCAAAAAGAGAGTCAGTTCCGTAGTCCCGAACTACGTTATGACATGATTCCTTTGCAAGAAGGATACGTAGGCAGCCTCATTCTGAGGCCCGGTCATGTTTATTCGAGTCGATTCCGAAATTCGGTCATGATCTTTCAAGTTAATCCTTCGTCGATCCGTCCTGTCTTTCAAAATCAATCTCAAGCTTCTCGTGTCGAAATTGTGATAATAAACTCGCGTTTTGTGATAATCCTTTAACTTGGAATCGTTTTTCACCACCAATTGAGGAATCAAAACACGAGAAACTTCGCCCTTGCAAGAAGAAGAATTTCATGAGACCACTCCCTGGCACTGTCAAGAAGCGATGCCTTGGCCCGAGGAAAAGCTCGCTAGATCAAAACCTCAAAATGTGATCTAGGCAAAAGTTTGAGCACACAAATCTCTTAACTTGCATCTAGGATCCTGTTATCAAGTTGTGCAATTCAAAATGAAGAAAGGCATTCTTTTCTTTTATCAAACGCTTGAAGATATATATCCATTAATAACCCCTTTTGAGCCTAAATCAATTTCTTTGAAAGAACCCAGCTAGGCAGCTATCCCCCACACCGGGTGAAATGAGGAGGACAAATGTGCCAAACACATGGTTATCATCAGCGCATCAGAATTCAAAGTGTGAAAGTGCCAAATACATGGGCGCAATGAGATGCAAAACTTTGAAGAAAAAAATAGAGAAAGCTCAAAATCAATGAAAGTGCCAAACACATGGGCACAACAAAGTGCAAAGCAAATCAAGTGAAAGAAGGCACCCATTAAAAGCAAAAGGGCATAAAAATATTCAAGATATCTGCTAGCTCTCAAAACCCAAAGAAAATGAAAATTTTTGAGCTTATTATCCTTCCTTTGTTAAACCAAACCTTGGCCACGTTACAACCCAGATAAAGCCCTTTCAGATTGAAAAACACAACTTGATAACAAAATTCCTAGATAATAGGAGAAAACAAGAAGGAGCACCAAGGCAAGACATTTCATGAATCCTACAAAATCCAAGCTGGGGCATTTTCGAAATCCATAGGTTGTCATCAACAATCTGGGGCACGGTTTATGGTAAAGACCCTCGTGTTTTGACGAAACAAGATCAAAGAAAATCCTGAAGGAGCATCACTTGATGGAGCTAAAGCAATTTCAAACCCCAATTGGGAAAATCACCAAAACTTGATTTTATCATGACAATTTCAAACGTCAATTGTGGGGCATGCTTGCCACTTTTCGAACCCCCAAACAATCAAGTTTCTCGTCGAGTCGTATCAAACTCTTTGTCCAGTCAAGATCATCATGGAGAGTCAGTCCTCTCAAAAATGGTCTTTCTCGTCTTTTGAGTCATCTGGGCCTTGTCCAAATTCACATAAGGTCATGTGTCTAGTCAAGTCATATTGATCTTGAAGTCCCAACTTGTGAGAGAAATTCCAATACATGGAAGAACCCGCGCTTGCACTCATGATAAAACTGGTTACCGGAACTATCAGTGGAATCAAAAAAAGAATCAAAGCTAAGGCCCGTCACTCACTGGGGCACATCAGCCCAATGCCATCAATCATAGTAAGAATACAGCCTACATCAAGACTGGGGCATGAATGCTCAAAACTCAAGCCCTGATCAAAGTCAAACTCAAACCAACTCCAGCTCAAGCACTAGATCCAGCTCAGACCCAATTTCCATCCAAAAACAAACTCCATCCCAAATCCCAAGGTCCTGAAAATACCACCCCGTTGGCCAAAAAGAGTAAAGCAGAAAGGGTACTCAGACATGTCCCTTGTTTTTCAAAGAATAAAAATAAAGAAATCACTATGTTGTCAAATGTCGAAACAAGGGTCTCACTTTCTAGCCTCGACCTCTTATGGTCGCCTTCATCTATCATATTTGTCAACACGACTGCTTGACGTACTGCCATAGATTTGGCATTGTCCTCTGTGACATCTTTCAATCGACTGCTGCCATAGATTTGGCATTGTCCTCTTGGACATCATTCAATCATCTTATGCCATAGATTTGGCATCAACCTCTTCTGCCATAGATTTGGCATTGTCCTGAGGGACATCTTTCAATCATCTTCTGCCATAGATTTGGCACCGTCCTGAGGGACATCTTTCAACCATCTTCTGCCATAGATTTGGCATTGTCCTGAAGGACATCATCCAATCATCTCCCGCCATAGATTTGGCATCACTCTCTTGACTTCTGCCACAGATTTGGCATTGTCCTGAGGGACATCTTTCAATCATCTGCAGCCATAGATTTGGCACCGTCCTGAGGGACACATTTCAATCATCTTCTACCATAGATTTGGCATGGTCCTCTGTGACATCTTTCAATCGACTGCTGCCATAGATTTGGCATTGTCCTCTTGGACATCATTCAATCATCTTATGCCATAGATTTGGCATCAACCTCTTCTGCCATAGATTTGGCATTGTCCTGAGGGACATCTTTCAATCATCTTCTGCCATAGATTTGGCACCGTCCTGAGGGACATCTTTCAACCATCTTCTGCCATAGATTTGGCATTGTCCTGAAGGACATCATCCAATCATCTCCCGGCATAGATTTGGCATCACTCTCTCGACTTATGCCATAGATTTGGCATTGTCCTGAGGGACATCATCCAATCATTTCCCGCCATAGATTTGGCATCAGTCTCTCGACTTCTGCCGTAGATTTGGCATCGTCCTGAGGGACACCTTTCAATCATTTTCTGCCATAGATTGGCACCGTCCTGAGGGATACCTTTTCAATCACCTTCTGCCATAGATTTGGCACCGTCCTGAGGGGCACCGTCCCGAGGGACACCTTTTCAATCAAATTCCGCCATAGATTTGGGCTTCGTCCTGAGGGACGTCTTTCAATCACCTTTCGCCATAGATTTGGTTTTATCCATTCCAGACAAACTAACTTGTCTCATTGGATGGCACCCCTCGCGGTGTATTTGCCTTTTTATCCCTTCGAGGCAAATTAACTTGTCTCATGGGATTGTACCCCTCGCGATGTATTCGCCTTTTTATCCTTTGAGACAAACTAACTTGTCCCGTTGGATAGCACCCCTCGCGGTGTATTTTATGTTGCGCCGGTTTAATTATTCCACCCATTGAGACTGAGCAATCGGTGCGCGCTCCTCAATCAATCTATCTTGTCAATCATTTGCTTGCATGTCTGTATGGTTGCATTTGCCCCAAAGAACTACGCTGGTCTGATCCCTACAAACGGGGTACGTAGGCAGCTCGAACGAGCGCGACCTCATGTTTCGAATGCATGTACATCTTTGCTTCCATTTGATTTTGGATTAAGGATTTAGTAGGGCTCGAATTGGGTTGTCTCAATCTTTGGACGTTACTCGTATCCAGACATGATACCGAGCGCCATCCAAAGAGGGGCAACTGTAGACAACCCAATTTGGACCTATTAATTATCCTTAATTTGTGCCCTCGAGGCTCCCCGATGATGAAAATGAATCAAAACAGGCCTTGGACGAACTTGGACAATACTTCTTGGACTTTTTCAAAACCAAAACTCTTCTTTTTCCGACACCCTGAGGGCAAAATGGGCACACTTTTTGGCATATAAAATAACTTTGAATGAAACCAATTGGGTTAGAAAGAGGACTCAACGAGCTTTCCAACGCTTCGAAAAACACCCAAAACCGAGTTCGGGAGTGTCCGTGGCGCCCTTCTGAAGTTGGGTTGCCACTCTAGAGCGCTCGGGAACACTCCCAAGCGCTCGGGACAGCCACTCTAGAGCGCTCGGGACCACTCTAGAGCGCTTGGAAGTGCTGACAGACCAGTGCATTTTGAGCTTGGCTTTGACCATGGCATTTCAGGCTTTTTCAGTTCATTCAACCTTCAAACTTGGTCTTACCTGAGTATGCAGGCCTGCAGGGCATCTCATGATGAAGATTTCACCTCCCAAGATGATTTTATTGAAATGTTAATTTCATTTTCATGTCAAAACCATATCTGGTGTTTGCCTATATATACCCCATTCTTCTACCAGCTCAAGGACCCACGAAATTTCAGCCTCTCAAACTCTTTCTAAAACTCCATCATTTTCTCAATTATTTCTCTAAGAAAAATCCAAGGAAATTTCAAGCACATTGTTGGTCTTTGAAACATCAAAAGCTCTATTTCACACTGTTTTTCCATCTATCTTCAAGCCTTCAATTCAGTCCAAGAAGTCAAGTTCAAGCCAAGAAAAGGTATAAACTTGGTTTTTCCAAGTTGTTCAATGCTTTTCCACTTTTGAGGGGGATCAAAGAGCTCATGCTAGTTCCTCATACTAGTTGTGAGTTCATTTTGTTGAATCTTAGTTGATTTGGCTAGCATGCAAGTCAAAAGGGATGCTAAGACATGTTGTAATTTTTAGGATAGATTTTCTGAGCTTCAGTTTTTGCCATCTTTGGCCTCTTTAAACCACGAACTATTTTTGGGTTCCTTCATGTAAGTTGTAGATCGTTTTGTTGGGAAGATTTGGCCGCTGGAATCAACTTAATCGGATTTAAAATGAATTAGTTATGATTTTTTTTCTGCAAGCTGTCCAGTGTAGGACGAATCTGGAAATACCCATTTTGTTTTGAGATTTATGCTTTTGTTTTGTAAAGTGAGTCTCTATATTTTCTTTTCCAGAGTTACATCTATGGATTAGTTAACTTTGGAGACTAATATTGCTTTGATTAGATTAAAAATGAGTGAGTTATACTCCTTTTATTAAAACGTAGCAATTTTTCCTATTTTGAGTGGTTTGTGATCATTTTTGTGAAATTTCATGTTATAAACTGATTTTCTCCGAATTTTTAAAACTTAATTGAACATTTTACTTTTGAGATCAGAACATAAATTTTGATTCTTAGTCTTAAATAAATTATGTTATTGGATTTGGTTAATCTGTTATGCTGTCGATTTTAAAACTAGTCTAAACTTTGTTATATGCATACAAACTTCTTGTGACTTTGCATGCATAAGATTTTTCATAGTGTAAATAATACACATTTAACTGTGTAGTGGCAAGGAAGCATGGCTTAAGAGATTGAACCCCCACCTCAGTCTATCATAGCCCTCTGCTGAGCTTTTGATATGTTTGAAATCATTTCCGTTTATTGTTATTATCATCGTTTACTGTTTGGACTAACAAAGCTTGCAGGTTGGGTATCAGAACTCCCAAGCGCTCGCGACCATTCCCGAGCGCTCGTGAGTGAGATCAATGACAGATCCACAGTTTCTGCTAACATGCATCTCATTCATTTACAGTTTCATCCATCCACTGTACAGTTGCACATGCATGCCCTTTTTACCTGTTATAACTGCGGTTACCTGCTATTTGCTTAATGAAACAAAATCTTTTTCAAAAATCCCACAAACGTTTAGTAGAAACCGACTTTGCGTCGGGCGAGGGGGGTGCCGTAAAACCCTTCCCCCCTCGTAACATGGCTTCCGAACCCAAAGCAATCTTTGGCTTTCAAATTCAAATCAAGCATTTTCAGACAAAATGGTTTCTCGGGTGGCGAACCACAAATCCGGGTGGCGACTCTTCAAATTTTTCAAATCGATTCTAAAAGGCGAGGCGTTTCTTTTCGAGCCGCCCCGATTCCACCCGGGGCTGTGGTAGCCCACAACGCACAGCACTTGCACTGAGTCTGAGTCTGAGTCCAACACTGACTCGTCGTCTAGCACAGAGTCGGAGTTTGTGCCCATCGGCCCTCCACTTCGTAGCTTTTACTTTGAATTCGAGTCAACCGCTGTATTCCCCCCATCTCATGAACTGGTTAATGAAATGAACGACGTTTTCGCCTACTTGCCGATTTTTGAAATAAACTGTTTGGATCCCGACGATGAAGTAATAGATCTCGATGGGGACATTCCCAAGGAGATCCGTTCCCTCATCGATCGCGAAAATGAAAGGCATGCTCAGCCTTTAAAAGAAGAAATAATCTCAATAAACTTGGGTGATAAGGGCAACCCTCGATTGGTTCAGGTAGGTTCCGGGCTGTCTCCCACTAAGCTTCAAGAGCTCACTGATTTACTGAAGGAATTCAAAGAGGTTTTCGCTTGGTCCCACGCAGACATGCCCGGAATCGACTCGGAGATAGTCGAGCACAAAAACCCTCTCTACCCTGACGCCAAACCCGTGAAGCAAAAACTAAGAAAAATGCGGCCCGATTGGGTATTAAAGATAAAAGAACAGCTTACAAAACAAATCAACGCCGGTTTTCTAATTGTAACGGAGTACCCCACTTGGGTAGCTAACATTGTTCCTATCCCCAAAAAGGACGGAAAAATCAGAGTGTGCATCGATTTCAGAGATCTGAACAAAGCAAGCCCTAAGGATGATTTTCCATTGCCACATATAGACGTACTCGTGGATAACACTGCAGGGCACGCTCTACTTTCTTTCATGGATGGCTTCTCGGGGTACAATCAGATTCTCTTAGCTCCGGAAGACAGGGAAAAGACCACATTCATCACCGAATGGGGGACGTATTGTTATCGGGTTATGCCATTTGGGTTGAAGAACGCCGGTCCAACGTACCGGAGGGGCGCCACCACACTGTTGCACGACATGATTCACAAGGAGGTCGAGGTTTACGTTGATGACATGATAGTGAAGGGAAAGGAAAGCAAAGACCATCTCCCGGCATTGAGAAAGTTCTTTGAGAGGATTCGAAAGTACAGAATGCGACTCAATCCGCAGAAGTGCACGTTCGGGGTCACCGCTGGAAAGATGCTTGGATTCATGTTCACGACCAGGGGGATTGAGGTGGATCCAATTAAGATTAAAGCCATTCTTGAGATGGAGCCTCCTCAGTCCGAGAAGGAAGTCCGGTGTTTCTTGGGAAAAATTCAATTTATCAGTCGGTTCATCGACAAGTTGACTTTGACCTGTGAGCCGCTGTTTCGCCTGCTCAAGAAGGACGTAAAGTTCGAATGGAATGACAAATGCCAAAATGTGGGCTACCACAGCCTCGGATGGATATCGGGGCGGCCCGAAAAAGAGGCGCCACGCCGTTTCTTGGATTTTGAACATTTTTGAAGAGTCGCCACCCGGATTTGTGGTTCGTCACCCGAGAAATCGTTTTGATTAAAAAAAATGATCGATTTGAATTTGAAAACCAGAGATTTGAAAAGGGTTCAGAAGCCACGTTACGAGGGGGGAAGGGTTTTACGGCACCCCCCTCTCCCGATTTGAAATCGGTCTCTACTAAACATTTGTGGGATTTTTCGAAAACATTTTGTTTCATTAAGCATATAGCCTGTATCGACAGATATATCAAGTAAAGGGGTGCAGGCGTGTGCATGTATACAGTGGATGACAAAATGACAAGGAAATATAAAATAACAGAAAGTTGGAACCCTGTCACTGATTTCACTCTCGAGCGCTCAGAAATGGAGTCGAGCGCTTGGGACCTCACTCCCGAGCGCTTGGAAGTGTTACATACTCAACCTGGAAACTCTGTTAGTACAACAAGATACAATACTAAAAATGTAAACAGGAATAATCTTAAGCATGTTACAGGCTCAACAGAGGACTTAGTGGAATGGGATCAGACCCCATTCTTCCAAGCCACGCGTCCTTGCCTCCTTAAAAATGAGTTTATAGTTCTAAGAGATAAAGGGACACATGCATGGACATGTAAAGGCAGTATGAGAATCAGACTGGGAGAAAAATGGACTAAGCCTACATGCAAACACTCTCGAGCGCTCTAAAGTGATCTCTAGCACTCGGGAGTAGTTTACACCCCAGGACTGATTTCAACTAACAAATATACTCAATGTAGCATGCTGGCACATCAGATCTTATGCTTTTGAAACATGAAAATTTATCTTTTTAGACCTCGAGTAAAACTCTTTTGCATGTCTTTAAAGGGAGATGATCTTCTTTATTTTTCTCTGAAAAAGGGAGATCATCTGTACCAACACACCTCAAAAGGGGTTAAAAGGCCTCAAACACATTCCACCACCCATGCATCTCCATTTAAATGCTTGGAAGAGGCAAACAGGACCGGAGTCACTCTCGAGCGCTTGGGAGTAGTCCCGAGCGCTTGGGAGTCCCTACAGTAACCACTATAGAAAACACCTTCATGCCCCTTTGCTCTTGTGTTTAAACCAAGATCAGGTGGCTCACAACCAGTATGAGGAACTGGTGTGAGTCCCTGATCTCCCTCAGAATGAGAAAAACAGTGGACTTTTCAAGTATAAAGAGGAACTTTATACCTTTTGTGCTTGAACAAGACTTCTTGGATTGACTTGAATGCTTGAATGAGGGTTGAAAAGTAGTGAGAAATAGAGTCTTAGAATGTATTTAAGAGTGAAAATGTTTTTGTGATTTTCTTGGATTTTTCTTTGAAAATTGTTTGAAGGTGGAAGTTGAAAAATGCTTGAGGGTGGTAAAGAACAAGGGTTTCTGAAAACAGGGGAGTGAGAGGGAGAAATTTCGTGGTCCCTTGTATGTAGAATGAAGGGGGTATATATAGGGGAGTAAAAAATGAGTTTGAAACTTGAAAAATAAAAGAAAATCAAATGGAAAATGGTTTTTGGGGGGAGAAATGACATGATGAGATTCCTGCTTGCTCAGGCATGCTTCTGTTTCGTGCAGGTTTGAATGGAAGGTTTGAAAAATTTGATAAAAGGTGGTCAAAGGCCGAGCTCAACATGCACTGGTCTGTCAGCACTCCCAAGCGCTCTAGAGCGGTCTTAAGCGCTTGGGAGTGGCACTCCCGAGCGCTCTAGAGTGGTCTCGAGCGCTTGGGAGTGTCTGCCCAACTTTAGAAGGGTGCCACGGGCACTCTCAAACTCGGTTTTGGGTGTTTTTCGAAGCGTTGGAAAGCTCATTAAGTCCTCTTTCTAACCCAATTGGTTTCATTTAAAGTTATTTTATACGCTGAAATGTGTGCCAATTTTACCCTCAGGGTGTCGGAAAAAAGAGGATTTTGGTTTTGAAAAAGTCCATGAAGCATCGTCCAAGTTTGTCCAAGGCCTATTTTGATTGCGTTTCATCATCGGGGAGCCTCGAGGGCACAAATTAAGGATATTTAATAGGTCCAAATTGGGGTGTCTACAGTTGCCCCTCTTTGGATGGTGCTCGGCGTCATGTCTGGATACGAGTGACGTCCAAAGATTGAGACAGCCCAATTCGAGCCCTACTAAATCCTTAATTCAAAATCAAATGCAAGTAAAGATGTACATGCATTCGAAACATGAGGTCGTGCTCTTTCGAGCTGCCTACGTACCTCGTTTGTAGGGACCGGACCAGCGTAGTTCTTTGGGGCAAATGCAAACATACAGACATGCAAGCAAATGATCGACAAGATGCCAAATCCATGGCAGAAGTTGATTGAAAGATGTCCCTCAGGATAGTGCCAAATCTATGGCGGAAGATGATTGAAAGGTGTCCCTCAAGACAGCGCCAAATCTATGGCAGAAAACAATTGAATGATGTCCCTCAGGACGGTGCCAAATCTATGGCAGAAAACGATTGAAAGGTGTCCCTCAGGACAGCGCCAAATCTATGGCAGAAAACGATTGAAAGGTGTCCCTCAGGACAGCGCCAAATCTATGGCAGAAAACGATTGAAAGGTGTCCCTCAGGACAGCGCCAAATCTATGGCGGCAGATGATTGAATGATGTCCCTCAGGACGGTGCCAAATCTATGGCGGAAGATGATTGAAAGATGTCCCTCAGGACGGTGCCAAATCTATGGCAGAAAACGATTGAATGATGTCCCTCAGGACAACGCCAAATCTATGGCGGCAGATGATTGAATGATGTCCCTCAGGACGGTGCCAAATCTATGGCGGAAGATGATTGAAAGATGTCCCTCAGGACAACGCCAAATCTATGGCAGAAGATGATGGAATGATGTCCCTCAGGACAACGCCAAATCTATGGCAGAAGATGATGGAAAAATGTCCCTCAGGACAATGCCAAATCTATGGCAAAAGATGATTGAAAGATGTCCCTCAAGACAATGCCAAATCTATGGCAGAAGTCGAGAGAATGATGTCCCTCAGGACAATGCCAAATCTATGGCAGAAGTCAAGAGAATGATGTCCCTCAGGACAACGCCAAATCTATGGCAGAAAATGATTGAAAGGTTGTCCCTCAGGACAATGCCAAATCTATGGCAGAAATCGAGCAGTCGTGTTGACAAATATGATAGATGAATGCAACCATAAGAGGTCGAGGCTGGAAAGTGTGACCCTTGTTTCGACATTTGACAACGATGATGATTTCTTTTTATTTTATGAAAAACAAAGGACATGTCCGAGTACCCTTTCAGCTTTACTGTTTTTGGCCAACGGGACAGTATTTTCAGGACCTTGGGATTTGGGATGGAGTTTGTCTTTTGATGGAAATTGGGTTTGAGCAGGAGTTGGTTTGACTTTGACTTTGATCAGGGCTTGAGTTTTGAGCATTCATGACCCAGTCTTGATGTAGGATGTATGCTTACTATGATTGATGGCATTGGGCTGATGTGCCCCAGTGAGTGACGGGCCTTAGCTTTGATTCTTTTCTTTGATTCCACTGATAGTTCCGGTAACCAGTTTTATCATGAGTGCAAGCGCGGGTTCTTCCATGTATTGGAATTTCTCTCACAAGTTGGGACTTCAAGATCAATATGACTTGACTAGACACATGACCTTGTGTGAATTTGGACAAGGCCCAGATGACTCAAAAGACGAGAAAGACCATTTATTAGAGGACTGACTCTCCATGATGATCTTGACTGGACGAGGAGTTTGATTTGACTCGATGAGAAACTTGATTATTTGAGGATTCAAAAAAATGGCAAAGATGCCCCACAGTTGACGTTTGAAATTGTCATGATAAAATCAAGTTTCGATGATTTTCCCAATTGGGGTTTTGAAATTGTTTTAGTCCCATCAAGTGATGCTCATTCAGGATTTTTCTTGATCTTGTGTTGCCAAAACACGAGGATTTTTACTACAAACCATGCCCCAGATTGCTGATGGCAACCCATGGATTTCGAAAGATGTCTCAGCTTGGATTTTGCAGGATTCACAAAATGTCTTGCCTTGCCACTCCTTCTTGTTTTCTCCCAGTGCCTAGGATTTTTGTTGTCAAGTTGCGTTTTTCAATCTGAAAGGGCTTTTTTTCGGGTTGTAACATGGCCGAGGTTTTGGCTTAACAAAGAAAGGATAATAGGCTCAAGAATTTTCATTTTCTTTGGGTTTCGAGAGCTAGCAGCTATCTTGAATATTTTTGCGCCCTTTTGCTTTTGATAGGCGCCTTCTTTTACTTGATTTGCTTTGCACTTTGTTGTGCCAATGTGTTTGGCACTTTCGTTGATTTTGAGTTCTCTCAGTTTTTTTTCTTTGAAGTTTTGCACCTCATTGCGCCCATGTATTCGGCACTTTCACACTTTGAATTCTGATGCGCCGAGGATAACCATGTGTTTGGCGCATTTGTCCTCCTCATTTCACCCTAGTGTGGGGGATAGCTGCCTAGCTGGGTTCTTTCAAAGAAATTGATTTAGGCTCAAATGGGGTATCAATGGATATATATCTTCAAGTGTTTGATAAAAGAAAAGAATGCCTTTCTTCATTTTGAATTGCACAACTTGATAACTGGATCCTAGATGCAAGTTAAGAGACTTGTGTGCCGTAACTTTTGCCTAGATCACATTTTGAGGTTTTGATCTAGCGAGCTTTTTCTCGGGCCAAGACATTTCTTCTTGACGGCGCCAGGGAGTGCTCCCATGAAATTCTTCTTCTTGCAAGGGCAAAGTATCTTGTGTTTTGATTCCTCAATTGATGGTGAAAAACAATTCCAAGTTAAGGGATTATCACAAAACGCAAGTTTATCATCACAATTTCGACACGAGAGGCTTGACGTTGATTTCAAAAGACGGGAATGACCCACAAGGAATTGACTCAAAAGATCATGACCGAATTTTGGGATTGACTCGAATGAACATGACCGGGCCCCTGGATGAGGCTGCCTACGTATCCTTCTTGGAAAGGAATCAGGTCATAACGTAGTTCGGGACTACGAAACTGACTCTCTTTTTGGTTTTTTTTTTCTTTGACTACAAACTTGAATTTGCAAACATACAGATGCATGAGCATGAAAAACTCAAAGTACAAACTGACTCGAAATTGAAAGACTCGACTCGACTCGACTTGAAACTTAAAAACCTTCCCAACTCGTGAGAAATTCCATTCATGCTTTACTACACTCAAAATCCTCCCCCATATCTGAGGTCCGGCACTGGGATGGTTCCGTCGTCGATTAGGTTTTGAATCTTGTGACGGAGACAGTGACAATCATCAGTAGCGTGACCGGGCATTTGATGGAAGGAGCAGAAGGCATTTGGGTTGTGGTAGGTTAGGAGCTTTTGAGGTAGGGGAGTTGGAAGGAGTGGTTTGATGGTTCCGCTTTTGACAAGCCTTTCGAATACCATGGATAATGGTACGGGAAACTGGGAAAAGACACGAGGCTGTTTAGGCTTGGAGGCTTGAGCAATGATCTGGCTAACAGGCTCGGTCCGGGCAGGGTCGGTATTTGTAGGGTTACATGGTGGGTTGGTGTAGCCATACACCGTGCTGCTACTGCCGGGGTCCACGTCTTTTGTCTCTGAGAAGGAATCAGTATTTTCGAGGATGCCCAACTGAACGGCTTCTTCGACGGCCAGGCCTGTTTCGAAGAATGTCTTAAAGTCGGAAGAGGCTTGAGCTAAGATCATGTGCTTGGCAAGTGTGGGTTGGAGATTTCGGACAATCATCCGAATTTGATCTTTCTCAGAGGGCTTCTCCTTCATCTGAACAGTCTTTGCTCTCCATCTTCTGACAAAATCCATAAAAGACTCCTTCGGTTCCATCTTTGTCGATTCCAACTCTCGGATGGTGACCTCAAGTTGGATGTTGTAGTCGAATTGGGCCACGAAAGCCTCACAGATGTCCTCCCAAGATTTCTTCTTTGTTATATCCAAAGCGGTGAACCAGTGCAAAGCATGTCCAACCAGTGTTTGACAAAACATTTGGGCCATGGCGTCCTTCTCCATGCCCCACATGGAAAGTGCCCCAATGTAGCTGGTGAGGTGTGCCTTCGGGTCACCGGTTCCGTCGAACTTAGCAAAGTCGATTGGTTCGAATTTCTCGGGTAGTCTGGCATTTGGGAAGAGGCAGAGTTCGTCAATGTCGAGACCAATTGAGGTGATTCTTTCGCTTCTGGCTAAGGACTGCTCAAGTTGGGCCAATTTAGCTTTGATGGCGGCCATTTATGGGCTTTGGGGGTTTGGTTCAGGGGGTGGTTCATGGTTGTTTTCAAGGGATGTTTTAGGGTTTTGTGGAGGTGGAAGTCGTCTGGCAACCCCGGTTATCATGAGCATCAACTGGGTAATCTGGTTGTCTGTTCGTTCACCCATCTGTCGGATAGAAGTTCGGATTTGATCCAACTCATTCAGATCCCCTGTTGGCTGTTCCCCGTTCGGATGCTCCCCATTCAAATTTTCCGCCGGTTGTTCCATATCTTCCCCAAATTCTGAGTCTATGAGGGTATGGTTTTGCTGTAGGATGGATGGCCCAATGCTGACAGTAAAGTAAGAAGCGAACTCAGAATGTGCCCCTGTTGTTATGATTTATTGAAAAGAAAGGTGTATAAAAGAATTGTTGCTGATGTGTTGTCATTGTCGACTCAAGGGATCACACTTTACGGATAGTTCTAGCAGTCACGGGTAGGTCAATGTCAGGCAGGTTAAATTCCTCACGTTGGGAATCAGAGCCAATCTCCTTATCTAAGACCATCCGAGACAGAGCAATAAGACTGCTGGAAGATGCACTGAATTAGAGGGAGCCGTTCAGGCACGGCGAACACCGGAGTTATCCCAAACTCCATGGATTTATGGTCTCCTAGACCTCAACTCAAGAAATGACAACCTATGAAGGATTGCCTTAGTCCTCAGAGATTCTTTTGAATGTGTATCCTTTGATTAGGAATAACAAGACTTGGGAGACGTCAAGACAAATTAAGTCTTCAACATTTTTCACCAGAAATTTCTGTTTTGGTTTCAAAAACCGTGTGGCGTAAATGATATGATACCATAACCGGGGTGGCGTAGGTGGCATGGTGCCATTAGTCTAAGCGGTGTAAGTGACTTCGCACTATAACCTGGGTGGCGTGGGTATCACGGCATTGTAGCCCAATTGTTTCGTTGATTTTCATTGAATCCTTGATTGAAAATTGTATTGAAGACTTAATGAATTTTGATATCCCCAAAACCTCATCGTTCCAAGGACTAATTAATTTCAACAACGTGCCTTTAAAAAGCACGACTCTTCATCGGTCCAGGCAATCCTAAACAAGCCGCGCGAGCGAGTCTAAGAGTTCTACCCGAAAGCAAATGGACAGCATAAGATGCAAGGTGAGATGTGCAAGCGAGATAAGAATATGATCTTTCGAAGGTTGCCTCATTCCTCAGAATTTCTTTTAGGGTGTATCCTTTGTTTTAAACAACAAGTTCTAAGAGATGTCAAAAAGAACTAAGTATTCAACTAGCCCTCATTCGAAGTTTCAATTTTGAACTTGGAATAGCTTAGTATAGACGATGTGAAACCACAACCAAAGTGGTGTCAGTGGCATGGTGCCATTAGCCAAAGTGGTGTAAGTAAAGTGACATCACGGCGTCGTTTCCTGTTATTCCTTATTCTCTATTGAATTTTCGATTAGGTATTAGTCCAGGACTTAGCAAGTTTTGATTTCCCAAAGTCTCGTTGTTCTAAGGACTCATGTAGTTTCGACTACGTACACCGGAGTGCACGACTCTTCATTGGGTCTTTGCAACCTTCTATAGACTGCGCAAGCGAGTCTTAAGAGCACAGGACTTGAAATTGAATAGCCAGCATGATGGCATGAAATGGATGAGATGCATGGTGAGATGCAGAAAACAGTAACATGTAGGCAGGATATAGCACATAGTCCTACTTTGCGGGTCCCTGTCCTAATTTGGATGGTTCTATTGCTTTCTACACATGTATAAAGGCCAGGTTTTGGTTTAGAAAGGGTTCCCCGGACTAGAGTCAAAGTATACCTCCCACTATTGAGCGTACACCCAGTAATGGTACAAACGGTAGGGATGACTCGTCACGGTCGAGGGTTGCTGAGCATTCCGGGATTCCCCATCACCGGCAAGCCGGGTAGGATTGCCGAAACGCAACAGCGGGGCTGAACAAGATATATACACAAGAAATAAACAATGAAACAAAATAACTTTGAAAATCCCACAAATGTTTTTCAAGCTTGGCTCACAAGTTTAATTGATATTCAAGAAAAGCGGGCCGTTTTATCGACAAACCAACTCTTTCTCAAGTATCAATTAAACATCCCCAGCGGAGTCGCCACTGTGGGCTACCACAGCCCCGGGTGGATATCGGGGCGGCCCGAAAAAATACCGTTTTTGAATCGAACATTTTTGAAGAGTCGCCACCCGGATTTGTGGTTCGTCACCCGAGAAACCGTTTTGATTAAAAAAAATGATCGATTTGAATTTGAAAACCAGAGATTTGAAAAGGGTTCAGAAGCCACGTTACGAGGGGGGAAGGGTTTTACGGCACCCCCCTCTCCCGATTTGAAATCGGTCTCTACTAAACATTTGTGGGATTTTTCGAAAACATTTTGTTTCATTAAGCATATAGCCTGTATCGACAGATATATCAAGTAAAGGGGTGCAGGCGTGTGCATGTAAACAGTGGATGACAAAATGACAAGGAAATATAAAATAACAGAAAGTTGAACCCTGTCACTGATTTCACTCTCGAGCGCTCAGAAGTGGAGTCGAGTGCTTGGGACCTCACTTCCGAGCGCTTGGAAGTGTTACATACTCAACCTGGAAACTTTGTTAGTACAACAAGATACAATACTAAAAATGTAAACAGGAATAATCTTAAGCATGTTGCAGGCTCAACAGAGGACTTAGTGGAATGGGATCAGACCCCATTCTTCCAAGCCATGCTTCCTTGCCTCCTTAAAAATGAGTTTATAGTTCTAAGAGATAAAGGGACACATGCATGGACATGTAAAGGCAGTATGAGAATCAGACTGGGAGAAAAATGGACTAAGCCTACATGCAAACACTCTCGAGCGCTCTAAAGTGATCTCGAGCACTCGGGAGTAGTTTACACCCCAGGACTGATTTCAACTAACAAATATACTCAATGTAGCATGCTAGCACATCAGATCTTATGCTTTTGAAACATGAAAATTTATCTTTTTAGACCTCGAGTAAAACTCTTTTGCATGTCTTTAAAGGGAGATGATCTTCTTTATTTTTCTCTGAAAAAGGAAGATCATCTGTGCCAACACACCTCAAAAGGGGTTAAAAGGCCTCAAACACATTCCACCACCCATGCATGTCCATTTAAATGCTTGGAAGAGGGAAACAGGACCGGAGTCACTCTCGAGCGCTTGGGAGTAGTCCCGAGCGCTAGGGAGTCCCTACAGTAACCAGTACAAAAAACACCTTCATGCCCCTTTGCTCTTGTGTTTAAACCAAGATCAGGTGGCTCACAACCAGTATGAGGAACTGGTGTGAGTCCCTGATCTCCCTCAGAATGAGAAAAACAGTGGATTTTTCAAGTATAAAGAGGAACTTTATACCTTTTGTGCTTGAACAAGACTTCTTGGATTGACTTGAATGCTTGAATGAGGGCTGAAAAGTAGTGAGAAATAGAGTCTTAGAATGTATCTAAGAGTGAAAATGTTTTTGTGATTTTCTTGGATTTTTCTTTGAAAATTGTTTGAAGCTGGAAGTTGAAAAATGCTTGAGGGTGGTAAAGAACAAGGGTTTCTGAAAACAGGGGAGTGAGAAGGAGAAATTTCGTGGTCCCTTGTATGTAGAATGAAGGGGGTATATATAGAGGAGTAGAAAATGAGTTTGAAACTTGAAAAATAGAAGAAAATCAAATGGAAAATGGTTTTTGGGGGGAGAAATGACATGATGAGATTCCTGCTTGCTCAGGCATGCTTCTGTTTCGTGCAGGTTTGAATGGTAGGTTTGAAAAATTTGATAAAAGGTGGTCAAAGGCCGAGCTCAACATGCACTGGTCTGTCAGCACTCCCAAGCGCTCTAGAGCGGTCTTAAGCGCTTGGGAGTGGCACTTCCGAGCGCTCTAGAGTGGTCTCGAGCGCTTGGGAGTGTCTGCCCAACTTCAGAAGGGTGCCACGGACACTCCCAAACTCGGTTTTGGGTGTTTTTCGAAGCGTTGGAAAGCTCATTAAGTCCTCTTTCTAACCCAATTGGTTTCATTCAAAGATATTTTATATGCTGAAATGTGTTCCAATTTTACCCTCAGGGTGTCGGAAAAAAGAGGATTTTGGTTTTGAAAAAGTCCACGAAGCATCGTCCAAGTTTGTCCAAGGCCTGTTTTGATTGCGTTTCATCATTGGGGAGCCCCGAGGGCACAAATTAAGGATATTTAATAGGTCCAAATTGCGGTGTCTACACAAAAGGCTTTCGAAACAGTGAGAACTTACCCACAGAATCCGCCCATCTTGATGCCACCCATTCCCGAAAACCTTTGATCCTATACTTGTCCGTCATGCCCTCGTCAATGGGATGCATGCTCGCACAAGAAGGAGATGATGGGGTTGAAAGAGCGATGTACTACTTGAGCAAGAAGATGGTGGGGAGCAAAGAGCGATACACTTCATTGGAGAAGACATGTTGGGCGCTCGTTTGGGCCACAAAGAAATTGAGACACTACATGTTGTCTTATTCGGTGATACTGATTTCTCGGATGGACCCGCTCAAATACCTATTCGAGAAGCCAGCACTTACCGGTAAGTTTGCACGTTGGTTGCTCTTATTGGCTGAATTCGAAATCAAGTACGTCACCCGCAAGTCAGTGAAAGGAAGAGCGGTAGCAGAGTTTTTGGCAGATCGCCCGATCGAGGGGCCAGAACACACGGAGTTCCAATTTCCTGATGAAGATGTAATGACTGCTGTCAATGAGACATGGATGTTGTACTTCGATGGAGCTGCTAACTAGAAGGGCTTCGGGATCGGCATACTGCTAGTCTCGCCTGAGGGGTCACATATTCCCCTGGCTTTCAAGTTGAACTTCGAGGTCATGAATAATGAGGCAGAGTACGTGGCATGTATTGTTGGAATGGAAGCTGCACTCGAAATCGGGGTCAAGGTGCTGGAAGTTGTGGGGGATTCCAACTTGGTTGTGTCACAAGCGAACGGGGAATGGAGGGACAAAGACGAGAAAATGAAGCCGTATCATCAGCAGCTCGACGAACTTATTCCGAATTTTCAAAAGGTGACTTTCACACACGTCCCGAGGATGAAGAATCGCTTCGCCGACGCGCTCGCTACCTTAGCATCCATGCTGGAACTTCCAATCGGGGTGAAGCTGAGGCCTATCATGATTGAGCAAAGAGGCAAGCACGTGTACGACTATGTCATGAACATCGACGAGCCTGATGATGGACTCCCTTGGTTTCACGACATTTGGAATCTTGTCGAAAAGGGAGAGTTCCCTGCAGATTCTACCAGGAAGGATCGGATCGCGTTACAGCGATTGGCGTCTCAATACATTATCTGTGGTGGAAAATTGTACCGGCGATCTCCGTGCGGGGTCCACAAGTTGTGTATTCATGGTGATGACATGAGAGCGGTAATGGAAGAAGTCCATGAGGGAGTTTGTGGACCCCACATGAATGGAATGATGCTAGCAAAGAAAGTTATGAGGTTGGGTTACTATTGGTCGACTATGGAGACAGATTGCATTGAGTATGTGCGCCGATGACATAAGTGCCAAACTCATGCAAATCTTATCCACGTACCTCCCTCGGAGTTACACCCAATGGCGACACCATGGCCATTCTCCGCCTGGGGCATCGACGTCATTGGAAGGATCACGCCTGCGGCTTCTAACGGGCACAGGTTCATTTTGGTAGCGGTCGATTATTTCACTAAGTGGGTTGAGGCAGCCTCGTACAAGACTCTGACGGCAGTTCAAGTGGCTCACTTTATCAGGCAAAACATCATCTATCGGTATGGAGTACCTCAAGCCTTCGTATCTGATAATGGTGTTCACTTCAAAGGGAAAGTTCTAGAACTTTTTGACGAATTCAAGATTCAAGTGCATCACTCGACCACTTATCGACCGCAAACGAATGGGGCAGTCGAAGCAGCTAATAAGACTATCAAGTCGATCCTCGAAAGGACTGTCGAATCAGCTAGGGATTGGCACGAGCAACTACCGTTAGCTTTGTGGGGATACCGGACATCTATCCGCACGCTGACAGGGGCAACACCCTATTCTTTGGTGTACGATATAGAAGCCGTTCTCCCCATCGAGCTAGAAGTTCCATCACTCAGAGTCATAGCAGAACAAGGGATAGACGAAGCCGAATGGATCAGCGGGAGGTTCGAGGAACTCATGTTGTTTGATGAAAGAAGATTGCGGGCGTTGTACCATATTCAGGGTTATCAGTGAAGAATCGCTCGAGCATTCAATAAGAAGGTGAAGTTGAGGGATCTACGAGAGGGGGATATGGTAGTCAAGGAAATCTGTGCGCCAGTTTTTGACTTGCGAGGGAAGTTGCGAGGGAAGTCGATCCTTTCCGGAGGAGCAGCATCGATCATCGATCTCGACGGCAACGAATTCTCGAATCTCGTCAATTTGGATCAACTCAAACGATATTACCCTTGAGAGAGCTCGCTGGGCCGAAAACCGCAAGGGTGGGCGGTCCCAGGCAAAAATTAGAGCAAGCGTGCTAGGTCGAAAACCCGAAAGGGCGGCCTAGGCAAAAGTTAAGGTAAAAAGTCGAAAAAGAGCTTGCTAGGCCGAAAACCCGAAAGGGCGATCCTAGGCAAAAGTTTAGAGCGCAAAAAGGAGAGTGTTAATACCCGAGCGAACCTCAGCCTGAACTACGCATGGGCCTGATTCCCCTTCCCTAAGGGATACGTAGGCAATCTCACTCTGAGATTCGGTCCTAAATCACGAAAATCCAAATCCAAATTGACGAGTCAAAATGCTTTATTTCGAGGTGCACGCGACCAATGAACCAAAAAGGGGGAAACCCTCAATCAGTCAATTTTATTTCGATGATTTCTTTATTATAAGCTGAGTATGAAAATAGAAAACGCACAATGAGACCTAACTTTTATTTCAAAAATGGCAAAGTAAGCAATCAACCCATCCTTGCTTCCACATCTCTCCTTAGCCATTTGCGGTACCTTCCGATCGAAGCAATTGAGAAGAGTGGGTCATTCGGCTCAGTCCTACGAGCCGCCCATGTTCGAACATAACTCCGAAGGCCCGGAATGTGAAGGGAGGGAGACGAAGCACTTCAGCTCCTTGCGGCGGCACCTCCTGGCTGAGCCCAAGCTGACGAAGGATGCGGAAGGGTGAGTAGAAGGTAAAGCCTGTCAAGCCAACCACAAGCACGTGCATCGAGCCCATGTTGCTCACAGTCATTGCAGGAAGCCTCAGCCAATGGCATCGCCAAACGATGTCGTCTTCCTCAGCAGATGCGAGGAAATCAGCCCAATCATATTCACTGTTGTACATCACCTGGAAAGGACGATTCCATCCGCTTGGTCGATACCACCAATCATTTGCCGGCGGTATCAGCAAACCCAACTTGTCGCAAAGCCACATCTATCCAAAGAGAGAGAAAACAAGTAAGAAGCCAGATAAAGCCTAAGCCAAGTGTCGAGGTAAAATAAATGTGAGAAATAGAAAAAGGAGAGCTGAGTGAGGTTCCTAACCTGCAGCAATAGCGGGCTACCACCAAAAACCCTCGTATGTCCAGAACGACGAACAACATCCAACCCCATCAAGGTTTCTGCAAGGACCAAAGGCGCAACGTCCTTGCGAGCCTCAATCTGAGCAGCGACTCCAACCAATAGAGAACTGGGCTGACCGACAGAGGGAACCAACAAGAAGGCCGCCAAGAGATAGATACAACAAGCCATCATCCGACGACCTTGATGCTCAAAGTCCGTCAGGTTTCCAGGTGGACTGAATCTCTCGTACAACTGCACGATATTGATGGCATTGCCCCAGGTCAAGAACTCAGCAACATTCCCGCTGACACCCAGCTTGGCTTTTAGGATGTTCTTCATGCTCTCCCTAAGCATTAGAACAATTGGCTCGGTAGAGTCGTGGCTCCCCAGGTAGGCTTGGAATTCCTCGACAGTGGGGCATAGCTCTTGAGAACCGAAGCAAAAGACATGCACTTCGGGATCCCAAAAGCATGCAGCCGCGTGCAGCAGGACAGGCCGGATTGTGACCTCGCGGAGATACTTCAAGGCATGAAGGCGATGCCCTCGGAAATTCAGCCAATCAATGCCATCAAGGCTGTCCAACCAAGGGCGAAGCAAGGCTTGGTTCAGCAAAGCCATGAGAAGTGGAACTTTTGAGAGATGGATGATGGAATGGAGTGTGAGCAACTTACCAAAGTGAGTCTGGTATTTATAGAAGCCTAGGAGGGACAACACCACTTCCCCACCAGCCTTGGAACTTATCATGTTCCATATTTTCAAAGTTCTTTTGAAATTCAAACTTTGGAAACCTGGAAAAGCTTTGGAAAAACGCTAGTCTTGCTTTGGGAAACCGCTGATCTTTGGAAAGCAGTCCATGCTCATTTACAAGGCACATTGGAAGTGTGCATACAAAGCAAAAAGACACAAAAGAGCTGGGAAATCATCTTGGAAGAGAACACAGATCTACAAACCACAGTAGTCTCGAGCGCTCGGGAGTGAATTCCGAAGCGCTCGACAATACTCTCGAGCGCTCGAGAGTTCTGCAGTTTTGACAGCAAGTTTCTTCCCTGGTTTTGGGCCCGAGATGACACCTCAAGCTTGATTCATCCTGTTTAACAAGTTCCAACCTAATCCTGAGGGAATACAGCGTGTCCAGTTATCCATTTGTCTGAGTCTTCATGAATATTCCTCGAAAAACCTCAAAATCCCAATGGTTTCCTTCCCGTCAACGTGTTGAAATTCGTGTCGAGAGTATTCGTTCGAATCTAATGGCATGCGCAAGTCTTAATACGTGCTAGTGACTGTGTGAAGTGATCAAACACACGCCGTAGCTTACGAAACCAATTTTCGCCTTCAAACGCCCCTACTCCATTATTCATGGTGGCATTGGAAGCGTAAGCTTGGATTAAATACTCTCGTATCCTACTCTCGTGTCTAATCCCGGTCAAGTTCAGGCATTTTTGTGTCATTCCAAGTCAAATTTTGTGAGTCGAATTGCTTTTTGTCAAGTTTTATTACATTTTGAGAGTATTGGTTGAAATTCGCGTGCTCTTTACTTTCTTTCAAAGCTAGACGGACATATTTCATAAAATACAATTCTTAAAGGAAGTGCGAACGAATGCAAAATGAAGAAAAGTGCAAATTTTCATAAATAAAGTGCGGCATTTACAATGAGTAAGGAAGGAAGTACAGAAGCCGGGGCAAACACATGCCCAATCCTATCTACCGGGGCACGCAGGCCTAAACAAAACCAAGGCACGCAGGCCTGAAAGCTACAACTGTGCTGGCACACGAGCCCATGCAAAAGGAAAGACTAGTAAAGCAAAAAAATAAAGCTCAGCCTAGACAAATCCTCTTCTGCTGGTGTCCCTCGGACTCAGAGCTCTCAACGTCGTCCCCGTCGTCATCGTCGTCGTCAGAAGGGCCCGAGGCAGTACTCAAGTCCGTAGACCCTAAAGCTCGTGACTCGAGCGACTCCTCTGTGTCCTCCTCAGACTCCTCGCGAGCAAGTCTCCGCTGTAACGCTGCTCTAGGAACGACCTCGAACTGCCCAGCCCCTGCTCTCTGTCTACTTCGGCCTCTTGTGCTAGCAGAAGCTGGCAGGCCTGCGGTATCCCGTGGCTATGTCCTGGCCGAGCGTCGTGGCTGCACCTCCATAATGCGAGCATTCATTCATTTCTATGTATATACATGTTTAAAATCCAAAAGACAAATATGCATGCATTTGCATTTTCATACCTGTGCAGCAACAGGTAAAGCAGGCTCAGGAACAGGTCTAGTCTGAAGGGTCCTCCCCTTAGCACAGTCCTTCAGCAACTGCCGCATCCCCTCCATCAGCATGATAGCCTGCTCTGCCCATTCTCGCGACACCTGCACGATGGTTCAAAAGTCAAAACAGTGTATGCATGTACAAGAAACATTTGAAGCATTGAAAGAGACAAAGTTGTGTTATACCTGTGCGGGAAGCTGCATCCGTGGCTGTGGAAGGCGTGGAATGTCTAGCATCGCCCGTGCTCCAGAAGGGTCCCTCACCCCTATCGACCAGTCCAGCGTCGGTAACCCGGCTGGTGCAGAAGTCGCAGCTGCCTCTGGAACCCGTGAGCTGCCCTCACCTCGGCCCAAGGAGCTAGCACCTCTCCCGCCAGCAGGAGGCCTAGCACCTCGCCCCCTACCGCGTGAAGAGCGACCGCCGCGGCCTCGCCCTCCAGTCTCCTCTCCTGTCTCGTCTCCAGCCTCGCCCCAGCCTCACCCCTGGCCCTCCTGGCCTCAGCCTCAGCGACCCGCCTCTCCAGCTCCCTCTCCACACCCAAGCTGGTGGCTAGGTGTCTGTCTCTGTAAGCTGCATAGTCCAGCGTGCGCCGCAGGTATCTCTCCAGGTCAGCATCCGGCACCGTGAACTGCTCCAGCTCAGCCCGAGTGTATGTCTCAGTCCGCTACACTTGTGGAGGGAGTGGCCCCGGCACAACAAACTCTGGAAGGCCGAGTGACTGTCGCGTCACCCGATCCCCCAAGTACCACTGCCAGCCCAGGGGACACTCCAGCAGGACCCGACTCTTCGTCACCTCCCGGCTCCTCGGAAGGAAGTCAGCCTCCACTCCCGCCCATTGGTCCCAGTGAACCTGCATTCAGTTGTTTTACATTGATGACCAAATTTCATAAAAGAAAGCACAAGCAAGAAAAGAAAGGAAGGATTGTGTTTGGTACCGTAATCCCAGTAATGCTATCCAGCCAGTGCTGGAAAGTCATCACCTGTCCACGCTGCTCCTTGGCCCTCCGGTACTCTTTACTCCATGCAAGCGCACGTGGAAGCAGATGAGGATTTGTGCAAGTGTTCTCGGGCGGGAACATGCCCAAGACCTCGTAAGTCCAAAGCTGCATGTTTTGGAAGTCGATTCAATTCAAGTTAATATATGTTTAAGTCAATCAAAGCATCAATCAAGTCAATCAAAGTATCAATCAAGTCAATCAAAGCATCATTCAAGTAATTCAAAAGCAGTAATGTCGAAGCATACCTCGATCACCCTCTAGTAGCCGCCTATGGTGTCTCCCACTCCGCGTGAGGCAGCTCCCAGGAAGCAGTAGAGGGTGCACAGAGCAGCACCTCCCCAGTCGTATTGGCCCGCCTACCTCAGATCAACCAAGCCTGCCAAGTAACTCAGGTGAACCCGAGATCGCCTGAGCGGGAACAGAGAAGCCCCGAACAGGTACAGCAGATAGGCCCTGGCCATCTGGGCCACCTCAGCGTCGTCCGCCGGCTCATGGTCCCAGTACTGTCTGAACTGGCCATACTCAGCTACCCCTCCGCTGTGGCGTGGAACCCGTCCAAGGAACCATCTCAAAGCAGCATCATCCAGGTCTATGCTAGGGTCGAATGGAATCGGCTCGCCTCCAACCCGAAGTCCCGTAATCGCTGCAAAGTCAAGAGGCGTCACCGTCATCTCCCCAAAGCAGAAATGGAATGTATTGGTGGTGTCCCACCACCGCTCTACCAGCGCTGTCATCACTGCACGGTCTACCCTCACCGCTGTCAGCAACTGGATGAACGGCCCAAAACCTGTCTCCTCCACCAACTCCCGCACTCTCCAGGGCAACTCTTTGAAATACTCCAATGAATGGCCTGAGCCTCCGTGGCCATAGATGTCCTGGGTACGCTATTTCAACAGAGCAAGGAAATAACGTCAATAAGCAATACAATGATTCACAAAAGCAAGTCTAATGCAAGAAGAAAAGTGTTAAAATCATACCATCGTCCAGCTAGAAGAAATCTGTGAGGCTCGATCTCGGAGGAGCAGGTCCTCTGGATAATCTGTCCGGGCAGGGACGTAACCAGTCATCCCCGTCGGCTCAAAGAAGTGCAACCGCGGTGCGTAAGCATCCGACGTAAACCAAGGTCGTGCACGGGCCAAGTAGGCCTTCGTCTCGTCAGCCGCGGTGACCCGCTCCTCAACAACTATCTCCTCCTCCAGCTCCTCCTCCATCCCCAGGTCAGCTGTCTCCGACGGCCCCCTACCCGCCGCCGTCACCCCTGCACCGCTCAGCAGCGCTCCTAGCAAAAGCACTGAGGCCTGATCCTCTGTTGTCCTCACTTCCCTCAGCACCTCCCTCACCCCAGCATTGAGACCAAGGGCATCCAGAATGTCCCGCGGCCTCGCTGAGTCTAGAAAGTCTCCCTCCACGAATGGGACCGGCTGTGAAGCCCCAATCCCACTGTCACCAAACCTCGGCTCAACTACCGCCGCTCTCAATACCGGCGTTGCAACGACGCGCCCGGCCACCACCACCTCGTCGCTGGCCCACTCCGCGGCCACAAGTAAATCCTCCACTGTAGGGGTATTAGGAATACCCGTGCCACCATCACCGCTACCCGAGACCCCCGTCTCGCTCTCCGGCGCACCTCTACTGCTCATGGCCAGCTCACCGCCCTCTCCTCGTACAACTCCGCTATCTCTGATATCTCTTATCGCCACCAAATCTCCGCCGCTACTCTCCACTGCCCCCGTACCCCTGCTGGCCTCAATCCCTGCGATCATATCCTCACATACCACCCTCTCCTGAATTAGCATAGCAGCGCTGCTGCTGGTCTCCTCCGCCGCCGTAGCCATTGCCTCCTCGCGGCCGGGCAGCCCCTCATCATCTCCGCCCATGTCATCCCTCTCTGCTGGGACTTCACCAACCTCCTCCATCCTCGCCGCCGCGTTCTCGCCCCTGGCTCTGCTGGCCTCCTCCGTCGCCGCCGCAACCTCCACCGTCGCCGCCTCGCGGCTGGGCGTCGTTTCCTCACCGTCTCTGGCCATAATTTCCCCTTCACCTCCCCAAGACTTCTTTTTCCCTTTTGTCCGAACCTCTTGGCACACGATTGCCCAGTGGAAGATCGTAGAGGTCTCGAGATCCCGAGCTCGGTCCGTTGTGAGAGAGATGAGAGAGTCTGAGATGGAGAGAGGAGAGGGAGAGATCGAACGTGTGAGAGAGAGAGTTCGCCTGAGAGTGTGAGTGGGTACGATCGAGCTTGAGAGTTCAAGGTGCATATGGATTTCTTGGTTCTCGAGCGCTCAAGAGTTAGGTTTAAACCGCCAAACCAGTCGAAGAAGATGAAAAGGACAGTGGTCCCCAGCAGCGGTCTCGAGTGCTCGAGACCACTCCCGAGCGCTTGGGAGTGGTTCTGAGCGCTGAGATCTATCCTCAGCCTCCGTGTCGATTCTTCGTCGCCTCGTGTGTTTCCCACTCCAGAGAATTGCTTAACTTCTTCTTCCTTTTACAAAATCAATCTCAGTCCTGGCTTCAACCGCGTTGAACGAGACTGCAGGAAGCGAAACTCCATCGATGACGTGATCTCGGACTCACGTCCCGCGATTTGGAATTTTACTCGATAGTCGATCGAAGCTAATTTCAACTCTTTGCAGGTATTTTTACGCTACAGGTGCTGGTTTACCCACATTCCCGTTTGCCAAACTGAGCAACAGGTGGGCTTCCATGCATTCGTCTTATCAAACTCGTGTCGATCACTTCTCGTGCATGCATCACACGTGTTTGCACTTTTCATTCACCAAACAGAGCAACAGGTGAACCCCATGTGCATTTATTTTATCTAAGTTCTGTCGATCATTTATCGTGCATGCATCACGCGTGCTTGCATTTCCTGTTCACCAAACAGAGCAACAGGTGGACCCATTGCATACTTATCTTATCAAGGTATTGTCCATCTTTCTCGTGCATGCATCACACGTGCTTGCATTTGCCCCAAAGAACTACGCTGGCCTGATCCCTATAAGGAAGGGTACGTAGGCAGTCTGAAAAGACGCGACCACGTGCATCAAACTCTTTTACTTGCATTTGTGTTTGAAATTAAGGATTTGATGTGGCTCGAATTGGGTTGTCTCAATCTTTGAATGTCACTCGCATCCAGACATGATGTCGAGCGCCATCCAAAGAGGGGCAACTGTAGACACCCCAATTTGAACACTTCGAATTTCCTTAATTTGTGGCCCGGAGGTTCCCCGATGATGAATTTGGATCGAAACAAGCCTTAGACCAGTCAGACTTTGCTTCTTGAAGACTTTGAAAGGGAAAATAAAATGTCAAAATCAGTCTTAAGCGCTCAGGAGCAGTCCCAAGCGCTCCAAACTATTTGCAAAACTTGGGACTTAACAAACTCTCGAGCGCTCGAGAGTTAACTCCCAAGCGCTCGAGAATTCTCCCGAGCGCTCGAGACTTCAGCGCTACCCAATGGATGATGGAGCTTCCCCACTTCCAATGCAGGCCATCATTGCAGCCGTTTTCAGCCGATGCAAACCTCAGACAGCACTCCACCTCAGTCAGAGGGGAGTCAGGTCTGAAAATTTTCAAAGATGCCATATTTCATTTGCCAAAATGAGACCATATACTATTTTGCCTATATAAAGGCCATTCCAGCACAGAACAGAAACGAATTCTCTCTCTCTAAAAAACCCCCTTTGACTGTTCAAAAACCAGTGCATTCTCCATCTCCTTAAAATTTTTTTTTTAAAGGTAAAGCCACCAAAAAAAAATCAAGGCATCAAAGACATGCAAGAAGTCTAGAGTATCCTAAAGCTCTGATTTTCCTGATTTCTCTTCCTCTTTCATCTCTCAAAGTCTCTCAAGAAGCAAACTCCTCAATCAAAGGTAGAGGTTTTCTACCTTAGTGTCAAAAACCAATAAGAACAGGGCTGTATCTCCTTTCTGAGGGAGGTCCCTCAGCCCTCTCAGTCTTTAATACTGAGTATGGGTTGAGAGACCTTGGTGTAACAACAAGAGCAAAGGGGTGCAAATACATTTCTCTGTACCAACTCACTGGAAGCACTCCCGAGCGCTCGGAACTACTCTAGAGCGCTCGAGAGTGGCTCCAGACCAATTTTCTTTCTTTCAAGCGTTTACATGGACATGCATGAAGAGTAGGGTGTATTTTTAAACATTTCAACTTATTTGAAGTGCATTGGTGTAGATGATCTTCTTTTGAAAAGAACGAATAAGGGAAAACCATTTTACTTAAGAACATGCAAAAGGGTTTAAGCCTTGGATTTGAAAAGAGAAATCTTTTTCATACCTCAAAAACACAAGATCCAGTACACCAGTGTACTACAAAGAGTGCATCAGTGGAATGAAAGCAGTCTTGGAGTGTGGAAGACTCCCAAGCGCTCGAGAACACTCCTAAGCGCTTGAGAGTGTCTGCATGTAGCTCTAATCTGTTTTTCGTTCCAGTTTGATCCATATGCTGTCTTTGCATGTCCATGAATGTATCCCTTTTTGCTCTTATGAATATAAAGCTGCTTTCCAGAAAGGTAGTGGTGCATGGTTTAGAAGAATGGAGTCTCATCCCATTCTGCTAAATCCTCTGTTGAGCCCGAGACATGACTAATGTTATTTTAGTTTATATTTCTAGTATTACGTTCTGTTGTATTCTGTTGCGCTAACGTGATTTGTAGGATTGGGCATACAATACTCCCAAGCGCTCGGGAATGCTTCCGAGCGCTCGAGAGTGGATCAGTGACAGGGATTTCCAACTTCTAGCATTTTTGCATTTCATCACCATTCTTCATTTACTCACTGTACACTTGCACATGCATGCACCTCTTGTACTTGATGTATATCTGTGAATACTTGCTAACTGACTAAATGAAATAAAATCTTTTGACAAATCCCACAAATGTTTAGTAGAGACCGATTTCAAATCGGGCGAGGAGGGTGCCGTAAAACCCTTCCCCCCTCGTAACATGGCTTCCGAACCCTCAAAACAAATCTCTGGTTTTCAATTCAAATCAATCATTTTCAATCAAAACGGTTTCTCGGGTGACGAACCACAAATCCGGGTGGCGACTCTTCAAAAATTTTCAAAATCCAATAAACGGCGTGGCTCCTCTTTTTCGGGCCGCCCCGATTCCACCTGGGGCTGTGGTAGCCCACAACTAGGAAATTGGGTTTTGACTAGATTAAACAAGCGACATGGCAATGGAACTATTAACGCCCGTAACTTAGGCCATCGAACCATTCTCAACGAAAACACGGTTGATTCGCACAGCTTAGGCTATCAATCGGAGGATTTAGCTATGAAACCATTTAAGGGCTAGAAATTTAATATGGAATACAGGTGAGCTCTTCATTCTTTTGGCAAACACAAACCGAGACATCGCTCCAAAACCATATGAGCAAGCATATGATCACCGGAGATTAACATTGGCAAGTTTTGTTACGTAAAAGGCAAGCCTTCCTAATTTTTCATACTAAAATTCAAGCCATGAGTTGAGAAAAGCATGATAAACCTAAATCACGAAGCGATAACCATCCCACGGCCAAGCCTAATCGACTACTCGCTCATAATGAAAAGACTAGAAAGCAAGGTAGAATCGGAAGACATGTTCCGATGGAAATTGAAATAAACTTGATTTATATAGAGATCCAAAGCACACGAACAACTATAATACTCGAGAAATTAATGTAACACAAATACCTTAACGCGTTCTTGAGTAAATACACTTGAAAAGCTTTAAAGTCCAATAATGGAGAAGAAAACTAAAAATGTAATGAACTAGATACCAAGAGGGAGAGAGAGGGGGTCCTATTTATACACAAAGGACTTTCTCTCTCCTCAAAAGTCAGAAAAAATCTAATAAAGCTACCTATTAAAGGAAAATTTCCATAAAAGGAAAGTCTGAAAAGTTACACAAATATCTGCTAGAAACAAAAAGGTATCGATAACACCAAAGAAGTTATCTATAACTTCACTCTGTTGAATCCCTGTGGAACAAAGTTATCGATACCAGGTAGCATATGTTATCGCTCTCCTTACCTCTGGACAAATTCTGGACCAAGATAACGCACAGGCATCGATAACATTCTGGGCTGGAATGCTAGTGGACCAAAACTGGCAAACCTTATCGATAACAATCTCAGAAATTGCAGATGCCAAGCCTAAAACTTGCAGCCTTGCCTTGCCACCTCCCAAACTTCGTTCAAACTTCATCTTATGACTGCTAGGGCTCGGTGGCACCACTCTCTATGCCCTCGACTACTCAAACACCCTCGAGGATCATTATCGATACATTTTGCTCGTTCGCCATGCTTTGGCACGTTTTTCCTACAAAACTCAACGAGATACCTTACTAGTAAAATTGAACAAAATCGAGCATTTAAATATAGAAACGACATAAATCAGAAGGTTTGAGCACCAAGATTGTACAATCTTAGGTGTTTATCACCCAATCTTATTCATCCTCATCCATCATCATACATCCTCATTCAAGCTCAAGATCAAAGGTAAAAATCAAGTTTCCTTGGGGTAGGCCCTGTCCTAGCCCTGAGGGGACTTTTCTGAAGTCAGGTTTAACCCCTTTTGGTTAAATACTGACTTAAAAACCATTTTCGTAAACTAAAACAGCCACTGTACTGAGCATACCAGGCCGCGTGGTGCTCTGATGCATCGCACGCGCGTAGTACGTTTAGATGCGCGGCCTTTTATAGCTATTGTTTTCTTGCTTAAACTGTCTGGATCATGGCCATCCTTTATCAAGCCTATTTTTGTTGCTAAGATATCTGTTATCAGTGCTTTCAGAACAAGACCATATCTACAAGCTATGTTTTATTTGATAAATGAGACTTTCTTGATCATCTTAAGTGATCAATGCTTTGTTCTCTTCCCAACTCAAAAAGAATTTTTCAAAAAATTCCTCTTAGATTCCTCCTAGATTCCCCCTACTTCCAACATTTCTCTCTCTATCTCTCTCCACTTATTACCCCTACTATTTTTCAAAAAACTTTTCAA
The DNA here is from genome assembly GCA_025413875.1 of Rhododendron molle. NCBI lineage: Eukaryota > Viridiplantae > Streptophyta > Magnoliopsida > Ericales > Ericaceae > Rhododendron > Rhododendron molle. Next base: position 31,388,433 of record CM046388.1, on the reverse strand, counting down.
AAACCAAACCAAACACAGCACAAGTACACCAAAAGTTGTATACACTCATGGCTAGGAGAGATGGTACTGTTCTTGGACAAAACAGTATTTGTGTATCTTCTGTGATCTTTGAAGAATGACACACATGTTATGCAATGTACCGGGCGTCATTCTGAGTATAGATGATGGACTGATAACAGGACAGTTACCACGCACGGCGTACCAGAACGCCTTGTGCGACATTATGATAGGCCGTGTGGGAGATGGTCGTGATCCAGACAGCTTGTCGAGTAGCTTTTATTTCACAGCATCCCACTTTTATCATTCCTGTACAGTGAGCACCACGTGCACGCCAGCATGATATATCTACCCATGTCCCTTCCCCTCTTACTTGCTTTTTAAACGGTTTTATTTTCCAAAAGATATTCGAAATCCTCCACTTTTGAAAATGCTTAGTAGAGACCAGTTTTTACCGGGCGAATGGGATGCTTTTCAACAAAACCTTCCCCAGTCGTAACGATGTTCCCGAACCCAAAGTCTCGACGTTTTCGCTAAGACAAAAAGCCTTTTTCAAATGAGTTCTCAGTTTCTCAGATCGTCCATCTTAAAAATCCGGGTGGCGACTCTTCAAAAGGTGCGCCGAGCGCCCGGGGGAGCCCACAATGGCGACTTTGCTGGGGATTTTTATTCGAAACTTTGGAACTTACTTTTTTTTTTCAAAGAATCGAATAATGGCGAGAGCCAAGCTTGAAAGGCATTTTCAAAAGGGGATTTTCAATATCTTTTGGAAAATGAAGCTCATTTATCCTGTACACTCTGCATCGCACAAGCCTCGCTAGTGTGGTTTGGCAATGTTGCCCGGTTTACCGGTGACAAGCTCTCCCGGGATGCCTAACAACCCTCGACCGTGATGAGCCATCGTACTGTTCAACCACTGTCTTGCAATACACTTGACATGGGGAGTACATCTTGGCTCTAGTCCGGGGAACCCTTTTGAGACCAAAATCGGCCTTTGCACTTGTACATAACCGTAGAACCTTCCCAACTAGGTCAGGAACCCGGGGGTTAGGACTTATGCGATATATCCTGCTTATGTGCATTTCTTTTCTGTACATGCATATCATTCATACATCATTGCATTCTGCAGGCTAGAGGATAGGACTCCTTTAGAATTCTTTCCCCGGTCGGTCTAGGAGACCTTAAATCCATGGAGTGTGTGATACCTCTGGTGTTCGTCATGCCCGAACGACTCCCTTGATCTTGTTCTAACCTTAAGTGCGTACGTATTTGGATTCCAATAGTCATATTGCTCTGCCTCGGATGGTCAAGGTAAGGAGATTGGCTCTGGTTTTGAAGCGTTCGAAATTTAACCTACCTGATAGCACGTACCCGGACTATCGAAAATCTTCTGTACAAGTGCCTTAAGTGTAACGCCCCTAATTTTGGGTACGTTAAATAAACATTTTTATTCATAAATCAAGAAGAGTTTGGCTCATTATTACATCACAACTCCTACAGAGTTCAATATTTACACAAGGGAGGAAAATCTAAGGTTCCTAACTACAGCTCCGACTGCTCCTCCATCCTAGCCAGCTCCTCGGCTCCGAAAGCCTCCAGTGTATACAGCTCTCCCTGTTCATCTACGAGGTCTGACACATTATACCAACGTCGCCACCAGCATAATATGTCAGGGTTACCAAAGGCAACACCGTGAGCTACAAAGCTCAATAGAATAATCGAAACCCACTAACCCTTAACTTACATATAGCAAGTCATGCATATATCATGCGAGGTCATAAACAGCACACACAATACTTGATAAAGATATCAACAATGACACATCCACATTCGCTATCTATTGTTGGTGTCCATTTTTTCTGTGTTTCTCTTACGTGACTCATCGTAGACTGTGTCACCATTTCCACTTTTCCAAAAACAACCTTTCAAACATCATTTTCATCCTTCGTTACCAATGAGGCTACCAAGTCCGGCTCCATTGGCAACGCGCACAACGGGCTACCAAGTCCGGCCACGTTATCACATCAAATCTTGCATTGGCTCCTCTCCGCGGATAACCAATCCCAATTACCAATGAAGCTACCACGTCCGGCTCCATTCGCAATCTACACAATGGGCTACCAAGTCCGGCCTCATTACGGTTTTCGCAAGTCCACACAATGACTACCAAGTCCGATCATTATGTAGTTTCAAAAATATTTTTATCCATATCAACCACACCCTATGTGTCATGTTTCTATTTCTCGTGGTTCGTGTCTTGTTTGCATGCATAGACTCCGCAGTAGGACTTCACAAGCAAGTACAACTCATTCATAGTAATCTTGAAACTAAACTACCAAGATCATCCAACTCTATATGAGATAGCATGCTCACATTATCACATCCTCATACTCAACATTTAACACACACAAAGTAAAGCATAGTGCCACATGGATGGACACCTTTGGAGTGGAAAACCACTTATGCTTTATCAACAATCACAAGTAATGCATGCAACATGTAAACAAGCTCATCACCATCCTTAGGATCAAAATACATACACTTAAAGTTAGGCCACAACGTTATCTTTCAAATTTCGTTCTTCCTTTCTGAATAACAAAACAACACATGTTTATCAACTACACATATACTTAGGATAGGGAATAAGGACATTCTACTATACTTAGAGATAGGGGTAAAAGAAGATTCTACCTTGATCCGAAACTAGTCGGGGCCGAATAAGTTAGTTTGGAAAATTCTACGGGCAGTGAAACTCGCGAATCTGGACCAAACTTCGGATGGCAGTAATTCGGTCAATATTTGACCGACTATGATCGTTCTTGGGTCGAAATCGAAGCTCTAGAAGTGTTCTACAGCTTTCGTGAAGAAAGTTGATTCTAGAAACGACTTTAGGTAGGAGAAAAATGATGATAAAGGCAGTGACAGTTTGCTGTGCGGGACTGGAAACCGGAGATTTTTACTGAACTTCAGATGTCGATTTCTTGGTCATTTCTTGACCGATTAGGGTGGTTCTTAGGTCTAACTTGAAGGTCTCGAAGTGCTCTACAACTTTCCTGAAGGGAGTTGGTTCTAAAAACTACTTTAAGCAGGAGAAAAATGAGGATTTACGAAGGGCAGTAGGCTGACTGGAAAAACAGAAATAGTTTCTAGAGAGAAGTTGAAGTAAGGAGTGAAGGTGTGAGTTGAATAGTGAGAATGGCATGCTATTTATAGGCCAAGGCTTGGCTTATTATCCAATGGATAAATTTTCCCCTAACATTTATGGTCCAATGGATAAAAGTGTTGCTTGGACAATCTATACCTAGTTTTAGGCATGCATGGCTAGTTTTAGTCCTTTGGATGTGATTATGGAAGATATAGTGGAAGAAAGTATGGTTTGTACAAGATTTAGTCACTAGTTTATACCTTGGAGGACAATTGTACAAGGATTTTGCTTGGAAAGGTAAATATCCATAGATTGAAAGAATATCAAAGGACAATGAAAGCATAAGAAAGATCAAGGCCAAGGTACTATCCAATCTTTCTTCTTCTTCCTCTCTCTCTCTCTCTCTCTCTCTCTCTCTCGGCCCTATCTCCCTCTCCCTCTCTCTCTCTCGGCCCTATCTCTCTCTCTCTCTCCCTCTCTCAGGTTCTCTCTCTCTCCCTCTCTCTCCCTCTCTCCCTCTCTCGGGTTCTCTCTCTCTCTCTCTCTCTCTCTCTCTCTCTCTCACTAGTACACACTTATACATATATATATATATATATATATATATGTGCTATTATACTAACTACAAATATTTTATATATCTAGGATACTTTAGGAAATCCAAGGGAAAATCCAAATAAAGATTAAAATAAACAATACACATGTGTTCTTTTGGAAATATTATATACATATAACATTATATATATATATATATATATATATATATATATCTAAGTACACACACACACACATATATATATATAATAGATGTACTTACCATCTAGAAAGATTACAAATCTTAATAAACTAATCAATAGCACACATGTTTACTAGATAATGTACTTTTAAGAAAATCTAGTCTTTTATTACATAATATTATAATAACAAAATCCCATGGGAAAATTAAATAATAAACTTAGTATTTATTGGCAAGACTAAGCTATTACCCAATGGGTAATAATTCTCCTAACATTCTTTACCCAATGGATAAAAGAAATAAGGTACTATGCTAGTCTTTTTAACTAAACAACTCAATTTTTGCACATGTTCTTTATTAAAATACTAGATAATGTTCTTTAGAAAAATCTAATATTTAAAGACTTGGTACATGTACAACCTATCTTTTAGTCATAAAATCTTATGGGAAAATCTATAACTTTATAAAACAATAAATCCTAGTACTTTTGAAAGATTAACTCCATTATCCAATGGATAATAAATTCTCTAACTTTTATGGACCAAAGGGTAATGCATTAAAGTAATATATAATTATAATCTTTCAAGTAAATAAGATTTTCTTATTAAAATAAAGGAAATAAGCACATGGTACTTACAATATTATAAATATATGTCTATATATACATCATACAGGTTATATGTCACGCCCTCGATTTTCAACATAAATATATAGTCCATTTCGATAAATAACCTTCGCATAATATGGGTAATAACCAAAAGTGTTCTTACCTATTTAACTTACAAACAAATCTCCGGGCTTAGAAAATTACAATTGTGGCACCACGGCCCAAATTGGTTTAGACACGAGTACAAAAACGTTTAGAATATTACAAACTTTAGTCAAAAGAGAATTCAAGAGTAATAATTTACAAGTCCATCTTAAACCGAAGTGTGATCTTTGCATAGATCATGAAATAACTAATGATGTCATCCTCCAGAAGTCTTTCACTGTCAAGCACACTATGCATGCAATCTATTGCCCGGCATTGAACCTGAAAATAATTATTAGGTTGAGCTACACTAGCCCAGTAGGAAAATCTTTACCAGTCTTATATGCAAGTATGACGACAAGGACGAGAGAAGGAAGATAAGAGAATATAGCTCAATGATAAAATGCAATCGACTCAAGGATGTGCCAACCATTCAGGACGATCGTTCTACGATATGCTATAATCACATTATGCCATAAGGTTCTCAATACTCAAGCAAGTAACGTCTCTAACACGACCCACTATCCCATGCTTCGACCATCTGGATTTTAACCCATTGCGTTACAATATAATACCACGAGAGTTGTCACATAAAAGAACTTCCATTATGGGTCCTGAAAACCCCGTACGTCTCCTAAAGATCTCCAACATGAGTCCAAGTAACTTATTCTCCACTGACTCGTCAAGTAGAAAACTTAAGGAAATCTTTTGGGTCTTGGGGCCCATATACCCACACGAAACACGTTATCACAAGTCACCATGCACTTCAATGATATCCAAAATTCTTAGTTCAATACAACCAACATCGCCCTTAGAGTCACCACGGCTTTCCCCAGGTCTTTTCCCTAAGTCGAACCGGAAGAGAGTCACCGTGGCTTCACCCAGGTCTATTCTCAAATCCACAGAGCAGTTAGGTCACCACAGCTTTGCCCGGGTCTATTCCCTCTTTCGCAGTCTAACAGGGTCACCACGGCTTTACCCGGGTCTATTCCCGTATTCACAAGGCACTTGGGTCACCGCGGCTTTACCCGGGTCTATCCCCTTATTCAACATATACTCATGACACGAACAAAATGGTATGACTTCATAACGGTATCAATTATTAAGTAGTTACATCACACATCAATAGGTACCATAAGATCACGTTAATCCCTGGAATCTATCTCGACACTCTACGTCACGTACCCCACCCACGATGACTCCACGACATACTACCGGCTAGATTCTAAACGAGAATCTATAGAACGAGTGCCAAAGGAACTTAGGATGATCAATCAAACGAAGGTCAAGGTCATGAGTTACTCTATTCACTTCCGGACCACTAGACAAACCCTTATCGACCAACTAAGCATTCCACATCATACCTAATAGCGTACGATACTTAATAACCTCACTACAATACACTTCTTCGTCCCACCAATTACCACGTCACGTCATAGCACCTAACTTACCTATAGATTACATCACCTCATACCACAATCATTCTCAAGTACCATTAATCCCATAAGATGCTTTTCGATTAGTGTTATCCACTAAAACACTACTCCCCTTTCTCTAACGACAGAAAACCAACGGGACGAGGATAACTTAAGGAATCCAAAGGAATTCAATTAGGCATGCTTGAATATAGGTTTGGAGGTGTCCAAGGGGAATTAGAAGTGATTGGGGTTCAAAACATTCGACGGAGAAGCAAAAAGAGCAAAACTGTAGTTAAGCTCCCCGTATCGATACGCCAAAAACACGTATCGATACGCAACCAACTATCCAAAAAGATAAGCTCCCCGTATCGATACGCCACAAAATCCGTATCGATACAGATTGGCTTCGGGTACTATTCATGCAGAATTTCAGAACACAAATTTCAACCAAAACCCAACAATCAAAGGCACAATTCTACACCAAATCAACATACAAACATAAAAAAGAGGCAAGAGGTCCCTACCTCGCAACAATGGCCGAGATTCAAGCGTTTTTGAATGAGCCCTAACCTTTCGAACTTCGAAACTTCGATTCAAGCTCGGCCCACGGATCTCCGAGCTCAAGAACGCGAATGGAAGGCTTGGGGAAGGCCGATTCTTGAAGGTTGTGGAAGATGGAGTGGAGTTTTGAGTGAGAGGGGAGGAGAGAGAAAGAGATTGGCAGGGAGAGAGGGAGAGAGACGGATGAGAGAGAGTAGAATGGAGATAAATAATCTCCTACTCCTCTCACACCCCTATATATACTGACATATCTTTAAATCACACACACACTCCCTCAACTACCAATTCCATCATTTAAAACCCCAAATGATATAAACTCTAGAATTTCACATTTTCCCCAATTTTCAATATCTATTAAACCTTTAAATAATTTCTGAAATTACGGGTCTTTACATTATATGTGTGTGTGTGTGTGTACTTCCTAATCTTACTAGATCTTTCAAATCCAACTTCCCCATTAATTTAATACAATTAGCACATGTTTTAGTTATTTAAATAATCAAAATATCTAATTTAATCTTTTAATCACATGGAAAATCTAGAAATTGAATAATTTAATAAATTCCTTGTACTTTAACCTATTGTTCAATGGATAATAATTCTCCTAGTGGTCATTAACCAATGGGTAAGAATTCTCCTAGCGGTTATTAACCAATGGGCAATGCTAGAGAGTATTTGTAGACATCCCAATCTGGGTTTCCAGATTAATTTACTTACGGTATTTGATTCCCCGATGATGAATTGGATCAAGAACACCCCGGGAATGATAGGTGTTTGAGCTTTGAGTGTTTGAAACCCTTGAACCTAACCTAACCTAAGCCACTTCCAAAAGCCAAAAACCCTACTGACCTGCGCCAGGGTGCAAAGGTCTCGCGCCAGGGCGCACCGTCGCGCGACGGTTTAACTCCATCGCGCGATGGTTGACGATCGCGCGCCAGACCCACTCCATCGCACGCCAGGGCACACCATCGCGCGATGGACTGACTCCCTCGCGCGAGAGTCAGCCTGGGTCCAAGTCAAAGATTTAACTATTGACCCACGCGCGACAGCTATCACTCGGGTGATGGTCCCATTCCATCGCGCGATGGTCCTAACCAGTCACTTTCACCTTTTGCTAGCCAGTTGGTTGCTTGCCTGGGAGTCTACAGGGCTATTTGAACCCCATTTTTTTCCACAGGACAGTGGCAGTGCAAGTTAACCTCTCCCATCACCTTTTGGCAAGCCTTCTCCACTAATTTTTGGCCTTGGGCCTTGTTTGCCACCCTCCTACACCTTCCAAGCCTCCTATAAATACCCCCCTTATGCTTCCATTAAAAGGGTTCAATTTTTACAAGTTAAAAAGTCTTAAGCATAAGGTTCTAACCCTAATTTCTCGTTCATCTCTCCTTTGTCAAGAAGGACCTCAATAAATCACCTTGTTCTTCCACTCAAATACCTCAATCAATCTCGAGCTCGATTCAAAGCTCAAACACTTTTCAAACCAAAAGCCAAAGGTATAGCTTATCTTTGTTCTACTCTCTGTTCTGATCTCTAACGGGGGGCTGGCAGGGCCAAGACTGGTAATCAATACCAGTTCTGGTCCTAAAGCCAGCAGAGTTACAAGAAACTGGGATCTGGCACTCCCTCACGCGATGGGCTCACTATCTCGCGCGACCCTCCTGGGGCGCACACGACAGTCCATGTGGGGTTTGGGATGCTAGTTACTTGTTTGTACTTACTATGTTATTTTGAATATGTTTATGTTTAACTCACTGTTAAGCATGATAAAAACTGATTTATTGCTTTTCTTTGTTAAAAACTGCTAGTTTTATATTCATTTCTGTTGCTATGGAGTACCCATGGGAGCTTTCTAAACATGTCTCAGAACCCAGAAACATGTAAACCAAACACTAGAAGGTTGCCCGAACCCTCGCGCGATGCACCAAACCATCGCGCGATGGTCAAATGGAGAGTTGACCATCGCGCCAGGGTGCAACTGTCGCGCGCCAGGGCGCACCGTTGCTCGACGGTCTGACTCCATCGCACGATGGCTGACCATCGCGCGCCAAAGCGCGACCCTCGCGCACCAGGGCACACCCTCGCGCGACAGAGTGACTTTCTCGCGCGACTGTTTGTCCCCGACTAGTGAGTGGCCTTGCACGGGTAACTTGGTTTCAGACTGTTATTTTGTCCCCACACTGTTTATGGGGTATTTTGTCAATTTGTAGGGCTTTTCAGCCTTTAAGTTGTTTAAAATTGTATATTATAACTGCTATAAATTGCTTGGTTTGTCCTGCGTGTGCACTGGTCCTTCCAGAGCCCAGAGGGTTTGAGAATAAGAGCTGTGAACTTAGGCTTACCAGCGCGCGTAGGTCTTGTAGTAGCGTGCACAGGTTTAGTCAGCATGCATTGACTTGATCAGTGCATACTGGTTTCTTCCTGTGCACGACACTCCAAGACAGGGGCTTTCCAGTCTGTTTAAACTCCCACAGCAGTCTGTTTTCATCCTATACTAACTATTCATCCATGCCATCTATCATATCTTGCAAACTGTTACAGTTTTAATCCCTGATTAACTGTTCCCCCGCCCTAACTGGCTTAAAATTGGTTAAAGAAGAAAACGAATCACAAATATTTTCACAAAATGTCTAAGTAGAGACCGATCTCCGGATTGGGCGAGAGGGATGCCTTAAAACCCTTCCCCTCTCATAACCTGGCTCCCAAACCCAGATATGGTTATGACGGACTGGTTCCTTCACTTTTTCAAATCAAATAGCGCAGCAGGTGCTTCGAAATATGGTTCCTTGGGTGTTGGACCTTCAAACCCGAGTGGCGACTCTGTATCCCGAGCGCTTGCCTGCTTCTGCGCTCGTGCTCCCTCGATCATGGGCCCTTGCATTTTGGAAATCCGGAAATTCCAGGGCATGCTGCCCACAGTATTATACTTGTATAAAGTATATATATACTTTTAATCATGTGTATATATCACTATACAATACTATATCTAAGTACTAATAAAATCTAGTCATGTACTTTGTTAGAATAAACTAAGTTTCTCCTATTGTCCAATGGTAAGGATTACCCTAACATTTATCGTCCAATGGTTAATAGCTAAAAGGTTCATCTAAGGTTGAGAGGTTCACAAGGCTCAAGGGGCTCAAAAGGTTCAAGGGCCAAAAGGGTTCATGAGGTTCACCAAGGGTTTGGAAGCAAATGGTAGTTAGGTTATTCTAACTAGTTGGTTAAAGACTAACGATACTAGTCTAGTAGGATTTCCAGCCAAGAATATTTTTAAGATTTTATTTTAATTATTAGGAAAATATATTAGTGTTTTTATAGGCACACTTGTCTTTAGAAAATGACAATGTTGATCGGTGGGGTGAAAACCAATATTTTTAAGAAGAGTCAAAGAATTTTTGAATAAACAACGAGATTTCTATTAGTCAGTAACGACAGATTTTTTGTTATGAAAATAAGATTATAATAAATTTCAAATTTTTAATGAAATTTTTTATTTACCAAAAATCAGGGTCGTTACATTAAGCGAGACCTGGACCACAGTAGGTCTTAGGCTTGGTCTCTATGAGACACGTAGGAAGATGGGCGAGCATCCGTGATCAGTTGTGAGTTGCTCCTCTTTGCTTTATTGCCAAATCCACAACACTGGTCGCCTGCGAGAAGAAGTGGCTGTGCCCAATTGGTTCCGTCCACTCCGAAGATTAGTTTGCATAGACACCTGGAAGGGACCCAACTATTTGAAGTACAAATAGAATAGGAAGGGCAAGTCCTACCCGAGCCGGTGATAGAAGCACCCGAAGTGGAAGAGCCCTTAGCGGAAGTACCACCTGAGAATCCTTTGCCAATGGCTAACCAAGGAAACGGGGTAGAAGAGCTTAGGCAGAACATGGTTCGCCTTGGATGCTCAACTCAAGCAATCCATTGCCAACGTCAACGAGCAACTTAAGGCTTCTATGGTGTCCATGACGAATGACATGAACCTGATGATGGAGACCATTCAAGAAATTTGTGATAAGTTCTAAGCCAAGCGTTCTCCACAGTCTGACCGTCCTAAAGAAGAAACACCGACAGCAGATCCTAATCTAGCCGCTCTTATTGCCAAGATCGGCAAGTTGGAGGAATCTGTTCAAAAAACCAAATGGCTCGGAAAGGAGAGATTGACATGAACAAGCTATGCTTGTTTTCAAATGCCAAATTGCTGGAAAAGTTCAAATGCATGGACTTTGCAAAGTTTGACGGCACCAGCGATCCAAAAGCACACCTCCAAGGGTATGTTGGCTCTCTTACAATGCAGGGAATCGAAAAGGAAGCCATGGCCCAATTGTTCCACGAGTCTTTGTCCGGACCAGCCCTGCAATGGTTCCTCACCCTCGAACCATCCAAGAAAAGAACATGGGAAGATATTAGGACAGCCTTTGTGGCTCAATAAGATTTCAATGTCGACTTGAAAATGACCACGAGGGAACTAGAAAGTACCAAGATGGGTAAGAAAGAAAGCTTCGCTGATTTTGTGAACCGTTGGAGGGCTAAGTCTACTCAAATGCAAAACAACCAAATCTTAAGGAACAGATACGGATCATAACAAAGAACTTGCCGTGCACTTTTGCCCCATACATGGTTCTTTTCCAAGCTGCCCCAAATTTCGAAACCTTCTATGACTCTGGGTTGGCCGTAGAAAAAGCCTTACGAGATGGTACCTTGGAGAAAAAGGAAGCAGGATCGAAGTCCAAAATAGCATACTCTGGCAACAGCAACCTCCTCTTTGGGAATACTAATCAGGCCGGAACTTCATCTGCCAAGCCCACGAAAGTTAACCAAATTTTCGAGAAGCCAAAATCTCAAAGCCGAGCCTTCACCCAATTCAGCACCCCTAGATCTACCCTGCTTAAGAAACTCACGAAAATTGGGGTGTTGAAACCTCTCCTGCCGTCGCGAACCATTCCACTGAACCTAAACCAAACTGTTTACTATGTGTAGACACCCCAATCTGAATCTCCCGATCGTTTTACGGTTTCTTGTTTCCCCGATGATGAACCGGATCGAAAAGCAGTCTTAAGGATGGAAAGGTTTGAGCTCGGAGTGTGCGGACCCCCCCCCCCCCCCTTTTTTTGAACCCTTTTAAAAAAGAAAAATAAAATAGTCGGATAAACATGATCAGTTGACCCTCGCGCGTGGAAGTCATTTCCTCGCGCGAGTGTCCTCTTTGTTCAGGTGTGGTCAAAGTCAAACATTTAACTGTTGACCCACGCGCGACAGTAGAACACTTTCAGCGCGAGAGTCTCACTGTCTCGTGCGATAATTAACTGTCCACTTTCACTTTTTGCCGACCACTTGGTTGCTTGCCAGGGGGCTACAGGGCTGAACCCGTTTTCTCCACAGAGTACTGTGCGGGCAGGCCTTGGGAACACACCCTCACCCAACCCTTCCCATCACCTTTTCACTAAGCTTAGTCACCAAGTTTGGTCTAAGGGGTGTTTGCCACCACCTTGGCCCTTGGCTACCCCTATAAATATCCCCTTGTTCTTTCTTTACAAGGACACACTAAGTCACAAAAATTCACCAACTTGGAAAGTTTGAGAGATTGAGAATCCTTGCAAGCACAAAGGCTCTCAACTCTAGCTCATATCCTATACCTTTCTTCTCTCCATTTTCCATCACAAGCTTCTCGAATTGTTCAAACCTTTCCAAAACCTTCCAAGCAAAGGTATAAACACCTTTTCTTCTTACTGTTTTGATCGAGGGGCTGTCAGGGCCAAGATTGGTAATCAATACCGGTTCTGGTCCAAAGTCAGTAGAGATACAAGAAATTGGTTCAAGCATACCCTCGCGAGTGACTCACATCTGCAGCTGCAGTCCACTGTCTCGCGCGACAGTCCTCGTGGGGTTTGGGGATGCTGGGTTTTCTTGTTTTTCATGTTGTTATTTATTTTACAGCTTTGTAAGCCTTTTAGATCACTGTTTTGCATGTTAAAACAAATAGACTAGACTTTTATTGCTTATTTACTTTGTGGGAATGCTCCTGGGTTGTTTTTGGACATGTACCAGAGCCCAGAATATGCAAAGCAATTCCTGGAAGTCCAGTCAGGACCCTCGCGCGAGAGAGTCATGGTCTCGCGCAAGGGACCTCTTGATTCCAGTGATTGCCCTTGCATGAGCAGCTTGACCTTTGCCCCTGTTTTGACACCCCCACTGTTTAGGGGTTGCATTTCAATTAATTTGGCTCCTGTTTTGTAATAATTTAGTAATATTTATTTACTTCCAGTCCTTATTAACTGCTTGGTTTGGCCCCCTAGGTGTGCACTGGTCCTTCCAGAACCCAGAAGGGGATGGAATTTAGCCTGTGGTAGGGGATAAACTCTCGCGAGAGTGAATGGGTGTCTTGCGCGATGGTCCGCTTTGCATGTATGTAGATTCATGCATGCAAAGGTGGCTGTCATGTGTGGTACACCTATTCCAGTTGTTGTTGGGTTTATTTTTCATCAAGGGGTTGGAACTCATCCTACTCTTTATTATTATTCCATCCATCCGCCATTTTTCACATCTTGCAAACTTGTTCAATTTTAAAATCCCCGATTAACTTGTTCCCCGCCCTAATTGGCTTAAAATTGGTTAAAGAAGAAAAGCGAATCACGAATACTTTCACAAAATGCCTAAGTAGAGACCGATCTCGGATTGGGCGAGAGGGTGCCTTAAAACCTTCCCTCTCGTAACCTGGCTCCGAACCAGATATGGTTATGACGGATTGGTTCCTTCACTTTTTCAAATCAAATAGCGCGACAGGTGCTTCAAAGTACGGTTCCTTGGGTGTCGGACCTTCAAACCCAAGTGGCACTCTGTGTTTTGCGAGCGCCTGCTTCTCCGCTCGCGCTCCCTCGATCTATCGGGCCCTTGCTCCGGAAAACGAAATTCCCGGAGGCTCGCTTTGGAATCCGGAATCCAGGGGCATCTGCCGATGGCGACTCTGCTTTGAGGATCAATCGAACCAATATTAATTCATACTTAGAGTTTAATAAATTAGGAACAATCCCTTAAAGTCTGTCAAAGCGGTGAGCTTCGCTGCCGAAGGTTAGATTGGTGATTTAACAGGACCTGCGTGTCAGGCCAATCTGATCTGGGTCTATTTCGATTATTCACTTGCGTAGTTTCCTCTAAAGATGAACTAAATAAAGTGAGCCGAGCTTGAAAGGGCATTTTGTGATTTGTGATTCTTCTTCTTCTTAATCAATTTCTAGCATCTCATTTGCATCGATGTGGGATAAGCCTCGTTGGATCGTTTTGGCAATCCGGCACGGTTTACCGGAGCCCGGGGACCCCGAATGACCAACAACCTTCGACGATGATGGGTCATGCTACCGTTTGACTGTTGCTCAGCGATATCGCGGGCGACGGGAGGTATATCTGTGGCCCTAGTCCGTGGAACCTGTTACAAGCCAAAACCAGCCTTTGCATATACAAAGCTCTAGCACTTTCCAAACTAAGACAGGTACCTACAGAGTAAGATTTATTTGCATCTAACCCTCACATATTGTCTACATGTTACTGCTTTCCCTATCGCATGCACTGTGCATCATACCGTCTTGCGTAGGAGCATGTTTAGGGCGGCTTCTAGGGTCCTGTTCTTGCAAGTATGTCTTGAGCTGCATTGGGCATTGTTAGGCCCGATGAGGAGTCATGCATCCAGATGATGCATGTTGTCAGCTTTTTCAAATCCTTAGAGCACTAAGGACTTTAGGAAATCAAAAGTTTCCTGCACCTTTGTCTATACACCTAATGAGGGTTTCAAACAGAAAACTAGGAACAACAAAGGAACATGCCATGATGCTTACACCAGTCAGGTAACAAGTGCCTCGTCACTTACACCGCCCGGCTAGCAGCGCGGTGCCGCTCATGCCGTTCCTGGTTATGGCATCGTGACATGCACATCGAGTTGTTCCAACTACAAAGTTGAAACCCCAGTTAGTGGAATGGCTGAAGGTCTAGGGTTCTTTTGATATCCTTTAGTCTTATATTGGCCCAAACAAGGACACACCTCTGAAAAGAATTCTGAGGGTTTTTGGCAGTCCCTGAAACAGCTCGAGACAGACTTGTTTTCTAGTCTTAGAGTCTAGGGGCGACACCAACGACGCTGGCTGCATACCTTTAGTCTTTTATTTAGATTGAAGTTGCTGCAGGATCCCTACTGAGCCTTCTGTTTTGTTGTCAAGCAAAGTCTTAAGCCATTGCACCGCCAAGGAAAGTATCGAGGAAAGTTGGCAAACCCACTTGGGAACGTCTGCAACGGAATCCGGGTCAAAGGCTTGTCAGGTTACAAACCCAATCACTCGCAACGGAAGACTCTCCGCTCTCTTCGTTGGCTGCCTTACGGTTAAGCTCATCGTCGATCTTGGAAGAAGTTATTCAGCCAACATCACCTGGTCTCTCTTCAGCGTCTGAAACTTCCAACATGGCCGGAAACCCCGAGGTTCAGCCGCTTACTATGGAACAGATGCTTATGAACCTTCAGACTAGCATCACCGCCATGCAGCAGAGGGCCGCCCAAACTGATGCTAATGTCACCCGTTTGAATGAACTCTTCGACACTCGCATTCCACCACCTCTTGAGGAGGAAAGCGAGGCCAAAGACGATCCGCATGTGCACCGAGTTATGGTGGAAGATCCCAACAATCCCGGGCGCGTCATTGTTCAGCACAACCCCCAAATTGTTCAGGCACTTGCTGGTAACCCTGCAGGCAACATCCTGGTTGGTAATCCAGACATCACTGCTCTCGTGGCCAAGATGGCCCAGCTTGAGGAATCCATTGCCAAAGCGGAAAAAGTCAAAGCTGGAGGCATTGACTTAGATCGTCTCTGTCTGTATCCTAATGCCAAACTTCCTGAGAAGTTTAAAATGCCAGACTTGGCAAAGTTTGATGGAAGCGGTGACCCTCGGACCCATCTCTATAGTTACCATGCTGCAATGAAGCTGCTGTCAGTTGAGCCTGAGGCCATGTCACAGCTTTTCCCTCAGACTCTTTCAGGCCCCGCCTTCCAATGGTTTCTGTCACTCGACATTGCCAAAAGGAGGACTTGGGAGGACATTGGGACTGCGTTTATTTCGCAGTACAGTTACAACTCTCAACTGAAGATGACCACACGAGAGCTGGAATCCACAAAGATGGAGGCAAAGGAGTCCTTTGCCGATTTTGTCAAGCGATGGCGAGCTAAGGCTGCTCTCATGATTGATCGCCCCAGCGAGAAAGACCAGCTCCGCATCATCTCTCGGAATCTCCAGCCGGACTATGCCAAGCATTTGGTTCTCGCTCAGGCATCTGCCAACTTCGACACCTTCTATGATTCCGGCCTGGCCATTGAGGATGATGCACTCCAAAGCGGAATTCTGACAAAAGGGGAATCTTCTAATCCCCCAAAGGCAAAGCCCCGTGCTTACTCTGGAAACACCAATGCTCTGTTTGGGACGGGAACCTACTCCAATGCAGCAACCAGTGGTACCAACGCCTCTGCTTCCAACACCACAAACCACATCGCCGATGTCAATCAGGTTCAGTCGCCACAGAACAGTCGGCCCCGCGGACAGCAACGGAGCTTCTCTGCTATTGAGGCACCTCTGTCCTCAGTTTTGGAAAAGTTGGTAAAGTCAGGGCATCTCAAGCCCCTGGATCCAATGCCTTTGCCCAAGAACCCTTCGCCTGGCTTCAAGGCCAATCTCTATTGTGCCTACCATCAGGGTGCCGGCCACCTTACAGACTCCTGCTTTCGTCTTCGGCATGCAATTCAGGACCTTATAGACGAAGGAACTCTCTCGGCACCGCCTCCACCAGCCCAAAAGCCTAACATCCTTTCCAATTCCTTACCCAAACACACGGCTGTTCCCCACATCAGCCAAATCTCCCTCAACTCCACTCAAATCAACCCTACCTCCACTATATTCGACCCCACCAACCATATAATCCCAATCAATCAGCCAAAACCCATTGTGCTCATACCTGCAGAATCCGATGCCGAACTCATGTTTATAGGGCAAACCTATAATCCGCCTACCCGTTTGGTGCAAGCAGGCTTGAATTTCCTCAGCGACAATATCAGTGATTTGCACGACGGTCCTTTTCCGCAGATCCGACTTGATCCTACATCAACTCGTAATCTTCCCATCTTTGGTGTAGATTCTCCTGGTTCTGCGCGGGACTTTGCAAGTCGATTCAGAGCTATGATGCCAACCTTACCCGAGCCAGAACCAGAACTTGATATGCAGGCTGTAGGCTGGGCAATAGCTGATAGTGAGGATTATGATGCCCCTCTCATCCAAGAATGGTTCCAACTCGAGTTGGAGGGTTTAACACTGCACCTTGATCAGATTCCACCCGACCCGGCATGGGAAGCAGAATGGATCGCTCAGCACGAACAAATAGCACTTGACCCTCTGGATGGCATCTCCTTGTTCATGCTCTTCCAGGAACTTCAGCCTCAGATTCCCGAGGAAGAATACTTTTGGGATCCTGAGCCCGCTTGGCAGGTTCCAGTCACTTTTCCTGGGCCTCTCCAAGGATTTACTACTCCTGAGTACATGATACACCTTGATGAAGACAATCTGTTTCAAGAGGAGACCCGTGTATTGGGAGAGTGTTTCTTCCCTTCTACCCTCAACAGGCTTGTTGACTCGGTAATTGACCCTGTGTATGACCCTGCGCTCAATATCGTAGATGAAGATCAACCACGCCCTTTTGTCTCTCCTCCAGAAGACTTCAGTGTCATGGTTACAGGTCTGGTTCCGCCAGCAAATCTTTGGGATGTAGATGAGATAGTCGATGTCCAGGTTGGGGCCGAAGTTTGGGCTGTCAGCCGTTCTCTAGCTGATGGTGGTCTTTGGGATGTTCCTTTCACCACAAACCTAGAACCAGAGCACGAAGTTGCAGCGGTCCAAGATCTAAATTTCTGGGACTCACTACTGATAAAAGATCTCGCTGACGACCTAGGGTTGGATACAGAAGCGCCGGTAGCTGCACTGGTCACTGACAAAGGGAAGCGTAAACTGGGTGAAGTCCCTTCTGATCTTTGGGACGTGAATCAAGACCCTCAAGCCGCGCCTTCCTTGGGAAACGTTCTTAATGTTACAAGGAGTGGACGAGTCTTTCAGCCTGCTAATCTGCAAGTTGGGACTTCGTCCAACCCTTCTAATCAAAGGAATGAACCTGTTGCTTTCCCAGGGTCTGCACCACTTGAGTTGCCAAGCACGGATCTCATTCGGAGGCAACTTGAGCGGGTTCCCGCTGCAATATCTCTCTGGGGTCTAATTTGTTCTTCCCGTGAGCACCGTCAGCAGCTTTGCCAGACTCTTGCCCGTTTGGAAGTTCAATCGGATGTCACTCCAGAGGTTATGGTTTCCCTTATCCTCCCTCCTACTGCTAAGCATGCTGTGGCCTTCACCGACAAGGATCTTCCTGTGGAAGGAACTGATCATAACCGCCCTCTGCACATTACAGTTAAATGTCACGGACTCTGGGTCCTGACTGTCCTCATTGACAACGGTTCAGCCATTAACGTTTGCCCGATGAGAGTGGCCTATCGTCTGGGACTGGCCAAAAAAGACTTTGCACCTTCTAACTTGGCTGTCAAGGCATATGATGGCACTCGTCGTGTGGTTGAGGGCACTTTAATGCTCAAACTCGATGCTGAGGGTTTCGAAATGGACGTTGAGTTCCATGTCGTCGACATACCTGCAACCTTCAACTTGTTGTTGGGTAGGCCATGGCTCCACCGTTCAGATATCATGGCTGTGCCATCCACCCTTCACCAGAAAGTCATGCTGGGACTGCCGTCTGGTACGCTCACCATTAGCGGGGACTCTGGAATTCGCCCACTCAAAGAAGATGGAACACCAGTGCTGGGAATCATGCACGGTGAAGAGGACGTTGATCTTGGAGGTTTCTCTTTCGACACATCTGGCTCTGTTTTGGCAATCAACGTGGACGGGGACTTTCTCATCAGCTCTGTCGCTATGGACATCATGCGCCGGATGTCTTACTTTCCTGGTCTGGGTCTGGGAATCCACCATCAGGGAGTTCCGGAGTTCCCTGTCTTTCCTTCTTCCGAGGGCCGTTTCGGTTTGGGGTACTCTGCCTCTGCCGGAAATGCCAAAAGGAGGAAATACTCGGGAAAACCTCGAACTCTCTATGGTGATCCTGACAGCTACTTTGTGCGTGAAGCGGGGAACGCTGCTTACACTGGACAGTATGAGCCTTTCATCAATCCAGAAACTGGGGAGCTGCTGCCTGGTTTTGAGGTCTTCACCGATGACACCTGGTCTGAGAGTGATGACGAGCCGGCCAAGCTGGAATTCAAGAGGAAGCTTAATCAGCCAAAAGTAGAGACTGACTGGCTGGGGACTTTTGATTTGGGGAGCTTAGAGCTATTCTTCAAAGAGTTCTCTCAGGTGGGTTTGGCCAAGGAAGCTGAAGAAGCCGAAGTGCTCATGCTCGGGGCGGACGCTCTCGAGGATCCCACTGCTCTTATCACTGAAGCCAAGGGTAGTGTTAAAAATTGCATTTTCAAACCACGCCTAACTTGCATGGATGACACTTCTGAGTCTGAGTCTGCGTCTGAGTCAGAGTCAGAGTCTAGTGAGTCTTCTAAGTCTAGCTCTGAGTCGGAGTTTGTGCCTCTTGGCCCTCCACGTCATAGCTTTTATTTCGAGTTTGACTCTCTTGTACTTGGCGACCCGTTGGGGTCTTATGAAATGAATGAGGCATCTTCTGAGTACTTGCATGATCTTTATATAAACTGTGTCGACCCCGACGATGAAGGGATAGATTTCGATGGGGATATTCCCAAGGAAATCCGTGCCCTCATCGAGAGGGAAGATGAAAGGCATGCTCAGCCATTAAAAGAGGAAATAGTTTCTATAAACTTGAAAGATGGGAATGATCCCCGATTGGTTCAAGTGGGCTCCACGCTTTCACCAGAGGAGCATCGTGATTTCAAAGAGCTGCTCACCGAGTACAGTGATGTCTTTGCATGGTCTCATCAAGACATGCCAGGCATCGATCCCGAGATAGTGGAGCATCGGATCCCTTTGTTACCGGATGCTAAACTTGTGAAACAGAAGCTCAGACGGATGAGGTCAGATTGGGTTCAGAAGATCAAGGATGAGGTCACGAAGCAGATCGACGCCGGGTTCCTCATGGTTTCTCAGTATCCCACTTGGGTGGCCAACATCGTTCCCGTTCCCAAGAAGAATGGGCAGATACGAGTCTGTGTCGATTTCAGGGACTTAAACAAAGCAAGCCCCAAAGATGACTTTCCCTTGCCACACATCGATGTGCTTGTGGACAACACGGCGGGACATGCTTTGCTTTCGTTCATGGATGGTTTTTCAGGCTATAACCAAATCCTCATGGCACCTGAGGACCGTGAGAAGACAACGTTCATCACTTAGTGGGGGACTTACTGCTACCTGGTCATGCCTTTTGGGCTGAAGAATGCTGGACCTACTTATCAGCGGGCTGCTACAACCATTTTGCATGACATGATTCACAAAGAAGTCGAGGTCTACGTCGATGACATGATCGCCAAATCAAAAACTCGAGCGGGACACATTCCTGTGCTAAGGAAGTTCTTCGAGAGGCTCCGTAAGTTCCGTATGCGTCTCAATCCACAGAAATGCACTTTTGGAGTCACCGCTGGCAAGATGCTCGGTTTCATGATCACTTCCCGTGGGATAGAGGTTGACCCATCAAAGATCAAGGCAGTGCTTGAGATGAAGCCACCGGTATCTGAAAAGGGAGTGCGGAGCTTTCTGGGAAAGGTTCAGTTCATCAGCAGATTCATCGCCAAGTTGACTTTAACTTGCGAGCCGATGTTTCGTCTACTCAAGAAGGATACCCCGTTTGTATGGTCAGACAGGTGTCAAGCGGCTTTTACTTCCATTCAGAACTATCTTCAAAATCCTCCGGTTTTGATGCCGCTAGTGCCTGGGAAGCCCTTGATACTTTACTTGTCTGTCAACCCGTCTTCTATGGGGTGCTTGCTAGCTCAAGAAGGAGATAAGGGAGTCGAGAAGGCCATTTACTACTTAAGTAAGAAGATGGTTGGATGCGAAGAACGCTACACTGCGCTGGAGAAGACGTGTTGGGCTCTTGTTTGGGCTTCCAAAAAGTTGAGACACTACATGCTGGCTTACCCAGTGAAGTTGATTTCTCGGATGGATCCTCTCAAGTATCTATTCGAGAAGCCAGCACTTACTGGTAAGTTAGCACGTTGGTTACTCATGCTAGCTGAGTTTGATCTTGAGTACGTCACCAGGAAGTCTGTCAAAGGCCGTGCGGTGGTAGAATTCTTAGCTGATCATCCTATCGATGGGCCGGAGGACTCAGACTTTACGTTTCCAGACGAAGAGGTGCTAACAGTAGTTGACGATGTATGGACTCTTTACTTTGATGGGGCAGCCAATCAGAAAGGATTCGGAATCGGGGTTTTGTTGATAACGCCCGACGGTTCTCATATTCCTCTAGCGTTCAAACTCAATTTTGATGTCACGAATAACCAAGCCGAATATGAGGCCTGCATTGTCGGCATGGAGGCTGCTTTAACACTCGGTGTTGAAAAACTCGAGGTCATTGGCGATTCCAATCTGGTTGTATCTCAAGCCAACGGGGACTGGAAAGTTCGGGAGGAAAGGTTGAAGCCTTACCATCAAGACTTGGAAGATCTTATTCCTCGTTTCAACAAGGTTACCTTCACACATATTCCTCGTCTGAAAAATCAATTTGCCGATGCCTTGGCAACGTTGGCCTCCATGGTTGAACTTCCATTGGGTGTCAAGCTTCGTCCTATTCTAATTGAACAGCGGGACTGCCCTGCTTATCAACATATTAGCACCATTGATGATGTCAATGATGGTTTGCCTTGGTATCACGACATATGGAATTTTGTAGAAAGGGGTGAATATCCGGGTGAAGCCTCTAAAAAAAGATCAACTCGCACTACGGAGGATGGCTGCTCATTACATCATTTGTGGAGGAAAGCTTTACAGGAGATCTCATTGCGGAATGCACAAACTCTGTGTCAACAGTGCTGAGGCCACTACAATAATGGAAGAGATTCATGAAGGAATCTGCGGTCCTCACATGAGCGGAGTCATGCTTGCCAGGAAAATCCTTCGTCAAGGTTATTACTGGTCGACTATGGAATCACAGTGTGTGGATTATGTCCGCCACTGTCATAGGTGTCAGATTCACGCCAATCTTATGCATGTCCCTCCCTCTAAACTGTTTGGTATGACCTCGCCTTGGCCTTTCTTTGTCTGGGGCATTGATGTTATCGGCATGATCAGGCCGTCTGCTTCCAATGGTCATCGATTCATTTTGGTGGCAATCGATTACTTTACCAAGTGGGTTGAGGCTGAATCCTACAAAACTCTGACTGCAGTTCAGGTTGCTCAATTCATCAGGAAAAACATTATCTATCGATATGGTGTTCCTCAAGCCTTTGTATCGGATAATGGGGTTCACTTCAAAGGCAGGATTTTGGAGCTTTTTGATGAATTCAAAATCCAGATCCACCATTCAACGACCTATCGCCCTCAGACGAATGGGGCAGTTGAAGCAGCCAATAAGAACATTGAAACAATCATCAAGAAGTCTGCAGAGTCTGCCAGGGACTGGCACGAGCAGCTGCCTTTAGCCTTGTGGGGGTATCGCACGTCAATTCGAACATCAACCGGGGCGACCCCTTACTCCCTGGTCTATGGGATGGAAGCAGTACTCCCTATCGAACTGGAGGTGCCATCTTTGAGGATCATGACAGAATGTGAACTCACGGAGTCTGAGTGGCTCGGCGGGAGGTTTGTTGAACTCATGCTCTTTGACGAGACGAGGCTCCGTGCCTTGTATCATGTTCAGGGATATCAGCGAAGAATTGCTCGGGCGTTCAACAAGAAAGTCAAGTCTCGTGACTTGCTCGAGGGTGACATGGTTACCAAGGAAATCCGTGCTCCCATCTTTGATCTCCGCGGGAAGTTCCGACCAAAGCGCGAGGACCTTACATCATCAAAACCATCCTTTCGGGTGGAGCAGCTCAACTCATTGATCTGGGACGGCAACGAGTTCAACACCCTGGTCAACTTGGATTAACTCAAGCGTTACTATCCTGAGAGAAGCTCATTGGGCGAAAACCACAAGGGTGGGCGGTCCAGGCAAAAATTAGAAACAAGCACGCTTGAAAACCTACAAAGGCGGTCTAGGCAAAAATAAATAGGCAAATATCAAAAGCTCGCTCGGCTGAAAACCCGAAAGGGCGATTCTAGGCAAAATTTAGAGCGTAAAGGAGAGATAAACACACGAGTGAACCCTAGCCTGAACTACGTTTTGACCTGATTCCTTGAAAAGGGATACGTAGGCAATCTCTCTGTGAGATTCGGTCACAATCAATCAACTCGACCCACGGTTTCCTGTTCCAGTATACATGCTAACATACAAGACCGGCTTGGTGTTCAATACTTGGACCAAAAGGGGAAAATTCTTGACTTTTCACTTTTATTCAAACTATTATCTCTATTACATGGCCGAGCAAACCTTAAAAACATTTAAGCATAAAAACAGAATACATGCTGGAGGCCTTGACAGGCTCACAGTTTATTTTAGATCATGTAGGTTTCGGTCAGGAGTCAGTCTGCATTTTGTCTTCTTGCAACTTCTTTCTGTAGCCATGCTTTGTAGCGACGTTGCAGGATGGTGCTGAAGTCAGGATCCGCTCCTCCAAGTTGTCTCAGGCCCCAATTGTGTGCATATCCGTTCAGGTTTTGGGCAGTGAATGCAGGAGTATGGAAGGCTTCCACCCCAGCTCGGTGTAACCCCTGGCTCATCCCCAGCTGCCGAAGGATACGGCCTGGAATATAGAAAGTGAAGTTGGACAGCCCGGCAATCACCATTCTTTCATAACCTGCGGAGTGTAGAGCCATGTCTGGAATGTTTAGCGCCCTGTGCCTCCAAACTATTTCCTGTGGTGACAAGTTGTTCATGAATGCATACCAGTCCTCTGTGGACATTTCTGGGTATAGCATCCCTCGTTGGTGCATTCGACCGGGCAAGTGCGGCCAATTCGCCTCTGGAGCTTCAACCAATCCCAGCTTGTCTGATAACCACAATTGCATGAGTGAAAAGACAAGTAAGGAGCTATATAAAACTTGAGCGGAAAAACAAGTCAGAAACTCCGATATTTGCCTTAGCTGAGTGTTGAGGTAAAAGCAGAATGTGTGAAAGCCAGAAAAAGGTGAGCTGAGTGAGTTTACCTGCAGTAGGAGTGGACTGCCGCCGAACGTCTCCGTCTGGCCGGTAGCTACCAAATCCAAACCCATGAGTGTTTCCGCCAGAACCATAGGCATAATGTTCTTCCGGACACCTAGCTGAGTGGCCACGTGAACCAATGAAGGATTAACTCGGCCATCGGCAGGCACCAGCAGATATGCAGCCAGCACACAGATTGTTAGAGCAAACCGGTGCCTGGCTTGCACAGTGGTATCCGTTAGGTCACCTTCAGGGCCATACCACTCCATCAGGCGCATTATATTTATCTGCCCTCCACTTAGCAGGCCCTCTGCTGCGCCTTTTGAGATCTTCAGTGCGGATTTCAAGAGTTTGGACATGCTCTCTCTGTAAGGAGGTACAATAATCACGTTGGACGCAAATCCTTGGAGATATGCGTGAAATTCCTCCACTGTTGGACATAGTTCGTCATTGCCAAATCGGAATACGTGGACATCTGGGTCCCAGAACCGCACTGCCGCCCATAGGATTTCAGGACGCAGTCTTACGCTTCGGAGGTAACGGAACGCGGCCAACCCGTGGGTTCGAAATGATAGCCAGTTGCCTGCAACGAATGCTTCAAGCCACGGGCCAATTAAGGTAGGGAGGTGGTTTGCCATTTCTTAAATATTGTCTGGAGTTTTAGTCTGGAGACAAATGCCTTATGTTCATGGAGGTTTAAGCTTTTATAACCCAAGAATGGTAGGATATTTCCCTTATTCAAAAGAAAATATCTCTGGAGGTGGGTTTACGTCCTTTCAAGAGAAGTCGTATGCTTTGGAACTGTCTCAGGCTTGTACTGGACGCCCAAACAGTGATAACAGGGCCTACAACGCCTCAGCT
This sequence comes from Rhododendron molle, assembly GCA_025413875.1. Taxonomy (NCBI): domain Eukaryota; kingdom Viridiplantae; phylum Streptophyta; class Magnoliopsida; order Ericales; family Ericaceae; genus Rhododendron; species Rhododendron molle. The sequence goes on along the minus strand of CM046388.1, from coordinate 31,363,691 downwards.
TTCTGAAAAGTGTCCAAAATCGCATCTGAGCTAAACAACACCATCGCGCGACACACTGGGTCTCTCGCGCGAGGGTCTGTTTTCTTTCACGTTTCAAAATCAGCCTACTGGATTATTTGGAGTGATCATTCATGTTTCATCTTGGGCTGGCTTTTAGGGTTTTGTGCTTTACTAGCAGGTCAATTCAAGTATTTCGACGCGGGGGTTCGAAATATTCATTTTATTCAGCGTACCGAGCAAGCAACACCATACAGCAGTTCTGACAATCAAACAAAATTACAGAAAACTATTTGGGTGGCCCAACGACTCTCGAACTTATTCTCAATTACGGGCAGAATCCTTTTGCATTCAGTAATATCCCCCGGGCCTTGCTTGGATTTCGGCACGAAGCCATGCCACGTAACGGCCATCTAGCCAATATACGAAATCTGGGCTAGGGCCTTCAAGCACCCCCTGTCTCCAAAGCCTTCGATACTCGCGCAGTGAGAGCACATTGAAGTCAGGCAAGTGGAATTCCTCGATTCCGGCTTGGTGCAGCCCTTGGCTTATGCCTAGTTGGCGTAGGATGCGACCCGGGATATAGAAGGTGAAGCTCGTCAAGCCAGCGATTATCACCCTTTCAAGGCCTGTTGTATTGACGGCCATTTCGGGCATGATCAGCCATGGACATCTCCAGACAAAATCATCAGATTGCATGTCGTGCAAGATCATACTCCATCCTGTTACGTCCTGTTCAGGATACAGCAGGGGCCGTTCGAGCAATCGCCTCAGGAAATGTTCCCAACCCGCTTGTGGAGCTTCAAGTAATCCCATTTTGTCAGAAAGCCACACCTGTGAGCGAAAAGACGAGTAAGGAGCTAGATAAAGCCAGAGCGAAAAGACAAGTAAGGTCCTAGAGTGATCCTTAACCGAGTGTCGAGGTAAAATGCGAAAGTGCGAAAACCGAAAAAAGGTGAGTTGAGTGAGTATTTACCTGGAGCAACCGTGGGCTGCTGAAGACATTGCTCTGTCCGCTTTTGAACAGATCCAAGCCCATCAGTGTCTCGGCCAGGACCGTCGGAATAATGTTTTTTCGGGCTCCCATTTGTGAGGCCATGCTCACCACGCTGGGACTTACCCTTCCGTCAGCAGGACCAGTGCGTAAGCCGCCAACACGCAAATTGAGAAGGCAAAACGTTTGTGAGCCTCTTCAACGTGATCCGTCAGAATGCCGCCAGGCCCGTACAACTCAATCAAGCGCGCAATGTCCAATTCATCATCATGGATAATGCTGGCCGCCAGCCCCCCGGAAATGTTCAGTTTAATCATCAGTAAATGGCTCATGTTCTCCTGCACCGGTGGAACAGCCAGAACATCGGAATTTGCAAAGCCAGGCAGGTAGGCTTGGAACTCTTCCACCGTTGGGCACATTTCGTCGTCATAATTACGGAAGACGTGCATGGCTGGATCCCAGTGGATCATAGCAACTTCAAGAAGCTCGGGGCGTGGCCCCACATATCGAAGATCTCTGATTGAAGCCAGCCCTCGAGTCCGAGGACTCACCCATTCATAGGTTTCGGTTCTTGCCAACCAAGGATCAAGCATTGCAGCAAGTGGACTCTCCATTTCAGATAACCGATGATGTTCTACACAACTATCAATGGGTTCCATTTATGGGGTTTTTGGTTGGAAGTGTCGGTTCCTTATTCATTTGTGTTGAAGGAAGAAGTTAAAAGGTTTTGAATACTTTACACTTGGCAAATGAAGGGCTCCCCAATTATGTTAATTACTGTGTGCAGATCGTTGGAGGGCCCCTTAGCATCTCCTGGTGTCTTCAGAAGTTTATGCCAGTCAAACAAAGCCAGCCTGACAGGGGTTGACTCTCGCGCGAGAGTCTCACTCTCCCGCGCGACACATATTCCTCGCGCGTGCATGGCACTCTCTCGCGCGACAGATATTACTCGCGCGAGTGTTCCACTTACTCGCGCGAGGGTCCTTTCTGCATTTTGACAGCTTGCAGCAGCTACTGGTTTGGCTTGGTCATTTTGGGTTCCAGAGGTATTTTGGCACTTTTTATGGTTCTTACAAGTCTTAATGAGCATATGTGACTGTACCCGGGCATCGGTTACGGAAATTCACGCTTAACGAAGATTTTGGACCTTCGGCGGCCCGTTTCAAGTTCAAGTGGAGGTTTTGGAGGTTCGAAATCCGTTCTAGGGGTTTTTTGCCAAGTTCTCTCATGCCGCACAGGTCATATGGAGCGTATGTGACTGTATGGAGGTGTCGGTTTCAGTCTGGGACATAATTGAGTCTTGTTTTGCTGTCTCGTGTCCCTTTTTGTGTCTTAGGACACTTTTTGACATATTTCTCGTCTCGGGATGTATTTCTTGATTCCGTCAACTCGTGCAAGTCACGTTATGCGTGCTTGACCTTACGGAAGCGTTGGTTTCAATCAAAGTCAAGTATTGCAAATTTTGGTCGTTTAATACCCAAAGATTCATTAATTGGCCGTATCCTCGTATCCTGGTCGTATCCTGGGTTACATTTTCCATTTTCTTTTGAGCTAGTCTCTATTTATACATGCGTGTGCGTCTGCAGTTGGTCTTAGTATGTTATCGATGCAAGTTTGGTATTAGTGGCTGGCGTTTTACCTCTTTAATGCATATAAGAGTGAAATAAACCATAAAATGCAAATTTTATAACTAAACTGTGCTATATCAAACCAAACCAAAGGAAAGTACTGTATCTGTGGCGCTCCGGCCCAAAACAAAACCATCAAAAGTATGCTCGGGCACACTCGCCCACTATCACAGGCGCGCAGGCCTCCTAAGAACAAGTATCAGTGTATCTAAGGCGCATTGGCCTTTTATCTAAACTACTTGGGCGCGCAGGCCCGAAATCAAATGCAAGTCATAGAAAGTAAAGAGGCTCCTCAGTCATCCTCATCCCGTCCGAGCCAGTCGGTATCTCTCAAGTCCTCCTCAATATCATCACCACCATTGTCATCATCACTGTCATCTTCATCGGCAGCAGCAAGCTCGTGCGGATTCTGCAAGTAGCGGGGATCGTCGACGGTGTCGTCAGAGTCGCTCTTGCTCTCCTCGTCTCCTTCCTCCTCATCCTCAACAGGATCAGGCACAACCAACCGCTTCCGAACTGGCTCCTCTCGGCCCTGCACCTCTCGCATCTCAATGCGATACCGCTCCTCAGCGCGCGCCACGGCCTTCTTGGCCGCCTCCTTGCTTGCAGCAGTAGGCTACGAACTCCTAGTCTGTCGTCGTGTGACGACCGGCCGTGTGGTAGTCCCGGTCGCTGCCCGCTGCGGAGGCGACCGCGCTCTCTTCCTAGAAGCCGCCCGTCCCTGTGCCTGCATGTTTATATGTTGCATTAGTATATGTTTTGCAATATGTTTGTCTATCAAATGTTTAATTGACAGGTACATTCTATCAATTGGAAGCTATCAGCAATGTATTGGTATCAAAGTCAGCATGCATGTATCGAAAGCAGGCATGTATCGTACGTATTGAAAGCAAGAAGGAAGTGTATCGTTCTGTATACCTGAGTCCTTCGGGACGCCGCCGCCTGAGCTGGCTGAGCTGCGGGTGCTGGATAACGCAACTGCAATGGCATGCCTTGAGCTGCTCTCCTCACCAAGTTCTCCAATGCAAGCATGCGACGTAGGGCTTCGTTCACCCACTCAGCAGGCACCTGTGGATGTTTTGCAATCATCAGATATTCTAGATACTGTTCAAGGGTTTTGAAGTTATGCAAATGGAAGTTAGTTTACCTGTACAGTCACAGCCGCAGGCTCTCTAAGTGCAGGCACAAGCTCCACCTCAGCTGTGTTCCCCTGATGGTCCACAACATCCACTTTCCAAAGCAACTCCGGCAACCCACCAACTACTGGCCTGCTCTCCCTACGCCTCTCACGGTGTTCTCCTCCTCTCTGTACCTCGGCAGCGGCTCTCCTCTCAGCACCAGCCTCGCGTGCCTGTCCGTACATCTCTGAAGGCCTGAATGCCAAGCGGTCTCTCCGGTAAGCAGCATAGTCCATCTCCGGTCGCAGGTGGCGTATCAACTCCGTATCAGGTCGAGTGAACCTCTCCAACTCAGCCCTAGTGTATGTGCTAGTATGTGAAGCTCGTGTTGGGAGTGGCCCTGGCACCTGGAATTCAGGGTAACCGAGTGATTGGCGAACCACTCGATCCCCTAAATACCACTGCCAACCAAAGGCTGACTCCAATAGCACCCTGCTGGCCGTGACCGTTCTGCTCTGCGCCAAGAACTCCGGCTCCGGCCCGTTTGTCCTCCAAGGATTCCACTCAACCTGCATAACATGACAAACAGGCAGTATGTACAATTGATCAGCGACAGCATTAACACCATGGAAAGCATGCATGATCATTTATTCGGGTTCTTATGTTATACCTGCGAAGCCCTCAGCTCGTCCAAATACAGCCTGTAGGCATTAAGGCTGCCCCTCCCTTCTTTGGTGCCCCTGTGCTCCTTGCTCCATATCAGTGCTCGCGGGAGGGTGCTCAGGTCAGGATGCTTGCACTCCGGGGGGTACATCCTCAGAACCTCGTATGCCCAAAGCTGCAGTGTTATCAAACATTGAAGTATGTCAGTCACGAATTGTACAGTTTTGCAGTTAAAGCTAATACACAATCTATGCAATCAAGTGGTACAAAAGAAATTATGTTGCAATAAGTGAAATCATACCTCCCAGACACGCCAGTAGCCGGCTGTGCTCTGCCCGGTCCTCGAGGAGTCACCAAAGAAAAGGTAGGCGGTGCCGAGCGCTGCTCCACCCCAATCAAATCGGGAGGCTGTCCTCAAATCCCTCAGCGCCGGCAGGTACGATAGATGCACCGTACTCCCCCTGCCTGGATATAGCGAAGCTCCAAACATGTATAGCAAGTATGCCCGGGCCATCTGTGCTTCCTCATGCTCATTGGTCGGCTTCTTCTTCTTTAAATACTGTACGAATTGAGCATATCTCGCCGCTCCTCTCTCAACCTGGGGCACCATCCCCAAGAACCACTCCAGAGCCGCTGGATCGGCATGTATCCCTGAGTCAAAGGGGATGGGCTCTCCCCCGACCCTCAAACCTGTAATCGCGGCAAAGTCTGATGGTGTCACTGTCATCTCTCCCAGAGGCAGGTGGAAGGTATTGGATGTATCCCTCCATCTCTCAGCTAGCGCAACAAGAACAGCATGATCGTTTCTAACTGGTACCGTCAGGGTCTGTATGAACTCCCTAAAGCCTGCTGCATCCACCAACTCCCTCACTCTCGCTGGCAGCCCCCTGTACAGTGCCAAAGAGCTGCACGGCCCGCCAAAACCGCGGATGTCCCTCTGATCCGCCTGTTTCAGACATCAAAAACAAGTAGCAGAACATAATGTTAGCATGCAGAGCTTTCATTTTCAAGTTCTAGGTAATCAATGCGACAGCTTAGCCACACATGGTAGACAAGCAGCAGAGGATGATGTCAGCATGCAGTGCTTTCATTTTCGAGTCCTAGGTAATCAATGTGTCGGTGTGACCACGGATGGGCGGTCTAGGTTTTTTTTTATCCAAATTCTCGTTCAAGTAACAGCATGTAGGGGTTACAATCCTAGAGCTACATCATTGAAGGCTTTGAACTCCGTGCCATTTTCAACCGTTGTTTAATTCGGGTTCTTGCGTGCATGGTGTGTGCTATAAGGGCTATGTCAGTACATTTTGACGTCTACACGGGCTGTCATCAGATGGTTGGTTCAAGTTATGTTTTTGACACGATGTGTTCATGGTGCAGCTTGGTAATGGGTTTATTGGTGGAAATTATCATATGCATGGCATGTTTTACGGGCTTTCTCTTGTCCCAGCATGTTTGCATTCAGTCTACAACAGATGGTTGGTTCAAGTTATCGCATGCATGGCATTCAGGGCATAAAATTATATCATTATTTCAAAGCATGCAAGTATCAAGTTGAAGTACAAAAGGGGGTTGGTCAAGAGTTATACCTCGGCCCAGGTGTTCGCAATGTGCACCCCAGGATCCCTCAGCACAAGCTTCGGGTCGTAGTCGGTCTGCTGTGGCGGTCTGTACCCCGCAAAGCCTAGCGGCACAAACAGGTGTGATCGTGGAGGCGTGTAAGTCTCCTCTGAAAACTCAGGACGCTCCAGGGCACCCGCCTCAGCCACTGCACTCACCCTCGGCCCCAGAGCCTCCTCGGCCTCTGCCTCCTCAGCCTCTACATCGGCTGCCAATCCCTCTGACCCGGCTCTCTCTCCCTCAGCCTCCCTCTCGGCCCTCTCGGCTGCCTCAACCACCTTGGCCCGGTCCTCCTTGGCTTTCAAGATATATTCCCCGATCTCGGGGTGCTGTTCCAGGACTCTCGCCAATATCTCGTCGGGCGTGTGCTCGGCAATATCATCGTAAGTGACGGGCACATGCCGGGATGATGTGGCCGCACCCGCCGGTGGCCTAAATGCAATATCCTCCTCCCGAATCTCAACAGGATCAGCCTCTACGGTCTGCACCTCTTCTATCTGCACTCTCTCGACTTGCTCCTCTTCAATAACAACACCTTTACCCTTCGCCGAGTCCCTCGGCGGGGATTCGTTCAACTCGGGGTTCTCACCAACGGCTCCACTGCCCTCTGCTCCACCAGAACTCCTGTCAACCACGGGTGGGCCCTCGGCCACCATACCCAAGACCTCTGGTGCACGGCTGGACCCCACGGCCCCAACCTGGTCCCTCGCGCGAGCCTCTGACTCTGCCGCGCGAGGCACCTCGTCACCAGCAGTCTCCTGCTGCTGCTCCTGAATACCATCGCCGCCGCTCTCCGCCGTTGCACTAGTAACCCCGATGGTCTCTACCACCGTTTCATCTCCCGTTTCTGCAACCATAATCCCACCTCGATCCTCGAAACAATCAACAACTTCTCCACTACCGCCACCATCACCGTGGTCTGCCATGGGGGCTCGAATGTGTGTGTGATTTGGTCGATCTTGAGACGAAATCAAGGGTTTTAGTTTGAGTTTGAGAAGATTCGAGAGTTGGGAGGAACTTGGAGTTTCAAAACCGTCTGAGAACTGTATTCTGAAACGTCCCGCGGACGTTTAAAGGTGTAGAACAGCAATGGGCTGGGTCTGGGCCGGTTCAAGATCTAGATCCAGAAAACATTCCATCGCGCGAGGGAATCACGGCCTCGCGCGACACACCTTTGGGCTCCAGGCCCATTTTCCCTAGCAAACAGGCCCAAGCCTGTTTATTATTATTACCATTGTTATTAAAAATCCTGGTTCTTGATGGTCTGAATTTAAAGTTTCTGGGTTCATGATCATTGGATGCTTGCGCGACCTAGAGCATTTTTATCCCCAGCTATGGTCCGCCTGCATGCGCTTCAACAGTCAATCAGCGACGATCTATCCGTCCAATTTCAAATCAGCGACGATCTATCCATCCACATTCCAAATCAGGGACGATCTATCCGTCCAATTTCAAATCAGCGACGATCTATCCGTCCAATTTCAAATCAGCGACGATCTATCCGTCCACATTCCAAATCAGTGACGATCTATCCGTCCAATTTCAAATCAGCGACGATCTATCCGTCCAATTTCAAATCAGTGACGATCTATCCGTCCAATTTCAAATCAGCGACGATCTATCCGTCCAATTTCAAATCAGCGACGATCTATCCGTCCACATTCCAAATCAGTGACGATCTATCCGTCCAATTTCAAATCAGCGACGATCTATCCGTCCAACTCTAAATCAGCGACGATCTATCCGTCCAACTCTAAATCCGCGACGATCTATCCGTCCACATTCAAATCAACGACGATCTAACCGTCAATCAGCGACGATCTATCCGTCCAACTCTGAATCCGCGACGATCTATCCGTCCACATTCAAATCAAACGACGATCTATCCGTCCACTTTCGAATCAGCGACGATCTATCCGTCCGCATTCAATCAACGACGATCTATCCGTCAAATCATTCTTCGGTGCACGGTACTTTACATACTCGCACGCTTTTTCAATAAATCGGCTTTTGGGTGGATTTGGTGGGTGTCTAGAAACCTTTGACGTTACCCGTACCTGTCAATGGTGCTCCGCGTGCCGTCAAAGGGGGACTACTGTAGACACCCCAATCTGAATCTGCCGATCGTTTTACGGTTTCTTGTTTCCCGATGATGAACCAGATAAGCAGTCTTAAGGATGGAAAGGTTTGAGCTCGGAGTGTGACCCCCCCTTTTTGAACCCTTTTAACCCCTTTTAAAAGAAAAATAAAAATAGTCAACTCTGGATCTGCCCACCCTCGCGCGTGGAAGTCACTCCCTCGCGCGAGTGTCCTCTTTGTCTCAAGTGTGGTCAAAGTCAAACATTTAACTGTTGACCCACGCGGCAGTGAAACACTCGCGAGAGTCTCACTGTCTCGTAGCGATGGTCCTAGTGTCCACTTTCACTTTTGCCACCACTTGGTTGCTTGTCGGGGGGCTACACGGTCGCTTAACCCCAGCTTTTCTCCACGAAGTCTTTGCATGCAGTCTGAGGCCTTGGGAACACCCTCACACAACCCTTCCCATCACCTTTTCACCAAGCTTAGTCACCAAGTTTGGTCCTAAGGGGGTGCTTGCCACCACCTTTGGCCCTTGGCTACCCCTATAAATATCCCCCTTGTTCTTTCTTTACAAGGACACACTAAGTCACAAAAATTCACCAACTTGGAAAGTTTGAGAGATTGAGAATCCTTGCAAGCACAAAGGCTCTCAACTCTAGCTCATATCCTATACCTTTCTTCTCTCCATTTTCCATCACAAGCTTCTCGAATTGTTCAAACCTTTCCAAAACCTTCCAAGCAAAGGTATAAACACCTTTTCTTCTTACTGTTTTGATGGAGGCTGTCAGGGCCAAGATTGGTAATCAATACGATTACGGTCCTAAAGTCAACAGAGATACAAGAAATTGGTTCAAGCATACCTTCGCGCGAGTGACTCACATACGTGCGACAGTCCCTTGTCTCATGCGGCTTGATCCTCGTGGGGTTTGGGGATGCGTTGGGTTTTCTTATTTTTCATGTTGTTATTTATTTTTAACTTTGTAAGCCTTTTAGATCACTGTTTTGCATGTTAAAACAAATAGACTAGACTTTTATTGCTTATTTACTTTGTTGGAATGCTCCTGGGTTGTTTGGACATGTACCAGAGCCCGAGCATGCAAAGCAATTCCTGAGTCCAGTCAGGACCCTCGCGCGAGAGAGTCATGGTCTCGCGCGAGGGACCTCTCTGATTCTATTGATTGCCCTTGCATGAGCAACCTTGACCTTTGCCCCTGTTTGACACCCCACTTGTTTAGGGGTTGCATTTCAATTAATTTGGCTCTGTTTTGTAATAATTTATAGTAATCATTTACTTCTTGTCAATATAAAGCTGCTTGGTTTGTCTCCTGGGTGTGCACTGTGGTCCTTCCAGAGCCCGAAGGGGTGGAATTCAACTTTGTGGTGAGGATGAACCTTCGGCAGTGAATGGGTGTCTCATGTGACAGTGCGCTTTGCATGTATGTAGATTCATGCATGCAAAGGTGGCTGTCATGTGTGGTACACCTATTCCAGTTGTTGTTGGGTTTATTTTTCATCAAGGGGTTGGAACTCATCCTACTCTTTATTATTATTCCATCCATCCGCCATTTTTCACATCTTGCAAACTTGTTACTGTTTTAAAATCCCCGATTAACTGTTTCCCCGCCCTAATTGGCTTAAAATTGGTTAAAGAAGAAAACGAATCACGAATACTTTCACAAAATGCCTAAGTAGAGACCGATCTCGGATTGGGCGAGAGGGTGCCTTAAAACCTTCCCCTCGTAACCTGGCTCCGAACCCAGATATGGTTATGACGGATTTGGTTCCTTCACTTTTTCAAATCAAATAAGCGCGGCTTCGAAACACGGTTCCTTGGGTGACGGACCTTGAAACCCAGGTGGCGACTCTCTTGGGTGTTTCTCCGCTCGCGCTCCCTCGATCTATCGGGCCCTTGCTCCGGGAAACGAAATTCCCGGAGGCTCGCTTTGGAATCCGGGAATTCCAAGGGCATGCTGCCCACACTATGAGTTTCACCAAATTCCTGGCCAAACCACTGACACTTGCATCTGCCTTCATCATGAAATCCAAAACCTTATTGATACCCCTCCTCTAGATAAGCCAAACACCATCTCAAACCCTTTACCGCAACACAACACCCCTTTCCGCATTAACAAGATCACCCTAGCCAATAACCAAATCACCCAAGACTTCAATCCAACCCTTTTCATTGTCCCCGATACCGAACCAAAGCCTGTTATGGGAATTCCCGAAAAGACTGCCCTTTGCTTTTAGTGGGACTAGGAGAACACATGGGGAGATTTGATCGCTGATTGGGAAGAATTTGAAGCAACCACCTTTCAGAGGGATGTTGAACCACCCTTTGAGCCTGGATGGGAGGTTGACTGGCAGAATATCCATGCTGACCCTCTTGATGGACTTTCTTTGTACATGATGTTTAAAGGCCAGGATGAGAACTATCAGGTCCCTCAAGAAGCTCCTGAATGGGAATGGGACCTAACCCCAGATGAGTACCAACTCTTGGCCAAGATGACCCATTGGATACATTCTCTTTACCTGCAATGTTTGCTGAAGAATACCAACCTAAAGCATTGGCTTACGACTGGCCGAAACTTGCTCCCTTTCGTCCGGAATTCTCCCATCTCAATGACGATGTCCTTGATAATCTATACAACAATACCCCGTGGTACTTCGGACCCCCAGAGCCTGAGGAGGAGGTGGCCAGTAGTTAGTTTAACCCAATGGACTACATCGTGGATAGAGCCGGGTCAGAACCGTTGGTTACTTCTCTTGAAGATGTTGATGTTGCTATGATGAATTTATGGGAAGACGAACCAGGGGCTAAAGTGAGTCCATGGGCAAACTCCAAAATTGCCAATATAAAGTGGGAAATGAGGATTGGACTGTGAACAAAGTGGTGATGGAAGCTGAAAAGTGGAAGCCTGAAGATCTTTGGGACGATTTGGTTATAGCTGACTCGGCCCGACTCCTCATGGTTTGTACTTTGAATTTGAGTCTACCCGTGTGTATGGTGCCCCCGAGGCCTTCGATGATGATGAAATAAATGGATCTGATTCCACTTACTTCCCTAAGTTTGAAATAAATTGTGTCGACCCCGATGACGAAGAGATCGATTTCGATGGGGACATCCCTAAAGAAATCCAATCCCTAGTCGAAAGGGAAGATAAAAGGCATGCTCAGCCTGTAAAAGAAGAAATTGTTTCAATAAATTTGAGAGATGAAGGGAATCCCCAGATAACTCAGATCGGTTCCGCGCTATCTGTAGAAAAACGTCAAAATCTCATAAATTTCCTAAAAGAATTCGAGGATGTTTTCGCGTGGTCGCATGCTAATATGCTCGGAATTGATCCTGAAATCATGGAACACCAGATCCCCCTTTATCCTGAAGCAAAACCTGTGAAGCAAAAATTGAGGAGCATGAGACCCGATTGGGTGCTTAAGATAAAAGAAGAGGTCACTACACAAATCAATGTAGGATTCTTAATAGTAACTGAATACCCTCAGTGGGTTGCAAAGATTGTCCCCGTCCCTAAAAAGGATGGTAGAATTAGGGTCTGTGTTGATTTCAGGGACCTAAACAAAGCCAGCCGGAAGGATGACTTCCCATTGCCGCACATTGACGTACTGGTCGACAACACCGCTGGGCATGCTTTGCTTTCTTTCATGGATGGCTTTTCAGGCTACAACCAAATTCTCATGGCCCCAGAAGATCGGGGGAAAACCACGTTCATCACTGAATGGGGGACTTACTGTTACTGAGTCATTCCTTTCGGATTGAAGAATGCTTGGTCTACTTATCAGCGGGCCGCAACAACCTTGTTACACGACATAATCCATAAGGAAGTAGAAGTTTATGTTGATGACATGATTGTTAAGGCAAAGGATCGAGGGGACACTTGCCTACACTCAGGAAATTCTTCGAGAGAATCAGAAAGTACAGGATGCGCCTTAATCCGGCCAAATGTACATTCGGGGTCACTGCGGGGAAAATGCTTGAGTTCATGATTACCACCCGTGGCATCGAGCTCGACCCATCAAAGATCAAGGCCATTCTGGAGATGGAACCACCACAATTCGAAAAGGATGTAAGGAGCTTTCTTGGCAAGGTGCAGTTTATTAGTCGATTCATTGCTAAATTGACTTCAACTTGTGAACCAATATTTTGCTTACTCAAGAAAGGAGTACCATTTGCGTGGGACAACAAATGCCAAAAAGCTTTCAAAATAATCAAGGCCTATCTGCAGAATCCGCCAGTGTTGACACCGCTCGTAACAGGAAAACCTTTGATCCTATATCTGTCAGTCACCCCATCCTCGATGGGGTGTATGTTTGCACAAGAAGGAGACGATGGGGTTGAAAGGGTTGTTTACTTCCTCAGCAAAAAGATGGTCGGATCTGAAGAGCGTTATACTCCACTGGAAAAGACATGTTGGGCACTCGTTTGGGTCTCCAAGAAATTGAGACATTATATGTTGGCCTACCCGGTAAGGCTGATCTCCCAAATGGATCCCCTTAAATATCTGTTTGAGAAATCGAGACTCAAAAATCAGTTTTCAAATGCCCTGGCAGTGCTGGAGTCCATGGTTGAAATTCCTATCGGTGTGAAGTTAAGACCGATCGTGATCTAACAAAGGGATACACCGGTACACCAACATGTCATGATTGTTGACGAGCCTGACGATGGTCACCCTTGGTACTATGACATTTGGAGATTCGTGGAAAGAGGGGAATACCCCGCAGAAGCAAGCAAGAAAGACAGGATCGCCCTCCAAAGAATGGCAGCTCAATACATTATTTGCGGAGGAAATCTGTATCGAAGGTCGCATTGTGGCATGCACAAGCTATGCATCCACGATGCAGAGGCAAGAAGGGTAATGGAGGAAATCCATGAAGGTATCTATGGTCCTCACATGAATGGCATGATGCTCGCCAAGAAGATGTACTTCTGGTCCACTATGGAAACAGAATGCATGGAGTACGTACGACGGTGTCGCAAATGCCAAATTCATGCCAACCTCATGTATGTTCCACCATCCGAATTGCATCAGATGACCTCACCTTAGCCTTTCTCAACGTGGGGAATCGACGTCATCAGAAGGATCGTGCCAGCAACATTTAACGGTCATAAATTTATTCTGGTGGCTGTTGATTATTTCACAAAAATGGGTAAAAGCTACTTCTTACACCACTCTGACCGCAGTTCAAGTTGCGTACTTCATCAAACAGAATGTCATTTATCGGTACGGAGTCCTTCAGGCATTCGTGTCCGATAACGGGGTTCACTTCAAGGGACGGGCCAGGGAAGTCTTGAACGAGTTTAAAATTCAAGTACACAAGTCAACGACCTACCAGCCACAGACCAACGGAGTCGTAGAAGCAGCTAACAAAATGATCACAGCCATCCTGAAAAAGACCATTCAATCTGCAAGAGACTAGCATGAGCAGTTGCCGCTAGCTTTGTGGAGGTATCGCACGTCTGTGAGTACGCCAACAGGGGCGACTCCTTACTCTCTAGTCTACGGTATGGACGCTGTACTTCCTATTGAGTTGGAGGTTCCATCTCTCCGGACTATGATTGAGTATGAGGTCCAAGAGGCGGAATGGTTAAGCAATTGGTTTGAAGAGCTCATGTTATTTGACAAACATCGACTAAGGGCTCTTTATCATATTCAAGGGTATCAGAGGAGGATTGCACTTGCGTTCAATAAGAAAGTGAGGCCTAGGGACTTGGCGGAAGGTGACATGGTTTTGAAAGAGATCCGGGCACCAGTTTACGATTCACGCGAAAAATTCCGGCCAAAGTGGTCTGGACCATACATCATCAAGACCATCCTGTCCGGAGGTGCTACACAGCTCATTGACTTGGATGGAAATGAATTCTCAACTTTGGTCAACCTAGATCAACTCAAGCACTACTATCCCTGAGAGAAGCCCGTTGGGCTGAAAATCGCAAGGGCAGACAGTCCCAGGCAAAAATTAGAGCAAAAGCCTACTAGGTTGAAAACCCGCAAGGACAGCCTAGGCAAAAGTTAAGGCATACAATAAATGAGCTCGCTAGGCCGAAAACTCGAAAGGGCAGTACTAGGTAAAAGTTAGAGCGGAAAAGGAGAGTGTCAAAATTAGAGCGAACCCTACCCTGAACTATATTATGACCTGATTCCTTTGCCAGAAGGATATGTAGGCAGCCTTACTCTAGGGCCCGGTCACAATCAATCGAAATAAAAATCCAGGTTGTGAGAATTCAAAGCACGAAATCGAAGAAGGGGAAAACCCTTCGTAACTCATTTTATTAAGATAACTGCTTCGAATACATAAGGCTAAGCATAACTTTCAAAAATAAACGTGCAACATAATAAGAGCGGGTCAATCCACAATTTATTTAATGGTCAGGGTAGTAGGATCGAGTCAGTTTCCTTGAGTCCCAGCTCTCGCAGCAATGTCTCTCCTGAGCCATTTCTGGTAGCTCCCGCGTACCGCAACAGATGGGTAAGGATGCGCATCGGTCACCTCATGAGTCCTCCAAAATCGCTGATAATTGCAGAGGACAGAGTGGCGGAAGAGAGGCAGAACGAAAGCTACCGAAACCTCTACAGAAGCCTCTTGTCTCAGACCAAGCTGATGCTAAATCCGGTAGGGAATGTAGAAGGTGAAAGCCTCCAAACCAGCAAGGATGACCCACTGAGGGCCCATGACGTGCACTGTCACAGGTGGAAGGTCAAGCCACGAACATCTCCAAGAAATAGTCTCAGCCCGCAAACGCCTGAAGAAGTCAACCCACTCAGTAACTCGTCTGTTCGCAAACTCAAAGCATCATAGAGACAGCAGCCTAGCCTCATACAACCAATTGCCAGGGGCAATGGTCAGCACATTCACCTTATCGCAAAGCCAAATCTGCAAAAAGAGAGAAAACAAGTAAGAAGCCATAGAAAGCCAAGCCGAGCATTGAGGTAAAATGACAACGTGAGAGAAACCCAAAAAAGGAGAGCTGAGTGAGAAGCCAACCTGTAGGAGGAGAGGCTACCCCCGAAAGTATCTGTCTCCCCAGAGTAAACCTTGTCCAAACCTATCAATGTCTCAGCCAATACCATCGGAATCACGTCCTTCCGAGCCTCGATCTGAACGGCAATGCTGACCAATGCCGAGCTAGCGTAACCAGTGGAAGGAACCAAAAGGTAGGCTGTAAGTAGGCACATGCAAAGGGTAATCATGCAACGAGTTTGATAGGTAGTGTCTACAAGATTGCCTGGAGGAGAGAACATCTCAATGAGTCGCATTACGTTGAGATGACCATCACTAACTAAGTAACAGGCAGTGCCACCTTTCAATCCATGGATCGCGGCTAAAACCTTGAAGATGCTCTCTCGCACCAGAGGGATGATGACTTTCCCTAAGCCAAAGCCGCCGAGGTATGCACAAAACTCCTCCGCAGTAGGACAAAGCTCTTGTTTGCCAAAGTGGAACACGTGAACCTCTGGATCCCAGAAACTCGTGGCTACCCTCAAAAGCTCGGGGCGGAGATAGATGTTGCGAAGGTACCTCATGGAGTAGAGGCCATGGGCCCAAAAGATGAGCCAATCGACACCCTCCATGGAAACCAACCATGGGTGAAGTGAGCCGGTGAGAGAAACAGCCATCAGAAGGAGGAAAGAGCTTTAGAAAGATGAGAGTAGAATGGGGTGGGAAGAATTTGAGGTTAAAGGCCTGAATTTATGGAAGGATGGAGGGGACGATTTCAACTTTCAAAGATCCTTGGGCTTCCAAAAGTGCAAATTTTCCATGAGTCTTGGATAGGAAAGGGGTGGTCGTACCCTAAAAGCACAATGCAGACCATGCATTGGCTCGGAAATGCCATTGCAGGGGTCAAACTTCAGCCATCGTGCAATCTGTCTTGGGGAGCAGCAAACTGCAGACTGTTAGGAAAATAGCCACGCGTGGCATAGTGTACAGACACGTGGCACATTGAATCCGGGAAAACATCACGGCACACCATTGATATCCCACAGGATTATATGTCACCACGCACTGCGTTTTGAAGCTGCGCAAGGCATATTAATGTCTGTATTTTTGCAGCTTTTGACAACAGAGGTGTGAAAGGAATTTAAGGCACCTCGGGGCATCACTAACCACCAGAACACATACTAACAAGTATTTGGCACTTCAGGGATGTTTCGCTCTAGGTCAACTCTCAAAACTCGAAGTCATGGAACAAAAAGTTGGTAAAATCCTATTTTTAAGTCATATCGAGGTGTCAAATCACGTTTCAAGCCATTTCAAGTCGTTTCTTTGAGTCACACAGGTCATAATAGTCAAAGGTGACTTAGTCCAAGTTACAGTTCGAGTCTCGAGTCAAAATTCGAGTTTGCCACGTTTCAAAGTCAACATTTTCTTAGTTTTCAAGTGTATTCCATGCTTAAAGTCAGACTTCCGAGTCACGCATCAAGTTTTAGAGGTTGCCATTGTCGTATATAGTCATGTTCGAGCCTGCAGCAAGGGCGTTTGTATAAATTCTCATATATAGCGTCAATGTTTTTCAAAGTTTATTCAACTACTTCTTTGATTTCTATTTCTTTGTCGATATATTTCCCATTGCAAACCATGTATCGGACTCATTTTTGCGATCAATGGCTAGTTGTACATTCCGGTTAGCGTCTTAGTTACTCAATTCTCTTTATACAGCAGCAATAAAAGAAATTGAATGACAAAAGACAACGAAAGGGCAATCTTTGTATATATACAATCCCAAAAGCATCCATGAGTCAAAGTACATAGCAAAACAAGGCATGCAAGCTCAATGCTCAAAATCCTATCTCCCAAGGGCAAACAGGCACCCTACAAAAGGAAGCACGTAGGCTTCACCTAAAACGCAAAAAGCAAAAAGAGGAAACTAAGTCCTTATCCTCATCTCTATCCTCATCCTCCCCGGAGACCTCCTCCTCCACCTCAAAGCTAGCAACCTCGTGAGTACTTCTAGAAGTATCCTCCAGGTCGATGTCCGTAGGCTCATCGGTCTCGTCGGAGACAGCGATAGGCTCCTCCTTGGTGCCAACGGAGTGTCGCTGCCTCTTTGACGGGGCCTCCTCCCGAGAGTTAACTGAGGAAACCTATCACGCCTGCATGCGCACGAACTTTCGGCGCAGTCCCTGAGCAACTCCTCCTCTAGCCTGCAATAGCATGACATTCATATAACACTTGCATTGTAATAGAAATGAGGTAAACAGTTGGAGACTAAAGGTTTACCATCGTCCCTCTGGCACGAGGTAGTACTGGTGGGGGATGGCCCATGGCGTATTGTCGCACGAGCTGCTCTAGGCCCATCATGGCTGCCACTATCTCCCTAACGTACTCCGCAGTCGCCTGTGCAATGAAAGGGTTAATTAGAACATGCAGTGACAATAGCAAACGTGCAAAAAGAATGAAGGCATGTTAAACCTGAGCAAGGAACTCCGGAGGCTCGACAGTAGGATGTGGAACCTCCACAAGACCAAGGACTCCCTGGGTAGTCACCACGTCCACCGTCCAGGAAAGTACAGGCAAACTGGTCCCACTCGAACCTGTGCCGTCACCGTGGCCTCCACCTCCTCTTCCTTCACCTCCTCTTCTTCCTCCTTTTTTACCTCTACCACCTCTACCACCTCGCGTCTGATGCGTCGCCTCCCAAGCAGCACGTATCTCAAACCTCTGCATCAAGTACCGAGTCTGGTACTCAGCGTAGTCAGCGCTTGCTTGAAAGAGCTGTTCCAGCTCATAGTCTGGCCGCATAAACTGCTCGACCTCCCAGAGAGTGTACTAGCTCGTCCTCTGTACAAGAGGAGGGAATGGCCCAGGGACTCGAAAGGTGTCTAGCCTTAACGACTGATGTGATACCTGGTCACCCAGGTACCACTGCCAGCCGTAAGGGGACTAAAGGAGCACTCTCCCTCTGAGCCTTGTACGGTATCTCGAAGTGGTCCCAGATACGCCAGTGAATCTGCAATCGAGAGCAGGCAACATTAGCATACTATTCAAGTTGGAATGGACATGAAGGTCAAGAATTAAATGTACGAAGGTATCTGATTAGGACGCAGCTCCTCCAGGAAGAGGTGGAAGGCATTCAAGTTGCCATTTCCCTTCTTCACCCCTCGAAACTCCTTCGACCAGCGTAGCACTCGAGGAAGTATCACATCATCAGGACAAGTGGTCTCGGTAGGGTACATGCCAAGTACCTTGTACGTCCATAGCTACAAATCAAGGCATTAAAAGTTAGCACGAGATATGTAATAAATGAATGGAAGGCTAACTAGATACAAGAGAAGCTTCGAAGTATACCTCTCAGACCCTCCAGTAGCCACCGAAGCTTCGAGGTATCTGATCACACCCCCAGCGCTGCACCACCCCAGTTGAAGCGGGTGATCTCCCTGACGTTCCTCAGGGCCGACAAGAAGGAAAGGTGTACTCGATTGCGCCTGTTTGGAAATAAGGACGCTCCAAGCATGTACAGCAAGAAGCACCTCGCCATCTGCTCCTCCTGGACTCTGCCCACCGGAGGCTCCGTCCAAAAGCTGAGCGTACTGGGCATCCTCTGTATCTGCCCTCAGCATGTACCCAACAGCAGCTTCTAAAACTCTGCACTCCTCCCCATCGTGGCATCGTAGGGGATAGGGTCACCTCCGAACCTCAGTCTAGTGATCGCCGAGAAGTCCAACGGCGCCACCATCATCTTGCCGAAAGAGAAGTGGAACAAATTCATCGTGTCCCACCACCTCTCGGCAAGTGCCCTCACCACCTGGCAATCATTTCTCGCCCGTGTTAACACCCCAACAAACTCTCCAAAGCCTGCCTCCCTCACCATCTCCCTCGCCGCCTTAGGGAGCCTCTCCCAAAACCTCTACACGTCTGCCGCACCACCATAGCAAGAGATCGTAATTGCCTGTTGCAATGAATTGACAATATTCAGTAAACGGGAATAGTATTCAATACAGGTATATTATTCAAAGCAAGGAAATTGAAAACACGATGCATTGGAATCAAAATGCAAGTATTTAAAGTATACCTCATCTCATCGTAAGGAAAGGTGCCGTTGTGGGTCCCTCAAGACCAGAGCCTCGTCGTACGCGGGCCTCTCCGGCCTGTAAGCATCCAAAAAGGAGGGCACCACTACGTGCTGGAAGGGCACGTAGGTCTCCTTGCTGTAAGCTCCTCGACCCACAAGCGCCGCTACCGCCTCGTCTACAACACTCCTTTAGGAGATTGCCTCACCCCCAGCCTCTTCCTCGTCCTGTGGCCCTCTAGTGGTTCTAGCCTCGAGCTCGGCCCGAAGCTCCCTCTCCCGAGCCTCAAGTAAGGCCGCAGCAAGCCCAGGCACTCCCCGTAAGGTCTCAACCAAGTCGTCGAGGGATGCCACCTCTAGGTAGTCACCCAATCCTATAGGCTGCGATGACCCTACGCCTTTGTCACTAGCTATGAACATAGGTGGTACCTCCGGCTCCTCCACCAACTCCTCCTCGACAATGGGGTTCTTCCCCAAGCCAGCCCAAGGCTCTCTCATGGGAGAGGCCTCCGTCTCCTCCTCTGCCCTGTCCAAACTATCACCACCATGGGCCTCCGTGGCCCTCTCCTCCAAACTGATTGCACCCTCCAAGCAACCCGTCGCCTCATCCTCGCCCCTCGACTCCAGTGTACCCAAGTTCTTCGCAACTCAGTCACCGCAAACCAACCCGCCATTGCCACCACCATCACCGCTGTCGCTGCCAACCGCCACGGCAGCAGAGGCCGTGGCCTCTCCGGCCATGGCTGCCGAAATCGAGACCCCCACGATCTTCGGGATGTCCCCAACCGCCGTGTCACCCTCCGGAGTGACTGGGGGTGGTGTAAACTCAACCCTTGGCTGTTGATCACCTCTGGGCACGTCAATATCGTCCATGTAAGAGAGAGAGATTTCCAAGAGAGAGAGATGATCGGGAGAGAGAAAAAGCAGAGAGGGACGAGAGAAACGAAAGAGAGAAAGAGAGGGAAATTCGAATGGTGGGGCGTACTGTGTATGCCTCACCCGTATATACCCCCCCCCCCCAATGAACTGGTTCGTTTGGAATTAAACCTGGACTAGGTACATAACCCATAGCGCCGCACGGCATTTCGATTGAAGCGCATGGTGTACGAATTTGGCATGCAGAATTATTGGTTCTTGAGTCCTGTTCAAAAGGTTATTCACTTTTGGGCCTCATGCCTATTTAATGGTCCATTTTTCAAAATTCGAACTAAATTTGGTATGCCACGCGCCTGTCTGTAGTTACACACGACGTTCTGGTTTATTTCGACAATTCAGATTCTAAGGGCAGTTTCATGGTGTTTGGCACTGTGATGATTCGTGTATCTGAGTTTTTTGTGCAACAAGAAGAAGGAAACAGACATGAAGATGGGAGAAAAGGGGACTTTTTCATTCCATTTATAAAACCCAAGGCGAACCTTGGGAATTTTTCGTTACATTTGTTCAAAAAAAAAAAGAACAGTCCTATTGCCTCTTATTTTCTCTCCCTTCGTGCTCCACCTCACTCGCTCCCCTCGTCAGATGCGTCGTTTGCTCCATCCGAATGATCGTTCGAACCATTCGAATTGCCCTCTGAGTCTTTCGCAGTGTCCTCCGACTCACGCCCCGGTGCATATTCGGGGTCGTGCTTGTCATCCGACTAGTCAAAACAGAAGTCCTGGAGGTTGGACACCACACGACGTAGCAAACGAATTGTGAAAATCAGTCGCGCGATTTGTCGGTTGAGTTCTTCAATTTCTTCTCGATAAAAGGTCATCTCGGCCTCCAAGGAAACGACTCGTGCCACCAAGTCACTGTCCGCCATGCTTGAGCGTCGAGAATGAACTAGTCTAGAGAAGTGAAGAGGAGATGAAGAGACTTGATGGATTTTTGTTGGTAGTGCATGGAATGAGGCACCACCGTACTCATAAAAGGGCTCCGGTCGTCGAAAGGGCACGCCTGCATTAAACAAACACCCTTAAACCAGCCGTCTATTCTTGGAAATCGAAGTGTTGCATGGGAAATCAAAATGCCGTGCGCCACCCTGCTAAACCGCACGACATTCTGGCTCCAGAGGATTAAATCAATTTTCTTGGGATTTGTTCAATCCAGCCACCAAAATCCCCCTTGGGAATGAAATATGTCGGCCGTCTTGTATTAAAAATCTGTTGGAATGCTGTGCCTTGATGAAATGATCCCTTAATGTTCATCCTCCGGGGCTCGTGGTATTTTTTGCCCCCTGGGGACTCGCCGTATTCGCGTTTTTCGTTGTATTCGTCCTCTGGGACTAATCAACTTCTGGATTTTACCATGAATTTTTTTTCATCCCCCGGAACTCGCAGTATTTTTCATTTTGCCTCCCGAGGGCTCGTCTCGAATGTCGCCCTTCGAGGGCTCGTCTCGAATTTCACCTCCCGAGGGCTCGTCCTGAATTTCGACTCCCGAGGGCTCGTCCCGAATTTTGCCTCCAGAAGGCTCATCTCAAATTTCACCTTCTGAAGGCTCGTCTTGAATTTCGCCTCCCGAGGCTTGTCTCGAATGTCGCCCTTCGAGGGCTCGTCTCGAATCTCGCCTCTTAAAAGCTCGTCTCAAATTTTGCCTCCCGAGGGCTCGTCTCAAATCTCGCCTCCTGAAGGCTCGTCTCCAATTTTGCCTCCCAATGGCTCATCTCAAATTTATCACGTTATTTGCACTTGCTTCACGACACTTGGCACTACAAGCACTCAATCTTCTCAAGTCTATTGCATGATTTTGTTAGTTGTCCTCTGGGATTCATTTTTATTCTCATTATCACAATTGAACTACGTCATTTGCTTGCATTCTGGTTTGTTTGCATTCCCATCCAACGGATTGGGATGCCTATTCTTTAAGCGGCACTCATACCTACCAATGGTATTCGAGTTCTGTTAAAGAGGGACTACTGTAAACACCTCAATCCAGACCTCGGAGGTCCTTTAAACACCCTGATGATGAAATAAAGGAAACAGTACCTTTAAGAGCTTGAATAAAGGACTTCCTCAGCCCAGAAAACCCAAAAGGCCCAAAATCCCTGTACTGGACCTATAATACCGCGCGGAACACTTCTGGAACGCGTGGTGTAATAAAACTTATTACACCGTACGACGTCATGAGGGCAACCGCACGACATTTTAGGTAAAGTTCTGACTGGCTCAGAGTGAGCCACAGCTGATGACTGGCTCAACTGAAAAGGCACTTCTGGCCTGCCCAAAAAATACCTCCACCATTTGAATTCAAAATCATTGGCTCTTTGCCTATAAATACACCCCTCCACTCAAGAGAAAGGGGTCCTTGGTCCCTAAGCTTTCTCTCTCTTCTTCTTGCCTTCACATACATTCTCTACTCCCAAGCCTTGGGAGTGTTGTTCCCAAAAGACATTCTCTAAGCACTTTGCTCCATTTTTCTCCTCACCATCAAAGTTAGTCTCTTACTAACTTTGAGATCTCATCCACCAAAACACCTAACAACCACTCACACTCACACCCATCTTCCCTCACCTGATCTTATTCATCCCCATCCATCATCATCCATCCTCATTCAAGCTCAAGATCAAAGGTAAAAATCAAGTTTCCTTGGGCTAGGCTGTAGAGACCCATCCCTAATTTTAATTTATTTATTTATGATGTGGTTACGTGGAATTATAATTAGATAATTTTGTGCACAATGAATTTTATTTTATATATGTATGTTTGGTCGTGCGGGCTTGAGTTCGTGGGCCATGGGACGAGAGTGTTAGGGGACCCATGGTGGATAACTCTTATGAGTAGTTATTTATTTTTATTAGCACATGGAGTTATGATTTAGCTTTTTATTAAATAAGAGGACTTGAGAGAGTGTGTTAGTAAGTAGAAGGGGGTGTGGTGTAATTTACACCCTTATAAACCCAAATTGAGATCAGAAGACCCCAAAACTTTTTTTTCTTCTTCCAGCGTCGACTCTCTCTCTCTCTCTCTCTCTCTCTCTCTCTCTACAAACCCTCATACTTCAATGACAAAATCGAAGGTCAAGGCTCGTGAATCTCGCAAAAAGTCAAGAAGAAAACGTGATCTACGGACAAAGGGCTACGCATCTATCCGAACGAAATCTCAATCGACCAACTTTGGTGTTCCTAGCATTTCGGGATTTTAACATTTTGGAGGTTTCTCTCTCTTTTGAGGTAGGATTTATGTTAAATGATTACATATGGGTGTGTATATGCCTTGTTGTGCACCTAATTTGAGCTTTGGGTAGAGTAATCAAATTATAAGCTAAGCGCTAGTTTATGTGTTTGGATTTGTGTGATATACATGATTCTTGTTAAAGATTTTGTATTGATTCATGAGTATGGATGAAATCTTACTACTTTTTAGCATATTTGTTCTTCATAAGAATTGGGTCCACCTACCCAAGTGAAAATTAAGAATTTTAAGTGATACTAGAACAAGAGCTAGTTTATGCACTCCATGTGTTTGAGGAAATGGAAGTAATTTATATGGGCATGAGTCTATACCAAGTATACTTGTCTCTTTGCATTTAGTAAACTGGTGAAAGAAATTTCGTTATATATGGCTTGGGATACTCGTTGAATACATGTATGTAGCAAACGTTTTTATTGTTCTACATTCATTCATTTTGATGAATTTGGGTAAGTTATTGAAGGAAATTTGGTTTATTTTAGTTGAATTGGGCTTAAAGGCCAAGTATTTGAGATATTTTGGAATATAATAGCTTAGTGATTTGGAGTTGGGTCACCGGGGAAACTTGGGTCAATTGTGACGCCGTCGGTGAAAGTCCGTAAACCTACTTGGGTCAATTGTGACGCCGTCGGTGAAAGTCCGTAAACCTACTTGGGTCAATTATGATGCCGTCGGTGACAGTCCATAAACCCGCACGGGGTGGGTTGCTTCGTCCTTCAGGTTAGTAGCCCATAAAGTGCATGTGCTAGAGACGTCTAGCACAGTTGTCAGTTGGTTGTTATCGGTGAGCAACTCATACATTTTATGATTCGGTGTTGAGTGAATCAATATTCGAGTTGGTTGGCTATTATATTTTGAACTTTGCCATTTTCTGTATTAAACTTTATGGGTTTTTTGCTCTATTCGGAATTAGATTTGATTTGGTGACCTAATAGCATTCTTTAGATTATTAAGAAAAAAAAAGGGGGAATGGAAACAATTAACATTATGCATGGATTATTTTTGCTTCTTTGTACTTGACATTATATTGGGAGATTTAATAACTTCATTTAGAACATCGGACGGAAGGAACCATGGAAAACTTTTCAATACTCGTATATAAAAAAAGAGTATATTTTGTATATCAAGCTTTACATGTTCATATCTTTTCATTTAGCATATTTTCTGCACGAGCTGTGGCTCATGTTGTTGTTAACTCAAATTTTTCAGGTTTAGAGATGGATCCGAAGGCTTAAGAATCATGGGATATGTTCTAGTCTTTTATTTAAGAGCGTAATGGAATACTTGTATATTTTTGGCTTGTAAGACTTGCAAACTTTTATTTTGGGTTGTAAGAACTTGAATGGCGAGATATATTAATTTGGTAATTAAATTTGGATATTGGAAGAATAGGGCCTGAAAGTGTATTAGATATACTGTATTTTGAAGTTTATTTGTAATAAAAGGCGGGTCGCGACATAGGCCCTGTCCTAGTCCTGAGGGGACTTTTCTGAAGTCAAGTGTAACCCCTTTTGGTTAAATACTGACTTAAAAACCATTTTCGTAAACTAAAACAGCTACTATATTGAGCATACCAGGCCACGCGGCGCTTTGATGCATCACACGGCGTAGTATGTTCAGATGCGTGGCCTTTTATAGCTACTATTTTCTTGCTTAAACTATCTGGATCATGTCCATCCTTTATCAGGCCTGTTTTTGTTGCTGAGATATCTGTTATCAGTGCTTTCAAAACAAGACCATATCTACAAGCCATGTTTTATTTGATATACGATATTTTCTTAATCATCTTAAGTGATTAAGTACACCAAAAGTTGTTTACACTCATGGCTAGGAGAGATGGTACTGTTCCTAGACAAATCAGTATTTGTGTATCTTCTGTGATCTTTGAAGAATGACGCACGTGATATGCAATATATCGGGCGTCATTCTGGGTATTGATGGTGGACTGATAACAGGACAGTTACCACGCACGGCATACCATAAGGCCGTGCACAACATTATGATAGGCCGTGTGGGAGATGGTCGTGATCCAGACAGCTTGTCGAGTAGTTTTTATTTCACAGCATCCCACTTTTATCATTCCTGTACAGTGAGCACCACGCGCACGCCAACGTGATATATCTACCCATGTCTCTTCCCCCATTACTTGCTTTTTAAAAGGTTATATTTTCCAAAAGATATTCGAAATCCTCCCCTTTTGAAAATGCTTAGTAGAGACCGATTTTTACCGGGAAAATGGGGTGCTTTTCAACAAAACCTTCTCCAGTCATAACGTGGTTCCCGAACCCAAAGTCTCGACATTTTCGCTAAGACCAAAAGCCTTTTTCAAATGAGTTCTTAGTTTCTCGGATCATCCATCTCAAAAATCCGAATGACGACTCTTCAAAAGGCGCGAGGGCGCTCTGGGCGCCCGAGGGAGCCCACAATTGTGGACATGCGAACGAGACAAGACGCTAAATTTCTCCTCAAGTTTACTCAGCAATTGAAAAGTATGTTCAGATCCAACAATATGTGGTAAAATAGGAGGAGTCAAAGTGGCAATGAGACAAGATAGAAGCATATGATCAATGGTATTCCACATAGTAAACTCAGGATTTAGGGTTTTAGTACCAGTACTATCAACAACATGAGAAGCAGAGATAGCAATCGAGCCATCAACATAACCAAAGAGATCTGTGGCCTTTAAGGCATTCTCAACTTGTGTCTTCCAAGCAAAATAATTCGTGTTATCAAGCTTAATCGTCACAAAAGACTGAAAATTCGAAATCAAAAAGGAAAGAGAAGAGAGCAAATACGAGGAAGAAGACGCTGACGTCAAGGAAGAAGACGACACCATGGAAGAAGCCATAGCCTTGCTCTAACGCAATCAGCCTCTGGAATTGAGGATTGAGATCTGGTCGAACTCAAGTTTCTAGGGCTCTAATACCATATGAACTTTTTAGAGAAAGAAGAAACAAATTCTTATCTTTCATTTCTGTATATTGAACCGTACAGAGTGTCAACTACCACTACTTATACCAAATGCAACCAAAATGCAGTTGAAATGAAATGCAAGATTACAAACTGAATTACAATCTGCTCATTGGTCCTACTCTCATAATTTGGGTTCCTCCTCTGTTGCTAGGATTGTGGTTGCTTGGGATCCTCAGTGTTTAGTTGTTGATGTTCTTCAGACTTCTGATCAAATGGTTTGTGCTAAAGTCCAGATTGTTGCTTCTTCAAAAATCTTGTACCTATCCATTGTGTATGGTTCCAACAGTTTTGTTGAGCGACGGAGGCTTTGGGCAGAAATGAGGGTTTTTAATTCTGTTTGTGGGAATTCTCCCTGGATAATGGTTGGTGATTATAATATAGTCAGGGCTAGGTCTGAAAGGCTAGAAGGATTTGATAGTAATGCTGTGGGTGATTTTAATAACTGTCTAGACGATCTGGAAATGGAGGATTTACCTACAAAAGGGTTTTGGTTTTCTTGGTCAAACAAAAGGGGAGGTCTGGGGGATAATAAGAGTAAGCTTGATAGGGCTTTAATAAACCCCTCTTGGCTGGATGAATTCCCTAACTCAGAGGCTGTATTGCTTGCTCTTGGTGTGTCAGATCATTGTTCTTTGATAGTTACCATTATGCCTGCATTAAGGTGTAAAAAGCCATTTAAGTTCCTTAATTTTTGGATGAAGCACTCTTCTTTCAAAGACTGACTTGCTCAATCTTGGGCTGAACCCGTGGAAGGGTCATCCATGATGCTACGTTTTAGTCTCAAGTTACGGAGATTGAAGTTTGTTCTTAAAGATCTGAATTTTAAATGCTTTTCTAATATCTGTTCAAGGGTAGCTCAGGCTAGAGAGGAGTTGTCTCAGGTTCAGTCTTTGTGCTTCTCCAATCCTTTTGATGCTACTCTCTGTGCTAAGGAGAAGGAAGTTTTGAGGACCTTTATGGAGCTTAGTCTAGCAGAGGAGGAGTTTAAGAAGCAAAAGTCAAGAGTGCAATGGCTTTCTCTGGGTGACCACAATACAAGATTCTTTCATCAGAAAATGGCAACTAACAGACTAAGAAATAAGATTCTGAGCATTACTGATACAAGGGGGGTGCGTCTTGAGGACCCTAAAGAAGTTAAGCAGGTGATCTTGGGCTATTTCCAGGGCTTGTTGGGTACTGCTTTCCCCTCTACTGGAAATTTCTCTTCAGAGCTGAGAAGTGTTATTCGGAATAAAGTTTCAACTGATATGCAAGAGTCTCTTATTCACGCTGTTACTGCTCTAGAGATAAGGACTGCTCTATTTTCTATCAATGGTGACAAGGCCCCTGGGCCGGATGGGTATAATGCTAAATTCTATCAGTCTAATTGGGAGGTGATTGGCTCTGATCTTGTCTTGGCTGTTCAGCAATTCTTTAGGACTGGATTTATGCTGAGAGAATGGAATTCTACTGCTATCTCCCTTGTTCCCAAGGTTAATGCCCCTTGCACTGTTAGGGATTTTCGACCTATATCTTGTTGTAATGTTGTGTACAAGTGTGTATCCAAAATTTTGGTCTCTAGATTGCAGCCCCTCATTCCTTCTCTTATTCATCCTAATTATAAAAGGTCGATCCATTGTTGACAATATTCTTCTTATGCAAGAATTGGTTCATAATTACCATAAGAATGATAGCATTCCTAGATGTGCCATGAAACTAGACTTGATGAAAGCTTATGACTCAGTTTCTTGGGCTTTTCTGTTTGAAGTCATGACTATTATGGAGTTTCCCTCTCAGTTTATTCGTTGGATTAGCCAATGTGTCTCTACAGCTATGTACTCAGTGGTGATTAATGGGGGTTTAGAGGGCTACTTCCCAGGGAAGAGAGGGGTTGAGACAAGGCGATCCCCTCTCGCCCTACTTATTTCTTCTTGTCATGGAAGCTTTTTCAGCTCTGTTGGATCACAGAATTGCTAGTGGCTCGTTTTCTTATCATCCAAAATGCCAGAGTCTTGGCATTTCTCACCTAATTTTTGCGGATGATCTGTTTATTCTTTGTGGGGCTGATGTTCAGTCCTTCCAATTAGTCCATGATTTGTTGAGAGATTTCCATTTATATTCTGGGCTCCAGCCTAACCTTATGAAAAGCACTGTTTTCTTTGCTGGGGTACCTACTGATCTGAAGAATCATTTGCAACATATTCTCTCTATCTCTGAGGGTACTTTACCTGTCAGGTACCTTGGTGTTCCTCTTATTACTTCTAGACTTCTTGCGTCTGATTGCCAAGTGTTAGTCACAAAGATTTTGGACAGAGTTTTGTCTTGGTCCAATAAGCTCCTTTCTTATGAAGGTCGAGCAGAGCTTGTTTCCTCTGTTTTATTCAGTATCCAATGCTATTGGAGTTCTATCTTTGTCCTTCCTAAAAAAGTTCTGAAAGACGTGGAGAGAATTCTTAGGTCTTTCTTTTGGACAGGGCCTGATATGAAATCTTCTGGGGCTAAAGTCAGTTGGGACTCTGTCTGCCTTCCGAAACCTGAAGGAGGCCTTGGATTTAGGAGGTTACATGATTGGAACGTTGCTGCTATGACTAAATACATATGGGCTCTTGCGAAAAAAGCTGATACTCTTTGGATCAAGTGGGTCCATATGTTTGTGATTAAAACTAAATGCATGTGGACTATGAAGGTTCCAGTCTCTTCTTGTTGGGCAATCAAGAAGATTTTTAAACTTAGGACCATGGTCCAGCCTTGGATTAAATGTATTGTGGGTAATGGCTCTAACACATTTCTTTGGTGGGATAATTGGCACCCAGTTGGTCCTTTGTTTCAACGATTTGGTGACAGATTAGGTGACATTTTACATAGGGCCTCCTCTGCTAAAGTCTCCTTTGTTATTGCTGGGACCAGTTGGAACTGGCCAAATGGTAGATCTGCTATTGTCAGGGCTATTGAGAGGGCTACTCCCACTTCTTTTTTGCCTAATGTGTTGTGTGAAGATTCAGTTCGTTGGTGCTTGTCTCCCACTGGGGTTTTCTCTATCAAAACAGCTTGGAATGGTTTCTGCCTTGCTGCCCCTGAAGTTGACTGGCATAAGAGTGTTTGGTTCAAGCATCATGTTCCTCGGTGGGCTATAATTCAATGGCTGTGTGTCTTGGGGCGGTTGGCCACTAGGGATCGTTTGCATAGCTGGGGAGTTATTGATTGTGCTACTTGTGTGCTTTGTAATAATGCTGATGAATCCCATGTCCACTTGTTCTTTAGTTGTCCTTTTTCTAATTCTGTGTGGCATCATTTTTTGGCAAAGAATGGCATCCACAGGCCCTGCCTCATTCTGCAAAGAGAGATCCAGTGGATCAATGTTCATAGGGGTGGTGCTAATTTGCAAAGCCTTCTGGTCAAGCTGTCTTGTGCTGCCGTTGTGTACCATTTATGGAGGGAGAGGAACGGGCCCATTTTCCATGCCATACAGTCTAGTCCAAACCAGATTATACGTGCTGTGGATTCGGATATTCGTGGATATGTAAGCTCTTGGAGGAATATTAGGCGGTCTGATGTCAATAGATTGATATGTAGGGATTGGAACATCTCAAGCAGAGTCTTTTCTTAATTCCTGTTTGTTGTTTGTATCTTGATTCTGTTGAGATAGGGGGTCGGCCTTGTGCCGTGTGTTGTTTCTTCTTGGGGAATGCCCTTTGTTTTTTTTGTTTTTGTTTTGGGGTATGCCCTATATTGTGTAATGTGGGTTTTCTAATAAAATTTTACCTTACCCAAAAAAAACGGAATCAGTTATAGCTGAGAACTCAGCTGTGTTGAGTTATCTTTATCACTTGACAGCCCCGAGAATTACTGGCAAGAGGAATCAAACCAAAGACCTTTAAAGGGAGCCAAGATCACCTGGCCAACCCCTTGGGATTTACATCAATATTTTTGCATTATTATTGGTCTCATTGAAAGGAATCTAAAAAGTAGAAAATAAATTGTGGAAAACAAAAAAAAAAAGTTCACAAAGTTTTAAACAACTGCTCTGTGTACGGAGTTTTGATTACTCTCGCTGAGACGAATCATTGCTCCTAATTTTTTTTTTGGCAAAATACTAAACAAGAAATTCTGAAAAATAAATAATACCGAAGAAAATATCTAACCATAGTTTAGGAGGAACAAGACGTTAGTCTATTATACAAGCCTAATAATCAGGGCGGTTCCGGGGACCCTTAAAAAAACCTCTAAAAAAATTCCCTCAAGTTCCCGATCGAATTTTGATGATCCAAACCACTCAATGTAATCAGAACGTGATTTTAAGGGTATCCGCGAGAAATCAGCAAAAAAAATGTTCGGAAAGGCTTCATCCGAATAGTTTTTTATTGAACTTTATTGAACGGTTTAATAAAAAATTGCTCAAATCAAGCCATTTCCGGTTATTTTTTTTGCCAATTTCTCACAAGTACCCTTAAAATCACGTTCTAAACACATTGAGTGGCTCGGATCATCAAAATTTAATTGGGAACGATGAGATTAAGATTTGGAGGGTTTTTTTAGAGGTTTTTTTAAGGGTCTCCGGAACCGCTCCGTTTTTGTATTGGTTGAGTTGTTAGACTTGGTTGTGTCGTGGACTCTCACAATTAATGTAGTGTCCTAGGTTTGTACTATATACTTCGTATCTGATGTAAATGATTTCTTCTATTGATTAAAAACAAAAACATTTCTTACACAATTTATGGCTGAGATTGAGTAGGGGTTTTAATCCGACAGTCATTTCTGTTACCCATTTATATATATTCACTCTATTCCATTTTGTTTGCATCCCTATGTATACGAAAGACCATGCCATTTTGAACTCGAAAAATGAATTGCTTCCCAAATTACTTTTTGAATATTTTTGCATCATTCAAAAAATATCAATTCCTAGTACTTTTGAACGATGTCAAAAAAATCGAGAAAATATTATCATAATTGACCAACTTATATTTTAAGGATAAAATGACACAATTTTACGTAACATTACAACTAAAATAGGACAGGGGGAGTATTAATCACTTTGTACTTTCTAAAAGTAAAAAGTCAAACTACATTGCGATGAAGATATATGCAAAGGTGGATCTGAAACAACGTCGTTTCGGGGTGTTTTTGGACTTTGATTATTGGACTCCACCCTTCACCGAGTTGACTTGTTTTTTACCCAACTCCCACACACAATGCTCTCTCTCTCTCTCTCTCTCTCTCTCTCTCTCTCTCATGGCACTAAACTGTCGCCCCGAATCAGAAGCCAAGTCCAGCAACGCCGTCGATGTTATACGGCCGGCGGCGGAGAAGTCTGATGCTCGAAGAGAACAAAGAAGAAGCATTAGGAGAAGGACGTGGATGCTGTTATTAATAATAACAACAAAACGACGCCGAACAAGAGCAGCGGCACCAAGGAGCCTTAGGTTTCCCTGTCATCCATGGCTGTTGTTTTCCTTTTTCTCGTTTCCACCCTATACATGTTCCAAGCTCTAGTGAGGAAAGGCCCAAATCGATTTGCCCTAATTTTTAAAACACCCAAATCTCAAACTAGGGTTTATAAGCTAGTGTTTTTACAAGTTCGTGGGTGAATGAAAACAAAACCAAAATGGATTGTGCTCTTATAGTGGGTTAATCTCAAAAGCTCAATCAAAATTCATGTGATGCCAACACTAGTTATGCATAGCATTTATTAAGTTTGGGATGACAAGCATGTTTTGTTGGATTCGTTAATTCAAAGGGAACTTCACGAGACCTGAAAGATTGAATTTCCAAGTTCGGTGTCATGAGGGGTGGGGTTGGAGGATTGTGTGTGGGAGGTGGGTCAAAAACGAGTGCAACTCGGTGAAGGGTGGAATTCAATAATCAAAGTCCCAAAACGGCGTCGTTTTGGGCACAGCTGCTGGGTGCTATGAGCAAGCACAGCTGCCCCTTCAAATTGAGGTAGTGGGCAAAAATGTCGGATAGTGATATGGCCATGGATATTGGAGACAAGAGAGAATGAGGGTGACGGAACATCCATACTCATAGTGTTGTTGATTATTAGTCTTCAACAGTAGAGATTATGCAATAGCAGGCCTAACAGAGGCATTTAGAAAGTTTTGATTGCTGACATAAGCATGGAACTAACGAGTGACTAACAGTTGGGTGTATATGAAATAAGAGTACAAATCTCAAGGAATGGAAGGTTATTTTCTAGAGGTGCTAAAGGTACATCAAAAGTTGTGCAGAAGACATACACATATCGATTTTGGACTCGTCTCGGGTCCTATAAAGATGATCGAAGCGCAGTCAAATTTTGAAGCAAAATTGGATGATTTGTAAACGTCCTTACCGATATCAAATTGAGGTGATTTTTTACAGGAACCCTAAAAAAATATTTTAAACAAAATAAGCGACTCCAATCATCTTTGTGGGTGTCTCAGGTCCAAAATTGATCTGTGTCCACTGTATGTACAGCCTTTGCTGTACTCATATCCTTTTTGGTTATTTTCCATAGGTGGAGGGAGAATATGTACAAACAGCAAATCTCAGGGGGGGTGTTGGTGAAATTTTCCGTTCAAAATAAAAGGACACAACGATGGAGTATCGTAGTAACTTATACTCCTTCCGTCTCAAAATGTTTGTCTGATCTGCAAAATAAGGACTTAAAAATAATTCAATTTTTGTAAGAAAAATTCTAAATTTTTTTAACAATTCATTAGATATGATGAGTTCTTTTAATTTATGAAAAAAGTTGGAATTTTTTTCTTAAAAGAAATATATTATTTTAGAGTCTTCATTTTGTAACGCCCCGAATTTCGGAGGCATTAATTAATATTTTCTTTTGAAATTGAATAAGTTAATTTAAACCTGATTCCATTGTTTGAGTGCAATTAACTCGAAATAGAATTTTAGTTTATTACAGACCGAAAGTGGAAAATGCTGGGTTTGATAAGATAACAGAAGTCTGACGACTTTATTTAATAAAAAGAACAGAGCTGATTCTAATTCTGATACGGGTCCCAGGCTTCTTCTTGCTCAGTCTCGACAATCAGGTTCTCTTCCGGAAAGTACTGCTCTACTCTTGTCTTCTCTTAAATACCTGGAATGAAACGCCAGCTCAACGACACTAAAAATGAGTTTTGACACTCAGCAGTTATTCCCTACCCCACTAACCCTTACATTACACATCAAAATATATACATCCAACAACAATAGAGAACATTGAATTCAATTAAAGCAATATGAATTTCTTGTCTTTAGATGATTTCTACGATTCTCTTTCTTCGAGAATCTTTCCTCCCAATAACTCTAACTATGACTATTACATCACAACCAGAGTTTTCCCGTAACTCTCTCTGTTCAGAGCCCTCTTCGGCTGCCCTTCTCCTCAGGGTCACGTTCAGGCTACTCTAAACATCGCAAAATCCATCAGGCTACTCTTTCTCCGCAAGAGCCCTGCTTGGTACCATCAGGCTAATCTATCTCCGCAAGAGCCCTACTTGATAATCGTAATCTTTCCATCTCAACCCTTTTTAGTTTCACTTGCCTTATTAACGTCTATTCATTTGATTTCACCCTTGTACACCACCAATTTCTTATTGTCCATTTCTAAGTTCACATAAAAATGCACAATTCATAAATTCAAGTTCCACAAATAACAATTCGAATCATAGCAAATTCAGTTATTGAATCCAAGTATAAGCAGAGTTTCATAAAAATATAAGAACTGAACTTCTAGTTTCAGAACTAGGAAGCACTTAAAGATTTAATTATAACTTCATAGTGGCCTTCATGAAATATTTTATAATACTGGTGCAATTTAGTAATCAGTTACTTTAGTTTATAAAAAAATGTAAGTCTTAACCTCTTATGAACATATGACAATTTCAGTGTCAGAATTTCCTAGATTCTTTGGTATTACTGGATCATTTTTCTAGTCTCTCTTATTTAGGTAATATATTTATAATTTTTTGTCAAGGCTGCCTCTAATGCCACGAGCATTTTTCCTAATGCCACGAGCATTAATTGTTCCAATGGGTAAAATGACTCTTTTGTCCTGTTGTGGTCAAAAGCTGTCAGCCTATAAAATTAGTTACCCAAACTATCCTTCTGTAAACAAAACAACCCTTCAATTACCCTTTTCGGCGTCTGATTTCCTGTGCTTTTCAACTGCAACCTTTATCTCCGTTCTTCCTTTAGGTTTTGTCTCTTCCCGTTTACTTGATCGCCAGATTCATTGTACTTGATCATCAGATTCAAGGTTTGTATTGTTTATTCATTATGGACTTGTATACTTAGGGATTGCTTTTCTAAAGTACGGAGTATATGTTTACGGTTTTGTTACGTTATTCATGAACTACTATTGTTGAGATCGAGCCAGTCTCAACGGGGTTGGTTTTGTGGCCAAGACTTGAGATTTAGGGGTTTACTCTCTTTTAAGATCTTTGGTTCGAAACTTATTAGATGCTATTAAATTTGGGGTAAGTCCATATAGAGTTTTGCTCAAGCTTTAATTGGGACGCCCCGCAAATGACGGTAAGATTGGTCTCTAAAGATTTAGTTGTGATGTATGAAGGCTGTCTCGGACAACTAAGCTATCAAAAACTACTCTTGTTGTGCCTATATTTATTAGTGTACTTTGTATACGGTAATAAACAAAAGTTAATGGTTTTTTCTTTTTTTTAAAAAAACCTTGAATTAATGTTTGCGGACTAAGATTTGTTGAGGCAATGTTTAGGGTTATCTCTTTTTTCCCCCCCTTCTGTTAGTGTTTTCTTATGAATTTTTAATGTCACAATCTATGCTCAATTTTTTTCATGATGTAGATTTGGTGACTAAACCATGGATATTGAACAACCAATTGAATTCATCCATGGAAGTTTCAGCGATCAGATTCATGAACACGAAATCGACATGCAAAATCAAGAAAACAATCAGAAGGATATGCTTCAACAATTTGGTTGGAAATTCGAATCTCGGGAAGAACTTCTCGATACCCTTCGAGAGTTTTTCTCAATGCAAGGATATGCAATTTCTATCAAAAACTCTAGACAAGATAGATATCTTACCATCGGTTGTGATCGGGGTGGTTGTTACCGGAATAAGTGGCATGTTCCCTTAGAGAAACGACAAAGAAAAACGGCAACTCGTCTCATAAATTGTCCTTTTCAATTCTGTTGTAAGAGACAAGATGATGGCTTGTGGGTGATTAATGAAGTCAAAAATAGCTCACATAATCATGAACCCTCAAGTGACATGTCCGGACATCCCTCTTGTCGTCGTTTGTCAAAGAAAGAGATCATGAACATTGAAGAAATGACTAGATCGGGAATACCACCACGCCAAATTCTTTCTTCACTTAGACAATCCAATCCGAAGCTTCAAGCGGTGTCAAAAACAATTTATAATACGAAGGGGAAAATCCAAAAGGACAACTTGGCAGGACGAACTATGATCCAAGCATTGTTTGAAGAGCTTTGTCAAGGTGATTTTACTTTCGACGTTGCATATGATCAAAATGGCCATTTGACACATCTATTTTTTGCACACCCTTCTTCAAGCATATTAACCAAAAGCTATACAAATGTCTTTGTGATGGATTGCACCTATAAGACAAATAAGTACAAGATGCCGCTACTTGACATAATTGGAGTTTCAAGTTTTAACAGTTCATTTTACTCTTGTTTTGCCTTTTTGGAGAAAGAGGGAAAAGGAGATTATATTTGGGCTCTGCACAATTTTAGCAAGATTTTGGGTCCCACTTGCCATCCTTCTGTTATTGTATCAGACAGAGAATTGGCCTTGATGAATGCCATAAAAGTTGTTTTCCCTTCAACTACAAATCTTTTGTGTGTGTGGCATATTGAGAAAAATATTTTAGCAAATTGCAAGCCTTACTTTGACACTCATGATGATTGGACCACATTTTTGTCTACTTGGAACGAAGTGATAAATTCTCAAGATGAGGAGGCATTCAATGAAGCTTGGAAATTAGTTGAGCTACTGTACACGGATAAGGAAAAAGTGCTTTGCTATATTCGAAAGACATGGCTTCCACTCAAAGAGCGATTTGTGCATGCATGGACTGAAAATTGTGCTCATTTTTGAAATCGTGTTTCTTCGAGGGCAGAAGGTGCACATGGGAAATTGAAAAAATATTTACAAGTTTCAACAGGTGATCTCTATCAAGTGAAGAACAAGATATGTCTTGCCATTGAAAATGAATTTAAAGAGATAACGACTCAACTCTCAAGTGAGAGGATCCGAATACCTCACAACTGCAATAATTACTTCTTCAAGGAGTTGATCACCAAAGTGTCGTCATTTGCTTTGCGGAAACTAGTTGGTCAATATGAGATGTTGAAGCACGGTACAATGAAATCAACATGTACGGGACACTTCATAGCAAGTATGGGTCTTCCTTGTGCACATAAGATGATTGATTGGAAAGGTAAGGTGTTACCGCTTGATGCAATACACTCGCAATGGAGAATTGATACGAGATCATTTACTTTTTCTGATGGGGGAGAAACTAGGTTGAATGGTCAAGAATTCAAAAGGTTAGTTCATGAGTTAGAAAATAAATACCAAGAGTGGCCTGCAAGCCAAAGAGAAAGTGTTCAAGAGAGAATTTCTCAACTTGTAAGCCCATCACTACCATTGGTTATTGAGCCAAATATTCTACCGCATAAAGGCCGTCCATCGGGGTCAAAGAAAGTTAAGGAATCTAGTTCTACGAGGCGGAATGCATCAAAATTTGAGATTGTGGATGCAACACGAAAGTGTAGCATTTGCAAAGGTGTTGGTCATAATAGTCGAACATGTAAAGGCAAATGGGAGGCGAATGTATCGAATCCAACTCATGCAGCAAATCTGGACGATGATGAAAGTACCATGAATGTGCTCGACACAAGCCCAATTCCTACTTCACCTGACTGGTTTTTCTTGGATTGACCACTTGAGGTAAGATAGTTCTTTTTCTATTATTTCATAGTGGACGAATTATTGGTAAGTCTTACAAATAATCTCAACTAATTAGAGCCACAACTTTTACCATTTCTTTTGCAGCCGCAGGAGATAAAAAGTGTCTTTCCCATTCAATTCTGGTCAACATCCTGCAGCTTAAGTGAAGGATGTACCACATTTTGTTTTTACATATGGTTTCAGTTTTCTCTTCAAGTGACATGACAGATTTCAATTTTGGCTATAAAGTACCAGTTTGGACTTTACAATGCTTCTTTAGATTCATTCTGGATTCAGATGGAAGTGGAAGAAATAGGGCATTTTCCTGTGAGGAAGCGACCTTACTTTTTATATCTTTATTATACTTTGACATTTATTAAGGAATTTCTTGAATGGTGATTTCTTGAATGATGATTTCTACTTGTACTAGAGAGCAATTTTTTTGGTTTTATTGTTGGGTTACCACATGAAGAGAGGAGTTTATTTTTATTTTTTTTACAGGTTAGTTTTTTTTTTAAGAAGTGAAATTAAAACGGAGAACCATGTGTTTGTTTATTAGATGTTGTAACATAAAAAAAAAAAAAAATGAAAGCTGGAAAAATGGATAGATTTTGTTAGGGTCACCAACTCACCAGTGTGAATGATTTTGAGAAAGAAAAAATACTCAAATTTGAAGTGTCCTATGGAGAAAAGCACAATTTTCGTTTTAGTTTTTTCAATTAAAAAGTTGACTTTTGCTCGCAATCAAACAAAATAGGGATTCTACCATCAAAACAAAATAGTCAGTTGGAAGCACGAGAAATCAGAAGCCTTAATTAATTCAATTGGGGTTGTTCGTTCAACGAAAGGAAGGATAGTTTGGATAACTAATGTTTTGGATTGACAGCTTTGACCGCAAGGGGATCGGAGAGTCATTTTACATACAAGAGCAATAAATGCTCGTGGCACTAGTGAAAGGCCTCGTGGCATTAGAATTTGCCTTTTGTCAAACTAGTTTTTATTGGCCGACTTCGCGACTTAAGCCTAATTGGGTCGAAAAAGAAAAGACTCGGAAAGCCTTTGGGAGTTTGGAAGGCCGAAAGGCTTTTCAGGAACAGAGCATTCTCTACCAAGTCGATTATATTAGCTAATTAGGCTTGAGCCAGGTTAAAGTAATTCTTGCAAGGATTCTATCTTGTTATGGATAGCTCACTACTATTTATAAACAACTCTATTTCCAGTTAACTCCAAATCCGATTGTCGTTAGCTTAAATTACTCATTGAATAGTTATTTGTTTCTTATGATAAACAGTTAGTTCTAGCAATTAGTCTTAGTTTAATTCTAACAGAATCACAAAGTAAAGCAACTAATCCTAATTCAATTCTAACAGATTTAAAACGTTGCATTTAGAATAAACAATTAGAGAGGCAGTCGGGCGGTTGACCGGTGTATGATCCGGTGAACAAAGAAAAACAGAGCAGTGCATTGAGTTCTCGCAGTTTCGACCGAAACTGATTTTTTCTTTTTTTCAATTGGGCTTCGTTCAAACCCCTAATCTAAGTCGTATACACCTAAATATACTTAGGGAGAGTGAGGGAAGAGATATCTACCTTGGATTTCGGATTAGAAATTGATTTTGAGGAAGGTGGTGGGTTTGGCTAGAGATTGAAGATGAACTTGATTTTTGTGATTTGGAGCTTGAGGAGGAGTGAAGCTTGGTGATTCCAGTAGCTAAACTATAATATGAAGTGTTTAATTTTTGCAAAATCGGAGTACTAGATGCTTCTACTTGTATGACCAAGGAAACCCACTTTTCCTTGAGCTTTCTCTCTCTAAAACAATGGGGACAGAATTCTCAAGAACAATTGTTTTCTCTCTCTCTCGGTGCTCTGGAATGCAGGTGAGTGAAGCTACAAATTTGTGAGCAGCATGGAAAGGTGAGGTATTGGTATTAATTGGAGTGCCAAGTGGGAGGATGATGTGAGCAGCATGGAACTAATTTAATGGTGAGGGGAAAAGAGGGAACATAGAGTAGTAGTCTGATTTCTGAAATTTTCCAGAGGAATGGGGTTTTTCTCCTTCCGAGAAGATGAGGTGGTAATACATAAATTTGGAGAAGGTAAGAAAATTAGGAGTTATATGTTCTAGGTTATTTCCATGCCAGGTTAGATTATCCTAGGATAGTAATTAGAATCAAGGATGGTAGTAAATCCCTAGGTCCAACAGGATCGGTGTTAGGCCTAGATTAAGTCTAGAAATTAAATTAAGTTGAATTAAGTCTAATTAGATAATTAGATATTAAAATACTAATATAATATTTAAAAATTCTTATTTTAAATTTTGGAATGTTACACATTTTGTGGACTGGAGAAGCGTAACGAGGGGAGAATCACAGGACAGTGGAGCTCGGTGGAATTAATCACCACCTAAGGGTACTGAGTTCTAAAATCACAGAAACATGGCACGTCCCATAAATATTGACGAAAGCATGGCAAGGCTTTGCAAGTTTACGGTTTTGTCCCGTTCTTTAAAAGCCAACAACTTTCTCCTCCTAAACTGTCTTACCTGTCTCTCTCGTCTTTTTACATACAACCTGAACTCTTCATTAATTTTGAATTACTTTTTAAAATGCCACTTAAAAAACAAACGGCCTATTTTTGCGAGATTTAAATTACTTTTTCGTCTTTGTTCATATTTTTTCCTCATTTTTTTGTTTTGTGTTAATTTTTTCATCAATTATTCGTTCGTCATAACGAGAGGAATCTAAAGAATAAAAAATATTGTTCAAAATTTTCAATGAAACAAAAATAAGTGGAAAATAAGTAAGTTTTAGATTACTTTTTACTTTATTAAAAAGAATTTTTTACTTTTTTTATACACCCAATCAGGACGAATCAATAATTCAAATTAACAATAATGCAAAATTAATCTTTCTGTTAATATGGATCATGTCATATTTTCTAAAAGAACATTTGTCTTTATTGTCTGAGGTATAAAAGAGCAAGTCATTAATTATAAAATACTACATTGAGTACTAATAAAGACCCATATTTCTGATCTCCCGTTGGAGAAAATTAATCTGTTTATCCTTATGAGATATTCTTCTCATGATATCATTAATCTCCTTGAAAACAGGTGGAGAAACAAAATCAAACGAGATATTATGCCCATCGATGTTGGCGGTTATTCCAGTAGTACTGGTTTGCATTGGTAACAACATGGCTAAGAAAGGAGTTCCTAAAATCAGCTCTTGTTGAAGATTCTTAATGCAAAGAAACATTGTTTCTAGACAAATGCCTTTGTTACAGATGCAAACATTATTAAGCTTATATTTGATCAACATTTTTGATCCACTAGCATTAGTGAGACTCTGAGTAGCTTTTCAAAATATTGAGTAGGAACTATTCCTTCCTGAATACAATTCATATCCGCACCACTATCAACCAAAGCTACAATATTGTTGATAGTATATTCTTTGTGAATAACTAAGTTTACCTTGACATGCCATTTCTGGTAAACCAAATTATTACACCTTCCATCACGTAAAGTGACCTGAAGACAGGTGTCCATTCCTAACAAAGTTAATGGTTTAAGAGCAATTTGAACTAAACCAATATGAACATAATTATAATTACGCATATGAGCAAGAAGATCGCTTCGATCCATAAGATTAATTATCTTGTCTTGAAGCTCTATGCTCTCTGTTTTTTCCTTAGTCTTAATAGCTAAGGTGCTCTTGAAATTAAAAGTACCATGTCCATAAATAGTAGATGGACGTACTGGAGGTATTGTCCAGTGATTCAATTGTTCTTGCACATTGGCATATTCTACTAATTCAGAATTTTTTATTCTATCATTATCAGATCTAAATAACCTTCTCATATTGAGAGGATGTGTGTTGATGCTCCTATAAATAAGGCTGGTTTCACTGGCATGATCAAAGGATGGTGGGATAATATCCTTACTGCTAACAAGCTGATGCTATTGCCTTTTCTTCCCTTTTTTTTTTTTTTAAAAATGAAAGATAACATTACATGTAGCACGTCTGTCAACGACTTACCGGAGCAAGGCCAATATACCCTAACCGGGTTAAACAAGGCCGGACAAATCCGAACGCGACTTGGGTGACGTCCCACTACACTTCAGGGACTGGATAACTCATTGTATACAAATATCTGGATTTGATTTCCCATGAATCATTCTTCTATTGTTCATCAATTTTTTCCAAGATCATAATTGTCTCGGTAGTTTTCAGTGATTTGAAAACTTCTTCATTCTGAATTACTTCCGCCATTGAAAGTGATGAGGATGATGAAGAACCAGCCTCCTGTAGTGATGGGAATTGCAACTTGTGGGCCTTCAAGTAGGCTTCCACTTGGGCTTGGGTAATCATATCCTTGGGCTTACCCCTGCCCCTAGAGTTATTGCCGCGACCACGTCCTCGATCGGGAGGTCGATTCATCTGCAAAATTAAGCACGAGATAAAACATTCAGTCTATTCTGAATTTGTTTCTTCCTCTTATTATTGTGGCTGTTAGCCACTGAATACTCCTCCTCATCATCTGAGTATCCATATTCTTCATAAAACTGATCCATTGCTGATAAAGCTCCCATCCACCTTTTTAGATAAAATCTATTAGGAAGGTAGCCATTCCAATATTGCTCTCTATTAGCTTGGATCTGCATATTCGTAGCCTTTCTAAATTTCTTATCTTTTTCTATTATGAATTTAAGCCTGGATTGAGCAATTGAAGGACAGGCTTTTTTGATAAAAGATTCTTCCATGTTACTAGAAGAAGCATGTATTTCTTCAGCCCTTTCCCGGCTGAGGGTTGGCATTGTGGACATCAGCCCTGTAAGAATTCACGAGTGAGAAAATCATCGAATTCTGAATGAAACCTATAGTCTAAAAACTGTTTTAGACAGGTTAGAACAGGCTGGTAAAAGTTCCCTGTTTCGCTCACGTTGGTTATCCCAGTGACCAAGTCATATTTTCTGAAAGAATCTTGTCTTATATGATTGTCCAAAGAATAAGTCATTGATTATGAAGAACTACGCACGGTATTAGTAAAGACCAATTTTTCTGTTAACATGGACCAAGTCATATTTTTCAATGAAACATTGTCCCATATGATTGACCGTTGTCTAATGTATAAAAAAATAAGTCATTGATTATAAAGGACTACGTCGGATATTAGTAAAGACCAATCTTTTTATTTTGATTTTAAAAGACTATATTGGGTATAAAAGATACGGAGCTATTCAAATCAAGAACAAGAATATAAATTCAAACATATTTTGATTGAAAATACAATACCTGCGATTAAATTCACATAAATCAAAACCCACAATCGAGACACACATGATTTCCAAAAATTAATTTTTATTTCCATTTTCTTCTCTTTCTCATGAACTAAACAAGAAAAATAGAAAATCAAGAAATCATTTGGAAGTCGTCAAATTGTTTTAAGACTTGTTCAATCTAAAATTACTAGAAAAAAATTTCTAGCGAAAAAGATTCTAGCTACAGAGCAAAACATTCAAGTCTGTATTACTTGAGAAAAACAAAATTACCCCAAGACCCAATACAGAGCAAAACATTCAATCGTGGGGTTCAACCACACCCTGTATTCACCGAGTATGGTATGGAACTATGGATGTGATGGAAAACAGCAAGCTAATCCCATAAATTAAACTAAAAAAGGTTTGAGTTGAATTAGTAGAAAGAATCTGCACTTTATTTGTTTGAAAAAAATATAGAAAATCGTTCGACAAAGTCAGATCTCTATCAACGAAAATAAAGGGAACACGCATTGTAATGCTCCGGCTCAAAATGGGAGACTTGGATTGGCCGATTGTATTCTTTGCTTGGGTCACCACGACATCCTTGATACACCGGCAGAGTTTTCATGGAATAATAGATCAGAGAGAGAGAGAGAGAGAGAGAGAGGTGCAGTAAGAAGGAGAGGGGGGAAAATGCTGATTGTGGAGGAAATTTGAGGCTAGGGCTTTGAAGTGTTGTATATATATGAGGGTAGAATTGTAAACGAACATTTTTTGCCATGTCTTGATGAATAATTTTGCTTGTGTTATGA
Source organism: Rhododendron molle (assembly GCA_025413875.1). Lineage (NCBI taxonomy): Eukaryota > Viridiplantae > Streptophyta > Magnoliopsida > Ericales > Ericaceae > Rhododendron > Rhododendron molle. The sequence continues at coordinate 31,320,432 of CM046388.1, read as the reverse complement.
GATTAGTGATTTCAATACTAGATCAACGGAAGTGTTGATTAATTCCACCGAGCTCCACTGTCCCGTAATTCTCCCAAGGAAGTATCTGAAGAGAGAGAGAGAAGCATTAAAGGCCGATGACAGACGACTATGCAGGGAGTACGGGACTCTGCCGTGGGAGTTTACGTAAAGAAAAGAAACTTTATGGAGTGGACATGAACCACACTTTGCGCTTAACTCTAAAATTTTGTTCATCCTTCTTAAAAAACAGTGAATATTATCAGCTCTTCCATTGGTTGAAGTTTGAAATGGTGTAGATTTCATCCGTGCAATACACTTTTTGGTAAATATGACATTACTTTATTGTGGGATCCATGCCATTTCAACCAATTAAAAAAAATGCAATGTTCTCCCTCATCCAACTTTTACACAGTAGCACTTTTAGTATTTTTTATTTTTATTCAATCTTTTTTTGCGTTTGTTAATTTTGAGTCAAATTTTTGTTATTTATTGATTCATCTCGATAAAACGAATCGGAAAAAAAAATTACTTTTGCCCAAATTCAAATAATGACAACCAACTTATTTGCCTAAAAATTAAGTGGAATGGCCCCGAAGAGTGAACAAAATTACACTCACATTCACACAAGGGAAAATGATTTTCACGCCTTTTTCCTCCGTGAGATATGCATGGACTAAAAAATAAGGTGTCATTAAACTTACTTATAAAAATAAAAATAAAAAAGGTGTCATTAAACTTTTTCTTTCTCCGTTGCTACCTTTCTTTTTTGGGTCTTTATTAACATGAAAGAATCAAACTGCTCTTCACATGAAAAAATGTGACCCAGGAAATTAGGATAGTTTCGTAGTTTTAATTTGAAGAACCTTGCTACAGACACCGACGAAGGTGCACTGACCATCACGCCGGGTCCATTCTGAGTTCCGAATGGATAATTTGATTCGTTCAAGATCCTGTAATTTGAATAAAAAATCGAAAAGATTGGGTCATATATCGAATTAAACTAATTTTTTACGAACCTACTAGATTTTTTTAATTATTGGATGACTCGGATTATCCGTGCAAGACCCAGAGTGAGTCCCGCGTGCCGGCATGTGCACAATCGGTCTCTATTTGGTCGGTGCCCATAACTTTTTCGTAATTTGAATGCATGTATCTTAGTTTTAGTTTATTATGTTTTTGTTAGAGGTGTACACGGTCCGGATTGGTCCGGTTTTCTAGAAAATCAATTACCGGACCATTTTAAATGGTTCTGAAAAATTTGGAACCAGAACCTAACCAATATATGCATGGAACCTAACCAGAACCAAACCGCAAGACCGGTCCGGTTTTGGTTCGGTTTCGGTTCTATCCAATAAGCATCAAAACACTTATTCACAAAATATGAACTCATAAAATTAAAGAAATAGGAAGATAATCTGCTGGAATAGGAAAGGAAGAAAAAAATAAATGCTTTCCTAACAAATGAGATTTTATTAATAAAAAAATTAATTTTAGCAAGGAAAAGATTAACCTACCAAATTCAAATACATATTTAATTACACACATGTATTTTTATATTTATCTTAGTTTTAAATGGTCCGGTTCGGTTCTAACCACGGTTCATTAATTGAGAACCAGTAACCGAACCAAAATTAACGGTTTTTATTTTTTTGGAACCATAACCTGACCGTAGAACCGCAGAACCGGACCAAAAAAGACGGTTCGGTCCGGATCGGACCGGTTTTACGGTTCGGGCGGTTTTCTTGAACACCCCTAGTTTTTGTTATATTTTTCAGTTGTTGATTTTCGGTCTTGCCACACACTAACACTATAGTGTTCTCTTCCGGAGGCCTTTTGTTGACCTTCACTTGTAGTCCTCCATATCTACCATACGATAGCATAGTTTTTGTAGCCTTAGTATTTTGTGGATCAATATTTTGTGTTATATTCCTTGGGCTTTTTTTGGTCTTTGGTTGCAGACGCTTTCTATCATAAATTTAAAATTATGATCAAAATTCAAAATTATAATCCTTATAAAAACATTTAAAACAAATATAGTGGCTCCAATCATTTGTGTTGGACTCAAAATTAAATCCATAATTGGTGCTTGCACATGCTCGATCATAGAATTTTTGATTCGTAAACTGTCGCCTGTGCGGCTGTGTTTCAAAAGGAATTTACTGTATTTTGGAGAATTGAATGTGGTCAATCGCCAAGTCAAACACTCAAAGATGGGGGAGAAAATGGGGACCACTGGTTAAACCACTCCCACTCTACTGAGTATACATTTTTGTACTGTATATTAGCGTTTGTGTCCGTTTGATACACGGGATAAAAAAATTAATTCGGTCTCATGTATCAAACGGGTACAACCCTAGTTGCTTAAAAAGATAATTTAATATTTTTTCGGTTTCTTGTTCGATCCACGATAGAATTGATCTCATTCTATGCACTGAAAGACATATATGTATGAAAAATAAATTTGGAATACCACGTCCCTACCTCCCTCTATTTTTTACAAAAAAAAAATCAAAAATCTAGAAAATTGGGATTGAGGGTTTGGAACTTTGGATGCTTTTGAGGCAAAACACATTTGCTTCTATCCATCTAACGGATACACCGCTTGTTGATAAATAAATAAAAAAAAACTGTCAATGTGAATTTTTTATTGTCTCATGCGTCGAACAGATATGTAGTTGCCGATCTGGATTAACTATGTTCGCTCAAGCCGAACTCGGTCTTCGCCTTTGCGTTTGTCCCGAAGGCGGCGTAGGGAGATCCACGCTCGGCAACTATCAAGAAGGTGGCCCCGTCACGACTTGGTCCCGCATAACCGCCTTCAGGCTCGGCGGACATTCATGGTCGGCCACCTGCGGGGTAAGCCTTGTTTAGGTCCTTGTTACCCGTCCTACCATCAGGCTCAGCTAAGTGCATGCTCGGCCACCTGCGAGGCGTAGCGACGGATAGGGCTTAACCACTTGCTCATTCGCGTGCTCACTCACGTGCTGAAACGGTTATGAGGGATAATCATGAGCGCACATGGGCAATGCCAGCTCACGCCAAAACGGTTACCAGATCTATTCAATGACGTCACAACAGCGTCACTCGCCCCGTGCCAGGCACATGCTCGCACTTAGAGAGCAAGCTAAGGAGGCTCTATAAATACAAGTGATCAGAACCCTAAGAGGTACATGCTTCTACACACACAAAACCCTAGCTTCCTAACCTTTTCCTCTGCGTGTGCTTATCCTTTCGCCGGAGGGCCTTGCCGGGGAAACCCCGGCCTGGTCTTTAGTCATGCGTTCTTCTGCAGAGGAGGCAGCAAGGCTAGCCAACCCACCATACGATGGAGGAAGGACTCGGATCGCGGTTCATGGGCCACACAATTGGTGAAACCGACGTGAATCGCTTCTGATTCAAATAGCTCACTCCTCTCTCAAATCAACCTTCCTCATCCCTCAAAACAACCACAAACTCCACAACAATGGGCGGAGATCTCATGGACGTTACCATTTCGGGGGCCAAGGACGCCAGTGGAAACATCATCCTTCCACCCCCGGAGAGGCACATGTCAATCTCAATCTCAGCAAGCTCCAGGCTATCACCAGCCGCGGAAGAAGTCACGGCGTCCTATATCCGTTTACTCCAGCGTCGAGACGACGAGCGAGACAACGAGCTGGCTGCGCTAAGGGCGGAAGTGGCGCAGATGAAGTAGCACATGCAGCAAACTGCAGTCCCAGCCACATCCAGATTCGGTGGAAGTGTGAGGCAGCGACAACAGAACACACCCCCACCACCTCCACCACCACCGCTGGAGCGTCCGCTCGAAATAGGCCAGCGCGGCTCCATTAAGGACCGCCTGGGCTTCACCCCAGCGCCTGGCGATGCCAGAGAAATCATTCTGTATAAGCAACCAACTGCATCTGGAACGCACCGTTTCAGAAGCCACCAAGAGCCAACCAGGATGTGGGACACCGAGTCATTCACGAGCACGTACTCGACTGGTCGTGCAAAATTCTCTCACACCGCGGTCTCGCACCATAGCCGAGATTCCGTACAAACCAGGCGCCACGTCTCGGAGAAATCCCTCCAAAAAATCAGGATGCTGAGCACCGCCGACGACACGGGAAAGGTGTAAGAAACGAAGGGGCGCGTGAAGACAACAAAACTCGTCGTGACAGAGAAAAGTCTATCGACGGCCCACGCCGAGAAACAATGGACCTGAGGGACAAACTCAGGCACAGGAACGATGAGAAAACGACCACCAAGGAACCCAAAGGAAGAGATTCTAAACGGACCAAGACGGATAAGTTCGGCAAACCGCCGCGCCCTGGGTTTGAGAGGCAGTTGAAGGATCTCGGCGTCTCACCCTTCACTTCTCATATTATCAACACCCCACCTGAATCTACCTTCCACCTACCTAAGTTCACCAAGTTCGACCCATCCACCTGCGAAGTTTACACCCATCTGATCCACTTCTGCCAAACCATTGAGCTCTATACTCAGAAGGATGAAGTTAAGTGCAGGGCATTCCCGTCCAGCCTTAGCTCCCTTAGACTCCAGTGGTTCAACAAGTTGCCCGCTGGATCCATTTAGAACCTTGCCGACCTTGAACGCGCATTCAATACCCGCTTCATCACCAGTAATATGACTGCCAAAGAACCGGAGTCCCTATCCCAGATGAGGAAGCTCCCATCCGAGACCCTCAGGCAGTATGCCGAACGCTACTGGCAACTCTTCAACAAAATCCCTAGAATCGACGAGTATTGGGCTACGCGTACCTTTAAGAATGGCTTGGAAACAGGCAGCAAGATCCTTGACAAACTTGCCATCCGCCCGCCGCACGGCATGGGCGAGTTGATGCACGTTGTCGAGTGATTTTGCGCACTCGAAGAGTTCTATGTAGACAGGGCAGCGCAGGGCATGCCGAGCGCCATCATAACCCTCCCTGCTGCCACCCCACAGCTGCCTGCTCCAGTCATCACCCAACAAGCCCAGACGAAGAAACATGTGAACAACATCAAGGAAGGCAAAAAGCGTCAGCCGAAGGTTCACGACTACGTTGCCGAGACCACGTACTTCAAGGAGCCCATTTGGTCTTTCTTAAAGGAAATCATGAGGCAGCCATGGTTTGAATGGCTCACTGGCAAGCTCGGCACGGATACTGGGCAGCCAGATCAGAATCCAAGGAAGAAGTGTTCCTACCACAACGAGCTCGGCCATTACACCACAGCGTGCGCACCATACAAAGCTCTCCTGGAGAGACTTGCCGCTCAAGGCCATCTCGATCAATACATCGATCGAGCAAAGACACCCGCTTGACAACCAACAGGTAACCCCAACCCCAACGAACAGTAGCCGTTGATACACTATACTTCGTCGTCCAAACAACTACTCTCTGTCGGGTGCGGATCCAAGTGCCCATATCCACAAGATGTGCCCAAATGGACGATAACCTTTACCGAGCGCGACCTTGAACATGTGCAAACTCCCCACTCTGATGCACTTGTTGTCACTGTTCAAATCGGCGTCCACGACGTCAAGCGTGTCCTCGTTCACCAGGGAAGCTCGACGGAAGTCATGTATTACGACCTTTTCAAGAAACTTGATCTCCCCGAATCAGTACTGTAATCCACCGAAGTCCCTCTCATTGGATTCAACAGTGCACCTATCTGGCCAATTGGCAAAATCTTCCTTCCTGTCGTCGTCGGTTCAAGGATCGTTTCCGTCGAGTTCATCGTCGTCAACGCTCCAAGTCCATACAACGCCATCCTCGGCCGAACCTGGCTGCACGGCATGCAGGCCATTGCCTCCACCTACCACCAGGTCGTCCGTTTCATTGGCACCAGTGGCCGACAAGAGGATCTTCGCGGTGACCAAGTCGCATCCAAGAAATGCTACGTCTCAGTCGTGCACACTTCATCCAACGCCAAGCAGGTCCAATGGGTTGAAGTTCCAGACATGGCCGTCATCGAGGACGTCGGTCACAAGGCTGAGGACAAAGCTGAGGACAAAGCTGAAGAAGAACTGATTCCAACGCCCATCAACGAGGATGGTTCACGTTTCTTTCTGCTCGGCTCTTCCCTGAGCGACGCCGAGCGCAAAGAACTGTTCCAATTCGTCAAAGACAGCATGGAAGTTTTTGCATGGACGCCCAATGAGATGCCTGGTGTCGATCCTAATTTCATCTGTCACTCTCTCAACATCAAGAAGGATTCCAAACCAATGGTCCAGAAGGCTCGGCGATCAGCCCCAGAACACGCCGACGCCGTCATCGAAGAAGTCAATCGCTTGCTGGAAGCCAACGCAATTTAGGAAGTACAGTACCCAACTTGGCTTTCCAACACCGTTGTGGTCAAAAAGAAGCACGGCAAATGGCGCGTCTGTGTCGACTACACCAACCTCAACGATGCCTGTCCAAAGGATTGGTTTCCACTTGCGAAGATCGACCAGTTGGTTGATGCCACTGCAGGCCACGCTCGGTTCAGTTTCCTCGACGCCTACCGTGGATATCATCAGATAGCCATGGACCTAGACGACATGGAAAAAACGGCCTTCATCACTCCACATGGTATTTTTTGCGACCGCGTCATGCCTTTTGGACTCAAGAACTCTGGCGCCACCTTCAACCGTGCGATCTATAAGATGCTCCAGAAATAGATAGGCCACATCTTGGAAGCCTACATCGACGACCTCGTCGTCAAGGGTCAGAAGGAGAGCAACCACCTTGCCGAACTGAAGGAGGTATTTGACGTTCTCAAACTCCATAAACTCCACCTCAACCCAGAGAAGTGTGCATTCGGTGTGAGCGCAGGCAAATTCCTCGGCCATTTGGTCAATCGACGAGGCATTGAGGCTGACCCCAACCAGATCAAAGCTGTGGCAGACCTGCGCCCACCACGCACAATCAAAGAAGTTCAGAAACTCACAGGCATGGCCGCCGCTCTCAATTGTTTCATCAGTAAGTCTTCCGACAAGTGCCACGCCTTGAAGGGAAAAAGCAGGCGCAACTTCGAGTGGACGGAAGACTGCGACAAGGCATTAGCCGAGCTCAAAACTTATCTGGGTTCAACACCACTATTGGTAAAGCCAGAGGAATTCAAAACCCTCTACCTCTACTTGGCAGTCTTGGCCCATGTTGTCAGCTCTGCTTTGGTCCGAAGACAAGGAGCCGACGATATGCCAATCTACTTCACCAGTAAAACACTCCTACCAGCACAAACGCGCTATTTTCCCCTGGAAAAGTTAGGTATTGCTCTCGTCTCGGTAGCAAGGAAGCTACTCCCCTATTTCCAATCCCACACCATCACCGTATTAACAGAGTACCCTCTCAAAGCTCTCTTTAGAAAGGCAGACCTCTCCAATCGAGTTTCAAAGTGGGCCGTTGAACTTGCCAATTTCGACATCCACTTTGAGCCTCGAACAGCAATCAAAGGCCAAGTTCTCGCTAACTTCATAGCTGAACTCACTCCCGACGATACAGCCGAGTTCAACAAACCTTCTCCACCACAAGCTGTCATCGAACCCGCGGAAGCCGCACAACCGTGGCTACTTTTCCAAGGCGATTCCTGGAGACTCCACGTTGACGGCGACTCAAAAAACAACGGAGCAGGTGCGGGTGTCGTCTTAGTTTCCCCTTGTGGGACGCTGCATGAAAGTTCCATCGGCATCAACTTCCCCGCCACAAACAACGAAGCTGAGTACGAAGCCCCCTTCGCCGGACTACGTTCAGCTTCAGCAATGAAAGCAGATGACCTTGTTGTGTTATGTGACTCTCAACTGATTGTAAACCAAGTGTTAGGGGACTACGAGGCCAGGGACCCAAGAATGATGAAGTATCAGGCCACGGCAGCAGACCTCATCGCCAAATTCAAAACTTTCAAGATCGAGCAGATCCGCCGGGAACACAACGTCCACGCCGATGCACTTGCTGGTCTAGCCTCGGCCTCAAAGGCGTCTGAGTTCCGCACTATCAACTTCGGCTGCATCGACCACCCAAGCTTTGACGCCCCTCCCGAAGTGCTGCTCATTGAGCTCGGCCCGAGCTGGATGGATGAGATTGTGGACTTTCTCAGAAACAACACTCTACCTGATGACAAGAAGGAAGCTTACAGAATTCAGAATAAGGCTGCCTACTACTGGTTATCCGACAGCGGCCAACTCTATCGAAAATCCATCTCTGGGCTGTACCTACTCGTCATCCACCCTACACAGGTGCCTGTGATCCTCAACGAGCTTCACTCAGGCAGTTGCGGTTGCCACTCTGGTGGACGTTCCCTCTGCCAATGAGCACTTAGTCAAAGCTATTTCTGGAAGAATATGAAGAAGGATTGCGAAGAAGTCGTCCGCAAATGCCGACCATGCCAGCTGTTCTCCCCAATCCCAAAGCAACCTGCACAAAACCTCTCTCCCATCACCAGCCCCTGGCCATTCGCCCAATGGGGGCTTGACATCGTCGGGAAGCTGCCAACTGCCCCTGGAGGTTTTTAGTTCTTAATCACAGCAACGGATTATTTCTCCAAATGGGTGGAGGCCGAACCACTGGTGACAACAATCGAGGCCGACGTCCGGCGGTTTGTTTGGCGAAACATTATTACCAGGTTCGGCGTTTACTGACAATAGCACACAATTCGTTGGCAACGGCCTCTCAAGCCTCCTAGAGGACTTCAGCATCCGCTTCTTTAACTCTACTCCAGCATACCCTCAAGGTAACGGCCAGGCCGAGGCCTCCAACAAGACTGTCTGTGCCGGGATTAAACGTCGCTTAACCTCAAAACGTGGTAAATGGGCAGAAGAGCTGCCGAGGGTTTTATGGGCCTACCGCTCTACGCCACGCCGTTCTATAGGACAAACCCCTTCTCCATGGCGTTCGGCATGGAGGCCGTCATCCCTTTGGAGTCCAAGTTCCCCACCCTCCGGACTGAGACATTCAATCCAGTCACCAATGACGAGGCTATTGCATAGGAGCTCATTCTTGCAGAGGAAAAGCGTGATGACGCTCGGCTAAAACTGGCCGACTATCAACAGCAAGTGGCCAAGGGGTACAACCGCAGCATGCGCATCAAGAAATTCAAGCCTGACGACATAGTCTGGCGAAAGGTGGTGTAGGCGACTAAGAGGAAGAAGTTTATGCCAAATTGGGAAGGACCCTTCCGCATTGTCAGGATTGCGGGTGAGGGTGCCTACATCCTCGAAGACATGAATGGGAAGGTGTTTACCAACCCTTGGAACGCACAAAATCTCAAACGGGCATACATGTGAATCTCTCACCCATGCTCGACTTTACCGGCCATTTCCTAAGTTACCTTAATTTTAAGTTCTCTATTGTTTCTTGTTTCAAAGATTGGCTTCGGCCACTAGCTGCTTGTTCACTTCCTATTAAACCTTGATGGCAATACAACTCTTTTGTTCGACAAGTCGCTTACTTCAGTTCCTATAACTGAGCATTTTTACCAATTTTTTGCTCACATTATTACTCTCGGCAAAGACTGCCACCAACACACGCTGACTTCGGTCAAACCCACATACGGCCCACAGGGTCCGCTTCGGCCATACTCGCTGCCCAAAGAAGCAACAGGACATATGGTCCACCGAACCCATAACACACATTACGGCTGGAAAATGGGCTTCGGTTTGGCTTGGCAAGACAATAGGGTCGGCCACAGTCAGGTTACACTCACACTTTGGTGAGCAAACCACCCTCTGAACAATTGTACTCCGTACCTTGGCTAACTGGGCTGGCACTTAGGCCGAAGCTCAATCAACTGGTTGAGGTACCTTGCAACATTTCTCCTGGCCAAACTTAACCTTCAACAACAAGAACACCACGCGAGCTGAAGACAACGCATGATCGGCGACCTGTCAACCTTATATCACTATTCTACTTTGGTCTAGGCTCGGCTGCCACCCGCTTGCAGTTAATAAGGTTTATTGTACTAAGTCAAGCCTCGACCAAAGTGGGGGCTACGGATACCTAATACCCAAATGTACAAGACTATCAAAATACCAAAGACAGGAAGATAGGCGTTTAAGCACGGCAAAACAAGATTCGTTGCAAGAAAGGGAGAACACGCATTCATTCAAGACAAATAGAAATATTACAGAGAAACCTAAAGGAGGTACGGCATAGTAAACCATTCGGTGCCGACCACCAAAAACTATTACATCTGGAACGGCAAACACCGAGTTCGGCACTTTGGCTCTGTCCAGTCCAAAAGTTTGAGTCCAAACAAAAAGCTAAAAATCATAAAAGTTCAAACTTCAGGAGCATCCTTCGAAGCTACAATGTCAGCATCAGCCGTGGCATCTCCTTCAGCATTTGCATCCTCGGCCTCGGCATTTTTTTCCTTCACACCTGCAGCATCAGCAGCTGCTTCCTTTCTAGTCCCATTACCCTTCTCCCCACCATGGTCAGACCCATCTTTGACGTCAACGACATTGAGGTCCTCAAGCTCCTCCTCACTCTCGGGAAATTCCTCGTTCGGAAGCGGAGCGCACTCCTCTTCGGTGTAAGGAAGTTCAAGCTCAGGAACCGTCGGTGCGGGGATTCGGCTCAGGTCAAGTTCCATTTGCATTCCCTCACCGACGGCCCTAATGCCATCCTTGTATCCCGCTTTGTAGGCAAGTGTGTAGACACCCCAATTTGGACAACTCGAATTTCCTTGATTCGTGGCCCGGAGGCTCCCTGATGATGAAAATTGGATTAATCAAGCCTTGAACCGATAGAACAATGCTCCTTGGAAGGCTTTAAAAAGAGGAATAAAATGCCAAAATCAGTCCTAAGCCCTCTGGATCAATCCCAAGTGCTCCAAACCATTTTCAAAACCTGGGATTTGACAAACTCTCGAGCGCTCGAGAGTAAACTCCCAAGCGCTCGAGACTGAACCCGAGCGCTCGAGAGTTTTATACTGCCCAATGGATGTTAAAGCTTCTCCACTATCCATGCAGCCATCATTGCAGCCGTTTGAACGGGTCTTAGCCTTAGACCACACTCAACCTCAGTTAGAGGGTGAGTCAGGGCTGGAGATTTTATTGGGTTCCAAATGATATTTTTCCAAAATGAGACCATATGGTATTTTGCCTATATAAGGGCCTTTGCAGTCCAAAACACCCACGAACTCTCTCTCTCTAGAAGCTCCCTCTCTGTCTTTTCGAAGTAAAGAAGAACTCTCACTATTTTTTCAAGCAAAAAACCCCCCTTTTCAAAAGAAAAATAACCAAGAAATCTCAAGAAGATGAAAAGGGTTCAGACCATTACTAGCCTCTGATCCTTTGAAATCTTCACTTCCCTTTCATCCTTCAAAGCTTTCTTCAAGGTGCAAAGTTCCAAAGAAAAGGTAAAAGTCTTACACTTTGGTGCCAACCAAAAGCAAGGCTGTTTCTTCCTTTCTGAGGGAGGCTTCCTAGCTCACTCCCGTCCTCAATACTGGAAATGTGATGGGACAGCCTTAGTGTTAAAACAAGAGCAAAGGGTCACAAGTGTTTTCCATGCATGCAGCACTGGAAATACTCCCGAGCGCTCGGGACTACTTTAGAGCGCTCGAGAGTGGTGCCAGTCTCATTTTCCATTTTTGCAGCATTTAAGCTAACATGCAAGAGATATAAAGACAAGTCTCAAGCAAGAAGGGTTTTCTTAAAATGTTTTTGCTGTATCTGAACTGATTTTCAAAAAAAAAAAAAGGGATGAAGATCACTTTTCATGTCAAAGAAGTACAAAAACATGTTTTTCAGTAGGTCAAAAAGGGGAATCTTTGACATGCAAAATGAACAAATAGATCAGTTGCATTAAAACATCAAGGCTTTGGTTGGTTGAGACCAGTCTGGGGTGCAACTCACTCCGGAGCGCTCGAGTCTACTTCAGAGCGCTCGGGAGTTCTCTGCATGCCATTTTATTCATGCCTTCTCTTATTTTAGTTCTTGTAATACTCTTGCATGCCTTGCATGTGACCCTTTAGTCTTTTGATCTATAAAACCACTGTTCTTGGAAGGAAAAGACACAAGACTTGGTGGAATGGGGTTTAACCCTGATCTACCAGGTCTCCTGTTTAGTCTGTACCATGCTTGAAGTTATTTTAGTTTACATCTTCAGTACTATATCCCATTGTGTTCTGTTGAACTAACATGATTGGCAGGGTGGACATGCAATACTCCCAAGCGCTCGGGAGTGCTCCCGAGCGCTCGAGAATGAGCGTAATCACAGGACTTTCCAGTCTCTAGCATTTTGCACTCCATTTCCATACCTCTCATTTATTCATTATATATATGCACATGCATGCACTACTATACTGGATATATCTCTGAATACATGCTAGCTGCTTAATAAAATAAAATCTTTTGAAAAATCCCACAAATGTTTAGTAGAGACCGATTTCAAATCGGGCGAGGGGGTGCCGTAAAACCCTTCCCCCCTCGTAACGTGGCTTCCGAACCCTTTTTAAATCTCTGGTTTTCAAATTCAAATCAACCATTTTCCAAATGAAACGGTTTCTCGGGTGGCGAACCACAAATCCGGGGGGCGACTCTTCAAATTTTTCAAATCGATTCTAAAAGGCGGGGCGTTTCTTTTCGGGCCGCCCCGATTCCACCCGGGGCTGTGGTAGCCCACAGTGGCGACTCCGCTGGGGATAATGATTTAATTGATACTTGAGAAAAGTTGGTATGTTGATAAAATGCCCCAATTTCCTTAAGTATTAATTCAATTAGTGAGCCAAGCTTGAAAAACATTTGTGGGATTTTTAAAGGAGTTTATTTTAACTTTTATTTCTTGTATATATATCTTGTGCAGCCCCGCTGTTGTGTTTTGGCAATCTTGCCCGGCTTGCCGGTGACAAGGAATCCCGGAATGCTCAGCAACCCTCGACCGTGATGAGTCATCCCTACCGTTTGTACCATTATTGGGTGTACGCTCAATAACGGGAGGTATACTTTGACTCTAGTCCGGGGCACCCTCTTCAAGCCAAAACCCGGCCTTTGTACATGTGTAGCAAACCATAGAACCTTCCAAACTAGGACAGGAGCCTGCAGGGTAGGGCTATGTGCTGTAATCTGTTTACATGCTGCATCGCATCTTGCATTATCATTGACATGCTGTCAGCCACGGTTCTCGAGACTCGCTCGCGCGATCCTCGGAAGGTTGCCAAGACCCGATGAAGAGTCACGCGCCCTAACACGTGTTGATGAATCTCATTAGTCCTCGAACCCGAACCTAGAGGAAACTAAGGTTCTGCTAAGTCCTTGACTAAGTATTCAATCGGCATTTAACCAAAGAAATAGAATGAAAGGGGGGCAGAACATTGTGATGCCAACACCATCCAGGCCAAAAGCAAGTGTACCGCTTACGCCACCTCGGTTATCACATCACATTGTTCACCTCGAGTCATTCCGAATCAATGGTCGAATTGTCGATAGAATATTAGCCAAATATTTAGCTTATTTTAGCATCTTTTGGGAATCGGCTGTTCCTAAATGAGGATACACCCCAAAAATCCGAGGATTGAGGCAACCTCCCGTAGGTCAATCGTTTTTGAAAAATCGGAGTCGATGACGGTGACGATGAGGCACTCATTTTCTAAAATCATGCACAAATTTCATAAAAATGCAAGCAGGAACCGCGTCTGAGCGTAAGTTTTTGGCTTTGCTGTCAGTTCTGAGCAGTTGGGCCGAAAAAGAAGAACATCATACCCTCCTGGACCAGACCCTTGGGACAGAGATTGGAACGGCTCCAACTACAAGCAGACTCCGTCAGTGCATCAGATTTGGGGGCGAAAATGGATCTATTGATCGGAGGCTTAAACCCGAACCCAAGCGGAGGCAACCCAAATCCGAATCCCAATCCAAACATTAACCCAAACGGAGGCAACCCTAACCTGAATCCAAGCGGAGGCGAGCCAAATCCGAATCCAAATCCCGTTCCTAATCCCCATCCAAACCCTAACCCAAACCCGGGAAATCTGAACGGAGAAATGGCTCAGATCAGAGAAGATATTCAACGCCTGGGCGAACGTACTGATAACCAAATTGCCCAACTCATGATGATGATCACTGGGGTTGCACGACGCCTTCCACCGCAGACCCAGAATCCGGTGCCTAACCCAATTCCTATCCCAAACCCAATTCCTATCCCAAACCCAAATCCAAATCCCAACCTAAACTTCAACCCAAACCCTAACCCGAATCCAAACCAAGAGCAGCTCTTTGATTTGGAAACCCAGCAGAATCCCGAGATGGCAGCAGTATTGGCGAAGCTCACCCAACTGGAGGAATCTGTTGCAAGAAATGAGAAGATAGCGTCGACTGGCTTTGACATCAATAAGCTTTGCCTGTTTCCTAATGCAAAGCTTCCAGAAAAATTCAGGCCAATTGATTTTGCTAAGTTTGACGGAACAGGAGACCCAAAGGCACACCTGACGGGATACATCAGAGCACTTTCCATGTGGGGAGTCGAAAAGGATGCTATGGCACAGATGTTTTCGCAGACTCTGGTGGGTCATGCTCTGCACTGGTTCACTTCACTGGATGAAAGAAAGAAGCTTTCTTGGGAGGATATATGCGCAGCTTTTGTGGCGCAGTACGATTACAACATCCAGTTGGAGGTGACCACCCGTGAATTGGAGTCAACGAAGATGGAAGCAAAAGAGGACTTTGCCGATTTCGTCAAAAGATGGAGGGCTAAGGCAGCACAAATGAAAGATAGACCGAGTGACAGGGACCAAATCCGGATGATTGTCCGTAACCTTCAACCCACTCTGGCAAGACATATGGTGATGGCCCAAGCATGCTCAGACTTTAAAACATTCTTCGATACAGGCTTAGCCGTCGAAGAAGCAGTTCAATTGGGGATCCTCGACAAGCCCGAGCCCGCTCCTAAGCCCAAAAAAGTTTACTCCGGAAACAGCAATGCTCTATTTGGCAACTCGAACTACACCAACCTTCCCAACACCTCCACAAATACAACCCAAGCCGAGAAGGTGAACCAGATAGCCACCCAAACCAGTCAACCGCGTACCCAGCCCCGCACTTTTGCTCAGTTCTCAGCACCACTCTCCGCCGTGCTAGAGAAATTGATCGAAAGCGGCACCATCAAGCCACTTACCCCTACTCCCTTACCTCAAAAACTACCCGCATCCCACAATCCTAACGCGTACTGTGCCTATCACCAGAATGTGGGCCACCTAACCGACAACTGCTTCCGTCTCCGCCATGCAATCCAAGACCTGATAGACAACAAAACCCTCCCTATGCCACCACAGAAACCAAACACCGTCTCAAATCCACTCCCAAAGCATTCCAATGCCCGCACCAACCTCATCTCCATAAGCCAGCCTTTTAACCCCAGCCTTTACATCATTCCTGATACCCAACCTAAGCCAGCCGTCGAGTTGCCAGTTGAGGATACGGTCTGCGCGCTTGAGACCGTGGAATGGGACTTTCAGGTAAGGTGGGAAGATCTGGTGCAAGATTTCTTGGCGGTGGAAGACAGAGCTTTTATTACTGGAGCATGGCCTGTGGCACTTAACCCTAGCCGAGTTGAGGAATTGGAACATGGAGAATGCAGGCAGGATTGGGATGAGATCATGGCTGATCTGCTGGATGGATATTCTCTCTTTGCGCTGTTCATGGAGCCCAAACCCATCAAGGAGGAAGATGAATGGGAATGGGAGCCCGAACCCGACGGATGGCACTGGATGGATGATTCTGACCCCCTAGACGAAACATCATTGGCATACCTTTTTCAAGAAGAAGAGGTAGTGGAAGAAATGGATCTGATGAATCCCCATATGTTATCAGGGCTCAACGCCAGGACCATTGTCAACCTTACTCGAGACTCCGACCCTCTGGAACGTTCCATGGACTATCTTTTCTTCCCACAGGAATTCATCGTCGAGGAGTTCTTTTCCAAACCTGTAGTTCAAATCCCTGATGAGCCCAGCATCTGCGTGTTGGATCCAAAAGATCTGTGGGGAAAGTCTGAATTGGTAAATGTGTGGATGAATGGTGAGGAGCTGACCGTCAATAAGGCCATGTTGGATGAAGGGTCTCTGCAGATTAGCAATGACAACAGCAGCAACAATGCCAACTTCTGGAATTCTCTGGAGGAGGACAACATCTGGCATGCTTTGGAAATGGAAACTCTCAACGAGACTTTGGAGAAAACAGCAATTGACAAGGGGAAGCGTAAGGCAGATGATTGCGACTTGGACTTCTCTGATTTCTGGGAAGGTACTTGGTGGGAGCCAATCTCCAAAACAGTTAATAACCTTACCAGAAGTGGAAGGATCTACCAGCCTACCAATCTCCAGCAGGGTAGCTCATCCCGAGCCCCTCCACCGTAGCAGAATACCCCTGTCTATCCCACAAGCCTGAACATCCCCACCCCTCAAGCTCCACAAAACAACCCTCCTAGCTCCACTAAAACTAACCCACCTACCCAGCCCAAATTGTCCATTGACCTCAACTCACTCCCTGAACCTGATCTGGAAGCCTCCACTGATCCTATTATCCGTCAACTCCAGGAAACCCCCGCCCGCATGTCTATGTGGGGAGTGTTAGCTACCTCTCGCGAGCACCGCCGCAGGCTGGTCAACACCCTTTCCAGGCTCGAGGTTCCCTCTGACATCGCTCCAGAAGCTCTTATTGCCCTTATAACCCCGAACCTCGCCCAGCATACATTGTCTTTCACCGAGAAAGATTTGCCGCCTGAAGGAGCTGACCATAACAAACCCCTTCACATCACCATGAAGTGCCTGGGAAAGTGGGTTCCAGCAATCCTTGTTGATAATGGCTCCGCCATTAACGTGTGTCCACTCCGCACTGCCTATTGTCACGGTCTCAAAAATAAGGATTTTACACCATCAACTCTGGGCGTCCGTGCTTATGACAATACTCGTCGTGATGTTTTGGGGACAATCAACTTGGAGTTGGCAACTGGCAAGTTCAAAACCACCGTCGAATTCTGTGTGCTGGAAATACCCGCATCTTTCAATCTCCTGTTGGGAAGGCCTTGGCTTCATCACCCAGACGTCATGGGAGTGCCTTCAACATTGCACCAGAAACTCATCTTGGGTTTAGACTCTGGAACCCTTGTCATCTATGGAGACTCAGATATCTGTCCGCACGCCGAGGACAATTCCCCGCTGCTTGAGATTATGCATGGAGAGGAAGACGTTGCCATGGGAGGTTTTGCGGTTATGACCTCGAAGGTATGTACCATCCGGGCCGAGGACGGCTTCTTGGTGAGCTCCGCAGCGCTGGAAATTATGAAAAGAATGAAATATCTGCCTGGCATGGGCTTGGGACTTTACGCTCAAGGTGTCCCCGAATTCCCTGACTTTCCTGGAAATAACGAGCGTTTCGGTCTGGGATATGAGGCCAAGAAGGGTGATTCAGCAAAGAAATGGCGCAATCGTGCCTGGGCCCGTACAACGGAGATGAAATCAAAAGAGAAGGAGCCGTTGTACCAAGGAGAACCTGAACCCTTTGTGGACCTTGAAACGAAAATGAAGTATCCTGGCTTCAAAATCTTTGCCAATGATACCTGGGAGAGTGATGAAGAGGTTCCGAAGGTAGAAGAGCTGTCTGAGGCACTCGACTGGCTGGAAGCTTTTGGTTTGGGCAGTCTCCAACTCCTGTTTGAGGGCGAGGATCCAGAGGGTATGATGCAAGACCCTGCTGTGCTGATGCTTGGAAATGAAGAAGAAATTGAAGACCCTTCCAAACTCATTGTGGAGGCTATAGGCGTTTATGATAATTGCACTTTCATTCCACATGTAACTCGCATTCACAGCACCTGCACTGAGTTTGAGTCTGAGTCCGACACTGACTCATCGTCTAGCACAGAGTTGGAGTTTGTGCCCATCGGCCCTCCACTTCGTAGCTTTTACTTTGAATTCGAGTCAACCGCTGTATTCCCCCCATCTGATGAACTGGTTAATGAAATGAACGACGTTTTCGCTTACTTGCCGATTTTTGAAAAAAATTGTTTGGATCCCGATGATGAAGGAATAGATCTCGATGGTGACATTCCCAAGGAGATCCGTTCCCTCATCGATCGCGAAAATGAAAGGCATGGTCAACCTTTAAAAGAAGAAATAATCTCAATAAACTTGGGCGATGAGGGCAACCCTCGATTGGTTCAGGTAGGTTCCGGGCTGTCTCCCACTGAGCTTCAAGAGCTCACTGATTTACTAAAGGATTTCAAAGAGGTTTTTGCTTGGTCCCACGCAGACATGCCCGGAATCGACCCGGAGATAGTCGAGCACAGAATCCCTCTCTACCCTGACGCCAAACCCGTGAAGCAAAAATTAAGGAAAATGCGGCCTAATTGGGTATTAAAAATAAAAGAAGAGCTCACAAAACAAATCGACGCTGGTTTTCTAATCATAACGGAGTACCCCACTTGGGTAGCCAACATCGTTCCTGTCCCCAAAAAGGACGGAAAAATCAGGGTGTGTGTTGATTTCAGGGATTTGAACAAAGCAAGCCCTAAGGACGATTTTCCATTGCCACATATAGATGTACTTGTGGATAACACTGCGGGGCACGCCCTACTTTCTTTCATGGATGGCTTCTCGGGATACAATCAGATTCTCCTAGCTCCGGAAGACAGGGAAAAGACCACATTCATCACCAAATGGGGGACGTATTGTTATCGGGTTATGCCATTTGGATTGAAGAACGCCGGTCCAACGTATCAGAGGGGTGCCACCGCACTGTTGCACGACATGATTCACAAGGAGGTCGAGGTTTACGTTGATGACATGATAGTGAAGGGAAAAGAACGAAAGGATCACCTCCCGGTGTTGAGAAAGTTCTTTGAAAGGATTCAAAAGTACAGAATGCGACTCAATCCGCAGAAGTGCACGTTCGGAGTCACGGCAGGAAAGATGCTTGGATTCATGATCACGACCAGAGGGATTGAGGTGGATCCTTCTAAGATTAAAGCCATTCTTGAGATGGAGCCTCCTCAGTCCGAGAAGGAAGTCCGGTGTTTCTTGGGAAAAATTCAGTTTATCAGCCGGTTCATCGCCAAGTTGACTTTGACTTGTGAGCCGTTGTTTCGTCTGCTCAAGAAGGACGTAAAGTTCGAATGGAACGACAAATGCCAAAAGGCTTTCGAAGCAGTGAGAACTTACCTACAGAATCCGCCCATCTTGATGCCACCCATTCCGGGAAAACCTTTGATCCTGTACTTGTCCGTCACGCCCTCGTCAATGGGGTGCATGCTCGCACAAAAAGGAGATGATGGGGTTGAAAGAGCGATCTACTACCTGAGCAAGAAGATGGTAGGGAGCGAAGAGCGATACACTTCATTGGAGAAGACATGTTGGGCTCTCGTTTGGGCCACAAAGAAATTGAGACACTACATGCTGTCTTATTCGGTGATACTGATCTCTCGGATGGACCCCCTCAAATATCTATTCGAGAAGCCAGCACTTACCGGTAAGCTAGCACGTTGGTTGCTCTTATTGGCCGAGTTTGAGATCAAGTATGTCACCCGCAAATCAGTGAAAGGAATAGCAGTAGCAGAGTTTTTAGCAGATCGCCCGATCGAGGGGCCAGAACACACTGAGTTCCAATTCCCCGATGAAGACGTGATGACTGTAGTTGATGAGACATGGACACTATACTTCGACGGAGCTGCCAATCAGAAAGGTTTCGGGATCGGCATACTACTGGTCTCACCCGAAGGGTCACATATTCCCTTGGCTTTCAAGTTGAACTTCGAAGTCACGAATAATGAGGCAGAATACGAAGCGTGTATTGTAGGAATGGAAGCTGCATTGGAAATTGGAGTCAAGGTCCTGGAAGTTATGGGGGATTCCAACTTGGTTGTGTCACAAGCCAACGGGGAATGGAGGGTCAAAGACGAGAAGATGAAGCCGTATCATCAGCAGCTCGACGAGCTCATTCCGAATTTTCAAAAGGTGACTTTCACGCATGTCCCGAGGATGAAGAATCGCTTCGCCGACGCACTCGCTACCTTGGCGTCCATGCTGGAACTTCCGATTGGGGTGAAGTTGAGGCCTGTTATGATTGAGCAGAGAGGCAAGCACATGTACGACTATGTCATGAACATCGACGAGCCTGATGATGGACTCCCTTGGTTTCACGACATTTGGAATTTCGTCGAAAAGGGAGAGTTCCCTGGAGATTCTACTAGGAAGGATCGGATCGCATTACAACGATTGGCATCTCAATACATTATCTGTGGTGGAAAATTGTACCGGCGATCTCCGTGCGGAGTCCACAAGTTGTGTATTCACGGTGATGACACGAGAGCAGTGATGGAAGAAGTCCATGAGGGAATTTGTGGACCCCACATGAATGGAATGATGCTAGCAAAGAAAGTTCTGAGGTTGGGTTACTATTGGTCGACTATGGAGACAGATTGCGTCGAGTATGTGCGCCGATGTCACAAGTGCCAAACTCATGCTAATCTTATCCATGTACCTCCCTCGGAGTTACACCCAATGGCGACACCATGGCCATTCTCCGCCTGGGGCATCGATGTCATTGGAAGGATCACGCCTGCGGCTTCTAACGGGCACAGGTTCATTTTGGTAGCGGTCGACTATTTCACTAAGTGGGTTGAGGCAGCCTCGTATAAGACCTTTACGGCAGTTCAAGTGGCTCACTTTATCAGGCAAAACATCATCTATCGGTATGGAGTCCCTCAAGCCTTCGTATCTGATAATGGTGTTCACTTCAAGGGGAAAGTTCTAGAACTTTTTGACGAATTCAAGATTCAAGTGCATCACTCAACCACTTATCGGCCACAAACGAATGGGGCAGTCGAAGCAGCTAATAAGACCATCAAGTCAATCCTCGAAAGGACTGTCGAATCAGCTAGGGATTGGCACGAACAGCTACCGCTAGCTTTGTGGGGATACCGGACGTCTATCTACACACCGACGGGGGCAACACCCTATTCTTTGGTGTACGGTATGGAAGCCGTTCTCCCCATCGAGCTAGAAGTTCCATCGCTCAGAGTCATGGCTGAACAAGGAATAGATGAGGCCGAATGGATCAGCGGGAGGTTCGAGGAACTCATGTTGTTTGACGAAAGGAGACTACGAGCATTGTACCACATCCAAGGTTATCAGCGGAGGATGGCCCGAGCATTCAACAAGAAGGTGAAATCGAGGGACCTGCAAGAGGGGGACATGGTAGTCAAGGAAATCCGTGCACCGATCTTTGATCTTCGAGGAAAGTTCCAACCAAAGTGGGCGGGACCGTACATCATCAAGTCGATCCTTTCCGGAGGAGCAGCATCGATCATCGATCTTGACGGCAACGAATTCTCAAATCTAGTCAATTTGGATCAACTCAAGCGCTATTACCCCTGAGAGAGCTCGCTGGGCCGAAAACCGCAAGGGCGGGCGGTCTCAGGCAAAAATTAGAGCAAGCGTGCTAGGTCGAAAACCCAAAAGGGCGGCCTAGGCAAAAGTTAAGGCAAAAAGTCGAAAAAGAGCTCACTAGGCCGAAAACCCGAAAGGGCGGTTCTAGGCAAAATTTAGAGCATAAAAAGGAGAGCGTTAATACCCGAGCAAACCCTAGCCTGAACTACGCATGGGGCTGATTCCCCTTCCCTAAGGGATACGTAGGCAATCTCACTCTGAGATTCGGTCCTAAATCACAAAAATCCAAATCCAAATTGACGAGTCAAAATGCTTTCTTTTGAGGTGCACGCGATCAATGAACTGAAAAGGGGGAAACCCTCAATCAGTCAATTTTATTTCGATGATTTCTTTATTACAAGCTGAGCATGAAAACAAAAAACGCACAACGAGACCTAACTTTTATTTCAAAAAAATGGCAAAGTAAGCAATCAACCCATTCTCGCTTCCACATCCCTCCTTAGCCACTTGCGATACCTTCCGGTCGAAGCAATTGAGAAGAGTGGGTCATTGGGCTCAGTCCTACGAGCCTCCCATGTTCGAACATAACTCTGAAGGCCCGGAATGGTGAAGGGAGGGAGACGAAGCACTTCAGCTCCTTGCAACGGCACCTCCTGGCTGAGCCTAAGCTGACGAAGGATGCGGAAGGGTGAGTAGAAGGTAAAGCCTGTCAAGCCAACCACAAATACATGCATCGAGCCCATATTGCTCACAGTCATTGCAGGAAGCCTCAGCCAATGGCACCGCCAAACGATGTCGTCTTCCTCAGCAGATGCAAAGAAATCAGCCTAGTCATCTTTACTGCTATACATCACCTGGAAGGGACGGTTCCATTCGCTTGCTCGATACCACCAATCACTTGCTGGCGGTATCAGCAAACCCAACTTGTCGCAAAGCCACATCTATCCAAAGAGAGAGAAAACAAGTAAGGAGCCAGATAAAACCTAAACCGAGTGTCGAGGTAAAATGAATGTGAGAAATAGAAAAAGGAGAGCTGAGTGAGGTCCCTAACCTGCAGCAACAGCGGGCTACCACCAAAAACCCTCGTATGTCCAGCACGAACAGCATCCAACCCCATCAAGGTTTCTGCAAGGACCAAAGGCGCAACGTCCTTGCGAGCCTCAATCTGAGCAGCGACTCCAACCAATAGAGAACTGGGCTGACCGACAGAGGGAACCAGCAGGAAGGCCGCCAAGAGGCAGATGCAACAAGCTGTCATCCGGCGACCTTGATACTCGAAATCCGTTAAGTCTCCAGGTGGACTGAATCTCTCATACAGCTGCACGATGTTAATGGCATTGCCCCGGGTCAAGAACTCAGCAACATTCCCGCTGATGCCCAGCTTGGCTTTTAGGATATTCTTCATGCTCTCTCTAAGCATTGGAACGATTGGCTCGGCGGAGTCCTGGCTCCCAAGGTAGGTGTGCAATTCTTCGACGGTGGGGCATAGCTCTTGAGAACCGAAGCGGAAGACATGCACTTCAGGATCCTAAAAGCGCACAGCCGCATGATGCAGGACAGGGCGGATTGTGACCTCGCGGAGATATTTCAAGGCATGAAGGCGATGCCCTCGAAAATTCAGCCAATCAATGCCATCAAGGCCGTCCAACCAAAGGCGAAGCAAGGCTTGGTTCAACAAAGCCATGAGAAATGGGACTTTTGAGAGATGGATGATGAAATGGAGTGTGAGTGCTTTGCCAAGACAAGCCTGGTATTTATAGAAGCCTAGGGGAGACAACACCACTTCCCCACCAGCCTTGGAACCCATCATGGTCCATATTTCCAAAGTTCTTTTCAAATTCAAACTTTGGAAAGCTTGAAAAAGCATTGGAAAGGCACTAGGCTTGCTTTGGGAAGCCACTGACCCTTGGAAAGCAGCACAAGGTGAATTACAAGGTGTATGGGGAAGGTGCACACAGAAGAAAACAACTTGCTAAGGCTGAAAAACCACCTTGGAAGAGAATACAAACCTGCAGACCACAGCAGTCTCGAGCGCTCGGGAGTTAATTCCCAAGCGCTCGACAATAATCTCGAGCGCTCGAGAGTTCTGTAATTTTGACAGCAAGTTTCTTCCCTGGTTTTTGGTCCCGAGATGACACCTCAAGTTCCGTTGATCCAGTGTAACAAGTTTTAATCTACTCTTAAGGGAATACAGCGCGTCCAGTTACCAGTTTGTCTGAGTATTCATCAATATTTCTCGAAAAACCTCAAAGTCCCAATAATTCCCTTTCCCGTCAACATGTCAAAACTCGTGTCGAGAGTATTCGTTCGAATCTAATGGCATGCGCAAGTCTTAATACGTGCTGGTGACTGTGTGAAGTGATCAAACGCACGCCAAAGCTCACGAAACCAATTTTCACCTTCAAACGCCTCTACTTCATTATTCATGATGGCGTTGGGAGTGTGAGCTTGGATTAAATACTCTCGTATCCTAATCGCGTGTCTAAACCCGGTCGAATTTAGTCATTACTTTCCTTTGTACTTGTAAATTCCATATTAAGGGCGTTTCTGTCATTTCAAATCAAATTCCATCGATTGTGTCAAGTTTTATTCTGTGCTAAGAGTATCGGTTGAAATTCGCGTGCTCTTTGCTTTCTTTCAAAGCTAGACGGATATATTTCATAAAATACAATTCTTAAAGGGACTGCAAACGAACACAAACGGAGAAAAGTGCAAATTTTCATAAATAAGATGCGGCATCTACAATGGATAAGGAAGGAAGTACATAAGCTGAGGCAAACATATACCCAATCCTATCTACTGGGGCACGCAGGCCCAAACAAAACCAAGGCACACAGGCCTGAAGTCAACCGTGCCGGCACACGGTCCCATGCAAAAGAAAAACTAGTAAAGCAAAAACTAAAGCTCAACCTAGGCAAATCCTCTTACTGCCGGTGTCCTCGGACTCGAGCTCTCAACGTCGTCCCGTCGTCATCGTGCGTCGTCGAGAAGGACCCGAGGCAAGACTCGAGTCAGACCCTAAAGCTCGTGACTCGGCGACTCCTCTGTGTCCTCCTCGGACTCTCGCGGCGTGTCTCCGCCGTAACGCCGACCTCGAACTGCTCAGCCCCTGCGCTCTGTCTACCCCGGCCTCGTGTGCTGTGGCAGACTCGTGGTATCCCGCGGCTGTGTCCTGGTCGAGCGTCGTGGCTGCCCCTACATGTCATAAATATTCATTCATTTCATACATGTTTTAAATTTGATAAAATGTACATACATGCATTTGCATTTTCATACCTGTGCAGCAACAGGTGGAACAGGCTCAGGAGCAGGTCTGGTCTGCAGGGTCCTCCCCTTTGCACAGTCCTTCAGCAACTGTCGCATCCCCACCGTCAACACAATGGCCTGTTCGGCCCATTCTCGTGGCACCTGTACAATGATTCAAGGATCAAGAACAACAAATACAGGAACAGGAAACATTTAAAGCATTGAAAGAGACAAAGTTGTGTTATACCTGGGCAGGAAGTCGCATCCGTGGCTGTGGAAGGCGTGGAATGTCTAGCATCGCCCGCGCTCCAGAAGCGTCCCTCACCCCTATCGACCGATCCGGCGTAAACTGCCGGGTGCGGTTCTGCCTCGGAACTCGTGGCGCCTTCACTCGACCCAAGGAGCTAGCACCTCGCCCGCCAACGGGAGGTCTAGCACCTCGTCCTCTACCACGTGAAGAGCGACCGCCGCGGCCCCGTGCCCCAGTCTCCTCTCCTGTGTCGTCTCCGGTCTCACCCCCAGCCTCTCTCCTAGCTCTTCTAGCCTCAGCCTCAGCGAACCGCCTCTCCAGCTCCCTCTCCACACCCAAGCTGGTGGCTAGGTATCTGTCTCTGTAAGCTGCATAGTCCAGCGTGCGCCGCAGGTGTCTCTCCAAATCAGTATCTGGCACCGTGAACTGCTCCAGCTCAGCTCGAGTGTATGTCTCAGTCCGCTGCACTCGTGGAGGGAGTGGCCCCGGCACGATAAACTCTGGAAGGCCGAGTGACTGTCGCGTCACCCGATCCCCCAGGTACCACTGCCAGCCCAGTGGGCACTCCAGCAGGACTCGACTCCTCGTCACCTCCCGGCTCCTCGGAAGGAAGTCAGCCTCCACCCTGGTCCATCGGTCCCAGTGAACCTGCAGTCAATTGTTGTACATTAATGATCACGTTTCATAAGGGAAAGCATAAGGCATGAAAAGAAAAGGACGATGTTTGTACCGTGATCCCAGTGATGTTATCCAGCCAGCGCCGGAAAGTCATCACCTCTCCTCGTCGCTCCTTAGCCCTCCGGTAGTCCGTACTCCATGCTAGTGCGCGTGGAAGCAAGCTAGGATTTGTGCAAGTATTCCAGGGCGGGAACATGCCCAAGACCTCGTAAGCCCAAAGCTGCATATTTTGAAAGTCAATTCAAGTCAAATACATGTTCAAATGCAATTCAGTTCAATCTATCAAAGCAATTCAAAGCAGTAATGTCGAAGTATACCTCAATCACTCGCCAGTAACCGCCTATGGTGTCCCCCACTCCGCGTGAGGCAGCTCCCAAGCGTAGAGAGTGCACAGAGCGGCACCTCCCCAGTCGTATCGGCTGCCTACCTCAGATCAACCAGGCTCGCCAAGTAACTCAGGTGAACTCGAGATCGCCTGAGCGAGAACAGAAACCCGAACAGGTACAGCAAATAGGCCCTGGCCATTTGGGCCACCTCGGCGTCGTCCGTCGGCTCATGGTCCCAGTACCGCCTGAACTGGCCTCGGCTACCCCTCCGCTGTGGCGTGGAACTTGTCCAAGGAACCATCTCAAAGCAGCGCATCATCCAGGTCTATGCTAGGGTCGAATGGAATCGGCTCGCCTCAACCCGAAGTCCCGTGATCGCGGCAAAGTCAAAAGGTGTCACCGTCATCTCCCCAAGCGGAAATGGAATGTATTGGTGGTGTCCCACCACCCCGCTCATATTTGTCATCAACTTTGCACGGTCTACCCTCACCGCTGTCGGCAACTGGATGAACGACCCAAAACCTGGTCTCCTCCACCAACTCCCGCACCCTCCGGGGCAGCTCCCTGAAATACTCCAATGAGTGACCTGAACCCCCGTGGCCGTAAATATCCTTGGTACGCTGTTTCAACAGAGCAAAGAGATAGTATCAGTAAGCAACAATTGATTCAGGAAAGCAAGTCTAATGCAGGAAAGTAAAGCATTAAAATCATACCGTGGTCGAGCCGGAAGAGATATGTGAGGCTCGATCTCGAAGAAGCAGGTCCTCTGGGTAATCCGTCCGAGCAGGAACGTAACCAGTCATCCCCGTCGGCTCGAAAAAGTGCAACCGTGGTGCATAAGCATCCGACGTAAACCCAGGTCGTGCACGGGCCAGGTAGGCCTTCGCCTCAGCGGCCGCAGAAACTCGCTCCTCGATCACCACCTCTGCCTCCGGCTCCTCCCCCAACTCCGTACCCTCCATCTCTGACTCCGCTCCGTGTCCCCTAACACTTGATACCCCAGTGCCGCTCAGCATAGCTCCTAGCAGGAAAGCTGAGGTCTGACCCTCCGTGGACCGTGCATCCCTCAACACCTCTCTCATCCCGGCATCAAGACCAAGGGCATCCAGAATGTCCCGCGGCCTCGCTAAGTCTAGAAAGTCCCCCTCCACGAACGGGACCGGCTGTGAAGCCCCGATCCCACTGTCACCAACCCTCGGCTCGACCACCGTCGCCCTCAGCACCGGTGTCGCAATGACGCGGGCGCCTATCACTACCTCCTCACTAGCATCGTCCCTCCGCTCACCACCCGTCCTCTCAGCAGCTGCAAGCAGCTCCTCCACCGTGGGAGTGTGAGGAATGTCTCGGGTGCCAGCCCCGCTGCCCGTAGCCTCATCTTCTTCCCCCGCCATATCATCCCTGCTACCCGTGGCGTTCGTATCACTGTCGGTCCTCCTCTTGTCACCACCAATTCCGGCCTCAGCACCCCTAGCCACTGTCACGTCCCCACCAACATTGTCCCTCGTCTCCTGACCACCACCAACATCTACCATATCCTCCTCGCTGGCCCCACTATCCCGTACTGTAGCGGTACAGCTGTTAATCTCCTCCCTCATCACCCCTGGACTCTCATCAACAGCCATTGCCGCCGCCATGCCCTCGCCGGTGGCTCTCTTCTCTCCTGCACCGTACCCCCGGTCTCCCCTGTCACTGCCGTAGCTGCCACCACCACCGCCTCCTCGCGGTGGGGTAGCTCTCCATCACCTCCGCTCACCATGGCTGCCTTTCCTTCTTCCCACGAGGTCCTTTTCCCCTTTCTTCGAACCTCGTAGCACATCACTGCCCAGCACAGGATCGAAGGGAGATCAAGGTCTCGTCCCCGATCCGTCTTGGAATAAGAGAGTGAGAGAGATCGAGAGAGTAAGAGTGTGAGAGAGATCGAGAGATCAAGAGAGTGAGGGGGATTATCTGGGAGAGAAAGTAAGAACAGTCAAGTACGTGCTCTGGTTCTCGAGCGCTCAGAATAGGTTTTGAACCCCAGACCTGATGAAGAAGATGTAGGGACAGTGGCCCCTAGCAGCGGTCTCGAGCGCTTGAGACCACTCCCGAGCGCTTGGGAGTGGTTTTGAGCGCTGAGGTTTGTTCCTAGCCCTCGTGCCAACCCTCTTTCGTCCGGTGCTTTACCCCTCTTTCGAGACTTGCTTAGCTTCCTTTTTACAAAATCAATCTCGGTCCTGACTTTAACCGCGTCAAATGAAACAGCAAGAAGCAGACTCTAGTCGATGTTGTGATTTTTGAGCTCACGCTCCTCAATGTGGCATTTTACTTGGTAGTCGATCAAAAATTTGTCCATTTATACTAATCTCAACAGGTTTGTAGGTATTTCTACCCTGTAGATGCTGCTTTATCATCGTTCTTTCCGCTGAACAGAGCAACAGGTGGACTATTTGCATGTTTATCTTATCAAACTTGTGTCGATTATCTCTCGTGCATGTACTGCACGTGCTTGCATTTGTTGTCCGCTAAACAGAGCAACAGGTGGACTATTTGCATGTTTATCTTATCAAACTGGTGTCGATTGTCTCTCGTGCATGTACTGCACGTGCTTGCATTTACTGTCCGCTAAACAGAGCAACAAGTGGACTCTTCATGCATTTACCTCATCACACTCGTGTCGATCTTTTCTCATGCATACATTACACGTGCTTGCATTTGCCCCGAAGAACTACGCTGGTCTGATCCCTGCAGAAAAGGGTACGTAGGCAGTCCGAAGGACGCGACCTCATGCATTTAATATTGGTGTCTTCACTTGCATTTGTGCTTTGAATTAAGGGTTTGGTTTGGCTCGAATTGGGCTGTCTCAATCTTTGGACGTCACTCATATCCAGACATGATATCGAGCGACGCCCAAAGAGGGGCAACTGTAGACACCCCAATTTGGACAACTCGAATTTCCTTGATTCGTGGCCCGGAGGCTCCCCAATGATGAAAATTGGATTAATCAAGCCTTGAACCGATAGAACAATGCTCCTTGGAAGGCTTTAAAAAGAGGAATAAAATGTCAAAATCAGTCCTAAGCGCTCTAGATCAATCCCAAGCGCTCCAAACCATTTTCAAAACCTGGGATTTGACAAACTCTCGAGCGCTCGAGACTGAACCCGAGCTCTCGAGAGTTTTGTACTGCCCAATGGATGTTAAAGCTTCTCCACTATCCATGCAGCCATCATTGCAGCCATTTGAACAGGTCTTAGCCTTAGACCACACTCAACCTCAGTCAGAGGGTGAGTCAAGGCTGGAGATTTTATTGGGTTCCAAATGATATTTTTCCAAAATGAGACCATATGGTATTTTGCCTATATAAGGGCCTTTGCAGTCCAAAACACCCACGAACTCTCTCTCTCTAGAAGCTCCCTCTCTGTCTTTTCAAAGCAAAGAAGAACTCTCACTATTTTTTCAAGCAAAAGGACCCCCCCCCCTTTTCAAAAAAAACTAACCAAGAAATCTCAAGAAGATGAAAAGGGTTTAGACCATTACTAGCCTCTGATCCTCTGAAATCTTCACTTCCCTTCCATCCTTCAAAGCTTTCTTCAAGGTGCAAAGTACCAAAGAAAAGGTAAAAGTCTTACACTTTGGTGCCAACCAAAAGCAAGGCTGTTTCTTCCTTTCTGAGGGAGGCTTCCCAGCTCACTCCAGTCCTCAATACTGGAAATGTGATGGGAAAGCCTTAGTGTTAAAACAAGAGCAAAGGGTCACAAGTGTTTTCCATGCATGCAGCACTGGAAACACTCCCGAGCGCTCGGGACTACTTTAGAGCGCTCGAGAGTGGTGCCAATCTCATTTTCCATTTTTGCAGCATTTAAGCTAACATGCAAGAGATATAAAGACAAGTCTCAAGCAAGAAGGGTTTTCTTAAAATGTTTTTGCTGTATCTGATCTGATTTTCAAAAAAAAAAGGGATGAAGATCACTTTTCTTGGAAAAGAAGTACAAAAACATGTTTTTCAGTAGGTCAAAAAGAGGAATCTTTGACATGCAAAATGAACAAATAGATCAGTTGCATTAAAACATCAAGGCTTTGGTTGGTTGAGACCAGTCTGGGGTGCGCTCACTCCAGAGCGCTCGAGTCTACTCCAGAGCGCTCGGGAGTTCTCTGCATGCCATTTTATTCATGCCTTCTCTTATTTTAGTTCTTGTAATGCTCTTGCATGCCTTGCATGTGACCCTTTAGTCTTTTGATCTATAAAACCACTGTTCTTGGAAGGAAAAGACACAAGACTTGGTGGAATGGGGTTTAACCCTGATCTACCAGGTCTCCTGTTTAGTTTGTACCATGCTTGAAGTTATTTTAGTTTACATCTTCAGTACTATATCCCATTGTGTTCTATTGAACTAACATGATTGGCAGGGTGGACATGCAATACTCCCAAGCGCTCGGGAGTGCTCCCAAGCGCTCGAGAATGAGCTTAATCACAGGACTTTCCAGTCTCCAGCATTTTGCACTCCATTTCCATACCTCTCATTTATTCATTATATATATGCACATGCATGCACTACTGTACTGGATATATCTCTGAATACATGCTAGCTGCTTAATAAAATAAAATCTTTTGAAAAATCCCACAAATGTTTAGTAGAGACCGATTTCAAATCGGGCGAGGGGGTGCCGTAAAACCCTTCCCCCCTCGTAACGTGGCTTCCGAACCCTTTTCAAATCTCTGGTTTTCAAATTCAAATCAACCATTTCCCAAATGAAACGGTTTCTCGGGCGGCGAACCACAAATCCGGGTGGCAACTCTTCAAATTTTTCAAATCGATTCTAAAAGGCGAGGCGTTTCTTTTCGGGCCGCCCCGATTCCACCCGGGGCTGTGGTAGCCCACAAAGTGGCATCCTCTATTTGATGGCATCATTCACCATTGACCGTGCGTCCCTCATGTACTCGAGGCCAGCACGGTCATATCCTGCTTGATATGCCTTCTGGTCGACTTCCTTCATCTTCCTCTTCTCCCTTCTCAAAACCTGACCGAGCTCACGCTCCGCCTTCTTCAATTTCTCAGCCAACTCCTCCTTCTCCTTCTCAAGCTCCACAATCTGGGTCTTCGCCGTCTTCAGGCTCCCCTTGTAGCTCCTGGACTTCTCACGCTTGGCTTTCAAGTCGTCGATATATCGACCTCACTCCTCAACAACAAGCTCGGCTTGTTGGGAGGCTCGGAGAATCGCTTGTCCAGCCTGCACACCAGAAGAAGAAAAGACTCGGAGAACATACGAAATTTTAACGCATTAAAGGAAAGTTAGTGCTCGGATTGATACCTGAACAAGATAGGCACTCACGTGGACGAGGCTCGGCTGCAGCTCAGATGGAACCCTCTCCATGTCCCTCGGCAAGGCCAGCCCGTGCAGCATGGTTACGGCCAGCCTAGGCTCCAACTTGACGCTATCTTCGACCGAGACAACCCTGCCCTCGGCCATCGCAAAGGAAGGCGCAAACTCCTGCGCAGTCATTTGGCCGCCCGAGCCCGATGCCATTTCCAAGGCTTTGGAGCCACCCGCAGCTGATGCCTCTGTTTGCTCCTTATTTTTTGAGAGCATCGTAGGAGGCTTTGTCGGGAAGAGGTCGTGTGTCACCTTCTGCTTTTTAGCAGCGTGCTCGGCCTCCAAGGCATCCTTTTGCCGAGCCGCGGCGCCATCTCGAATGTTCATCCTTATCACGTTCCTTCTCCCCATAGCTCCTTCAAACTCAGGGATGAGCGTTCGGATTGGTGGGACGGTTAAACCCTGGGAGAGGGATGGTTGACTGCTCTGGAACCAAAAGTTCGCTGACTTCTTTAAAGATGGAAATTTCACCCTCGGCTCCTTTGCCTTTTTGCTCGGCTTGCCTACACCTCCTTTCCCTTGCTCCTCGGCGACCTTCTTCCCACCTGCCTTCGAGCTCAGCCCTACTTCTTTTTCTTTCCTCTTCAACTTTCCCTTGTACGAGGGATCGTAGCCCAACAACGTCGGCGTGTCTCTACAGATCTGGGCCTTCAAAGTTTCCACATTCTTTTCAACAGACAGGTACTGCTGCCTCTTCGTGATTGATCGGTGATCTGCAGATAAAGTATAGGCAAAGACAATATTAGAAACTCATCCAACATAGATAAAATCATGTTCGGCAAATGAAAAGGGCTGCAAGGCGACCTCGGAAGTCTTTTATCTTCGGCACGGAGTAAAGCCGCACCGTTTGGTTCCCAAACTCATAGTTGCCACTCACTTCCACATAAAAATTGGCCCACTTGTCTGTGTCCGGCAGACCGTCAATCAGGGGCTCTTTGCCACTACGTGTCGACAAATACCTACGGTCGGTCTTGTCGTGCCTGGACATTACATATGTATGGAATAGGTCGGAGACCGTGAACTCGAGATTATGCAACTCCTTCAACTTTATCGCGGACATCACTATCCGGTAACTGTTGATAGCAAAGAACTGTGGCACCAAGCCGAACTTGGCCAACAGCTCCCTCAAAAACGGATGGAGGGGAAAACGGAGCCCGGCCTCACAGATAGCCATGAGGGGAACCGTTATATGCTCAAGACGGTGTTCCTTTTTATCCCTAATTTTATTACTAACTACCTGACTGATGACAACATCGTCAGGAATGTTATATGTCCGGCAGAAGTCATCGTATTCGTTTGGTTGCCCACTAAAGTAATGAGCATGGGGACAAACTTGGCCTTTTTCAAAGAGATCAGCAATCTCCCTATCCTCAGATGGGGCTTCGCTGGGGGCGGATCGTGAAGTGGTGGCTTTGGCCTGTGAATTGAACCTAAACTCGGCTTCAGGACCCCACTCGTGCTCGGCATTAGAGTGAGTCAATTGTGTGAATGATATCTCGGGTTCGGTGTTGAACCCACCATCATAATCGTGGTCTCGCTCGACATTAGAATCACTGGCGTCCGACATATTCGAAGCAATGGAAGAGGTCTGGCGTCGGTTTCTTCGCCTTTCCAAATATTCTCGGATGAAAGTTCTTTGGAGCCGTTCCCCGAGCTCTCAGAGTCGGATGATATCTCTATCACCTGGTGAGCCAGACCTAAAAAAGATAAATGAAGAAGCGATGGATCTCTCCTCGGCAGAAAGAAAAAAGACTCTACGCTCGGTAATCCATCTGGCCCACCATACTTTTCCTAGGGAGACTCAAACTCGGGAAGACTCTAAATTAGGGTTCAGCCGAGAAACATCTACGATATGCTTGGCCAGCCCTATCATCGGACTACTTCAATAAAGCACGAAAGGTGGGGCTCGGTGTAGACACCCCAATTTGGACCTATTATTTATCCTTAATTTGTGGCCTTGAGGCTCCCCAATGATGAAACGGAATCAAAACAGGACTTGGCTAAAGCTTGAACGATGCTTCTTGGACTTTTATAAACCAAAACCATCATTTTTTTTTGACACCCTAAGGGTAAAATGGACATGCATCTTGGCTTATAAAATATATTTGAATGATACCAATTGGATTAGAAAGAGAACTTCATGAGCTTTCTAACGCTTCGAAAAACACCCAAAACAGAGTTCGGGAGTGTCTGTGGTGCCCTTCTGAAGTTGGGCAGCCACTCCCAAGCGTTCGGGACCACTCTAGAGTGCTCGGGAGTGTCACTCTAGAGCGCTTGGGACTGCTGATAGACCAATGCATGTTGGGCTTGACCTTTGACCATGTTTTTTCAGATTTTTCAGCCCTGCAGTTCAAACCTGAACATTGTAGAAGCCTGCCTGAGCCTTCAGGGCATCTCATCATGAGAATTTTCCCTCCCAAACTTTTTAACCTTTCATTTTATTTCCAAACCATATGTTATGTTTGCCTATAAATACCCCCATGGTGCTAGCATGCAAAGGACCACGAAATTTCTCCCTCTCACTCCCCTGTTTTCAGAAACCCTTGTTCTTTACCACCCTCAAACATTTTTCAACTTCCACCTTCAAATAATTTTCAAAGAAAAATCCAAGAAAATCACAAAAATATTTTCACTCTTAGATACATTCCAAGTCTCCATTTCTCATTGTTTTTCAGCCCTCATTCAAGCATTCAAGTCAATCCAAGAAGTCTTGTTCAAGCACAAAAGATATAAAATTCCTTTTTATACTTGAAAAGTCCACTGTTTTTCTCCTTCTGAGGGAGATCAGGGACTCACACCAATTCCTCATACTGGTTGTGAGCCACCCAATCTTGGTTTAACAACAAGAGCAAAGGGGCATAAAGGTGTTTTCTGTGTTAAGCTTACTAGAAGCACTCCCGAGCGCTCGGGACTACTCTGGAGCGCTCGAGAATGACTCTAGTCCCATTTTCCTTCTTTTATACATTTAAATGGACATTCAAGGGGAGTGAAATGTGTTTTCAAACAGATTAGCTCTTTTGAGGTGTGTTGGTATAGACGATCTTCCTTTTTTGAGAAAAATAAGGAAAATCATTTTTATTTAAAGACATGCAGAAGAGCTTTGTTCAGAACTTAAAAGGAGAAATTTTCATTCTTCAAAAACCCAAGATCAAGTGTACCAGCACACTACAATGAGTGTATTAGTCGGTTGAAATCAGTTCTGGGGTGTAGATCACTCCCAAGCGCTCGAGATCACTCCCAAGCGCTCGGGAGTGTCTGCATGCAACTTCAGTCCATCTTTCTTCCAGTTTGACGCTTCTACTGCCTTTGGATGTCCATGCATGTGTCCCTTTTTATCTCTTAGAACTGTAAAACCACTGTTTAGAGAGGCAAGGATGCAAAGCTTAGAAGAGTGGGGTCTGATCCCATTTCACTAAGTCCTCTGTGGAGCCTGTAACATGTTTAAGATTATGCCAGTTTACATTTTTAGTATTGTATCCTGTTGTATTAACATGACTTGCAGGTTGAGCATGCAATACTCCCAAGCGCTTGGGAGTGCTTCCGAGCACTCGAGAGTGGGTTCTGTGACAGGATTTCAGCCTCTGTTATTTTGTATTTTGTCATCACTCTCATTACTTCCTGTACACACGCACATGCATGCACCCCTGTACTTGATATATCTCTGGATACCTGCTACTTGTTTAATGAAATAAAATCCTTTGAAAAATCCCACAAACGTTTAGTAGAGACTGATCTCGTATCGGGCGAGGAACGTGCCGTAAAACCCTTCCCCCCTCGTAACGTGGCTTCCAAACCCTCAAATGAATCTCTGGTTTTCAATTCAAATCAATCATTTTCAATCAAAACGGTTTCTCGGGTGGCGAACCATAAATCCGGGTGGCGACTCCTCAATTTTTCAATTCGATTCAAAAATGGTGTTTTTCGGGCCGCCCCGATCCACCTGGGGCTGTGGTAGCCCAAACTCGGCCAACGCCATCGTCGTCCAATACCTCCAGCATCGTTGCTGGGGCTCGGCCAACTTCACCACCGGCCAAGCACATATATCACTGGAGATCTGTGCTCGAAAGAACAGGTTGAAGGCAGAGATGAACAGCCCACTCATCTCCAGGCCTTGCACTATTCATTTGCATCAGAAAAATCTAGAAAATGGGTGCAAAAACTATAAAAATTCGTAGAGGAGTTAAAAACGAACTCGTACCTGTGATTTTCGACGAGATTTGGTGGCGGATCTGCTACAAATCAAAGCCAGAATATGGATGGGCGCAAGAACGAGCTCTGGCAATGGAGGTGTAGAGAGAGAAAGCAGTGGTGGACTTTCTCTCTCCTGATCGCCCCTTTATATAGAGATAGGGTAAGGGGTTTGAAGTTCCCGCCCAACGTCACACCGCCGAACCGACTTCCAATCAGAGCTTGACACGTGTCGTGACAGGACCCCTCTGCAGGACACCACGCGTGCCAGCCGTCCTCCCACGATGCCGTACCCAGACAACAGAAGACACCTGGCACTATCCCGCTGGTGCTCTGGGGGCCGTGCCACTGCTGTAAGGATAGGGATGAACGAGGTACGGCTGAGATTCATCGATGACTTGCGTTCGGCAGATACCAGGTTCGGCCAAGGTTATTCTTCAATCTCCACCTTGCACTCGGCATCTGCGGAGATTGAGGGGCTATTGTAGGTGCCGAACACGATTAACTATGTTCGCTCAAGCCGAACTCGGTCTTCACCTTTGCGTTTGTCCCGAAGGTGCCGTAGGGAGATCCACGCTCGGCAACTATCAAGAAGGTGGCTCCGTCGCCACTTGGTCCCGCATAATCGCCTTCGGGCTCGGCGGACATTCATGCTCAACCACCTGCGGGGTAAGCCTTGTTTAGGTCCTTGTTACCCGTCCTACCATCAAGCTCGGCTAAGTGCACGCTCAGCCACCTGCGAGGCGTACCGACGGATGGGGCTTAACCACTTGCTCATTCGCGTGCTCATTCACGTGCTGAAACGGTTATGAGGGATAATCATGAGCGCACATGGGCAATGCCAGCTCACGCCAAAGCGGTTACCAGATCTATTCAATGACGTCACAACAGCGTCACTCGACCCGTGCCAGGCACATGCTCGCACTTGGAGAGCAAGCTAAGGAGGCTCTATAAATACAAGTGATCACAACCCTAAGAGGTACACGCTTCTACACACACAAAACCCTAGTTTCGTAACCTTTTCCTCTGCGTGCGGTTATCCTCTCGCCGAAGGGCCTTGCCGGGGAAACCCCGGCCTGGTCTTTAGTCGTGCGTTCTTTTGCAGAGGAGGTGGCAAGGCTAGCCAACCCACCATACGACGGAGGAAGGACTCGGATCGCGGTTCACGGGCCACACAAGATACAACTCTAATTGATAAAAAATATAATTTCAAAAACTCATCAATATAGGTTTGTCTTGTGCGTTAGAAGAACACAACTCTGATTTATAAAATTAAATAATAATAATAAATTAAAAAAAACATTGATGCAGATCTTCAGAAAGACAAAAACTAAAGGGTTTTTGACTTCTACACTCTCCATTTCTACACTTACACTCCTTTTTTTTTCCCTATTAGGTGAAGTTACTAAACAGCCCTTGTACTTTATAGTATACAATATTCATTTCTTCAAATACCTTAACTATCCTCCAATAACTAATGAGGGGAAAATCCATCTACCCAAATCTGCAAGATCCAACAAAACACCAGTGAACAAACCCACCTCTCCTGTACATGCAATTCAAATTGTCCATCATATACGCTCATAAATCTTCATATACAGTCATAAATCCATACAACTATAAACTTGAAACTCCCATCATCCATCATATACATAAATCCATACAACTTAAACTTGAAACTCCCATCGTCCATCATATACAGTCATAAAAGTTCATTAGTTCTTCATACAGTGTCACAAAAATTTAACAAGTTCCACATGACTTCATTAGTTTTTCGTACAGTCCCACAAAAATCTATCAAGTTCCACACTTACAGATTCTACACTTTTTAACTAGTTCTTACAAAAAGTGGAAGCGCCTTTGTCTGGTTAAGTTATAGAAAAACAAAAACAAAATCAGCACCTCCACGATCATAAACTCCACCAGACTTATAATCCTAATGATGTACTGATCTCACATTGAACTGCATAAAAGTAGTTGAAAACATATATAAGTAAATAAAAATAGTTAGAAGCATGTATTAGTCGAGAAAAATATGTTAAATCTCCCCAATCAAAAAAAAAAAAAACAAGTAGAGTTAAATCTTGTCGATAAAAAAGATAATTTACACGGTGTTTCTAGCATATTAAGAGTGGCATCTTGGTTAGCCACAACAAAATGAGGGTTGTGACTATTGCTTTCTCTGTTGCCTGGGCAAGTGCACCTATTATGTCCAACACACTCGCAAGCACCACATTTTCGGGTCTTTTTCGCAATTTCAAAAGCGGAAGGATGACGGGTGGTAGGGCTAACTCCCTTTCTTTTCTTTGAACCCAATGGACGTCCCTTGTGGGGTTGAATGTTAGGTTCAAGAGTCGACGGAATTTCAGCATCAACAAGTAAAGCAATTTGCTTGAGGCTCTCAGCCTTTTGAACAAGAGGCATGTTTTCGTATTTATCATGGAAATTCTTGAGAAGACATTCAATTTCACTTCTAGTTCGGTGTGCTCCACCATTCATATTGGTAAATGACCTCGAGTCAATTCTCCATTGTGGATGTATATCACCAAGTCGCAAAATTCGATCTTTCTTATTTCTCATCATGTGTGCACAAGGCAGACCCATGGTTCTTGAGAAATTGCCAGTACACAAACCCAAGACATCAGTTCTAGTTAACTCACATTGTTTGAAAAGTTCTCGAAGCGCAAAGAAGAAAACATGAGTAACAAGTTCCTTTAACATGGAAATCTTAAACTTATGTGTAACTGGAATCTTTTCACTAGCAACCTTAGTCTTGATTTCATTGTACTGATTGTCAATTACAAGACAAATTTTTTCCCTCACCTCGTGAAAGTTACCTATGGAAACTGTCAAATATTTCTTAAGCATCGCATGTGCACCTTCTATTCTTGAAGTGACACGATTCCCAAAGTGTGGATGCTTCCCTGTCCATGCATTTTCAAATCTCTCTTTGAAAGGGAGCCAAATATTCTTGATATAATTGAGAACATATTCTTTTTCCTTGTATTGAACTTCAAACAGAGGCCAAGCTTCATTAAAGGAAGATTCATCAGGAAATTCAATCAAATTAGTCCAAGTCGATAGAAAAGTCTCCCAATCTTCTCCTTTTTCAAATTGGGACTTACATTTTGAAAGATCATTTTTCTCAATATGCCACACACATAAAATATGTGCAGTTCCTAGAAAAACAAGTTGAATAGCATTCATTAGTGCTAGTTCTCTATCTGATACAATCACCAATGGTTGTTGACCATTGCCCAAAATTCTTCTAAATCTTTCCAATGCACACATAGTCTCCTTCTTCCTCTTTTTGCATGAACGCAAAATAAGAATAAAATGACCCATTAAAACTTGAAACTCCCACTATATCAAGTAATGGCATCTTATATTTGTTTGTCTTATATGTGCAATCCATCCCAAAGACATATGGATAACTGTCACGCCCTTGATTTTAAACATAACTATTGGTAATTTTTCATAAACGAAATCCTCACATAATACCCATAAATATCTCCCAAAAGAGTTTCTTCCAAAACGTAGTTCCAAAATATTACATCATGAGGCATCACGGCCCAATACTTCAAAATTACATGAGTTAAAAGATAATGAGAGTTTACATTACACCTTTAAACATGAACGAAGTAAACTAAATGTCTTCAGTTTCTTAGCTTTCAATAGAACACTCTAATGTATGCACGTCACTCCAACCTATAGCTCCAGGTTCACACCTGAAAAATGAAGGGTTGAGTAAAGACGCGCCCAGTAGAGAAATCTACAGAACTCTTATATGTAAATGAGATGACAGGTAAAATGAATAATTGAGGGAAGATATGGTGTCTCAAGTGAAAAACAGAGCGAGAACGACAGACATCTCCCATCGATTTCAGAAGTAAAGCACAATGACTACGCTCCCTGATTCTAGTCTACTCGAAGATCTACTATCCATACAATTTACTCACAATTACGATTGCCCCTCATCCTATTTCGAATGATCTATCCGATATCTCGAATTCCCAATAGACATACAACACACGCTTAAATGAAACAAGTTAGTCTTTACGGTATCGCGTCCAACCAACCAACCATTCCTTTCGTGAATACATTTCACTAACCCTTTATTCGATTTCATCTCATTGTTTGCAAACCAACAACATATGTCATGAGCAAAAGTTCTTTCTGGGCTATTTGTGGAGTCCCGTTACCCACCGCGAATACCTCTCCCACCGATGGAGTCAATTTCAAGTCACATAGTATTGTTTGTCGCACCACCATTTCCTTACTATATTTCATAACTTTACCATTCATCTCAATCACATGTAATGAATTCAAAAACAAGACTCATTCATATAGAAATTTCAAGGATAAACCTCATTTCAATCGACTCGCAAACTTTACTCTATCAATTTCCTGTATCATCATGCAAGTGTTCACATATCCCATATCCAGCACATCATATCCAACACATTCATTCACCACAATTACGTAGTTCCCCGTCTTTAGCCCATTTACCCTTACAAGCTCATTTACCCTTACAAGCTAAGCTAGCGATATGTTACGCCTTAAGCACAACGAAACGTCCCTCATACTCAACCCTAGATTTATCTACAAAAGAAACGTAATGTCCTAGATGTCCATCTCTCCCCACCTCACATCAACACGTCTCACCTTCAACCACATTCGTTCATTACATTTCCTAAGTCCTCATTTCGGTATCATTAGACTCATACGAAACTCGAAACCCACCACCAAGCCTCAACCAAACTACAACACTCCCAAGTTCAAGAGCATACGATAACCAATACGATAACCAACCCCTCACGAAGCTCAAACGAAGTTTACAAAATGGTTGGGAGGAATCTCGAGCATATAAGGCCAAAGGTGGAAGAACAACCCAAATCTGCCAAAATAGGGTAGGGGCATGGATACCTTTCTCAGAAGTATCAATACCTCAATAGAAAATGGACAGTTTGAAAAGGGGCATCGATACCCCATTTTGAGTTATCAATACCTCAACAAAAATTTCCAGATTTGAGACTGGTATCTATACCCCGTTTTGAGGTATTGATACCCCGAGTCCTGAAGGTACGATTTTCAGCAGAAAATTCGAATGAAAAACTCATGACTAAACTTCAAGCAATCAACAAGAGGATGATCAAACTCAATAACCAAGCATCAAACTAACTCATAAACATATAAAAGTAGTTAGATCTCCCAACCTCAAAGGTTTTGAGCAAAACACCAAAAGATTCAAACAAACCCTAACTCTCCAAGCTTGAGGTCCACCGAGATACACCTCCACCGAGCTTGAACATGC
Organism: Rhododendron molle; assembly: GCA_025413875.1. Classification (NCBI taxonomy): domain Eukaryota; kingdom Viridiplantae; phylum Streptophyta; class Magnoliopsida; order Ericales; family Ericaceae; genus Rhododendron; species Rhododendron molle. The sequence goes on along the minus strand of CM046388.1, from coordinate 31,279,746 downwards.
AATTTTCAAGGCCTAGGTTGCAAATACATGATTGAATGTGGCTAAATCTTTGTGGGTTTTGAGTTGTTGGATGTTATTTTGAGTGAAGAAGTGAGAGAGAGGAGAGCCGAGTGAGAGAGATGAGAGGCGTGAGAGTAGAGAGAGAAAAGAGTTGGGTTTTTTATCCTCTACATACATACACCCCTATATATACTAGCACCAATGCAAATTACACTTGTACCCTTCCACTAATGATTTTATCATATCAACGTCAAATCACATTTTTGTACCAACATTCTAGTAATTATATAATCTTTGGATTAATTAAAATTTTATGCGGGTCTCTACAATAACTCTTGGTTAACACTATTGAAGAAGGACGTGCAAAAAACAAATGAGTTAAATGCCCCTCTCCATCATGTTCTACATCAAAAATGAACTCCCCTTGACCCAATCTTCAAATAATGCTTGAATTATTGTACGACCCGCTAAAACTTCTTTTGTGATATTAGCTTTCGCATGATACACTGTCCTTGCTATTGCTTTGCAATTTGGATTACTTTTCCGTAACGAAGAAAGAATTTGCCAAGGTAGGATACCAGCTGTGGACTCCCGTGCCCCTTTTTCGAAGAGTCACCACCCGAATTTTTGAAATGAATGATCTGAGAAATCGAGAACTCGTTTGCAAAAGGCTTTTAGTCTAGCAAAAACGTTGAGATTTTGGGTTCGGAGGCCACGTTACAAATGGGGAAGGTTTTTCTTTAAAAAGCACCCCACTCGCCCAGTAAAACTGGTCTCTACTTATGTTTTCAAAAAGGGGAAATCTCGAATATCATTTGGAATATCAAGCTCTTTAATAAAAGCAAATAGCGGGAAAGGGACATGGGGAATATATCACATTGACGTGCATGTGGTGCTGTTTGTACACTAGTGATAAAATGATGTGAACAGATAGAATAAACAGCATTCAACAAACTGACTGGACCTTAGTCATACTATACACGGCACACTAGGGTGCCGCGCGCGGCACCTCAACATGCCGTGCGGGACATCTACCCTACTGTCAGACTGTTACAGGTTTTCAAAACATCATCTAGCTCATTATTTTCCCCGTACAACTTTTGAAAAACTCATCAGAAACCCCATGACAATCAGATCATCCCAAAGATGTCGTCGTTTTCTCAAAACACTGGCCCGAAACAGCTTTTAAGGCACTTGATCATTCGGGATGATTTAGAAAACCTTTTTGAAGAGCCAGAACATGGCTTGTAGATATGGTCTTGTTTTGAAAAAAACAAAATAGTGAACAACAGATACAGACAGTCACAACAGAGAATAACTCAGATCCAGACAGCCTGTCTACAATAATACCAACATATAAGATGCCGTGCGCTGCAGATCAAAGTGTCGCGCGCCTGGTCATCCAGCCGTGCGGTACCTCAATCTCAGCATAGTGCCGACTTTATTTTAGGAAAATGAGTTTTAAGTAATAATCTAACCAAAAGAGATTAGATCTGATGATAGAAAAGTCCCCTCAGGACCAAAATTGAGTCTAGCCGAAGGAAACTTGTTTTTACCTTTGATGTTGAGCTTGATCAAGGATGGTTGATGCAAAATGAGGATGGAACATGACGGATGTGGATGGAGGAGGTTGAATGAGACAAAGAAAGTATGGGTGTGAGAGAAGGTTAGATATTTTGGGGGATGGGACTTTGGAGTTAATGGGAGATCAACTTCAATGATGAGAAGGGAATGAGTGAAAGTACTTAAAGAATGCCTTTTGGAATGACATTCTTTAAGACTTGGAAATAGAAATGGAAATAGGAATGTGGGTATAAAAACTAGAGAGAGAAAGCTTATGGAGTAAGAATGCCCAAAAGCCAAGAGAAGAGCCAAAAGGAGAGCCCATTTCCCTTGAGTGAAGGGGTTAATTTATAGGCAAAAGGCCAAGGATTTTGAATTTCAAATAGTGGAGGTATTTTATGGGCGGGCCAAAAGTGCACTTTCGGCTGAGCCATTATCAGCTGTGGCTCAAACTGGTGTGGCCGACAGCTTTCTAAGCCAGTTAGAACTTTTCTCAAGGTGCCGTGCAGTACATGTTGGTCGCGCATGGCCCCTTGAATTTCAACCTGCCATGTGCTTATGTTGTCGTTCCGCGCGTTACCTCATGTCCAGTCCAGGAGCTTTTGGGCTTTATCTGGGCTTTTCTGGGCTTTATCTGGGCTTTTTGGTTTGTTTGGCTTACATGGGCTTAGGGAAGTCCTTTTTCAAGCTCACAAAGGTGCCGTTTCCTTTATTTCATCATCGGGGCAGACAAAGACTCTCCGAGGTCCGGATTGGGGTGTCTACACCGGCCAAAGTCGATCTTTTGTCTTATGCTTAACATCTCTTCTTGCGAGAGACGACGACAATAGGGATGCCCGGATATTTCACTTGACAATTCATGATTATGAGATGCATTTTTAATCACTACTTTCCAACACTCACTAACTTTCTTTTTTCCCAACACCTCAAAAGGACAATTTATAAGGCGAGTTGCAGATATCCTTTTCATTTCATCCAATGGAATAGTGCAACGAAATTTCCCACCTCCATAACGACCCGCTTTCGATCTTTTTACTATGACATAGCCTTCCATTAATGCCACATTACGAACCCTATCAAGGAGCTCTTCCCGTATAGAAAAATCTTCATTTAACAACGATTTTAAGCCATTAGACTCAACATTGTCCACTTTAGGCGTTTGTTTTCCTATATTACCACCTTGTGGGCTACCACAGCCCCTGGTGGATCGGGGCGGCCCGAAAGACGCAAAACGTTTTAGAATCGAATTGAAAAATTTGAAGAGTTGCCACCCGGATTTATGGTTCGCCACCCGAGAAACCGTTTCGATTGAAAAATTAACTTTTGAATTGAAAACCAGAGATTGTTTTGAGGGTTCGGAAGCCATATTACGAGGGGGGAAGGGTTTTACGGCACCCCCCTCGCCCGATACAAGATCGGTCTCTACTAAACATTTGTGGGATTTTTCAAAAGGGATTTTGTATCATTAAAATAGTTAGCAGGTATCCAATAGTACATCAAGTAAAGGAATGTAGACATGTGCATGTGTACAGGAAATAACGAGAGTAATGACAAAATGCAAAATAACAAAAACTGAAACTCTATCACAGGATCCACTCTCGAGCGCTCGAAAGCACTCCAGAGCGCTTGGGAGTATTGCATGCTCAGCCTTCAAGTCTTGTTAGTACACCAAGATATGATGACTAAAATGTAAACTGAAATAAACTTAAACACATTACAGGCTCAACGGATGACTTAGTAGAGTGGGACCAGACCCCATTCTTCTAAGCCATGCAACCCTGCCTTTCCAAGAATGATTTTACAGTCCAAAAAGGGGTAAAGGAACACATCCATGGGCATGCAAGGGCAGTAAGAGGATCAAACTGGAAGAAAGATGGACTGAAGTTGTATGCAGACACTCTCAAGCGCTTGGGAGTGATCCCAAGAGCTTGGGAGTGATTTGTACTCCAGAATAGGTTTCAACTGCATAATGCACTCATTTTAGTGTGATGGTACACTGGATCTTGTATTTTTGAAGTATGAAGAAGGATTCTCTTTTCAAATCCTGACCAAAACTCTTTTGCATGCCCTTAAATGAAAATCATCTCCTTTAATTTTCTCTAAAAAAAAGGAGATCGTCTTGTACCAACACATCCCGAAAGAGTTAACTGTTTTAAAACACACTCCACTCTCCATGCATGTCCATTTAATTGCTTAAAAGAAGGAAAACAGGACTGGAGTCACTCTCGAGCACTCTAGAGTAGTCCCGAGCGCTCGGGAGTGCTTCCAGTAAGCTTAGTACAGAAAACACATTCATGCCCATTTGCTCTTGTTTTTTTTTTTTTACACTTAAATCTCTGAACCCATGCTCAGTATTAAAGACTGAGAAGGCTGAGGGACTTCCCTCAGAAAGGAAAAACAGCCTTGTTTTTATTTGACACTAAGGTAGGAAGCTTCTACCTTTTTAGACTAGAACTTTGCTGCTTGGAAAGGCTTTGAAAGAGGAAAAAGAAATGAAAACTTCAGAAGATCAGGGAGTGGAAATGGTCTGAACTTCCTCCATCTTCTTGATGTCTTGAGTTTTTGGTAGCTTTTCTTTTGAAAATCAAGTTTTTCAAAGGGATGTGAAAATAGCTCTGTTTGAACAGTCAAAGGGGTTTTAGAGAGGGAGAGTTTGTGGTTTGTTTGAGCTGAGGAGACCCTATATATAGGCAAAATATCATATGCTCTCATTTGAGCACATGAAATTTGGAATCAAAAACAAATCTCCAAGCCTAACTCCCCCTCTGACTAAGGTGGAGTGCTGTCTGAGGTTTGAACCGGCTAAAACGGTTGTAGTGATGGTTTGCATGGGAAGTGGGGAAGCTTCATCATCCATTGGGCAGCACAGGAGTCTCGAGCGCTCGGAAGTGGTTTCGAGCGCTTGGGATTCTCATTCTCGAGCGCTCGAGAGTTTGACTGGCCCATGGTTTCGAAAATGGTTTGGAGCGCTTGGGACTTTTCCCGAGCGCTTGGAACTGATTTCTGACATTTTACTTTCCCTTTTAAAGTCCTCCAAGGAGCATTATTCTGACTGGTCTAAGGCTTGTTTTAATCCAAATTCATCATCGGGGAGCCTCCGAGCCACGAATTAAGGAAATTCGAAGTGTTTAAATTGGGGTGTCTACACACCTGTTAAGTATCAATCCACAAAGTTATTATTAAATATTAGAGTACTAATCCTACCACATAAACTATAAAGAAGCCACGAGCAAGTACATTATAATATCAATATGGGTCCTGATAGTTTGTATATAAAATTGACCAAATCAAATTAATCCAAAATCAAATTGATCTAAAAAGAGAGCAAACTAGTCTAAAGAAAGGGGTTTTTTTTGTCCAAAGAAAGGTTCATCACAATACTGTTGGGTTTACAAGGGAAATGACGAGAAGAAATCTTCATACGTTCGGCTCCGAAATGGAAGGAAATTATAAATTTCAAGCATAAAATAGAAATCTTCTGTTTTAGAAACAAAAAAAGCCCTAGATTTTGAATTTCATGCATAAATGGAAGGAAATTACTAGATTCATTTGTACAGTTGAATGACTTGTACAACTCTGAAATTTCTTCAATATTACATGTGGCTGTGAGATTTATTATATCATTCAGCTCAAAGATATCTTCATATGTAAATCTCAAAGTTGATTGCAACTCATTATCTTCACCATCATCATCCATGATAAATAAGAGACTATTTTGGAAAGACTTGACAGTAAAAATGGGAGGGGATGAAGAAGGAAGATTGTGAGAGAGACAAAAGTTACAAGTATAGAAGATGAAAATGAAAGGAGAAAATGAAAGGACTGGTAGAAGATGGAAATAAGAACTCTCTCTCTCTCTCATGTACATAGAAAATTTTGGAAGCAAAATTTTTTCGTTTTCCTGGGCTAGATATGTGAGGTTAGTTCAGTCACTTTGAAATAAGAGGAAAGTGCAATTGTAGAGTACAAGGGCTATTTAGTAACTTCATCTAATAGGGACAAAAAAAGGAGTGTAGGTGTAAAAATAGGGAGTGTAGAAGTCAAAACCCAAACTAAAAAGTAGATTTTTTGTGGTAAATAGTAGATATTTATTTATCATTGTAGACACCTCCCTGGAGCGGGGCATCGCCATAAAGATTTATCGTTGTTTGCTCGTTTGGTTGCTTGCTTCGTAAACCAACATTGTGGACATTCCCATGGCTAGGAACATCGCCACATGATAACGGTTATCATCAAAATAGAGTCGTCACCCAGTTTATTAAAACTAGGAAAATAGATACAGATTTTGGGTATGGGAGCCAAAAGTATAATAAGGGGAAGGTGTTAGGCACCCCTCTCTGCCCAGCCGCAAGACTAGCCCATAGTTGTTCAACATAAGACATGTACATGCTTTATTTGATTCTAACACGTAGTCTAGTTTTAGCCTTTAAGCAGTTACGGGTGAGTCAAGACTGTAATTGAAGCATGCATCAGAAAGTAGAACAAAACAAAGCTATTCCAGGGGAATGGATCCCGCGGCCAGTGAATAGATGTCACAACCGAGGGATCCTCCTAGTTTGATGTACCAGCCGAGAGATCGAACCCCAGGTCGGTGTTCTTCCTCACACCAGACAGAAAAGTTAGCAGATTATAAAAAAGCTATGATTAAACATAAAAACAATAAATAAACCAAACCAGAGGCCGTTGGGCCTCACCACCTTGATCCCTCAGTTGCTTGATTGCTTCAGATCGATTGTGATTGGCTGATTTGCTCCTTTGAAAACCCTAAGGTTAGGGTTTGAACTCCAAGGTTTGATCGTCGGATTAGTGACTGCCTTCGGGAGGTTAGGGCTTTTGCAGATGGGATTTGAGAGTGTATATTGGCAGGGTTTCGTGGCTTGAGAGAGTGTGGAAGTATATGAATTTCATGTGTTTCGGTGTTATTTTCGAAGTCCAAAGGCCCCATTATATAGGCAATTGGTGACTCACTCTGGCCAATTATAACGCACGATTAAAATTGGAGTTAGAGGGTGATTCTGACTCTTCATGGCAATCCTCTAACGTAGCCCGAACACATCGGAGAAGTATCGTAGTTGTAACGCCCCGAATTTTGGGTATGTTAAATAAACATTTTATTGAACAACAAAAGAGAGTCTGGCTCTTTATTACATCATAAACTCCCAAAGGGTTCGTTTATTACACAAAAGGAATGGATATCTAAGGTTATCTACAGCTCCTTCTCTTCTTCCATCCTAGCAAGTTCCTCAGCTCCAAAAGCCTCCAAGGTGTACTGTTCATGCTGCTCATCTATAAAATCTGACACATTATACCAGCGTCGCCACCAGTATAATATGTCAGGGTCACATAAAGCAACACCGTGAGCTTGAAAGCTCAATAGAGTAATCCAAACCCACTAACCCTTAACATACACATCAAAGATAGTATACGATTTTAACAGGCTTTCAAATAACTCAAACAATTACACATGTGCATTCACTAACGAGCGTTGGTGTCATGTTTTCCATGTGTCTCCCCTACGCGACTCATCGTTTTGTGTCTCATCTTTTATCATCAATTCCGAAAACACGCACGCACACAACCATGGGTTACAAGTACCTTGTGTCGCACAACAATGAGCTACCAAGTCCGGCTCATTGCCACAAGGTTACCAACGCACGGCCACAATGGCTACCAAGTCCGGTACATTGTGTCACACAACCATGAGCATCCAAGACCGGCACCTTGTGTCGCACAACAATGAGCTACCAAGTCCGGCTCATTGCCACAAAGGCTACCAAATCTGACTCATAGCCATAATGGCTACCAAGTCCGGCCATTATGCATTTCCAAAACTCTTTTTATCCGTATCAACCACATCTTAGGTGTCATATCTCTACTTTTCAAATTCCATGTGTCTCGTAACATGCATCGACTCCGCGGTGGGACTATTCACATAACTCATGCGATATCATGCTCGTTAAAAGGTCAAAATACAAATACTTTGTTTCAAATGATACTTTATCTTTAAAATGCATTTCCTTCGAGAGGTTCAATAAAGCAACACATGTTTATTGATGAGTTCATACAATCACGTGGTAACTAGGCGATCAAGCAATCAAGTAGTCATAAGATCAAAGTAAACTACGTTCTTTTAAACAAGAAAGTTCTACAAGCTAAATCATTCAACTAACTTTATTTTCTTAAAGAAATAGTTTGAAAAGCTCAACACACATCTTATCTATACTTAGGGGTAGAGAGTAAGGATACTCTACCTTGATCCGAAACTAGTCGGAGCCGAATAAGCTAGTTGGAAAGTGCTACGGGCGTCGAATGCTCACAATCTGGACCAAACTCTGGATGGCAGTAACTCGGTCAATACTTGGCCGAGTAGGATCATTCTTGAGTCTAAAACGAAGATCTCGAAATTTTCTACGACTTTCGTGAAGGACGTTGTTCCTAAAAACGGCTTTCGCCCGGAGAAAAATGGGGATAAGAAAGTGGACAGTGAGCTGTCTGGAATGGAATTTCCAGATTTTTCACTGAACTTTGGAGGTCGATATCTTGGTCATCTCTTGACCGTTTGGGGTGGTTCTTGGGTCTAAACTGAAGCTTTCGAAGTGTTCTACGACTTTCATGGAGGTCGTTGTTCCTAGAAACGACTTTCGCCCGGAGAAAAATTGGGATAAGAAAGTGGACAGTGAGCTGTCTGGAATGGAATTTCCAGATTTTTCACTGAACTTTGGAGGTCGATATCTTGGTCATCTCTTGACCGTTTGGGGTGGTTCTTGGGTCTAAACTGAAGCTCTCGAAGTGTTCTACGACTTTTGTGGAGGTCGTTGTTCCTAGAAACGACTTTCGCCCGGAGAAAAAATGGAGTTTTTCAGAGGACAGTAGGCTGCCTGGGCAAAACAGATGGGTTTTAGAGAGAAGTTTGGAGAATGAGGTGAAGGTGTGGGTTCAAAGCACCAAGAGCTTGGTATTTATAGGCAAGGCACCCTCTCTCTCTCTCCCTAGCCGGCCTCTCTCTCTCTCTCCTATATCTCTTTTTTTTATTCAAGCAAATCTTGTTTGCTTGCAAGTTTAACCCTAGAACTAGGCATGCAAGGCTATGGATGTGTCCTTTGGATTGGATTATGGAAGACTAGGCAAGGAAGGAGATTTGATTGAAGTATTCTAATGGGGTTTGTACAAGGAAGGACAAGATTGGATGGCATTGGTCATGCTTTCACTTGAAGTATACACAACTAGGACAAGGATGACCAAGGCATGTCAATCACTTGCACACACATCACTCTCTCTCTCCCTCTCCCATCTCTCTCTCGGCTTCTCTCCTCTCTCTCTCTCTCTCTCTCCCACTTGTACCACTTGGAAAGTATATATATATACTAATATATACATATGTACTATGGGTCTTTAATAAAATCTAAGTTTTCAAGTAAATTAGATTTTCTAAATATAATAATCTATATACACACATGTTATATACAATATTATATATATATATACATACAAGTACACACACATATATATATATATAAGCATGTACTTACAATCTAGTCTAGGGTTCCATAGTCTAATACACTAACCTAATGCTTTCAAAGTACAATGGAAGCACAAGAAGTCAATCCAAGGTACTATCTCTCTCTCCTCCTTTCTTTCTCTCTCTCTCTCTCTCTCTCTCTCTCTCTCTCTCTCTCTCTCTCTCTCTCTCTCTCTCTCTCTCTCTCTCTCTCTCTCTCTCTCTCATGTACTATATGTGTATATATATATACTTGAAATTATAATAATGTATTAGTGTACTAGAATATCTAATAGATTTACAAGCAAGAGGATTTTCCAAAAAATGTAATACTCACATGCTATATACAATAAAATATATATATATAACAAGTACATACATATATATATATATATACACATGTACTACACTATATCTATACTAGATATGACCTAGGACTAATATCTAATATAGTATTCTACTTCATCCAAAGTACCATGTACTAACCTAATATACTAATGGACAAATCTTAATTTAATGGATTTTAACACATGGCCAAATTTAATATTTAAATCAAACAAGTACATGATTGTCAAGACTAACTATTATCCAATGGATAATAGTTTCTCTAATGGTTAATAACCAATGGGTAATAATGGCTAGGATTCTAGTCTATCGCCCAATGGGTAAAGAATCTCCTAATGGTTATTATCCAACGGTTAATACCAAAAAGTATAATACTTTGCAATTAAGCTCTAAACTAATCTAATCTCGTACTTAGGAAGATTAACCAAGGTTTACCTATTGACCAATGGGTAAAGGAAATCCTAACGCTATTGTCCAACGGATAAATATTACCCTAGCTTCTATCGTCCAATGTAAAAAGACAAAAAAGGGTAAAATGGTCCATCTAGGGTTAGGGAGAAGTGATTAGGCTAAATGGGCATTAGGCTATTCTAACTAATCGGTTAAAGACTAACGATACTTAATCTAGGCTTTCATCGCTCGAGTGGTATTTTGGTTTTATCTAGTAGGAAATTGCCCAATAACGGAATATTAAAGCCCGACGGTGCCAAACGCCAAGGTTATGCGTGAGCGGCAGCCCACCGCTAGCAAAGCGGTGGCCAGCCTGCTAGCAAAAAACAGTGGCCAACGCAGCCCGGTGGCCAAGTAGGTAGCTGCGCGCCAAACAGTTGGTCATGGCACCGGTGGCTGTCGCGCCAGCACTGGTGGCCAAACAAGGCTGCGGTGGCCAGCGTACCTCAGTGGCCAAACAGTGGCCAAGGCAGCCCGGTGGCCGAGCAGTGGCCAAGCGGCGGCCACAGCAGCCTGTTGGCCAAACAGGGGCCAAGGCAGCCTGGTAGCCAAGCAGAGGCCAAGGCAGCCCAGCAACGCCAAGGCAAAAGCGAGGCGCGACCCGATGCCAAGGCAGAACCCAATGGCAGCCAAGGCAGAGCAAGGCAGCCCAGCAACGCCAAGGCAAAAGTGAGGCGCGACCCGATGCCAAGGCAGAACCCAATGGCAACCAAGGCAGAGCAAGGCAGCCCAGCAACGCCAAGGCAAAAGCAAGGCGCGACCCGATGCCAAGGCAGAACCCAATGGCAGCCAAGGCAGAGCAAGGCAGTCAAGCCGACGGTTAAGGCAAAGACCAAAAATTTCTACTAACCACTTCGGCATTGATGCAACACTCTAGGTTAGGGAAATGTAACTAAGCCAAACGGTAATTAGGGTTGCTAGCTAATCGGTTGCCAAGTAGGATTTCCAGCCGAGAAAATAAATTCTAGGATTTTACTACAATTACCAAGTAACTATACCAAGGTCTTAATAGGCATACTCGTCTTTAGAAAATGACCTTAATGCCCGGGCGATGAATTCCAATCTCCTAAGTCATAATCTAATTATGACGGATTATTAATCGCAAAAAGGGATTTATAAAATAAATAAGGAATTTTCAAATATAATAACAAAGTTTTATAAGTCAATAACGACCGATTTTTGGATGTTAAAAATGAAATCCAGGTATTAAAATAAAATTCAAATTTTTAGCGAAATTTTTATTGACCAAAAATCAGGGTCGTTACAACCTATCCCCCTTAAAATAATTTCATCCTCGAAATTGGTGCGTGTCTACGGATTTGACAAAGTCGCTATACTGGTCCTTGAATCGTCGTCTATCCCCCTTAAAAGAAGCAAGTCGCACTTAAGTCGCAGGTTAGGCGTAGGTTGGCTATTTCTAGTCCGCACTCGCTACTCACTTTAGACTAACAGCTGCACTCTCCCGAAATGGTGGTGTTACTCGAACTTAGGGGTTTTGTTTCGGGTGCAATGTATAATGAACACGTCAGATTGTTGCAGACAAGCAAATAACTTTTGAGTTAGAAAAGATCATTATATTACACGGCTAACAGCATCATTAGATACAAGAAAAAGAAAGTGAAAGCAGATAATAATGGCTATGGTGCCATTGTTACGCCTCGAGTCGCCATCGATCGTTGAAGGCTTGGAGTGCACGACGTTCGTATTCTTTTCCGAACGCCGCGAGTGCGACGGCCACGACGGGAACCCAATACCAGAAGGCGGTGAGGCGGTTATTCCTGTCGAACCACCGCGGCATGGCTATGGTAATCACGGCACAGAAGAGGACGAAGGTGAAGGGTAGCAACTGTATTGCTCGGATCGTCGAGGTGAGCTCGATTCGCTCCATCTCTCGGAACTGGGCGTCCTCCGGGAATCCTCGTCGGTAGATCGCCATGGCTCGGTTTGATTGGATAGTGGTTTGGAGGGGTTAAAATGGTAAGAGAGATGAAGATAAGAAGAGGGGTGAAGAAATGGGAAAAAAGAATGGAGTATATATAGGGCCGGGTGAGGGGTGTGAAGGAGGGAAAGGTTTGAATTTGAGTTTGAAAATTTGGAGGATTGAGAGGATGGGTTACCGCCCCCCCCCCCCCCCCTTTTTTTGGGTATGGCCGACGCGCGATTACCGGGCCCTCCTTTTGGGTTATGGCCGACACTTGGCGCTCTCATCAAACTAAAATAAAATGTCTAATGGTAGTGTGCTACAGTACCCGTAACAAAGAAAATTTTCATAGATAAGCAAAGGATTACAAACATAAACATAGAGTTCTACTACAAGGCAAGTTTGCTAATGCTAAGGAATCATTGAAATTTCTATAGTTGGATGGTCATAGTTTCTAGGGTGACCTCGAGTTGGTGAGCTTCAATTATCAGGTTGGTTAGGTGATCCATCTACAAAGGAGAAGTGTTAACCTCAATGAGTAACTTTTAAGGCAAGTTTGCTATTTGCTAAGGTATCATTGAAATTTCTATATTCCACATTCGATTCTTGATTTAAGTCATCATCCAATTGTTCGGGAATTCCCAGTTCGGTGGTACTGCCAATTTCCACACCTTACTTCAATCCGAAGATTGTTTTGTCAGAATTCCACCCAATTTGGGACGGTAAACTTAAACTCAAGTCACGTTTGTGCAACGGTCAACTTATCTTAAACTTATCTCAAGACTTATCTCAAAACTAATCTTAAAAGGCTACCCATTCTACCCACGGTCGAGTGTTGAGCCTAGAGCTCTGATACCAAGTTGTAACGCCCCGAATTTTGGGTCCGTTAAATAAACATTTTATTGAACAACAAAAGAGAGTCTGGCTCTTTATTACATCATAAACTCCCAAAGGGTTCATTTATTACACAAAAGGAATGGATATCTAAGGTTATCTACAGCTCCTTCTCTTCTTCCATCCTAGCAAATTCCTTAGCTCCAAAAGCCTCCAAGGTGTACAGCTCCCCTTGTTCATCTAACAAGTCTGACACATTATACCAGCGTCGCCACCAGTATAATATGTCAAGGTCACATAAAGCAACACCGTGAGCTTGAAAACTCAATAGAGTAATCCAAACCCACTAACCCTTAACATACACATCAAAGCTAGTATACGATTTTAACAGGCTTTCAAATAACTCAAACAATTACACATGTGCATTCACTAACGAGCGTTGGTGTCATGTTTTCCGTGTGTCTCCCCTACGCGACTCATCGTTTTGTGTCTCATCTTTTATCATCAATTTCGAAAACACGCACGCACACAACCATGGGTTACAAGTACCTTGTGTCGCACAACAATGAGCTACCAAGTCCGGCTCATTGCCACAAGGTTACCAACGCACGGCCACAATGGCTACCAAGTCCGGCACATTGTGTCACACAACCATGAGCATCCAAGACCGGCACCTTGTGTCGCACAACAATGAGCTACCAAGTCCGGCTCATTGCCACAAAGGCTACCAAATCTGACTCATGGCCATAATGGCTACCAAGTCCGGCCATTATGCATTTCCAAAATACTTTTTATCCGTATCAACCACATCTTAGGTGTCATATCTCTACTTTTCCAATTCCATGTGTCTCGTAACATGCATCGACTCCGCGGTGGGACTATTCACATAACTCATGCGATATCATGCTCGTTAAAAGGTCAAAATACAAATACTTCGTTTCAAACGATACTTTATCTTTAAAATTCATTTCCTTCGAGAGGTTCAATAAAGCAACACATGTTTATTGACGAGTTCATACAATCACGTGGTAACTAGGCGATCAAGCAATCAAGTAGTCATAAGATCAAAGTAAACTACGTTCTTTTAAACAAGAAAGTTCTACAAGCTAAATCATTCAACTAACATTATTTTCTTAAAGAAATAGTTTGAAAAGCTCAACACACATCTTATCTATACTTAGGGGTAGAGAGTAAGGATACTCTACCTTGATCCGAAACTAGTCGGGGCCGAATAAGCTAGTTGGAAAGTGCTACGGGCGTCGAATGCTCACAATCTGGACCAAACTCTGGATGGCAGTAACTCGGTCAATACTTGGCCGAGTAGGATCATTCTTGAGTCTAAAACGAAGATCTCGAAATTTTCTACGACTTTCGTGAAGGACGTTGTTCCTAAAAACGGCTTTCGCCCGGAGAAAAATGGGGATAAGAAAGTGGACAGTGAGCTGTCTGGAATGGAATTTCCAGATTTTTCACTGAACTTTGGAGGTCGATATCTTGGTCATCGCTTGACCGTTTGGGGTGGTTCTTGGGTCTAAACTGAAGCTCTCGAAGTGTTCTACGACTTTTGTGGAGGTCGTTGTTCCTAGAAACGACTTTCGCCTGGAGAAAAAATGGAGTTTTTCAGAGGACAGTAGGCTGCCTGGGCAAAACAGAATGGGTTTTAGAGAGAAGTTTGGAGAATGAGGTGAAGGTGTGGGTTCAAAGCTCCAAGAGCTTGGTATTTATAGGCAAGGCACCCTCTCTCTCTCTCCCTAGCCGGCCTCTCTCTCTCTCTCCTATATCTCTTTTTTTTATTCAAGCAAATCTTGTTTGCTTGCAAGTTTAACCCTAGAACTAGGCATGCAAGGCTATGGATGTGTCCTTTGGATTGGATTATGGAAGACTAGGCAAGGAAGGAGATTTGATTCAAGTATTCTAATGGGGTTTGTACAAGGAAGGACAAGATTGGATGGCATTGGTCATGCTTTCACTTGAAGTATACACAACTAGGACAAGGATGACCAAGGCATGTCAATCACTTGCACACACATCACTCTCTCTCTCCCTCTCCCATCCGAATCTCTCTCTCTCTCTCCCATCTCTCTCTCGGCTTCTCTCCTCTCTCTCTCTCTCTCTCTCTCTCGCTCTCTCCCACTTGTACCACTTGGAAAGTATATATATATACTAATATATACATATGTACCATGGGTCTTTAATAAAATCTAAGTTTTCAAGTAAATTAGATTTTCTAAATATAATAATCTATATACACACATGTTATATACAATATTATATATATATATACATACAAGTACACAAATATATATATATATATATAAGCATGTACTTACAATCTAGTCTAGGGTTCCATAGTCTAATACACTAACCTAATGCTTTCAAAGTACAATGGAAGCACAAGAAGTCAATCCAAGGTACTATCTCTCTCTCTCCTCCTTTCTTTCTCTCTCTCTCTCTCTCTCTCTCTCTCTCTCTCTCTCTCTCTCTCTCGGCCCAATCTCTCTCTCCTCTCTCTCGGCTTTCTTTCTCTCTTTCTCTCTCATGTACTATATATATATATATATATACTTACTAGAAAGCAAACATATATAATAATGTATTAGTGTACTAGAATATCTAATAGATTTACAAGCAAAAAGGATTTTCCAATTAAAAATGTAATACTCACATGCTATATACAATAAAATATATATATATAACAAGTACATACATATATATATATATATACATGTACTACACTATATCTATACTAGATATGACCTAGGACTAATATCTAATATAGTATTCTACTTCATCCAAAGTACCATGTACTAACCTAATATACTAATGGACAAATCTTAATTTAATGGATTTTAACACATGGCCAAATTTAATATTTAAATCAAACAAGTACATGATTGTCAAGACTAACTATTATCCAATGGATAATAGTTTCTCTAATGGTTAATAACCAATGGGTAATAATGGCTAGGATTCTAGTCTATCGCCCAATGGGTAAAGAATCTCCTAATGGTTATTATCCAACGGTTAATACCAAAAAGTATAATACTTTGCAATTAAGCTCTAAACTAATCTAATCTTACTTAGGAAGATTAACCAAGGTTTACCTATTGACCAATGGGTAAAGGAAATCCTAACGCTATTGTCCAACGGATAAATATTACCCTAGCTTCTATCGTCCAATGTAAAAAGACAAAAAGGGTAAAATGGTCCATCTAGGGTTAGGGAGAAGTGATTAGGCTAAATGGGCATTAGGCTATTCTAACTAATCGGTTAAAGACTAACGATACTTAATCTAGGCTTTCATCGCCGAGTGGTATTTTGGTTTTATCTAGTAGGAAATTGCCCAATAACGGAATATTAAAGCCCGACGGTGCTAAACGCCAAGGCTAGGCGTGAGCGTGGCCAAGGCGACCCGCTAAAGCGGTGGCAGCGGTGGCCATGACCGGTGGCCAGCGGTAAAGCGGCCGGTGGCCAAGTAGTAGCGGAGGCCAAAGCGACCGGTGGCCAAGCAGTGGTCATGGCGACCCGTGGCCAGCGATGCTGCGAAAGCGACTGGTAGCCAAACAAGCGATGTAGCGGTAGCCAAAGCGACCTAGTAGCCAAGCGGCCAAAGCGACCGTGTAAGCATGGCAAGTGGTAGCCAGCGACCAGATGGCCAAGTAGTAGCCAGCGGTAGCGACCTAGTGGTCAAAGCAATGGCCAAAGCGACCGTGTAGCGATGCTAAGTGGTGGCCATGACCCGATGGCCAAGCAATGGCCAAAGCGACCCGATGGCGGCGATGGCGGCGGCCACAGCAGCCTGTTGGCCAAACAGAGGCCAAGGTAGCGAGCAAGGCAGACCAGCAACGCCAAGGCAAAAATGAGGCGCGACCCGATGCCAAGGCAGAACAATGGCAGCCAAGGCAGAGCAAAGCAGCCCAGCAATGCCAAGGCAAAAGTGAGGCGCGACCGATGCCAAGGCGAAACCAATGGCAGCCTGAGCAAAGCGACCCGACAACGCCAAGGCAAAAGCAAAGCGCGACCGATGCCAAGCAGAACCAATGGCGACCAAGGCGAGCAAAGCGATCAAGCCAAGCCAGTTAAGGCAAAGACCAAAAATTTCTACTAACCACTTCGGCATTGATGCAACACTCTAGGTTAGGGAAATGTAACTAAGCCAAACGGTAATTAGGGTTGCTAGCTAATCGGTTGCCAAGTAGGATTTCCAGCCGAGAAAATAAATTCTAGGATTTTACTACAATTACCAAGTAACTATACCAAGGTCTTAATAGGCATACTCGTCTTTAGAAAATGACCTTAATGCCCGGGCGATGAATTCCAATCTCCTAAGTCATAAACCTAATTATGACGGATTATTAATCGCAAAAAGGGATTTATAAAATAAATAAGGAATTTTCAAATATAATAACAAAATTTTATAAGTCAATAACGACCGATTTTTGGATGTTAAAAATGAAATCCAGGTATTAAAATAAAATTCAAATTTCTAGCGAAATTTTTATTGACCCAAAATCAGGGTCGTTACAGTAGTTGGATCAAACAATCGACAGAACGTTCCAGAATCTGGAAAATAAACGATCTGGCGGCCGTAGAAAGGATCTGGAGGCCGAGGAATAGATGTGGCGGCCGAAGGATAGATCTTGCGGCCGAGGGATTGATCTCTCAGGGAGATTTTCAAGCAACAGGTTGCTCAGGTTAAGAAATGATGTTAAGGCCGTGAGATCAATGTTACGGCCGACAGATGGATTCTCCTAGGATTCTGTATTTCTGTCTGAACGGCTATATGGCTCTGGATTGGGTCCTCTAAGTGGCTCAAAGTTCTTACCATAAGTCCATGGGTTCATAAAAAGTCAATCAGCAATTACAGTATCCATTTTATCATCGGGATGGTCCCAAGGTGGGATTTGATAATCATTAGGCCAAATTAGGGTGTCTACAATCATTACTTATCTAATACTTAAATCTCAACTCCTAACACCCCCCAAATATTTTTATTAAAAACTCAAAATTCTAGGAATTTAAGATTAAGGTTAGAGAGACATTTGGCTTTGACTACATTTTTATAGGATATTTATTATTGATAGATATAGATATATTATAGATAGATAGACTAGTAGTAAAACCCTAATAAATACTCCATATGTGATGGACATAAATATGGATAAATTATGTTCATCAGTCCCACTCTACGGATGAGTGAAAGTATGGTCTTGGGCACAACCGACACACTACGGAGTATACATTTTTGTAAAATCCTCATAATAATAAACTTGAGGAGGGGACACACGTAGCAGGGCCCCAAATCTATCAAATAATTGGTTTATCCTCCAATAATGCTACCTACACGTACTTTAGACAGATCTTGCACAACACATGAGGTGGCTGGCTGCGTTGGGAAAAAGGGGCCCACTCACTGTCATCATTTTACTCTCTTACATTCAAAAACGCTACCAAATTTTTGACCGGGAAAATGGAAGTTAAATCAATTCTTTCAAATTTCTCCCTCAAATTCACCTCCACTTTTGCCCAATTGTGAAATCCTCCATCACCACCACCAACAACCTGTTGGGCAATGTTTTGAAAATCGGACCGGTGAGCGAACCGAAAATTTGAACTCAAAACCATTTCATGTGCTATCGGTTTTTTTTTTTTTTTTATATGATTGTTTTCACTACCAAATACCGTGCTGTTATGTTTGGCATTCACAGATGGTTATATGACCATGGATTAGGTCTTAATTTTTTTTTCTTGCAAATAAAAGATGATGCTCTGATTGAAATTTTTTTTAGCCGCTTTGATCGCATGCAGATGAAGAGAGCTCTGGTTGAAAGATTTCCAGTTGATCGCAAATTATGTCTTCATGTGTTTGATTTTGCCAATTGAAACCAAGTCTTGCTTGCTCTACCTTGTTTGGGTCATGCACATTTTTTTGTATATATATAAATCCCAACTTCAATCTCTTGGGTTAGTTAAAACATCAATGGATTGTTTGGGAATTTGTTCATAATTTGCGCTTGTGGCAGAGAAATATACAGTATTAAATTTAGTAACCTTAACAATTCAGCTCAACGGGGACTTTGAGAAAAATGTAAGAGCAACTTAATCAATTTCATGCTTAATCCATAATTATGTATACATTTTTATTTGCATTCTTTCGTCGTCGTTTTTTTTATCAAGATAAAATAGCGTTATACTCTTTACGTGTACTTTGTGAGGGGTCAAACAGCTGATAACAAGGATGTGGTCCCCTACAATGCATATCTTGCTAGACTATTCAATTCTCCAATCAATGGAATTGTATGGGCAACGGATGCTGTTAGTAGGAAAGCGTAGAGTGATTTTTATGAGTTTCAGGACGCTAACACTAAGGTCCCCCATCCCCCCTTGAGTTCCTCTTCAACGGGGACCTTGGTATGGCAGCGGCCTGAGATGAATGTGCTGAAGATAAATGTCGATGTGGCGGTTTGCAAGAGCTCAAATACTATTGGCACAGGGGCAGTGGCTCGGAGGGATAATGGTTAGGTTATAGGTATTTTTCTGGCTATTCATGATGGTAACAACTCATCCAGAATTGCTGAAGCTTTGGCCATTCGTAATGGGTTAAAACTGGGGACTGCTCTGATGTGTCCTAAGGTGCATATTGAATCAGACGCGGAGGCAATTGTGAGGAGATGCAGTGATGATCAAGACCCTCCCGCTGATATAGCAGTAGTTATTCATGATTGTTTAGTCTTGAAGAAATCTTTCACTTCTTTGTGGTTTTGATTTTGTTAAACGTGAATGTAATAGGGTTGCGCACTGTTTTTCGGGGTTAAGATAGGTTTGATGAAAAGGGATCCCCTGTTTTCTTGCTTATGCAGTGATTAGGTTCCGTTCCCGTAGATGCTTAATCTCTATTACGGTGAACGGCTCTATTGGTCGAATTTCGTGTGTCGGCTCTGCTTTGCAATATGTGCTTATTTCTCGGTGGTAGAGTTTAGGTTCCTACTTCATGTTCATGTTTAGCCTATATCTCTGTATTTTCGGTGGATTCCTGTATTTGCCCCATGGGCACTTTGTAATGAAATGAAGTTGATTGACTATTCAAAAAAAAAAAATGATCCTGCCACCGTTGACGCTGAGAGAAAATTGCCGGTGGAGTTTCGCCGGTCATCAGCGACTAATTGTCCAACGGAGTTGTCAGCTTTGGAAATCTGACAGAGAGGATGAGAGAGAGAAGGGATGGTGGTCGGTGACCACAGAGGCGTGGGTGGTCCGAGTGTGGCAACCCAGAAGAGGTGAGGTGCGGGTTGTCAGGTTGTGGTGATGGAATATTTCATAGGAGGGCAAAAGTGGAGGTGAATTTGAGGGAGAAATTTGGAAGACAGATTTAGCTTCCATTTTCCCGGTCAAAAAATTTGGTACCGTTTTTTAATGTAAAATGAGAGTAAAATTATGACAGTAAGTGGTCCCCTGTTTTCTGACTCAGCCAGCCACCTCATGTGCTATGCAAGATCTGTGTCTTAAGTATGTGCGGGTAGCATTATTATCCTCCCTCCCAGGATGGGTCGCTCGTTTTCAACCCGAACCTTACTACTGGTACAGAAATTTGTATATGTGCGGGTGGCATTATTATCCTCCCTCCAAGGATGGGTCGCTCGTTTTCAACCCGAACCTTGCTACTGGTTCATAAATTTGTGCACAGATTGCGTTGTGGGGCCCACTAAGGGTCCCATACAAATAATCCGATCCGTTAATTATGTTTAAACCATTTTTTCAAGAGCCTCCGCGAAAAATTAGCTCAATCCGATACCTATAAGTGCTTGATCTAATCATCTAACTTTTCATTCGAATTTTTAGAGAATGAAAAGTTAGAAGATTAGATCAAGTACTTATAAGTGTCGGATTGAGTTGATTTTTCGCGGGGTCACTTGAAAAAATGTTTTAAATACAATGAACGGCTCGGATTACTTGTGTGAAACCCGTAATAGACCCCACATAAAAATATGTGCACGATCTATGCACAAATTGCTGTACCAGTAGACTTTGTCTGTGAAACAATGAGAATGGCTATTTCACCTTTTATCTAATGAGAATGGATATATGCTTTGTTGGGTTTAAATTTTGAAGAGAGTACTCTTGGAATTATGACCGGAGAAAGATAGAAAAATAAAAATAAAAATTGGAAAAAAATTTTATTGAAAACCGTGTACAAAGAAAGGAGTCGAGTCTAGAGACCCCAAGTTAACACAACGTCTTCATTGTAAATCTAATCCAATTCGATCGTTAGTCTCTACAATGCATGGCTTAAATAACTACTACTAATATTTTACTACTAGTAAGTAAGAATAAGCTCTTACCAATACCAATAAAGTGACTTGCCAACATTTCTTACCATGGATGTCGAAATGTACATTATCTAGTCCAGTCCAAATGAGGACCAGAGAGAATTCGAGCCCTTACCTTATCTCATTTATCTACTAATATAAATTTCGAGCACTACGTCTTACAATATGTTACATTATGCAATATAGAATGTATTGTTAATTACCGTTCAACATCACCCAAAAATACTTTACTTTTGTAATTGTATGTTTTTTCACACATTCCGAGAGTAATCCCACCCTTGATTAAATTTTTCTTACTGCACAAATTAAATCATACTAGTATCAAGTTTAATCAACACCCATGGTTTTCCTTCATTTTCCTCTTTGCAATTTTTTCAACTTCAGTATTTTTATGTTTTTCCAAATTCCTCTAATCCACACAAATAATTCACCCCAAATATTGGAACCATTAAAACTTCACAAAATAACTTCACAAAGCACCAAAAAATATTCGCTTTTTGAAGAAATGGAACCAAGCCTAGATAACAGAATTTATAGGACCAACTAAACTTATAAAATTGATAGAACCTAAAATGAATGAAACACCATTCCAGTGCCTCTACCCACTTCTACGAAAGCTGAGCTCAAAAGGAGCAACAGACTTGGTGGCAACAACAAGGGTCAACCCAGTGCACAAAGCTCCCGTCATTGCAGCGTCGAGGGAAAAGTTGATGTACACAGCCTTAACCCTGCAAGCAGAGAGGCTGTTTTCACGACTCGAACCCGTGACCTCCAGGTCACAATGAAGCAACTTTACCGTTGCATCAGGCGCGCCCTTCACTTGGTGGCAACTATAATGAAATAATATTTAATTGTGGAAATGCCATGTCAGGCTATCAGAATTGGAACATACCAGTTACCAGATCAACCTATCATGGCTGGCATAACCATAAAAAAAGATCGTTAAAATAGCTGTCCTCAACAAAGCGTGCAACTCTTAAATCCAAACCACCTAAATCATGTTCTATCAAAGAAATCATCCCAGAATGTACCCCCAAAAAAAAAAAAGAAAGAAAGCATCCCAGAAGGGCAAGAGATCGGTCACAAAAGATGCTTCCATAAGCAAATTATACAGAAAACACAAGAAAGGTATTTCAGCACAAAGCATACATACCATTGAACAGTGACAAACTAGTCTAAAATGCAAATACCACCCACCAGACCCGATAAGTGAATCCAGCATTCGTCTGGGATTCTACCAGTGAGTATAGAATTTTAAAGGTCCTGTGCAGGTCTCAGGATTATAGAAAGTTAGAAATGTAAGAAAGGACTCAAGGGTTTTTGCATCTGAACAAAGTCTTCCACCATACCGTACCGTCTCATGGGCAGAATGCACCCCCCTCCGATGCTGAGTTATATACCGTCTTGAGTAATAGGCCCCATCAATCCTACAAGTTCGATGCATAAACCAGGTAAGACATGAATCAGTAAATTAATACATCAAGACATACATGCAGAAAAATATATTGATGGGTAAAATCAGTAAAATTTGCAAAGGACTACGAATGCCAGATTTCATTAAAGAAACTTCCGATGAAAATTCCAAAGCTCTGTCCCATGACATCTTACTATCAGTATCAGAATCTTCTTATCGGGGTGGCGAATCCAATGTTTTCCAAGGCACAGCTAAAACGCCTCAAGGCGTTGATTTTTGGGCGAGAACCACAAAAGCATTTGCTCACCCGTGGGAGGCACTGGGAGCCATAGAGAGGCATACGCTTTTCACACCTTTTTCGCCTAGACAACGGAGGCAAGCGCCTCAGAAAAGTTGGTTTTTTCTTTTCTTTTTTTGAAGTAAAGAATCAGTCCATTTAAAGTTGTAGGGGCAAAGATGCCTGTTTCTGTGTATTTGCAAGACGACTTAAAGTGCTTTTAAACGTTGGATTGATAAGGCACTATGTTTTTATCATTTTATGTCTTAACATTGTTTTTTTTTCTTTGTGAATTCTATGTATTGTTTTCTCACCTTTGTAGGATGCTAATGTAACGCCCCAAGTAGACCACTGCCCAGTACCTTGATTTTGATGCACAAGCCACACTCCCAAGTTGGACTCGTAGGAATTTGCTCTCATCGAGAAAGGAGCCCGCTCTCAATTAGGAAAAAAAAGCCTCTCAAACATTTTCTTTGAACGGCAAGACCTCTTAAACATACAAACCTCAAAAGAAACAACACAAAGAGAGAGAGAGAGAGAGAGAGAGAGATACCAAGCAAGACAAATGTAAAATAATATTAAAATACTTGCAAAGTATTAGGCCCCGCTCCGTTCCAGAAACCTTCTTAAAAAATAAGCAGCTTATTTCACATTTTCAAATTAAAAAATAATGTAAATGAAAAATAATTTTTTAATTTTTTTTGCACCGTATAATTGATTTTGATGAGATCTATCAAATAAGATCCATATTGGTAGAAAAATTATTTGCGTAAACACATTATTTTTTAGCTTGAAATTGCCTTCTTAAAAAATAAGTACTTATTTAAGGTTCTGGAACGAGGCCAACTCAAATATGCTCAGGTACAGTGTTTTAAATGGCAAAAGGCGCACCGGGGCGCCAAGGTCCCCTAGAGCTCTAGCGCAAGGCGAGGCACGCGCTGTATTGACGTGAAGCGCAAATTTATTTTTTTTGCTTGGCAGCGAGGTACAATTTATTAGACAAGTTTTCAACACAAACAAAAACTTATAAAACTTTCAAATGTCATAAAACATAACATTTCACTGGTTAAACGGAACTAGGAAATACTAAACAAAACATATCATCCATGAAAAGCTAACATAATAACATTTAGCCTTATTATTATTATTTTCAGATGTCATCTACAATGAACAAATAGAAAAAAAAAAAACCATACCATAGACAAATAGAAAAAACCGAGTTCATAAACTGTAATCAGAACTATAAAAAAAATCTTGTAAAAAAAACAGCAGGTGCAGACAAGAAGAACATGAAGCAGCAGCAGACGGGAGAGAAGAAAAAGCACAATGGAAACAGACGTGAGGAGGAGGAGAAGAAGTTATCTGGAAGGAGAAGATAACAGAGCAAATCGATTGAGTTGAGAAGGAGAAAAAGAAATATCTGCAGTTTGTACTCAATCGATCTCAACCCTAGAGGTTGATTTACACTCAAGAAAATTATTCACCGCATCACCCACCTTGTATGCATCATAGATGAAGGGTTGAGATCGATTTTTGGGATTAATTGACTGAAAAACCAAAAGGTGCGCACCTCATCGCCTTGCACCATGGCGCGCGCTTTAGCGCCTCTACCTCGTCTTTGTGTTCTGCGCTTAAACGCCTATACCTAAGGCACAGACCTGGCGCCTCACCTCACCTCAACGCCATGGCGCGCACCTTTTAAATCACTGCTCAGGTATAAACCTATAGTACCTTAAATAATATTTGCACTTGACACAACTTACAAATTTACAATGCATACTAGGGCTAGCAAACTATCATCTTTACGATATCCAAATTTTGTCAAGTTCAATGTAAGTTGAAAATAAGAAGAAAAAATTGAGGTTAACTTTTTCAAATTGGTGGGGTCGACTGCACCTATAGTCTCTCTTTTGGCCTAGCCAATCAATGAGGAAATACACATGCTTTGGGGCAACAGGGGTGATCTTCAGCACAATATTGCACAACTTAAGGCCAAAGCAGAACCTGAAGAATAGGATAGAAATAGTAGCATTTACATAGAGACATAAGTGTGGAATGAGAACCTTTAAAGACCTCTTCAAAACATAGCAAAGAGTCAAAGAGACAGCGAAGGTACGGTGAGAGAGAGACGATAAAGGAAGAAAAGAGAAATAGAGAGAACCTCTCTCTTCCACATTTTTTGGTATCTCAGAGATGCATTACTTTTACTAATAGTAATTCATTTTAGGGAAGTCTAGTTGTATTTTGGGGGTTTAGAATCTTTAGATGTATAAAGATTAATCAGAGAATCAATGAGAGAAGCTTCTCAAAAGGGATACACAGAGCTATGATGACATATTTGTTCTCAAAATGATAAAAATTGACTACCACAGCCCAAGGCAAATCACAACCCCCTAAATACAACTAGACTTCCCTAAAATGAACCAAAAGAAGTAAAATGGGCTGCATCATTTAGAAATGAGGTGATCAGTAATGAAAGGGTTTGTCTGGATGAATGAGAGAATGAAAATGGAGAGAGAAAAATGACTTAAAGACCTCAGAACCCCCCTCCCCTTTGGGTTTTCATCCTGCTCAATTTTGGCACTTATGTTTTCATCCTCTCTTTTTTAATCCCAAAAGTACCCTTGTATATATACACATATGCACAGAAATTTGGGACTGAAAAATAACACTTCCCGTCCCCGTGAAGGAATCGGTGATCGGTCCCCACTGATTTCGCCATTGAATCCCAAAAATTCACCAATCAATCCCTAAAATTTCTCCATTCAATCCATTTGTAACCGACACCCCATCCATTTGTAATTTGGTCTCCATATTTTCCAAAAAACCCATAGAAAACCCAGACCATATCCGTCCTCCATTGGTGCAAACTCCCTCGCCTCGTTGCTCGCCACAGCCTCTCTGTTTCTCTTCTCGCGATCTGTTCTTGTCTTCGCGATTTGTTCTTGTTTGATTCGACAATTGAGCATATCATGCTCTTACGCAACACCAAGGGTTGATCTGATTCTCAAATCGGCCATGTTCATGGTTCTCATTCATGATCTGGTATTTTTCATCTAATTGATCTTTAGGTATTGTATTCTGGATTGCATTCGAAAACAATTTTGATTTGTGGATGGATTTTGATTTGTGGATGGTTTGTGGAAGTAGCTATGGAAAGCACACTTTCTTGATTGTATGCAAATAATCCATTAAAAAAATTATGATTTTCATGATAGTTATAGTCCTGATTTTAGTCTCAGTTTTCATGGTGATTTCGCATAGATAATCCATAAAAACATGGCCGATTTTGATATGGCCACCATGTTTTGAAAATATGTTTTATGGTGAACATGGTCGATTTTGATTTCGCAAAAATAATCAATAAAGTGGAAAAAATGATCCATGCAAAACATGGCCGATTTGATATATGCACCATTATTTGAAATATGTTTTATGGTGAAAACATGGTTGATTTTTAATTCCCCAAAAATAATCCATAAAAACATGATCGAGTTTGATATATCCTCCATGTTTTGAAATATGTTTTATGGTGGAAAAATTGATCCATGAAAAACATTGTCAATTTGACAATACACCAAATTCCGAAATATATGTTTCATGGTAATTTTGCATAAATATCTTTTATGGTGAAAAAATGATCCATGAAATCATTTTACAAATTTAAATCGGTCGAATTTGGTTATTACAAATTTTTTAAATTTTAAAATAATCTTTTGTAATTATCTCTCATAATTATTGTGATTGAATCCCGCTAAATTAGGAAATGGCTGAATCCCACCAAATTAGAAAATGGTGGATCCCACTAATTTCGGAATGCATTATTCACAGATTTGAATATTTTATTAAAAGGGTAAGATAGGTAATTCACCGTCTAACTGTTCAAAATGACCAGGATGAATACTCACGTGAGATGGGTTCTGAGGATGGATATTTAAAAACTCCAAGAAAGTTCTCTATAGCCCCATTTTCTTTCCACAACCATCTTGAAAAATAACTTCATCCCAAAATACTCTCTTCTTCAACCTAACTAAACCTAATTTTTCTCCTGACGTCTCTCCCAATTGTCTATTAGAATGATAAATTGGAGAAAACTCGTAATGAAGACTAATAGACCGAGCAAAAAAAAAAGATATAGAATGAACAAATCCAGTATTTAAAAGGAAAAAAAAGGAATGAACAAACCCCATCAATTTTAACTTCTGGTGTTGAAAAATCATGTTCTACAGCTATGGTGATCTAATAAATTACATCTTTACCTTATCAATTTCATCCTATGTTGCAGGTCAACGTTAATCCCTACAGATCTTTCTCCATTTAAGCTTTGGATTACCACATCAAGAGATTGTTTAGCGATTTGTCATCTTGTTCCATTAGGAGGATTTAGGGTGTTACAAATTACTAAAACGAACATCAGATGCTACTAAAAATCCTCCAACTCCATCAAACTTTGAGACAACAAAACCATTACTGACTTTGGATTATTCAAGAATTGTGCATTCCTTACTTTAATCAGAGACAGAATATGAAACAGTATGCCTAAGTCATTGCTTTCCACATTCCAATTGGTATGCCAAAGTCATTGTTATCTACAAGGCATCCATTCTCTAGAGTTATCCACTTTCTCTAGAGTTATCCATATTCCAAAGGTATGCCGAAGTCATTGTTTTCAAGTCAAAAGCTTAAAAACAAGGCATTTCAAATAAACCTAAAAGATCAGTGCAGGTATTGAAATAGTTGAACAAATACAGGTTAAAAAATACTACGGATTAAATCCAAAAGAAATATTACATACTAAACTAGAGGATACTAAATTTGTTGAATTCAGGCTTAATCCGCTGGGAATATGTACAAACACTACAAAGATTTAGAGGCACTGAAGGATCCAATGATAAACATGCATGTCTAGTGGCAAATAGTGCTTTACATGGGATGTTCCACAAGAGTAATAAACAGAAATACATAAATTCTAATCACTCACCATTCTTGCCACGACAGACCATATAGAGGAAATGAACCACCGGTCACTGACAGTAAATAGCCTGGTCTATATGTGGAGGAATTTGCTTTATCTCAGTTCCAAGTTCTTGCTCAATCCTATACCTGTTGAAAGGGAACCACAACCTAAATAAATAAGCAGCCCCGATTTCAAAAACACAAAAAAGAAAACTTTCTTTCTAACTTAGCAATTGAAAAGTCAAGGAAACGTCTATTGTCAAACAGAGGAACAATATGCATACAAGTTGAAACGGTCCTCATAAGTGATCAAATTCACTGCCAACCCAAGGTGCCCAAACCTCCCTGATCGACCAACCTACAAGTGACGCAAAAATGAATAAGAAAATAACCACAATAAAAATTCTGCATAGCAAACCCATCTAGAAGACTGGAACATACCCTATGCAGGTAAGTCTCTGCAGTCCTAGGGAAATCAAAATTAATCACGACATTGACTGCTTGAATGTCTATCCCCCTCGTAAACAGATCTGCATTCCATCACAAAAAGCAAAGAACAATGAGCATAATAATAATTAGGGCCCTTGCCAATTATGAGGGTGTGCATAAGTGTGAGCGAACATTTGTGTGCCTCTAGCATGTGGTTATTATACTTGCATTGGTGAGTAATGAATTATTCTAAACTTGAATTAAAGCCTTTGCTAGTATACACTGTTTCTTACTCGTAGTAAGTAAATTCTGAGTAATCAGTATAAAATGTCCTACAACTTTGTACAGTGTAAACACTGGATCAATGTAAACCATGTCAAATTATGTGAAATGATGTATATTGGCTTTATGTTGAATAAACATACATGCAAGTTTACCAAAATAAAAAACATTTCACATGCAGTCATGCAGACAATTCCCCGCAAGTTCAGCTAACAATACTCTAAAACAAGTCAAATAGTAAATAAAGCAGTAAGTTGAGACATTAAAAACTCTACTGTTCAAAAAATAAAAATCAAATGTATGGGCAATTCCGAGCAATTGAGCATGGCAACAGTAACCCAGTAAATTCAATGGACTTTATGAATGGGCACTGGCTACAGACTCTAAAGAACATAAACTGTCCATTGTCTTCTATAATCTATTGATCATCAAAAAAACTGTCCATTGTCTCTGTTTTAGCTTTGTGAAAAAGAAACATGGTTAGTCTGCAAGTGAAACAGGAATTCAATGATCTTCCCATGCCCATCATGCTAGCTTCAAGTCAATCAGAAACAAGTGGCACTCTGGCTTTAATATTACTACTCATTGATTACTGTAGCTCCAATTTTGGCATGGTGCAGAATACAAAAGTTAAAAGTTACAACTAATGGTTATTGGTCAATCTGCAATCCACAAGAGCAACATATATCTTGCACAATGTTAACCTGATTAGAAGTACGAATGGCATTCAAAGTAATAAAGACTTCCACCAAATGTAGCATTAGTGTGGTCGTACACACAGCCATAGAACATTACCAATTAGAATGTTAGCCATTGCCATAAATACATAGACTCTAATAAAGTTACACCCGAGAAAAAAATAATAATCATGCAGCCCAAACAGCAAAAGTAATTTGTCCTATTGGAAACCAAAAGGCATCAATATCATACCTGTACAAACAAGATTCCTGCATGCACCATTACGGAAATCATGAAATACTCTGTTGCGATGATCTTGAAGCATCTTTGCATGAATGTAGAAACAAGAATACCCAAGCTCTGTAATTTTCTTCGCCAACAATTCCACTCGATTCACCGAATTGCAGAAAATGATTGATTGGTTGATTTGAAGCTGTAGAGAACAACATAAAAATATGAATGGGAAAACCAAAGAACTTTTTAGGGATGAACAGTTAGAGGTCAAACCTTTGAAAAAAGAGTGTTAAGACAGTGGAGTTTTTGTCTTTCTTCGACGAAGGCATAGAACTGAGTTATACCCTTGAGAGTAAGCTCATCCATAAGGTTAATAACATAGGGTTTGCGCAAAAATCTATCTTTAAAATCCTTGACAGTAACAGGAAATGTGGCGGAAAACATCAATATTTGACGGGTCGCAGGTAGGAAACGAATCAGCTGCTCCACCGAAGGTTGGAACTCAGGAGACAACAGTTTATCAGCCTGCATGAAACCACATGCCATTAGATTTCTTCCATTATTGATGTTCAATTTCAAACCGATCAAAAGTAAACCAATTATCTCCATGAAACATCACTCTAAACAATCCCAACTCTATTGAGTTATGAGCATAAAGAACTAGGAAGGCAAGTAAATGTTACAGCTTGGATTTACAAAAATACAAGATAAATGTCACAAAAATACTCATACGTGAACATAAGAGAAAACATTATGCGCTCTCATGGAAAACAGAAGCCATACTCCCTAAAAAAAGTTTTGTTGGAGTCTCCAAGTAGATGTCACCATTCAAAATTCAAGCCGATCAAAAAAACTATTCAAAAATTCAAGCCATCTGATGCCTATAACTCTAGAAGATAAACCCTAAATATGATGTTCAAAAAGAATAAATAAATAAACCCTAAATACAGTTGCACTTTCCTAAATTATGATTTCTTAGTCACATTAAACCATTACTTCCTTTCTCAGACGCTCACAACCTTTCCACCAAACAACTTCACTTTGCAACAAAACCCAAAATAAACTAGGATTGCTAACAAACAATATTCGCTCTTATAGATGAGAATATGTTAGGATGAAATGTCAAAACTCAAGAGTAAAGATGGTCTATTGAACTGTACCTCATCCATGACAAGCATCGAGCAATCTTTTAAAACACAAACGCCTTTTCTGGCAAGATCTAGTATTCTTCCGGGAGTTCCAACAAGCAGATGAACTGGTTGGTATAAACGCATTATGTCATCTTTTAAGCTGGTTCCACCGGTGGTAACCATGACTTCAATATTCAAGTGTTTCCCAAGCTCCTTACAAACTTGGGAAGTCTGCAAAGCCAATTCTCTTGTTGGAACAAGTATAACAACTGCAGCAAAAGACAACTCAGTCACGAGCTCCATAAGACTACAAGCTAAACTAAGAACAACACATAGATCAAATATCTGCAATGTCCACTAAGGTGAAATGCAAATCAACTAAATCAGGCATCAGGAGCCTTGATAGATGCATGATCTCTGGTCAATCAACTGACAGGATAACCTGGTATTTCTTCAAACCCATATCCCATCACAAGTAGCAGGTGCTTGTTGTATCCATGTTTAGTCCTCAAATACACCAGGATGCAAATATTGGCACACCATAATGATCCTCAAAAGGGATAAGCTGCATACGCAACTCAATGCATCCACACAATCTTCCACTTCCAAAAAATTTGGTTAGTATCTCCGTATACATTTTTAACTCCACAAATATGTTAGTTCAAGTTTGAAGTTGCCAAGATAATATCCTCCAGGATTAACAAAGTGGTGCAATTTGGGATGAGATATTTTTAATGATGTGACCTCAACAGTATGCACCACACTTACAAAGAACATCCATGTATTAAACGTCATCATAATCAGCAATGATATAAACGATACTCCACATCCATAAACACTATCACATTGTAGAGATTAGAACCTTGAATAACATTGTTATCTTGATCAATTTTCTCCAAAGCAGGAATGCAAAAAGCGGCAGTCTTTCCGGTTCCATTTTTAGCCCTTGCAAGAATGTCACTTCCAGTTAGAGCAATTGGAATACTTTCCTCCTGAATGGGAGACGGTCTTTCAAATCCTTTCTCGTATATTCCCATCAGTAGCTCGCGTTTCAAAAAATAGTCCTCGAACTCATTTCCTTTAGTGGCAGTCACATCCTGCAAGAAAAATGGGGAAGTGATAATCAGGACTAACCTTCATCTCATATGATACAGCAGCAAATCCAACATGAAAATCAATTCAAACAAATATAGAATGTTAGGAACAAAAAGTATCAGAAAAAATATGCACAGCAACAAATATACTACCAAATTGTATAAATCTGTCTCTTATATTGGACGTCAAATGTTCATGATAAACAAAACTCTTAATATTACACTCAAGGCCTAATCAAGATTGCAGCCTGAAAAGTCCATCCGGTATGTACAAAAACAAAATTTAAGCCCAACTAACTGCTACACTTTTTCACTTTTTAGAATTAATAGAACAAGATTATGACCTATTCATATTCCTACATGCATGGCTCTTTCAGGATCAGCTAAATATTAACACCTCTAAGTATGCTTCATCAACACTGTGATGGTAAATTATTCACACTTGCAACTATGCTTCCTCAGCACTTTGATAGTCAAAATTAGCACCACTGAGTATGCTTTATCAGCACTCTCATGGTCAAATCACATACCAAGACTACAAATGCTGAGGCAATCAAAAGTTCAAAGCAGACCCAAAATGCAAAAAGAAATTTTCCAAAAAAGCTTTTAAAAATATTGTACTACTGTAGTACTTGCTACTGACTAGTAGTTAGTACTTAGTACACTATGCACCTCTCAACCCCAATAGCTTTACTCACTATGGTCCACGGCTGTCAAAGACCTAGTATTTCCTAAATGATATTTATTTCACTAACACCCCTGCAATACCTATCTCTTGAACACGAATTGGAGGTGATATGGAGAACATTAGAGTCAGGATTTGAAGGAGAGCAAGGACCAGATCAACTCAGTAAGAAATATATACTCACCCAAGGCAATGTGTGAGCAGACACCCAAGTTTAAAAAACGCCCCGATGTTAGTCGCTTGCCATAATCAGATTTAGAACTGTATTTTTGCAAAGGTTGAGCTTGGTGTGTATTCCACTTGCTATGCAGGTGATCCCCGCTATTTAACCACATTATGCTGAAAGGCATGCTTACTTTACCCGTAACATTGAAACTTGATGTGTATAATAATGTCCTAGCGATCCCCGCTATTTAACTACATTACGCTGAAAGGCATGTTTACTTTACCCATACCATTGACACTTGATGTGTATACTCCTTTTAATGTCCCTTTTCTTCAATCGACACAATATTTGTTAGAGTAACATCCATACCAGGGTGAAATCCAGTCTTTTGAAGGGGAACCCGCATTCTTTTAAAGTTGTCTTGCCTTGCCCCCATTATTGTAACAAAAAAGATCAAATTTTGCTTCTGTAGAAAAGGAAAAGTACTAACATCATTTGGAACTGTTTGGAAGTCCACAAAACACTTTACTTTCGTTTCATGCAACCTCGCTTACTTTGGGCTTTGAATACTTTAAAGAATGCTCTCATAATCTATAATACTTAGGGCAAAATGTAAATTACCTCCATGTGGTTTGGGGGTTTGGTACTTCACCTCCCTGCCCTATCATATAAAAATAGCCAACTTAGCACCTTGTTTTTTTGGACCTTTTTGCAACTCTAACTCTATTAATAGAAAGTGCTAAATGACTCTGATATCAATTCCCCTAGTTTGCCAATGTTCGTTGTAGTAATTGAGATTGATAACAATTGAAAACCCAACAATCCAAGCAGCTATCACCATATAACAAAGATTCAGTTTTGAGGGAGTATATACCGACCTCGATTCAACATTTCCTCAACTTCCCCAAAATCACCAACTGATTTGGAAAAGAAAACAAAGAAAAAGAAAAAACTTCAACTAACAGGAAGATCGGGAAAATAGTAGGAGAGAGACAACGTAGCAAAGAAGGGGGATCCGAGATGCAGGATGTGGCAACGAAAATGAGGTCGCATGGGTGGTAGAGAGGGGGAGATAGGCGTTGTGGGTGGATGTCGATGGGAACTTTGGAGAAGAGGGCGGTGGCGATGGTCACTAGGGGTGAATAAGGAAAGAGCAAATGCTGGTGAGGATGGAAATGGGTGAAAGGATTGCTGGAGAAAGTTTCTAGGTTAGGTTTAATGAGTACACAAATTTTGGAGGAAGAAGATAAATGAGTATTGTAGTCTTTTTATCACACAATTTTTGGGAAAAAGTATGTTCACTGCAAAAAAAAAAAAAAAAGTCAGCAAATATAAGGTGCTACTTTGTTATTTTTAGGGCAAAGTACGGATTACCTCCCTGAGGGTTGTCTGTTTGGCAGATGACCCCCTAAGTTTACTAATGACCACATCGCCTCCCTGTGGTTTTGGAGTAAAGTGCAACTATTAAGTTTTCCGTCTAAATTAACTGAAAGTAGAGTACACGCGCATTTTTTTTGTCAGTTGGAGAATAAAAAAAAATAGGTAAAGTCAAAATCAACTGTAAAATGACTATAGTATCCTTTTTTCTCATCTTCTTCCTTAAACAACCTGCCCCTCTCTTTCTCTCTCTCCACCAACTGCCAAGCCTGCCATGGAAGAAGCAGCAGCTGCCACGAAAGAAGAGAACCAACAAACCCTCACCCCACTCCCAAATCCACCGAGTCCAACTCCATCAAAGCGCTCCTCGAGCTCGAAATCGAGTCCGACTCCATTCTCTCCAACGACTATTACCTCTCCACCCTCGCCCCCCACCTCACCTACCTCAAATACATCATCGACTCCCTCGAGAACTCCAAGGCCACCTGCCCGTATGGCTTCAAGTCGTTCCTCATCCTCCGGGTCACCACCCACGATATCTCCCGGGTAACCGGGTCAAGTCCAAGATCCAAGCCTGAATTGACCTCGAGTGCATCGAGAACCTTGCTCGAGCCGGTTTATTTCACTGCAAAGGGACTCGAGCCGATCGATTCGGCAAGACGTCGTTGCCTGCAGCCCGATTTGGCAAGGCCGAGACAGAATTCCCGGCCTAAGCCTGACGACGCACCGGTGAACATATGCTATATACACATACAATGTATACATTTATCTGTGTGTGTGGTATGAATGTGTTTGTAACTTCTTTTTTGGTGATGACGTGTTCGTGTAAGTTAGTATGCATATATATACATACCCATGGTTGGCCCCAAATCTTCATAGCCATCTCTCTCTTTCTCCCTCTCTTTTTGTCAATGTGTTCAGGAGAGTACAGCCCCATTGTTTAAGAAAGAGTAGCATGGTCTTTTTACTTTTGCCGTTAAACGAAGTTAAGAGTTGCACTTTACTCCAAAACCACAGGGAGGCGATGTGGTCATTAGTGAAACTCAGGGAGGTCATCTGCCAAACGGGCGAACCTAAGGGAAGTAATCCATACTTTACCCTTATTTTTATATGATAGGGAGGTGAAGTGCCAAAGCCCCAAACCATAAGGAGGTAATTTGCATTTCACCCTAATACTTTTTTCTCTCTATTATACTTCATACAGCATTTTCAATAGAAACAGAGTCAACACCCAACAACTGTAAAATGCTTGTGTACCAACTATTATGCCTGCATAGCACCTCCCAAAAAAAAACCAAGCAGCAAGGCAGAGGGACCCAAAATAATCGCACCCAAATAAGTTGTTTGCGCAGCAGCACTGGTAGGTGTAGGTTTAGAAGCACACAATTAGGCATGCTCAGTAGTGCAACTTTGAAAGCGTTACTAACACTATCACCACATGACTGCATATTGCCTAGAAAAAGACATGCAATACCCAAAGATACGAAGTTTTACATAGTGCCCATGTAGCTCATGCACAAATAAAGCAAAGGAACTATTAAAATCAACAATTACACATAAGTACTACCCAAGAAACAAACTGATCACGCACACCACCACACTGGAATGAGAAAAAAAGGGAAGGGGAAAACTAAACATGCCCCATGGCTTCTGCAAAGTCCACGGACCATTACTGGCTGAGGTACACCCTAAAACAGCAAAGATTGTAAGCTAATAATGCAGTACTGATGTTGTTCTTAAGCTCTAGTGTGTTAATCGGGCATGGGCATCAAACAGAGATACAATGCAAGTGACAGGATGTTTAGGTCTTATCACAGCCTTATACATTTATTAGTGTTGCATAATTGCATAAAGTCATTCCAGCTAGAAGCTAAAACACTTACTCAAAGACTTCAAGCGGTGATTTAAATATAATTTAAGAGCAAGAGAACAAGTGCTAGAACATATTGCACAAACAAGAGCTTTCAGGGAAGCCCAGGACAAGTAATTCAAAGTAAGAAATGCCAATGATAGCTCGAAACATGCATGCAACCATATCATTCATAATCATACCTCAGTCCTGTATCGGGTATCAACAGGTGGAAGCTTTAAACGTGCCTTCCAATCATGTGAACTAGGGAAAACCAAGAAAAAAAACAGTTGAGATCTAATTATCAGTTGAGTACACCAACAAGAACAAAATGTTTAGATGTTGTAGCTCATAGTAAAAATAGTTGAAGCTTCATTAGATCGAAAACAAACTACCTGAATACTATACATAAGAGCCCAAGATACATCATGTTTTCTATACCAAGACTCATAATTCATGTATTCTCTACCAAGATAGTCTCTAGATGTACTTTAAAGACACGAAAACATGTACCACCTAGGCCCTACCCGTTCTCATCTCTTTCTTTCTTTATTTTAATCATGCTACTAACAAAAATTTGGTAAAGTCCCATAACAAACCAACACATACTTAAGGCCTTTGGCCGTCTCAATGGGCAAGGATTTCCACGGGCATTCTCCAATAACTTCCACAACCATTTCACACATTCACCAACTTTGCACGCATTTTTCTGAAGATCCAATTTTTGGTTAAAAGGTCATATGATTCAGCAATGTTACTCCAATGGTGAGAGCGAAAATTGGCTTGAGCATCCTTGTGGGGGCCGTCAGGAGAGGGAGATAATTTGGCTCAAGCCAAATCCATAGCTATACTTTGGAGATGGCTTTTTGTTCCAAATTTCAACTTTGGCTATGGATTTATATAGGGGCTGACAAAATTAACAAGCTTTGACATTTCAACACGTGTTTGACTTAAAACAACGCTATCAATCTATAACGACCAAATCTGATGCACTAAACTCCACAACTATTTCATAATGCTTTTTACACTTGGTAAAAGAAACTAGAAACGCAGAAGAGATCAGCATAAAAATACCTCGAATCAACGGCCTCCGACTGGACTGTCTTTTCGACCTCGTCAACGCCCGATTCAGCCCCTAACTGGCTCCTCCTTAACCACTGTTGCTGCTGTTGTTGCTGTTGATGTTGCTGCTGTTGATGTTGCTGTTGATTCTGAAGCTGTTGATGTTGATTCTGCATTGCACTCCTCTGCACGTACTGCTGCTGAAAGTTTCTCTGTTGAAAGTTAGGGTTTCCGTTCGGGCCCCCACCGCGGCCGCCTCCGCCGCCGCTGATCCCAGGCGGATACCGTCCTCGAGGATTCATCACAACGATCTTAGGAAAAACCCTAACAATTGGATCGAAACTAACAAAACTCACACACAGATACAAACAATTATACACAACTACGAGGCTATTGGATATTCGAGACAACGTCGTGGGCAATAAACAAAAAAGGCCACTACATGTGTGAAAAATGAGAGATTCGTAAGGGAGGAACGATCAAAGACGAATTTAAACGGCTGAGATTCGGTGGTTTGGATATTCTGAACCCTAGTGAGAGAGAGAGAGAGAGAGAGAGAGAGAGACTCCGCATTTGGGGAACAAGGGGAAATTTTTTACTACGGACCGGGTATCACATGGCGTCTGCTCATGTAACGACTCTGATTTTTGGTCAATAAAAATTTCGCTAAAAATTTGAATTTTATTTTAATACTTGGATTTCATTTTTAACATCCAAAAATCGGTCGTTACTGACTTATAAAAATTTTGTTGTTATATTTGAAAATTCTTTATTTGTTTTATAAATCCCTTTTAGCGATTAATAATCCGTCGTAATTAGGTTTAATGACTTAGGAGATTAGTATTCATCGCCCGGGCATTGAGGTCATTTTCTAAAGACGAGTATACCTATTAAGACCTTGGTATAGTTACTTGGTAATTGTAGTAAAATCCTAGAATTATATTTCTCGACCGATTAGTTAGCAACCCTATCTACCGTTTTACTAACGGGTCGCCTTGGCCACTGCTTTGACAGCGGGCTGCCTTGGCCACTGCTTGGCCACCGGGCTGCCTTGGCCACCGCTTTGCTAGCGAGCTGCCTTGGCCACTGCTTGGCCACCGGGCTGCTTTGGCCACCGCTTTGCCACCGGGCTGCCTTGGCCACTGTTTGGCCACCAGGATGCCTTGTCCACTGTTTGGCCACCGGGCTGCTTTGGCCACCGCTTGGCCACCGCTTTGCCACCAGGCTGCCTTGGCCACACTCACGTCTTGCCTTGGCGTTTGGCACCGTCGGGCTTTAATATTCCGTTATTAGGCGATTTCCTACTAAATAAAACCAAAATACCACTCGAGCAATGAAAGCCTAGATTAAGTATCGTTAGTCTTTAACCAATTAGTTAGATTCCTAATAGACTGTTAACCTAATCACTTGGATCCCAAATCTAATTAGGTTACCCTAAACCCTAGATGGACCATTTTACCCTTTTTGTCTTTATCCATTGGACGATAAAAGCTAGGGTAATATTTATCCGTTGGACGATAAATGCTAGGGTAATCTTTATCCATTGGACGATAAAAGCTAGGGTAATATTTATCCGTTGGACAATAGCGTTAGGGTTTCCTTTACCCATTGGTCAATAGGTAAACCTTGGTTAATCTTCCTAAGTATGAGATTAGATTAGCTTAGTGCTTAATTTCAAGTATTAGACTTTCTAGCATTACCCGTTGGATAATAACCGCTAGGAGATTTATTAACCATTGGACGATAACCCTTGGATCTTACCTTCACTAACCATTGGTTATTAACCGCCAGGGAAACTATTATCCATTGGATAATAGCTTTACTTGCCAACCAAGTATTAGGTTGATAAAATATTAGATTTGGCCATGTGTGAAATCCATTAAAATAGAATTAGTACATTAGGTAATATGTTATAAGTACTTGTACTTTGAAAGTATATCATAGTTTATTAGGATATTAGATATGACATATCTAGTAGGATTTTGTAGTACATGGCTATATATATATATTGTGTGTGTACTTGTATATATATATAGTTATATATATAATAATAAGATCTTCCATGTGTGTTAATTGATTATATTATAGTTAGTACATGGATTTAATATCATTAGTACCTAGTACTTTGAAAGTATAAGTCAGTTTATTAGGAAAACTAGATTTGGAAGATATAGTCTAGATTAGGAAGTACATACATATATTTATATATAGGTGTACTTGTATATATATATATATATATATATATATATATAATAATGAAAGTACACATGTGTGTGTTTGTATATTTTATTTGGAAAATCTAGATTACTTGTAAAACCTAGATTATGTAGTACCCATATCTACATTATTATATATGTTTGCTTTCTAGTATGTGTGTATATATATATATAGTACATGAGAGAGAGAGAGAGAGAGAGAAAGCCGAGAGAGGGGAGAGAGAGATTGGGCCGAGAGAGAGAGAAAGAAAGGAGGAGAGAGAGATAGTACCTTGGATTGATTTCTTGTGCTTCCATTGTACTTTGAAAGCATGCAATCTATGGGATTCTCTTTTACAAGCAAAAATCTATACTTTCAATGTACAACTTGTACATTTTCCCATTTTATTACTTGATCAAATCTCCTTTCTCCCATTCAATCTTCCATAATCCCATCCTAGGACAACCATATCTAGATTTCTATTATTTAAAGTACTAAGACTAGACTAGAGACCCATTAGAATAACCTAGTTTTGTCCTAATTCTTGGAGTGAAAGCAAAGCAATATCTTGGTAGCCATGCAAGCCTAGTTTTAGGCCTTGAGCTTTCAAGCAAACTTGACATAAAATGATTTAAAAATGAGATATGGAGAGAGAGAGAGTGGGCTGGCCAAGGGGAGAGAAAGAGGGCCAATCCTTGCCTATAAATAGCAAGTCATTCCTCCATTTCATTCACACCTCTCCATTCTCCAAGTTCTCTCCTTGAAAGCATAAGAGGTCTTAGTGTTCTTGAGTAGTTCTAGCTTGTTCTTGAGCTTTCTTTCCATCTCCGCCACTAAACCACCATACGACCACCACCTCGATCCTAAAGTAGTAGTAGTATAGGTTACGATCTAGTTTCGAGAGAAACCTTTCTCTTTCGAAGCTATCGGAAGCTTATCGTAAGCCGTTACGCTGTTCGAGTGCCGACATTCTTTCCGTCATATTTCCCGTAGTCACCAAAAATCAGGGTCGTCACAACCTATCCCCCTTAAAATAATTTCGTCCTCGAAATTGGTGCGTGTCTACGGATTTGACAAAGTTGCTATACTGGTCCTTGAATCGTCGTCTATCCCCCTTAAAAGAAGCAAGTCACACTTAAGTCGCAGGTTAGGCGTAGGTTGGCTATTTCTAGTCCGCACTCGCTACACACTTAGACTAATAACTATACTCTCTCGAGATGGTGGTGCTACTCGAACTTAGGGGTTTTATTTCGGGTGCAAATGTATACTGAACACGTCAGATTGTTGCAGACAAGCAAATAACTTTTGAGTTAGAAAAGATCATTATAATACACGCCTAACGGCATCAATAGATACAAGAAAAAGTAAGTAAAACAGATAATAATGGCTATGGTGCCATTGCTACTCCTCAGGCCGCCATCGATCGTCGAAGGCTTGGAGTGCACGACGTTCGTATTCTTTTCCAAACGCCACAAGTGCGACGGCCACGACGGGAACCCAGTACCAGAAGGTGGTGAGGCGGTTATTCCTGTCGAACCACCGCGGCATGGCTATGGTAATCACGGCACAGAAGAGGACGAAGGTGAAGGGTAGCAACTGTATTGCTCGGATCGTCGAGGTGAGCTCGATTCGCTCCATCTCTCAGAACTGGGCGTCCTCCGGGAATCCTCGTCACCAGATCGCCGCCATGGCTCGATTTGATTGGATAGTGGTTTGGAGGGGTTAAGATGGTGAAAGAGAGATGAAGAGATGAAGAGATGGTGTGAAGAAAATAGAAAGAGGAGGGGGGTATTTATAGGGCCGGGTGAGGGGTGAGTGGAGGAGGAAAAATGTTTGAATTTGAATTTTTGGGGGGAGGTTGAGGGTGGTTTACCGGGGCCCCCTTTTTGGGTATGGCCGACGAGCGATTACCGGGCCCCCCTTTTGGGTTATGGCCGACACTTGGCGCTCTCATCAAACTAAAATAAAATGTCTAATGGTAGTGT
Organism: Rhododendron molle; assembly: GCA_025413875.1. Classification (NCBI taxonomy): domain Eukaryota; kingdom Viridiplantae; phylum Streptophyta; class Magnoliopsida; order Ericales; family Ericaceae; genus Rhododendron; species Rhododendron molle. The sequence continues at coordinate 31,238,994 of CM046388.1, read as the reverse complement.
GCTACCGTACCCATAACAGAGAAGATTTTATAGATAAGCAAAAAGATTACTATCATTTAGTAACTTGCGTCAACTAAAATAATTGTCCTTTGTAATAAGGGTTTCATTTACTAAAGAATAGTACGCAGCAGTACTCTTTTGAAGGAAACAAGCTTTTTATAGATAAAAGAGAGATATAATCCGAAGCATGGAGTTCAACTACGAAGGCAAGTTTGCTAATGCTTAAGGAATTGAAATTTCTATAGTTGGATGGTCATAGTTTCTAGGGTGACCTCGAGTTGGTGAGCTTCAATTATCAGGTTGGTTAGGTGATCCATCTACAAAGGAGAAGTGTTAACCTCAATGAGTAACTTTTAAGGCAAGGTTTTTCTAGCGCTAAGGAAACTTTGGAATTTCTAGGTTCCACATTTGATTCTTGATTTAAGTCATCATCCAATTGTTCGGGAATTCCCAGCTCGGTGGTACTGCCAATTTCCACACCTTGCTTCAATCCGAAGATTGTTTTGTCAGAATTTCACCCAATTTGGGACGGTAAACTTAAACTCAAGTCACGTTTGTGTCCATTGGGTAAATGGGTAGAACTTAAAAGTAGTAGATTAAGTAGGCTATATCACATTTCTAGTCTATAATTTAATCAATTAACACACATAGAACTTAATAATATGTTGGGTCATTCTACACTAACATATTATTACCCTAGCTTTTATCGTCCAATGGATAAAGATAAAAAGGGTAAAATGGTCCATCTAGGGTTAGGGTAGCCTAATTAGATTTGGGATCCGAGTGATTAGGTTAACAGTCTATTAGGAATCTAACTAATTGGTTAAAGACTGACGATACTTAATCTAGGCTTTCATTGCTCGAGTGGTATTTTGGTTTTATTTAGTAGGAAATTGCCTAATAACGGAATATTATTAGGAAGTACATACATATATAGGTGTACATGTTTATTGGCAAGTATAGGTAGACTAACGATACTTTACCAAGTTTGGTAGCCATTGTGGCCAATTAGCCGGACTTGGTAGCTCATTGGTGTGTGCGTGTGATTTTTGGAAATGATAGATGAGACATAAAACGATAAGTCACGTAGGAGAAACACACGAAAACATGACACCAATGATAGATAGCGAATGCGGATGTGTCATTGTTGTTGTTATTGTTATATTAATGCATGTGCTGTTATGACTCTTTATGTTATATGCATGACTTGCTATTTGTAAGTTAAGGGTTAGTGGGTTTTGGATTATTCTATTGAGCTTTCAAGCTCATGGTGTTGCTTTATGTGACCCTGACATATTATACTGGTGGCGACGCTGGTATAATGTGTCAGACTTGTTAGATGAACAAGGGGAGCTGTATACCTTGGAGGCCTTTGGAGCTGAGGAACTTGCTAGGATGGAAGAAGAGAAGGAGCTGTAGATAACCTTAGATATCCATCCCTTTTGTGTAATATAAGAACCCTTTGTGAGTTTGTGATGTAATAATGAGCTAGACTCTACCTTGTTTATCTAATAAATGTTTATTTAACGTACCCAAAATTCGGGGCGTTACAACTTGGTATCAGAGCTTTAGGTTCAAAACCTCGGCCATGGGTAGAATGGGTAGCCTATAAGATAAGTTCGACCGTTGCACAAACGTGAATTGAGTTTAAGTTTACCGTCCCAAATTGGGTGGAATTCTGACAAAACAATGTTCGGATTGAAGCAAGGTGTGGAAATTAGCAGTACCACCGAGCTGGGAATTCCCGAACAATTGGATGATGACTTAAATCAAGAATCAAATGTGGAACCTAGAAATTCCAAAGTTTCCTTAGCGCTAGAAAAACCTTGCCTTAAAAGTTACTCATTGAGGTTAACACTTCTCCTTTGTAGATGGATCACCTAAACAACCTGATGATTGAAGCTCACCAACTCGAGGTCACCCTAGAAACTATGACCATCCAACTATAGAAATTTCAATTCCTTAAGCATTAGCAAACTTGCCTTCGTAGTTGAACTCCATGCTTCGGATTATATCTCTCTTTTATCTATAAAAAGCTTGTTTCCTTCAAAAGAGTACTGCTGCGTACTATTCTTTAGTAAATGAAACCCTTATTACAAAGGACAATTATTTTAGTTGACGCAAGTTGCTAAATGATAGTAATCTTTTTGCTTATCTATAAAATCTTCTCTGTTATGGGTACGGTAGCACACTACCATTAGACATTTTATTTTAGTTTGATGAGAGCGCCAAGTGTCAGCCATAACCCAAAAGGGGGGCCCGGTAATCGCGCGTTGGCCATACCCAAAAAGGGGGCCCCGGTAAACCACCCTCAACCTCCCCCCAAAAATTCAAATTCAAACATTTTTCCTCCTCTACTCACTCCTCACCCGGCCCTATATAAACCCCATTCCCATTTCCATTTTCTTCACCCCTCTTCTCATCTCTTCATCTCTCTTTCACCATCTTAACCCCTCCGAACCACTATCCAACCAAACCGAGCCATGGTGGCGATCAGGCGATGAGGATTTCTGGAAGACGACGCGCTCCGACAGGACGAGCGAATCGAGCTTGCCGCAACGATCCAAACGATACAGTTACTGCCCTTCATCTTCGTCCTGTTCTGGGCCATGCTTACTATAGCCATGCCACGGTGGTTCGACAGGAACGACCGCCTTACTACCTTCTGGTACTGGATTCCCGCGGTGGCCATCGCACTCGTGGCGTTCGGAAAGGAATACAAACGTCGTGCACTCCAAGCCTTCAACGATCGATGGCGACCCGAGGAGTAGCAATGGCACCATAGCCATTATTATCTGCTTTTCCTTACTTTTTCTTGTATCTAATGATGCCATTAGGCGTGTAATATAATGATCTTTTCTAAATCTAAATCTAGCTGTCTTGTTCATTGCGTGCTAACTTCATAACAAAACCTCTAAGTTCGAGTAACACCACCATTTCGGGAGAGTGCAGCTGTTAGTCTAAAGTGAGTAGCGAGTGCGGCCTAGAAATAGCCAATCTACGCCTAACCTGCGACTTAAGTGTGACTTGCTTCTTAAAAGGGGGATAGATAACGATTCAAGGACTAGTATAGCGACTTTGTCAAATCCGTAGACACGCACCAATTTCGAGGATGAAATTATTTTAAGGGGGATAGGTTGTAACGACCCTGATTTTTGGTCAATAAAAATTTTGCTAAAAATTTGAATTTTATTTTAATACTTGGATTTCATTTTTTTTAACATCCAAAAATCAGTCGTTATTGACTTATAAAATTTTGTTATTATATTTGAAAATTCTTTATTTGTTTTATAAATCCCTTTTAGCGATTAATAATCCGTCGTAATTAGGTTTAATGACTTGGGAGATTGGTATTCATCGCCCGGGCATTAAGGTCATTTTCTAAAGACGAGTATGCCTATTAAGACCTTGGTATAGTTACTTGGTAATTGTAGTAAAATCCTAGAGTTATATTTCTCGACTGGAAATCCTACATGGCAACCGATTAGTTAGCAACCCTAACTACCGTTTGGCTTAGTTACTTTTTCCTAACCTAGAGCGTTGCATCGATGACAAAGTGGTTAGCAGAAAATTTTCGGCCTTTGCCTTGACCGTTGACTTGACAGCTTTCGCTTTGGCTTAGCTATTTGCGCTTGGCGTCATTGTGAACTGCGCTTGCCTTAGCGTCGGGTCGCTGTCGGGCCTACCTCGCCTAGACGTCGGGTCACTGTCAAGCCTGCCTCGCCTAAGCATCGGCTCGCTGTCGGGCTAGCCTTGCCTTGGCGTCGGCTCGCTGTCAGGCCTGCCTTGCCTTAGCGTCGGGTCGCGCCTTGCTTTTGCCTTGGCGTGGCTGGGCTGCTTTGCTCTGGCCTTACCTTGGCCACCGCCTTGGCCACTGCTTTGCCAGCGGGCTGCCTTGGCCACTGCTTGGCTCACAGGCCACCTTGGCCACCGCTTGGCCACTGCTTGGCTCACAAGCCACCTTGGCCACCGCTTGGCCACTGCTTAGCTAGCGGGCCACCTTGGCCACCGTTTTGCTAACGGGCTACCTTGTCCATTATTTGGCCACCGGGCTGCTTTGGCCACCGCTTGGCCACCGCATTGCTAGCGGGCTGCCTTGGCCACACTCACGCCTTGCCTTGGCGTTTGGCACCGTCGGGCTTTAATATTCCATTATTAGGCAATTTCCTACTAAATAAAACAAAAATACCACTCGAGCAATGAAAGCCTAGATTAAGTATCGTTAGTCTTTAACCAATTAGTTAGATTCCTAATAGACTGTTAACCTAATCACTTGGATCACAAATCTAATTAGGTTACCCTAACCCTAGATGGACCATTTTACCCTTTTTGTCTTTATCCATTGGACGATAAAAGCTAGGGTAATATTTATCCGTTGGACAATAGCGTTAGGGTTTCCTTTACCCATTGGTCAATAGGTAAACCTTGGTTAATCTTCCTAAGTACGAGATTAGATTAGCTTAGTGCTTAATTTCAAGTATTAGACTTTCTAGCATTACCCGTTGGATAATAACCGCTAGGAGAATTATTACCCATTGGATGATAACCCTTGGGCCTTACCTTCACTAACCATTGGTTATTAACCGCTAGGGAAACTATTATCCATTGGATAATAGCTTTACTTGCCAACCAAGTATTAGGTTGATAAAATATTAGATTTGGCCATGTGTGAAATCCATTAAAATAGAATTAGTACATTAGGTAATATGTTATAAGTACTTGTACTTTGAAAGTATATCATAGTTTATTAGGATATTAGATATGACATATCTAGTAGGATTTTGTAGTACATGGCTATATATATATATATATATTGTGTGTGTACTTGTATATATATATAGTTATATATATAATAATAAGATCTTCCATGTGTGTTAATTGATTAAATTATAGTTAGTACATGGATTTAATATCATTAGTACCTAGTACTTTGAAAGTATAAGTTAGTTTATTAGGAAAACTAGATTTGGAATATATAGTCTAGATTAGGAAGTACATACATACATATATTTATATATAGGTGTACTTGTATATATATATATATATATATATATATATATATATAATAATAATGAAAGTACACATGTGTGTGTTTGTATATTTTATTTGGAAAATCTAGATTACTTGTAAAACCTAGATTATGTAGTACCTATATCTACATTATTATATATGTTTGCTTTCTAGTATGTATATATATATATATAATTAGTACATGAGAGAGAGAGAGAGAGAGAGAGAGAGAGAAAGCCGAGAGAGGAGAGAGAGAGATTGGGCCGAGAGAGAGAGAGAAAGGGAGGGAGAGAGAGAAAGAAAGGAGGAGAGAGAGATAGTACCTTGGATTGATTTCTTGTGCTTCCATTGTACTTTGAAAGCATGCAATCTATGGGATTCTCTTTTACAAGCAAAAATCTATACTTTCAATGTACACCTTGTGCATTTTCCCATTTTATTACTTGATCAAATCTCCTTTCTCCCATTCAATCTTCCATAATCCCATCCTAGGACAACCATATCTAGATTTCTATTATTTAAAGTACTAGGACTAGACTAGAAACCCATTAGAATAACCTAGTTTTGTCCTAGTTCTTGGAGTGAAAGCAAAGCAATATCTTGGTAGCCATGCAAGCCTACTTTTAGGCCTTGAGCTTTCAAGCAAACTTGACATAAAATAATTTAAAAATGAGATATGGAGAGAGAGAGAGTGGGCCAGCCAAGGGGAGAGAGAAAGGGCCAATCCTTGCCTATATATAGCAAGTCATTCCTCCATTTCATTCACACCTCTCCATTCTCCAAGTTCTCTCCTTGAAAGCATAAGAGTTCTTAATGTTCTTGAGTAGTTCTAGCTTGTTCTTGAGCTTTCTTTCCATCTCCGCCACTAAACCACCATACGACCACCACCTCGATCCTAAAGTAGTAGTAGTATAGGTTACGATCTAGTTTCGAGAGAAACCTTTCTCTTTCGAAGCTATCAGAAGCTTATCGTAAGCCGTTACGCCGTTCGAGTGCCGACTTTCTTTCCGTCGTATTTCCGTAGTCTTTTTCTACCGCCAAGAAGAAAGGTAGATTTTTCCGATCTACTCTTCCTAAGTATACGTGCCTGGTGGCAAAGCGGTGGCCAAGCGGTGGCCAAAGCAGCCCGGTGGCCAAACAGTGGACAAGGCAGCCTGGTGGCCAAGCAGTGGCCAAGGCGGCCCGTTAGCAAAACGGTAGATAGGGTTGCTAACTAGTCGGTTGCCATGTAGGACTTCCATTCGAGAAATATAATTCTAGGATTTTACTACAATTACCAAGTAACTATACCAAGGTCTTAATAGGCATACTCGTCTTTAGAAAATGACCTTAATGCCCGAGCGATGAATACCAATCTCCTAAGTCATTAAACCTAATTACGACGGATTATTAATCGCTAAAAGGGATTTATAAAACAAATAAAGAATTTTCAAATATAACAACAAAATTTTTATAAGTCAATAACGACCGATTTTTGGATGTTAAAAATGAAATCCAAGTATTAAAATAAAATTCAAACTTTTCGCGAAATTTTTACTGACCAAAAATCAGGGTCGTTACAACCTATCCCCCTTAAAATAATTTTGTCCTCGAAATTGGTGCGTGCCTACCGAATTGACAAAGTCGCTATACTGGTCCTTGAATCGTCGTCTATCCCCTTAAAAGAAGCAAGTCACACTTAAGTCGCAGGTTAGGCGTAGGTTGGCTATTTCTAGTCCGCACTCGCTACTCACTTTAGACTAACAGCTGCACTCTCCCGAAATGGTGGTGTTACTCGAACTTAGAGGTTTTGTTAGCACGCAATGAACAAGACAGATCAAGCAACTAATTTTTTTTTTTTTTTATAGAACAAGATCATTATATTACACGCTTAACGGCATCATTAGATACAAGAAAAAGTAAGGAAAAGCAGATAATAATGGCTATGGTGCCATTGCTACGCCTTGACCCCCCCATCTAGCGTCGAAGGCTTGGTGCAAACGATGTTCGTATTCCCTTACGAACGCCTCGAGTGCGACGGCCACAACGAGAATGCAGTACCAGAAAGTGCGAAGACGGTTGTTCCTACCGAACCACCGTGGCATGCCCATTGTTAGCACGGCACAGAACAGGAGGAAGATGAAGGGCTGCAACCGTAGCGTTTGGGTCGTTAGGGTGAGCTCAATTCGCTCGATTTCTTGGAACGCGGCGTCTTCCGGGAATTCTCGTCGTCGGGTGGCCATGGTTCGGGTTGGGGGATGAAGAGAAAAGGTGAAGAGAGGGAATGAAGAAATGGGGAGTGGTGGTGGGGTACATATAGGGCCGGGTGAGGGGTGAGTGGAGGAGGGAAATGATTTGAGTTTTGAAATTTTGAATTTGGAGGTTGAAATTTAATAGTTTGAAGTTTGAATTTTTAAAGGGTTGGGGGGTGGTTGCCGGGGCCCCCTTTTTCGGGTATGGCCGGCGTGCGAAGGCCGGGCCCCCCTCGGTTTTGGCCAACACTTGTCGCTCTCCTGAAGAATTAAAATCTATCCAAAAATGGTTCCTAAAAACAAAATGTCTATCGGCAGAGGATTACAATTCCCATAATCAAAGAAAATCACTATCCTTTAGCAACTTGCGTCAACTAAAATAATTGTCCTTGGTAATAAGGGTTTCATTTACTAAAGAATAGTACGCAACAGTACTCTTTTGAAGGAAACAAGCTTTTTATAGATAAAAGAGAGATACAATCGTAAGCATAGAATTCTACTACAATGGCAAAGAGCGACCTAAGGTTCTTTCTAATACAAGTTGAAACGATCCTATGTACTCCTACTATGAGGTTCTATAGTTTATCAAGTTCTAACCTACACTGCTAGTACTCTACTCTAGGGTAAAACAATTCCTATAAATCTCTCTTAATTACTTCATGCAGTACTATCTAACAGATTGACTAGCTTCTACAAGGAAAGATTTTTAAAACCTCAATTAGTAACGGTTTAAGACAAAGTTTTTCTAGCGCTAAGGAAACTTTGGAATTTCTAGATTCCACATTCGATTCTTTTTTGATTTAAGTCATCATCCAATTGTTCGGGAATTCCCAGCTCGGTGGTACTGCCAATTTCCACACCTTGGTATAGTTTATGATCTGCTTTTCCTAAGTATAGATAAGATGTGTGTTGAGCTTTTCAAACTATTTCTTTAAGGAAATAAAGTTAATTGAATGATTTAGCTTGTAGAACTTTCTTGTTAAAAATACGTAGTTTACTTTGATCTTGTGGCTACTTGATTGATGATCGTCTAATTGCTACGTGATTGTATGAACTCGTCAATAAACATGTGTTGTTTTATTGAACTTCTCGAAGGAAATGCGTTTTAAAGATAAAGTGTTGTTTTGAAACGAAGTATTCATATTTTGACCTTTTAACGAGCATGATCGTATAGAGTTGGATGATCTTGCTATCTGATATCGCATGAGTTATGTGAATAGTCCCACCGCAGAGTCGATGCATGATACGAGACACAAAAATCGAGAAAGTAGAAACATGTCACCTAGGGTGTGGATAAAGGAAATAATTGGACTTGGTAAAAAGGATGTTGGAAACTACGCAATGGTCGGACTTGGTTATGCGTTGCCAATGGAGCCGGACTTGGTAGCTTCATTTGGAGGTGAGTATGTGACACAATGTGCCGGACTTGGTAGCCAGCCTATTAAGACCTTGGTATAGTTACTTGGTAATTGTAGTAAAATCCTAGAATTATATTTCTCGACTGGAAATCCTACATGGCAACCGATTAGTTAGCAACCCTAACTACTGTTTGGCTTAGTTACTTTTTCCTAACCTAGAGCGTTGCATCGATGACAAAGTGGTTAGCAGAAAATTTTTGGCCTTTGCCTTGACCGTTGACTTGACAGCTTTTGCCTTGGCCACTGCTTTGCCAGCGGGCTGCCTTGGCCACTGCTTGGCTAACGGGCCACCTTGGCCACCGCAGCCTTTGCAGCTAGCGGGCCGCTTGGCCATCGCTTTGGTGCCTTGCCATCGCTATTAACGGGCCACCTTGGCCACCGCATGGCTGCGGGCCGCCTTGGCCACCGTTTTGCTAACGGGCGCCAGCCGCTTTGCTGCGGCCGCCTAGCCATCGCTTTGCCGCCGCCGCCAGCCGCTGGCCACCAGTCGCTTTGGCCACCGGCAGCCACCGCTTTGCTAGCGGGCTGCCTTGGCCACACTCACGCCTTGCCTTGGCGTTTGGCACCGTCGGGCTTTAATATTCCGTTATTAGGCGATTTCCTACTAAATAAAACCAAAATACCACTCGAGCAATGAAAGCCTAGATTAAGTATCGTTAGTCTTTAACTAATTAGTTAGATTCCTAATAGACTGTTAACCTAATCACTTGGATCCCAAATCTAATTAGGTTACCCTAACCCTAGATGGACCATTTTACCCTTTTTGTCTTTATCCATTGGACGATAAAAGCTAGGGTAATATTTATCCGTTGGACGATAGATGCTAGGGTAATATTTATCCGTTGGACAATAGCGTTAGGGTTTCCTTTACCCATTGGTCAATAGGTAAACCTTGGTTAATCTTCCTAAGTACGAGATTAGATTAGCTTAGTGCTTAATTTCAGGTATTAGACTTTCTAGCATTACCCTTTGGATAATAACCGCTAGGAGATTTATTAACCATTGGACGATAACCCTTGGACCTTACCTTCACTAATCATTGGTTATTAACCGCTAGGGAAACTATTATCCATTGGATAATAGTTTTACTTGCCAACCAAGTACTAAGTTTATTAAAATACTAGATTTGGCCATGTGTGTAATGGATTAAAATAGAATTTAGGACTTGGTACTTGAAAGTAGTAGATTAGTTTAATAGATATTGGATTTTGGTATATCTAGACTAGATATTGTAGTACTTCTTTGTATATATTATATGTGTACTTGTATATATATATATATATATATATAGGTATATATATTTTATTGTAAGTAACACGTGTATTGTGTTATTTTAATTAGAAAATCTTGTAAAGTACTTTAATTCTTTTATCCATTGGATAAAGAAGGTTAGGGGAATTATTACCCCTTGGATAATAGCTATACTTGCCAATCAAGTATTAGGGTTAATATAATAATAAGATCTTCCATGTGTGTCAATTGAATAAACTAGAATTAATACATTAGGTTAATATTATAAGGACTTGTACTTTGAAAGTATGTCATAGTTTATTAGGATATTAGATATGACATATCTAGTAGGATTTTGTAGTACATGGCTATATATATATATATATATATATTGTGTGTGTACTTGTATATATATATAGTTATATATATAATAATAAGATCTTTCATGTGTGTTAATTGATTAAATTATAGTTAGTACATGGATTTAATATCATTAGTACCTAGTACTTTGAAAGTATAAGTTAGTTTATTAGGAAAACTAGATTTGGAAGATATAGTCTAGATTAGGAAGTACATACATATATTTATATATAGGTGTACTTGTGTGTGTGTATATATATATATATATATATATATATATAATAATGAAAGTACACATGTGTGTGTTTGTATATTTTATTTGGAAAATCTAGATTACTTGTAAAACCTAGATTATGTAGTACCTATAGCTACATTATTATATATGTTTGCTTTCTAGTATGTGTATATATATATATAGTACATGAGAGAGAGAGAGAGAGAGAGAGCCGAGAGAAGGGAGAGAGAGATTGGGTTGAGAGAGAGAGAGAGAAAGGGAGAGAGAGAGAGAGAAAGAAAGGAGGAGAGAGAGATAGTACCTTGGATTGATTTCTTGTGCTTCCATTGTACTTTGAAAGCATGCAATCTATGGGATTCTCTTTTACAACGGCCAAGAATTCTAACGCCTTCCTATGATAACGTGGCCGGACATGGTAGCCCGTTGGTAACAAAGAATGAGAAATGATTTTCGAATTGAAATGGTAACACGGTTTACGATGAGTCGCGTAGGAGAAACAAAGAAAGGCATGACACCAACGTAAGCAAGATAATGAATGCGGATGTGTCATTGTTAATTATGTTGTTGAATGAACATGTGTAATTATTTATATGACTCTTCGTTGTAAGTTAAGGGTTAGTGGGTTTTGGATTATTCTATTGAGCTTTCAAGCTCATGGTGTTGCTTTATGTGACCCTGACATATTATACTGGTGGCGACGCTGGTATAATGTGTCAGACTTGTTAGATCAACAAGGGGAGCTGTATACCTTGGAGGCCTTTGGAGATGAGGAACTTGCTAGGATGGAAGAAGAGAAGGAGCTGTAGATAACCTTAGATATCCATCCCTTTTGTGTAATATAAGAACCCTTTGGGAGTTTATGATGTAATAAAGAGCCAGACTCTCTTTTGTTGTTCAATAAAATGTTAGTAACACCGTGAGCTACGGAAGCTCAATAGAATAATCCAACCCGCTAACCCATAACTTATAACACGAAGGTACATAGGCAATTACACATGCTCATTCAACAACATAATTAACAATGACACATCCACATTCATTATCTTGCCTACGTTGGTGTCATGCCTTTCTTTGTCTCTCCTACCCGACTCATCGTAAACCGTGTCACCATTTCCAATCAACATTTTGAAAATCATTTCTCATTCTTTGTTACCAACGGGCTAGCAAGTCCAGCCACGTTATCAAATCTTGCATTGGCTCCTCTCCGCGGATAACCAAGCCCAATTACCAATGAAGCTACCACGTCCGGCTCCGTTAGCAATCTACACAATGGACTACCAAGTCCAGCCTCATTGCGGTTTTCGCAAGTCTACACAAAGGCTACCAAGTCCGGCATTTATGTAGTTTCAAAAATCCTTTTTATCCATATCAACCACTCCCTAAGTGTCATGTTTCTACTTTCCGGTTCTCGTGTCTCGTAAGCATGCATAGACTCCGCGGCGGGACGAATCACTTTGAAGTAATCTTGAAACTAAACTAGCAAGATCATCCAACTCTATTTAATCATGCTTGTTTACAACCACAAGTAAGGTAAGCAATCATGCGATCAAGTTCACAATCCTTGAAAAGGTCAAAATACGAATACTTCGTTTTGAAACAACACTTTATCTTTAAATGAAATCGTAACAACATATGTTTATTGACGAGTTAATCAAGTTGGGAAGATTCTATAAACCATGCATTCAATTATTCTCAAGATCAAAGTAAACTACGTAAAATAAAAGCATACGATCAACTTATCCAAGTATACTACATATTTTTCTATCATGCTCATAACTATACTTAGGATAAGTAGGTTCGAAGAACTCTACACTAACATAAAATCACGTATACTTCGGAAAAATCTACCTTTCTTCTTGGCGGTAGAAAAGGACTATAAAAGATCGATGGAAAGAAAGTTGGCACTCGAACGGCATAACGGCTTACGATAAGCTTCCGATAGCTTCGAAAGAGAAAGGTTTCTCTTGAAACTAGATCGTAACCTATACTACTACTACTTTAGGATCGAGGTGGTGGTCGTATGGTGGTTTAGTGGCGGAGATGGAAAGAAAGCTCAAGAACAAGCCAAGAACATCAAGAACAAGTTATGCTTTCAAGAAAGAAGTTGGAGAATGGAAAGGTGTGAGTTCAAATGAAGAAGTGACTTGCTATTTATAGGCCAAGAACTCCCTCTCTCTCTCCCTAGCCGAATTTCCCTCTCTCTCTCTATATCTTATTTTTTTATTTCATCAAATCTTGCTTCCTTGCAAGAAACAACCTAAAAACTAGGCATGCAAGGCTAGGATGTGTCCTTTGGATTGGATTATGGAAGACTAGGCAAGCAAATGGGATTTGATTCAAGTATAAAATTAGGGTTTGTACAAGAAGGACTAGATTTGATTGTCCTTGGCCATGCTTTCACTTTGAAAGCATATCAAAGAAGGACAAGATGAGCTAAGCTAGGTCAATCAACTTGCACACACATCACACTCTCTCCCTCCCTCTCCATCCGAATCTCTCTCTCTCTCAATCTCTCTCTCTCGGCCTCTCTCTCCTCTCTCTCTCTCTCCCTCTCTCTCTCTCTCCCACTTGTACTTGCATGGAAGATGTATATATATACTAATATATATCTATGTACTATGGGTCTTTAATAAAATCCAAGTTTCCAAGTAATTTAGATTTTCTTAATATAATATTGTAATACCCACATGTTATATACAATATTATATATATATATATATATATATATCTATATATATATGCATACAAGTACATACATATAATATACAAGCCATGTACCACAAAATCTAGCCTAGATATACCACATGCCAATATCTAATAAAGTATTCTACTACTTTCAAAGTACTATGTATAATAATACTAACCTAAAGTACTAATTGTATTTTAATGGATTTAACACATATGACCAAATCTATTATTTAAATCAAACAAGTACATGATTGTCAAGACTAACTATTATCTAATGGATAATAGTTTCTCTAATGGTGAATAACCAATGGGTAATAATGGCTAGGATTCTAGTCTATCGTCCAATGGTTAATAAAACTCCTAACGGTTATTATCCAACGGTTAATGCTAGAAAGTCTAATACTTGCAATTAAGTACTAAACTAATCTAATCTCGTACTTAGGAAGATTAACCAAGGTTTACCTATTGACCAATGGTTGAAGGAAACTCTAACGCTATTGTCCAATGGTCGATAGCTTAAAGGTTCGAACGGTTCAAAGGGTTAATCTACGGTTACCGAACTCAAGGGTTTCAAAAGGTTCGTGAATCGAGGCTCATAAGATCCACGGAGGTTTAGGAACGATCGGTGGCTAGGTTTAACGATAGCTAAGTCGAAACGAGGGTTAAAAGCTAGCTAGGGTTGCTAGATAGGGTTTCCAGCCGATAAGTGGGATCTTAGGGTTTCACCCTAGAAGTGACAGGAAGATCGGCGGTTAAACGACGTTTAAAACCTAATTAAGATTTGGGATCCAAGTGATTAGGTTAACGGTCTGTTAGGAATCTAACTATACTTGTCAGGTAGGATTTCCAGCCAAGGAATGTAATTTAAGGCTTACTACAATTACTAAGTAATTATATATAACTGCTTATACAGGTACACTTGTCTTTGGAAAATGATCTTATCGACCGGAGCGATAGAATCTAATTTTATGGTTTAGAATCTAATTATGGCCGATTATTAGAATTAAAAGAGAATTATTAAGACAACAAGATTAATTAAAGAATTTCCAATATAACAACGAAATTTTTTATTCAGTAAAAATCCGAGTTGTTTCAACCTATCCCCCTTAAACAATTTCGTCCTCGAAATTAGGCGAATGCTCAGATTCGAACAAGTGAGGGTAGTTGGCCTTCATGGTTTCTTCTCTCTCCCAGGTGGTCTCTCCAGTTCCACGGTTTTTCCACAAGACTCGTACTAGTTTGATGGTCTTGTTCCGGATTGTCTTCTCACTTCGGTCTTGTATCTCTATCGGTTCTTCTTCATACGTCGCGTCTTCCTCGATGTTGATATCTTCCCAGTTGAGAATATGTGTGGGTAATGCGAGATACTTGCGGAGCATTGAAACATGAAATACGTTATGCACTCTGTCTAACTGCGGTGGCAGTGTTAGGCGATACGCAACCTTCCCGATCTTTTCCACAATGTCAAATGGTCCAATGTAGCGTGGGGATAACTTTCCCTTCTTCCCAAATCTGATAACTCCTTTCTTTGGTCTGATCTTTAGGAACACGTGGTCTCCTACTGCAAAGGTTAACGGTCGGCTTCTCTTATCTACATAACTCTTCTGTCGGCTTTGTGCGGTTTGAATTCTTTGCCTGATGAGCTTGACCTTTTCTGTGGTATCCCGTACTATGTCAGGTCCAATCAATCCAGTTTCCCCAGCATCTGTCCAACAGACGGGAGATCGGCAGGGTCGACCGTACAGAGCTTCATATGGTGCCATCCCAATACTTGCTTGATAGCTATTGTTGTAGGCAAACTCTACCAATGGTAAGTGCTGTTCCCAATTTCCAGAAAAATCCAAGGCACAGGCCCTTAGCATGTCTTCCAGCGTCTGTATTGTCTGCTCAGTTTGTCCATCCGTTTGCGGGTGAAAGGCCGTGCTAAGCCTTACGTCAGTCCCTATTGCCTTCTGTAATCCTTTCCAAAAGTGTGACACGAAACGTGGGTCTCTGTCAGATACTATCGAGACAGGTACTCCATGCAGGCGTACAATCCCTCGAATATACAGCAAACTTAGCTGTTCTACATTCTCGGTCATCTTGACAGGCAAGAAATGCGCAGATTTGGTGAGTCGGTCCACGATAAAGTATTGGGTAAAGTACTTTAAACACTTGCACTCATGTTTCCGTGGTATTTGCTCGGTGTTAGTCAATGGTCAAGGCAAAGGCCTACATAATATCGTTGGTGTCATGTTTCCGTGTGTTTCTCCTACGTGACTCATCGTTTTGTATCTCATCTTTCAACATCATTTCCAAAAATCACACGCACACACTAATGAGCTACCCAGTCCGGCTCATTGGCCACAATGGCTACCAAGTCCGGCACATTGTGAACAATCAATGAAGCTACCACGTCCGGCTCTATTAACAATCTACACAATGGGCTACCAAGTCCGGCCACGTTATCAAATCTTGCATTGGCTCCTCTCCGCGGATAACCAAGCCCAATCAATCAATGAAGCTACCACGTCCGGCTCCGTTAACAATCTACACAATGGGCTACCAAGTCCGGCACATTATGAACGCACACAATCAATAAGCTACCAAGTCTGGCTTATAGGCCACAATGGCTACTAAGTCCGGCACATTGTGTCACATACTCATCTCCAAATGAAGATACCAAGTCCGGCTCCATTGGCAACGCATACCAACGTAAGGCTACCAAGTCCGGCCATTACGTAGTTTCCAAAATCCTTTTTACCAAGTCCAATTATTTCCTTTATCCACACCCTAAGTGTCATGTTTCTACTTTTCGGTTCTTGTGTCTCGTAATCATGCATAGACTCCGCGGCGGGACAAATCACTTTAAAGTAATCTTGAAACTAATTCCCGCCGATCTACTCTTCCTAAGTATACGTGATTTTATGTTAGTGTAGAGTTCTTCGAACCTACTTATCCTAAGTATAGTTATGAGCATGATAGAAAAATATGTAGTATACTTGGATAAGTTGATCGTATGCTTTTAATTTACGTAGTTTACTTTGATCTTGAGAATAATTGAATGCATGGTTTATAGAATCTTCCCAACTTGATTAACTCGTCAATAAACATATGTTGTTACGATTTCATTTAAAGATAAAGTGTTGTTTCAAAACGAAGTATTCGTATTTTGACCTTTTCAAGGATTGTGAACTTGATCTCATGATTGCTTACCTTAATTGTGGTTGTAAACAAGCATGATTAAATAGAGTTGGATGATCTTGCTAGTTTAGTTTCAAGATTACTTTAAAGTGATTCGTCCCGCTGCGGAGTCTATGCATGCTTACGAGACACGAGAACCGGAAAGTAGAAACATGACACTTAGGGAGTGGTTGATATGGATAAAAAGGATTTTTTTGAAACTACATAAATGCCGGACTTGGTAGCCTTTGTGTAGACTTGCGAAAACCGCAATGAGGCCGGACTTGGTAGTCCATTGTGTAGATTGCTAACGGAGCCGGACGTGGTAGCTTCATTGGTAATTGGGCTTGGTTATCCGCGGAGAGGAGCCAATGCAAGATTTGATAACGTGGCTGGACTTGGTAGCCCGTTGGTAACAAAGAATGAGAAATGATTTTCAAAATGTTGATTGGAAATGGTGACATGGTTTACGATGAGTCGGGTAGGAGAGACAAAGAAAGGCATGACACCAACGTAGGCAAGATAATGAATGCGGATGTGTCATTGTTAATTATGTTGTTGAATGAGCATGTGTAATTGCCTATGTACCTTCGTGTTATAAGTTATGGGTTAGCGGGTTGGATTATTCTATTGAGCTTCTGTAGCTCACGGTGTTACCTTTTTGGTGACCCCGACATATTATAATCGGGGCGCCGGTATAATGTGTCAGATTTTATAGATGAGAAGCATGAACAGTACACCTTGGAGGCCTTCTGAGCCGAGATGAGCTTGCAAGGATGGAGGAAGAGGCGGAGCAGTAGTTAACCTTAGATTATCCCCTCTTTTGTTCAATAAAAGTACTCTTGTGAGAATTTATGTTGTAATAATGAGCTAGACTCTCCTTAATTTATTCAATAAAAATGTTTATTTAACGTACCCAAAATTCGGGGCGTTACAAAGTCTTTCAGGAAAAATGATTGCATCACTGTTCACATTTGATTCGCACTTCCAAGTTGTCACCAAGAACCCTTTGGGAGTTTATGATGTAATAAAGAGCCAGACTCTTTTGTTGTTCAATAAAAAGTTTATTTAACGTACCCAAAATTCGGGGCGTCACAACTTGGTATCAGAGCTTTAGGTTCAAAACCTCGGCCATGGGTAGAATGGGTAGCCTTTTAAGATTAATTTTGAGATAAGCCTTTAAGATTAGTTTTAAGATAAGCTTGACCGTTGCACAAACGTGACTTGAGTTTAAGTTTACCGTCCCAAATTGGATGGAATTCTGACAAAACAATCTTCGGATTGAAGCATGGTGTGGAAATTGGCAGTACCACCGAGTTGGGAATTCCCGAACAATTGGATGATGACTTAAATCAAAAAAGAATCGAATGTGGAATCTAGAAATTCCAAAGTTTCCTTAGCGCTAGAAAAACTTTGTCTTAAACCGTTACTAATTGAGGTTTTAAAAATCTTTCCTTGTAGAAGCTAGTCAATCTGTTAGATAGTACTGCATGAAGTGATTGAGAGAGATTTATAGGAATTGTTTTACCCTAGAGTAGAGTACTAGCAGTGTAGGTTAGAACTTGATAACCTATAGAACCTCATAGTAGGAGTACATAGGATCGTTTCAACTTGTATTAGAAAGAACCTTAGGTCGCTCTTTGCCATTGTAGTAGAATTCTATGCTTATGATTGTATCTCTCTTTTATCTATAAAAAGCTTGTTTCCTTCAAAAGAGTACTGTTGCGTACTATTCTTTAGTAAATGAAACCCTTATTACCAAGGACAATTATTTTAGTTGACGCAAGTTGCTAAAGGATAGTGATTTTCTTTGATTACGGGTATTGTAACCCTCTGCCGATAGACATTTTGTTTTTAGGAACCATTTTTGGATAGATTTTAATTCTTCAGGAGAGCGACAAGTGACCTCACCATGGCCCTTCGCACGCCGGCCATACCCGAAAAAGGGGGCCCCGGCAACCACCCCCCAACCCTTCAAAAATTCAAACTTCAAACTAATAAATTTCAACCTCCAAATTCAAAATTTCAAAACTCAAATCATTTCCCTCCTCCACTCACCCCTCACCCGGCCCTATATGTACCCCACCACCACTCCCCATTTCTTCATTCCCTCTCTTCACCTTTTCTCTTCATCCCCCAACCCGAACCATGGCCACCCGACGACGAGAATTTTCGGAAGACACCGCGTTCCGAGAAATCGAGCGAATCGAGCTCACCCTAATGACCCAAACGCTACGGTTGCAGCCCTTCATCTTCCTCCTGTTCTGTGCTGTGCTAACAATGGGCATGCCACAGTGGTTCGGTAGGAACAACCGTCTTCGCACTTTCTAGTACTGCGTTCTCGTTGTGGCCGTCGCACTCGAGGCGTTCGTAAGGGAATACGAACGTCGTTTGCTCCAAGCCTTCGACGCTAGATGGGGGGGTCGAGGCGTAGCAATGGCACCATAGCCATTATTATCTGCTTTTCCTTACTTTTTCTTGTATCTAATGATGCCGTTAAGCGTGTAATATAATGATCTTGTTCTACAAAAAAAAAAATTTTAGTTGCTTGATCTGTCTTGTTCATTGCGTGCTAACAAAACCTCTAAGTTCGAGTAACACCACCATTTCAGGAGAGTGCAGCTGTTAGTCTAAAGTGAGTAGCGAGTGCGGACTAGAAATAGCCAACCTACGCCTAACCTGCGACTTAAGTGTGACTTGCTTCTTTTAAGGGGATAGACGACGATTCAAGGACCAGTATAGCGACTTTGTCAATTCGGTAGACACGCACCAATTTCGAGGATGAAATTATTTTAAGGGGGATAGGTTGTAACGACCCTGATTTTTGGTCAATAAAAATTTCGCTAAAAATTTGAATTTTATTTTAATACTTGGATTTCATTTTTAACATCCAAAAATCGGTCGTTATTGACTTATAAAAATTTTGTTGTTATATTTGAAAATTCTTTATTTGTTTTATAAATCCCTTTTAGCGATTAATAATCCGTTG
Organism: Rhododendron molle; assembly: GCA_025413875.1. Lineage (NCBI taxonomy): Eukaryota > Viridiplantae > Streptophyta > Magnoliopsida > Ericales > Ericaceae > Rhododendron > Rhododendron molle. The sequence goes on along the minus strand of CM046388.1, from coordinate 31,219,671 downwards.
TAATTAGGTTTAATGACTTAGGAGATTGGTATTCATCGCCCGGGCATTAAGGTCATTTTCTAAAGACGAGTATGCCTATTAAGAACTTGGTATAGTTACTTGGTAATTGTAGTAAAATTCTAGAATTATATTTCTCGACTGAAAGTCCTACATGGCAACCGATTAGTTAGCAACCCTATCTACCGTTTTGCTAAGGGGCCGCCTTGGCCACTGCTTTGCCAGCGGGCCGCCTTGGCCACTGCTTGGCCACCGGGCTGCCTTGGCCACCGCTTCGCTAGTGGGCTGCCTTGGCCACTGCTTGGCCACCGGGCTGCTTTGGCCACCGCTTTGCCATCGGGCTGCCTTGGCCACTGTTTGGCCACCAGGCTGCCTTGTCCACTGTTTGGCCACTAGGCTGCTTTGGCCACCGGGCTGCTTTTCCACCAGGTTGCCTTGGCCACCCTCACGTCTTGCCTTGGCGTTTGGCACCGTCGGGTTTTAATATTCCGTTATTAGGCGATTTCCTACTAAATAAAACCAAAATACCACTCGAGCAATGAAAGCCTAGATTAAGTATCGTTAGTCTTTAACCAATTAGTTAGATTCCTAATAGACTGTTAACCTAATCACTTGGATCCCAAATCTAATTAGGTTACCCTAACCCTAGATGGACCATTTTACCCTTTTTGTCTTTATCCATTGGACGATAAAAGCTAGGGTAATATTTATCCGTTGGACGATAGATGCTAGGGTAATCTTTATCCATTGGACGATAAAAGCTAGGGTAATATTTATCCTTTGGACAATAGCATTAGGGTTTCCTTTACCCATTGGTCAATAGGTAAACCTTGGTTAATCTTCTTAAGTACGAGATTAGATTAGCTTAGTGCTTAATTTCAAGTATTAGGCTTTCTAGCATTACCCGTTGGATAATAACCGCTAGGAGATTTATTAACCATTGGACGATAACCCTTGGACCTTACCTTCACTAACCATTGGTTATTAACCGCTAGGGAAACTATTATCCATTGGATAATAGCTTTACTTGCCAACCAAGTATTAGGTTGATAAAATATTAGATTTGGCCATGTGTGAAATCCATTAAAATAGAATTAGTACATTAGGTAATATGTTATAAGTACTTGTACTTTGAAAGTATATCATAGTTTATTAGGATATTAGATATGACATATCTAGTAGGATTTTGTAGTACATGGCTATATATATATATATTGTGTGTGTACTTGTATATATATATAGTTATATATATAATAATAAGATCTTACATGTGTGTTAATTGATTATATTATAGTTAGTACATGGATTTAATATCATTAGTACCTAGTACTTTGAAAGTATAAGTTAGTTTATTAGGAAAACTAGATTTGGAAGATATAGTCTAGATTAGGAAGTACATACATATATTTATATATAGGTGTACTTGTATATATATATATATATATATAATAATAATGAAAGTACACATGTGTGTGTTTGTATATTTTATTTGGAAAATCTAGATTACTTGTAAAACCTAGATTATGTAGTACCCATATCTACATTATTATATATGTTTGCTTTCTAGTATGTATATATATATATGTATATATAGTACATGAGAGAGAGAGAGAGAGAGAGAGAAAGCCGAGAGAGGGGAGAGAGAGATTGGGCCGAGAGAGAGAGAGAAAGGGAGAGAGAGAGAAAGAAAGGAGGAGAGAGAGATAGTACCTTGGATTGATTTCTTGTGCTTCCATTGTACTTTGAAAGCATGCAATCTATGGGATTCTCTTTTACAAGCAAAAATCTATACTTTCAATGTACAACTTGTACATTTTCCCATTTTATTACTTGATCAAATCTCCTTTCTCCCATTCAATCTTCCATAATCCCATCCTAGGACAACCATATCTAGATTTCTATTATTTAAAGTACTAAGACTAGACTAGAAACCCATTAGAATAACCTAGTTTTGTCCTAATTCTTGGAGTGAAAGCAAAGCAATATCTTGGTAGCCATGCAAGCCTAGTTTTAGGCCTTGAGCTTTCAAGCAAACTTGACATAAAATGATTTAAAAATGAGATATGGAGAGAGAGAGAGTGGGCCGGCCAAGGGGAGAGAGAGAGAGGGCCAATCCTTGCTTATAAATAGCAAGTCATTCCTCCATTTCATTCACACCTCTCCATTCTCCAAGTTCTCTCCTTGAAAGCATAAGAGTTCTTAGTGTTCTTGAGTAGTTCTAGCTTGTTCTTGAGCTTTCTTTCCATCTCCGCCACTAAACCACCATACGACCACCACCTCGATCCTAAAGTAGTAGTAGTATAGGTTACGATCTAGTTTTGAGAGAAACCTTTCCCTTTCGAAGCTATCGGAAGCTTATCGTAAGCCGTTATGCCGTTCGAGTGCCGACATTCTTTCCGTCGTATTTCCGTAGTCTTTTTCTACCGCCAAGAAGAAAGGTAGATTTTTCCGATCTACTCTTCCTAAGTATAGATAAGATGTGTGTTGAGCTTTTCAAACTATTTCTTTAAGAAAATGAAGTTAGTGAATGATTTGGCTTGTAGAACTTTCTTGTTAAAAGTACGTAGTTTACTTTGATCTTGTGGCTACTTGATTGTTTGATCGCCTAATTGCTACATGATTGTATGAACTCGTCAATAAACATGTGTTGTTTAATTGAACTCCTCGAAGGAAATGCGTTTTAAAGATAAAGTGTCGTTTTAAAACGAAGTATTCGTATTTTGACCTTTTAAACGATTGTGAGCATGATAGCATGTTGCTTGCCTTACTTGTGGTTGTAAACAAGCATGATTAAATTGAGTTGGATGATCTTGCTAGTTTAGTTTCAAGATTACTTTAAAGTGATTTGTCCCGCCGCGGAGTCTATGCATGATTACGAGACACGAGAACTGAAAAGTAGAAACATGACACTTAGGGTGTGGATAAAGGAAATAATTGGACTTGGTAAAAAGGATTTTGGAAACTACGTAATGGCCGAACTTGGTAGCCTTACGTTGGTATGCGTTGCCAATGGAGCCGGGCTTGGTAGCTTTATTTGGAGATGAGTATGTGACACAATGTGCCGGACTTAGTAGCCATTGTGGCCTATAAGCCGGACTTGGTAGCTTATTGATTGTGTGCGTTCATAATGTGCCGGACTTGATAGCCCATTGTGTAGATTGTTAATGGAGCCGGACGTGGTAGCTTCATTGATTGATTGGGCTTGGTTATCCGCGGAGAGGAGCCAATGCAAGATTTGATAACGTGGCCGGACTTGGTAGCCATTGTGGCCTATAAGCCGGACTTGGTAGCTTATTGGTTATGTGCGTTCACAATGTGCCGGACTTGGTAGCTATTGTGGCCAATGAGCCGGACTGGGTAGCTCATTGGTGTGTGCGTGTGATTTTTGGAAATGATGTTGAAAGATGAGATACAAAACGATGAGTCACGTAGGAGAAACACACGGAAACATGACACCAACGATAGATAGCGAATGCGGATGTGTCATTGTTGTTGTTGTTGTTATGACTCTTTATGATATATGCATGACTTGCTATTTGTAAGTTAAGGGTTAGTGGGTTTTGGATTATTCTATTGAGCCCCGTAGCTCACGGTGTTACCTTTGGTGACCCTGACATATTATACTGGGGGCGACGCTGGTATAATGTGTCAGATTTCATAGATGAACAGAATGAACAGTACACACTGGAGGCCTTCGGAGCCGAGGAGCTTGCAAGGCTGGAGGAAGAGGCGGAGCAGTAGTTAACCCTAGATTATCCTTTCTTTTATTTAATAAAAGTACTCTTGTGAGAATTATGTGTAATAATGAGCTAGACTCTCCTTGGTTTATTCAATAAAATGATCATTTAACGTACCCAAAATTCCGGGGCGTTACAGCTCGTGTATCCGTACTGTCCATTACATGTTTAAATAGTTCAAATTTGAAGACAGGAAAATGAGAGAGAAAGTCTTGGGTTGAGAGAAGAGAGAGAATTTCAATCCCAGCCATCCAAAAATGTATTACTAAAATGGCCCAATATTTTTCCAGGCATAAGGAATTGCTCGTAGGGTTACCGTGCATTATAGCATGTAGACAAGAGTAGCCAAATGAACACTTTTAGGAACCACCTAGGTGGTAGCCCAGTTGGTAGGAGTCACCACCTCTCTTTAAGAATTGCGTAGGCTCGAGCCCCGGGAGGCACATATGTGCATGTATCCGGTGGTGCCATTTAAAGGCTTTGATTCGAACCTGTAGTTGGACCGAAGATGGGGATTTCTCGCCGCTGTGCACCAGGTGGTGCCGTGGTGACGGTCCGTCCCCCTGGACGGTAGCTATGGCTCGAATCGGACATTCCACGGCGGGTCGGGAGCCCCTATGATCACGCCCAGGGAGGAGTTGCTACGTTGGTCGCCCCCTCCCACCCTTTTTTTATGGTAAAAAAAAAACTTTTAGGTATTTTACCTAATTTAAGACACAAAACAGGCCGCACCTGCTTCGGCAAACTGGTAGCCATTTTTCCTTCACAAAAAATGCTCGGTATATATAACAAGCCACTGTTCACAATATATGTATTATAATATTATTTGTTTCTCTCACCTCCCTCCCACTCTCTTATTCTCACTCGTTCCCTTTCTCTACTAGACTACAAACAGCCAAAGAAGGATTCCGACGAACGACGACGAAGATCCAGGTTGTTTATCCACCTCTCTCTCTTCGTTTGGAGGCACCAGAGGTTTCTTGACGAGCAGCAGAATTCGCCGAAAACGTCGGAGATCAACGCATGCTCGTCGGCTTCTTCGGGCAGAGTTTTTCGATAGGCTTTGACTTTGTACAGTTCACTTTTTGTGTTAATTGAGTTTCTGATCAACTTCTTCTTCTGATTTCGTCGACTTCCTCGGGTAAAGTTTTTCGATTGGCTTGTCGTCTTCTTTGGGTTCTTCTGCGGATGACGTGAGTGTGAGAGAGTCTCAGAGAGAGGGGATAATATTTTATGGTATTTTATAAAGATAAGGATGATAATAGAGAGGATTGGTATGGGATTGAAATAAAATTTAAATAAGTAAAATGAAAAAAAAGTGCATTATTAGGTAGCTAAAATATATATCATTGGTGTACATGCTTTTACGGTTGGACCTAAGGCCATCACAGTGGTATAATAATAAAAAAATAACCAAAAGTTGACACATCAGCTTTTGATTATTCACTTAAGTTGTTGCTAAAGGTTAACATTGTTGAGCTTCACAATGGTCACTTCTAGTCTATAACCAAAATACGGGTCACCACAATTTCATTCTCTCTCCCCCTTTGTTTTCTGCCATTCACTTCCCTCCATTTACTTTTTTTTTGCAAAAATATATTGATTTTCTCACTTAATTTTGGGGGAAAATCGGTAACTTTCTTCTCTTCTATTATGAATTTTTTTTGGAAAAAAAAAATAGAAACATGAAAGAAGGATGAAATACCTTAATTCGGCAATGATGGGTTAAATTGTAAATGATCGAGATATATGAGTTTCACTTTTTGAGGGAAAGAAAAAGAAATAGTTTGTGGGTGAAGTGAAGAAGATATAGAGTATGCGAAGAAGAGAAGAAAAAAATACCAATTGAAACACACATGTATACAAAATTTTGGAACTAGTTAACTTATGTGGTGTGGAGTCCACAAATTTTGATTATTAAAAAATGTTGCTAGTTTTGGTTATCCAAAGTCCAAAATTTGATTATTTTTAAGGATGTTGCTAAGTTTGATTATACCATTGTGAGCCATCTTTTGCACTAATATTGTTAATTTTAAAAACAATTGACTTTTGATTATACTACTGTGGATGGCCTAAACTGGTGTTTTCTGAAAATGGCGATTTAGCTAAAATCTCTCGTATTTATAAATTTAAAAAAAAAAAAAAGACAAGCACCTTTTGTAATTAAATATAAGAACAAATATATTTATAAAAGTAACTAAAATCCTACGATACATTATGAAAATGCCTGAAACCATATGATAACCTAGAAAAGTGCCTAAAATCTTCGGGTACCCAATGAAAGTACTTAAACTACGAAAACCCTATAATCGGAAAGTGCACTCTAAAATCCTATAAAAGTGTCTAAACATGTTTTGGCCTTATAGTTAAAAAACTCAAAAAATTGAAGGATCTCCACTAAAAATTATTTTGCTGGCGTACTTTTCCTAAATAAAATCTATTTTACCGTCCTTATGACTAATTTTTCCAATTTGGGTATTGAGAAGGCGTTCTCAAATGAGGTATCCAATGCTTTGCTTTACCTTTTCCGTTATCCTATTTAACTTGTTTTCAGTTTCTTTGCGAAAGTTTTCTTCCCTTTTTTTTTTTAACAATAATCGAATGTTGGGCCAAGTTTTGCTAACCTCGGCTAATTTCGGGATCTTGAAATTAACAACTAAACAAACCCTCTAGTAGTCCCAAGGTCTATAATATTTAAGTTTTGTGAAATTTGAATATACCATCTCTTGAGGACAAATACTTGGGTCATGTTCCGCTGAGAGCTTTTTGGGCTTTTTAAGTTTTGACCTTATTTGAAGAAAATTTGTTTTTTTCTAAATTTTGTAAATGTTGAGACGTAACAATAAATCACAAAAGTTTGACGTAAAACTAACAAATAAAAAAAAATTAAATAAAGACCAAATCAAACCAAACCGAGCCTTATGTCCCAATCACTTGGAGTCGGTTACATGAATCATTTTCTTCCATTGAGCTATGTCAAGGGCCACTTGTTCACACGGACCTAATATACTCATATCTTTACGCATCATAGCATCTAATGTCAGTTTTGGTCTACTTCTCCCCGTAACATTGCTATCCAAAACTATTCTATCCGCTCTCTTAACTACCGCATCTTCTGATCTACGGTGAATATGCCGAAACCACCTTAGTCTATTTTCCCTCGACTTCTCTTCTATGGGTGCTACACCTACCATCTTACAAACCGTTTCATTTCTAATCATGTCTCGTCCAGTCTTACCACACATCCACCTCAACATTCTCATTTCTGCTACACTCATCTTGTTCACCTATTGTTTCCTAATAGGCCAACATTCTGTCCCGTAAAGCATCGCTGGTCTGATGGCAGTTGCATAAAATTTTTCCTTCAATTTTGTAGGTACCCTCTTGTCACATAGTACACCTGTAGTGCTCTTCCACTTCAGTCACCCTACTTGGATCCTATGGGTCACATCATCGGCAATCTCTCCATCACTACTAATAATTGAACCTAAGTACTCAAAAGAATCACTCTTAGGTATCTCCTGGTCATGGATCATCACTCTTTCTTCATGCGCACCGTTGGTACCACCAAACTTGCACACCATATACTCAGTTTTACTCCTACTTATTCGAAAACCCTTTGACTCTAATGCTTCCCTCCAAATTTCTTGTTTCTTATTAACACCTCTAGCAGTTTCATCCACGAGGACAATGTCATCTACAAACATCATATACCATGGGATATCCTCCTGAAAGTTTCTAGTCAATTCATCCATAACTAAAGCAAAGAGATACAAGCTCAAGGCTGACCATTGGTGCAATCCTACAGTGATTGGAAATTCACTCGTTTCCCCTACTGGTGATCGAATGGTAGTGATGCCACTCTCATACATGTCTGTAATCACCTCGATATACCATTTGGTCACACCTTTTCTCTCTAGAACCCACCATATGATGTGTCTAAGCACCCTATCATAAGCCTTTTTTAAATCTTTGAAAACCATATGGAGATTTTTCTTCTTTGCTCTGTATTTTTCTACCATTCTCCTTAATAGGTAGATAGCTTCCATGGTTGATCTTCCAGGCATAAACCCGAACTGTTTTTCTGACACCGTAGTCACCATCCTCAAGCGATGCTCAATAACTCTTTTCCATAATTTCATCGTATGACTTGTCAATTTAATACCTCTATAGTTGTTGCAGCTTTGAATATCCCCATTATTCTTATAGATAGGTACTAACATGCTCCTTCTCCATTCGTCGGGCATATTCCTAGTCATAATAATCTGGTTAAACAACTTCGTCAACCAAGTCGCCCCCAGGTCACCTAGACTTTTCCACACTTCAATAGGGATACCATCTGGTCCTAAGGCCTTATTCGGTTTCATCCTTTTCAAAGCTTTAACCACTTTGAACTTTTGTATTCTCCGATAAAATTCATATTCCATCTCTCCCTGATCGCCTCGTCTTACACCAACACCACCGAATCAATACCTTTTATACACTTAACTTGAGAAAACATCTCGAGCTCTCTTTTCCCGTGACTTAGCAAGTTTATAAATAATATTTTCTCCATCTTTACTATCGAGTCTAGCGTAGAAACTCTCATAGGCTTTCAACTTAGCATCCCTAACGGCTTTCTTAGCTTCTTTGCTAGCTTGCTTATAGCCTTGAAAATTTTCTGCAGCATTTCGGTCCTTTTGCCACTTTTTAAAGCACTCCTTCTTGGCTTTTACCATGGTTTGAACCTCGTCATTCCACCACCATGTCTCTTTAGAAATCGGACATTTTCCCTTCGACTCCCCAAGAACTTCTTTCGATATTCTTCTGATACCGTCAGCTATGGTATTCCACATAGTGTCATTATCGCCTTCCACTCCCCACTGTACTTCTTGAGACATTCTTTCCTTAAATACCTCTAGTTTTTCCCCTCTTAGGCCCCACCATTTAGTTTGTGGGCATCTAGTTTCCTGTCTCCTTCTAATATTCCCCTTGAGACAAATATCTAATACCAAAAGTCTATGTTGTGTCACTAGACACTCTCCGGGGATAACCTTACAATCCTTACACGTCAAGTGGTCTGCACTTCTAGCAAGAAAATCGTCGATTTGGCTTCTATTGGCTCCGCTCTTAAAGGTAATTAAATGCTCTTCTCGCTTCCTATAGAGAATATTCCCCACTATAAGGTTAAAGGCTACTACAAAATCTAAAATCGTCCGACCACCTTCATTAAGGTCACCAAATCCAAAGCCACCATGCACCTTCTCATACCCTTGCTTATGCACTCCCACATGACCATTGAAATCGCCTCCTATAAATAGCTTCTCCCCAAAAGGGATCTCTTGAACCACGTCATCCATCTGCTCCCAGAATTGCTCTTTAGTAAGATCATCCAAGCCTACTTGGAGTGCGTAAGCACTAATAATATTAACTATACTCCCTCTGATCTCCTTTCCTCGTGACTGTGACTACCGAATCTTTCAGGTGTTTATCTACTACGATACCTACCCCATTTTTTTGTCTATCCTTACTCGTATAGTAAAGCTTATAACCTGTGTCCTCTATCTCCCTAGCTTTCTCCCCGACCCACTTAGTTTCCTGAAAGCAAGCTATACTAATCATCCTCCTAAGCATGGTGTCAACTAGCTCCCTAGTCTTTCCTGTTAATGACCCTAGATTCCAAGTTGCTAAACAAATCCTATAATCCTGGGCTAGCTTCTTTACCCACGCTCGCCCAGGCACGCGCGAGAACTCTTACTCACTTATCACCACACCCAGGTGCTGGTGTGGCGCCCCTTGCTCATTTTTCAAAGCACCCGAAGGCAGGCACAAGACCTTATTTATTTTTCATATTCACTTGACTAACTCGCTTGGGTTTCTTTTCCAAAAGTTATCTCTCAATTATTTGGGAAATTATTGGTCGGTCCCATTTTTTACATGGGGTTTCATGCAGACTCTTTTTTAAAGTGTTATCTCATCTAAATCCTTTTTAAAGATATTTTTACTATTTTGTCTTTGTCATTATACATAATTCACACATCTTTTCAGAGTTCACACCCCTTTGCAGAATTCACACCTTTTAGAATTCGCACATCTTTTCAGAATTCACACCACTTTCCAGAATTTACACTTTTTTTTCAGAATTCACACCACTGTGCCAAATTCACAGCTCTTTTCAAAAATTGCATCCCCAAAATTCACAACTCCAGAATTCACACTTATTTTGTAGAATTCACATTTTTTTTTGAAGAATTCACACACAAAATTCTTAGGGGTGTAAATTCTTGAGGTAAAATCTAAAAAGAGGTGTGTGAATTCACACCTATAAATACATAATTCACATCTAAATGCAACTAATATTAAAGAAAAAAATCAATATATGAGAGAAAAAAAACAATTTAGCTCATTTTATTACAAAAGAAGTAGTAAAATCAGAATTACTGTGAGACAAATTGGACTTTACAATTAGATGTAGGCCAGATCTTCTTAAATCGACGACGACGCTCGCGTTGTCCACACTGTGCCTAGCCAAGGCCAACTTAATCAGCAAAATCGAGGCGTCGAGCCTTGTCGAAGCTTCCGCCGGGCCTTCCGTCCGACAAATTTCAACCAGATTCTTTGAACCTCTACATGCCTGCATACATACATATATACATACATATACCTATGAAGATTTTGAGTAAATACGAACTTTTCCTCTTCGTTTTCACCCTTGAGAAGCCGAAGGGCGGAGGCCATCATGAAAGCTGTGGGCTACCACAGCCCCGGGTGGAATCGGGGCGGCCCGAAAAGAAACGCCTCGCTTTTGGATTTTTGAAAATAATTTTAATGAGTCGCCACCAGGATTTGTGGTTTGTCACCCGAGAAACCGTTTTATTCGAAAAAAGGTTGATTTGAATTGAAAACCAGAGATTTAGGAAAAGGGTTTGGGAGCCACGTTACGAGGGGGGAAGGGTTTTACGGCACCCCCCTCGCCCGATTTGAAATCGGTCCCTACTAGATATTTGTGGGATTTTTCAAAGGATTTTATTTCATTAAACAGTTAGCATGCATTTACAGATATATCAAGTACAGAGGGTGCATGCATGTGCATGTGTACAGTGAATGAATGAAAAATAGTAATGAAGTGCAAGATGCTAGAAACTGGAGGATCCTGTCATTGATCCACTCTCGAGCGCTCGGGAAGATGCTAGAAACTGGAGGATCCTGTCATTGATCCACTCTCGAGCGCTCGGAAGAACTCCCGAGCGCTTGGGAGTACCACACACTCAACCTGCACATCTTGTTAGTACAACAGGATACAATAGAATACAATGCTGAAAGTATAAACTGGAATAACATTAAATACACTATAGGCTTGACAGATGACTCAGTAGACTGAGGATAGGTCTCATTCTTCTAAGCCATACAACCTAGCCCTTCTGGAAAGTGGTTTAACAGTTATAAGAGGCAAAGAGAGACACATGCATGGCCATGCAAGGACAATAAGAGGATCAAACTGAGAGAAAGATGGGCTGGAGTTGCATGCAACCACTCTCAAGCGCTTGGGAGTGATCCCGAGCGCTTGGGAGTGATCTGTACCCCAGAACTGGTTTCAACTGCCTCATGCACTCATCTTAGCATGCTGGTACATCAGATCTTACACTTCTGAAATATGAAATTTGTCTTTTCAAATTCTGAACAAAACCCTTCTGCATGTCTTTAAATAAGAATATCTTTCTTTGTTTCTTTCTGAGAAATGAAGATCTTTTGTACCAACAAATCCCAAGAGGATTGATCTGCATGTAAACAATTTTTTTCTACTGCCCATGCATATCCATTTAAATGCTCAAAAGAAGGAGACTGAACTGTAACCACTCTCGAGCGCTCCAGAGTATTCCCGAGTGCTCAGGAGTGCTTCCAGTAAACTGGAACAGAAAATGTATGTGTACCCATTTGCTCTTGTTTTAACACTGAGGTCACTCAACCCATGCTCAGTATTAAAGACTGAGAGGGCTGAGGGACCTCCCTCAGAAAGGAAAACAGCCCTGTTTTGCTTGACACTAAGGTAAAAAAGCTTCTACCTTTCGGTTTGAACCTTGCTCCTTGGAAAATCTTGGAAAGATGAATGAGGGGAAGGAGATCTGGAGGATCAGAACTTGGGGGTGATCTGAACTCCTTGCATGTTTTTGGGTACCTTGTGTTTTTTTGGTTATTTTGTTTTTTGAAAATGGAATTTTGAGAGAGATGGAGAGCAGCTTTGTTTGAACAGTCAAAGAGGTATTTGGAGAGAGACCTTTTCGTGCCTATTCTGAACTGGAATGGCCTATATATAGGGAAAATAGTATATGGTCTCCTTTTGGCAAAATGAAATTTGGAATCTTTGAAAAGCCTCAGGCCTGACTCTTCCTGACTGAGGTTGAGTGTTGTCTGAGGTTTGAATGAGCTGAAGACGGCTGTGATGATGGCTTGCATGGGAAGTGGGGAAGCTCCATTACCCATTGGGCAGCACAGAAGTCTCGAGCGCTCGGGAGCACTCTCGAGCGCTTGGGAGTTCATTCTCGAGCGCTCGAGAATTTGTCAGATCCCAGGTTATGAAAGTCGTTTGGAGTGCTTGAGACTGTTCTAGAGCGCTAGAGACTGATTTTGACATTTTATTTTCCTTTTTAAAGCCTTCCAAGGAGCATTGTCCTGACCATCTAGGGCTTGTTTCAATCCAAATTCATCATCGGGGAGCCTCCGGGCCACAAATTAAGGAAATTCGAAGAGCCCAAATTGGGGTGTCTACAGTTGCCCCTCTTTGGATGATGCTCGGCATCATGTCTGGATACGAGTGACATCTAAAGATTGAGACAGCCCAATTCGAGCCACGTCAAACTCTTAATTTCAAATACAAATGCAAGTAAAAATATTTGATGCGCGCGATCGCGTCTTTTCAGACTGCCTACGTACCCTTTTCTGTAGGGATCAGACCAGCGTAGTTCTTTGGGGCAAATGCAAGCACGTGTAATGCATGCATGAGAAAGATTGACAAGATCTTGACAAGATAAATATGCAATGGGTCCACCTGTTACTCTGTTTGGCGAACGGAAAATGCAAGCATGCGTGATGCATGCATGCGAAAAGATCGACATGAGTTTGATAAGATAAATGCACGAAGGGTCCACCTGTTGCTCTGTTTGGTGGACGCAAGCACGTGTGATGCAAGCATGAGAAATGATCGACACGAGATAAGATAAATGCATGGAGGGCCCACCTGTTGCTCTGTTTGGCGGACAGAAAATGCAAGCACGTGTGATGCATGCACGAGAAAGATTGACAAGACTTTAATAAGATAAATGTGCAATGGGTCCACCTGTTACTCTGTTTGGTGAACGGAAAAAAAAAATGAAAGCACGTGTGCTGCGCGCATGCGAAAAGGTCGACACGAGTTTGATAAGATAAATGCACGAAGGGTCCACCTGTTGCTCTGTTTGGCGGACAGAAAATGAAAGCACGTGTGATGCATGCATGAGAAATTATCGACACGAGATAAGATAAACGCATGGAGGGTCCACCTGTTGCTATGTTTGGCAGACAGAACGAGGATAAAATAGCACCTGTAGGGTAGAAATACCTACAAACCCGTTGAAACTAGTAAAAATAGACAAATTTTCAATCGACTATCAAGTAAAATGCCAAGTTGAGAAACGTGAGCTCAAAATCATAACATTGACTAAAGTTTGCTTCTTGCAGTCTCGTCCGACGCGGTTGAAGTCAGGGCTGAGATTGATTTTGTAAAAAGAAACGGAAGAAGCTAAGCAAGCCTCGGAAGTGGGAAAATGCACGAGACGACGGAGGATTGGCACGGGGGCCGAGGATAGATCTCAGCGCTCAGAACCACTCCCAAGCGCTCGGGAGTGGTCTCGAGCACTCGAGACCGCTGCTGGGGGCCACTGTCCTTTTCATCTTCCTCAACTGATCTGGGGTTTAAACCCATACTTGAGCGCTCGAGAACCAGTGCGAACTGTACACCTCTGAAACTTGGTCGTCATCATCCTCTCTCTCAGGCGATCTCTCTCTCCACTCTCTCGAACAAAACCTCAGTCAAACCGAACTCATCCTCACAGCCACGGATCGAATCGGAGATCTTGAGATCTCTTCAATCTTACGGTGGGTTGTCATGTGCCAAGAGGTGCGGATTAAGAGGAAGAAGAAGGTTTGGGGGGAAGAAGAAGAGGGGATGGCTAGCGGAGGTGATGGGGAGCTGCCCCGCAGCGAGGAGGCGGTGGTGGTGGCGGCTACGGCGGTGGTGGAGGAAGACAGCAGCAGCACTGCTGTCACACCAGCTCAGGAGGGGGTTGTTGGCGAGGGTCTGGTTACAGAGGTTGAGGCTGGTGGAGGAGTAGAGGCAGCAGGGAGTCCTAGCGGAGATGTGGCGGCGGGGGGGGGAATGCGAGCGAGAGCGAGATAGTGCGAGGAGACGGTGACGAGCTTGCCACGGGCAGCGGGGGCTCTTTGGGTGGTGAGATGGGGGTTTCAGGTAGCGGAGGAGGTGTCACGGGCGTTCCACATACTCCTACGGTGGAGGAGTTACTTGTGGCCGCCGAGCGGGCCGATAGTGAGCTGAGGGAAGGTGGCGGTGATGAGGTAGTGACGGCTGGCTGCGTCGTCGCGACTCCGGTGCTGAGGGCGACGGTTGTAGAGCCGAGGGGAGGAGACAGCGGGATCGATGCTTCGCACCCGGTCCCATTCGTAGAGGGAGACTTCTTGGACATCGCGAGGCCGCGAGATATACTGGACGCACTCGGCCTCGACGCTGGGATGAGGGAGGTGCTGAGGGATGTGAGGACGACGGAGGATCAAGCTTCGACGCTATTGCTAGGAGCGTTGCTCAGCGGTGCGGGGATGACGGCGGCGAATACGGGATCGTCGGAGATGGACAATTTGGGGTCAGGAGAGCCGGAGGAGGAGGTGGTGATTGAGGAGCGGGTTACTGCGGCGGCTGAGGCGAAGGCCTACTTGGCCAGGGCACGCCCCGGGTTTACACCGGATACTTACGCACCACGACTACACTTCTTCGAGCCGACGGGGATGACTGGCTACGTCCCTGCTCGGACAGATTATCCAAAGGACCAGCTTCTCCGAGATCGGGCTACAGACATCTCTACTGGATGGACCACGGTATGATTTCAATATTTTCCTTCCTCGAATTAGACTTGCTCCTGTGAATTATTGCATTGCTTATTGATGTCATTTCTGTGCTCTGTTGAAACAGCGTACCAAAGACATTTACGGCCACGGAGGCTTAGGCCATTCATTGAAATACTTCAAGGCGTTGCCCCGGAGAGTGCGGGAGTTGGTGGAGGAGGCTGGCTTCGGGCCGTTCATCCAGCTGCTGACGGCGGTGAGGGTTGACCGTGTAGTGATGACGGCACTGGCAGAGCGGTGGTGGGACACCACCAACACGTTCCACTTCCGCTTCGGGGAGATGACGGTGACTCCTCTCGACTCTGCTGCGATTACAGGGCTCCGAGTTGGAGGCGAGCCAATTCCTTTCGACCCGAGCATATACTTGGATGATGCAGCTTTGGAGTGGTTCCTTGGACGGGTCCCGCATCACAGCGGAGGGGTAGCGGAGTATGGCCAGTTCACGACATACTAGGACCACGAGCCGGCGGCCGACATTGGGGTGGCCCAGATGGCCAGGGCCTACTTGCTGTACCTGTTCGGGGCTTCTCTGTTCCCGCTCAGGCGATCCCGGGTTCACTTGAGCTACTTGGCGGGCCTGGTTGATCTGAGGTAGGCAGGACGGTACGACTGGGGAGGTGCTGCTCTGTGCACACTCTACTGCTTCCTGGGAGCCGCCTCATGCGGAGTGGGAAACACCATTGGCGGTTATTGGCGAGTAGTTGAGGTATGACTCGATGCTACTGCTTTGAACTGCTTGATTGATGCTTTGATTGACTCGATTGATTTGAACTTGCACTGACTTGAATTGAATTGATCTCAACAACTTGCAGCTTTGGGCTTACGAGGTCTTGGGCATGCTCCCGCCCGAGAACACTTGTACGAATCCAGACCTGCTTCCACGTGCACTTGCTTGGGGCAAAGAATATAGGAGAGCGAAGGAGCGTCGGGGACAAGTGATGACTTTCCGGCGCTGGCTGGATAACATCACTGGAGTTACAGTATAAAAACCAACCTTCTTTTCTTTTCATGCTTTGTCGAAAAAAAATGAAATCCTTGATTATTGATGCCAAAAATTTGAATGCAGGTTCACTGGGATCGATGGACCAGGGTGGAGGCTGACTTCCTTCCGAGGAGTCGGGAGGTGACATGGAGCCGGGTCCTGCTGGAGTGCCCGCTGGGCTGGCAGTGGTACCTGGGGGATCGGGTGACACGGCAGTCACTCAGTTCTCCAGAGTTCATCGTGCCGGGGCCACTCCCTCCGAGAGTGCAGAGGACTGAGACCTACACCCGAGCCGAGCTGGAGCGGTTCACGGTGCCAGATACGGACTTGGAGAGGTACCTGTGGCGTACGCTTGACTATGCATCATATCGAGATAGGTACTTGGCCACCAGTTTGGGCGTGGAGAGAGAGCTGGAGAGACGGATAGCAGAGGCCGAGGCCAGGAGGGTTAGGGGTGAGGCCGTTGATGAGGCTGGAGACGAGATCGGGGGTGAGATTGGAGGTGAGACAAGAGGACGAGGCCGAGGTGGTCGCTCTTCACGTGGTAGTGGGCGAGGTGCTAGGCCTCTTGCTGGTGAACGACGCGCTAGCTCTTCAAGTCGAGGCGAGGGCAGCTCGCAGGTTCCGGAGACAGTTGAGGCATCTGCTCCAATCGGATTGCCGACATTGGAGTGGACGATTGGGGTGAGAGATCCTTCTGGGGCCCGGGCGTTGCTAGATATCCCACGCCTCCCGCAGCCAGCCATGCGGCTTCCTGCGCAGGTATAACACAATTTTGTTTCTTTCCATGCTCCAAATGCTTCTTGTTCATGCATTCATTGTTCTGATCTTTGAGCAATCATGCAGGTGCCGCGAGAATGGGCAAAACAGGCCATTATGCTGATGGTGGGGATGCGCCAGCTGTTGAAGGACTGTGTAAAGGGGAGGACCCTCCAGACAAGGCCTGTTCCAGCACCTGTTTTACCTGTGCCTCCTCAGGTATGAAAATGCATGTGCTCTTATTTGATTGAATTTAAAATATACATGGAATGAATAAATGTTCATGATGTGCAGGTGCAGCCACGATGCTCGACCAGGACACAGCCACAGGGCACCATGAGCCTGCCAGCACGAGAGGCCAGGGTACACAGATGTAAGTGCAGGAAAACGAAAAGGCCTTCGAACAGCACCAAATTGCAACGGCTACTTCCTTCTCCACGCCGGAACCCTAGCACACCGCCGGAGTTGAACCTGTAAAACAGACAAAGGGTGAGCGCACCTTTGCCGTCTCATGGCAAAGGCCCTCCGATGCCAAAGTTAGTATCTCGTACTAGTCAAAACCCTAATTCTCAGTAGGTATTAAGCAAATAACCAAGAATTGCGTACCTTTACCTCTAGGTTTACCTCATATTTATAGACCCATGTCTACTTGCTGTCCAAGCCATCTTGCTGCCCTAAGTTTCCTTTCTCGTAAAGGGAACCCAGAATATCAGGGATTCTCATTCCCTTAACTGCATATTTCCTTTTAGACCATTTAGGAACTCTTTCCAAAACATGCCGTTCATCCCACTCTCATTGGGTATCTCCTCCAAATCTCGTTTCCTTACTGGGTATTTCCATTTCAGGACCCCTCTGGAGTGCCTCCTGGCACTTCCTCCAGATTACTGCTCCTGTTCGGCCCTCTCGTTGCCGAACAGACCCTCTGGACCAATGATTTCTCATATCACCGATCCATTTACCATGCGACTAGTCCAACAACTACCCTTGCTCTTTGACCATACCTCTGCTCGTATCTTGGACCTGGGACCTCTCGTGTCCCCGGTCCTTATTGCCGTTCACCTCACTGCACGGCGGATATTCCGACTATATTTATTCTGGGCCCCACGTACCACGTGTTCGGGCCATTCTTTGTACCTGTTCGGGATTACCTCCATACAATAGAGGGTGTCACGGTCCACCGCGGAGGCGAGACAGTTCCAGATCGTTCCTAGGGCAGCGTCTCAGCGGAGACCCGCTCCTGAGGAGTCAGAGGAGGAGACGGAGGAGTCGCCCGAGTCACGAGCTTTAGGGTCTACGGACTCGAGTACTGCCTTAGGCCCTTCCGATGATGACGATGATGGTGATGAGGATGAGGTTGAGAGTTCTGGGTCCGAGGGACGCCAGCAGAAGAGGATCCGCTTGGGCTGAGCTTTAGGCTTTTTGCTTTGCTAGCTTTTCTTTTGCATGGGCCTGCGTGCCAGAGTAGTTGTAGCTTCCAGGCCTGTGTGCCTTGGTTTTGTTTGGGTCTGCGTGCCCCGGTAGGTAGGATTGGGCGTGTGTTTGCCCCAGCTTCTGTACTTCCTTCCTTACTCATTGTAAATGCCGCATTTATTTATGAAAATTTGCACTTTTCTCGATCTGCGTTCGTTTGCACTCCCTTTAAGAATTGTATTTTATGAAATATGTTCGTCTAGCTTTGAAAAAGGGCAAAGAGAACGCGAATTTCAACCACTGCTCTTAAAATAGAATAAAGCTTAACACAACTGAATTGATTCACAAAATTTGACTTGAAATGACAGAAATACCCTTAATGTGGAATTTGCGATCATTAAGGAGAGTAACGACTAAACTTGACCAGGATTGGACACGAAAATGGGACACGAGAGTATTTGATTGAGATATATGCCTCTAACGTGACCATGAACAATGAAATTGAGGCGTTTGAAGGTGAGAATTGATTCTGTAAGCTTTGGTGCGCATTTGACCGCTTCACGTAGTCACCAACACACGTTAAGACTTGCGTACACCTTTTAACTTGACCAAACGCTCTCGACACAAATTTTGACGCATTGACGGGAAGGAAATCATTGAGATTTTGAGGTTTTCCAAGGAATATACACGAATATTTAACCAAACGGGTAATCTGAACATACTGTATTCCCCCAAGAACAGATTGGAATTTGTTTAGCTGAGTGCCTTGAGGTCACAATGTTGCGTTGATGTGAAAAACCAGGAACCAAAATCTGCTATTATGGGTCGATTTCGTAGGCACTGCGACACGCCCCAAAGAATGACCGAGTTCAGATCTCGTTACGAGATCCCAGACAACGTGGCCACTTCGTTGGCCGCAGAAAACGCCATCCGCGAGAGTTTTGACAACGATACTCTACACATCCCTGTCGTAGCCGTCGTTGAGGGCGGCGTCAGGTTTCCCCTGGCAACGTTACTCCGCCAGGTTTTAGCCCATTATAGACTGTCCCCAATGCAAGTTTCAACCAACTTCTTCAGGGTTGTTATGAGCATCAATGCCCTGAACCAGTGCTAGGCACATCCTTAGGTTTGCACGACATACACCACCTGTATAGTATTTCCAGAACCAAGGATGCCCTAACCTACTACCTCAAGAGTAGGGACTCCAGAAAAAGGCTCATGCTAGAACTGCCTGACTCTGCCCGAGGAGACGATGATGACTTCCTCATCGTCACAGGGAATTTCGAGCCCAGAGACGAGGACGGTAGAGTCATCAGATTCCACGCACCCCACAGATTTGGCACTCCACGTTAGTCCTTTTCTCGTAGAACTTTATTGCCGAGCAAAATTTCGTTTTGCACCATCTTCTTTTAGCTTTTACTGACTGCCAATTTTTCTCGTATTTGCAGCCACGAACGTCAACTACGGGCACGCCATCACCACCCCCCAGGTCCACGTTACCGACATCAACCGTGCTCTTGCCTTTAACGGACAAGGTACGTGCTTGGTTGGCCGAGCAAGGGCGGCGCAGATCCTTCTGAGCTACTGGGCTTCATACGACGGATTCATCGATAGACGAATCTGAGCAGCAGACAACTCCATCGTCCCAGATCCTCCTGCTCAACAACCCGAGCAAGAAGAGGAAAGGCGTTCTCGGACCCCCCCTCTTCCCAACGAACCAATCCATCTTGCCGAAGAAGCTTCCACATCTTCGAGTGGATACTCCCCATCTCCCCCATCTCGAGAAATGGATCAGCCGATCAATCTCAGCAATCTGCTCACCATTGGCCGTGGCACCGCTCGTGGCCGTGGTCATACTCAGAATCTGGCACCTTCTCAAGGGCGCCGAGGATCAACTCAACTAGATGTTCCTCCAGGCTTCTCTCCCGAGTAGATCGAAGCCGTTCATAGGGACAAACGCCAACGGCTCGATACCTCCTCCGCCGAGCAGCCTCCTCAACTCACAGCTCCTCCAACTCCCATCTGGGCCCTTCAGCTTACACAATACGGCCGGCCAGTCACCGTTCGTGACTGCGTCGATTCTGAAGCGACAGCCCTTGCACTATCCCAGGCTTTCCTGCTGCCTGGGGATATGCAAAAAGAAGTGGCTTGCTCCCCAGACAATCTCCTCGGCTCGTTCATGAGCCATAGCGCCAAGGTAAACCCCTAACACTCGTGTTTACGGACTAATGATACTCAATAGTTCTTCCCGTCATCCGCCTAACTTAGAGATAACCCCAGGCAGTGCAAAAAATGGTGGCCATGGCCCAGAAACTGGGACACTCCGAGCCCCAGTGTGTCAAGCTTGCCAGTGAGAACGCCAAGCTTCAAAAGACCATTGTCAGGCTGGAGAGAGAGAGAAATCAGGCCCGCGGGCTTGCAGACGAGCTTAGGGGTAAGCTGGAGGGTGCAGAGGATAGCCTGAACCAGACCTTGATGGAGCTAGAGGCGAGCAAAAACGAGGCCAAGGCAGCCTATCAGCAGGGCTACAATGAGGGAATCCGTGTGGCCACTGAGAGCTACACGGACCAGATGCCCGGGATCCAGGACCAGGTCTTCGAGGCTGGCTGGTTGGCCTGCCTTAAAAAGATTGGTACAGCAGAATCTTCTCCTCTCTGGACCGAGATCGACCTTCCTAGCACCCAGGTGGTTGCTGGTGAATAGGAAGAAGTTGTAGAGGAAGAAGACAGTCTGGATAGGGAGCTCAACGCCAACATCCCCGAACAGCAGAGTGCTAGCGTCGAACAGACTGGAGAAGTGACTAACCTCGGACAAAAGGAAGCCGATGGTGGTCCATCTGAGCCAAGCGCTGCTGTGGAAAACTCGACGCGACTGCCCCAGCTTCTCCTCCAACTGTTCCAACTTCTCTTGTCATCCAAGACCTGACGAACGAAGAGTAAGTGGGACTCTTTGTAGTGGTAACAACTGGAACTCTTGCACAGTTTTGACTGGTCCTGCGTGGCCAGTGGTTTTGCCCTTCGTGGCACTGATACATTTCTATACATTTTTAACTCTGCTGGTTTTGGCCCTTCATGGCCTTTCTGAATGTTTCTGGTGGCCTTGTGTGGTTTGAACAATTTTTACTTGGCCCTTCGTGGTCTTTCTTGAATGCAGGTGGCCGTCCCATGGCTAGTATCTTTTTGTGCTAAGTGTTTTCGTACTTAGCTTGATGCATATTCCCAGGCCTTATCGTGCCTGCTGATGATTACGCTGTATTCACTTACTCTGTTGTCGGTTTCTCGTACCTTAGAGTAACGATCAGTTGCTTTAGTAGCTTGCAACACGTATAGTTGTTTGTATTCAGGGTTTGTTTGAACTCGAGCAACCCTCAAGCTTTTTCGAACTCTAGATATTACTGCATGTTTACGTATGCAGCCCATACGTTTCATTCTTGGAAACTTCCCCTAGTATATTCGTACTTGGGTTACCCAAATGTGCTCATATTTGGATTTAGTAATTTTGGGTTTATTCATACCCAGGTTAAGTTACAAGCTCATTGTAGACACCTCCCAGATGGGGCATCACCATACAGTTGTATCATCACTGTGTTTGCTCGATTGGTTGCTTGCTTCATAAACCAAGATCGTGGATACTTCCATGGCTAGAGGTATCACCACACGATAGCGGTTATCATCAAAACAGAGTCGCCACCTAGTTTGTTAAAACTAGGAAAATAGATAGAGATTCTGGATACGGAAGCCAAAAGTACAGTAAGGGGAAGGTGTTAGGCACCCCTTTCTGCCTAGCCGTGAAGCTAGCCCATAATCATTCAACATAAGACATGTAGATGCTTTATTTAATCCATACACACAGTCTGTTTTTATGCCTTAAACAGTTAATAAGATGAGTCGAGACAATAAATAATCATGTGTCAGAAAGCAGTAAACAAATCAAAGCTGTGCCAGCAGATCGATCACTCGGTCGGCAAATGGATGTCGTGGCCGAGGGATCATGCTGATATCAATGTACCGGCCGAGGCATCGAAGCCCCGGCTGGTGTTCTTCCTCACACCAGACAGAAAGTTTACAGACGATCAGAAAAGCTACGATTATGATTATAGGCAAAAATTAAAACAAACCAGAGGCCGTTGGGCCTCACCACCTTGATCCCTTAGTTGCTTGATTGCTTCGGATCGATCGGGATTGACTGATTGATTGCTTTTTGGATGAAACCCTAGGGTTAGGGTTTGAACTCTGGGGTTGGATCGTCAGATTGATGGCCGCTTATAGAAGGTTAGGGCTTTTGCAGAGAGGGATTTTGGGAGTGTATAGCCAGAGTTTCGTGGCTTGAATGTGTACGGATCTATCAATTTTATCTGTGTTTATTTTCAGATCCGAGGGTCTCTTTATATAGGCAAAGGGGTGACTCACTCGGTCCAATCAAATCACGGGGATGCAATTGCAATTGCATTGCAACACAAACTCTTCGTTGCAATCCCTGAATGTGCCCCGAACGCATCGGAGAGGCAGTGGGATTGGATTAGACGACCGACAGAAGGTTCGAGAGTCTGGAAAAAGGCCGATCTGGCGGCCGAGCAAAGGATGTCGCGGCCGAAGAATGGATGTGGCGGCCGAGCCATTGATCTGGCGGCCGAGGTTTCGATCTCTCAGGGAGATTTTGCTAGCAACAGGTTGCTCGGGTGAGGAATGGATGTTAAGGCCGTGGAATCAATGTTGCGGCCGATCGATGGATTTTCCTAACACACTATGTTTCTGTCTGAAAGGCTATTTGGCTCTGGATTGGGTCCTCTAAGTGGCTCAGAGTTCGTACCATAAGTCCATGGGTTTCACAAGAAAGCAATCAGCAATCATCAAATCCGTATCATCATCGGGATGGTCCCAAGGTGGGAGTTGAAATAATCGTTAGGCCAAATTGGGGTGTCTACAGATGCCCCTCTTTGACTGAGCTCAGACGGATCGCGAGACATGTTTGAGTAAAAGTCAAAGCTGTAAAAGCAGCTCAATTTGGTCCAACCACTATTTCAAGGGTTTTTTTCGAAAAAGGTTTTGTTATGGTCGGGCCGGGAGGCTGCCTACGTATTCCACAGGGGAAATTCAGACCAATCGTAGTTCAGAGGGGCAATAAAAAAGAAAAAGTTTGGAGGATTAGAGACAGAAGACGTACCTTCGGGCTTAAAAAGCTGTAGTGCAACGTACCTGGGTAGAGCCAGGGTTTTGGCGGAAAGTAGTTGAAGGAGCGCGGGGCTGCCGGGGAAGTTTTTTGCGGGGAGTTACCTTTAGTATTTTGGGGTAGATCAGTACACGGGAGGTGTGTTTGCTTTTCTTAATCATCCTTACTTTGACTGAGGGGAGCTCGATAGAGTAGCCTATCCTTGCGAATGAGCTGGAAGGAATTGATGTAGTTGGGGCGGAATCCAAGCCATCTGCGGGGATGAATTGGATGCCAGTTTTGAGATAAGGGGTGGAACCCAAGTCATCTTCTAGAGACGAGTTGGATGCCATTGCAGGAGGCGTAAGGGCCAGTAATCGGGGCCTAGAGTGCTGAGATGAAGGTACCGAGGCACGAAGCCGGTTGTGATCATGAGGTGAGAGCCTGAGGTTTTGGAGCTTTGAGCTTTGATCGGGCCGAAGCGCGGAGCTGGTTTTGATTATAAGGCGAGTGCTTAGGAGGTGGAACCGAAGCACGGAGCTGGTGTCGATAGTTCAAAAATCTTTGCCTTCCGGAGGTAAGAACTTGAAAGGTCAGAGCTTCGAGCTTTGACGTGGTTGAAGTAAAGCGAGAGTCTAAGGTGTTGGAGCTTTGAACCGAAGCGCGGAGCTGGCATTGATCAACAGTCTCGAGTGGTCAGGGAGGTTGAAGCTTTGAGCTTGATGTGATTGAACCGAGGCATAGAGCCGGTTGTGTTCTGATGATTTGTGCATGGAGCTTTCTCATCATAAGATTTTGGCTTCGAGCCAGAGGATCGAGGCACCGGGCCGATCAATAAAAACCGAGACATGGAGCCGGTTGATTGCAAGATTGACCTGCGAGTGAATGAGATATGCAAAACATAGCATGTATATATGATGAGTGTTTATTAGATGTGAGCAAATATGATGATGGGGATGGTTATGCAGACTCGATGTGTTTGATGCAATATGTGCACGGGCCCGTGCGTGTGTGTTTGATATAAGCTTAGAGCTTCTTTCAAGTTCCGAACTTGAGCAATCAGAGCGTAGAGCTCGAGCATTCGGACGACAGAATCCAAGCGTTCAAAGTACAGGCTTTGAGCATCCAGTACGTAGTGGTTGGGCATTCAAGCGTAGAGCGTGCGCATTCAAGTGTAGAACTTGAGCATCCAGTACACAGTGGTTGGGCTTGATAATTGTTGCTGGTGGCGTGAGAATTGTTACGGCTTTGAGCCGCTGAATGGTAGGCTGACTTGGAGCCGGCTGAGATAATGGGCTTTGAGCCGTTGAGTGGTAGGCTTCGAGCCGCTGAGTCGATAATAGGCGTGGAGCCGTTGAGTAATGGGCTTCGAGCCGCATAAGTGGTGGGCTTCGAGCCGCATAAGTGGTGGGCTTCGAGCCACTGAGATAATTACGGCGTGGAGCTAGATAGTTTCGGCTTCGAGCCAGTTGAGAGATGGGCTTTGAGCCGTTGAGTTGATAACAGGCGTGGAGCCGTTTAAATAATGGGCTTGAAGCTGTCGAATTGATGATCGTTGATTGGGGTGGCGTAGAGCCTACTGAGATAGCTTGTTACGGCATAGAGCCAGTTGAAGTGGTTACGGCTTTGAGCCAGTTGGGATAGCTGCGGCTTCGAGCCAATTGAGCGAGCGTAGAGCTGCTGAGAACGAGTAGAGTCTGTAGGGATAATTATGGCGTGGAGCCGTTGAGTAGTATCGTGGCATGGAGCTGCTGAATTGATAACAGGCGTATAGCCTCTTGAGCGAGCGTACAGCTGCCGATAATAAACATAGGCACGGAGCCGCTGAGTTGATGGGCTTGGAGCCAGTTGAGCGAGCATAGAGCTGCTGGTAGTGAAGGCAAGTGTGGAGCTGCTATGATAATGGGCTTTGAGCCGTTGAACTTGATAATAGGCGGGGAGCCGCTGGGATGATAGGCTTAGAGCCGTTGAATAGCTTGAACACGGGCGTTGAGCCGCTTGATTGATAGCTCGAAGCTGCTGGGTAATAGCTCGGAGCTATTGAGTGATAGCGAGTTTGAGCTTGGAATTGTGGAGGAGCCATTTGAGTTTGTCGGCTTGGAGCCGCCGAGATGGAGCTTGAAGCAATGAGCATGGCACTGCTGATAGTAAGCACAGGACTGCTGAGATAATGAGCTCGGGGCTTTGGTTGCAGAGATGCTGAATGACTGAAATAGTAGGCACGAGGCTGTTGAGGTAGTGAGCATGGAGCTTTTTGAGCGACTTGGGCACAGGGCTGCTGAGTATGAATATAGAGCTGCTTAGAGCTTGTTGATAATGACTTGGCAGCAACGAGTGCTACTGAGATGGTGAGGGTGAGCACTGAACTGCTAGGTGATTAGGTAGCTTGATGGCGATGAGTAAGCACAGAGCTGCTTAAGTGATCAAGTAGTTTGATGGTGGTGATTATGAAGAAGGTGGTCATGGAACTGAGGAGTGACTTGAGCACAGGGCTGTTGAATGAGTGGAGCTGAGCACGTGGTGCTACCGAGCTGGTGAGCTTGGAGCTACGATTACAGAGATAGTGAGCTTGGAGCTTAAAGTAGTGATTTCATGAGTGTAGTGCCGTTTATGGCTGTGATGGCTGGCGTAGAGCCTATGCTTGAGGTATTAAGGATCCTTAGGTTTTGTGAGCAAGATCTCAGTGATTGATAATCCTTGAAGATCAAGTGATGAGTAATTGTGAGCTTGCTGCTATGGAGAGATCTTCGAAAAAAGTCCCAATGTGGCTTCAACACCAGTGTTTGATCATTCTTTGTGCTTGGGTATGCGCCCAAGGCTAGTTTCCACATGCTTGGGATGCCTCCCAAGGCTGGTTCTGAGTATGCTCGGGATTCCCCCCGAGGCTAGTTCTTGACCATATTCCACTTTGACTTTGTTGACTTGTTGACCCAAAGTGCCATAAGGTTTGTTAAATGCTTTGGCTACTATGGCCTTCACAGATTTCTATTGTCTTTGCTGACGAGATGATCCTCATGTACGCTTAGGAGATTTCCTTCGCCTCCTAATTTCAACCTTGTTAAGTAGATTTCCAACTCCTCTTCTGACGGGGTTCCTTCCGGAGGCTGAATGCTTTCTGGAAGTTGACTACAAAAACGCCTTCTAGAAGCCAACAACATAAACGCCTTTTGGAGGGCTTTATTAATATGGATGCCCTTTTTGGAGGATAGACGCCTTCTGAAGGGCCGAAGTGTGCAAGCTTTATACAGGTGCTTTTTCTTGTTGGCTGTTCACTCAATGTATTAAGTGGAAGCCGCGGGACTGCTGGCCTGGAAGTGGCGAGGCTGCTTAGCTTCAAGATGTAAGCACTGGGCAAGCACTGCACTACTGAGCGCGAGGCTGTGCATATGGCAAGGCCTAAGTGTAGAGTTGCTACTGAAGAGCAAGTGTGAGGCTTCTGATTTTATGAAGGCAGAGCTGCTAAGATGGAGATGAAAGCGCGAAGCAAGGAGCTATGGAGATGTGAAGTGTGAAGCCACTTTAATGTTGTTGACATAGTGCCATTTGTAGAGTTTGCTCTGGGCAAGGCTATCTTTCAGGTTCTTTGACTAGGCTTTGTCGGCCACAGATACAAAGTTCGGTATGGTCGGTTCAAGGACCGAAATCCAGGAGAATCCTGCAATCCACATTTGAATAGTTTAGAAAACAGTAATGGATAAGAAAACAACATGCAACAGGCTTAGAGTCGACCACGGGCCGAAGTCCTTTTATGCTGACTGCTAGGGGCAGCACCACCATACTTTGAGAACCCTAGTCCAAGTGTTGAACCACTTTGGGTGAAATGGTTTGCAACCATGACACATATGTATATTGAGTTGAACTTTTGGAAAGAAATAGAAGCCCCATGTTTAGGCAATGGATGCTTGATCCCCTGTTTAGGCAATGGATGCTTGATCCTAGCTCAACTGTGTGTGATAATGACAACCTAATTGCCCCTAGCATAGAAGCATGCGATGTAAACAGCAATGAATGTGAGTGCAATGTTTCTCTTTCTGTTTGGCAGAGATCTTGGCATGCCCCTGATAATGCTGTGTGACAGCATTTCCACAAAAGAGTTGAGGTGTTCTCTCAGGACATGACGCTTCTCAGGCTGAGCTTTCTTCAAGCGTGTTAGCAGGGAGGTAGACTTTGCAGTGCATCCCTTTGTTGCCCTTCATTCCTTGTATGAAGACGATGGCCATGATGCTTTTGATGAACCTGCCTTGCTTGAGCATAAAAACACCTCATGCTTGGGGTTAGTTTGTGCAACAACTACTTCCATTAAGCAGTCATAACAAAATACTAGGATGCAAAAGTCAGGATGAGAATGATATGCATGTGAATCTTCAATGTATTTTGGATATCTCAACTTTTGTGTATTTGATCAAATGCTTCCCCTTGCCCTAGGGATACTGACAATGACTTATTGCTTATACTAGCCTTGCTTGAGCATAAGAACACCTCATGCTTGGGGTTAGTTTGTGCAACAACTACTTCCATTAAGCAGTCATAACAAAATACTAGGATGCAAAAGTCAGGATGAGAATGATATGCATGTGAATCTTCAATGTATTTTGGATATCTCAACTTTTGTGTATTTGATCAAATGCTTCCCCTTGCCCTAGGGATACTGACAATGACTTATTGCTTATACTAGCCAAGTGTTTTGAAAGGCCGCAATGTCCTAGCGGCACTACTGAAAACATTGTTTGGTCAAGGGACCATATTGCTACACTCCCCATGAAATGAGAGACCCATATTATTTCCTCAAAGATTTGCAAAAAGTGACTGTACTTGTATTTGCTGTGCCAAGAATGTTTGAGATAAGATCAATTTTGAAAGTTTTTCCTTAAGGATTTCAAAATCATGTCATTTCATCTATATGTTCCACACTTACGTCATTCAATCATCAAAGGAC
Organism: Rhododendron molle; assembly: GCA_025413875.1. NCBI lineage: Eukaryota > Viridiplantae > Streptophyta > Magnoliopsida > Ericales > Ericaceae > Rhododendron > Rhododendron molle. The sequence goes on along the minus strand of CM046388.1, from coordinate 31,191,554 downwards.
GCAGAATTATTTTGCAAACCCATGCCTTTAGCCAATTAGGCGAGTTTGTTGCTTCGAGCTTGATTTGGTTGACTTGAGTTTGGATTGATAAGCGCCTGCTGAGACCCACATAAGAGGTTGGATACTCTCAAAAGAAGTGCATAAAGGGGGATATAGTCATGCCCGTTGTCTCACATAGCTCTCCATGTTGTGTGATTTGCCAAGATGATACATACACTAGGATTCTTGCCCTTCGTGTTAAGTCCACATTAGTGATGCCCCTAGTGTCTAGGACCTTGCTACCTAGTCGTGTTTTTCAATCCAAGAGGACTTTATTATGGACCATAATGTAGGCTTGGGGTTTTGGCTTAAGAAAGAAGCGGATATAAAGGCTCAAACCTAATTTCTACTCATGCTTGGGTTTTAAAAGCTAGCAGCCATCTTCAACTCTTGTTGTCTCTTGTCTCACTTTGTGTGAGAGAGTTGTTTTCTTCAAAAATGTCCTTTGTATGGATTGGAAGAAATGTTTCCTTCAAAATGCCCCTTGTATGACGGGGTGCTAATTCTTTCATTGATTTTTCTTTCATCTCTCCTTGTGTTTTTTTGTTTGCCCTAACGTAGGGGATGGCTGCTTAGCAGGCTTTTCAAAGAATTATCCAGAGGCTTAACATGGCTAGCAAGGGATAAGTGTTTGGATAGATGAAATGTATGCCTCTCTTCATTTTGAAACACACGACAGAGTGACAGAGGTCCTAACCAAGAGATTAGGGGCTTTGATGTTTAACTAAGTGGATTTTCTAAGATTGAGGACATAGTAGATGCATGGAGACATGGCTGATTTCTCGCTTGTTCGTACTCTAACTTTTGCCTAGACCGCCCTTGCGGGTTTTCAATCTAGCGAGCTCATTTTTTCCCTTTTCTTTTTCCCCTCTTCTTTGTTTTTTTTTTCATACTCTTCATCTTCAACAGCATGGTTTGCTTACAGGTGATCTCTGTGAGGGTGCAGAGATGTTTCAACTCCTTCTTAGCTCAACAGAAATGACGTGGGTCATGGCTTTGAAAAACTCATTTTGTGCTTTTGACAATTCGAGTGACTATGATGTGTTCCAAAAGATGTCATAAGATTACTTTAAAACCCTTTGTGGATTGTTTTCAACGTTTGACGTTATCATGAGTATTCTTATGGCAGCAAACTAGCACAGGAGAAAACATTTTCAAAATTGTGGCCGACCGAAAGGTGCCTACGTATCCCAATAGAGAATCAGGCCATTCGTAGTTCATGTCCGAGGAGATTTGAATTTAAGATCCATATTTCATGCTGAGTGTGACAATTGGCCAGAAACCATGATGAGCAAAATAATATCAACTTTTCAAGAGAAGCAAAACATGGGCAAAAATGGCGGCGAAAGTTAGATAGGTAGGATTTCCACGAAAGGATTGTTTTAAAATCTAAGCCAAGACGTGATGGGCATGGCTACCATTGCTCAAAACTTGGTTGGATTAAAACTTCAATTTTTGTTTTTTTGTTATCACGTCTGAGATCAAACTCCAAGTCTAAGAGAAGGAGAAACCTAATCATGCTCAAGTTGAGATATCCAAAACTAATTGTCCATGCGGTGCATTTTCTAATATGCAAACTGCCCTTAGTGGTGGTGCAACTAAATGACATGCGATGAACAAAGAAAGGAAATGAGGGGATGGACTCCTCTTTTGGTTTGGCCCCTGCATAGTTAGAAAGAGGCAATCAAAATGATATGTATATATAAAGCACCACAGCTATTGACACAGGTTATGGATGAATCATGCATTGCAATTCATTTGTATGCATGAGTTGATCGGATACTATAGATAGCCAGCCATTTTTGATATGGATGATTCTTCCAAGCCAATTCATATTATGAGACAAACCAAAAAGGTTGAGCATATGACTACAACAAAAAGTAGACTCGGGGTCCATCGCTGTGCTAGCGGCTATTTGAATATTTCATAAAAACTTGTTATTTGAGGATTAGACTAGGCATTGCAAAAAAAATTTTGAAAGTTCTTTCAATCCTTGGTTAGGGAAGATTTTTTCTCAAAACGTGATTGAGGTAATTGAAATCCACTTGATTATTTGCTAGCACATTGGTAAACTCCTAAATCTTACCGGCTTGTTGCGGTAAGCATGCTCAAAATTTTAAATTTTGAAAGGTAGGTTGCTAGGCCGATTTGAAAATAGGAACCAAAGTCTTACACTTGTCATGTTGAATCATCCATGGAGAAATAAGTATTGCAAGTCCTATCCATAATATCCTTGACCTTGCATATAATCATCCATAATCTGCTCTACTACTTTACACTCCCTCTTTCCTTTAGCCTCGCAAGGCAAAGATTGCTAGAGCAACCCCCTAGTTCAATTGCCGGCGGGGCAGCCAATGTTTGATTTCGTTCTAGAAATCCATGCTTTGCGGTGCTTTAAGTAAAGCGGGAATGTTAAGTAAGCAATGATGCTTTCAACTTACCAAAAATGTACCTTCCAGGCAATGTTATGCCTTAGTGCTTAGCTATGAAGACTTAGAGTTAGGGCTATTGGTCCATGCCCCAACCCTTCTGCACAGAAAGAGATAATACAATATGGTACAAGGTGTGGGGAAGAACTTTGAAGCAAAATGCAAGTAGGTTCCTAGCCTGTAGGTTCCTGTCTTAGTTTGATAAGTTCTATGGCTTTCTAACACATGAAAGGTTTAGGTAGTCTCAGGGTGCTCCGTTGTCAAAGGGCACCAGTCCTTTCACCAGCCCATCATAGGCGGTAATTGGGTGATTCCCTTTTTGATATACCAAAAAGTACAAGTGACTGTGGAGTTTGCTGGAACCCCTAACATAGCCCATGTCATGCCGGGATATTAGGTGAACTCAACGAGGCTTGCATGCTCGATGCATATGATAAATGAATTAAATAAGGCATGTATTAGTCTTATGTTGAACTTTTTTGGTTATGGCTCTCATATCCCCAGCAGGGTCGCCAGAAAACTGTAGACACCTCCCAGACGGGGCATCACCATACAGTTGTATCATCACTGTGTTTGCTCGATTGGTTGCTTGCTTCATAAACCAAGATCGTGGATACTTCCATGGCTAGAGGTATCACCACACGATAGCGGTTATCATCAAAACAGAGTCGCCACCTAGTTTGTTAAAACTAGGAAAACAGATAGAGATTCTGGATACGGAAGCCAAAAGTACAGTAAGGGGAAGGTGTTAGGCACCCCTTTCTACCTAGCCGTGAAGCTAGCCCATAATCATTCAACATAAGATATGTAGATGCTTTATTTAATCCATACACACAGTCTGTTTTTATGCCTTAAACAGTTAATAAGATGAGCCGAGACAATAAATAAGCATGCGTCAGAAAGCAGTACACAAATCAAAGCTGTGCCAGCAGATCGATCACTCGGCCGGCGAATGGATGTCGCGGCCGAGGGATCACGCTGATATCAATGTACCGGCCGAGGCATCGAAGCTCCGGCTGGTGTTCTTCCTCACACCAGACAGAAAGTTTACAGACGATCAGAAAAGCTACGATTACGATTATAGGCAAAAATTAAAACAAACCAGAGGCAGTTGGGCCTCACCACCTTGATCCCTCAGTTGCTTGATTGCTTCGGATCGATCGGGATTGACTGATTGATTGCTTTTTGGACGAAACCCTAGGGTTAAGGTTTGAACTCCGGGGTTGGATCGTCGGATTGATGGCCGCCTATAGAAGGTTAGGGCTTTTGCAGAGAGGGATTTTGGGCGTGTATAGCCAGAGTTTCGTGGCTTGAATGTGTATGTATCTATCAATTTTCTCTGTGTTTATTTTCGGATCCGAGGGTCTCTTTATATAGGCAAAGGGGTGACTCACTCGGTCCAATCAAATCACGGGGATGCAATTGCAATTGCATTGCAACACAAACTCTTCGTTGCAATCCCTGAACGTGGCCCGAACGCATCGGAGAGGCGGTGGGATTGGATCAGACGACCGACAGAAGGTTCGAGAGTCTGGAAAAAGGCCGATCTGGCGACCGAGCAAAGGATGTGGCGGCCTGGAAATGGATGTGGCGGCCGAGCCATTGATCTGGCGGCCGAGGTTTCGATCTCTCAGGGAGATTTTGCTAGCAACAGGTTGCTCGGGTGAGGAATGGATGTTAAGGCCGTGGAATCAATGTTGCGGCCGATCGATGGATTTTCCTAACACACTATGTTTCTGTCTGAAAGGCTATTTGGCTCTGGATTGGGTCCTCTAAGTGGCTCAGAGTTCGTACCATAAGTCCATGGGTTTCACAAGAAAGCAATCAGCAATCATCAAATCCGTATCATCATCGGGATGGTCCCAAGGTGGGAGTTGAAATAATCGTTAAGCCAAATTGCGTTAAGCCAAATTGGGGTGTCTACACTCATGTGGGGATGCACTCGTACAAGTAATCAAATCTTATTTGTACCTGAAATAATCCTAGACATATTCGAATATGAGAGCAGTGTGCATATCCTCGTATGCATTCTGGGTGTATTCATACCCGAGCAAACAGACAAGTATATTCGTACTTGGCTCAATATTGGGTGTATTCGTAGACAAGTATATTCGTACTTGGCTCAATATTGGGTGTATTCGTACCCAAGCAAACAGACAAGTATATTCGTACTTGGCTCAATATTGGGTGTATTTGTACCCGAGCAAACAGACAAGTATATTCGTACTTGGTACAATTTTGAAATATTCGAAATTCCATTTACTTACCCTACACCTCTGCTCCCCAATAAGAAGTGAGGACTAAGGACATAGCTTGACTTCGTATTTAAAGCAAAACTCGTAAAAAACAAAGTTTGTGTTGCCAAAATCTGGGAATTTTATTCATAATTCGAAAAACTCAAGGGGGCGTTATGCGTACCCCTTGCAACTAGTAAAAGAAAACACAAGGGAATTTTGTTCGTAATTCCCACACAATCACGATGTGCATCTAAAACAGAATAGAAACGAAATCGAAGTTCTTTACACGTAGAACTTTCTCAAGTTGTGAACATTCCAAGGCCTTGGTACCGGGTTCCCGTCCAAGTCTGCTAATCGATATGCTCCAATACCCACAACCTCTGTTACTCGATACGGGCCCTCCCAATTGGCCCCCAACTTGCCCTCGTTGGCCACCTTGGTGTTGCCGAGCACCTTCCGTAGCACAAGGTCTCCAACACCAAACTCTCGTGGGTGGACATGCTTGTTGTAACTCTTCATCAACTGCTCCTGGTACGAGGCCAGGTGCACCAGTGCTCATTCTCTCCTCTCGTCGGCGAGGTCCAGCTCGATTTCCAGGGCTCTGTCGTTGCCCCCACTTTCTACCAGCGTGGTCCTGTTGGTCGGCAATCCAACCTCCAGTGGAATCACAGCCTCTGTTCCATATGCCAGCGAGTAGGGGGTCTCTCCCGTAGACCTCCTAGGAGTTGTTCGGTGCGCCCACAGGACCAGTGGTAACACGTCGGGCCACTTGCCTTTTGCTTTGTCCAACCTTTTCTTGATCCCGTCAAGTATAGTCTTGTTGGACGCCTCCGCCTGCCCATTGCTCTGAGGGTAGGCTGGTGTGGAATAATAGTTCCTTATTCCATACTGCGCACAAAAAGTTTTGAACTTTTTCTGGAACTGCGACCCATTATCAGTGATCAAGGAATAAGGAACTCCAAATCGAGTGATGATGGTCTTCCACACGAACCTTTCTATCATAGGTTCTGTGATTTTTGCCAGTGGTTCTGCTTCAATCCACTTGGTAAAATAGTCCGTTGCTACCAACAGAAACTTCCTGTTCCCAGTAGCCTTGTGGAGTAGACCCACGACGTCCATTCCCCATTGCGCAAACGGCCAAGGACTTGTCAAGGGCACCAGATCTTCGGCTGGTGTTCGGATCATAGGTGAGAACTTCTGACACTTCTCACAGATTTTCACATACACCTTTGCATCTTCTTGCATGTGCAGCCACCAGTAGCCCTGGGTGATGGCACGGTGAGCAATGGATCTCCCACCTGCATGACTTCCGCATGTTCCCTCGTGTATCTCATGGAGGAATTTCTGCACCATCTTGGGATGCACACAAAGCGTGCACGGTCCAAAGTGAAGGACTTCCTGTACAATTTCCCCTCTAGTGATAGCCAAAATCTTGCAGATTTCGCCTTTATCTTGTGAGCCTCCTTTTTATACGTGGGGAGTGTCCCATCTCGTAGGAACTCCACTATTGGATCCATCCGACTTGGTCCCTTGGTTCACGCCCAAGACCAATTCCACACTTTTACCAATGCTCGGCTCGCGCAAGATAATCCACTGCTATCTTCCTCTCGAACTCTGTTGGCACAACCGCTGCCAACCAAGCCAGTGAGTCGGCGTGGGCGTTACGCGAGCTTATCTGCTCGATGTGTACCTTCTCGAAGGTGTCAAGCAAATCCTTGGCTTCCTCCACGTAGGCTGCCATCTTTCCATTCCGGGCCTCATTCCCGGACGGTGATTCACCACGAGTTGCGAATCATAGAATACTCGAATTCTTTTTACTTTCAAGGTTCTTGCGCTCCGTAACCCGGCCAGGAGTGCCTTGTACTCCGCCACGTTATTCGACGCACTGAAACCCAGGCGCAGGGACAATTCGATAATAACTCCTTCAGGAGGGAAAAGCACCACTCCAATTCCAGATCTGGTGTTGCATGCGGATCCATCTACAAAAAGCTTCCATTCCAATGGGTCCTGCTCGGCGGATGCCCCTCGCTTCTTGGCTGACGGCTCGTCCAACTGCTCCTTTCTCACAGGAGGCCGTGGAGCCACTGTGGGAGAGAACTCTGCCACGAAATCTGTCAAAACTTGCTCTTTGACTGCCGTGCGCGGCTGATAATCAATATCATACTGGCTCAATTCCACCGACCAAGTTGATATTCGTCCCGAGAAATCGGCCTTTCGAAGCAATGACTTCAACGGGAACTCCGTGTAAACAACCACTTTGTGACTTTGGAAGTAGTGGGGCAACTTCCTAGCTGCCATCCTCAGTGCCAGGACCAACTTCTCAAGAGGCAGATATCTCATTTCTGCATCCAATAGCGTCTTGCTCACGTAATAGACAGGGATTTGCTTGGATCCCTTGTTCCTTAGTAAGACCGCACTTACGGCATGTTCGGATACTGCTAAGTACAGGGTCACGACCTCGCCAGGCTCAGGAGTAGACAGAAGTGGGGCTGCCGCCAAGTACTTCTTCAGGTCTTGGAACGCTTGTTCACACTCTGCTCCCCATTCGTAACCTTCTCTCTTCTTTAACAACTGAAAGAAAGGTCTACACTTGTCACTCGAACGACTGATGAACCTGTTAAGGGTTGCCGCCATCCCTGTTAACCGCTGGACCTCCTTCGTGGTCCTCGGACTCTGCAGCTTCTGCAAAGTTGTTATTTGCTCGGGATTCGCCTCTATCCCTCTAATGGTAACTAAGTGACCCAGGAACTTCTAAGAACTTACCCCAAACGCACATTTCGAGGCGTTGAGCTTCAACTTATACTCTCTCAGTATCTCAAAAGCTTCTTTCAGATCAGCGATGTGGTCCCGTTTCTCCTTGCTTTTCACCACCATATCGTCTATGTACACCTCCATGGTCTTACCGAGCAGCTTCTTTAGCATAATCGTTGCTAGTCTCTGGTAAGTTGCTCCAGCATTTCTTAGACCAAAGGGCATAACATTATAACAGTACAACCCCCGTGGTGTGATAAAGGACGTCTTGTCCTAATTGGGGCCGTACATGGCTATCTGGTGATATCCTCGATAAGCGTCAAGAAAACTCATACGCCCATACCCAGCTGTTGCATCCACCAACTGATCTATCCTGGGCAGGGGAAAACTATTTTTCGGACAAGCCTTGTTTAGATCTGTGAAATCGACGCATACCCGCCATTTCCCATTCTTCTTTTTTACCACCACAGTGTTAGACAACCATTCGGGGTAGTATACCTCTCGGATCGCCTTTGCTTCGAGCAAACGGTCGACCTCCTCGATAATAGCATCCACATCTTTGTCTGGCAGATCTTCTTTTTACGCATCACGGGCTTATGTTGGAGATCCACATTCAGGTGGTGGCAAATCACGTTTGCATCCACCCCAGGCATCTCCTCGGGCACCCAAGCAAACACATCAATGTGCTCTTTGAGAGATTTCACCAATTCTTCCTCCTCTTCTTTGCACAGGTTTTCCCCAATCAGGAAATACCTTTCAGGATCATTCTCGTTGATCTGGATTTTTCTTCAATTCTTCCACTACTTTCTCGGCTGGATTCCCTCCGACATCCTCGATGGTCGGCTGATTAGTAACCTCGACGGTTTGCACCAACTGTGCCTTGGGTGCTTTCTTGATTATGGAAACCAAGCACTGTTGGGCTGTTGTGGGCTACCACAGCCCCGGGTGGAATCGGGGCGGCCCGAAAAAGAGGTGCCACGCCGTTTCTTGGATTTTAAAAATTCGTCACTCGAGAAACCGTTTTGATTGAAAATGATTGATTTGAATTGAAAACCAGAGATTTGTTTTGAGAGTTCGGAAGCCACGTTACGAGGGGGGAAGGGTTTTACGGCACCCCCCTCGCCCGATTTGAAATCGGTCTCTACTAAACATTTGTGGGATTTGTCAAAAGATTTTATTTCATTTAGTCACTTAGTAAGTATTCACAGATATACATCAAGTACAGGAGGTGCATGCATGTGCATGTGTACAGTGAGTAAATGAAGAATAGTGATGAAATGCAAAAATGCTAGAAGCTGGAAATCCCTGTCACTGATCCACTCTCGAGCGCTCGGAAGTACTCCCGAGCGCTTGGGAGTATTACATGTTCAACCTGTAAGCTTTTGTTAGCACAACAAAATACAATGCTGCAGTATAAACTGGAATGAACTAGAACATCTTGTAGGTCCCACAGAGGGTTTATAAGGCCGGGATCAGTCTAGTAAACAGGAATCGAATCCCATTCTTTCAAACCATACCTCTTTACTTTTCCGAAAATCAATTTTACAGTTATAAGAGCTGAAAGAGGCACATGCATGGACATGCAAAGGTAGTAGAAGGGCCAAACTGTGAGAAAAGTGGACTAAGCTTGCATGCAAAATCTCTCAAGCACTTGGGAACGATCTCGAGCGCTCGGGAGTCTTCTATGCCTCAGGAATAGTTTCAACCAATTAAAACACTCAATGAAGTATGCTGATACACTAGATCTTATATCTTAAAGCATGAAAAAAAAGGGGTTTTCTTCTTATATCCAGACCAAAACTCCTTTGCATGCCTTAAATGCAAGTCATTTATTTTATTTTTCTCTGAAAACGGCAAGTCTTTGGTACCAACTTACTTCAAAAGAGTTGAAAACGGTTTTAAAACACATTCCGCCCATGCATGCCCATTTAAACACTCAAAGGAGGGAAAGTAATACTGGATTTACTCTTGAGCGCTTGGGAGTAGTCCCGAGCGCTCGGGAGTACTTCCAGTGGGCTGAAAACAGAAAACGTATTTGTACCCCTTTGCTCTTGTTATTACACTAAAGTCTCTCAACCCAAGCTCAACATTGAAGGCTGAGAGGGCTGAGGGACTTCCCAAAAAAGCCCTGACTTTGTTTATGTTTGACACTAAAGTAGAGAACTTCTACCTTTGGTTGAGGAGTTTGCTTCTTGAAAGGCTCTAGAAGGTGAAAGAAAGAAAGGTCAGGAAGATCAGAACATGCAGGCCATCTGAACTTCTTGCATGTGTATGGTGCCTTGGATTTTTTTTTGATTGCTTTTCTTTTGAAAATCAAGCTTTGAGAGAGATGGGAGATGGCTTTGTTTGAATGTGTCAAAGAGGTCTTTTGAGAGAGAGAGAATTCGTCCCCCCTTCTGTGCTGAAGTCCAGCCCCTTATATAGGCAAGATAGCCTATAGTTTTATTTTAGAAAATGAGATTTGGCATCTTTGAAAATCCATCAGGCTTGACTCACCTCTGACTGAGGTGGAGTGTTGCCTGAGGTTTGAACCGGCCAAGACGACTGTAATGATGGCCTGCATGGGAAGTGGGGAAGCTCCACCATCCATTGGGCAGTACAAAAGTCTCGAGCGCCCGGTTCGATCTCGGCGCTGGAGTTTACTCTCGAGCGCTCGAGAGTTTGTCAAATCCCAGGTTTTGAAAATGGTTTGGAGCGCTTGGGATTGATCCAGAGCACTTGGGACTGATTTTGACATTTTATTTTCCCTTTCAAAGTCTTCAAGAAGCAAAGTCCTGACTGGTCTAAGGCTTGTTTCGATCCAAATTCATCATCGGGGAGCCTCCAGGCCACAAATTAAGGAAATTCGAAGTGTTCAAATTGGGGTGTCTACAGTTGCCCCTCTTTGGATGGCGTTCGACATCATGTCTGGATGCGAGTGACATTCAAAGATTGAGACAGCCCAATTCGAGCCACATCAAATCCTTAATTTCAAACACGAATGCAAGTAAAAGAGTTTGATGCACGTGGTTGCGTCTTTTCAGACTGCCTACGTACCCTTCCTTGCAGGGATCAGACCAGCGTAGTTCCTTGGGGCAAATGCAAGCACGTGTGATGCATGCACGAGAAAGATTGACAATACCTTGACAAGATAAATGTGCAATGGGTCCACCTATTGCTCTGTTCGGCGGACAAAAAATGCAAGCATGTGTAATGCATGCATGAGAAATGATCCATGTAAAAAGGTCCACTTGTTGCTCTGTTTGGCGGACACGAAATGCAAGCACGTGTGATGCATGCATGAGAAATGATCGATGTAAAAAGGTCCACTTGTTGCTCTGTTTGGCGGACACGACGAGGATAAAATGGCACCTGTGAGATAAAGACGCCCGTAAACACGTCTAAATTAGTATAAATAGACAAATTATCAATCGACTATGAACCATGTTGTGAAGTGCAAGGCTAAAAACACATCATCGACGAAAGTTTTACCCCCCCCCCCCCCCCCCCCATGGTCTCGTTCGACGCGGTTGAAAACAGGACTGAGATTGATTTTGTAAAGTAGAAGAAGAAGAAGCTAATCAAGCCTCTGGAGTGAGAAATTCACGGACGATGGAGGATTGGCTCGGGGGCTGAGGATAGATCTCAGCGCTCAGAACCACTCCCAAGCGCTCGGGAGTGGTCTCGAGCGCTCGAGACCGCTGCTGGGGCCTACGGTCCTATTCATCTTCTTCGACTGATTTGGGGGTTCAAAACCCATACTCAAGCGCTCGAGAACCAGTGTAGCTGTACACGCTCCAATCTCGATCACTCTCACTCTCCCTCCCAGATAATCTCTCTCACTCTCTCACTCTCTCATTCCAAGACGGATCGGGGACGAGACCTTGATCTCCATTCGATCCTGTGCTGGGCGGTGGTGTGCCACGAGGTCCGAAGGAAGGGAGTAAAAGCTTCATGGGAAGAAGGTGAAAGGGTGATGGCCAGCAACGGTGGGAGTAGGGCAGTGCCCAGCCGCGAGGGGGAGGCAGCGAGGGCTGTCACGGCGGTGACAGGGGAGACCGGGGACACGGTGCCAGGAGAGAGGAGAGCCACCGGCAAAAGCGTGGCGGTGGCAATGGCTGTTGATGAGAGTCCAGGGGTGATGAGGGAGGAGATTAGCAACAGTACCGCTACGGTACAGGATGGTGGGGTCAGTGGGGAAGATATGGTAGATGTTGGTGGTGGTCAGGAGACGAGGGACGATGTTGGTGGGGACGTGACAGTGGCTAGGGGTGGTGAGGCCGAAATTAGCGGTGACACCAGTAGGACCGACAGCAATACGGACGCCACGGGTAGTAGGGACGGTATGGCGAGCGGAGAAGGCGAGGCTACGGGCAGCGGGGATGGCACCAGAGATATCCCTCACACTCCCACGGTGGAGGAGCTGCTTGTAGCTGCTGAGAGAGCGGGTGGTGAGCGGAGGGGCGATGCTAGTGAGGAGGTAGTGATAGGCGGCCGCGTTGTCGCGACACCGGTGCTGAGGGCGACGGTGGTTGAGCCGAGGGTTGGTGACAGTGGGATCGGGGCTTCACAGCCGGTCCCATTGGTGGAGGGAGACTTTCTAGACTCGGCGAGGCCGCGGGACATTCTGGACGCTCTTGGTCTCGATGCTGGGGTGAGGGAGGTGTTGAGGGATGTGAGGACGACAGAGGATCAGGCCTCAGCGCTATTGCTAGGAGCGCTGCTCAGCGGTGCGGGGGTGACGGCGACGGACAGGGGGTCGCCAGAGATGGCTGATTTAGGGCAGGGGGAGGAGGTGGTGATGGAGGAGCGCGTTACAGCGGCCGACGAGGCGAAGGCCTACTTGGCCAGCGCACATCCTGGGTTCGAGTCGGGGACTTACGCTCCACGGCTACACTTCTTTGAGCTGACGGGGATGACCGGCTATATTCCAGCCCGGGATGACTACTCTGAGGGCTTGCTTCTTCGAGATCGGGCCACACACATATCTTCTGGATGGACCACGGTATTGATTTCAATGTCTTGCTTCCTGTATTAAACTTGCTTCCTTGAATTACCGTGTTGCTTACTGATGCTATTTCTTTACTCTGTTGAAACAGCGCACCAGGGACATCTACGGCCACGGAGGCTCAGGCCACTCACTGAAGCACTTCAAGGCATTGCCCCGGAGAGTGCAGGAGTTAGTGGAGGAGGCGGGCTTCGGGCCATTCATCCAGCTGCTGACGGCGGTGAGGGTTGATCACGCCGTGATGACAGCGCTGGCGGAGAGGTGGTGGGACACCACCAACACATTCCACTTTCGCTTCGGGGAGATGACAGTGACTCCACTCGACTTCGCTGCTGTCATGGGGCTCCGAGTTGGAGGCGAGCCGATTCCTTTCGACCCGAGCATAGACTTGGATGATGTGGCTTTAGTGGTTTGTTGGGCGGGTCCCACGCCACAGCAGAGGGAGTATGGGCAGTTTACGACGTATTGGGACCACGAGCCAGCGGAGCGACACCGAGGTGGCCCAGATGGCGTGGGCTTACCCGCTGCACTGCTCGGGCTTCTGCTCGCCAGCGATCCCGGTTCACTTGAGCTACTTAGGTGCTTAGTGGATTTGAGACAGTGGGACGTTGACCGGGTCGTGTTGCTCTGTGCACGCCATCGCTTCCTGAGCTGCCTCACGTGGGGTGGGAGACACCATAGGCGGTTACTGGAGGGTGATTGAGGTATGATTCAACACTACTACTTTGAATTGTTTTAATTGGTTGAACTGAATTGAATTGGACATATATCTGATTTGAATCGACTTCCAAAATATGCAGCTTTGGGCTTACGAGGTCTTGGCATGTTCCCGCCTGAGAATACTGGCACAAATCCGAGCTTGCTTCCACGTGCACTAGCATGGAGTACGGAGTACCAGAGAGCGAAGGAGCGACGAGGACAGGTGATGACTTTCCGGTGCTGGTTGGATAACATCACTGGAGTCACGGTATAAACATTGATGTTCCTTTCTTTTCCTGCCTTGTGCTTTCCTTTATGAAATATGATCATTAATGTATATCAACTAGATGCAGATTCACTGGGATCGATGGGCGAGGCTGGAGGATGATTTCCTACCGAGGAGCCGGGAGGTGACCAGGAGTCGAGTCCTACTGGAGTGCCCCTTGGGTTGGTAGTGGTACCTGGGGGATCGGGTGACGCGACGATCCTTTCGGTCTTCAGAGTTAGTCGTCTGGGGGCCACTTCCTCCACGGGTGCAATGGAAGGGACCTATACACGCCCGAAATGGAGCGGTATCTGATGCAATCTTGATTTGGAGAGATACTTGGCGCACGCTGGATTACGCTACATACAGAGACAGGCACCACCAGCTTGGGTGTGGAGCGAGAGTTGGAGAGACGGCTAGCAGAGGCCGAGGCTAGGAGGGCCGGGGTGAGGCTGGTGGTGAGGGTGGAGACGAGCACGGGGCGCAGGGTCGCTTCTTCACGTGGTAGAGGGCGAGGTGCTAGGCCTCCTGCGGGCGGGAGAGGTGCTAGCTCCTTGGGGTGAGGTGAGGCGACTCACAGTGTTCGAGGAGGTGTCTGCACCAGCCGGGTTACCGACGCTGGACTAGTCGATAGGGGTGAGGGACCCTTCTGGAGCACTGGCGATGCTGGACATTCCACGCCTTCCACAGCCACGGATGCAGCTTCCCGCACAGGTATAACACAACTTTGTTTCTTTCCATGCTTCAAATGTTTCTTGTTCATGCATACACTGTTTTGACTTTTGAACCATCGTGCAGGTGCCGCGAGAATGGAAGAGATAGGAGGACTGTGCTGAAGGACTGTTTTGTTTCTTTCCATGCGGCAGTTGCTGAAGGACTGTGCTAAGGGGAGGACCCTCCAGACCAGACCTGCTCCTGAGCCTGCTCCACCTGTTGCTTCTCAGGTATGAAAATGCAAATGCATGCATATACATTTTATTGGATCTAAAACATGTATGAAATGAATGAATGTTCATGACACGCAGGTGCAGCCACGATGCTCGGTCAGGACACAGCCGCAGGACATCACGAGCCTGCCAGCTTCTGCTAGCACAAGAGGCCGGGGTAGACAGAGAGCAGGGGCTGGGCAGTTCGAGGTGGTTCCTAGGGTAGTGTCACGGCGGAGACCCGCTCTCGAGGAGTCAGAGGAGGATACACAGGAGTCGCTCGAATCACGAGCTTTAGGGTCCACGGACTCGAGTACTGCCTCAGGCCCTTCCGACGACGATGACGACAATGACGGGGAGAAGAACGAGGTTGAGAGTTCTGAGTCCGGGGGACGCCAGCAGAAGAGGATCCGCCTGGGCTGAGCTCTAGGCTTTCTTTAGCATGGGCCTGCGTGCCAGTACAGTTGTAGTCTCCGGGCCTGCGTGCCTTGGTTTTTGGTTTGGGCCTGCGTGCCCTGGTAGGTAGGATCGGGCGTGTATTTGCCCCAGCTTATGCACTTCCTTCTTTACTCATTGTAGATGCCTTATTTATTTATGAAAGTTTGCACTTTTCTCCATTTGTGTTCGTTTGCACGCCCTTTAAGAATTGTATTTTATGAAATATGTCCGTCTAGCTTTGAAAGAAAGTAAAGAGCACGCGAATTTCAACCGATACTCTTAAAATGTAATAAAATTTTGACAAAAAGCGACTCGACTCACAAAATTTGCATTGGGATGACAAAAATGCCTGAACTTGACCGGGATTAGACACGAGAGTAGGATACGAGAGTATTTAATCCAAGCTCACGCTTCCAATGCCACCATGAATAATGAAGTAGGGGCGTTTGAAGGCGAAAATTGGTTTCGCAAGCTACGGCGCGTGTTTGATCACTTCACACAGTCACTAGCACGTATTAAGACTTGCGCATGCCATTAGATTCGAACGAATACTCTCGACACGAATTTCGACACGTTGACGGGAAGGAAACCATTAGGATTTTGAGGTTTTTCGAGGAATATTCATGAATACTCAGACAAACGGATAACTGGACGCGCTGTATTCCCTCAGGATTAGGTTGGAACTTGTTAAACTGGATGAATTAAGCTTGAGGTGTCATCTCGGGACCAAAACCAGGGAAAAGACTTGCTGTCAAAACTACAGAACTCTCGAGCGCTCGAGAGTATTGTCGAGCGCTTGGGAATTAACTCCTGAGCGCTTGGGACTGCTGTGGTCTGCAGGTTTGTGTTTTCTCCCAAGATGATTTCCAGCTCTCTTGTGTCTCTTTGCTCTGTATGCACACTTCCAATGTGCCTTGTAAATGTGCATGGACTGCTTTCCAGAGATTAGCGGCTTCCCAAAGCAAGACTAGCGTTTTTCCAAAGCTTTTCCAAGTTTCCAAAGTTTGAATTTCAAAAGAACTTTGGAAATATGGAGCATGATAAGTTCCAAGGCTGGTGGGGAAGTGGTGTTGTCCCTCCTAGGCTTCTATACGTACCAGACTCACTTTGGTAAGTTGCTCACACTCCATTCCATCATCCATCTCTCAAAAGTCCCATTTCTCATGGCTTTGCCGAACCAAGCCTTGCTTCGCCCTTGGTTGGACAGCCTTGATGGCATTGATTGGCTGAATTTCCGAGGGCATCGCCTTCATGCCTTGAAGTATCTCCGCGAGGTCACAATCTGGCCTGTCCTGCTGCACGCGGCTGCACGCTTTTGGGATCCCGAAGTGCATGTCTTTCGCTTCGGTTCTCAAGAGCTATGCCCCACTGTCGAGGAATTTCATGCCTACCTGAGGAGCCATGACTCTACCGAGCCAATTGTTCCAAAGCTTAGGGAGAGCATGAAGAACATCCTAAAAGCCAAGCTGGGTGTCAGCGGGAATGTTGCTGAGTTCTTGACCCGGGGCAATGCCATCAATATCGTGCAGTTGTACGAGAGATTCAGCCCACCAGGAGACTTAACGAATTTCGAGTATCAAGGTCGTCGAATGATGGCTTGTTGCATCTGCCTCTTGGCGGCCTTCCTATTGGTTCCCCCTGTCGGTCAACCTAGCCCTTTGCTGGTAGGAGTTGCTGCTCAGATTGAGGCTCGCAAGGATGTTGCGCCTTTGGTCCTTGCTGAAACTTTGATGGGGTTGGATGCTGTTCGTGCTGGATGCACGAGGGTTTTTGGTGGTAGCCCACTGTTGCTGCAGGTTAGGGACCTCACTCAGCTCTCCTTTTTCTATTTCTCACATTCATTTTACCTCGACACTTGGCTTAGGCTTTATCTGGCTTCTTACTTGCTTTCTCTCTCTTTGGATAGATGTGGCTTTGCGACAAGTTGGGTTTGCTGATACCGCCGGCAAATGATTGGTGGTATCGACCAAGCGGATGGAATCGTCCTTTCCAGGTGATGTACAGCAGTGAAGATGACTGGGCTGATTTCCTCGCATCTGCTGAGGAAGACGACATCGTTTGGCGGTGCCATTGGCTGAGGCTTCCTGCAATGACTGTGAGCAACATGGGCTCAATGCACGTGTTTGTGGTTGGCTTGACAGGCTTTACCTTCTACTCACCCTTCTGCATCCTTCGTCAGCTTGGACTTAGTCAAGAAGTGCCGCAAGGAGCTGAAGTGCTTCGTCTCCCTCCCTTCACCATTCCGGGCCTTCGGAGTTATGTTCGAACATGGGAGGCTCGTAGGACTGAGCCGAATGACCCACTCTTCTCAATTGCTTCGACCGGAAGGTACCGCAAATGGCTAAGGAGAGATGTGGAAGCAAGGATGGGTTGATTGCTTACTTTGCCGTCTTTTGGAATAAAAAGTGCTTTAGTTGTGCGTTTTCTCTTTTTCATGCTCAGCTTGTAATAAAGAAATTATCGGAATAAAACTTGACTGATTAAGGGTTTCCCCCTTTTCGGTTCATTGATCGCGTGCACCTCAAAAGAAAGCATTTTGACTTGTCAATTTGGATTTGGATTTTTGTGATTTAGGACCGAATCTCAGAGTGAGATTGCCTACGTATCTCTTAGGGAAGGGGAATCAGGCCCATCCGTAGTTCAGGCTGAGGTTCGCTCGGGTATTAACACTCTCCTTTTTGCGCTCTAAATTTTGCCTAGGACCGCCCTTTCAGGTTTTCGGCCTAGCGAGCTCTTTTGATTAATTGCCTTAACTTTTGCCTAGGCCGCCCTTGTGGGTTTTCAACCTAGCAGGCTTGCTCTAATTTTTGCCTGGGACCGCCCGCCCTTGCGGTTTTCGGCCCAGCGAGCTCTCTCAGGGGTAATAGCGCTTGAGTTGATCCAAATTGACAAGATTCGAGAATTCGTTGCCGTCGAGATCGATGATCGATGCTACTCCACCGGAAAGGATCGACTTGATGATGTACGGCCCAGCCCGTTTTGGTCGGAACTTCCCTCGCAGGTCAAAAACTGGCGCACGGATTTCCTTGACTACCATATCCCCCTCTTGCAGATCCCTCGACTTCATTTTCTTGTTGAATGCCCGGGCGATTCTCCGCTGATAACCCTGGATATGGTACAACGCTCGGAGTCTCCTTTCGTCAAACAACATGAGTTCCTCGAACTCCCGCTGATCCATTCGGCTTCGTCTATCCCTTGTTCTGCTATGACTCTGAGTGATGGAACTTCTAGCTTGATGGGGAGAACGGCTTTCATACCGTACACCAAAGAATAGGGTGTCGCCCCTGTCGGCGTGCGGATAGACGTCCGGTATCCCCACAAAGCTAGCGGTAGCTGTTCGTGCCAATCCCTAGCTGATTCGACAATCCTTTCGAGGATCGACTTGATGGTCTTGTTGGCTGCTTCGACTGCCCCATTCGTTTGCGGTCGATAAGTGGTCGAGTGATGCACTTGAATCTTGAATTCATCAAAAAGTTCTAGAACTTTCCCTTTGAAATGAACACCATTATCAGATACGAAGGCTTGAGGGACTCCATACCGATA
Organism: Rhododendron molle; assembly: GCA_025413875.1. Classification (NCBI taxonomy): domain Eukaryota; kingdom Viridiplantae; phylum Streptophyta; class Magnoliopsida; order Ericales; family Ericaceae; genus Rhododendron; species Rhododendron molle. The sequence goes on along the minus strand of CM046388.1, from coordinate 31,173,240 downwards.
AATGATGTTTTGCCTGATAAAATGAGCCACTTGAACTGCCGTCAGGGTCTTGTACGAGGCTACCTCAACCCATTTGGTGAAATAATCAATCGCTACCAAGATAAACCTATGACCATTAGAGGCCGCGGGTGTGATCCTTCCGATGACGTCGATGCCCCAGGCGGAGAATAGCCATGGTGTTGCCATTGGGTGTAACTCCGAGGGAGGTACGTGGATAAGATTAGCATGAGTTTGGCACTTACGACATCGGCGCACATACTCAATGCAATCTGTCTCCATAGTCGACCAATAGTAACCCAACCTCAAAACTTTATTTGCTAGCATCATTCCATTCATGTGGGGTCCACAAACTCCCTCATGGACTTCTTTCATTACCGTTCTCGTGTCATCACCGTGAATACACAACTTGTGGACTCCGCACGGAGATCGCCGGTATAATTTTCCACCACAGATAATGTATTGAGACGCCAATCGTTGTAACGCGATCCGATCCTTCCTGGTAGAATCTGCAGGGAACTCTCCCTTTTCGACAAAATTCCAAATGTCGTGAAACCAAGGGAGTCCATCATCAGGCTCGTCGATGTTCATGACATAGTCGTACACGTGCTTGCCTCTTTGCTCAATCATGACAGGCCTTAGCTTCACCCCGATCGGAAGTTCCCGCATGGATGCTAAGGTAGCGAGCGCGTCGGCGAAGCGATTCTTCATCCTCGGGACGTGTGTGAAAGTCACCTTTTGAAAATTCGGAATAAGTTCGTCGAGCTGCTGATAATACGGCTTCATCTTCTCGTCTTTGACCTTCCATTCCCCGTTTGCTTGTGACACAACCAAGTTGGAATCCCCCACAACTTCCAGCACCTTGACCCCGATTTCGAGTGCAGCTTCCATTCCAACAATACATGCCTCGTACTCTGCCTCATTATTCGTGACTTCAAAGTTCAATTTGAAAGCAAGGGGAATATGTGACCCCTCAGGCGAGACTAGCAGTATGCCGATCCCGAAGCCCTTCTGGTTAGCAGCTCCGTCGAAGTACAACGTCCATGTTTCGTTGACAGCAGTCATTACGTCTTCATCAGGAAATTGGAACTCTGTGTGTTCTGGCCCCTCGATCGGGCGATCTGCCAAAAACTCTGCTACCGCTCTTCCTTTCACTGACTTGCGGGTGACGTACTTGATTTTGAATTCAGCCAATAAGAGCAACCAACGTGCTAACTTACCGGTAAGTGCTGGCTTCTCGAATAGGTATTTGAGCGGGTCCATTCGAGAAATCAGTATCACCGAATAAGACAGCATGTAGTGTCTCAATTTCTTCGTGGCCCAAACGAGCGCCCAACATGTCTTCTCCAATGAAGTGTATCGCTCTTTGCTCCCTACCATCTTCTTGCTCAGGTAGTAGATCGCTCTTTCAACCCCATCATCTCCTTCTTGTGCGAGCATGCACCCCATTGACGAGGGCGTGACGGACAAGTACAGGATCAAAGGTTTTCCCGGAATGGGTGGCATCAAGATGGGCGGATTCTGTAGGTAAGTTCTCACTACTTCGAAAGCCTTTCGGCATTTGTTGTTCCATTCGAACTTTACGTCCTTCTTGAGCAGACGAAACAACGGCTCACAGGTCAACGTCAACTTGGCGATGAACCGACTGATAAATTGAATTTTTCCCAAGAAACACCGGACTTCCTTCTCGGACTGAGGAGGCTCCATCTCAAGAATGGCTTTAATCTTAGAAGGATCCACCTCAATCCCCCTGGTCGTGATCATGAATCCAAGCATCTTTCCAGCGGTGACCTCGAACGTGCACTTCTGCGGATTGAGTCGCATTCTGTACTTTCGAATCCTCTCAAAGGACTTTCTCAATGCCGGGAGATGGTCTTTCCTTTCCTTTCAACGTAAACCTCGACCTCCTTGTGAATCATGTCGTGCAACAGTGTGGTGGCACCCCTCTGATACGTTGGACCGGCGTTCTTCAACCCAAATGGCATAACCTGATAAGAATACGTCCCCCATTCGGTGATGAACGTGGTCTTTTCCCTGTCTTCCGGAGCTAGGAGAATCTGATTGTACCCCGAGAAGCCATCCATGAAAGAAAGTAGAGCGTGCCCTGCAGTGTTATCCATGAGTACGTCTATATGTGGCAATGGAAAATCGTCCTTAGGGCTTGCTTTGTTCAGATCTCTGAAATCGACACACACTCTGATTTTTCCGTCCTCTTTGGGGATAGGAACGATATTGGCCACCCAAGTGGGGTACTCCGTTACGATTAGAAAACCGGCGTCGATTTGTTTTGTAAGCTCTTCTTTTATCTTTAATACCCAATCGGGCTGCATTTTTCTTAGTTTTTGGTTAACGGGCTTCGCATCAGGGTAAAGGGGGATTCTGTGCTCGACTATCTCCGGGTCAATTCCGGGCATGTCTGTGTGGGACCAAGCAAAAACTTCTTTGAATTCTTTTAGTAAATCAGTGAGCTTTTGAAGCTCAGTGGGAGACAGCCCGGAACCTACCTGAACCAATCGAGGGTTGCCCTCATCACCCAAGTTTATTGAGATTATTTATTCTTTTAGAGGCTGAGCATGCCTTTCATTTTCACGATCGATGAGGGAATGTATCTCCTTGGGAATGTCCCCATCGAGATCTATTCCTTCATCGTCGGGATCCAAACAATTTATTTCAAAAATCGGCAAGTAAGCGAAAACGTCATTCATTTCATTAACCAGTTCATCAGATGGGGGGAATACAGCGGTTGACTCGAATTCAAAGTAAAAGCTACAAAGTGGAGGGCCGATGGGCACAAACTCCGACTCTGTGCTAGACGATGAGTCAGTGTTGGACTCAGACTCAGACTCAGTGCAAGTGCTGTGAGTGCAAGTTACATGTGGAATGAAAGTGCAATTATCATAAATGCCTACGGCATCCACAATGAGCTTGGAAGGGTCTTCAATTTCTTCTTCATCTCCAAGCATCAGCACAGCAGGATCTTGCATCATACCCTCTGGATCCTCGCCCTTAAATAGGAGTTGGAGACTGCCCAAACCAAAAGCTTCCAGCCAGTCGAGTGCGTAAGACAGCTCTTCCACCTTTGCAACCTCTTCGTCACTCTCCCATGTATCATTGGCAAAGATTTCAAAGCCAGGATACTTCATTTTCGTCTCAAGGTCCACAAAGGGCTCAGGTTCTCCTTGGTACAGCGTTTCCTTCTCCTTTGATTTCATCTCCATTGTACAGGCCCGGGCACGATTGCGCCATTTCTTTGCTGGATCACCCTTCTTGGCCTCATATCCCAGACCAAAATGCTCGTTACTTCCAGGGAAATCAGGGAACTCAGGGACTCCTTGAGCATAAAGTCCCAAGCCCATGCCCGGCAAATACTTCATTCGTTTCATAATTTCCAATGCTGCAGAGCTCACCAAGAAACCGTCCTCGGCCCGAATGGTGCACACTTTCGAGGTCATAACTGCAAAGCCTCCCATGGTAACATCTTCTTCTCCATGCATAATCTCAAGCAGCGGGGAATTGTCCTCGGAGTGCGGACGAATACCTGAGTCCCCATGGATGATAAGGGTTCCAGATTCCAAACCCAGGATGAGTTTTTGATGTAGTGTTGAGGGCACACCCATAACATCCGGGTGATGTAGCCAAGGCCTTCCCAACAGGAGATTGAAAGATGCAGGTATTTCCAGCACACAGAATTCGACGGTGGTCTGGAACTTACCAGTTGCCAACTCCAAGTTGATTGTCCCCAAAACATCACGACGCGTATTATCACAAGCACGGACGCCCAAATTCGACGGCGTGAAGTCCTTGTTCTTAAGGCCCAAGCAATAAGCAGTGCGGAGTGGACACACGTTAATGGCGGAGCCATTATCAACAAGGATTGCTGGGACCCACTTTCCCAAGCACTTCATGGTGATGTGAAGGGGCTTGTTGTGGTCGGTTCCCTCGGGCGGCAGGTCTTTCTCAGTGAAGGACAAAGTATGCTGGGTGAGGTTCGGAGTTATAAGGGCAATGAGAGCTTCCGGGGCAATATCAGAGGGGACTTCGAGCCTGGAAAGGGTGTTGACCAACCTACGATGGTGCTCGCGGGAGGCAGCTAACACTCCCCACATAGACATGCGAGCGGGGATTTCCTGGAGTTGACGGATAATAGGATCAGCGGAGGCTTCAGGGTCAGATTCAGGGAGGGAATTGAGGTCGATGGACAATTTGGGTTGAGAAGGTGGGTTAGTTTTAGTGGAGCTTGAGGGGATATTTTGTGGAGCTTGCGGGATGGGGGTGTTCAGGTTTGTGGGGTTGACAGGGGTATTTTGCTGCGGTGGAAGGGCTCGGGATGAGCTACCCTGCTGGAGGTTGGCAGGCTGATAGACCCTTCGACTTCTGGTAAAGTTGCTAACTATTTCGGGAATGGGTTGCCACCAAGTACCTTCCCAGAAATTAGAGAAGTCAAAGTCACAGTCGTCTGCCTTACGCTTCCCTTTGTCAAGTGCTGTCTTTTCCAAAGTTTCGTTGAGAGTTTCCATTTCCAAGGCGTGCCAGATGCTATCTTCCTCCAGAGAATTCCAGAAGTTGACATTGTTGCTGCTGTTGTCATCGTTAACCTGCAGAGATCCTTCGTCTAGCATGGCCTTATTGACAGTCAGTTCCTCGCCATCCATCCATACATTTACCAATTCAGACTTTCTCCACAGATCTTCTGGATCCAACACGCAGATGCTGGGCTCATCAGGGATTTGAATTATGGGTTTGGAAAAGAACTCCTCGACGATGAATTCCTGTGGGAGAAAAGATAGTCCATGGAACGTTCCAGAGCGTCGGAGTCTCGAGTAAGGTTGACAATGGTCCTGGCGTTGAGCCCTGATAACATACGGGGATTCATCAGATCCATTTCCTCCACCACTTTCTCTTCTTGAAAAAGGTACACTAATGACGTCTCGTCTAGGGGGTCAGAATCATCCATCCAGTGCCATCCGTTGGGTTCGGGCTCCCATTCCCATACATCTTCGTTCTCGACAGGTTCAGGTTCAGTGAACAGTGCAAACAGAGAATACCCATCCAAGGGATCAGCCATCATCTCCTCCCAGTCGCGAGGGGGGTGCCGTAAAACCCTTCCCCCCTCGTAACGTGGCCTCCGAATCCTTTTTCAAATCTCTGGTTTTCAATTCAAATCAATCATTTTCAATCAAAACGGTTTCTCGGGTGGCGAACCATAAATCCGGGTGGCGACTCCTCAAATTTTTCAAAAATCCAAAAATGGCGTGGCGCTTCTTTTTCGGGCCCCGCCCCGATTCCACCCGGGGCTGTGGTAGCCTACAGTGGCGACTCCGCTGGGGATGTTTAATTGATACTTGAGAAAAAGTTGGTTTGTTGATGAAACGGCCTGTTTTTCTTGAATATCAATTAAATTTGTGAGCCAAGCTTGAAAAATGTTTGTGGGATTTGTCAAAATTAATTTATTTCATTTTCCATTTTTGTATATATGTCTTGTGCAGCCCCGCTGTTGTGTTTCGGCAATCCTACCCGGCTTGCCGGTGATAGGGAATCCCGGAATGCTCAGCAACCCTCGACCGTGATGAGTCATCCCTACCGTTTGTACCGTTACTGGGTGTACGCTCAATAACGGGAGGTATACTTTGATTCTAGTCCGGGTAACCCTTTTCAAAACCCTGCCTTTGTACATGTTTAGCAAGCCGTAGAACCTTCCAAACTAGGACAGGGGCCTGCAGGGTAGGATTACGTGTTATAATCTGTTTAAGTGCTGCATTGCATCTTGCATCATCATCATGCTGTCAGCCACGATTCTCGAGACTCGCTCGCGCGGTCTTCGGAAGGTTGCCAAGACCCGATGAAGAGTTGTGCACCCTAATGCGTGTTGCTAAATCACATGAGTCCTCGAACTCGAACCTAGAGGAAACTAAAATTTTGCTAAGTCCTTGGCTAGTGTTTAACCGAGATTTAACCAAAGGAAAGGAATGATAGGGGAGCAGAACATTGTAATGCCAACACCATCCAGGCTAAAAGCAAGTGTACTGCTTACGCCACTTCGGTTATTGTATCACATCGTTCACCCCGAGCCATTCCGAACCAACGGTCAAATTGTCGATGGAATATTAGCCAAATACTTAGCTTATTTTAGCATCTTTTGGGAATCGACCGTTCCTAAATGAGGATACACCACAAGAGTCTGAGGATCAAGGCAACCTCCCATAAGTCGATTGTTTAGAAAAATCGGAATCGATGACGGTGACGATGAGGCACTCATTTTCCAAAAATCATGCACAAATTTCATAAAAATGCAAGCAGGAACCGCGTCTGAGCACAAGTTTTTGCTTTGCTGTCAGTTCTGAGCAATTGGCCCGAAAAAGAAGAACATCATACCCTCCTGGACCAAACCCTTGGGACAGAGATTGGAACGGCTCCAACTGCAAGCAGACTCCATCAGTGCATCAGATTTGGGGGTGGAAATGGATCTATTAGTCGGAGGCTTAAACCCAAACCCGAACCCACGCTAAACCCAAACGGAGGTAACCTAAACCCGAACGCTGGCAATCCAAACCTTAATCCTAACCCAAGTGTCAACCTAAACGGAGGCAACCCAAACCCAAACCCAAACGGATGTGAGCCAAATCCAAATCCAAATCCAAATCCCGACCCCAATCCTCATCCAAATCTTAACCCAAACCCGGGAAATCTGCACGAAGAAATGGGACAGATCAGAGAGGGTATCCAACGCTTGGGTGAACGCACCGATAACCAAATTGCTCAACTCATGATGATGATTACTGGGGTTGCAAGACGCGTTCCTCCTCAAAACCCAAATCTGATCCCAAACCCTAACCCAATTCTTAATCCGATTCTAGTTCCTAACCCGAATCCAATTCCAAACCCAAACCCAATTCCCAACTTAAACATCAATCCTAACCCTAACCTGAATCCGAACCAAGAGCAGCTAGTCTTTGATTTAGAAACTCCGCAAAACCCCGAGATGGCAGCGGTGTTGGCAAAGCTCACCCAACTAGAGGAATCTGTCGCAAGAAATGAGAAGATATTGTCGACCGGTTTTGACATCAATAAGCTTTGACCTGTTTCCTAACGCAAAGCTTCCGGATAAGTTCAAGCCAATCGACTTCGCTAAGTTTGACGGAACAGGAAATCCAAAGGCGCACCTGACGGGATACATTGGAGCACTTTCCATGTGGGGAGTCGAGAAGGATGCTATGGCACAGATGTTCTCACAGACTTTGGTGGGACATGCTCTGCACTGGTTCACTTCACTGGATGAGAGAAAGAAGCGTTCTTGGGAGGATATATGCGCGGCTTTTGTGGCGCAGTATGATTATAACATTCAGTTGGAGGTGACCACTCGTGAATTAGAGTCAACAAAGATGGAGGCAAAGGAGGCCTTTACCGATTTCGTGAAAAGATGGAGAGCAAAGGCGGCGCAGATGAAAGATAGACCGAGCGACAGGGACCAAATCCGGCTGATTGTCCGTAACCTTCAACCCACTCTTGCGAGGCATATGGTTATGGCCCAAGCATGCTCAGACTTTAAAACATTCTTTGATACAGGCTTAGCCATCGAAGAAGCAGTTCAATTGGGGATCCTCGACAAGCCCGAGCCTGCTCCCAAGCCCAAGAAGGTTTACTCCGGAAATAGCAACGCTCTGTTTGGCAACTCAAACTACACCAACCTTCCCAACACCTCCACAAAAACAGCCCAAGCCGAGCTGGTGAACCAAATAGCCACCCAAACCAGTCAACCGCGTACCCAGCCTCGCACTTTTGCTCAGTTCTCAGCGCCTCTTTCCATCGTGCTCGAGAAATTGGTCGAAAGCGGCACCCTCAAACCTCTTACCCCTACTCCTTTACCTCAAAAACTCCCTCCTTCCCACAACCCTAACGCATACTGCGCCTATCATCAGAATGTGGGCCACCAAACCGACAATTGCTTCCGCCTTCGCCACGCAATTCAAGACCTTATAGACAACAAAACTCTCCCTATGCCACCACAAAAACCAAACACTGTCTCAAACCCACTCCCAAAGCACTCCAATGCCCACACCAATCACATCTCCATAAGCCAACCCTTTAATCCCAGCCATTACATCATTCCTGATACCCAACCCAAGCCAACCGTCGAGCTGCCAGTTGAGGATGCCGTCTGTGCATTGGAAACCGTGGAATGGGACTTTCAGAGAAGGTGGAAAGACTTAGTGCAAGATTTCTTGGTGGTAGAAGACAGGGCTCTTATCACTGGAATTTGGCCCGCGGCACTTAATCCTGACCAAGTTGAGGAATTGGAACATGGAGAATGGAGGCAGGATTGGGAGGAGATGATGGCTGACCCGTTGGATGGGTATTCTCTATTTGCTCTGTTCATGGAACCTGAACCTGTCGAGAAGGAAGACGAATGGGAATGGGAGCCCGAACCTAACGGATGGCACTGGATGGACGATTCTGATCCTCTGGATGAAACATGATTGGCGTGCCTTTTTGAAACATCATTGGCGTGCCTTTTTCAAGCAGAAGAAACGGTGGAAGAGATAGATCTGATGAACCCCCGCATGTTCTCAGGGCTCAACGCCAGGACCATTATCAACCTCACTCGAAACTCCGATGCTCTGGACCGCGCCATGGACTATCTTTTCCTCCCACAGGAATACATCATTGAGGAGTTCTTCCCCAAGCCTATAGTCGAAATCCCTCATGAGCCCAACATCTGTGTATTGGATCCAGAAGACCTGTGGGGAAAGTCTAAAATGGTAAATGTGTGGATTTATGGTGAGGAGTTGACCGTCAATAAGGCCATGTTGGATGAAGGATCTTTGCAGGCTGGCAACAGCAACAACGACAACAGCAGCAACAACGTCAACTTCTGGAATTCTCTGGAAGAAGACAGCATATGGCACGCTCTGGAAATGGAAACCCTCAATGAGACTTTGGAGAAGACGGCACTTGACAAAGGGAAACGTAAAGCTGAGGAGTGCGACTTTGACTTCTCCGATTTCTGGGAAGGTGCTTGGTGGGAGCCTGTTCCCAATACAGTTAGCAATCTTACCAGGAGTGGAAGAGTCTACCAACCTACCAACCTCCAGCAGGGTAGCTCATCCCGAACCCCTCCGCCGCAGCAAAATGCCCCTACCAAACCCACAAACCTGAACACTCCCGTCCCGCAAGCTCCACAAAACGACCCTCCTAGCTCCACTAAGCCTAACCCGCCTTCTCGGCCAAAATTGTCCATCGACCTCAACTCCCTCCCTGAATCTGACCCTGAAGCCTCCACTGACCCCATTATCCGACAACTCCAGGAAACCCCCGCTCGCATGTCTATGTAGGGAGTGTTAGCAGCCTCCCGCGAGCACCGTCTCAGGCTTGTGAACACCCTTTCCAGATTTGAAGTCCCCTCTGATATTGCTCCAGAAGCCCTCATCGCCCTTAGAACCCCGAACTTCACCCAGCACACCTTATCCTTCACTGAGAAAGACCTGCCGCCTGAAGGAACTGACCACAACAAGCCCCTTCACATCACCATGAAGTGCTTGGGAAAGTGGGTCCAGGCAATCCTTGTTGATAATGGCTCCGCCGTTAACGTGTGTTCACTCCGCACTGCTTATTGCATGGGCCTCGAGAACAAGGACTTTGCGCCGTCGAATTTGGGCGTCCGTGCTTATGATAATACGCACCGTGATGTTTTGGGGACAATCAACTTGGAACTCGCAAGTGGCAAGTTTAAGACCACCGACGAATTCTGTGTGTTGGAAATACTTGCATCATTCAATCTCTTGTTGGGAAGGCCTTGGCTACATCGCCCGGACGTCATGGGTGTGCCCTCAACATTGCATCAGAAACTCATTATGGGTTTGGAATTTGGAACCCTTATCATCCATGGAGACTTAGGCATTCGTCCGCACTCCGAGGACAATTCCCCGTTGCTAGAGATTATGCATGGAGAGGAAGATATTGCCATGGGGGGCTTTGCAGTTATGACCTCGAAAGTGTGTACCATCCGGGCCGAGGACGGCTTCTTGGTGAGTTCCGCAGCGCTGGAAATTATGAAACGGATGAAATATCTGCCGGGCATGGGCTTGGGACTTTATGCTCAAGGAGTCCCCGAGTTCCCCGAATTCCCTGGAAGTAACGAGCGTTTTGGTCTAGGATATGAGGCCAAGAAAAGCGACCCGGCAAGGAAGTGGCGCAATCGCGCCAGGGGCCGTGCAACGGAGATGAAATTGAAGGAGAATGAGGCACTATACCAAGGAGAACCTGAGCCCTTTGTGGACCTCGAAACAAAAATGAAGTATCCTGGCTTCGAGATCTTTGCCAATGATACATGGGAGAGTGATGAAGAGGCTGCAAAGGTAGAGGAGATATCTGAGGCATTTGACTAGCTGGAGGCTTTTAGTTTGGGTAGTCTCCAATTCCTGTTCGAGGGCGAGGAATCAGGGGGTATGATGCCAGATCCTGCTGTGCTGATGCTCGGAGATGAAGAAGAAGTTGAAGACCCTTCCAAACTCATTGTGTAGGCTATAGGCATTTATGATAATTGCACTTTTGTACCACATGTAACTCGCACTCACAGCACCTGCATTGAGTCTGAGTCTGAGTCCGAGTCCGACACTGACTCGTCGTCTAGCACAGAGTCGGAGTGTGTGCCCATCGGCCCTCCACATCGTAGCTTTTACTTTGAATTCGAGTCAACCGCTGTATTCCCCCCGTCTGTTGAACTGGTTAATGAAATGGATGATGTTTTCGCTTACTTGCCGATTTTTGAAATAAACTGTTTGGACCTTGACGATGAAGGAATAGATCTTGATGGGGACATTCCCAAGGAGATCCGTTCCTTCATCGATCGTGAAAATGAAAGGCATGCTCAGCCTTTAAAAGAAGAAATAATCTCAATAAACTTGGGTGATGAGGAGAACCCTCGATTGCTTCAGGTCGGTTCCGGACTGTCTCCCAGTGAACTTCAAGAGCTCACAGATTTGCTAAAAGAATTCAAAGAAGTTTTCGCTTGGTCCCACGCAGACATGCCCGAAATCGACCCAGAAATTGTCGAGCACAGAATCCCTCTCTACCCTGATGCTAAACCCGTTAAGCAAAAACTAAGAAGAATGCGGCCCGATTGGGTATTAAAGATAAAAGAAGAGCTCACAAAGCAAATCGACGCCGATTTTCTAATCCTAATGGAGTACCCCACTTGGGTAGCCAACATCGTTCCTGTCCCCAAAAAGGATGGAAAAATCAGAGTGTGTGTCGATTTCAGAGATCTGAACAAAGCAAGCCCTAAGGACGACTTCCCATTGCCGCATATAGACATGCTTGTTGATAACACTGCAGGGCACACCCTACTATCCTTCATGGACGGCTTCTCGGGGTACAATCAGATTCTCCTAGCTCCGGAGGACAGGGAAAAAACCACATTCATCACTGAGTGGGGGACATATTGCTATCGGGTTATGCCATTTGGGTTGAAAAATGCCGGTCCTACGTATCAGAGGGGTGCTACCACACTGTTGCATGACATGATTCACAAGGAGGTCGAAGTTTACGTCGATGACATGATTGTAAAGGGGAAGGAAAGAGAAGACCACCTCCCGGCATTGAGAAAGTTCTTTGAGAGAATTCGGAAGTACAAGATGCGTCTTAATCCGCAGAAGTGCACTTTCGGGGTCACTACTTGCAAAATGCTCGGGTTCATGATCACAACCAGGGGGATCGAGGTGGATCCTACTAAGATTAAAGCCATTCTCGAGAGTGAGCCACCTCAATCCGTGAAGGAAGTCCGGTGTTTCTTAGGAAAGATTCAATTTATCAGCCGATTCATCGCCTAGCTGACTCTGACCTGTGAACCATTGTTTCGTCTGCTCAAGAAGGATGTGAAATTCGAGTGGAATGACAAGTGTTAAAAGGCTTTTGAAGCAGTATGGACTTACCTACAGAATCCGCCGATCTTGATGCCACCCATTCCGGGAAAACCTTTGATCCTATACTTGTCTGTCACGCCCTCGTCAATGGGGTGCATGCTGGCACAAGAGGGAGATGATGGGGTTGAAAGGGCAATCTACTACCTGAGCAAGAAGATGGTTGGAAGCGAAGAGCGGTACACTTCATTGGAAAAGACATGCTGGGCGCTGGTATGCGCCACGAAGAAATTGAGACACTACATGCTGTCTTACTCAGTGATACTGATTTCTCGGATGGACCCTCTCAAATATCTATTCGAGAAACCAGCACTTACCGGTAAGTTAGCACGTTGGTTGCTCTTATTGGCCGAATTTGAAATCAAGTACGTCACCCGCAAGTCAGTGAAAGGAAGAGCAGTAGCAGAGTTTTTGGCAGATCGCTCGATCGATGGGCCAGAACACACGGAGTTTCGATTTCCCGACGAAGACGTGATGACTGCTGTTGACGAAACATGGACGTTGTACTTCGACGGAGCTGCAAACCAGAAGGGCTTTGGGATTGGCATACTGCTGGTCTCGCCTGAGGGGTCACATATTCCCCTCGCTTTCAAGCTGAACTTCGAAGTCACGAATAACGAGGCAAGTACGAAGCGTGTATTGTGGGAATGGAAGCCGCGCTGGAAATCGGAGTCAAGGTGTTGGAAGTTGTGGGAGACTCCAACTTGGTTGTATCACAAGCAAACGGGGAATAGAGAGTTAGGGATGAAAAAATGAAACCATATCATCAGCAGCTCGATGAGCTTATCCCGAATTTTCAAAAAGTGACATTCACGCATGTCCCTAGGATGAACAATCGCTTCGCAGACGCACTAGCAACCTTGGCATCCATGCGGGAACTCCCAATCGGGGTAAAGCTGAGGCCTGTTATGATTGAGCAGAGAGGAAAGCATGTGTACGACTACGTCATGAACATCGACGAGCCTGATGACGGGCTTCCTTGGTTTCACGATATTTGGAATCTCGTCGAAAAGGGAGAGTTTCCTGCAGATTCAACCAAGAAGGATCGGATCGCTTTACAATGACTGGCATCTCAGTACATCATCTGTGGTGGACAGTTGTACCGACGATCTCCGTGCGGAGTCCATAAGTTATGTATTCACGGTGACGACACGAGAACTGTAATGGAAGAGGTGCATGAAGGAGTCTGTGGGCCGCACATGAATGGGATGATGCTGGCTAAGAAAGTTTTGAGATTGGGCTACTATTGGTCGACTATGGAAACAGATTGCATCGAGTATGTGCGCCGGTGACCTAAGTGCCAGACTCATGCTAATCTTATCCACGTCCCGCCTTCGGAATTACACTCAATGGCGACACCATGGCCATTCTCCGCCTGGGGCATCGACATCATCGGAAGGATCACGCCTGTGGCTTCTAACGGTCATAGGTTCATCTTGGTAGCGGTCGATTATTTCACCAAATGGGTCGAAGCAGCTTCGTACAAGATTTTGACGGCAGTTCAAGTGGCTCACTTTATCAGGCAAAACATCATTTATCGGTATGGAGTCCCTCAAGCCTTCGTATCTGATAATGGTGTTCACTTCAAAGGAAAAGTCCTAGAGCTCTTTGGCGAATTCAAGATTCAAGTGCATCACTCGACCACTTATCGGCTGCAAACGAATGGGGCAGTTGAAGCAGCCATGTAGACATCCCAATTTGGACTCTTTGAACTTCTTTAATTTGTGGCCCGGAGGCTCCCCCATGATGAATTTGGATCGAAACAAGCCTTAGACCAGTCAGGACTTTGCTTCTTGAAGACTTTGAAAGGGAAGACAAAATGTAAAAATCAGTCCCAAGCGCTCCAAACCATTTTCAAAACCTAGGATTTGGCAAACTCTCGAGCGCTCGAGAGTAAACTCCAAAGCGCTCGAGACTGAACCCGAGCACTCGAGACTTCTGTGCTGCCCAATGGATGGTGGAGCTTCCCCACTTCCCATGCAGGCCATCATTACAGCCATTCTGGTTGGTTAAAACCTTAGGCAACACTCCACCTCAGTTAGAGGTGAGTCAGCCCTGATGGATTTTCAAAGATTCCAAATTTCATTTTCTAAAATGAGACCATAGGCCATCTTGCCTATATAAGGCCTCACTTCAGCACAAACCAGACCACGAAATCTCTCTCTCTAGAAACTCTCTGACCAGTCAAAGAAAACCATTTTTTTTTCTTTGGAAAAATTTGATTTCCAAAAGGAAAGCAACCAAAAACTCAAGACATCAAAACATGGAGGAGGTTCAGAGGATAACTAGCCTCTGATCTTCTGAAGTTTTCACTTTCCATTCATCCTTCAAAGTTTCTTTCTTTTTCAAAGAGCAAAGTCCCAACCAAAGGTATAAGTTTCAACTTTTGCCTTAAGCAAAACAGGGTTGTTTCTCCTTTCTGAGGGAGGTCCCTCAGCCCTCTCAGTCTTTAATACTGAGCATCGGTTGAGAGACCTTGGTGTAAAAGCAAGAGCAAAGGGGTGCAGATGTGTTTTCTATGTCCAGCCTACTGGAAACACTCCCAAGCGCTCGGAACTACTCCCAAGTGCTCGAGAGTGACTCCAGTTCTGCTTCCCTTCTTTTGAGTATTTGAATGGACATGCATGGGTAGGGTGTGTTTTAAAACTTTTTTTTTTACTCTGTTTAAGATGTGTTGGTACTAATGACCTACTGTTTTCAGAGAAAAGTAAAATAAATGATTTGCATTTAAGGCATGCAAAAGAGTTTTGGTCTGGATCTAAAAAGAAAAATCCTTTTTCACACTTTGTAATGTAAGATCCAGTGTGCCAGCATACTGCATTTAATGGATCAGTTGGTTGATATCAGTCCTGGGGTGTGGAACACTCCCGAGCGCTCGAGTTTACTCCCAAGTGCTCGAGAGTGTTTGCATGCAAGCTTGATATATTTCTCTCCCAGCTTGATCCCCCCACTGCCCTTGCATGGCCATGCATGTATCCCTTTTTGCATCGTAGAACTGTTAAACCATTTTTCATAAGGGCAGGGAGGCATGGTTTGGAAGAATGGGGTTTGTTCCCAGTCTACTAGACTAACCCCATTCTGTTAAGCCTTCAGTTTGGCCTGTGACATAATCAATGACATTCTAGTTTGCATTTTCAGCATCATATTCTGTTGGACTAAAAAAACCTTGCAGGCTGGACAACAACACTTCCAAGCACTCGGGAGTGCTCCCGAGCGCTCGAGAGTGAGATCAATGACAGGGCCTTCCAGTTTCTAGCACTTCGCATTTCATGGCCATTTTTCATTTATTCACCATACATTTGCACATGCATACACTTCCCTACCTGATGTATCTGTAAATAAATGCTAGCTGTCTATTGGAATAAAATCTTTTGAAAAATCCCACAAGTGTTTAGTAGAGACCGATTTCAAATCGGGCGAGGGGGGTGCCGTAAAACTCCTCCCCCCTCGTAACGTGGCTCTCGAACCCTTAACAAATCTCTGGTTTTCAATTTAAATCAATCATTTTCAAACAAAACGGTTTCTCGGGTAGCAAACCACAAATCCAGGTGGCGACTCTTCAAAATTTTTCAAAAAAAATCCAAAAACGGCGTGACGCTTCTTTTTCGGGCCGCCCCGAAACCACCTGGGGCTGTGGTAACCCACAGTGGCGATTCTGCTGGGGATTGTGATTTAATTGATACTTGAGAAAAATCAATACATTGACAAATTGGCCTGATTTCCTTAAGCATTAATTAAATTAGTGAGCCAAGCTTGAAAAACATTTGTGGGATTTTCAAAGGACTTTGTTTCACTTTTTATTTCTTGTATATATATCCTGTGCAGCCCCGCTGTTGTGTTTCGGCAATCCTACCTGGCTTGCCGGTGATAGGGAATCCCGGAATGCTCAGCAACCCTCGACCGTGATGAGTCGTCCCTACCGTTTGTACCATTATTGGGTGTACGCTCAATAACGGAAGGTATACTTTGACTCTAGTCCGGGGAACCCTCTTCAAGCCAAAACCCGGCCTTCGTACATGTGTAGCAAGCCATAGAACCTTCCAAACTAGGGCAGGAGCCTGCAGGGTAGGACTATGTGCTATAATCTGCTTAAGTGCTGCATTGCATCTTGCATCATCATCATGCTGTCAGCCACGATTCTCGAGACTCGCTCGCGCGGTCTTCGGAAGGTTGTCAAGACCCGATGAAGAGTCACGCACCATAATGCGTGTTGATGAATCACATTAGTTCTTGAACCCGAACCTAGAGGAAACTAAAATTTTGCTAAGTCCTTGACTAGTGTTTAATTGAGATTTAACCAAAGGAAAGGAATGATAGGGGAGTAGAACGTTGTGATGCCAACACCATCCAGGCTAAAAGCAAGTGTACCGCTTACGCCACCTCGGTTATCGTATCATATTGTTCACCTCAAGTCATTCCGAACCAATGGTCAAATTATCGACGGAATATTAGCCAAATACTTAGCTTATCTTAGCATCTTATGAGAATCGACCGTTTCTAAATGAGGATACACCTCAAAAATTCGAGGATCAAGCCAACCTCCCGTAAGTCAATCGTTTTTGAAAAATCAGAGTCGATGACGGTGATGATGAGGCACTCATTTTCCAAAAATCATGCACAAATTTCATAAAAATGCAAGCAGGAACCGCGTCTGAGCACGAGTTTTTGCTTTGTTGTCAGTTCTGAGCAATTGGGCCGAGAAAGAAGAACATCATACCCTCCTGGACCAGACCCTTGGGACAGAGATTGGAACGGCTACAACTGCAAGCAGACTTCATCAGTGCATCAGATTTGGGGGTGGAAATGGATCTATTCATCGGAGGTTTAAACCCAAACTTGAATCCCAATCCAAACCTGAACGGCGGTAACCTAAACCCGAATGCTGGTAATCCAAACCCCAACCCGAATCCGAACCCAAACGGAGGCGAGTCAAATCCGAATCCTAATCCCGTTCCCAATCCTCATCCAAACCCTAACCCGAACCCGGGAAATCTGAACGTAGAAATGGCTCAGATTAGAGAAGATATCCAACGCCTGGGCAAGCGCACTGACAACCAAATCGCCCAACTCATGATGATGATTACTGGGGTTGCACGACGCCTTCCACCGCAAAACCCGAATCCGGGCCCTAACCCAAATCCTATCCCAAACCTTAATCCAATTCCTATTCCAAACCCGAATCCCATCCCAAATCCAAACCCAATCCCCAATTTAAACTTCAACCCTAACCCTAATCCGAACTCGAATCCGTAACAGCTGGTCTTTGATTTGGAAACTCCGCAAAACCCCGAGATGGTAGCAGTATTGGCAAAGCTCACCCAACTAGAGGAGTCTGTTGCAAGAAACGAGAAGATAGCGTCGACTGGCTTTGACATCAATAAGCTTTGTCTGTTTCCTAATGCAAAGCTTCCGAATAAGTTCAGGCCGATCGACTTCGCTAAATTTGATGGAACAGGAGATCCAAAGGCACACCTGACGGGATACATTGGAGCACTTTCCATGTGGGGAGTCGAGAAGGATGCTATGGCACAGATGTTCTCACAGACTTTGGTGGGACATGCTCTGCACTGGTTCACTTCACTGGATGAGAGAAAGAAGCGTTCTTGGGAGGATATATGCGCGGCTTTTGTAGCGCAATACGATTATAACATTCAGTTGGAGGTGACCACCCGTGAGCTGGAATCAACAAAGACAGAAGCAAAGGAGGCCTTCGCCGATTTCGTGAAGAGATGGAGGGCTAAGGCAGCGCAGATGAAAGATAGACCGAGTGACAGGGACCAAATCCGGATGATTGTCCGTAACCTTCAACCCACTCTTGCGAGGCACATGGTTATGGCTCAAGCATGCTTAGACTTTAAAACATTCTTCGATACAGGCTTAGCCGTCGAAGAAGCGGTTCAATTGGGGATCCTCGACAAACCCGAGCCTGCTCCCAAGCCCAAGAAGATTTACTCCAAAAACAGCAACAACCTGTTTGGCAACGCCAACTACACCAACCTTCCCAACACCTCCACAAATACAACCCAAGCCGAGCCGGTGAACCAGATAGCCACCCAAACCAGTCAACCGCGTACCCAACCCCGCACTTTTGCTCAATTCTCAGCACCTCTTTCCGCTGTGCTCGAGAAGTTGGTCAAAAGCGGCACCCTCAAAGCACTTACCCCTACTCCCTTACCTCAAAAACTTCCTGCTTCCCACAACCCTAATGCATACTGTGCCTATCACTAGAATATGGGCCACCTAACCGACAACTGCTTCCGTCTCCGTCATGCAATCCAAGACCTAATAGACAACAAAACCCTCCCTATGCAATTTTTCTCGTGCATGCATCACACGTACTTGCATTTGCCCCAAAGAACTACGCTGGTCTGATCCTTGCAGAAAAGGGTACGTAGGCAGTCTGAACAGACGCGACCACATGCACCAAGCACTGTCACTTGCATTTGTGTTTGAAATTAAGGGTTTGACGTGGCTCGAATTGGGCTGTCTCAATCTTTGGATGTCACTCGTATCCAGACATGATGCTGAGCACCATCCAAAGAGGGGCAACTGTAGACACCCCAATTTGGACTCTTTGAACTTCCTTAATTTGTGGGCCGAAGGCTCCCCGATGATGAATTTGGATCGAAACAAGCCTTAGACCAGTCAGGACTTTCTTCTTGAAGACTTTGAAAGAGAAGAAAAAATGTAAAAATCAGTCCCAAGTGCTCCAAACCATTTTCAAAACCTAGGATTTGGCAAACTCTCGAGCGCTCGAGAGTAAACTTCAAAGCGCTCGAGACTGAACCCGAGCGCTCGAGACTTCTGTGCTACCCAATGGATGGTGGAGCTTCCCTACTTCCCATGCAGGCCATCATTACAGCCGTTCTGGCCGGTTAAAACCTCATGCAACACTCCACCTTAGTCAGAGGTGAGTCAGGCTTGATGGATTTTCAAAGATTCCAAATTTCATTTTCTAAAATGAGACCATAGGCCATCTTGCCTATATAAGGCCTCACTTCAGCACAAACCAGACCACGAAATCTCTCTCTCTAGAAACTCTCTGACCAGTCAAAGAAAACCATTTTTTTTCCTTTGGAAAAATTTGATTTTCAAAAGGAAAGCAACCAAAAACTCAAGACATCAAAACATGGAGGAGGTTCAGAGGATAACCAGCCTCTGTTCTTCTGAAGTTTTCACTTCCCATTCATCCTTCAAAGTTTCTTTCTTTTTCAAAGAGCAAAGTCCCAACCAAAGGTATAAGTTTCAACTTTTGCCTTAAGCAAAACAGGGTTGTTTCTCCTTTCTGAGGGAGGTCCCTCAGCCCTCTCAATCTTTAATACTGAGCATGGGTTGAGAGACCTTGGTGTAAAAGCAAGAGCAAAGGGGTGCAAATGTGTTTTCTATGTCCAGCCTACTGGAAACACTCCCAAGTGCTCGGGACTACTCCCAAGCGCTCGAGAGTGACTCCAGTTCTGCTTCCCTTCTTTTGAGTATTTGAATGGACATGCATGGGTAGGGTGTGTTTTAAAACTTTTTTTTTTTTACTCTGTTTAAGGTGTGTTGGTACTAATGACCTGCTGTTTTCAGAGAAAAGTAAAATAAATGATTTGCATTTAAGGCATGCAAAAGAGTTTTGGTCTGGATCTAAAAAGAAAAATCCTTTTTCACACTTTGAAATGTAAGATCCAGTGTGCCAGCATACTACATTTAATGGATCAGTTGGTTGATATCAGTCCTGGGGTGTGGAACACTCCCGAGCGCTCGAATTTACTCCCAAGCGCTCGAGAGTGTTTGCATGCAAGCTTGATATATTTCTCTCCCAGCTTGATCCCCCCACTGCCCTTGCATGGCCATGCATGTATCCCTTTTTGCATCTTAGAACTGTTAAACCATTTTTCATAAGGGCAGGGAGGCATGGTTTGGAAGAATGGGGCTTGTTCCCAGTCTACTAGACTGACCCCATTCTGTTAAGCCTTCAGTTTGGCCTGTGACATAATCAATGACATTCTAGTTTGCATTTTCAGCATCATATTCTGTTGGACTAACAAAACCTTGCAGGCTGGACAACAACACTTCCAAGCGCTCGGGAGTGCTCCCGAGCGCTCGAGAGTGAGATCAATGATAGGGCCTTCCAGTTTCTAGCACTTTGCATTTCATGGCCATTTTTCATTTATTCACCATACATTTGCACATGCATACACTTCCCTACCTGATGTATCTGTAAATAAATGCTAGCTGTCTAATGGAATAAAATCTTTTGAAAAATCCCACAGGTGTTTAGTAGAGACCGATTTCAAATCGGGAGAGGGGGGTGCCGTAAAACCCTTTCCCCTTCGTAACGTGGCTCCCGAACCCTTAACAAATCTCTGGTTTTCAATTCAAATCAATCATTTTCAAACAAAACGGTTTCTCGGGTGGCAAACCACAAATCCGGGTGGCGACTCTTGAAAATTTTTCAAAAAAAATCCAAAAACGGCGTGGCGCTTCTTTTTCGGGCCGCCCCGAAATCACCCGGGGCTGTGGTAGCCCACAAGCCAATAAGACCATCAAGTCGATCCTCGAAAGGAATGTCGAATCAGCCAGGAATTGGCACGAGCAGCTACCTCTAGCTTTGTGGAGATACCAGACGTCTATCCGTACACCGACAGGGGCAACACCCTATTCCTTGGTGTACAGTATGGAAGCCGTTCTCCCCATTGAGCTGGAAGTTCCATCGCTCAGAGTCATGGCTGAACAAGGAATAGATGAGGCCGAATGGATCAATGGAAGGTTCGAAGAGGTCATGTTGTTTGACGAAAGGAGGCTGCGAGCATTGTACCACATTCTGGGTTATCAGCGAAGAATCGCTCGAGCATTCAACAAGAAGGTGAAGTCGAGGGACCTGCAAGAGGGGGATATGGTAGTCAAGGAGATCCGTGCTCCGGTTTTCGATTTGCGAGGGAAGTTCCGACCAAAGTGGGCGGGACCGTACATCATTAAGTCAATCCTTTCCGGAGGAGCAGCATCGATCATCGATCTCGACGGCAACGAATTTTTGAACCTTGTCAATTTGGATCAGCTTAAGCGATATTACCCTTGAGAGAGCTCGCTGGGCCGAGAACCGCAAGGGCGGGCGGTCCCAGGAAAAAATTAGAGCAAGCCTGATAGGTCGAAAACCCGAAAGGGCGGCCTAGGCAAAACTTAAGGCGAAAAGTCGAAAGGAGCTCGCTAGGCCGAAAACCCGAAAGGGCGGTACTAGGCAAAATTTAGAGCGTAAAATGGAGAGTGTTAATATCCGAGCGAACCCTAGCCCGAACTACGTATGGGCTTGATTCCCTTTCTTAAGGGATACGTAGGCAATCTAACTCTGAGGTTCGGTCCTAAATTCCAAAAATCCAAGTCCAAATTGACAAGTCAAAATGATTTCTTTCAAGGCGCATGCTATTTCCGAACCAAAAGGGGGAAACCCTTAATCAGTCGATTTTATTCAGATTACTTCTTTATTACAGGCTGAGCATGAAAAAAAAAAGAAAAACACACAACGTGACTTAACTTTTATTTCAAAAACTGGCAAAGTAAGCTTTTAACCCCTCCTGCTTCCACATCTCTCCTTAGCCATTTGCGGTACCTTCCGGTTGAAGCAATTGAGAAAAGTGGATCGCTTGGCTTAGTCCGGCGGGCCTCCCATGTTCGAACGTAGTTCCGAAGGCCCGGAATGGTGAAGGGAGGGAGACGAAGCACTTCGGATCCTTGCGCGGCACGGCCTGGCTGAGCCCAAGCTGACGAAGGATGCGGAAGGGTGAATAGAAAGTGAAGCCTGTCAAGCCAGCCACAAACACGTGCGTTGAGCCCATGTTACTCACGGTCATCGCAGGAAGCCTCAGCCAATGGCACCGCCAAACGATGTCATCTTCCTCCACAGATGCGAGGAAATCAGCCCAGACATATTCAATACCATACATCACCTGGGAAGGACGGTTCCATCCACTCGCTCGATACCACCAGTCATTCGCCGGCAGCGTCAGCAAACCCAACTTATCACAGAGCCACATCTATCCAAAAAGAGAGAAAACAAGTAAGGAGATAGATAAAGCCTAAACCGAGCATCGAGGTAAAAAGAATGTGAGAAATAGAAAAAGGAGAGCTGAGTGAGGTCCCTAACCTGCAACAACAGCGGGCTACCACCAAAAACCCTTGTGCGACCGGCATGGACAACATCCAACCCCATCAAGGTCTCAGCATGGACCAAAGGTGCAACATCCTTGCGAGCCTCGATCTGAGTAGCGACTCCAACCAATAGAGAACTGGGCTGACCAACAGAAGGAACCAATAGGAAGGCCGCCAAGAGACAAATGCAGCAGGCCATCATCCGGCGACCTTGATACTCAAAGTCCGTCAGGTTTCCAGGTGGACTGAATCTCTCGTACAGCTGCATGATGTTGATGGCGTTGCCCCGGGTCAGAAACTCAGCAACACTACCACTAACACCCAGCTTGGCTTTGAGGATGCTCTTCATGCTTTCCCGGATCATAGGAACAATAGGCTCAACGGAATCATGGCTTCCCAAATAGGCATGGAATTCCTCGACGGTGGGGGATAGCTCTTGAGAACCGAAGCGAAAGACATGCACTTTAGGATCCCAAAAGCATGTTGCCGCGTGCAGCAAGACAGGACGGATGGCAATCTTGCGTAGGTATTTCAAGGCATGGAGGAATCGGAAGTTCAGCCAGTCGATGCCTTCGAGGCTGTCCAACCAAGGGCGGAGCAAGGCTTGGTTCAATAAAGCCATGAGAAATGGGACTTTTGAAAGCAGAATGATGGAATGGAGTGTGAGTGACTTACCAAAGCAAGTCTGGTATTTTTATAGAGGCCTAGGGGAGACAACACCACTTCTCCACCAGCCTTGAAACTCATCATGTTCCATATTTTCAAAACATTTTCAAGATTCAAACTTTGGAAAGCTTGAAAAAGCATTGGAAAAGCACTAGACTTGCTTTGGGAAGCTACTGACCCTTGGAAGCAGCACAAGGTGAGTTACAAGGTGACTAGGAAGTGTGCATGCAGAAGAAAACAACTTGGTAGAGCTGGGAAATGATCTTGGAAAAGAACACAGGTCTGCAGATCACAGCAGTCCCAAGCGCTCGACAACACTCTCAAGCGCTCGACAACACTCTCGTGCGCTCGAGAGTTCGGCAATTTTCAGCAGGTCTGGTTTCCTGGTTCTTGGCCTCAAAACAACACCATAACCTCAAAATACCCAGTTCAGCAACTTACAATGTGTTTTTGGGGGAATATAGCAGGATCAGTTGTCAGTTTGTCCAAATATTCATACATATTTCTTGAAAAATCTCAAAATTTCAATGATTTCCTTCCCATCGACGTATCAAAGTTCATGTCAAGAGCGTTTGGTCGAGTCCAATGATGTGCATGAGTCTTAATGTATGCTAGTGACTATGCAAAGCGGTCAAACGCACGCCAAATCTTGCAAAATCAATTTTCACCCTCAAACACCCCTATTTCATCATTCATGGCGACGAAAAGGGTATGTGCCTTGATCAAATGCTCTCGTGTCCCATTCTCGTCAAAATTAGACGCCGTTTTCCTTAATGATCGCAAATTCTACATTAAGGGCGTTTCAGTCATCGCATGTCAAATTTTATCCTATTTTAAGAGTATCTGTAACGCCCCCAAAATCGGGTTCGTTAAATAAAGGTTTTATTAGACAAAAAAGGCAAAGTCTAGCTCATTATTACATCCAATCTCCTTAGAGAGGTTTATATTACACAAAAGAGTGGGATAGCTAAGGTTATCTATTGCTCCGCTTCTTCTCCCATCCTAGCAAGTTCCTCAGCTCCAAATGCCTCCGAGGTATACAGCTCTACTTGTTTATCTAAAAGGTCTGACACATTATACCAGCGTCGCCACCAGTATAATATGTCAGGGTCACACAAAGCAACACCGTGAGCTTGAAAGCTCAATAGAGTAACCCAAAACCCACTAACCCATAACGTACACTTAGCAAGTCATGCATATATCATAAAGGGTCATAAACAGCACATTTAAAGCATCGACAATAATAAGAATAATGACACATCCGCATTCGCTATCTATCGTTGGTGTCCATATCATCAGAGTTTTCCTACGCAACGTTTCGTAATAGGTTTCCCGTTTTCACTTTACCAAAACATTTCAAAATCAGTTTTAACACACACAGCCTCACAATGGTTCTGCTACCACTGATTCCCATTGGAACACACACAGCCTCACAATGGTTCCGCCACCACGGATTCCCATTGGAACACACACAGCCTCACAATGGTTCCGCCACCACGGATTCCCATTGGAACACACACAGCCTCACAATAGTTCCACCACCACGGATTCCCATTGGAACACACACAGCCTCACAATAGTTCCGCCACCACGGATTCCCATTGGAACACACACAGCCTCACAATGGTTCCGCCACCACGGATTCCCATTGGAACACACACAGCCTCACAATGGTTCCGCCACCACGGATTCCCATTGGAACACACACAGCCTCACAATGGTTCCGCCACCACGGATTCCCATTGGAACACACAGAGTCTCACAATGGTTCCGCCACCACGGATTCCCATTGGAACACACAGAGTCTCACAATGGTTCCGCCACCACGGATTCCCATTGGAACACACATAGCCTCACAATGGTTCCGTCACCACGGATTCCCATTGGAACACACACAGCCTCACAATGGTTCCGTCACCACGGATTCCCATTGGAACACACATAACCTCACAATGGTTCCGCGACCACGGATTCCCATTGGAACACACACAACCTCACAATGGTTTTGCCACCACGGATTCCCATTGGAACACACACAGCCTCACAATGGTTTCGCCACCACGGATTCCCATTGGAACACACACAGCTATCACATTATGATTATCACACTTGATCATTATGTAGTTTCAAAAAATATTTCATCCATGTTAACCACCTCTTAGGTCTCATGTCACTACTTTTCCAATTCCATGTGTCTCGTAACACGCATCGACTCTTGCGGCGAAACTTTTCACATAACTCATGCGATATCAATAGCAAGATCATCCAACTCTATACTATCATGCTCGTTACAAGGTCGCAAATACGAATACTTCGTTTCAAAGCAACACTTTATCTTTAAGAACGCATTTCCTTTTGAGAAGTTCAATAAAACAACACATGTTTATTGACGAGTTCATACAATCACATAGCAATTAGGCGATCAAGCAATCAAGTAGCCACAAGATCAAAGTAAACTACGTACTTTTAGCAAGAAAGTTCTACAAGCTAAGCATCGCAACTAACTTTACTTTCTAAAGAAAGTAGTTCGAAAACAAAACTCTTCATGCATTCAACTATACAAGTACTACATATACTTAGAGATAGCGGGGTCGGAGTAATCTACCGTTCTTCTTGGCGGTAGGAAGATTACGAAAAGAAAGTTGGCAAACGAACGGAGTAACTGCTTACGATAAGCTTCCAAGAGCTTCGAAAGAGAATGGTTTCTCTCGAAACTATATCCTAACTACAACTACTACTACTTTTAGATCGAGGTGGTGGTCGTGTGGTGGTTTAGTGGCGGCACTAGAAAGCTTCTTGAAGAACTTAGAAAGAAAGCTCAAGAACGAACTAAAACTACTCAAGAACAACAAGAACACTAAGCTTTCTAGAGAGAGAAGTTGGAGATTGGAATGGTGTGTGTTGAATGAGAAGTGTGAGGCCTATTTATAGGCAAATGGATGGCTCTTTCTCCCTCTCATGGCCGGCTCTCTCTCTCCCTTTTTCTCCCAATTTTTAATTCCACCAAATCTAGTCATTTGATGGCTTGAAAGACTACTAAGGATATTGCTTTGCTTGCACTCCAAGAACTAGGACAAAAGTAGGTTATTCTAGTGGGGTTTTGGTCTTATCTAGTCCTTTGATCAATTAAGAAATTCTAGGGTTAGTACTTAGGTGATTTAGGCTAGATATGGAAGTATAAAACCCTAGATTTGGTGGTACATGATGAGGTAAGAAGATTGATCAAGGATTTGGACTAGATTTGGAAGAGTACAAGTTGCCCTCATCACACACTCTCTCTCCATCTCATCCGGCCTCTCTCTCTCTCTCTCTCCCTCTCTCTCTCTCTCGGCCTCTCTCTCCCTCTCTCTCTCTCTCTCTCTCTCTCCGCCTTTGGTACAAAGTACATATGTACATATATATATAACTTAGATTTGGTAGAAGAAAATCCTAGAAAGTACAACATATCTTTCTCTCCCTCTCTCCTATCTCTTCCATCTCTCTCGGCTCTCTCTCTCCTCTCTCTCTCGGCAATCTCTCTCTCTCTCTCTCCCACTTGTACCTCTATGGAAGTATACTAATATACTAATATATATATATATGTACCTTGGGTCTTTCATAAAATCTATATTTCCAAGTAATCTAGATTTTCTAATTATAATATTGTATTACACACATGTTATATACAATATTATATATATCTATATATATATACATACAAGTACATATATATTATATATACAAGCAAGTACTACACAATCTAGGATAGATATGGCCAAATCCTATATCTATTTAACTATTCTATGCTTTCAAAGTACAAGTCCTTATAATATTAACCTAATGTATTAATTCTAGTTTATTCAATTAACACACATGGAAGATCTTATTATTTTATTAACCCTAATACTTGATTGGCAAGTATAGCTATTATCCAAGGGGTAATAATTCCCCTAACATTCTTTATCCAATGGATAGAAAAATTAAAGTACTTTACAAGATTTTCTAATTAAAATAACACAATACACATGTGTTACTTACAATAAAATATATATACCTATATATATATATATATACAAGTACACATATAATATATACAAACAAGTACTACAATATCTAGTCTAGATATACCAAAATCCAATATCTATTAAACTAATCTACTACTTTCAAGTACCAAGTCCTAAATTCTATTTTAATCCATTACACACATGGCCAAATCTAGTATTTTAATAAACCTAGTACTTGGTTGGCAAGTAAAACTATTATCCAATGGATAATAGTTTCCCTAGCGGTTAATAACCAGTGGTTAATGATGGCAAGTGCTTTGATCTATCGTCCAATGGGCAATAAATCTCCTAGCGGTTATTATCCAACGGTTAATACTAGAAAGTATAATACTTTGTAATTAAGCACTACACTAATCTAATCTAGTACTTTAGAAGGTTAACTAAGGTTCTCCTATTATTCAATGGGTAAAGAAAACCCTAACGCTATCGTCCAACATGTAACAACCAAAAGGTGCAAAAGGTTCGAAAAGTCAATCTAGGGTTACGAGCTCAAGGGTTTCAAAGGTTCGATGGTAACGAAGCTCGTAGGGTTTACTTAGCAGATGGTAGTTAGGTTAAACGATCGTTAGGTTCGAAAGCTAGCTAGGCTCGTTAGGTAGGATTTCCGGCCAAGACGAAGGATCCTAGAATCGTCGGGAAAACGACGGTTAATCGGCGATTAAAACCTCATTAAGATTGTCCAACGAAGTTAGTAACGACCGATTTTTGGTTATGGAAATAAAAATCCAAGTAATAAAATAAAATTCAAATTTGTATTGAAATTTTTATTTACCAAAAATCAGGGTCGTTACAGTATCTGTTGAAATTCACGTGCTCTTTACTTTCTTTCAAAGCTAGACAGACATATTTCATAAAATACAATTCTTTGACGGGAGTGTGAAGAAGCTAAAGGCACAAGAGTGCAAATTTTTCATAAATAAATAAGGCATCTACAATGAGTAAAGAAGGAAGAACATAAGCTGGGGCAAATACACGCCCGATCCTATCTACCGGGGCACGCTGGCCCAAACAAAACCGAGGCACGCAGGCCCAGAAGCTACAACTGTGTTGGCACGCAGGCCCATGCAAAAGAAAGACTAGCAAAGCAAAAAGCCTAAAGCTCAGCCTAGGCGGATCCTCTTCTGCTGTCATCCCTCGGACTCAGAACTCTCAACCTCGTCCTCGTCGCCGTCATCGTCATCGTCGTCGGAAGGGCCTGAGGCAGTACTCGAGTCCGTGGATCCTAAAGCTCGAGACTCGAGTGACTCCTCTGTATCCTCCTCTGACTCCTTAGGGACGGGTCTTCGCTGGGACGCTGCCCTAGGAACCACCTCGAACTGTCCAGCCCCTGCTCCCTGTCTACCTCGGCCTCTCGTGTTGGTAGGAGCTGGAAGGCTCACGGTGCCCCGTGGCTGTGTCCTGGTCGAGCGTCGTGGCTGCACCTGCACATCATGAACGTTCATTCATTCCAAGTATATCTTAAATCCAATCAAACGAGCATGCATGCATTTTCATACCTGAGGAGCCACGGGTGAAACAGGTGCTGGAACAGGTGTAGTCTGGAGGCCTCTTCCCTTGGCGCAGTCCTTCAACAACTGCCGCATCCCCACCATCAGCATAATGGCCTTCTCCGCCCATTCTCGCGGCACCTGTACAATAATTCAAGAATCCAGAACAACAAATGCAGGGACAAATAATGTTCGAAGCATGGAAAGAAACAAGGCTACGTCCTTACCTGAGCAGGAAGCTGCATCCGCGGCTATGGAAGGCGTGGAATGTCCAACAGCGCACGCGCTCCAGAAGGGTCTCTCACCCCTATCGTCCACTCCAGTGTTGGCAACCCAACAGGAGCAGATGCCTCAGCTGTCTCCGGAACATGCGAGCTACCCTCACCTCGGCCTGAAGAGCTAGCGCCTCGCCCACCGGTAGGAGGCCTAGCACCCCGACCTCTACCGTGTGAAGAGCGACCACCGCGGCCCCGCCCTCTGGTCTCAGCTCCAACCTCATCCCCAACATCGCCTCCAGCCTCGCCCCTGGGCCTCCTGGCCTTAGCCTCTGCTACCCGCCTCTCCAGCTCCCTCTCCACTCCCAAACTGGTGGCCAAGTACCTGTCTCTATATGTCGCGTAGTCCAACGTGCGCTGTAAGTATCTCTCTAGATCAGTATCCAGCACCGTGAATCGCTCCAGCTTGGCTCGTGTATAGGTCTCGGTCCTCTACACTCTTGGAGGGAGTGGCCCCGGCACGACGAACTCTAGAGAACCGAGTGACTGTCGCGTCACCCGATCCCCCAGGTACCACTGCCAGCCCAGCGGGCACTCCAGCAGGACTCTACTCTGTGTCACCTCCCGGCTCCTCGGAAGGAAGTCAGCCTCCACTTTCGCCCATCGGTCCCAGTGAACCTGCATTCAATTTTCTGGTATCAGTAATCAAGGATTTCTTTCAACAAGGCATGGAAAAAAAGAAAGGTCGATGTTTGTACCGTGATCCCAGTGATGTTGTCCAGCCAGCGCCGGAAAGTCATCACTTGTCCCCGCCGCTCCTTGGCCCTCCGGTATTCTTTACCCCATGCAAGCCTTCGCGGAAGCAGATTCGGATTTGCGCAAGTGTTCTCGAGCGGGAACATGCCCAAGACCTCGTAAGCCCAAAGCTATGAGTTTGTCAAGACCAATTCGATTCAAGTCAGTGCATTTTCAAGTCAATCAAAGCGTCAATCAAAGCAGTAGTTTGAGTCGTACCTCAACTACCCGCCAGTATTCGCCAATGGTGTCCCCCACTCCTCGTGAGGCGGCTCCTAGGAAGCAGTAGAGCGTGCACAGAGCAGCACCGCCCCAGTTGAACCGTCCAGCCTGTCTCAAGTCAACTAGGCCCGCCAAGTAGCTCAGGTGAACCCGAGATCGCCTAAGCGGGAACAGAGAAGCCCCGAATAGGTACAGTAGATAGGCCCTGGCCATCTGGGCCACCTCAACGTCGTCCGCCGGCTCGTGGTCCCAATACGTAGTAAACTGCTTGTACTCTGCTACCCCTCCGCTGTGGCGCGGGACCCGTCCAAGGAACCACCTCAAAGCTGCATCGTCCAGATCTATGCTCGGATCGTACGGGATCGGCTCACCTCCGACTCGGAGTCCAGTGATGGCTGCGAAGTCGAGAGGAGTCACTGTCATCTCCCCGAAGCGGAAGTGGAACGTGTTGGTGGTGTCCCACCACCGCTCTGCTAGTGCTGTCATAACGGCACGATCCACCCTCACCACCGTCAGCAGCTGGATGAATGGCTTGAAACCAGCCTCCTCCACCAACTCGCGCACCCTCCGAGGCAGGTCTCTAAAATACTTCGATTAGTGTCCTGAGCCTCCGTGGCCATAAATATCTTTGGTACGCTGTTTCAACAGAGCAAAAAAATGGTATCAGTAAGCAATGCAATGATTCATGGAAGCAAGTCTAATGTAGGAAGTAAAACATTGAAGTCATATCGTGGTCCATCCAGAAGAGATGTGTGTGGCCCGATCTCGAAGAAGCAAGTCCTCAGGATAGTCATCCCGGGCTGGAACGTAGCCGGTCA
Organism: Rhododendron molle; assembly: GCA_025413875.1. NCBI lineage: Eukaryota > Viridiplantae > Streptophyta > Magnoliopsida > Ericales > Ericaceae > Rhododendron > Rhododendron molle. Next base: position 31,142,954 of record CM046388.1, on the reverse strand, counting down.
TCCCCGTCGGCTCGAAGAGGTGTAGCCGTGGAGCATAAGTCCCCGACTCAAACCCAGGACATGCACTGGCCAGGTAGGCCTTTGCCTCGTCGGCCGTAGTAACGCGCTCCTCGATCACCACCTCCTCCTCCTGCCCCAAATCATCCATCTGCGGCGGTCCCGTATCCGCCTCTGTCCTCGCACCGCTGAGCAACGCTCCTAGCAACAGTGCTGAGGTCTGATCCTCCGGAGTCCTCGCACCCTTCAGAACCTCTCTAATCCCGGCGTCGAGGCCAAGGGCGTCCAGTATGTCCTGCGGCCTCGCTGTGTCCAAGAAGTCCCCCTCCGTGAGTGGAACCGGGCGCGAAGCGCCGATCCCGCTATCTCCACCCCTCGACTCTGCGACCGTCGCCCTCAGAACCGGTGTCGCGATGACACGCCCAGCCGTCACTATCTCTTCACCACCGCCTTCCCTCCGCTCACCCCTAACCCGCTCGGCCGCCGCAAGCAAATCCTCCACCGTAGGTGTATCGGGAATGCCCGTGGCACCACCACCGCTACCCGAGACCCCCATCTCACTATCCGGCGTGTCTCTCCTGATCGCGGCCAGTCCGCTGTCTCCTCGCACAACCTCACCAGCGCTGCTCACTGCCACCGAATCCTCACCAACAACCCCCTCCTGCACTGGTGCAGCAGCGCTGCCGCTGATCTCCTCCATCACCACCGTAGCTGCCACCACTGCCGCCTCCTCGCGGTGGGACAACTCCCCTTCACCACCGCTGGCCATAGCTGTTTCTTCTACTCCCCAAGCCTTCTTCTTCCTTTTGATTCGCACTTCCTGGCAAACGATGGCCCACTGAAAGATCGAGGAGATCTCGAGATCTCGAGCTCAGTCCGTGTTGAGAGAGTGAAAGAGCTTGAGATGGAGAGAGTGGAGAGAGATCAGTCGAATGAGAGAGAGAGATCGCCCGAGAGAGAGTGTGAGAAAGATCGAGGTTCGAGTGCGTGCGGCTGCTCTGGTTCTCAAGCGCTCGAGAATGGGTTTTGAACCCTTGAACGAGCGAAGAAGATGAAAAGGACAGTGGCCCCCAGCAGTGGTCTTGAGCGCTCGAGACCACTCCCGAGAGCTTGGGAGTGGTTCTGAGCGCTCACCTCTGTCCTCGGCCCCCGCGCCAATCCTCCGTTGTCCCGTGCATTTTCCCACTTCCGAGGCTTCCTTAGCTACCCCCTTCCTTTTACAAAATCAATCTCAGTCCTGACTTTGCCCATGTCGAACGAGACTGTAGGATGCAAACCTCCGTTGGTGATGTGTTTTTACCTCGCGCCTCACAACTTGGCTGATAGTCGATCGAAAATTTGCCTATTTATACTAATTTCAACTGGTTTGCAGGTATTTCTACCTTACATGTGCTACTTTATCCTCGTTCTATCCGCCAAACAGAGCAACAGGTGGACCCATTGCACATTTATATTATCAAACTCGTGTCGATCACTTCTCGTGCATGCATTACACGTACTTGCATTTTCTGTCCGCCGAACAGAGCAACAGGTGGACCCATTGCACATTTATATTATCAAACTTGTCGATCACTTCTCGTGTATGCATTACACGTACTTGCATTTTCTGTCTGCCGAACAGAGCAACAGGTGGACCCATTGCACATTTATATTATCAAACTCGTGTCAATCATTTCTCGTGCATGCACCGCATGTGCTCGAATTTTCTGTTCACCAAACAGAGTAACAGGTGGACCCATTGCACATTTATCTTGTCAAGGTATTGTCAATCTTTCTCGTGCATGCATCACACGTGCTTGCATTTGCCCCAAAGAACTACGCTGGTCTGATCCCTGCAGGGAAGGGTACGTAGGCAGTCCGACAGGACGCGACCTCATGCATTCAATGTTGGTGATTCCAATTGCATTTGTGTTTGAAATTAAGGGTTTGACGTGGCTTGGATTGGGCTGTCTCAATCTTTGGACGTCATTCGTATCCAGACATGATATCAAATGACGCCCAAAGAGGGGCAACTGTAGACACCCCAATTTGGACATTTTGAATTTCCTTAATTTGTGGCCCGGAGGCTCCCCGATGATGAATTTGGATTAAAACAAGCCTTTGACCAGTTAGAACCAACCTCCTTGAAAGAATTTAAAAGGAAGATAAAATGTCAAAATCAGTCCCAAGTGCTCTGGATCAATCCCAAGCGCTCCTAACCATTTTCAAAATCTGGGGTTTGACAAACTCTCGAGCGCTCGAGAGTAAACTCCCGAGCACTCGAGAGTAAACTCCCAAGCGCTCGAGAGTACTGTGCTGCCCAATGAATGATAGAGCTTCCCACTTTGCATGGGGAGAACATGATTGCAGTCTTACCCAACTGAACACGCTACTTCAGCTGGCAGAAGACCAAATCATGAGGTTTTCTCTTCTAATTCAAAAAAAAAATTGATTTATTCCCAAAATAAAACCATAGGCTATATTGCCTATATAAAGGGTCATTTTCTTCAGCTCAGGGGACGATTTTCTCTCTCTAAAAAACCTCTTTGACTGTTAAAACAGTGCTGTTCTCCATCTCTTTCAAAACTTGATTTTCAAAAATAAAGCAACAAACACTCAAGGCATCAAAGACATGCAAGAGGGTCAGATTATGCTCAAGTCCTGATCTTCCTGATCTCCCTTTCTTATCCCACTTTCTGAAGTTTTTTTTTTCAAAGAGCAAGGTCTTAAACTAAAAAGGTAGAAGCTTGTTATTTTAGTATCTAGCAGAACAAGGCTGTTTTTCCTTTCTGAGGGAGGTCCCTCAGCCCTCTCAGTCTTTAATACTGAGCGTTGGTTGAGTGACCTCAGTGTTAAAACAAGAGCAAAGGAGTGCAAATGCATTTTTTTTGTACTAGCTTACTGGAAGCACTCCCGAGCGCTCGGAAATACTCTGGAGCGCTCGAGAGTGGTTACAGTCCAGTCTCCTTCTTTTAAGCATTCAAATGGACATGCATGGGTAGTAAAAAAGTGTTTTCATACAGATCAGTCCTCTTGGGGTTTGTTCGTACAACGGATCTTCTTTTTTTTTAGAAAGAAACAAAGAAAGTTATTTTTATGTAAAAACATACAAGAGAGTTTCACTCAAGATCTAAAAAGACAGATTTTCACATCTCAAGAGTATAAGGTATGATGTGCCAGCATACTACATTGAGTGGTTGAAGTCAACTTTGGGATGTAAACTACTCCCGAGCGCTCGAGATCACTTTGGAGCGCTCGAGAGTTCTTCCATGCAAGCCCAGTCCATTTTTCTTTAGGTTTAAGTACCATACTGCCTTTGCATGTCCATGCATGTACTTTTTTTTCCCCTTAAATCACTTTTGAGGAGAGTAAGGATGCATGGCTTGGAAGAAGAGGGCCTGATTCCAGTCTAATAAATCCTATGTCGAGCCTGTATCATCTGTGAGATAATTGTAGTTTACACTTCCAGTATTGTATTCTGCTGTACTTCGTTGTGCTAACAAGATTTGCAGGTTGGGGCATGCATTACTCCCAAGCGCTCGGGAGTGCTTCCGAGCGCTCGAGAGTGAGATCAGTGACAGGGCTTCAGCTTCTGACATTTTGCATTTCTTTACCATATTTCATTATCCTATGTACACATGCACATGCATGCACCCCTCTGTACTTGATATACCTGTGGATACCTGCTAAGTGACTTAATGAAATAAAATGTTTTCGAAAAATCCCACAAATGTCTAGTAGAGACCTATTTCGAATCGGGCGAGGGGGGTGCCGTAAAACCCTTCCCCCCTCGTAACGTGGCCTCCAAACCCTTTTTCAAATCTCTGGTTTTCAATTCAAATCAATCATTTTTAATCAAAACGGTTTCTCGGGTGGCGAACCAAAAATCCGGGTGGCGACTCCTCAAATTTTTCAAAAATCCAAAAACGGCGTGGCGCTTCTTTTTCGGGCCGCCTCGATTCCACCCGGGGCTGTGGTAGCCCACACCAACCTATGGTATCCGAGTTCCCTTAAAGAGGGACTACTGTAGACACCCCAAATCGGACCTCGGAGGTTCTTTAAACGCCCTAATGATTAAATAAGGGAAACAATACGTTCGAGAGCTTGAATGAAGGACTTCCATAACCCAAAAAGCCTAAAAGCCCAGATAAGTCCGAAAGCCCAGAACTGAACCTAGGATGCTACGCGGAACACTTCAACACCGCGCGGTAGAATAAAATTTATTACACTGAACGCGATCGTGAAGTCAACCACACGGCATATTAGGTAAAGTTCTGACTTGTAACAACTCTGATTTTTACTAAATAAAAATTTCGTTGTTAATACTTGAAAATTCTTTAACCTTTCTTGGATGGTTTATGGTCGTCTTTTAATTGCTAATAATCCGTCATAGTTAGATTGGAGTCTTACAATTATGATTCTTGGCTAGAAATCCTACTAAACCGATATAGTTAGCTTCCAACCAACTAGTCAAAGCAACCTAACTTCCGTTTCATCAAGTTACTTTCTCCTAATCATAGGTGAGCCTTTTGAACCTCCTTGAACCTTATGAACCTTTCCAAGCTCTAATAGAACCCTTTGGACTTTAACCTTTACCCATTGGACAATAAAAGTTAGGGAAACTTTTATCCATTGGACAATAGACTTATCACCAAGGATATCTTTGCTAGATTGATTAAGTACACTTATATAGTTATATATAGGCTTATATATATACACATGTTTAAAAGACATATAAGTATTATTTAAGTACCTCATCTTTTATCCATTGGACAATAACTACTAGGGAAAATATTACCCATTGGTCAATAAGGTTAGTCTTACTACCAAAGTACTAGGGTTCATTGAATAATCATTTCCTAGATTTCCCATGTGATGATATACTTACATATATATATATGTGTGTACCTAGTAGATTTAATACCCTAGATTTCCTAAGTACATTAGTACAATATTTTAATAAGAACATGTGCCAATTTGGAATATTTTAATAGGGAATTTTGACTAGAAAATGTACCCAGATTACATAGTACGTACTTATATATATGTAGACTCATGTACACATACATATACATATATATATACATGTATATATACATGTATATATAGACTATAGACTATATATATACATGTATATATATATATATATATATATATATATATAATCCTAGTAGTACACATGTGATTAATAGAATTGTATATTAGAAAATCTTTATACTTTGAAAATCCCATTAGATCACATAGTACCTTATGTACTTATATATATATATACTCTTCCATAGTACTTGTACTCGAAGGGGGGAGAGAGAGAGAGAGAGAGAGAGAGAGAGAGAGAGAGAGAGAGAGAGAGAGGAATAAGAAGAGAGGGAGATTTGGTGTGTATCTTGGCTTGATCTTTCCATTGTACTTTGATTTGAATACAATCTATGGTGATATACTTCTTCAAAGCAAAATCCATTCACCTTGACCTTACAAGTACTTTTAAATCACTAAATCTTTGTAGACACCCCAATTTGGCTTAACGATTATTTCGGGTCCCGCCTTAGGGACCATCCCGATGATGAAATGGATACAGTGATTGCTGATTGATTTCCTGAGAACCTTAGGACTTTCGGTAAGAACTTTGAGCCACTTAGAGGACCCAATTCAGAGCCAAATAGCCTTTCAGACAGAAAATACAGAATCCTAGGAGAATCCATCTGCCGGCCGTAACATTGATCTCACGGCCTTAACATCATTTCCTCACCCGAGCAACCTGTTGCCTGAAAATCTCCCTGAGAGATCCATCCCACGGCTGCAAGATCCATCCTTCGGCCGCCACATCCTTTCCTCGGCCGCCAGATCCGTGGCTCGGCCGTCAGATCACCCTTTTCCAGACTCTGGAACGTTCTGTCGATTGTTTGATCCAATTACACTACCTTTTCGATGCGTTCGGGCCACGTTCAGAGATCACAACGAGGAGTTTGTATTGCATTACAATTGCAATCGTTCGTTTTGATTGGACCGAGTGAGTCACCAATTGCCTATATAAAGGGGCCTTTGGACTCCGAAATAAAAAACACAAAATTCATCAGATTCAAACCCTCTCAAGCCACAAAACTCTGTCAATATATACTCTTTAACCCTCTCTATAAAAGCCCTAACCTCCCGAAGGCAGCCATCAATCCAACGATCAAATCCCGAAGTCTCCAACCCTAACCCTAGGGTTTCTCAAGAAGCAATCAGCCAATCCCGATCAAATCCGAAGCAATCAAGTTACTGAGGGATCAAGGTGGTGAGGCCCAGGGGCCTCTGGTTCGGTTTATTTATCGTTTTTATACTTAATCGTAGTGTTTTGGTAATCTGCTAACTTTTCTGTCTGGTGTGAGGAAGAACATCGACCGGGGCTTCGATGCCTCGGCTGTGACATCCATTCACCGGCCGCGAGATCCATCTCCCTGGGACAACTTGCTTTGTTTTCTGCTTTCTAATGCATGATTTACTTATCGTCTCGGCTCACCTTATTTACTATTTAAAGGCATAAAAATAGACTACTTGTTTAGGATTAAATGAAGCATCTATATGTCTTATGTTGAATAATTTTAGGCTAGCCATACTGCTAGGCAGAGAGGGGTGCCTAACACCTTCCCCTTACTGTACCTTTGGCTTCCGTATCTAGAATCTCTATCTATTTTCCTAGTTTTAATAAACTGGGTGGCGATTCTATTTTGATGATAACCGCTATCATGTGGCGATGTTCCTAGCCATGGGAATATCCATGATCTTGGTTTATGAAGCAAGAAACCAAACGAGCAAAACAAACGATCAATTTGTATGGCGATGCCCCGTTTGGGAGGTGTCTACAGTTTTTTGGCGACTCTGTTGGGGATATGAGAGCCATAACTAAAAAGTTCAACATAAGACTAATACATGCCTTATTTCATTCATTTATCATACGCATCGAGCGGGCAAGCCTCGTTGAGTTCACCTAAGACCCCGACATGACACGGGCTATGTTAGGGGTTCTAGCAAACTCCACAGTCACTCGTACGTATTGGTACATCAAAAAAGGAAATCACCCGATCATCACCTATAATGGGCTGATGAAAGGACTAGTGCCCTTTGACAACAGAGCACCCTGAGACTACCTAAACCTTACATGTGTTAGAAAGCCATAGAACTTATCAAACTAAGACAGGAACCCGCAGGTTAAGGAAATTTCCTGCATTTTGTTTCAAAGTTCTTCCTCACACCTTGTATCATTATTGTACCATCTCTTTCTGTGCAGAAGGGTTGGGATTTTCAGCCCAAATCCTAACCCTCTACAGCCAAATACTGACTTACAAGTATTTTTACTTTTCAAGCAGGCACAATAGGTAGGCCAAGAAAGTAACCACAGCCAATTTTATACTCTTGTAACACCCGAAGCCACGCCAAACAGAGGCCACTGCAGCCATCTCACTTGTCATCTTCACCTGTTAAAACACCTTCATTGCAACGGTCCCAATCACTTCCTGGGACTTCATGGTCATCTTCTCAACAAAACCGATCATCTACCAAATCCCAAGCTTTGCCAAGCAATCCTCCCGTTCCCATGGCAGACGATGACGCCACTATCGCCGACCTTCAGGCTCAAATCGCTACTTTGCTAGCAGGAAAAGCAGCAAGAGATGCTAAAGATGAAGAAAGATCACTCGCAAACGAGAATAGGCCAGAAAACCCTGAGTTGGCCAAGCAAGTCAAAGAAATCAAGCATGTCCTAGCTTGTTCACAAGGAGACCAAATCCTGGACTTTGAAGGACTTTGCCTCTTTCCAGACTCTCAACTGCCTGAGAAGTTCAAAATGCCAAACATTGAAGAAGGGCTCAAACTAGGACTCATTGGGAAAGAAGAAATGTAACGCCCCCAAAATCGGGTTCGTTAAATAAAGGTTTTATTAGACAAACAAGGCAGAGTCTAGCTCATTATTACATCCAATCTCCTTATAGAGGTTTATATTACACAAAAGGGAGGGTTACTAAGGCTAACTAAAGCTCCTTCTCTTCCTCCATCCTAGCAAGTTCCTCAGCTCCGAAAGCCTCCAAGGTATGCAGCTCTCCTTGTTCATCTAAAAAGTCTGACACATTATACCAGCGTCGCCACCAGTATAATATGTTAGGGTCACATAAAGCAACACCGTGAGCTTGAAAGCTCAATAGAGTAATCCAAACCCACTAACCCTTAACATACACATCACAGATAGTATACGATTTTCCAAACTTAACATGCTTTCAAATAACACATACAATTACACATGCGCATTCACAAACGAGCGTTGGTGTCATGTTTTCCGTGTGTCTCTCCTACGCGACTCATCGTTTTATGTCTCATCTTTTATCATCAATTCCGAAAACACGCACGCACACAACCATGGGTTACAAGTACCTTGTGTCGCACAACAATGAGCTACCAAGTCCGGCTCATTGCCACAAGGTTACCAACGCATGGCCACAATGGCTACCAAGTCCGGCACATTGTGTCACACACACACACAACCATGAGCATGCAAGACCGGCACCTTGTGTCGCACAACAATGAGCTACCAAGTCCGGCTCATTGGCACAAAGGCTACCAAGTCTGACTCAAGGCCATAATGGCTACCAAGTCCGGCCATTATTTCCAAAACACTTTTTATCCATATCAACCACATCTTAGGTGTCATATCTCTACTTTTCCAATTCCATGTGTCTCGTAACATGCATCGACTCCGCGGTGGGACTAATCACATAACTCATGCGATATCGAATAGCAAGATCATCCAACTCTATACTATCATGCTCGTTAAAAGGTCAAAATACGAATACTTCGTTTCAAAACAACACTTTATCTTTAAAACGCATTTCCTTCGAGAAGTTCAATAAAACAACACATGTTTATTGACGAGTTCATACAATCACGTAGCAATTAGGCGATCAAACAATCAAGTAGCCACAAGATCAAAGTAAACTACGTACTTTTAGCAATAAAGTTCTACAAGCTAAATCATACGACTAACTTTATTTTCTTTAGCGAAAATAGCTCGAAAAACTCAACATACTTCTTAAATAGTTAAGGATTAACTACACTTAAAATATACTTAGAGAAGTAGGTTCGAAGAACTCTACCGTTCTTCTTGGCGGTAGAAAAAGACTACGAAAGTAAGACAGAAAGAAAGTCGGCACTCGAACGACGTAATGGCTTATGATAAGCTTCGATAGCTTCGAAAGAGAAAGGTTTCTCTCGAGACTAGATCGTGACTTATACTACTACTACTTTAGGATCGAGGTGGTGGTCGTACGGTGGTTTAGTGGCAGCAATGGAAAGAAAGCTCAAGAACAAGCTAGAACCACTTCAAGAACACTAAGAACACTAAACTTTTTCTAGAGAGAAGTTGGAGAATGAAGAGGTGTGTGTTCAAAGCACCAAATGGCTTGGTATTTATAGGCCAAGGCCTCCTCTCTCTCTCCCATTATCTCATTTTTTTTATTCAAGCAAATCTTGCTTTCTTGCAAGAAACAACCTAGAACCCTAGGTTTGCATGGCTAAAGGTGTCCTTTGGATTGGATTTTGGAAGATTGGCCAAGGAAATGGATTTGAATCAAGTAAACAATGGGGTTTTGTACAAAGAAAGGACTAGATTGGATGGCATTGGTTATGCTTTCACTTGAAAGTATACACAAGTAGGACAAGGGTGAGCTAAGCTAGGTCAATCAACTTGTACACACATCACACTCTCCCTCTCTCTCTCTCTCAATCTCTCTCTCGGCCTCTCTCTCCTCCTCTCTCTCTCTCTCTTCTCCTCCTTGGTACATTGTACAATATATATATATATATATATATATATATACAAGGACAAGATTTGGTGGATGACAAAGGAAGGAGTATGGACTTGGTTTTGGTAAGAGATTTGGTCAAGACTTTAAGCTTACCAAGTTAAGCTTTCAAAGGTACAATAGAATCCCAATGAATCAAGCAAGGTCATATGGAAGCATAAGGAGATCAAGGTACATTTCTCTCCCTCTCTTTCCTTCTCTCTCTCTCCCTCTCTCTCGGCAATCTCTCTCCTCTCTCCCTCTCTCTCTCTTGGAAAGTAAATATATATACTAATATATATATATATATATATATATATATATGTACTTTGGGTCTTTCATAAAATCCATATTTTCAAGTAATATAGATTTTCTAATTATAATATTCTAATACACACATGTCATATACAATATAATATATACATACATACAAGTACATACATATATATATATATATACACACATGTACCACACAATATCTATACTAGATATGACCTAGGACTAATATCTAATATAGTATTCTACTACTTTCAAGGTACAACCATTAAAATACTAACCTAATATACTAATTCTATTTAAATCAAATATCACAAATGCCAAATCTAATATTTAAATCAACCTAATCTTGGTTGGCAAGTAAAGCTATTATCCAATGGATAATAGTTTCCCTGGCGGTTAATAACCAATGGTTAATGAAGGTAAGGTCCAAGGGTTATCGTCCAATGGTTAATAAATCTCCTAGCGGTTATTATCCAATGGGTAATGCTAGAAAGTCTAATACTTGCAATTAAGCACTAAACTAATCTAATCTCGTACTTAGGAAGATTACCAAGGTTTACCTATTGACCAATGGGTAAAGAAAACCCTAACGCTATTGTCCAATGGTCGATAGCTTAAAGGTTCAAACGGTTCAAAGGGTTAATCTAGGGTTACCAAACTCAAGAGTTTCAAAAGGTTGGTGAATCGAGGCTCATAAGGTTCACGGATGTTTAGGAACGATTGGTGACTAGGTTAAACGATGGCTAAGTTGAAACGTCGGTTAAAAGCTAGCTAGGGTTGCTAGATAGGATTTCGAGCCGAGAAGTGAAATCTTAGGGCTTTATCCTAGAAACGACAGGAAGATCGGTGGTTAAACGACGATTAAAACCTAATTACGATTGTCCAACGAGATTAGTAACGACCGATTTTTGGTTATGGAAATAAAAATCCAAGTAATAGAATAAAATTCAAATTTTTAACGAAATTTTTATTTACCAAAAATCAGGGTCGTTACAAGAAACTCCTCCACCCAAGAAAACCTTCTCAACTCGTGACTCTGTCAACACCCTTAACTCAGCCTCACCACAAGACCCTTTTCAAGCTAGCTCATCCCGAAGCTCAAACCGGCCCCGCCGTAATTTTAGCCCTCTCTATATGACTCTTTCCCAAGCCTTAACCATTTTAAGCCGTCAAGGACATCTCAAACCCTTGAACAAACCATCTCCTCAACCGCCTTATGGTCCAAACCATGACCCCAACAAGCAATGTACCTACCATCAACATTCTGGGCACGAGACAGACAATTGCATGCGTCTTCGCCATGACATTCAAGATCTCATTGATAACCGCACCATAAAACCTCCACAACGTGATACCCAAACCAAACCACCCAATACTGAACCACCCCGAAATGCCAACCTTATAAACCTATCTCACAATCCCACATACAATCCAAGCCAGTACATTGTCCAAAACAACCAAACCAAACCAACCTTAACCTTCCCAGAGGAGGATGAGTGTTTCATGATGGAGGAAGAAGAAGATGTTGAATCCGATCAATCAGAAGTAATTGATCCCGATACGAGTGATGAAGAAGAGTGAGCAAATGAGGAAAAACTAAGGAAATGGAAGGAGCATTCCTGGGCGAAACACAATTTAGAGGATCCTGACATCCCATTTGTAGAAGATGACGAATGGCTACGTATCTGGTTTGAGAACAGGAAGAAGGAAAAAGAAAGGGTCATTATGATGAGAAGGCACGCCCGCTTCGAGCCTGCCCAAATAGTGGTACCCATTAACTATATTAAAATTCCGACGCCTCCCATCGTCTGAGTGACAATCAATCTCATAGAAAAGGTGGAGGAATTCCAAATGCAACCATGGATCAATCCCTATGATGAATGCGATTACAGCCAATGGATAGAGGAAAGAGAAGATCTGGATTTCATATGCCCCGATCCATACAAAGCAGGGGAGAGCGACTTCGATGAAATGGAAGAGGAATACGATGATCCAGTCGATGGAATCTCCTTGGCATCACTATTCAATCAAATAGAGATAAATTTCATTCATAGCTATACAATCAACAAGGAGGACAAAGAGGTGTTAAAAGCCCCAGCTGATATTTCCATTTGGGGAATGCTTATGTCCCACCATGCAAGTTTCAAAGATGAATTCAATTCAAAGGCTCTGTTTGGCAAAGAAGAGGGTGGAAAAGAGTATAAAATTGTGAAAGACAAAGCAAAAGAGGGCAACCCTGAAATGCTGCAATAGCTGAGGAAGTCACAACATGGCAAAGAACATCAAAAACATTGCTTTTCGCTTTCTAAATTAAACTAGAACATGTTTTGGGCCCCCGTTTGGGCATTTTATTTCCAAGTGAACTCCTGTTTTATCTCCCTGATTATGCTTGTTCAACGACCTTATTCTTAAATTGCAATTGCTATATTCCATAATCTCTTTGCCAAACAAGAGAAACTTCAAGGAATCGAAATCTTTCTGTTACTTACAAAGATGGAAGGAATGAATGAACTTTAGTTGCTTGAACCTGAGTTTTTGCCGAGACTTGGAAAAAGACGCTATCCCTGTGAGAACACTTAGGGTTAGCTTGCCCATTGGGAAAGTACAAACAAAAGAGGAGATTCATAAAATACCCTCATCAAATTCCCTTCCAAAGGTACAGGAAGATTTCTTGAGAGAAAGAATGCTCGTTGGGTGACCAAGTAGCCCAAGCAAAAGTAAAAGCAAAGCCTGCTAGGGCAAGAAATCGCAAAAATGCAGCCTAGGCAAAAGTTAAGGCATTCAGAAGCTCGCTAGGGACTCAACCTCCATCAGGTAACCTAAGCAAAACTTAGAGCAAGTGAGAAGAAAAACCAAGAGTGAAAACCCAACCCCTAAAGTGGTGACCATGGAACTACGTAAAAGGCCTGATTCCCTGATTGGGATACGTAGGCAATCTCACATTGAGATGCGGCCCAAACATTTGGAAAGAAGAAAAAACATCAACAGGTTTGTATTCAATGATAGGCATAGCTAACGCTGCGTATTGAGCTTACAAAATATGAGTATGCCTTTTTCAAAGAATTAGCAACAGCAAAGGACATGAGAATTAGTGTTCATCCCCTCTGACTTAGGTGTCGTTAACAGAATGAGCAGGATACCTTGAAAACTCTCAAGTTTGGCAAAAAGACTACAGAATATGGCAAAAGCAAAAAGCAAAAAATTAAAACCAAGCATAAGAAGGAAGAGAAAAGAGGATGCCACTTGGCCAAAACAAAATCTACCTTTTGGAAAATCAAAGTAATGGCCGAAGAATGGATTTAGCGGCCGTAACATTAATTCTTTAGCCAAGTAACCGATTCCTCGGCCAGTACTTCATTTCACACAAATTACTGCCTATTAGCAAATACTTGTTCAAAAATCCATGTTCTGACTTTCACATGCATTTAAGGGCACAAAAAGCTTTTCTCATTTCATGAACAAAAGTTTAAATACAAAATTTCCGCTGTGGTTTCTTTTACTATACAATTTTTGCTTGCCTCTTTCACTAACTATGAACAGGAAAAAAAAAATCCTAGAAGCTAGTCATGACGGCGCCTCCGAGATGACCTCTGAAACAAAGACAGGGACTGCTCACTGGCTCCCATACCCTTCCCGCCAGCAGTTGGAACTCGCTTATCCTCAAGCTGCAACAAAAAGGGAATACAAGCACTCAAACTCAAGGAATGATACCAAGCAGATAAAATACATTGGAAAAAACAATACCTCGAGGATCCGACAGCGCTGCCTTCGAACCAAAGCCTCCGCACTCTGATAAGCATGCAACCACTCCTGCACCACCTTAGCAGGCACCTGTGAAAGCAAATCGAATATTTCAAGCATTGAAATACCAGATACAAATAGAGAAACAAGTTCAGAAATAGGATGATACCTGTGAAACCCAGCTGGCAACGTATAAAGTTGGGTCATTCAAGGAGTAAGGGCCAGGCGCTCCTCCTCCCCATCATCAGAATGGAAGGAGACAAAAGAAGGGGCCCGAGGCCAAACAAGAGCAACAGGAGGAGCTGTAACAGCTGGAGCCAAGAAAAGGCGGCAGTACTCCATATAGTCACCCACCTGGAGAAGCAAGCCTGCCCAATCTTTAATCCGAGCATTCTTCAAATCTTCCTTAGACATCAAGGAAGTAGACCTCATTGATGCTGGAGGGGAAGGAGGAACGAACTGAAGTGCCTCAGCACGTGGGCGCCACTGGCTGGCCACTCGGTCACCTAAATACCAGGCTCGGCAAAAGGACCCTCAAGCAAGCTGTGAGTACGGTCCAAGACTCTAGAACACGCAAATGGAGTATCCTCTGGTACATCACCCCAAGGGTCAAACCGTACCTACAAAACAAGATCAAATCAACCACAATGCGAAGATATGAAAATCTAAAGACAAGGGATACAAAGGGAGAAGAAAAGTACCTGATCGACCGTCAATCGGTCCAAAACTCGCCGCCACTCAGGAAGGCTCAAACAGGCGACCTCGGCTTCCACTGCCCCGCCAGCCATCGCTCGTAGCGAGGTATATAGTTCGCATCTCCATGCTTAGTCTCAGGGGGAAACTGAAGAAGATGCTCGAAAGCCCAGAGCTGAAAAGCAGATTAACCAAAACAAGTTCAATACTCGAAGAAGTCAAAATAGGAAAGGGAGCAAAAAAGAAAGAAATGTACCTCAAGCACCCGGTAGTGACCGCCAAGAATGGGACTCTTGTCCCGAGAACAAGCTCCAAGGTTGCCATACAGGGTGGCCAAGCCAAATGCTCCCCAATCAAAATCCCTAACAACCTCCAAGTGTTGCAGGAGCCAAAAACTACGTATGCACCGAACCATCCTTGTTGGCAAATAACGTTTGCCCAAGGAGGTAGAGAAGGAAAGCCCGTGTCAACTAGTCGACACTCACCTAGGTCAGAATATCAGTCTTCATGAACGTCCTGCTGAGCCAAGAGATATCAACGTGACCGCGTGAATGAAGAGGGGGCACCTTGCCCAAGAACGACTCCAGAGCCCATGTCCGCTCCCAAAGCATGGGATCAACCCGAAGAGGAATCCCGCTTACCCGCAAACCAGTCAGCAAAGAAAAGTCACCCGGCGTGATGGTCATCTCGCCAGCAGAAGGGAGGTGGAATGTGTTGATGGTGTCCCACCATCTCTCCACCAGCGAGGTCATCAATGACCAATCAATCTTTGGAAGATTGAGGCCCAGAATGAACGCCTCAAAGCCAGCAGCACGAACCAACTCTCGAGGC
The DNA here is from genome assembly GCA_025413875.1 of Rhododendron molle. Classification (NCBI taxonomy): domain Eukaryota; kingdom Viridiplantae; phylum Streptophyta; class Magnoliopsida; order Ericales; family Ericaceae; genus Rhododendron; species Rhododendron molle. Next base: position 31,127,625 of record CM046388.1, on the reverse strand, counting down.
TGCTCAGGCAGCGCCAGAAACCACTTGTGCACCTCTTTGCCTCCACCGCGAGCCTTCAGTCTCCTATTTCTCTGCCAAAGACAAAAAGGGAGCTAACGTCATAATCGCATAAACAAATAAAAGGCTAGGGGCATCAAATTAAAAATATTTAAAAGCATGCATCGCCTAAACAGGGGGCACGATTATTTTAGTCCTTTTAAAAGCAATGTCGACCTAAACATAGGTCTCTCTCATTTACGCCCCTGGCTGAAAGGGATTTTATCCTGAAAATGGGATTTATCTTTAAGTAACGCAAAACTAAATTCCAAACTAAAGTAAATCTTTTTACTTTTCAGGGAACTTACCATAGCATTGAGAATGCTCAAGTGCTGCTCAGGCTGTCTGTGAACTACCTCGGCCTCTGGGCCACCAATAGGAGGACGGTACTCTAGAAAACCGCCAAAACCCAACCTACGCAAAGGAAGAACGTAGGTAGCAGCGTCGAACAAGCCAGGCTCCTCAATCGCCTCCTCGTCGGAAGACGGATACTGGCACCTACATGGAGGGTGCGAGGACGAACCTCCACTATCCGAAGACGGCGTAGCCATCACGCTCAAAACAAGAAAAAGCAACAAGCGGCAGCCGAGAACGGCAACGGTGGCCGGAGGTAACCACGGCCGAAAATGACGATGGCGAACGGTGGTGGTTGACGGACGAACTCCGACGAGAGAAACGGAGGAGAAGGGAAGAGGAGGAGAAAAGAAAGAATGAGCTGCGAGATCAATTAAACCGAACTTAAATCGATTTTCTGACTTTTGGCGTTCTCACGGCCAGGACATCAATTTCTCGGCCGAAACATCCATTACTCGGCCGAGAGATCGATCTCCTGCCTCCCTAATCATTTCCTTTCAAAAGCATCAGACCCTGCCTGGTGCAACAATTCAAGCCATTATGAAACTCTGGGTCCATGACCAACAGGGACAATGATCAGCCTTGGGGGTATGCCCGAGTGCAAAGGAAGCTCTCTCTCCACAAACTGCTGGCCGAAGATCTTGCTACAGCAAATCAAGATACTCGACAGCTCTGCTATCACCATCATAACTCCAAATCCACATACAACAAAACAATAGCAGCCCCAAGCTTATTATGTCAGTAATACCGTGCTTCTTGCACCATTACCGCTTCAGCAGCTCTAAGCCCGCTATCAAGCTATCATCTCAGCACCTCGCCTCTTATCGTAAGCTCAGCAGCTCCAAGCTCACTATTGCTCAGCAGTTCTATGCCCATGATCATTACCAGCAACCCTATAGCGCCACAGCTCCATCTGCTACAACAGGCTCCAAGATCATCATTATCAAAGCAATCCCACAATGGTTCTGCGCCTCTTAAAACAGTGGCTCTAAGCCCATCTATCAAACACAGCTCCATATTACCTCAACCGGCTCCACGCCATAACAGCCATCTCAAAACAGGCTTCAAGCCAATCATTTCTGCGGCTCCAAGCCCATTATCTCAACTGGCTCTATGCCGTAACCATTTCAACCAACTCAGCGGCTCTAGGCCCACTACTCAGCAGCTCCGCACCCATATTTATCATCTCAGCAGCTCCAACCTCGCAACTACTCACCGGCTCCGTGCCCATCAACTCAACAGGCTCTACACCTTTAATCTTAGCAGGCTTCACGCCCATTATCCCAGTCACCTCAGCGGCTCCATACCCATTATTTCAATTGGCTCTACGCCGTAACAATTCCCAACAGGCTCCACGCCATAACAACAATCCTTAACAGGCTCTACCCAGATATCATCAATTCTCAAGCTCTACGCTTGAATGCTCAAAATCCAACATTTTGAATGCTCAAAGCTCTTCGAATGCCCAACCACTATGTACTGGATGCTCAAGTTCTACACTTGAATGCTCAAGCTCCATGCTTGGATGCCCAACCACTGCGTACTGGATGCTCAAAGCCTGTACTTTGAATGCTCGAATTCTGCCGTCCGAATGCACGAGCTCTACGCTCCGAATGCTCAAGTCCAGAACTTGATAGAAGCTCAATGCTTAAATCAAACACACATGCACGGGCCCGTGCACATATTGCATCAATTGCATCACCACAATCACATCAAGTCTGCATCATCATATCTGTTCACATCTAACCACCATCATCATATACACATTCTGCATATCTCTCTTATTCATGAAACAGGTCAATCCTGCAATCAACCGGCTCCGCGACTCGGTTTTATTGATCGGTCTAGAACATCGATCCTTTGGCTCCACGCCAAAATTTATGATGAGAAAGCTCCACGCACAGACTATCAGAATACAACCGGCTCTACGCCTCGGTTCAATCACATCAAGCTCGAAGCTCTGACATTTCAAGTTCTCACCTCCAGAAGGCAAAGCTCCTCGAATTATCAATCGGCTCCGAGCCTCAGTTCCATCCAAGCTCTAAAACCTCAGGGCCTCGCCTTGTGTTCAAAACCAGCTCCGCGCTTCGGTTCTATCTCTCCAGCTCTCACCTTATGATCAACACCAGCTCTGCGATCCGGTTTCATTAAAAGCTCTACCGGCTCCGTGCCTCGGTTCCTTCATTCCAATGCTTTGTGCTTAAGTTACTGGCCCCGCGCCTCTCGATATCTCAAGAAACGGCATCCAATTCATCTCCAGAAGATGGCCTGGGTTCCACCCCATATCTCAAAACTGGCCCCAACAGATGGCTTGGATTCCACCCCAATTACATCAATTCCTTCCAGCTCATTCGCAAGGATAGGCTACTCTACCGAGTTTGCAAACACACCCGCCGTGTATTGATCTACCCCAAAATACCAAGAACGCTCTCCGTAAAAACTTTCCCGGCAGCCCCGCGCTCCTTCAACTACTCTCCGCCCAAAATCTTGGCTCAACCTAGGTATGTCACACTACGGCTTTTAAAGCCCGAAGGTACGTCTTCTGTCTCTAACCCTCCAAACTTTTTCTTTTTTACTGCCCCCGAACTACGGCTGGTCTGAATTTCCCCTGTGGAATACGTAGGCAGCCTCCCGGCCCGACCATAACAAAAACCTTTTTTCAAAACCCTTGGAATAATGGTTGGACCAAATTGAGTTGCTTTTACAGCTTTGACTATTAAAATATGTCTCGCGATCCGTCTGAGCTCAGTCAAAGAGGGGCATCTGTAGACACCCCAATTTGGCCTAACGATTATTTCAGGTCCCACCTTGGGGACCATCCCGATGATGAAATGGATACAGTGATTGCTGATTGACTTCTTGAGAACCTTAGGACTTTCGGAAAGAACTTTAAGCCACTTAAAGGACCCAATTCAGAGCCATATAGCCTTTCAGATAGAAAATACAGAATCCTAAGAGAATCCATCTGCCGGCCGTAACATTGATCTCACGGCCTTTACATCATTTCTTCACCCGAGTAACCTGTTGCTTGAAAATCTCCCTGAGAGGTCAATCCTGCGGCCGTAAGATCCATCCTTCGGCCGCCACATCCTTTCCTCGGTCACCACATCCGTGGCTCGGCCTTCAGATCACCCTTTTTCCAGACTCTAGAACGTTCTGTCGATTGTTTGATCCAATTACACTACCTTTTCGATGCGTTCAGGCCATGTTCAGAGATCACAACGACGAGTTTGTATTGCATTACAATTGCAATCGTGCATTTTGATTGGACCGAGTGAGTCACCAATTGCCTATATAAAGGGGCCTTTGGACTCCAAATTAAAAAACACAAAATTCATCAGATTCATACCCTCTCAAGCCACAAAACTCTATCAATATATACTCTTTAACCCTCTCTACAATAGCCCTAATCTCTCGAAGGCAGCCATCAATCCAACGATCAAACCCCGAAGTCTCAAACCCTAACCCTAGGGTTTCTCTAGAAGCAATCAGCCAATCCCGATCAAATCCGAAGCAATCAAGCTACTGAGGGATCAAGGTGGTGAGGCCCAAGGGCCTCTGGTTCGGTTTATTTATCGTATTTATACTTAATCGGCGTTTTGGTAATTTGCTAACTTTTTTGTCTGGTGTGAGGAAGAACATCGACCGGGACTTTGATCCCTTGGCTAATACATCCAAACTGGGAGGATCTCTCGGCCGTGACATCCATTCACTGGCCACGAGATCCATCTCCCTGGGATAACTTGCTTTGTTTTCTACTTTCTGATGCATGATTTACTTATCGTCTCGGCTCACCTTATTTACTGTTTAAAGGCATAAAAATAGACTACTTGTTTAGGATTCAATGAAGCATCTATATGTCTTATGTTGAATAATTATGAGCTAGCCTCACGGCTAGGCAGAGAGGGGTGCCTAACACTTTTCCCTTACTGTACCTTTGGCTTCCATATCTAGAATCTTTATTTATTTTCCTAGTTTTAATAAACTGGGTGGCGACTCTGTTTTGATGATAATCGCTATCATGTGGCGATGTTCCTAGCAAGCAAGAAACCACACGAGCAAAACAAACGATCAATTTGTTTGGCGATGCCCCGTTTGGGAGGTGTCTATAATCTTATACAATCCCTTCTTTCTTCCATAAATCTTTCCAAAACAAAATCCAAAGTACCTATTCTAGCCATGCAAGCCTAGAATTAGGAAGAAAAGTGCAAGCAACCCTTGATCTTTCAACCAAAGCATAACAAAAATCCAAGATAGGAGAGAGAGAGAGATTCGGATGAGAGGGAGAGAGAGGCATGCTTGGCCTATAAATAGCAAACCATTCCAAGCTTAAACTCAAACCTTCAAACATTGCTCCAACTTCTCTCTAGAATTTCTAAGCTTTCCAAGTCCCAAAGTTCAAGTTTCTTGTGTTTTCTTTTAAGTTCTTGAGAGCTACCACCAAACCACCTGCAAAACCACCCTTAAATCTTTAAAGTACTCTAGTATAGTTAGCAAAGTAGTTTCTAGGAAGAGAAAACCCATCTTTCTTCCTTTCGAAGCAATCCGGAGCCGTTACGCCACCGATTCGCAAAACCGACCAACCGCCAAGAAGAGCGGTAGAAAAACCTTACCCTACCTCTAAGTATATGTAGATTTTCCCAAAAAGGAGGAAAGTATGGATCTTGAAAGATAAAAATGTAGCACTTGATTAGAAGTATTCGTATTTTGATCTTTAAGATGGTTATGAGCTTGTTTACATGTTACTTGCATTACTTGTGGTTGTCTGAGAAAGCATAAGTGATTATCACTCCAAAGGCATCCGTACATGTGGCATTTTGCTTTAAGTTGTGATTTGAGCATGATTAAGTAATTTAGAGTTGGATGATCTTGCTAGTTTAGTTTCAAGATTACAATGAATGATTTATGTGTACTTATGTAAAAAAGTCCTACCACGGAGTCTATGCATGTAAACGAGACATGAAAACCAAGGAAAGTAGAAACATGACACTTAGGGTGTGTTAAAGACAAGGTGTGTTTTGAAATCGCAATGTGGCCGGACTTGCCCATTGTGTGAATGTGTGTTGCAAATGATAAAATATTTTTGAAACTACATAATGGCCGGACGTGGTAGCCATTATGTGGTGTGTGTGTGTGTGCCAATGGAAACCCAGTGCAGCGAAACCATTGTGAGGATACTCGGGAGACCGGAACGGCGGAACCGAGGTTAGGTGTGTGGCTTGGTTATCCGCGGAGAGGAGCCAATGCTAATGTGTGCCAATGTGAACCCGGTACTGCAGAACCATTGTGAGGATACTCGGGAGACCAGAACGGTGGAACCGAGGTTGGGTGTGTTAAAAAAAGATTTTTGAAACAAGGTGTTGATATTTGAAAAGTGGAAAAAGTGACATAGTCTACGATGAGTCGCGTAGGAGAAACTCAGAAATCATGGACACCAATGCTAGTTGAATAGTGAATGTGGATGTGTAATTGCTAATTGTTTTGTTAAGAATGCATGTTCCATTTGGAAATCAATAACTATATTATCTTTTGCTTGTAAGTTAAAGGTAGTGGGTTTGGATTATTCTATTGAGCTTTTGTAGCTCACGGTGTTGCCTTTGGTGACCCTGACATATTATGCCGGTGGCGACGCTGGTATAATTTGTCAAACCTTATAGATGAACAGAGTGAGCTTTACACCTTGGAGGCTTTCGGAGTCGAGGAGCTGGCTAGGATGGAGAAGCAGTCGGAGTAGTAGTTAAGAACCTTAGTTTCCCTCCCTTATGTAAATATTGAACTCTGTGGGGTATGTGATGTAATAATGAGCCAGACTCTCTTTAAGTTTTTCAATAAAAATGTTTATTTAACTTACCCAAAATTGGGGGCGTTAGAACTTGGTATCAAAGCTTTAGGTTCAAAACCTCGGCCATGGGTAGAGTGGGTAGAACCATAAGATAAGTTGATCGTTGCACAAACGTGAATTGAGTTTAAGTTTACCGTCCCAAATTGGGTGGAATTCTGACAAAACGATCTTCGGATTGAAGCAAGGTGCAGAAATTGGCAGTACCGCCGAGCTACGAATTCCCGAACAATTGGATGATGACTTAAATCAAGAATTGAATGTGGAACTTAAAAACTCGTAAGCTTTTCCTTAATAAGACCTATCTTAAAACATTGCTAATTGAGGTTTAAAACTTTCCTTGTAGATGAGTACCTATCAAGCCAACCTACTAGCAGAAACTTGCCAACTTAGAAGTACCGTAAGATCAATGACGAACGAACTAGTGGAAGACCCCTACTTTCCTTACGCCTTGCCCTACGTGTATGACTTCTATCAAGAGCATGGTACCTTTGCACTTCCTGAAAATGTAGAGGAGGATGATGACGAAGGAGCACCACCTGTCCTAGTCCAAATAGCACCCACTAATGATGTAGAATTTGTAGTTGAAGGAGTTGAGGACCCCGAGGAATTCAATGACCCACCACAAAATGAGGCCGACTGGCAGCACTTAATGTTAATGCCAAATCCGGACTTGCCGTCTGACAATGAGGAATTGGAGATCTGGGAGGAGGATCCAGGATGGGTTATGCCCGACTTCATGGACATATACACTGACTCTGGTGATGTACCACCGCCAACCGTCGAGAACGACATAGGCTCATACACGGCCCAATTCCCGAACATCTTTTAGACTCGTTAGAAAGCTTGGCAGTAGTTTGGACTTTTGATGTAAATGTAGTAGGAAGCTTAGGCTATTATAAGCCACCTAAGATGTACTTGTTCCGTTTAAGTAATGAAAGTCATGTGTTTCGTTTCTACATGAGATCACTGGTTTTGTGCGTACTTGTATTTGATACGTGATTACCCCTTTATAGCTTTAAGTCTAATATATAATTTCTTATTGTAGATATGGATAGTGGTACCCCTGTTGCTGAGACCACCTTTGCGGACCTGTTATACTAAAAGACCTTGCTAGCACCCGAGAGCCTTATCCCCATACCCCACCTGGGTATATGTGACCCCGACACCGGCGACCAACTATATGAGTTCGTCATAATGGCACCCCTTGCCCACGAGGACCAACGCATGGACGTAGAGGCCCAGAATGTGACACTTGAGGAGTTAGCTAAGGAAATCCGTCGTAAGGGAGAACGTTGGCTCGAAATTAGAGAGAAGGAATGGATGGAGTAGTTGAGAGAGTTCTTCAGACTTGTCCGGACTTGTCCCACCCCGTCAGTAGAGTAGCAGTATCAGAATAAGGTTCCGAGAGTTGTAGTTGCTCTTGTGGTACATTACAACAAATCGGATCATGTAGTAGAAGTATGTAGGACTGTTTCAACGTGTATTAGGAAGATCCTATCTTTCATTTTTGTAGTAGAACTCTATGCTTATGTTGATATTCTTTGTTTATCGATGAAAAGCATGGTTCCTTTAAAAGAGTACTGTTGCGTACTATTCAATAATTTGCTTTAGTAGATAAAACACCAATTGCAAAAGACAATCGTTTGAAGTAGACTAAAACCTCCCCCTTTCAATTTCAACTTGTAGATGGTGAACCGACGCAGTGGATTAGGACACGAAACCAGAGAATCCTCAAATGCCAACCCCAACTTAACCCAGATCATGCAAGCGTTTGTGGCCGCTTTGAACGCCAACCGCCGAAACCAAAACCGTGATGATGAACTTGTGAACCAAACCCAAGCGATGAACGAATTCTGCAAACCCCGACCTTCAACAGAGATACCAACCCCACCATAGCTGAAACATGGCTGAAAGAAGTCAAGGTGATCCTGGACACCTTGGAAATTACGTGGGACGGAGATCATGTAGCCTTAGCCACGTACCAACTGAAAGGAAAAGCCCGTTATTGGTGGGACTTGATGGAGGCCACCCATGCCATAGCCACCATGACATTTGCTGAGTTCGAGACTCTGTTTCTCGACAAATACTTTCCCACACCACTTCGCCTGGACAAGGAGCAGGAATTCCTAAACCTGAAACAAGGGACAATGCTTGTTACCCAGTACGCGGGCCAAGTTTGAGGAATTGTCTCGTTATGCCCCAATCGCCATAACGACTTAAGACAAGAAGGCAAGAAGCTTCGAGTGGGGACTGACAACTACTCGAAGGGCCGTAGTAGCTCAAGCCTTCACCACCTACGCTGGTGTCGTGAAATGTGCTCTCCGGTTGGAAAGTGAGGAGGCTGACTTCAAAACCCGATGGAGGAAGGCAACAGGCAGTTCTGGTGGACCGATCCGAACCCAATCACCAACAACAACCGTGGACCTTACCCTACCAAACCCTTTACGCCGTCCCAAAACAACCAAGCTTGGAAGACTGCTGCACCAGGACGTGGTGAACCACAGAGGGGTGGCCAGAACAAAGCAACTGTTCAGTTCTTCAACTGTCAGGCCACGGGCCACTACAAGCGTGAATGCCCTCAACCCCCGAGGGAGAGGATCGGGAGCTTTGGAATTCAAAGAGCTTAACAAACAGGACAGGCCGGTTTTGTGAAGCAAAATCCAGGAGGCCCATCGCAGCAGTAGAATGGGCAAAACAAGGGAAAGCAGCCCGTGGGGACCCAGCAAGGCACTAGAGAGCGCATCTTTGCACTACAGACTGAGGAACAAGAGCAGGATCCCTCTGTGATCCAAGGTACGTTGCTGTTATACAGTACCTGCATACAAGCCTTGTTTGACTCTAGTGCATCGCATTCATTCATATCTACTGCCTGCGTAACTGCTCTGGCACTAGAAACAGAACCCCTAAGCACGAGTACAAAAGTAGCATCACCATTGGGGGGAAGTATAACTGTTAGTCTAGTGTGTAGGGGGTGCGAGCTAGAAGTAGACAACTTACGGCTAACCTGCGATCTTAGAGTAATCGATATGACTGATTTCAATGTAATCTTGGGAATGGACTGGCTATAAGGACCCCGAGCGGTCATAGACAGTCATCAGAAGATGGTGACGGCTTACACCCCAAAAGGAACTCGTTTTCGTTTTAAGGGGGACAGACAAACCGTGAGTTCAACGACAAAAAGATCAAGGTGGCAAAATCAACTATTTGGATGGCTAGCTAGTCTCCAAATGGAAGAAACCGACAGGATGGAACTGGGATTGCCACACAACGTTTGTGAATACGCCGATATTTTTCCCGAGGAACTTCCTGGCTTACCACCTCAGAGAAAGATAGACTTCTCTATAGAACTCCAACTGGAAACAGCCCCAATCTCTATGGCACCATACCGTATGGCCCCCGCAGAACTAAAGGAGCTCAAGACCCAATTGTAGGAGTTGTTGGACAAAGGGTTTATCAGACCTAGTACGTCACCATAGGGAGCGCCTGCATTGTTCGTGAAGAAGAAAGAAGGAATGTTGCGACTGTGCATCGACTACAGAAAGTTAAACCAAGTCACGGTCAAGAACTGGTACCCCCTGCCTAGGATCGATGACCTATTTTATCAGTTGAGAGGAGCAACCTGTTTCTCAAAACTTGATCTACGATCAGGCTATCATCAACTTAGAATCCGGGATGAAGATATCGCCAAGGCAGCCTTCCGTACCAGATATGGACACTACGAGTTTGTAGTGATGCCATTTGGGCTGACAAACGCTCCAACAGTATTCATGTGTCTCATGAACAAGATCTTTCAACCCTACTTAGACAAGTTTGTAGTTGTGTTCATTGATGACATTTTGATATACTCAGCCAATAAGGAAGAGCATGAGGAAGATCTTCGGATAGTACTACAAGTACTCCAAGATAGCCAACTCTATGCCAAAGCAAGTAAATGTGAGTTTTGGCTGGAAGTGGTTCAGTTCTTAGGTCATGTAGTATCCAAAGACGGGATCGCAGTGGACGAAGACAAGGTCGAAGCAGTACTGAATTGGAAGCAGCCAACCTCAGTATTTGAAATCAGGAGTTTCTTAGGATTGGCTGGGTATTACCGGAGGTTCATGCCAGATTTCTTTACCCTCGCCAATACCTGAACGGGATGTAGATTATACGGTATATTGCGACGCATCGAGAGATGATTTGGGATGCGTACTAATGCAGAATGGAAAAGTTGTAGCATACGGATCCTGGCTACTTCGACCGCACGAAAAGAATTACCCCACCCATGACTTAGAATTGGCTGTAGTAGTATTCACCCTCAAATCGTGGCGTTACTACTTGTGAGGAGAACAATTCAAGGTCTTCACCGACCATAAGAGCCTCAAGTACCTTTTCACTCAGAAGGAGTTGAACTTGAGGCAGCAGCGCTGGATGGAGTATTTGGAGGACTACAAGTTTACGCTTCAGTATCACCCCGACAAGGCCAACGTGGTAGCTGATGCACTGAGCCGGAAGGACAGGACGCAGAAGGTCAAGAATGCCATTAAAGAATGGGAAATGGTGGACACTCTTAGCCCTTGTTCGGTTGTGGGTTTTGAGTAGTGTTTTTAAATAAAGGTAGAGAGAGAAATGAGAGAAATAATTGTGGAGAGAGGTAAAAAGTAGAGAGAGATAGAGTAAAAAATGAGAGTAATGATGAAAAGTTAGAGAGAGAAAAAGTAGAAAAGTTACTTTTTCCAAAATTTTGGATTTGGAGTTCCAAACCGAACAAGGCCTTTACGAATTCAACCTGCGACCATCGTCAGAAAATGGGAATGCGCATCTGTATGCTCTAGTTGCAAAATCGGCACTTCACCGGGAGATTTTACTAGCCTAAACCTCTGAGCAAGATTGCAAATTCATCCGGTATCAAATCCAAGAAGGAAAAGGCACTACCGGGATGGACGATCGAGAAGGACAATAGTCTGAGACTCAAAGGAAATTTATTCGTACCTAATATCGGAACTCTCCGACAAGCTCACCATTCAAACTTCGCAGTCCACCCTGGCGGTACAAAGATGTATCACGACCTGCGAAGGACGTACTGGTGGGAAGGAATGAAAAAGGACGTAGCACGATTTGCATATACCTGTCTGGTGTGCCAACAAGTCAAAGCCGAGCATTAGAAACCTGGGGGAGACCTTCAACCTTTACCGATTCCTACCTAGAAGTGGGAGCACATCTCGATGGATTTTGTAACGGGACTACCAAGATATGCCAAGTCCAACACCGCTACTTGGGTGATCGTGGATCGACTCACCAAATCTGTGCATTTCCTGCCTGTCAAGATGACAGAGAACGTGGAACAGTTGAGCCTATTGTACATTCGAGAGATTGTATGACTACATGGAGTACCTATCTCGATAGTATCTGACAGGGACCCACGTTTTGTATCACACTTTTGGAAAGGATTGCAGAAGGCGCTGGGAACGGATGTAAGACTTTGTACCGCCTTCCATCCTCAGACAACTGGATAAATGGAGAGGACAATATAGACATTGGAGGACATGCTGAGGACCTGCGCCTTGGATTTCTCTGGGAACTGGGAGCAGCACCTACCCCAAGTAGAGTTTGCCTACAACAACAGCTATCAGGCGAGTATCGAGATGGCACCATATGAAACTCTATACGGACGACCCTGTCGATTCCCAGTCTGTTGGACAGAGGCTGGCAAGACGGGATTGATTGGACCTGACATAGTACGGGACACTACGGAGAAGGTTAAGACTATCAGGTAAAGAATCCAGACCGCCCAAAGCCGACAGAAGAGTTATGCGGATAGGATAAGTCGACCGTTAACCTTTGCAGTTAGGGACCATGTATTCCTGAAGATCAGACCAAAGAAGGGAGTCATCAGATTTGTGAAAAAGGGAAAGCTGTCCCCGCGCTACATCGAACCCTTCGACATTGTGGAGAAAATTGGGAAGGTTGCGTACCATCTAGCCCTGCCGCCACAACTAGATAGGGTGCATATTGTATTTCACGTTTCAATGCTTCGCAAGTATCTCCCCCAACCCGCCCACGTTCTCAACTGGGAAGACATCACCATTGAAGAAGATGCGATGTATGAAGAGGAACCAATAGAGATTCAAGATCGAAGCGAAAAGATAATCCGGAACAAGACCATCAAACTAGTCCGAGTCTTGTGGAAACACCTTGGAGCTGGAGAGACCACATGGGAAAGAGAAGAAACCATGAAAGCAAACTATCCTCTCCTGTTCGAATCCTAGCATGCACCTAATTTTGGGGACAAAATTGTTTAAGGGGGATAGGTTGTAACAACTCTGATTTTACTAAATAAAAATTTCGTTGTTAATACTTGAAAATTCTTTAATTTTTCTTGGATGGTTTATGATCGTCTTTTAATTGCTAATAATCTGTCATAGTTAGATTGGAGTCTTACAATTATGATTCTTGGCTAGAAATCCTACTAAACTGATATAGTTTGCTTCCTACCAACTAGTTAGAGCAACCTAACTACCATTTCATCGAGTTACTTTCTCCTAACCATAGGTGAGCCTTTTGAACCTCCTTGAACCTTATAAACCTTTCAAAGCCCTAATAGAACCCTTTGGACTTTAACCTTTACCAATTGGATGATAAAAGTTAGGGAAACTTTTATCCATTGGACAATAGGCCTGTCACCAAGGATATATTTGCTAGATTGATTAAGTACACTTATATAGTTATATATAGGCTTATATACACATGTTTAAAGGACATATAAGTATTATTTAGGTACCTCATCTTTTATCCATTGGACAATAACTACTAGGGAAAATGTTACCCATTGGTTAATAATGTTAGTCTTACTACCAAAGTACTAGGGTTCATTGAATAATCATTTCCTAGATTTCCCATGTGATGATATACTTATATTTAGATATATGTGTGTACCTAGTAGATTTAATGCCCTAGATTTCCTAAGTACATTAGTACAATATTTTAATAAGAACATGTGCCAATTTGGACTATTTTAATAGGGAATTTTGACTAGAAAATCTACCTAGATTACATAGTACGTACTTATATATATGTACACACACACACACACACACACACACATATATATATATAATCCTAGTAGTACACATGTGATTAATAGAATTGTTTATTAGAAAATCTTTATACTTGAAAATTCCATTAGATCACATAGTACCTTATGTACTTATATATTTATATTTGGACATATATATATATATATATATATATATATATACACACACACACACTTCCATAGTACTAGTACTAGGAAGGAGAGAGAGAGAGAGAAAGGAAGAAGAAGAGAGAGAGATTTGGTGTGTACCTTGGCTTGATCTTTCCATTGTACTTTGATTTGAATACAATCTATGGTGATATACTTCTTCAAAGCAAAATCCATTCACCTTGTCCTTACAAGTACTTTTAAATCACTAAATCTTGTACAATCCCTTCTTTCTTCCACAAATCTTTCCAAAACCAAATCCAAAGTACTTATTCTAGCCATGCAAGCCTAGAATTAGGAAGAAAAGTGCAAGTAACTCTTGATCTTTCAACCAAAGCATGACAAAAATCCAACATAGGAGAGAGAGAGAGAGAGAGATTCGGGTGAGAGGGAGATAGAGGGCATGATTGGCCTATAAATAGCAAGCCATTCCAAGCTTAAACTCACACCTTCAAGCATTGCTCCAACTTCTCTCTAGAATTTCTAAGCTTTCTAAGTCCCAACGTTCAAGTTTCTTGTGTTTTCTTTGAAGTTCTAGAGAGCTACCACCAAACCACCTCCAAAACCACCCTTAGATCTTTAAAGTAGTCTAGTTTAGTGACCAAAGTTGTTTCTAGGAAGAGAAAACCCATCTCTCTTCCTTTCGAAGCAATCCGGAGCCATTACGCTGCCGTTTCACAAAACCGACGACCGATTCTCAAAACCGACCAACCTCCAAGAAGAACGGTAGAGAAACCTTACCCCTACCTCTAAGTATATGTAGATTTTCCCTAAGTATATGTAGAATACCTCTACTTACTTACGCTAAGTTTTTGTATGAAGTTTGTACGTTGGAATGCATGATAGTTAATAAACCTAATTTGTGCTATTAGAAGTATGAACTTGTTTAACAATCACTTCTTATTCCAATAAACATATGTTGTTTTGAACTTCCCAAAAAGGAGGAAAGTATGGATCTTGAAAGATAAAAACGTAGCACTTGATAAGAAGTATTCGTATTTTGATCTTTAAGATGGTTACTTGCATTACTTGTGGTTGTCTGAGAAAGCATAAGTGATTATCACTCCAAAGGCATTCGTACATGTGGCGTTATGCTTTAAGTTGTGATTTGACCTGATTAAGTAATTTAGAGTTAGATGATCTTGCTAGTTTAGTTTCAAGATTACCATGAATGATTTGTGTGTACTTATGTGAAAAAGTCTTACCGCAGAGTCTATGCATGAAAACGAGACACGAAAACGAAGGAAAGTAGAAATATGACACTTAGGGTGTGTTAAAGACAAGGTGTGATTTGAAATCGCAATGTGGGCAGACTTGCCCATTGTGGGAATGTGTGTTGCAAATGATAAAGTATTTTTGAAACTACATAATGGCTGGACATGGTAGCCATTATGTGGTGTGTGTGTGTGTGTGTGTGCCAATGGGAACCCGGTGCGACAGAACCATTGTGAGGATACTTAGGAGACCAGAACGACAGAACCGAGTTGGGTGTGTGGCTTGGTTATCCGCGGAGAGGAGCCAATGCTAATGTGTGCCAATGGGAACCCGGTGCGGCGGAACAATTGTGAGGATACTCGGAGACCGGAACGGCGGAGCCGAGGTTAGGTGTGTTAAAAATGGATTTTTGAAACAAGGTGTTGATATTTGAAAAGTTGAAAAAGTGACACAGTCTACGTTTAGTCGCGTAGGAGAAACTCAGAAATCATGGACACCTACGCTAGTTGAATAGTGAATGTGGATGTGTAATTGCTGATTGTTTTGTTAAGAATGCATGTTCCCTTTGGAAATCAATAACTATATTATCTTTTGCTTGTAAGGTAAGGGTAGTGATAGGTGACGAAAAAGGTGGCGACGAAATGTACTGTTTTACTATAGATGACGAAACAACAAAATTTTCGCCACCAAAAGTTACTATAGGTGACAAAAAATTTGCTTTTCGTCACCAAAAGTGACTTTCGGAGACAACCTATAGGTGACAATTGAAATAGTAAATTTCGTCACCTATAGTTTGTTTGCAAAAGTCACTTTTGGTGACAAAAAATAAATTTTTCGTCACCTATAGTAACTTTTGGTGACGAAAATTTTGTTTTTTCGTCATCTATAGTAAAATAGTACATTTTGTCACCACTTGTTTCGTCACCTATCGAAAATTTTCTAGTAGTGGGGTTTGGATTATTCTATTGAGCTTTTGTAGCTCACAGTGTTGCCTTTGGTGACCCTAACATATTATGCTGGTGACGACGCTGGTATAATTTGTCAAACCTTATAGATGAACAGGGTGAGCTGTACACCTTGGAGGCTTTTGGAGCCGAGAAGCTGGCTAGGATGGAGGAGCAGTCGGAGCTGTAGTTAGGAACCTTAGTTTCCCTCCCTTATGTAAATATTGAACTATGTGGTGTATGTGATGTAATAATGAGCCAGATTCTCTTTAAGTTTTTCAATAAATGTTTATTTAATGTACCCAAAATTGGGGCGTTTCATGACTGGCTTAGTAAGCTGTCGACCATGCCCATTTAAGGCACAGCTACAAAATGGCTTGGCAGAATGAGCACTTCTAGTCGGCCCAGAAAACACCTCCCCCATTTGTATTGATAATCCTTGGCTCTTGCCTGTAAATACACCCATCCACTCAATTGAAAAGGATCCCTAATCTCTCCTTCATCCTGCCTTTACACTGATTCTCTACTCCCAAGCCTTGAGAAAGTTGCTCTAAAAACATTCTCTAGGCATTTCTCAAAACACTCCATTTTTCTCCTCACCTTCACAGCTTAGTCATTTACTAACTTTGAGACTGCACCCACCTAAACTCCTAACAACCGCACACACCCACACATCCACGCGCCTTCATCTACAACCACCCACATTCATTCAAGCTCAAGATCAAAGGTAAAAAGCAAGTTTCCCTGGGCTAAGCCCTGTCTTGGCCCTGAGGGGACTCTTCTGCTGTCAGGCTTGACCTTTTTTGTTAAGTACTGACTTAAAAAATCAATTTTTTTATAAACTAAAATGGTTGCTGCATTAGACATACCACACTGTCATCAATGCATTTCAGAATAAGACCATATCTACAAGCCATATTTTGGTTTTCTAAATGAAGTTTTCTTGATCATGCCAAGTGATCAAATGCATCCAGAGCCGTTTTACATTCATGACTTGAAGAAATGGTACTATTTTGGAATGGGTCAAGAGTTATTTACCGCTTGATGTCTTTAAAAGCATCGTACGGGATATACAATGCACCTGGCGTCGTTCTGGGTACTGATGATGGTCTGGTAGCAGGGTAGGTGCACCGCGCGGTGTACCACAAGTCCACACGCAGCATTATGGTAGGCCATGTGGGGATGGTCGTGATCTGAATAGTTTACTAGCTAGTTCTCTCATTCTGTACATTATCATTCACTCATCATTTCTGTACATAAGCACCATGAGCACGGCAATGTGATATATTCTTTCATGTCCTTTCCCCCTTTACTTGCTTATTAAAGAGTTCGATTTTTTGAAAGATATTCAAAGTTTTCCCCTTCTGAAAATGTTTAGTAGAGATTGGCTTTGCCAGGCGAATGGGATGCTTTTTCAATAAAACATTCCCCGTTCGTAACATGGCTCGCGGACCCAAAGTCTTGACGTTTTCGCTAGATCAAAAGCCTTTTTCAAACTCTCATTTTCTCAGATCATCCATCTCAAATTTTTGAATTTTCACGTACTGGTGGAACTGACATTTCCGTATAGTCACAAATACGTAATATGACTTACGTGTGGTGCTCGAATGGTCAAAGACTATTTAGAAATGAATTTGAACGTCCTACGGGCTCACTTGAATGGAAAAATGACGCTTTTTATATCAAAATGTCGAATTTTGACCTGGAAAAACAAAGGACACTACTGTGAAGTCATCTTATCCCATTGAAACATGTTGAGACAGTTGGAAGTGAATTTAAAGGCTCAGAAATGGTTTTGAGTGATTGGAACCAAATTCTGCAGGAAATTTTAGATTTGTGCCCAGCGTTGGGCACTTTGTGCTTTGCGCTAGAGAGTCATGGGATACAGTCCCTGGCGCTGGGCATCTACTCCTTTGTGCTGAACACATGCTTCAGCAAACAATTTCTGCTGATTCCCAAGGTCACCTTGTCTGCCATTATATCCGTTTCCCAGGGTTTGACTGAGCTTGCACCACTGTATGGAGGTCGTGGGGAACCATGTATTGCTTTTGTTTCTTCCCTCTACAAAATTTTACAAAGGAAAGGGAAAGACCTTTGAAAATCTCAAAAATTTTGAATTTTCTCATTCAATGCTTGTCTCCTCCAACTTCCTTATAAATAGCTGGGCATTCTTGCAATAATCTTCACACCAAAATCCTTCCAAAGCCATCCCATGGCTTTTCCTCTTGCCACTTTGCTCAAGCCTTGGATGGATCGTCTCAAGGAAAAGGATTGGCTTAACTTTAGAAGCCGGGGAATATCCTCCCTCCACTTTCTTCAAGACTTCCTTATTCTCCCAGACATGTTGCATGTGGCGGTACAATTCTAGGATCCAGAGGTGCACATTTTTTGATTTGGCATTGAAGAGATATGTTCCATTGTTGAAGAGTTCTGTGTATACCTCCGCTACTTTGAGTCTCACATTCCGATCGTTCCCCCTCTTCGGGCAAGCATGGCTGGAGTCTTACGGGATAAGCTGGGCGTGAGCGACGCTCTCTCCAAATTCTTGGTAAGGGGTGGTGAGCAATGTCTTTCGCTTGATTGAGATGTTCACGAGAGATGGTCATCCCTATGACTTTGTTTCGCAAAGTAGATGCACGTCAACTTTGTGCATGTGCTTACTGACTGCCTATCTGTTGGTTTCTCCTGATGGTTGTGCTAGCCATCTTGTTGCCGACGTTACTGCCCAAATAAAGGAGCGTAGAGATGTCGTTCCCATGGTGCCGGCAGAGATTTTGATTGGCTTGGATGCAATTCATGCAGGATAGAGTAGGTACCTTAGGGGCAGCCCATTGTTGCTACAGGTAAATCCTTACTCTGCTCTCCTTTTTCTGATATTTTCTCATTTATTTTACCTCAACGCTCGATTTAGGCTTTTTGTGGAGTTTCTCACTTGTTTTTCCTTTATTGGATAGATGTGGCTTTGTGACAAGATCGGGGTTCTCTGGCTTCCATCGGCCAGCTAGACTTACAACCCTTGTGTTTTCCCCTCTCGACAATACCAAGCGGTGTATGCCAATGTGGTAGGCTAGTTGTCTTTCCTTTCCTTGCTCTCAGGAGAGGACATCTTTTGGAGATGCCTGTGGTTGGCCCTTCCTAACATGGCCATTCAAAACTTGGGCACCCAGAGGATGATATTGGTCGGTTTGAGCAGCTTCACCTTCTACATCCCTAGCCGTATCCTTCGTCAACTTGGAATATGTCAGAGGATTCTGTTTGGCAGTCCTAAGGAGTTCGAGATGCCCAGGTTTCGTGCATCCACCCTTGAGGTCTATGCTCGCACTCGAGGAGTCAGAATGGTTTTGCTAGTAGAGCCTGACCCGTCCATTATGATCCGAAAGAATTACAAGAACATGCTGAGGAGAAAGTTGAGGGCAAAAGGAATTTGCATGTGACTGACTCATGACTTGATCACTCTGTGTTGGAATTAAGTGCAACCCCAATTTGATGGTTTTCTTTATTGTTGTTGTTGCTTTTATGCCCAGCTCTGTATTCGAAGAGTAATGTAAATAAAATTGAATTATAAGGGCTTCTCCCTCTTGGTTTATTGATTCCTTCGTTATCTTGAGATTGCAAACGCTTGTCAACTTTATGATTTTATTTGAGAATGTGACCGAACCTCAAGAGAAGACTTGCTTAATTCCGCAACCTAACCTCCTAGAAAGGTTTGCATTCAAGCATAGGGCTAGGTCGTTGATAGCATATATACCGGAAAGATCGGAATCGTTCCCACAAAGAAATCTTCTATAGTCAATTTGGAATAGATGTTGAGTAAGAGTTGCGGCATTCAAGCGGCCAACTATGGTGTTTGATTCAAATAACGATATTAAGCTTGGAAATAAACTAGATTAAGATGTCGAGTCAAAGGGATTGATTTACCCACGACTTAGCCATAAAACGATTTCTTCATCTAACTCATGAGTGAACCGAAACCGTTCGGATTCCACTCGAAGAATTAAAAGCTGAAGACTACTTGTAACTCAACTCAAAGCTCTAATTCAAATTGAACTCATTTAACGCAAGTGAGAGACGAAAAAGGATCGTTCGCACGCATAAGATTATCAAGCACGTAGCACAAAACGATAGACTCCATGATCAAGGAAGCTGCCGACCTCATGAGCAAAGCTAGACATCATCAATTTAATTCATTCAAAACCTTGAGATTGAGCTAAAGTTTAAGTGAAACCATTCAAACGACTAATCCATTGGGTGAATCTCACCCCATGACTAAACCTATATACTACTCACACATAGTAAAAAGACTAGAAATTATGCTAAGAAACGAAAACATAATTCACCAATAAAAACTGAAATAAACTTGATATTAGTATGGATCTAAAGAGTAGCTACAACATTAACAAACGAGAAAACAATGGACGACAAAAGCTTACTAGAGTTCTTGAAGGAAATAACTAAAATGCTCAAAGCAACAATGGAGTTCTCTCCTAGAGAGAGAACTTACGCTAAAACATAAAGTAGATACATACTAAGGGGGAGAGAGAGGGGTATTTATACAACTCTGCCTTTTCTCTCCACAAAAAATCTATGAACTTGCCAAAAGTGGCAAGTATTCCATAAATGGAAAGTCCAAAAAGTAGTAAAAATATCTGCAGGAAACCAAGGTTATCGATACCTATCAATAAAGGTATCGATAACTGCATGGTATCGATAACTAAGAACAATGTTATCAATGCCCTCAAGGCTGGAAAGCTTCTGGACCAAAATCATCAAAATGGTATCGATAACCATAACAATGTTATCGATAACATTGTGAAAATCTGCAGATTTCAAAGGCAGGCTTCAGCTTCAGCAAACAGCTTCCTGCAACATCCAGTTTCTCAGCACCTTATTTTCATTCTCTAAATTTAAGTAAAGACTACATTTTAAACCTTTCTTTACTTTAATTTATTTAATGAAAATAAGAAAGTACCCCCCATTTGGAAACAACGGCATTATCAGAATTTCAAGATTTCAATTAAATCAAAATGTCAACCCCCCACTTTTAGTGTAACATGGAAAACTGCACATTTTTATCTAGAGGAAATGGCTCAAAACATGATCCTGCTCTTTAAACAAAACCTTGCAACTTTGTAGTTACTCTTAGAAAAATTCAAGGATCAATTACCGCCATTTTTAATCTCGAAAATCGATACTTTTCATGAAAGTCATTTTTCAATACTTAGACAGATTTTAAGGGACCAACAGGATCTTCAGGTTCTTGGAAGCACTTGGGCAATGCATGGCGTTGAAATGCGCCTTATTTACACGTTTTACTTGAAACACACAAAAACCTACCTTACGTGCACTATCACTACAAAAGCTAAATAAATGCAAGTTAAAACAACATAAAATGGGACTAGTCGCACCAAATATCTACAATATTGGGTGCTCATCAAGGCTGCCTATGTATTCTTTTTGCAAAGAAATCAGGTCATGACATAGTTCAGGGTAGGGTTCGCTCAGGTATTGACAATCTCCTTTTGCGCTCTAAAATTTGTCTAGTACTGCCCTTTTGGGTTTTCGACCTAGTGAGCTCTGTCACATCCTCCATTTTCAACATAAATTATAAAGGGATTTCTCAAACAAATGCCTCACAATAATCCGTACGATACCCAAAAGATCATTAGTTTACCCATGGTCAAGCTCCAAGTCCAAAGAGTTTCAAATATTACATCTTAGGCACAACGGCCCCAAATCAAAGTAAACATCAAATATCAAAAGAGTTTAAAGTTTACAAAATATCCCATAGTCAAAGGATCATCACATAAGTTACAAATACATCTTCAAAAGGAATTAACAAAGATGCCTAAGTAACTCTACAGTGTTAGCTCTCAAACGATGTGTCCAAAGTCCAAGCACTCCAGCCATGCACGCTATTATCCTGAGTTAGTACCTGAAATGAAATAAGGCTTGAGCTACACTAGCCCAGTAGAAATTCTACGCAAGCAATGTATGCAAGAGAAATGCAAGAATGACGATACGATGAGAACAAAAGGTAGCCCAAGCAATAGACAATAGCTATGGTTCGACAATTCAACAAAACTTGATATGGGATTTATGGTACACCTCAACCTTTAACCAACTCCTCCTCTCGTGTGTCCAAACCGTGTCGCGTCATGTGTCATGAGCCGAAACTCCTGCCGGGCCAATTAAGGGATCCCAATACCCCCTACCAGGCACCATACCCATCGGTAGGTCCTGAAAGTAACCAATATGAGCTGAAGCTCCTGTCGGGCCAATTAAGGGATCCCGATACCCCCTGCCAGGCACCCACCCGTCGATGGGTCCTGAATGTTCATCGTTGTGTCAACAAAGTTTTACATGTCTTGTATTCTCATGATGTATTGTTTCAATCTTATCGGATTCATGCAATAGTCAACGTCCAATTTTATCGAGTGAAGGCAATGGAATGCCAAGAATACACAATGAACTCAACAAGTAGGATCAACAATGTTATAGGATGGTTCGGTGATGTTTGGAACAAGTTAGAAGTAATCGGGGGTCAAAACAATGGAGTTCGGAGCAAAACAGCAAAATCTGTCATAAGCTCGCCATATCGATACGGCCAAAAATCCGTATCGATACGGGTAAGCTTCGAGGCAGAACAGAGAGTTCCGTATCGATACGGATTAAGGGCCGTATCGATATGGGAAGCTTTCGAGCAGCTTTTCTGCAGAATTTCTGGGTTTCAAGATCACCACCAACAACAACAATAATACACTATGGATTCAAGGACAAGAGCACGTCTATTACATATATTGAGAGGTAGAATCCCTACCTCGAGGTCGGAGCACAAAACCAAGAAGAAACGAGCCTTAGCTTTCCAAAAACCTTGATCCAACCGAGATACGACTTCCCCGATCTCAAACCAACGGGGTACGGACCACAATGCGCGTAGAGGTTGAAAGATTGAAGGTTATTTTGGTGGGTTTTGAGTGAAATTTGGTGAGATAGCAAGAGAGAGAGTGAGAGGCGTGAGAGAGAGAGAGAGCCGGTGTTGGAGAAGAGAGGAGAGTGATCCTCTACACTCACACCCCTCTATTTATACCCACAAACATACTAATCACACATTACATCCTCCAACAATCAATTCTATCATTTTGGCCTCTAATCACATGATTTCATTTATTTCGTTTTCCTTTTCTATTATTATGCATTTATAAAATATATATATATATATATATATATATATATATATATATATATATATATATATATATATATATATATATATATATATATATATATATATATATATATACATTCTACCCTCCTTAAAGAAATTTCGTCCTCGAAATTTTTCATGCCAAAACTAGCTACAAATGCACCATGTATGCATGCAACAACCGTTACTTTCACCATTATGCATCGATTCAATTATCAAGATACTCAAAACTTAAACACTCACATTAGCTCATTCCGGAAATAAGTGCGGGTATTTCTCCCTAACTTCGTCCTCTCTTTCCCACTTCGACTCCTCGTTACCTTGACTTCTCCATAAGACTCGCACTAATGGTATCGTCTTACCCCTCAAAACTTGATCACGCGAATCTAGGATATTCTTCCCCGTAAGACGCGTCAGCCTCCAACTCAAGTTCTGACCACTCTAGCACGTGCGAAGGATCCGGTTCGTACTTTTTCAACATAGACACATGGAACACATCATGGACACCCGATAGCTTCGGTGGCAAAGCCAAGCGATACGCAACCTCCCCAATTTTCTCAATGACATCAAACGGTCCGATATAAGACAACCCTCTACGAGGCGATACCTTAAGAAATACGTGGTCCCCCTCTTCGAAAGACAAAGGGCGACGACGACGGTCGGCATAACTCTTTTGCCTATTTTGCGCGGTCAATAATCTTTGGTGAATCACTTTTACTTGTTCGGTCGTTTTCTCTTGAGCTTCTTTAAGGCGTTGGCGAATAGCTCTCATACTCTCGGAGGTCTCTGCGATCACATCCGGCCCCACTAACGTAGCCTCTCCCAATTCGGTCCAACATACCGGTGATTGACATGGTCTTCCATATAAGGCTTCATAAGGTGCCATTTCGATACTCGATTGATAGCTATTATTGTACGCGAATTCAACTAACGGCAAATGGTCCTCCCAACTACCCTGGAAATCCATTACGCAAGCCCGAAGCATATCTTCCAAAATCTGAATCGTTCTCTCGGATTGCCCATCGGTTTGAGGGTGATACGCGGTACTAAACAAAAGATTTGTGCCCAGTGCGGCTTGCAAACTCTGCCAAAAGCATGCAGTAAACCTCGGATCTCGATCAGACACAATGGATATGGGAATCCCGTGAAGACGAATGATCTCTCGGATATACAAGCGACTGAGTGTTTCCACAGAATCGGTAACATGAATAGGCAAGAAGTGAGCGGTTTTGGTCAAACGGTCCACAATCACCCAAATAGCGTCGTGTCCCTTCGGCGACCTCGGTAAACCCGTAACGAAATCCATAGTCACGTTCTCCCATTTCCACTCAGCCACAGGCAAAGGTTGTAACTCCCCCGCGGGTCGTTGATGTTCGCCTTTCACTTGTTGGCACGTGAGACACTTTGACACAAAAATCACAACATCCCTTTTCATTCCGGACCACCAAAATTGTCTACGTAGGTCAAGGTACATTTTCGTCCCTCTCGGGTGAACGGCCAAAGGTGAATGATGGAACTCTCGCAAGATTTCTTCCCCGACACGAAACGGGTACGAACAACTTCCCTTGATAACGCAAGCTTCTATCGGCGTATATCATCCACCCCTCTTGAGCATTTCCACTAAGGAACCTAGCGCGAAGTTCCTCCGTTTCTTCATCGTGTTGTTGAGCTTCAATTACTCGAGCCGATAATGTTGATTGTACAGTCAAATTGCATAACGTGATCCCTTCCCGAACATCCTCGAAATGTGATGCACAAAAGCCCAAATCGTTCATCATTTTCCACTCATAGATAGCTAGACTCGCAAGGTGTGTCGGTTTTCTACTCAACGCATCCGCCACAACGTTCACCTTTCCCGGGTGGTATTGTAACTCGAAGTCGTAATCCTCCAAATGCTCCATCCAACGGCGTTGTCGAAGATTAAGCTCTTTTTGAGAAAATAAGTACTTCAAACTTTTGTGGTCGGAAAAGACTTCAAATTTCTTAGCGTACAAATAATGGCGCCAGCTCTTCAAAGCGAAAACGACGGCCGCAAGCTCCAAATCGTGTGTCGGGTAATTTCATTCATGAGTTTTCAATTGCCGCGATCCGTATGCTACCACTCGTCCCCTTTGCATCAAAACGCACCCCAATCCTTCTCTAGACGCATCACAATACACGGAGTAACCAACTCCACGCTCGGGCACGATCAAAACTGGTGCGGTAGTTAACCTCTTCTTTAATTCCTCAAAAGCAGTCTCACACGAGTCACTCCAAACAAAACGAGTCCCCTTACCTGTTAATCTAGTCATCGGTGCCGCTAAATGAGAGAAATCGAGAACAAAACGACGGTAGTATCCGGCCAAACCCAAGAAACTACGAATTTCAAACACGTTCTTCGGTCGCTGCCAGTTCATAATAGACTCTATCTTCCCCGGATCAACGGATACACCTCCCTTCGAAACCACGTGACCCAGAAATTTGACGTCGGACAACCAAAACTCACACTTACTAAGTTTGGCACACAATTGGTGCTCTCTCAAGAGTTCAAGAACAATGGTGAGATGAGATTGATGTTCCTCCTCTGTAGTCGAATAAATAAGGATATCATCCACAAAGACAACAACAAAACGATCAAGATAGGCACAAAAAATACGATTCATCAAATCCATAAAGGTAGCTGGGGCATTTGTCAATCCGAAAGGCATAACAACAAACTCATAATGGCCATATCGAGTACGAAACGCGGTTTTAGGAATATCTTCCTTCCGAACTCTCAACTGATGATAACCGGACCTTAAGTCGATTTTGGAAAAGCAAGTCGCTCCTCGAAGTTGATCGAACAAGTCATCAATTCTAGGCATAGGGTATTTGTTCTTAATAGTGACTCAGTTTAGCTTACGGTAATCGATACACAAACGTAGTGAACCATCCTTCTTTTGCGCGAAAAGAGCCGGTGCTCCCCATGGAGACGTACTCGGACGAATGAAGCCTAAACTCTCCAATTCTTGCAACTGGGTTTTCAACTCTCTCAATTCGGCAGGCGCGAAACGATACGGAGGTACGGAGATAGGAGCAGTACCGGGAAGCAAGTCGATAGTGAACTCAATCTCTCTCTCGGGAGGTAAACCAGGTAACTATTCCGGAAACACATCCAGAAAATCACGAACCACTAAAGGTAACTCCCCACGCACAGAGGCATCCTCATCTAACGTCAAACTCGCCAATAGAGAATAAACAGACTCGCGCTCTCGAGGCCCACACAGATACGGTTCCAACGGTTCCCGACGCTCCCCAAAGAATTCAAAACAAGGACCCTCAGGTGGACAAATACGAACCCTACGCTTGAAACAGTCGATAGTAGCATGAAAAGTAGATAACCAATCCATCCCCAGAATGAGATCAAACCCCGACATTCCCAGAACGATGAAGTCAAACACAAAACGACGGTCGCGAATAATCAACTCACAGTCTCGACAGATATGGTCAAGAGGTGTTCTACCCCCTAAAGGTGTCTCAACAAATAAAGGAGGACAAATAGTTTCCATTTCCAATTCCAAAGCACACACAAATGATGCAGCAATGAATGAATGCGATGCTCCAGAATCAAAGAGAACTCTAGCAAACGAGTTGAATAGAAGAAATGTACCCCTCACAATGGGAGTCTCTGAAGCCTGAGGAGTGGCAGACTGAATGGCAGAAGTAATGTTGTAAACACGCCCCTGGGTACCCTGACCCTGCGCGAAACCTCCCCTAGAACCAGAACTCTGAGCTGGCGCTGGAGAACTCGCCCCCTTATCAATTTCGAAACTCTGAGCTGAAGTAGCCTGATGGAAGTGAGGCGGCTGCTGCCTCTGGGTGCCCCTAAACTGCTGGCCCACGTTGCGTCCCGTTCCCGACTGCTGCACGGAACCCGACTCACTGCGTATTCCCGAAGCTTGAGGACAATTCCTCACTAGATGATCCATTTTCCCACAAACATAACAAGCCTTCTCGAGGTGTGGACATTGAGCACGAACGTGCCCAGGTTGGTTGCACTTATAACACACAGGTGGAGGTCTAGACAATGCACCCCAAGTCCCCGAAGATGAAGGCGGCCTAAAGCTCGATGAACTACCCCGTGGTGGTTGAGATGGTTCCCTCTGCCTCTTCTGTCCTTGATTCCCATAACTTCCCGACGACGTACTTACACCCACATTTGATTGCCTCGGTTCCCAAACTCCCCTATTTTGTTGAGCCTCTTTCGGCGTCTCGATACTCCTTACACATTCCACAACCTCAGAAAACTTCATCCTACGTTGGACTGTCACCATTCTCCTTAAGGTATTATTCAGCCCCTTCTCAAATCGTCGACACTTCCTTTCCTCCGTCGCTACCAACTCCGGAGCGAAACGAGACAAGGATTGGAATTTCAACACATACTCTGAGACAGTCATATTGTCCTGCTCTAATTTCTCGAATTGATCTCGCATAGCGTCATGTGAGGTTTCCGGGAAATACTGCTCCTCAAAGAGCGCTTCAAACTCGGTCCATGTCAAATTTTCAACATCCGGCTCATCCACTTGAGCCGCGGTCCTTGCCGCTCTCCTTGCGTCCTTCTTACTTTCCAATACTGCTTCCCACCAATCGCCGGCTTCCCCAACCAACTGAACAGCCACAATGCCCACTCGGATGTTGTCCTCGGTAATATTAAGGGCTCTGAAAAGTTTACGGATTTGTGTTAGCCAATGGTCAGCTACCAAAGGGTCACTGCTAGTTTCGTCAAACACTAGAGGGTTCCTACGGCTGAACTCTCGCATTGCCACCATGGCTCGATCCTCGACATTCTCTCTCGGAGCTTGGTTTAAGAGATTTGTAGCTGTGAGTGCCGCAACAAGGTCCCTAGCGAATTGAGTCTAGTTATGAGGTACACCAGCACCTCGACCGATCCCAGCCCCCTGATTCCCACCAAGATTCTCCCCATGCTGACTAACCTTATCCTCAGGAGGTATCCCACGGCCACGACCACGGCCTCGACCACCCCGATTCCCAACTCCACCCCGTCTAACACGCGTCCTCGGAGGCATCTTACTACAATGATATAAGAAAGAAAGGCTATCAACCACAACAATATAGCAATGAGGTCAAAGCCCAACTTCCCAACACGGGTCAAACAACTCTACACCACTCTATGATAACAAAAATGCAATGTCATGTAATCACATGAATGTTAGTCACACAAGAATGCACAAATTATGTTAGAGGGCGCGACATTTTTGAACCCATGAGGCGAAATGCCTCCCCACAGTCACTAGGTGTTCTAAACCTATGCTTTGATACCAAGTTGTCACGTCCTCCATTTTCAACATAAATTATAAAGGGATTTCTCAAACAAATACCTCACAATAATCCGTACGATACCCAAAAGATCATTAGTTTACCCATGGTCAAGCTCCAAGTCCAAAGAGTTTCAAATATTACATCTTAGGCACAACGGCCCCAAATCAAAGTAAACATCAAATATCAAAAGAGTTTAAAGTTTACAAAATATCCCGTAGTCAAAGGATCATCACATAAGTTACAAATACATCTTCAAAAGGAATTTACAAAGATGCCTAAGTAACTCTATAGTGTTAGCTCTCAAACGATGTGTCCAAAGTCCAAGCACTCCAGCCAAGCACGCTATTGTCCTGAGTTAGTACCTGAAATGAAATAAGGCTTGAGCTACACTAGCCCAGTAGAAATTCTACGCAAGCAATGTATGCAAGAGAAATGCAAGAATGATGATACGATGAGAACAAAAGGTAGCCCAAGCAATAGACAATAGCTATGGTTCGATAATTCAACAAAACTTGATATGGGATTTATGGTACACCTCAACCTTTAACCAATTCCTCCTCTCGTGTGTCCAAACCGTGTCGCGTCATGTGTCATGAGCCGAAACTCCTGCCGGGCCAATTAAGGGATCCCAATACCCCCTGCCAGGCACCATACCCATCGGTAGGTCCTGAAAGTAACCAATATGAGCCGAAGCTCCAGCCGGGCCAATTAAGGGATCCCGACACCCCCTGCTAGGCACCCTCTCGTCGATGGGTCCTGAATGTTCATCGTTGTGTCAACAAAGTTTTACATGTCTCGTATTCTCATGATGTATCGTTTCAATCTTATCGGATTCATGCAATAGTCAACGTCCAATTTTATCGAGTGAAGGCAATGGAATGCCAAGAATACACAATGAACTCAACAAGTAGGATCAACAATGTTATGGGATGGTTCGGTGATGTTTGGAACAAGTTAGAAGTAATCGGGGGTCAAAACAATGGAGTTCGGAGCAAAACAGCAAAATCTGTCATAAGCTCGCCGTATTGATACGGCCAAAAATCCGTATCGATACGGGTAATCTTCGACGTAGAACAGAGAGTTCTGTATCGATACGGATTAAGGGCCGTTTCGATACGGGAAGCTTTCGAGCAGCTTTTCTGCAGAATTTCTGGGTTTCAAGATCACCACCAACAACAACAATAATACACTATGGATTCAAGAACAAGAGCACGTCTATTACATATATTGAGAGGTAGAATCCCTACCTCGAGGTCGGAGCACAAAACCCAAGAAGAAACGAGCCCTAGCTTTCCAAAAACCTTGATCTAACCGAGATACGACTTCCCCGAGCTCAAACCAACGGGGTACGGACCACAATGCGCGTAGAGGTTGAAAGATTGAAGGTTATTTTGGTGGGTTTTGAGTGAAATTTGGTGAGATAGCAAGAGAGAGAGTGAGAGGCGTGAGAGAGAGAGAGAGAGAGCCGGTGTTGGAGATGAGAGGAGAGTGATCCTCTACACTCACACCCCTCTATTTATACCCACAAACATACAAATCACACATTACATCCTCCAACAATCAATTCTATCATTTTGGCTTCTAATCACATGATTTCATTTATTTCATTTTCCTTTTCTTTTATTATGCATTTATAAAATATATATATATATATATATATATATATATATAAACTTTTGATAAAATAAATGCGGGTCTCTACAAGCTCTTTTTGATTTTGATTTAGAGCTCTTTTTTATTTTGATTTAATTTTTTTTTGATGCCTTAACTTTTGCCTAAGCTGCCCTTGCGGGTTTTCAACCTAGCAGGCTCTTGCTCTAATATTTGCTTGGGTTTGCCTGTCCTTGCGGTTTTCAGCCCAACGGGCTTCTCTCAAGGGTAATCGTCTAAGTTGATCCAAATTGACAAGTGTTGAGAATTTGTTGCCATCGAGGTCGATAAGCTGTGCTGCTTCTCCAGATAAGATGGTCTTAATGATGTATGGCCTAACCCACTTTGGCCGAAACTTTCCCATTGGATCAAAGACAGGTGCTCGAATTGCCTTCAGGACCATATCTCCCTCTATCAAACTCCTGGTTTTCACCTTCTTGTTGAATGCACGAACAAGCCTTCGTTGGTATCCTTGCACATGATAAAGGGCTTTCAACCCACTGTTCAGCCATTCGGCTTCACTTGCGTCACATTCTGCCATGACTCGTAGTGATGGTACTTCTAACTCGATGGGGTGAACAGCTTCCATGTCGTACACCAAGTAGTAGGGTGTTGCCCCTGTTAGAGTACGTACGAACGTCTGGTATCCCCAAAGTGCTTGTGGTAGTTGTTCATGCCAATTCCTTGTCGACTTGATGGTTCTTTCGAGGATTGTCTTGATGGCTTTGTTTGCCACTTTTGCAGCCCCATTGGTTTGTGGTCGGTACGGTTGACTTGTGTACTTCGATCTGAACTTCCTCGATAACTTCTCTGGCTCGCCCCTTGAAATGCACCCCACTGTGGGATACAAATGCTTGCGGGACACCGTACCGGTAAATGACATTTTGCTTGATGAAGTGAGCCACTTGTACTGCTGTTAAGGTCGCGTAAGAAGCTACCTCTACCCACTTGGAGAAGTAATCAATGGCGGCTAAGATGAACTTGTGGCCATTGGATGCTGCTGGTGTGATTTTGCCGATGACATCGATTCCCTAGACAGAGAAGGGCCAAGGTGAGGCCATTTGATGTAGCTCGGATGGTGGGACATGCTTGAAGTTTGCATGGGTCTGACATTTGTGAAAGCGTCGCATGTGCTCCACACAGTCTGTCTCCTTGGTGGTATGGACACCTCCCCGAAGGGGCATCGCCACACAGATCTCCTCTTTCCTCGCTTCCATTTCATAAACCAGAATCATGGATATTTCTATGGCTAGGAATGTCTCCACACGATAGCGGTTATCATCAAAATAGAGTCGCCACCTAGTTTATAAAAACTAGGAAAAACAGGTAGAGATTTTGGGTGCGGGAGCCAAAAGTACGATAAGGGGAAAGTGTTAGGCACTTCTTTTCTCCCAGTTGTAAGACCGGCACATAATCTTTCAGCATAAGACGAATATCTGCTTTATTTAATTCCATACAACTAAACCGGTTATTTAAGCCTTTAAACAGTTAATAAGATGAGCCAGGACAAGTAAGTAAACCTCATACATCAGAATAAACAAAACAACAGACTGTCAAAGCAGATGTATTTCATGGCCGGTGAATGGATGTCATGGCCGTGGGATCCTACTGGATTAATTTACCGGTCGACGAAACAAAGTCTCGGCAGGTGTTCCTCCACACACCAAAATACGAACAAACAGCAGAAAAACTACGATTTGAAGCAGAAAAATAAAAATTGAATCAAACCATAGGCCCCTAGGCCTCACCACTTTGATACCTCAGAGATTGATTGCTCGGATTGTGATTGATTGCAGATAATAGTTGTTGATTGTGGTGATCAACTTCACAAAACCCTAGGACAAAGTGAGTTCTTTAGGGGTTTTCACTCACAGACCACTTACGGGAGGTTAGGGCTTTTGTAGAGGATTGACAGGAGATGATTTTTGCAGCGTTTGGGGGCAGATCATGGAGTGGAGAGATGTGTATTTCGGAGCTCTAGAGGACCCCTATTTATAAGGTTTCAAAGGACCAATCAAACGGACGAGATTAACCCAATTGATATGGAAGTTTAGGGCTTCAAGACCTCTATGGTTAGTGTATTCGTAGCCCCAAAGTAATGGTTCGTGGCAGCTAGGGTTTGAGCGAGCGGATTGAAAAGCTACTGAACATTCCAAAATCTGGAAAACATAGATCTACCAGCCGCTTAATGGATGTCTCGGCCGCTCAATGGATTTTGCGGCAGTGGAAACGATTTCCTAGCAAGAGACCAAACATCGCTGGTGTAGAGACCCGTCAATTTATTATTTAATTTTACTATTTGTAGTTGAAAAAAAAAAAGAGAAAAGAAAGAAAAGGGGTGAAAATGACATGAATGCAAATGTGAGGGTTTAATGTGCAAGGGCTTGGAAAAATATGGATTATTGTGTAATTAGTGTGTGTCGTGTGTATACCAGGGGAGAGTTTTCTTTTTTTTCTTTTCCATTTCCTGAAACCCATCTCTCTCCTCTCGGCTCTCTTTCCATTTTTCCTCCCATCTCTCAAAACTCACCCAATCATTCAAGACCCGCAACAATCAACCTCAACTCCATCATTTATTTGCGTATTCGGGCTCGTATCGTGTTGGATAAAGCTTGGTTCGGTGTATTTTTGTTCAGTTTGGATTTCGGAAGCCAGGGTTCGCTCAATCTCTTTATTTTCGGCTTGGATACTCGATGTAGTAAATTCTACCTCTCTTTATATGTTATTTGAGTGTTCCTATGCCTTATTTGAGCTTGTATTGGTTGTTATTGGTTTTGGATCAAAATCTGTTGTTGCTGTAAGAATCGTCTGTTTTTCCTGAATTTCTACCGGTAGACTCGTCCTTTCTACCGGTAAAACGTTGTTGCATTGCCAGAAATTTTGTTTCCTACCGGTAGAATTTTTTCTCCTACCGGTAGATTGTTTAAATTTTTCCTCGTACAAAAATGGTGGCCTTTCTGATTTGCTTTTGTACCGGTAGGACTCAATCCCTACCGGTAAGAACACAAAAAAATTCCAATATCTACCGGTACGTGCCCAATTGCTACCGGTACGTCACCTGCCAAAAGTAAACTTCCCTAAAGCATTGAAGTCCCATCATTTGTCCAAAGTCATAAGACATGCCATGGGTCATATGATCATACATGCATAAAATAATGAATTGGCTGCCATGCTTGTTTTTTTTAAATTAACGTGATAGCACTGTTGGTGTTCAACTGGGTGGGATCATGGAATGATAAAATGTGAGTTTGTTCAACGACATTTGTACGAACGATACACTTGAGTTTGTGAACGACGCGCGAATAATCGGGGCCCAACGACGGGTGGGTGCCTGGCAGGGGATATCAGGGTCCCATAAATAGCCTGGCAGGAGCTAATGCTCGTATTGAATATTCAAGGCCTAACCTACAAGGTGGGTGCTTGGCAGGGGATATCGGGGTCCCATAAATAGCCTGGCAGGAGCTTCGGCTCAGACACAAAGAATATGATATGTTGAGACACAAGTTGAACGAATATGATTTGTGGGTTTGAATAAAAGACGGTTTGGATATATTGGGACATTTGATCATGAAAGTTGTGCATCCTCTATTGTCACTTGGTTTTCCATCATTTGTTCGTATATCTTGCTCATTTGCATATAGAGTTTGCGTAGACTTTTCTACTGGGCTAGTGTAGCTCAATCTTTATATTATTTTCAGGTGCTTACCCAGAATCATAGCTCACATGCCTGGAATGCTTGGAATTTGATCACACCCTTTTTGAAAGCTAACACAAGGAGTTACTTGTTTATCTTTGTAAATTTCTTTTGAAAGATAAATTTGTAACTAATGTTATGATTCTTTTGACTTGGAAAATTGTAACCCTTAATTCTCTTGCTACTTGATACTTATGTTAATTTGGGGCCGTCGAGCCGAAGTTGTAATATTTTGGAACCTTGTGAGCTTGGAAGTTTGATTATGGGAATGAAAATGCGGAAATCTTTTGGGTATCATAGGGAATATTTGTGAGGATTTAATTATGAAAATTCTTTTATATTTATGTTAAAAATCGAGGGCGTGACAACTTGGTATCAGAGCATAGGTTTAGAACACCTAGAGACCGTGGGGAGACGTTCAGCCTCATGGGTTCAAAATGTCGCGCTTTCTAACATAACTTGTGCATGCTTGTGTGACTAACATTCATGTGATTACTTGGCATTACATTTTCAATATTGTAGAGTGGCGTAGAGTTGTTATTGACCCGTGTTGGGAAGTTGAGGGTTTCGGCCTCATAGTTGTACTATTGTGGTTAATAGTTTTCCTATCTTATATCATGTAGTGTGCCTCCGAGGACGCGTGATAGACGAGGTGGAGTTGGAAACCGGGGTGGCCGTGGCCATAGGGTGCCGCCGGAGGATGAGGTTAGTCAGCATAGGGAGTACCCAGGTGGGGATCCGAGGGCAGGGATCGGTCGAGGTGCAGGAGTACCTCCAAATCAGACTCAATTCGCTAGGGACCTTGTTGCGGCACTCACAGCTGCAAATCTTTTGAACCAAGCTTCGAGAGAAAATACCGAGGATCAAGCCATGGTGGCAATGCGGGAGTTCAGCCGTAGGAACCCTCCAGTGTTTGACGGAACTAGTAGTGACCCTTTGGTAGCTGACCATTGGCTAACACAAATTCGTAAACTCTTCAGAGCCCTTAATATCACAGAGGACAACATCAGGGTAGGTATTGTGGCCGTTCAGCTAGTCGGGGAAGCCGACGAGTGGTGGGAATCTGTGTTGGAAAGTAGGAAGGATGCGAGGAGAGCGGTAAAGACCGCGGCTCAAGCGGATGAACCGGACATTGAGAATTTGACATGGGCTGAGTTCGAGGCGCTCTTTGAGGATCAGTATTTTCCGGAAACTTCACGTGAAATTCTAAGGGATCAATTTGAGAAGCTGGAGCAGGGTAATATGACTGTCTCCGAGTATGTGTTGAAATTCCAATCCTTGTCTCGTTTCGCTCCGGAGTTGGTAGCGACGGAAGAGAGGAAGTGTCGACGATTTGAGAAGGGGCTGAATAATACCTTAAGGAGAATGGTGATTGTCCAACGTAAGATGAAGTTTTCCGAAGTTGTGGAGTGTGTGAGGAGCATTGAGACACCGAAAGAAGGGCAACGGAATAGGGGAGTTTGGGAACCGCGACAACCAACCGTGAATGCGAGTTCTTCGTTAGGGAGCTTTGGGAGTCAGAGGAGGAAAAGGCCAAGGGAACCATCTCAAGCACCGCAAGGTAGTTCGTCAAACCTTAGACTGCCTTCTTCTTTTGGAAATCGGGGAGCTTTGTCTAGACCTCAGGGCGTGTGCTATAAGTGCAATCAACCTGGACACGTTCGTGCTCAGTGTCCACACCTCGAGAAGGCTTGTTATGTTTGTGGGAAGGCGGATCATCTCGCGAGGAGTTGTCCTCAGGGGTCGGGAGTGCGCAGTGAGTCAGGTTCCGTGCAGTAGCCGAGGATATGGCATAGTGTTGGCCAGCTGTTCAGGGGTGCTCAGAGGTAGCAACAGCCTCATTTCCGCCAGACTACGTCAGCTCAGAGTTCCGAGGTTGATAAGGGAGCGAGTTCTTCCGCGCCTACTCAGGGTTCTGGTCAGAGGGGAGGTTTTATGTAGGGTCAGGGTACTCAGGGGCGAGTTTACAACATCACGCCTGCTACTCCACCTATTACTTCTCAGGCTCCGGAGACTTCTGTTGTGAGGGGTACATTTCTTTTGTTCAACTCCTTTGCTAAAGTACTCTTTGATTCTGGAGCATCGCATTCTTTCATTGCTGCATCATGTGTGTGTGCCTTGGAACTGGAAACGGAAGCTATTTGTCCTCCTTTATTCGTTGAGACACCTTTAGGGGGTAGAACGCCTCTTGATCCTATTTGTCGAGATTGTGTGTTGGTTATTCGTGATCGTCACTTTATATTCGACTTCATTGTTCTAGGAATGTCAGGGTTCGATCTTATTTTGGGAATGGATTGGTTATCCACATTTCATGCTACTATTGGCTGTTTCAAGCGTCGAGTTCGCATTTGTCCACCCGAGGGTCCTTGTTTCGAATTCTTTGGGGAGCGTCAGGAACCGTTGGAACCGTATCTATGTGGGCCTCAAGAGCGCAAGTCGGTTTATTCATTGTTGGCTAGTTTGACGTTAGATTGATGAGGATGCCTCCATGCGTGGGGAGTTACCCTTAGTGGTTCGCGACTTTCCAGATGTATTTCCGGAAGAATTACCTGGTTTACCTCCCGAGCGAGAGATTGAATTCTCTATTGATTTACTTCCTGGTACCGCTCTTATCTCCATACCTCCGTATCGTTTTGCACTCGCCGAATTGAGAGAGTTAAAGACTCAGTTGCAAGAATTGGAGAACCTAGGATTCATTCGTCCGAGTACGTCACCATGGGGAGCACCGGCTCTTTTCGCACAAAAGAAGGATGGTTCACTCCGTTTGTGTATAGATTATCGTAAGCTAAACCGAGTCACCATTAAGAACAAGTATCCTATGCCTAGAATTGACGATTTGTTTGATCAACTTCAGGGTGCGACTTGCTTTTCCAAAATTGACCTAAGGTCCGGTTATCATCAATTGAGGGTTCGGAGAGAAGACATTCCAAAAATCGCATTTCGTACTCGTTATGGCATTATGAGTTCGTTGTCATGCCTTTCGGATTGACGAATGCTCCAGCTACTTTCATAGACTTAATGAATCGTATTTTCCGTGCTTATCTTGATCTGTTTGTCGTCGTCTTTGTGGATGACATTCTTATTTATTCGCCTACGGAAGAGGAACACCAATCCCAACTTACCATCGTTCTTGAACTCTTGAGAGAGCATCGCTTGTACGCTAAACTCAGTAAGTGTGAGTTCTGGTTACCCGAAGTCAAGTTTTTGGGTCACGTCGTTTCGAGGGGTGGAGTGTTCGTTGATCCAGGAAAGATAGAGTCGGTTATGAATTGGCAGCGACCGAAGAATGTGTTTGAAATCCGTCGTTTCTTGGGTTTGGCCGAGTACTACCGCCGTTTTGTTCTTGACTTTTCTCGTTTAGCGGCACCGATGACTAGATTGACACGTAAGGGAACTCGTTTTGTTTGGAGTGACTCGTGTGAGGCAGCTTTTCAGGAGTTAAAGAAACGATTGACTACCGCGCCGGTCTTGATTGTGCCCGAACGTGGAGTTTGCTACTCCGTGTACTGTGATGCGTCTAAGGAAGGGTTGGGATGCGTGTTGATGCAAGCGGGGCGAGTAGTAGCGTATTGGTCACAACAATTGAAAACTCATGAGCGAAATTACCCGACACATGATCTAGAACTTGCGGCCGTCGTTTTTGCCTTGAAAAGTTGGAGCCATTACTTGTACAGTGAGAAATTTGAAGTCTTTTCTGACCATAAAAGTTTGAAATACTTATTCTCCCAAAAAGAACTTAACCTTCGACAACGCCATTGGATGGAGCACTTGGAGGATTATGATTTCGAATTGCAATATCACCCGGGAAAGGCGAACGTCGTGGCGGATGCGTTGAGTAGAAAACCGACACACCTTACGGGCTTAGCAATTCATGAATGGAAAGCAATGAACGATTTGGGCGTCTATGCCATGCACTTTAAGGAAGTTCAGGAAGAGGTCACACTATGTAACTTGACGGTGAAATCGGCCTTATCGATTCGAGTAATTGAGGCTCAACAACATGATGAGGAAGCGGAGGAACTTTGTGTTAGATTCCTTAGTGGAAACGCTCGAGAGGGGTGGATGATACACCCTGATCAAAGCTTACGCTATCAAGGGAAGCTGTTCGTACCCGTTTCGTGTCGGGAGGAAATCTTGCGAGAGTTTCACCATTCTCCATTAGCCGTTCATCCGGGAGGAAAGAAAATGTACCATGATTTACGTAGGCAATTTTGGTGGTCCGGAATGAAGAGGGACGTTGTGACTTTCGTGTCCAAGTGTCTCATGTGCCAACTAGTGAAAGCCGAACATCAACGACCCGCGGGGGAGTTACAACCATTGCCGGTAGCCGAATGGAAGTGGGAGAATGTGACCATGGACTTCGTTATGGGTTTACGAGGTCGCCGAGGGGGCATGACGCTATTTGGGTAATCGTGGACCGTTTGACTAAGACCGCACATTTCTTGCCTATCCTAGTTACCGATTCCGTAGATACACTCAGTCGCTTGTATATTCGAGAAATCATTCGTCTTCATGGGATTCCCGTTGTCCGATTGTGATCCGAGATTTACCGCATGTTTTTGGCAGAGTTTGCAAGCCGCTTTGGGCACAAACCTTTTGTTTAGTACCGCGTATCATCCTCAAACTGATGGGCAATCCGAGAGAACGATTCAGATTTTGGAAGATATGCTTCGGGCTTGTGTTATGGATCTCCGAGGTAGTTGGGAGGATCACTTGCCATTAGTCGAGTTCGCGTACAACAATAGCTATCAATCTAATATCGAAATGGCACCGTATGAGGCTTTGTATGGGAGACCGTGTCGATCGCCTGTGTGTTGGACCGAACTGGGAGAAGCTACGCTTGTAGGACCGGATATGATTAAGGAGACCTCCGAGAGCATGAAAGTAATTCGTCAACGCCTTAAGGAAGCTCAAGACAGAACAACCGAACAAGTTAAGGTGATTCGCCAAATACTGTTAACCACGCAAAGCAGACAAAAGAGTTATGCTGATCGTCGTCATCGCCCGTTGTCATTTGAAGAGGGGGATCATGTATTCCTCAAAGTATTGCTGCGTAGAGGTTTGTCTCATTTCGGGAAGAAGGGAAAGCTTTCACAATGTTATATCGGGCCGTTCGACATCATTGAGAAGATTGGGGAGGTTGCGTATCGTTCGGCTTTGCCATCGAGGTTGTCGGGCGTACATGATGTATTCCACGTGTCTATGTTAAGGAAGTACGAACCGGATCCTTCGCATGTGTTAGAGTGGTCCAAACTCGA
Source organism: Rhododendron molle (assembly GCA_025413875.1). NCBI lineage: Eukaryota > Viridiplantae > Streptophyta > Magnoliopsida > Ericales > Ericaceae > Rhododendron > Rhododendron molle. Next base: position 31,088,911 of record CM046388.1, on the reverse strand, counting down.
GTTAGAGGCCGATGCATCTTATGGGGAAGAACTGGTCCGTATCCTAGATTCGCGCAATCAAGTGTTGAGGGGTAAGACGATACCATTGGTGCGAGTCTTGTGGAGAAGCCAGGGTAGTGAAGAGTCGACGTGGGAAAGGTGTGGGCAGCATGCCCTTGGAAAGCGAGGATTTCGTTCCCCGTTTTACCAAAGCGGCCCGAAAATTGAGGGAGTGCAAGCGGAGAAGCAGGCGCTCGAAAAATACAGAGTCGCCACTCGGGTTTGAAGGTCCGACACCCAAGGAACCGTATTTTGATGCACATGCCGCGCTATTTGATTTGAAAAAGTGAAGGAACCAGTCCGTCATAACTATATTTGGGTTCGGGAGCCAGGTTACGAGAGGGGAAGGTTTTTAAGGCACCCCTTTTGCCCAATCCAGAGATCAGTCTCTACTTAGACATTTCGTGAAAATATATTTGTGATTCGTCTTCTTCTTTAACCAATTTTAAGCCAATTAGAGGCGGGGAACAGTTAATCAGGGATTAAAACTATAACAAATTTGGAAGATGAGATTGAATAATGCATAAATGAAAGGAATACTAAAGTGAAATGAGATAAAATCCCACCTTCTAATCAGAAATGAACCTTACTGCTCATAAAACGTGTGTGCCATACAACATGGCCACCTTTGCATGCATGGATCTACGTGCATGCAAAGAAGACCATCGCGCGACACACTCACTCTCTCGCACGAGGTTTCAAGGCTCACCACAGGTTGAATTTTATCACCTTCTGGGCTCTGGAAGGACCAGTGCACACCCAGGGGGCAAACCAAGCAGTTTATATGTGTGGGGGGCTGTTTTCAACCTGGACCTCTTGAACCCTCTTCTCCTCCGCTATCGAGCCGTGGAAAGTTGACGTGGCACGCCGAGTACATGCAAATCGGAGGGGAGTGTTCCTCCGGGTAGAAGCTCCGACGATCAAGTTAGTATGGGAAGGAGGAGTAAACGAAAGTGTATGTTTAGGAAACGAAGGGCTGCTTGTGTGAGAGGGAGGAGTGTGTATCAGTCCTTTTGAGGAAAGAGGGACCTCTGTATTTATATGCGGAGGAGTCTTCCATGCTAAGTAAGTCGAGCGTAGGACTCACGCGCGTTCCTACGCTCGGCTGACGTCACGTGTCAGGAGCAATTAATGAAGGCCGCCTACCCATATCTGCAGGTGTACATGGTGTATGTCAGACATGTCACATCATGCAGAGGCGGCACGTCAATGAGAAGAGACGGTAACTCACGTATCACTTGGAAGGTTCTAGAATGTTCTGTACCAGCGGTCTCCGAACAAATTGTAACGCCCCGAATTTTGGGTACATTAAATAACGTTTTATTGAACAACAAAAGAGAGTCTGGCTCTTTATTACATCATAACCCCCACTAGGGGTCAATATTTATACAAATGAAGGGGTTTTAGGGTTCCTAACTACAGCTCCGCCTGCAGCTTCATCCTAGCCAGCTCCTCAGTTCCAAAAGCCTCCAAGGGGTACTGTCCATCTTGATCATCTACAAAGTCTGACACATTATACCAGCGTCGCCACCGATATAATATGTCAAGGTCACCAAAGGTAACACCGTGAGCTACAAAAGCTCAGCAGAACAATCCCATACCCGCTAACCCATAACTTACACGTAGCAGGTCATAGACACATGATATTAACCAAACTAACACATGTGCATTCAATAACTTCACATTTAGAGATGTACAATAACACATGCACATTCATTATTCAATCGGCATAAGTGCCCGTGTCATCAGAGTTTCTCCTACGCAGCATTTCGTAGACTGTGTCACCATTTCACTTTCCAAATCAACATTTCGAAAATCATTTCTCATTCTTTGTTACCAACGGGCTACCAAGTCCGGCCACGTTATCAAATTTTGCATTGGCTCCTGTCCGCGGATAACCAAGCCCAATTACCAATGAAGCTACCACGTCCGGCTCCATTAGCAATCTACACAATGGGCTACCAAGTCCGGCCTCATTGCGGTTTTCGCAAGTCCACACAAAGGGCTACCAAGTTCGGCCACCTTGCGGGTTTTCATAACTACCATTGGGCTACCAAGTCCGGCCACAATGTAGCTTCAAAAATCTTTTACCAAGTCCAATTATTTCCTTTATCCACACCCTAGGTGTCATGTTTCTAGTTTCTCGATTTTCGTGTCTCGTAATCATGCATAGACTCCGCGGCGGGACGAATCACTTTAAAGTAATCTAGTAAGATCATCCAACTCTATTTAATCATGCTTGTTTACAACCACAAGTAAGGCAAGCAACATGCTATCATGCTTACAATCGTTTAAAAGGGTCAAAATACGAATACTTCCTTAAAACAACACTTTATCTTTTAAAATGACAACGTATAGTCATCTTTTTGGACGTTCAAAACAACACATGTTTATTGACGAGTTCATACATAAACAAGTAACTATCACGAGATCGAGCAATCAAGTAGTCGTAAGATCAAAGTAAACTACGTAAAACAAATCATACTACACATATGGCTTCATGCTCATACAATACAATATACTTAGGAAGAGGGTAAGGGCTAATCTACGTAGAGTTAGAGGTATAAGAAGATTCTACCTTAATCCGAAACTAGTCGGGGCCGAATAAGCTAGTTGAAAAATTCTACGGGCGGTGAAACTCTCAAATCTGGACCGAACTTTGGATGGCAGTAACTCTGTCAAAACTGGGCCGAATAGGATCGTTCTTGAGTCTAAAACGAAGATCTCGAAATTTTCTACAACTTCCGTGAAGGACGTTATTCCTAGAAACGACTTTCGCCCGGAGAAAAATGGGGATAAGAAAGTGGACAGTGAGCTGTCTGGAATGGAATTTCCAGATTTTTCACTGAACTTTGGAGGTCGATATCTTGGTCATCTCTTGACTGTTTGGGGTGGTTCTTGGGTCTAAACTGAAGCTCTCGAAGTGTTCTACGACTTTCGTGGAGGTCGTTGTTCCTAGAAACGACTTTCGCCCGGAGAAAAAATGGAGTTTTTCATAGGACAGTAGGCTGCCTGGGCAAAACAGAATGGGTTTTAGAGAGAAGTTGGAGAATGAGGTGAAGGTGTGAGTTCAAAGCACCAAGAGCTTGGTATTTATAGGCAAGGCACCCTCTCTCTCTCTCCCTAGCCGGCCTCTCTCTCTCTCTCCTATATCTCATTTTTTTTATTCAAGCAAATCTTGTTTGCTTGCAAGTTTAACCATAGAACTAGGCATGCAAGGCTATGGATGTGTCATTTGGATTGGATTTTGGAAGGTTGATCAAGGAAGGTGGATTTGATTCAAGTAAAGAAATGGGGTTTGTACAATGAAGGACAAGATTGGATGGCATTGGTTATGCTTTCACTTGAAAGTATACACAAACTAGGACAAGGATGACCAAGCAAGGCCATTCAAGGAAGCAACACATCACACTCTCCCTTTCTCTCTCCATCCGAATCTCTCTCTCTCTCTCTCAATCTCTCTCTCTCGGCCTCTCTCTCCTCTCTCTCTCTCTCTCTCCCACTTGTTTGTACTATGAAAGACTACATATATACTAATATATATATATATATATATATATGTACTATGGATCTTTCAAAATCTTGTATTTAAAACTAAATATAGATTTTTCATATTATAAATTCTAGATACACACATGGGTACTTTCATTATAATATATATATCTATATATATATATATACAAGTACATATATATAATATACAAGCTAGTACTTACACAATCTAGTCTAGGGTTCCATAGTCTAATAACTAACCTAATGCTTTCAAAGTACAATGGAAGCACAAGAAGTCAATCCAAGGTACTATCTCTCTCTCCTCCTTTCTTTCTCTCTCTCTCTCTCTCTCTCTCTCTCTCGGCCCAATCTCTCTCTCCCCTCTCTCGGCTTTCTCTCTCTCTTTCTCTCTCATGTACTATATATATATATACTAGAAAGCAAACATATATAATAATGTATTAGTGTACTAGAATATCTAATAGATTTACAAGCAAAAGGATTTTCCAATTAAAAATTGTAATACACACATGCACAATACAATATTATATATATATATATATACACATATATATATACATACAAGTACATACATATGATATACAAGCCATGTACCACAAATCTAGCCTAGATATGACCTAGTACAATATCTAATAAACAATTATACTACTTTCAAAGTACAAGGTCCTAAATGAATAACCTAATGTACTAATTATACTATAATAGATTTTAACACATGCCAAATCTAATATTTTAATCTACCTAGTACATGATTGTCAAGATTAACTATTATCCATTGGATAATGGTTTCCCTAGCGGTCAATAACCAATGGGTAATGATGGCTAGGATTCTAGTCTATCGCCCAATGGGTAAAGAATCTCCTAATGGTTATTATCCAACGGTTAATACCAAAAAGTATAATACTTCGCAATTAAGCACTAAACTAATCTAATCTCGTACTTAGGAAGATTAACCAAGGTTTACCTAATGGGTAAAGGAAACTCTAACGCTATTGTCCAATGGCTAAATATTACTCTAGTTTTTATCGTCCAATGCATAAAGACAAAAAGGGTAAAATGGTCCATCTAGGGTTAGGGAGAAGTGATTAGGCTAAGTGGGCATTAGGCTATTCTAACTAATTGGTTAAAGACTAGCGATACTTAATCTAGGCTTTCAATGCTCGAGTGGTATTTTGGTTTGATTTAGTAGGAAATCGCCTAATAACGGAATGTTAAAGCCCGACGGTGTCAAACGCCAAGGCAAGGAGTGACTCGATGCCAAGGCGGAACCCGATGGCAGCCAAGGTAGAGCAAGGCAGCCCAGCAACGCCAAGGCAAAAGCGAGGCGCGACCCGATGCCAAGGCAGAACCCGATGGCAGCCAGGGCAGAGCTGTAACGCCCCGAATTTTGGGTACGTTAAATAACATTTTATTGAACAACAAAAGAGAGTCTGGCTCTTTATTACATCATAAACTCCCAAAGGATTCTTATATTACACAAAAGGGATGGATATCTAAGGTTATCTACAGCTCCTTCTCTTCTTCCATCCTAGCGAGTTCCTCAGCTCCGAAAGCCTCCAAGGTATACCGCTCTCCTTGTTCATCTAGAAAGTCTGACACATTATACCAGCGTCGCCACCAGTATAATATGTCAGGGTCACATAAAGCAACACCGTGAGCTTGAAAGCTCAATAGAGTAATCCAAAGCCACTAACCCTTAACATACACGTCAAAGATAGTATACGATTTTCCAAACTTAACATGCTTTCAAATAAACTCATACAATTACACATGCGCATTCACTAACGAGCGTTGGTGTCATATTTTCCGGGTTTCTCATACACGACTCGTCGTTTTGTGTCTCATCTTTTATCATCAATTCCGAAAACACGCACGCACACAATCATGGGTTACAAGTACCTTGTGTCGCACAACAATGAGCTACCAAGTCCGGCTCATTGCCACAAGGTTACCAACGCATGGCCACAATGGCTACCAAGTCCGGCACATTGTGTCACACACACACAACCATGAGTATCCAAGACCGGCACCTTGTGTCGCACAACAATAAGCTACCAAGTCCGGCTTATTGCCACAAAGACTACCAAATCTGACTCATGGCCATAATGGCTACCAAATCCGGCCATTATGCATTTCCAAAACATTTTTTTATCCATGTCAACCACATCTTAGGTGTCATATCTCTACTTTTTCAATTCCATGTGTCTCGTAACATGCATCGACTCCGCGGTGGGACTATTCACATAACTCATGCGATATCGAATAGCAAGATCATCCAACTCTATACTATCATGCTTGTTAAAAGGTCAAAATACAAATACTTCGTTTCAAAACAACACTTTATCTTTAAAATGCATTTCCTTCGAGAGGTTCAATAAAGCAAAACATGTTTATTGACGAGTTCATACTATCACGTAGCAATTAGGCGAGCAAGCGATCAAGTAACCACAAGATCAAAGTAAACTACGTACTTTTAACAAGAAAGTTCTACAAGCTAAATCATACTACTAACTTTATTGAAAGAAAATCGTTCGAGAATAATATCATGCCAACAACCATTCAAGCACACAATATACTTAGAGTTAATGGTTAAGAATAATCTACCTTGATCCGAAACTAGTCGGGGCCGAATAAGCTAGTTGAAAAATTCTACGGGCGGTGAAACTCTCAAATCTGGACCGAACTTTGGATGGCAGTAACTTAGTCACAACTGGACCGAATAGGATCGTTCTTGAGTCTAAAACGAAGATCTCGAAATTTTCTACAACTTCCGTGAAGGACGTTATTCCTAGAAACGACTTTCGCCCGGAGAAAAATGGGGATAAGAAAGTGGACAGTGAGCTGTCTGGAATGGAATTTCCAGATTTTTCACTGAACTTTGGAGGTCGATATCTTGGTCATCTCTTGACCGTTTGGGGTGGTTCTTGGGTCTAAACTGAAGTTCTCGAAGTGTTCTACGACTTTCGTGGAGGTCGTTGTTCCTAGAAATGACTTTCGCCCGGAGAAAAATGGGGATAAGAAAGTGGACAGTAGGCTGTCCAGAAACTGGTTTTTTTTTTAGAGAGAAGTGAGAGCTATGCTTGGAGGTGTGAGTTGAAAGCACCAAATGGCTTGGTATTTATAGGCAAGCCTCTCCTCTCTCCTCTCATGGCCGAACTCTCTCTCTCTCTCCTATCTCTCATTTTTTTTATTCCAAGCCATCTTGCTTCCTTTCAAGAAACAACCTAAAAACCTTCTTTGGAACCTTGTGGTCGTTGTGGTTGGTACGGAATGAATATGTGTTTAACAACTCAACAGTGACAGTTGGGGTTGTGGTTGAGAAGGTAAAAACTAGAGTTGCTATGTGGGTTAAGGCAAAGTTCGATGTGAAGGTTTATACGGTGGAAGAGTTTAAGGTCTTTTTGGATGGAATTAGACGGCTAAAGTTGTAAATCGTTTTTTTTTTGGTGTGGTGTGTTCCTTCCAATGCTCTGTTGGTGGGCTCTTGTCTTTTGCTCGACTAAGTAAGTTTTGTGTACTTACTATGGTTGTGCCCCTCGATGTATCCTTTCGAGATTGTTAATAAAACTTCATTTTGCCGAGCAAAAAAAAAAGAAACAACCTAAAAACTAGGCATGCAAGGCTAGGATGTGTCCTTTGGATTGGATTATGGAAGACTAGGCAAGCAATGGGATTTGATTCAAGTATAAAATTGGGGTTTGTACACAAGGACTAGATTTGCTTGTCCTTGGTCATGCTTCCACTTGCTAGCATATCTAACTAGGACAAAGATGATCTAAGCTAGGTCAATTCAAGATGACACACATCACACTCTCCCTCTCTCTCTCCATCCGAACTCTCTCTCTCTCTCAATCTTTCTCTCGGCCAATCTCCCTCTCTCTCCCTCTCTCTCTCTCTCTCTCTCCCACTTGTACTCTCTTGGAAGAAGTATATATATACTAATATATATATATATATATATATGTACTATGGGTCTTTAATAAAATCCAAGCTTTCAAGCAAAATAGATTTTATAAATATAATATTACAATACACACATGCTATATACAATATAATATATATATACATATATATATATATATACAAGCCATGTACTACTCAATCTAGGCTAGATATGAAAGAATCCCATAGCTAATAAATTAATGTAAGTCTTTCAAAGTACTAAGTAATTAAATAATAACCCTAATGTACTAATTATAATTAATTCAATTACCACACATGGCAAATCTAGTATTTTATTAACCCTAGTACTTGGTGGCAAGTAAAGCTTTTATCCAATGGATAATGGTTTCCCTAGCGGTTAATAACCAATGGTTAAAGATGGCTAGGATTCTAGTCTATCGTCTAATGGGTAATAAAACTCCTAATGGTTATTACCCAATGGGTAATGCTAGAAAATCTAATACTTGCAATTAAGCACTAAACTAATCTAATCGCGTACTTAGGAAGATTAACCAAGGTTTACCTATTGACCAATGGGTAAGACAAAACGTTAAAATGGTCCATCTAGGGTTAGGGAGAAGTGATTAGGCTAAATGGGCATTAGGCTCGACTAATGACACTTAATCTAGGCCTTCATTGCTCGAGTGGTATTTTGGTGTTATCTAGTAGGAAATTGCCCAATAATGGAATATTAAAGCCCGACGGTGCCAAACGCCAAGGCAAGGCGTGAGTGTGGCCAAGGCAGCCTGGTGGCAAAGCGGTGGTCAAACGGTAGCCAAAGCAGTCCGGTGGCCAAACAGTGGCCAAGGCAGCCCGGTGGCCAAGCAGTGGCCAAGCGGCAAAGCGACCGATGGCCAACGGTGGCCAAAGCGGCCGGTGGCAGCGGCGGCCATGACCAGCAACGTGGCCAAAAGCGACCGGTGGCCAGCATGGCAGCGGCCAAAGCGACTGGTAGCCAACGGTGGCGGCGGCCAAAGCGACCAGTAGCAGCGTTAGCGGCCAAAGCAGCCCGGTAGCCAAGCAGTGGCCAAGCGGCGGCCAAAGCAGTCCGGTGGCCAAACAGCGGCCAAGGCAGCCCGGTAGCCCAGCAGTGGCCAAGTGGTGGCCAAAGCAGTCCAGTGGCCAAGCAGTGGCCAAGGCGGCCTGCAAGCAAGGCGACGGCCAAGGCGGCGTGAGCATGGCCAAGGCAGAACCCGATGGCAGCCAAGGCAGAGCAACCTGGCAGTGACCCGACGCCTAGGCGAGGCAGACCCGACAGCGAGCCGACGCCAAGGCAAGGCAGGCGCGACAGCGAGCCGACGCCAAGGCGAGGCAGGCCCGACAGAGACCCGATGCCTGGGCGATGAATTCCAATCTCCTAAGTCATAAACCTAATTATGACGGATTATTAATCGCAAAAAGGGATTTATAAAATAAATAAAGAATTTTTTCAAATATAATAACAAAATTTTATAAGTCGATAACGACCGATTTTTGGATGTTAAAAAGAAATCCAAGTATTAAAATAAAATTCAAATTTTTAGCAAAATTTTTATTGACCAAAAATCAGGGTCGTTACAAGAGCAACCCGACAGTGACCCAACGCCTAGCGAGGCAGACCCGACAGCGACCCGACGCCTAGGCGAGGCAGACGCGACAGCGAGCCGACGCCAAGGCAAGGCAGGCGCGACAACGAGCCGACGCCAAGGCAAGGCAGGCTTGTCAGCGAGCCAACGCCAAGGCGAGGCAGGCCCGACAAAGACCCGATGCCTGGGCGAGGCAGGCCTAACAGCGACCCGATGCCTAAGCAGCCTAGCCAAGCCAAAGCAAGGCGGTCAAGCCGACGGTCAAAGGCAAAGACCAAAAATTTCTACTAACTACTACGGCATCGATGCAACACTCTAGGTTAGGGAAATGTAACTAAGCCAAACGGTAATTAGGGTTGCTAACTAATCGGTTGCCATGTAGGATTTCCAGCCGAGAAATATGAATCTAGGATTTTACTACAATTACCAAGTAATTATACCAAGGTCTAATAGGCATACTCGTCTTTAGAAAATGACCCTAATGCCCGGGCGATGAATACCAATCTCCTAAGTCATTAAACCTAATTACGACGGATTATTAATCGCTAAAAGGGATTTATAAAACAAATAAAAAATTTTCAAATATAACAACAAAATTTTTATAAGTCAATAACGACCGATTTTCGGATGTTAAAAATGAAATCCAAGTATTAAAATAAAATTCAAAATTTTAGCGAAATTTTTATTGACCAAAAATCAGGGTCGTTACAACCTATCCCCCTTAAAATAATTTCGTCCTCGAAATTGGTGCGTGTCTACGGATTTGACAAAGTCGCTATACTGGTCCTTGAATCGTCGTCTATCCCCCTTAAAAGAAGCAAGTCACACTTAAGTCGCAGGTTAGGCGTAGGTTGGCTATTTCTAGTCTGCACTCGCTACTCACTTAGACTAACGGCTAAACTTTCCCAAAATGGTGATGATATTGTCTTACTCGATCTTAGGGGTTTGTTACTGGTGCTAGCATGCAATGAACAAGACAGATTGTGGTAGACAAGCAAATAAAATTTGAGTTAGAAAAGATCATTATATTATACGGCTAACGGCATCATTAGATACAAGAAAAAGAAAGTAAAAGCAGATAATAATGGCTATGGTGCCATTGCTACGCCTCGAGCCGCCATCGATCGTTGAAGGCTTGGAGTGCACGACGTTCGTATTCCTTTCCGAACGCCGCGAGTGCGATGGCCACCGCGGGAATCCAGTACCAGAAGGTAGTAAGGCGGTCGTTCCTATCGAACCACCGTGGCATGGCTATAGTAAGCACGGCCCAGAACAGGACGAAGATGAAGGGCAGTAACTGTATCGTTTGTTTCGTTGCGGTGAGCTCGATTCGCTCGATCTCTCGGAACTGGGCGTCCTCCAGGAATCCTCGTCGGTAGATCGCCATGGCTCGGTTCGATTGGATAGTGGTTTGGAGGGGTTAAAATGGTAAGAGAGATGAAGATAAGAAGAGGGGTGACGAAAATGGGAATAGAAGTGGAGTATATATAAGATTGGGTGAAGGGTGTGGAGGAGGGAAAATTTTGAATTTGAATTTTGGGGGGAGGTTGAGGGTGGCGGTTTACCGGGTCCCCCATTTTTGGGTTATGGCCGACACTTGGCGCTCTCATCGAACTCAAAATAAAAAAAATTGTCTAACGATAGTGTGCTACAGTACCCGTAACAAAGAAAATTTTGTAGATAAGCAAAAAGATTACTATCATTTAGCAACTTGCGTCAACCAAAATAATTGTCCTTTGTATTAAGGGTTTTATTTACTAAAGTAAAATATTGTATAGCATACAACAGTACTCTTTATTTTAAGAAAATAGCTTTTCATAGATAAGCAAAGGATTACAAAAAAAAAGCATAGAATTCTACTATAATGGCAAAAAGCGACCTAAGGTTCTTTCTAATACAAGTTGAAACGACCCTATGTACTCCTGCTACGATACTACTACGACTCGAGGTGTAAAGAGAAAATTGTATACGAATAGGTATAAAATACAAGTCTTTCATTAAATGGAAACAAGTACACATAGATGATCTTACAAGTCTTTACTCAAATAGAAATGCATACAACAGAGATGGACTCTTAAACAGACAAGGGTGATCCTAATTTTCCAACTTCCTACATCCCGAAGGATTACAATTATTACTCGACTTATCTAAGATACGCCTAATTGGCATCCTCTGCTTTTGGGGTCTCGTCCTCTTCGAGATTCCCTTCATTGGCATCCTTACTTCCACTGACTTCTCCCTCCTCAGTCACCTTGTTGGCAACCTTCTCATCTCCGATTTCTTCTTCAACTTCTTCAATTATAAACTCCTCATCATCGGGAAATGCTATTTGGACTATGACGGGTATAGCTTCATCACCATCTTCCTCCTCATTTTCGGGAAGTGGAATGGCACCAAGTAGAGGGAAAATTGGGATCCTCCACTAGTTGGGTTGTCATGGTTTCTATGGTGTTTCTAAATCGGCGAGCTTCCGCTAGTAGGTTGACTTGGTAAAGGTTCGGTTGGCTCATCTACAAGGAAAGTTTAAACCTCAATTAGTCATAGTTTAAAGACAAGGGTTCAATTAACACTAAGGAAAAACTTGGATTTAGCTACGTTCCACATTCGATTCTTGATTTAAGTCATCATCCTATTGTTCGGGAATTCCCAGTTCGGTGGTACTACCAATTTCCACACCTTACTTCAATCCGAAGATTGTTTTGTTAGAATTCCACCCAATTTGGGATGGTAAACTTAAACTCAAGTCACGTTTGTGCAACGGTCAAGCTTATCTTAAAACTAATCTTAAAAGGCTACCCATTCTACCCATGGCCGAGGTTTTGAACCTAAAGCTCTGATACCAGGTTGTAACGCCCCGAATTTTAGGTACGTTAAATAACATTTTATTGAACAACAAAAGAGAATCTGGCTCTTTATTACATCATAACTCCCACTAGGGGTCAATATTTATACAAATGAAGGGGTTTTAGGGTTCCTAACTATAGCTTCGCCTGCAGCTTCATCCTAGCCAGCTCCTCAGTTCCAAAAGCCTCCAAGGGGTACTGTCCATCTTGATCATCTACAAAGTCTGACACATTATACCAGCATCGCCACCGATATAATATGTCAAGGTCACCAAAGGTAACACCGTGAGCTACAAAAGCTCAGCAGAACAATCCCATACCCGCTAACCCATAACTTACACGTAGCAGGTCATAGATACATGATATTAACCAAACTAACACATGTGCATTCAATAACTTCACATTTAGAGATGTACAATAACACATGCACATTCATTATTCAATCGGCGTAAGTGTCTGTGTCATCAGAGTTTCTCCTACGCAGCGTTTCGTAGACCGTGTCACCATTTCACTTTCCAAATCAACATTTCGAAAATCATTTCTCATTCTTTGTTACCAACGGGCTACCAAGTCCGGCCACGTTATCAAATTTTGCATTGGCTCCTCTCCGCGGATAACCAAGTCCAATTACCAATGAAGCTACCACGTCCGGCTCCGTTAGCAATCTACACAATGGGCTACCAAGTCCGGCCTCATTGCGGTTTTCGCAAGTCCACACAAAGGGCTACCAAGTCCGGCCACCTTGCGGGTTTTCATAACTACCATTGGGCTACCAAGTCCGGCCACAATGTAGCTTCAAAAATCTTTTACCAAGTCCAATTATTTCCTTTATCCACAGCCTAGGTGTCATGTTTCTACTTTCTCGATTTTCGTGTCTCGTAATCATGCATAGACTCCGCGGTGGGACGAATCACTTTAAAGTAATCTAGTAAGATCATCCAACTCTATTTAATCATGCTTGTTTACAACCACAAGTAAGGCAAGCAACATGCTATCATGCTTACAATCGTTTAAAAGGGTCAAAATACGAATACTTCGTTAAAACAACACTTTATCTTTTAAAATGACAACGTATATTCATCTTTTTGGACGTTCAAAACAACCATGTTTATTGACGAGTTCATACATAAACAAGCAACTATCACGAGATCGAGCAATCAAGTAGTCGTAAGATCAAAGTAAACTACGTAAAACAAATCATACTACACATATGGCTTCATGCTCATACAATACAATATACTTAGTGTAACGACCCTGATTTTTGGTCAATAAAAATTTCGCTAAAAATTTGAATTTTATTTTAATACTTGGAATTCATTTCAACATCCAAAAATCGGTCGTTATCGACTTATAAAATTTTGTTATTATATTTGAAAATTCTTTATTTATTTTATAAATCCCTTTTTGCGATTAATAATACGTCATAATTAGGTTTATGACTTAGGAGATTGGAATTCATCGCCCGGGCATTAAGGTCATTTTCTAAAGACGAGTATGCCTATTAAGACCTTGGTATAGTTACTTGGTAATTGTAGTAAAATCCTAGAATTTATTTTCTCGGCTGGAAATCCTACATGGCAACCGATTAGCTAGCAACCCTAACTACCATATGGCTTAGTTGCATTTCCCCTAACCTAGAGCGTTGCATCGATGCCAAATGGTTAATGTTTAGTCCTTGCCTTGACCGTTAACTTGACTGCCTTGCTTTGGCCTGGCTAGGCTGCCTAGGCATCGGCTCGCTGACAAGCCTGCCTTGCCTTGGCGTCGGCTCGCTGACAAGCCTGCCTTGCCTTGGCGTCGGGTCGCTGTGGCGCCTACCTCACCTAGGCGTCGGGTCCCTGTCGGGTTGCTCTGCACTGGCTGCCATCGGGTTCTGCCTTGGCGTCGAGTCGCGCCTCGCTTTTGCCTTGGCGTTGCTGGGCTGCCTTGCTCTGGCTTGGCTGCCATTGGGTTCTGCCTTGGCATCGGGTCGCGCCTCACTTTTGCCTTGGCGTTGCTGGGCTGCCTTGGCCTCTGCTTGGCTACCGGGCTGCCTTGGCCACTGCTTGGCCAACAGTCGCGGCCGCTGGCTTGCCATCGCCGCCACCGGCTGCTTTGGCCATCGTTGGCCACCGGGTCGCTGGCTACCGCTTGCCGCCGCTACCAGTCGCTTTGGCTACTACTTGGCCATCGGGTCGCTGGCCACCACTTGCCAGCTGGCTACCGGTCGCTTTGGCCTCTGTTTGACCACTAGGTCGCTGGCCACCGCTTTGTTTGGCTACCAGTCGCTGGCCGCCACATCGCTGGCCACCGGGTCGCCATGACCACTGTTTGGCCACCGGCCTGCTTTGGCCGCCGCCGCTGCCACCGCCGTCGCCTTGGCCTTTGCTTGGCCACCGCTTGGCCAGCAGGCTGGCCACCGCTTTGCTAGCTGGTTGCCTTGCCATGCTCACGCCTTGCCTTGGCGTTTGGCACCGTCGGGCTTTAATATTCCGTTATTGGGCAATTTCCTACTAGATAAAACCAAAATACCACTCAAGCGATGAAAGCCTAGATTAAGTATCGTTAGTCTTTAACCGATTAGTTAGAATAGCCTAATGCCCATTTAGCCTAATCACTTCTCCCTAACCCTAGATGGACCATTTTACCCTTTTTGTCGTTTTACATTGGACGATAGAAGCTAGGGTAATATTTATCCGTTGGACAATAGCGTTAGGATTTCCTTTACCCATTGGTCAATAAGTAAACCTTGGTTAATCTTCCTAAGTACGAGATTGGATTAGTTTAGTGCTTAATCGCAAAGTATTATACTTTTGGTATTAACTGTTGGATAATAACCGTTAGGAATTTTATTAACCATTGGACGATAGACTAGAATCCTAGCCATTATTACCCATTGGTTATTAACCATTAGAGAAACTATTTTCCATTGGATAATAGTTAGTCTTGACAATCATGTACTTGTTTGATTAAAATATTAGACTTGGCCATGTGTGTTAATTGATTAAAATACCATTAGTACATTAGGTCAGTATTATTATACATGGTACTTTGGATGAAGTAGAATACTATATTGGATATTAGTCCTAGGTCATATCTAGTATAGATATAGTGTAGTACATGTATATATATATATATATATGTATGTACTTGTTGTATATATATATTATATTGTATATAGCATGTGTGTTATTAAATATTATATTTAGAAAATCAAATTCACTTGAAAACTTAGATTTTATTAAAGACCCATAGTACATATATATATATATATATGTATATAGGTAGTCTTTCATAGAACATACAAGTGGGAGAGAGAGAGAGAGAGAGAGAGAGGGAGAGAGAGAGAGAGAGAGAGAGAGAGAGAGAGAACCTGAGAGAGAGAGAGAGAGAGAGAGAGAGAGAGAAGGAAAGGAGAGAGAAAGATGTGATGTATTGCTTGACTTTTGTCTATCAAACCCTAGATACATGTATAGGTTAGTACTTGTACTAAGTGAAAGAAGTAGAAAGGAGAGGATGGGAGAGAGATTTGAAGTACAAATCTCCTACAAAGTCAAACCCTTCTTGTCCTTATATATATATATATATATATATATATATAACCATAGCAAGTGAACAAGACATAATCAGAGTAATTCAGGCGGCTGAGCCGACCATTAACATAAAATTAAACAGTTAGTAAAGGCGGCAGAGCCGACCATGAACAATAATCAAAACATACATTTGGGGGCGGAAGGAAGACATAGCAAGTGAACAAGACATAATCAGAGTAATTCAGGCGGCTGAGCCGACCATTAACATAAAATTAAACAGTTAGTAAAGGCGGCAGAGCCGACCATGAACAATAATCAAAACATAAATTAGGTGGCTGAGCCAACCATGGAGAATTATGAACAAAATCAAAACATCAGTTTAATAGATAAAGATCAGAGAGGATCAACTCATCAGTGAACATTACCAGTAACATACTTACTGGTTTAACAGGGGGAGGAGGAGAACCTCCGTGACTGAGGGGAGAGAGAGAGAACTTCAATTCAGAAGTTTTAACATTTAGAGAGAGAAGAGAGAGAGAGGAGAGAGAATTAGATCCTGGTCTAATTCGGGATGATTTTACCAGAGCCAACTCTATCCTTTTATAGATGAAGGATGAGGGCCATACAATTATCAGGGGTTCATTGTGAACCTTTTGAACCTTTTACTTTCGGTGGAAAAGTAAAACAGCAGGTGAATGAACAGTGTTAGCATGTGGATGAACAGTACCGTTGTCGGCTGGATGAACAGTAAAAAGTGAACAGTGGTTTTACTATTCATTATTTTAATAGGCTGGTAAAAGATGTGCCAGCTGTTGAGCAGGTTTGTGACTGGAACTGGCGTTGAAGTGGCCAGCTGTTGACTGTAGTGTCATCATCCAAAAGGGTCTTGGGCATCTTAGAATGCAGACCCATATGGGTTTTTATCAGTTGTTGATCCTTCGGAAGAGTTGTCTTCTTCTTCCTGGCTTGCTTGGGCAATTAATTGTTGAGCCAACATGAGCAGTTGTGAGCATTTTGTTTTTGACTTGGTGGCCTTGACGACCGTTGAGCAGGGCTATTGAGCCTGATGTTTGAAACTGTGGGGGAATCAGTTTGAACAAGAGGGTCTTCTTGCTTGACTGGTTGAACTTGTTTTATTGGTGTTGGGATTTTAACAGGTGTCGGAACTTTGACTGGGAATTCCAACATAACTTGATTAATTATCTTCTGGTGGTTATAAACTGCCCCACCATTTTACCAAATATTGTCGTATAACAGTTCTGTCTTCAATGTTGTATCTCCATTTAAGGATCCACGGGACCTTATATTTTGATACAAACAGCAAAGCAGGGAATTGACTAGTATGATTAGTGACTTTGTTTATTGTGGAGAAGTAGCTAACTTGATCCATTAGTTCAGCAGGCAAAATATCTGGGATGGCTCCATTCTGGTGCCACCATCGGTTGAACCACGAAGGAATGATTGAGTTGAATTTGTGGTCAAATTGGATGAACCACGAATGGGTGAATGCTTCATTTTCATGAAGGAGGATTTTGAACCAAGCATCAATATAGTCATAGTAATTATATTCGACAGGGTGATCAGGAAGTTTTTTGTGAACAGAGGGATGACCCCATTGATCAAGGCTAACAATGTTGTGAATATAAAGTGAGTGGTAGATCACTTTATTGGGGTTAATCTTGTCTTTGATTGGTTTAATGAGAATGGATTTGTGGAGTTGGAGAATGTCTCTGTAGAAAGATAGGGATTTATCAGGATGAGCAGGAACAAAATGCCATCCGGGAGGAAAGAAAGAGTTTACCAGTTCAATGGGTTGACGAACATTTTGGTGTACAGGTTCAATAGAGAAGAGTTTAGTAGTTATTGGTTTGAGCAGGTATTCTATTGGGGTAGATGTTTTAACAGGATAATTTGGTTGACTGGATTGACCAGGTTGTATGGACTGATTTGAACAGAAAGGATCAGTGGCAATGCATTGGCTAGGTGAAGGGATATAAGCCAGGGCAGATTTGTACTCAAGTTTGGGGGGTATTTGCCCAAGAACTTGGTACCTATTTTTACTAGGGTTTTTATTAGATTGATCAGCCCATGAGGGTAGGGTTAACTGTTTCTTCTTGTCCGCCATTTTCTGCAGAAGAAGTTAGATTAAATATTATATAATGCAGCGTGATACCCTGCAGGAAATATAGTGAATAATGTCTCTGCTAATTAAGTGCTCAGTGGTGCAATTAATGCTTGGTGAGTGCGCGATGTCTCTGGTGTACAGGATGATGTTTAATCACTTACCAAGGAGAAATTCTCGAGTGAGAAAATCTGGGATTGAATTTTGACTGCCTTTAATATATTTAATTTTAAAATCAAAAATACTTAATATGGATTGCCAACGGGCAAAGATTTGTTTACTAGCAATATTTTCAACATCTTTTTCTAAAACATATTTAGCACTTTTACAATCAACTTGACTAAAAAGTTTTGGTTTAATACATCATCCTGGAATTTAGAAATACACAGGACAATAGACAATATTTCTTTTTTAATAGTACTGTAATTACTCTGTGCCGCATTCCATCGAGAGTGAAAACGAACAATTTGTTCAGCAGAATTGGGGTTAACTCTTTGGAGGAGAATCCCACCATAACCAATCTTTGAAGCATCTGTTTGAATAATTTTAAAAGAGTTTACTGTAGGAATTCCTAAACAAGGAAGAGTTTTAACATAATGTTTAATTTTTCTGACAATGTCAGAATGAGTGGATGACCAAGGGGGCGGATTGGTTTTTAATCGATCAAACAGAGGTTGACAGATTTTTCTTAGATCTTTATAAAATTCAGCAATATAATTTAATGATTCAAGAAATCTTTGCAACTGATTTTTATCAAGAATTTCATCAGGAAATTTATCAGCAAATTGAATAGCTCTACTAATTGGTGTTATAGTAGACTGATAGATATCATATCCCAAAAATCTTATTTTTGTTTGAAACAATTTAATTTTTGGAGCAGAAATAACTAAGCCATTATGCTTAATAGTTTGAACAAAAGATTTTAAATGTTTCCAATGATCATCAATTGAGTTTGAGAAAACAAGGACATCATCAATGTAAACAATAATAAAATGACTAAATGGGTTAAATATGTCATTCATTATGTTTTGGAACTCACTAGGAGCATTTTTTAATCCAAATGGCATGACATTCCATTCGTAATGACCAAAGGGGGTAGTAAAAGCAGTTTTATACCGATCATCAGGGTGTAACTGGATTTGCCAGAAACCACTTTTTAAATCAAATTTTGAAAAAATGACTGCTTTACTTAATCGGCTAATCAAATCTTTTTTATTAGGAATAGGATATCGAATCCATTCCAAAACAGCATTTAATGGTTTATAATTAATAACAAGGCGTGGTACACCTCTTTCTTTTTCAGCATTTTTATTAACATAGAAAGCAGGACAGGACCAGGGTGATTTACTATCTTGAATAATGTTATTAGCTAGTAAAGTAGCAATTTCATCTTTACAAGTCTTTAAAACATCAGGGTGCATTTGGATAGGCCTAGATTTAGTAGGGATCTGGGATTCATTAAAATCTTTAATATATGGTAAAGTTACTATATGTTTTTTCCTATGCCAAAAGGCACTTGGAAGTTTAGCACAAATTTCATTTTCTAATTTTTCTTTGAATTCTTCAATTTGTTTAATAAGAAAAGTAGTGGTAAGCTGATCTTCAATCTTTTTATAATTAATCTCTTCTTGCAAAAATTTTAACTGATTTTTCTTTAAATTTAGTTTATCAATAGCTAAATAGTTTAACTGTACCAATTCAGGTTTTGTTAAAAATTTAAACATAACTTGTTGACCAAAAGGTTTAGTAATTAATCCTTCTTCATTGGTGGTAAAAGGATAAAGTAAACAGATAAATGGTGTACCTAAGATCAAATTATCAGTTAAGTCAGGAACTAAAACAATAGTGCTTTGAAAACAGATTTTATTCTGGCAAATATGTGCATTAGGGAACTTATATTCTATATCCATTTTGCTATTATTAGCAGCTCTTAATATAGCAGTAGTTTTATGAAAATACATTGTAGGTACTAGACCTTGAGCAATACAATTTAAATCAGCACCAGTGTCAATGAGAGCATTGACTTCTATTTGATAGTCTCGTACTACTAGTTTAACCTTTGTATACCATTTCTGGTAATATTCTTTTTTATCATTTTGACCATTTTTAATATTCTTATCAGAATTTTCAAGCTCAGATTCTTTTAATTTTTTAATATCTTTTTTAACAATTTTAACTTCATGTTTTAAATCTTGTGTAGTTGTGTTACTAATTTTTACTAATTTATTAAATTTGTTATCAACAGATTCATTAATAAGTTTTAGTTCTCTTGACTCTATACTATAGGTTTTTTGGGAAGAAGTTGAGCAAACAGAAGACAAAGACATGGGTTTAGTAGGAATAGCAATTTTTTCTAAATAGTCGAAGAAGTAGATTTCGACATTATTATCTTCTATGTATTGTTTCCATTGGTCTATCATTTTATCTTGTTGACTAGATGAATAGTTACTACGCCAATTTTTTCTTTTTTATTTATTCTTTTTTGATTTAAATTCTTCATATAATTCATCATATTCATCATCAGAATCATCCTCATTAGTAATCCTAGTTAATACACGAAGTGCTGGATCAACTTGGTTTAGTGGATTAACAGGAGGTGTTGTTCCTTCAAAATCAGTAAGAGTAGGAGACCCTGGAGATGTCTCACTATCATCAAAATTTGACTATGTTAATAACAGGGTTTACTAATTTGTGAACTTGTTTCAATTCCTCGTAATTTAACATGGGGATTAATAAGATTCTTATCATGCCTAGGTAGGCTAACAGAACTACTTGATCTGCTTAATTCTTTAATTCTAAGAGGTGGATTTATCCTTTGTTGATCAAAACTAATTCTAACAGTACCATCTAAATATTGCTTAATATAATCTAAATCAACAGTATCATTTTGCATCTTATGGGGATAACTATCATTTTCACTAACCCAACTGGTGGGTAAAGTAATATCATTCCAGGAAATAGTTTTGGGTACCTAAATATTAGCATTGGTATTACTTTGAATCAAAACAGTTTTATCCTTAGGGTTTTTAACCAAAGCATGAATATTTAAATTAGTTTTCATACACTTATAATAAATACGATAAATCAAGGCAAGTGGGTGACTACCCTCAAGCATATTAGTAATAGCACCAGCAGTTTGAATATTTAAAGTTAAAGCTTTTAATATATTTTTATCCTTTAAACTGAGAGGTAAATCAGGGTAGCAATTAAAGTAAACTGGACCATTGTGCAAACTTGACTCCATTAGTCCAAGTAAACTGTCACTGTAAACAGTAAATCTAGCATCTCTGAGAGATAACAAAACAGAAGAATTTAATCCTGTTCTAGTCAGGGGTTTAATAGCAACTTGGATTAAACCAACATGAATATAATTATATCCTCTGTCGAGGTGTCGTTTAACAGAATCTTTACTAAGAAGAGAACATCTTTCTTCTTGTTTAGTAATAGCATAAACTTGTTCAACTGTTTTAGCAATTTGATCAGTTCTAAAAGAATCACTTAAAAAACTAGATTTATAAATTTCTTTAACAGGTATTTTAGGGATATTCCAATTTTGGAAATCACTACTAGTTAAATCTTGATATTCTTGTTCTTCTTGGTTTACTATGTCAGGAATAGACGTTAAATGAGAAGAAGAACTAGCAGAAGAATTGCATCTAAACATTCTGTTCATTTTAATAAATAGAGCCTGGAGTGAATCGAGGGACTGGTGGATGAACTTGTACCTGAATAAGGGAGGGACCGGTGGATGAATGATACCTGGATAATCTATTCCTTTTCCTAAAAGAAACTGATCCGAGACTTATATATAAATTAATCTTTCTATTTAAACTTAATTTTGAAATTCATTTTTCACTTCTATATAGACCTATAACTTGTTAAAAACGGATCCTCATAAATCCACTTCTTAAATGTTGTTCATCTGTCACCTGTATAGATCTATATCTTGTTTAAACAAACGGATCCTAAAATTTCCACTACCTTGCTGCTGTTTCTATTTTACACACCCGTTTTAGCTGCTTCCAACACTCTTCTGCCCTAGACGCCTCCCTGGCTAAAGCGGGACTTACCGTGGCCGGATCTGACTATTAGGATGGTACTTTCAAAACAGCAGTTTGATAACAAAAATCAGGCTTTAGTTTGTAAACCTAGATCATCTACAGATGACATACTACCAACATCAAATTGGTGAAAGTCAGGCTTTAGTTTAAAACCTAGATCATCTACAGTCGTTCTATTTGTTTCTCAAAACTCAGAAAATAAAGAGATTAATGAAGATATAAGAAACATTTCCATTTTCTTTTACAAACAGGAATAAACTACCCAGTAATTACTCATCCACACATCTCTGACCTCTTCAGACACAATCCATCCACCACCCCTACCTCACTACTCCCGACTTGGCTCTGATACCATTTATGTTAAAGGTCGGCTCAGCCGCCTGAATTACTCTGATTATGTCTTGTTCACTTGCTATGTCTTCCTTCCGCCCCCAAATGGTATCAGAGCCAAGTCGGGAGTAGTGAGTTAGGGGTGGTGGTGGGTTGTGTCTGAAGAGGTCAGAGATGTGTGGATGAGTAATTACTGGGTAGTTTATTCCTGTTTGTAAAAGAAAATGGAAATGTTTCTTATATCTTCATTAATCTCTTTATTTTCTGAGTTTTGAGAAACAAATGGAACGACTGTAGATGATCTAGGTTTTAAACTAAAGCCTGACTTTCACCAATTTGATGTTGGTAGTATGTCATCTGTAGATGATCTAGGTTTACAAACTAAAGTCTGATTTTTGTTATCAAACTGCTGTTTTGAAGGTACCATCCTAATAGTCAGATCCGGCCACGGTAAGTCCCGCTTTAGCCAGGGAGGCGTCTAGGGCAGAAGAGTATTGGAAGCAGCTAAAACGGGTGTGTAAAATAGAAACAGCAGCAAGGTAGTGGAAATTTTAGGATCCGTTTGTTTAAACAAGATATAGATCTATACAGGTGACAGATGAACAACATTTAAGAAGTGGATTTATAAGGATCCGTTTTTAACATGTTATAGGTCTATATAAAAGTGAAAAATGAATTTCAAAATTAAGTTTAAATAGAAAGATTAATTTATATATAAGTCTCGGATCAGTTTCTTTTAGGAAAAGGAATAGATTATCCAGGTATCATTCATCCACCGGTCCCTCCCTTATTCAGGTACAAGTTCATCCACCAGTCCCTCGATTCACTCCAGGCTCTATTTATTAAAATGAACAGAATGTTTAGATGCAATTCTTCTGCTAGTTCTTCTTCTCATTTAACGTCTATTCCTAACATAGTAAACCAAGAAGAACAAGAATATCAAGATTTAACTAGTAGTGATTTCCAAAATTGGAATATCCCTAAAATACCTGTTAAACAAATTTATAAATCTAGTTTTTAAGTGATTCTTTTAGAACTGATCAAATTGCTAAAACAGTTGAACAAGTTTATGCTATTACTAAACAAGAAGAAAGATGTTCTCTTCTTAGTAAAGATTCTGTTAAACGACACCTCGACAGAGGATATAATTATATTCATGTTGGGTTAATCCAAGTTGCTATTAAACCCCTGACTAGAACAGGATTAAATTCTTCTGTTTTGTTATCTCTCAGAGATGCTAGATTTACTGTTTACAGTGACAGTTTACTTGGACTAATGGAGTCAAGTTTGCACAATGGTCCAGTTTACTTTAATTGTTATCATGATTTACCTCTTAGCTTAAAGGATAAAAATATATTAAAAGCTTTAACTTTAAATATTCAAACTGCTGGTGCTATTACTAATATGCTTGAGGGTACTCACCCACTTGCCTTGATTTATCGTATTTATTATAAGTGTATGAAAACTAATTTAAATATTCATGCTTTGGTTAAAAACCCTAAGGATAAAACTGTTTTGATTCAAAGTAATACCAATGCTAATATTCAGGTACCCAAAACTATTTCCTGGAATGATATTACTTTACCCACCAGTTGGGTTAGTGAAAATGATAGTTATCCCCATAAGATGCAAAATGATACTGTTGATTTAGATTATATTAAGCAATATTTAGATGGTACTGTTAGAATTAGTTTTGATCAACAAAGGATAAATCCACCTCTTAGAATTAAAGAATTAAGCAGATCAAGTAGTTCTGTTAGCCTACCTAGGCATGATAAGAATCTTATTAATCCCCATGTTAAATTACGAGGAATTGAAACAAGTTCACAAATTAGTAAACCCTGTTATTCAACACAGTCAAATTTTGATGATAGTGAGACATCTCCAGGGTCTCCTACTCTTACTGATTTTGAAGGAACAACACCTCCTGTTAATCCACTAAACCAAGTTGATCCAGCACTTCGTGTATTAACTAGGATTACTAATGAGGATGATTCTGATGATGAATATGATGAATTATATGAAGAATTTAAATCAAAAAAGAATAAACAAAAAAGAAAAAATTGGCGTAGTAACTATTCATCTAGTCAACAAGATAAAATGATAGACCAATGGAAACAATACATAGAAGATAATAATGTCGAAATCTACTTCTTCGACTATTTAGAAAAAATTGCTATTCCTACTAAACCCATGTCTTTGTCTTCTGTTTGCTCAACTTCTTCCCAAAAAACCTATAGTATAGAGTCAAGAGAACTAAAACTTATTAATGAATCTGTTGATAACAAATTTAATAAATTAGTAAAAATTAGTAACACAACTACACAAGATTTAAAACATGAAGTTAAAATTGTTAAAAAAGATATTAAAAAATTAAAAGAATCTGAGCTTGAAAATTCTGATAAGAATATTAAAAATGGTCAAAATGATAAAAAAGAATATTACCAGAAATGGTATACAAAGGTTAAACTAGTAGTACGAGACTATCAAATAGAAGTCAATGCTCTCATTGACACTGGTGCTGATTTAAATTGTATTGCTCAAGGTCTAGTACCTACAATGTATTTTCATAAAACTACTGCTATATTAAGAGCTGCTAATAATAGCAAAATGGATATAGAATATAAGTTCCCTAATGCACATATTTGCCAGAATAAAATCTGTTTTCAAAGCACTATTGTTTTAGTTCCTGACTTAACTGATAATTTGATCTTAGGTACACCATTTATCTGTTTACTTTACCCTTTCACCACCAATGAAGAAGGATTATTTACTAAACCTTTTGGTTAACAAGTCATGTTTAAATTTTTAACAAAACCTGAATTGGTACGATTAAACTATTTAGCTATTGATAAACTAAATTTAAAGAAAAATCAGTTAAAATTTTTGCAAGAAGAGATCAATTATAAAAAGATTGAAGATCAGCTTACCACTACTTTTCTTATTAAACAAATTGAAGAATTCAAAGAAAAATTAGAAAATGAAATTTGTGCTAAACTTCCAAGTGCCTTTTGGCATAGGAAAAAACATATAGTAACTTTACCATATATTAAAGATTTTAATGAATCCCAGATCCCTACTAAATCTAGGCCTATCCAAATGCACCCTGATGTTTTAAAGACTTGTAAAGATGAAATTGCTACTTTACTAGCTAATAACATTATTCAAGATAGTAAATCACCCTGGTCCTGTCCTGCTTTCTATGTTAATAAAAATGCTGAAAAAGAAAGAGGTGTACCACGCCTTGTTATTAATTATAAACCATTAAATGCTGTTTTGGAATGGATTCGATATCCTATTCCTAATAAAAAAGATTTGATTAGCCGATTAAGTAAAGCAGTCATTTTTTCAAAATTTGATTTGAAGAGTGGTTTTTGGCAGATCCACCCAGATGATCGGTATAAAACTGCTTTTACTACTCCCTTTGGTCATTACGAATGGAATGTCATGCCATTTGGATTAAAAAATGCTCCTAGTGAGTTCCAAAACATAATGAATGACATATTTAACCCATTTAGTCATTTTATTATTGTTTACATTGATGATGTCCTTGTTTTCTCAAACTCAATTGATGATCATTGGAAACATTTAAAATCTTTTGTTCAAACTATTAAGCATAATGGCTTAGTTATTTCTGCTCCAAAAATTAAATTGTTTCAAACAAAAATAAGATTTTTGGGATATGATATCTATCAGTCTACTATAACACCAATTAGTAGAGCTATTCAATTTGCTGATAAATTTCCTGATGAAATTCTTGATAAAAATCAGTTGCAAAGATTTCTTGAATCATTAAATTATATTGCTGAATTTTATAAAGATCTAAGAAAAATCTGTCAACCTCTGTTTGATCGATTAAAAACCAATCCGCCCCCTTGGTCATCCACTCATTCTGACATTGTCAGAAAAATTAAACATTATGTTAAAACTCTTCCTTGTTTAGGAATTCCTACAGTAAACTCTTTTAAAATTATTCAAACAGATGCTTCTGAAATTGGTTATGGTGGGATTCTCCTCCAAAAAGTTAGCTCTAATTCTGCTGAACAAATTGTTCGTTTTCACTCTGGTCGATGGAATGCGGCACAGAGTAATTACAGTACTATTAAAAAAGAAATATTGTCTATTGTCCTGTGTATTTCTAAATTCCAGGATGATGTATTAAACCAAAACTTTTTAGTCAGAGTCGACTGTAAAAGTGCTAAATATGTTTTAGAAAAAGATGTTGAAAATATTGCTAGTAACAAATCTTTGCCCGTTGGCAATCCATATTAAGTATTTTTGATTTTAAAATTAAATATATTAAAGGCAGTCAAAATTCAATCCCAGATTTTCTCACTCGAGAATTTCTCCTTGGTAAGTGATTAAACATCATCCTGTACACCAGAGACATCGCGCACTCACCAAGCATTAATTGCACCACTGAGCACTTAATTAGCAGAGACATTATTCACTATATTTCCTGCAGGGTATCACGCTGCATTATATAATATTTAATCTAACTTCTTCTGCAGAAAATGGCGGACAAGAAGAAACAGTTAACCCTACCCTCATGGGCTGATCAATCCAGTAAAAACCCTAGTAAAAATAGGTACCAAGTTCTTGGGCAAATACCCCCCAAACTTGAGTACAAATCTGCCCTGGCTTATATCCCTTCACCTAGCCAATGCATTGCCACTGATCCTTTCTGTTCAAATCAGTCCATACAACCTGGTCAATCCAGTCAACCAAATTATCCTGTTAAAACATCTACCCCAATAGAATACCTGCTCAAACCAGTAACTACTAAACTCTTCTCTATTGAACCTGTACACCAAAATGTTCGTCAACCCATTGAACTGGTAAACTCTTTCTTTCCTCCCGGATGGCATTTTGTTCCTGCTCATCCTGATAAATCCCTATCTTTCTACAGAGACATTCTCCAACTCCACAAATCCATTCTCATTAAACCAATCAAAGACAAGATTAACCCCAATAAAGTGATCTACCACTCACTTTATATTCACAACATTGTTAGCCTTGATCAATGGGGTCATCCCTCTGTTCACAAAAAACTTCCTGATCACCCTGTCGAATATAATTACTATGACTATATTGATGCTTGGTTCAAAATCCTCCTTCATGAAAATGAAGCATTCACCCATTCGTGGTTCATCCAATTTGACCACAAATTCAACTCAATCATTCCTTCGTGGTTCAACCGATGGTGGCACCAGAATGGAGCCATCCCAGATATTTTGCCTGCTGAACTAATGGATCAAGTTAGCTACTTCTCCACAATAAACAAAGTCACTAATCATACTAGTCAATTCCCTGCTTTGCTGCTGTTTGTATCAAAATATAAGGTCCCGTGGATCCTTAAATGGAGATACAACATTGAAGACAGAACTGTTATACGACAGTATTTGGTAAAATGGTGGGGCAGTTATAACCACCAGAAGATAATTAATCAAGTTATGTTGGAATTCCCAGTCAAAGTTCCGACACCTGTTAAAATCTCAACACCAGTAAAACAAGTTCAACTAGTCAAGCAAGAAGACACCCTTGTTCAATCTGATTCCCCCACAGTTTCAAACATCAGGCTCAATAGCCCTGCTCAACGGTCGTCAAGGACATCCAAATCAAAAACAAAATGTTCACAACTGCTCATGTTGGCTCAACAATTAATTGCCCAAGCAAGCCAGGAAGAAGAAGACAGCTCTTCCGAAGGATCAACAACTGATAAAAACCCATATGGGTCTGCATTCCAAGATGCCCAGGACCCTTTTGGATGATGCCACTACAGTCAACAGCTGGCCTCCTCAACGCCAGTCCCAGTCACAAACCTGCTCAACAGCTGGCACCTTCTTTACCAGCTTATTAAAATCATGAATAGTAAAACCACTGTTCACTTTTTACTGTTCATCCAGCCGACAACGGTACTATTCATTCACATGCTGACACTGTTCATTCACCTGCTGTTTTACTTTTCCACCGAAAGTAAAAAGGTTCAAAAGGTTCACAATGAACCCCTGATAATTGTATTGCCCTCATCCTTCATCTATAAAAGGATAGAGTTGGCTCTGGTAAAATCATCCCGAATTAGACCAGGATCTAATTCTCTCTCCTCTCTCTCTCTTCTCTCTCTAAATGTTAAAACTTCTAAATTGAAGTTCTCTCTCTCTCCCCTCAGTCACGGAGGTTCTCCTCCTCCCCTTGTTAAACCAGTAAGTATGTTACTGGTAATGTTCACTGATGAGTTGATCCTCTCTGATCTTTATCTATTAAACTGATGTTTTGATTTTGTTCATAATTCTCCATGGTTGGCTCAGCCACCTAATTTATGTTTTGATTATTGTTCATGGTCGGCTCTGCCGCCTTTACTAACTGTTTAATTTTATGTTAATGGTCGGCTCAGCCGCCTATATATATATGGTTATATATATATATGGTTATATATATTTATATATATGTACATAGTACAATGTACCAAGAGGAGAGAGAGAGAGAGAGAGGAGGAGAGAGAGGCCGAGAGAGAGAGATTGAGAGAGAGAGAGGTTCGGATGGAGAGAGAGGGAGAGAGTGATGTGTGTGCAAGTGGATGACATGCCTTGGTCATCTTTGTCCTAGTTGTGTATGCTTTCAAGTGAAAGCATAACCAATGCCATCCAATCTTGTTCTTCCTTGTACAAACCCCAATTCTATACTTGAAACAAATCCACTTGCTTGGACAATCTTCCAAAATCCAATCCAAAGGACACATCCTAGCCTTGCATGCCTAGGTTTGGATGTTAAAAATGAAATCCAAGTATTAAAATAAAATTCAAATTTTTAGCGAAATTTTTATTGAACAAAAATCAGGGTCGTTACACAAACAGGTCCCTAAGGAAAGATTATTGGCCGAACAAACGAAGGCCAAGAATGGAGAATGTGTTATGCCGAACAAAAGCCATATCCGCCGAACAAACCGTTAAATGCCTACATTCAGATAACAGGCTACGCTCGGCAAACGGTCACTGACCCTCCCTACGTTCGGTGAAAGACGGATGACGTGTTACGGCGCCTTCTCATCCTTCAACGAACTGAGACAACTGAACGATGGACCCCCGGTATGACCTTTTGGAACCTTATGAACCCCTTCGGATATTTCGGCCCACTACAATAGCCCCTCAACTTCTTCTTCTTTTACTCGAAAAAAGAGGGAGGAGTTGACCCTATGTGGCCGAACAAATGGAGCATGTTTTGGAAAAGAAAGACGTCTGAACGTAGATCCATCCGAACAGAGTAAATTGCCGAGTGAAGGAACGCTCCAGGCTTTCGAGGTACAAAAGCTGGGATTGCATTTAATACTTCTGCAACCGCCAACTTCAAGCATGCCACGCGTCGTTAAAGCGTTGGAGGAAGACGATGCACATGCAGAAGCTGCCACGCGTCGAGCATCCAATGATACATTAATCTCTCGCCCGGATCCAGCGGTTGGGAGCTCGACACCGTTTCAAATGCTTGGCTGAGTATAAAAGGCGGAGCGGGGAGAGAGAGAACCACTTTTTCTCCCTCTAGTCGATTGCTTTCTCTGCCCAAGCGTTGTTCAACGCCAAAACTCCTCCAAAACTCAAATCTTGCTACATTTTGATAGCAAATCACCCATATTTTCCAGGTATTTCTTGTTTCTCCACTCTTTTGTGCGTTTTTTGATCACTTTTGAACGTTTTTTGGCCCAAAAATGGGTTTTTTCTTCAACCCCGCTTGAAACGTTTCCTGGAAAAAATGAAGAACAGGTTGAAGATGTTCATCTGTTCTTCCGAACGCATGTTCATCTTCAACCGGCGTTCTTCCGAACAGAAAACCCAACTAGCAGCTCTTTCACCTTCAGATAAACCTTTACGCTCGGCATTCTCCATCGACATTTAGTTGCTCGGGAACCATGAACCACCTTCGGAGAGATTAACATAGTACACCGAACGTAGGCACCTTAGGAGACTTGACCTTGCATTTCGCTAACGGTCTTATCCCTGCACTTGTGTTTTTAGGTATGGCGCCCTCTTCAAATTCTTCGGTGGAATCGTATAATTCTGTGGACCCCAATGCTTCGGGCTTCGACGAGATTGATCCACGGATAGCTGAAGTGATCAGAACCGCGGCTCGGGAGCACAGGGTGGGCGGTAGACCTCTACCTGAAGCATTCGAGGGAGTTTTCATTCCGGCCAATGTGACTCCCCTTCAGTCAATAGGTCCAGACCACGAAATCATAGACCTTGAGGACGAACCTTCGAAAAAGGTTGCCGAAGAACTCGACGAGGAAGCCGACGCCGAGGAAGAAGTTGAAGCAACCGAGGAGGAGGCCAAGGATGAGGACGTTCCTCCTGCTTCCTCCAGTCAAGCTGAGGGAGACACTGGGATTGTCGGCGCATCATCTTCCCAAGCACCGAAGAAGAGGAGAAATATCATCGCTCTCGACCCCGACAAAATTCCTTCCCGAACGGGAAGAGATCCATGTCTCTATTCGGATTGTTTCACCGATCAAGAAGGGATTGATCTCTTCCGAACAACCTACCACATCCTCGACGACGTCGTAATTTCGACAATCCCAGGTCCTCGGATTCGATTCTCCGACGAGCACATCACAGTGCCCCTGATGGCCATCACCGAAGGTGGCCTCAGGTTTCCAATGCACAGGATCTTGAGGCAGATCCTCCACTTTTTTGAACTCACTCCGTGCCAACTGAGTGTGAATTCCTACCGAATCATCGACTCAATCATAAAGCTGGCCGAGGTAAAAATGTTCAACCTCCAAGCACACCACATTTTCGAGAACTACATGATGTCTCGGAATGTGAGATATTCTTGCTTCTATCTGTGCTCCTGAAGGAATATGATGAAGATAATTCCCGAGGGCATGTACGACTCGGAGAAATGGGCTTCGGATTACGTCGAAGTCTGGGGGAACTATCAATTTCCCCCAGGCGAAGATGACCAATTTTACGTAGCCAAACAAAGGGGTAACCCAAGTAAGTTAAGAGTGATTTCGTCATATTTGATGCTTAACATATCTTGTTCGGTAAAAATTGATTCGAATACTCGTTCATTTCGTTGTATACTGAAAATACTTTTCTTTTTGTGTTGTGTTCGACAGATACGACAAAGATCAACAAAAATCTGTTAAGGCTTGCCAAAGGTTGTGGCCTTGCAGATTCATTGCTGACAATTTGAAGAGCCGAGAGGGATGCACCAACCATATTGCAGTACGACGCGACCTACGGGGGAAGAATCCGAGAAAAGGATGCCGAGGGAAGCGAGAAGAAGGGCTCCATAGTTGACCTCACCGATCTTCCCGACGAACAGCTTCCCAACCCGGATAAGCCGCTCCGGGGGACCGTACGTCAACCAACCGAAGGTGCTTCCTTTGCCGAAGAAGAAGACATGCCTCCACGCAGCATGAGAGCCATTCTCCAGGAGAAGCTGGAGAAAAAGGCCAAGGACGAGGCCGAACAAAAAAAGATTGGGGCGTCTGATGCTTCGGGTTCGGCACCGAAGCCCAGTGCACAAAGCAAGAAGCCTACTGCTGACGCTGTTCCTCAGAAGCGTCCACCTTCTCCCCCTGCCTCCTCGGACAAGCCGGCCAAGAGGTACAAGGTGGCGGCCAAGAAAGCTTCGACCACTGCTGGCAAGACCCCAATGGGCGAAGGGCAAGAAGGAGGCGAAAAGACCAAGGGAAAGGGCACCGAAGGCGAAACCTGGGACGCCGACGTTGCCTGGGCTCCCAATTTCATCACCCCTCGGAACAAGCAGATCCTGCGCTCGGACATCTTGATCGAGGATCCCTCCCTAGCCTTCACCCTTCACGTCGGGCTGAGGCTGCCGAGGGATATCGCCGCTCAGGGGTCCCTTAAGACGGCACTGAGCGACTACTACTACTTCGCTGGCAGGGTAAGCCTTTTAAAGTACGCAAAAAAAAATTTCCAACTGTTTTCCTTCAAATGCTTATAATCCATTCCATTTGCAGGCTACTCAGTCCATCATGAGAGCACAACGTCATCTCATCGAGCATGACAAGAAGGAAAAGCTCCTCCAGCAAAAGGTGGAGTTACACCAGACTTCAGCCGAGGAGTATAAAAAGTTGCTAGAGCGGTCGGAGGACACCCGCCGAGGCCAGGACATCAACATCGCCAACCTGAACGATGTGATCAAGGGGCTGCAGGATGGAGCCGAGCAGGCGCGTGCCGAAGGAAAGGACGAGGGCCT
The DNA here is from genome assembly GCA_025413875.1 of Rhododendron molle. Taxonomy (NCBI): domain Eukaryota; kingdom Viridiplantae; phylum Streptophyta; class Magnoliopsida; order Ericales; family Ericaceae; genus Rhododendron; species Rhododendron molle. Next base: position 31,056,766 of record CM046388.1, on the reverse strand, counting down.
GGCCGAGGGGAGAGCTGTTGGGAGGAAGGAGATGGAGGAAGAGATGAAGAAGGAGCTGCAGGCCCAGTATGACAAGGGTTATTATCAGGCTGAAGAAGACGGAGCCGAAGAACTGGTGGCCTTGCAAACCGAGCTTCGGGAAGCGCAACACAAGAAAAGCTTCATGCTGGGCTTTAACATGGGTTTCAACGAGGCTGGCGTCGAACCTAATGATGAGAGGAGGTCCCTTGTAGAGGTGCCACCCCTTGAAGCAGCCGAAGCTCAAGAAGAGCCTCACGCCCCCGAAGAGGCTGCAGTTGAACCGGAGAACACCCCAGCCTCGTCAGTTGATCCTCCCATCACTCCTTCGGCCACAATTACCCCCGAGGCTCAATCTTAGAATTTGTTTTAGAATTTGTCAGTTTTCTTTTGTTTGTTTTCGAATTTTGATATGGGATGTTCGGCTCCAAACATTTAGGAGTTTCCCGAACATTTGTAAGTAACACATGGTTGAGGATGGCCATGAACGATCTACCACGGCCATTCCTTGCTTTAACTGTTCATGCTTGGTTGATATTTTCAATTAAGTAAGTTTGTTCGGAAAATATGTTTTGACATTCCCTCGTTTTGCTATTCCTTTTTGAATATAGCTATTCGAATACAGAATCCGTGTTGTTTGGATGCCATAAATTTGCCAAGTGTTTTCGTTTGGATGATATCCCTGTGAATTTTACTTGGAATATACATGGATCATTGAAGCTCGGTTAGATTTGTTCGGATAACCCTGTAAGCCCGAAGTAAAAGTACCATGCTTAATTACCAGTGCCCACATAATAGCCCTCTGTCTTCGGGCTGTGTGTTATTTAGGAAGATAAACAACACGAAGACAGAGAGATGGGCACAGAAAACCGAGGTAAAAGTACCAAATAATCGAGGTAAAAGTGCCAAATAACCGAGGTTAAAGTGCCAAAGAACCGAGGTAAAAGTGCCACAGCCCGAAGGCGATATCACGGGCGAGATGTTATACCCAACAATCAGATGTCAAAACCGAACGAATGAATGTACCGAACGTAGATGACCATCAAAACGCCCGTAGGCTTACAATCCGAGCAAAACTAAAAACAAAAATGAGCAAAGCGCGAAACAGAGGTTGCCGAGGCTAACCAGGGAACTTCCTAAGTTTTTAGGCGTTCCAAGGGTTAGCAATCAGCGTACCATCCATTTCTGCAAGTTTATAAACGCCATGACCAATCTTCTGGATCACCCTGTAAGGGACTTCGTATGGGTCTTTGAGTTTGGTCAACTTCTTGGCTTCCACGACCATCCGAAGAACGAGATCACCAACTTGGAACGGCCGAGCACGGACGTTCTTATTATAGCCCCGAGCAACCTCCTGTTGATAAGCAGCGTGGTGTAAGTTGGCGTTGTCACGAAGCTCTTCGGCGAAATCAAGCGCAGCACCAACGAGAGCACTATTGTCCACAGGGTCGAAGTGTTCTGACCGAACAGTGGGAACGAGCGCAGACAGGGGCAGCACAGCTTCCATGCCGTATGCCATGGAGAAAGGAGTTCGGCCGGTGGAACGTCGAGGGGTCGTACGATAGCTCCACAAAACGTGGGGAAGCTCATCAACCCACTTGCCGAGCCTGCGTTCCAAACGGCGCTTAAGCCCCTAAGTGATGGCCTTGTTGGAAGGTTCGGCCTGTCCATTTCCCTGGGGGTAGGCCACTGAAGAAGTGTGGATCATAATATGATGGCGCTTATAAAAGGATTCGATTGCTGCTGCCACAAACTGCGTGCCATTGTCCGAGAGAATGGCATAAGGTACACCGAACCTGGAAATGATGTGCTTCCAAATGAAGCGCTCGACATCCAAAGCCGTTGTCTTGACCAGTGGAGCGGCTTCCACCCATTTGGTGAACAGGTCCGTATCAGTAAGCAGGTACTCGAACCCACCTGGGGCCTTCGATAACTTGCCCACAATGTCGAAGCCCCATACTGCAAATGGCCAAGGACTGGTAATCATTTCAAGGGGAAAGACAGGTTGGTGAGGTATGTAGGCGTGTTTCTGGCACCGAACACAACGCTTTACGTAATCCTCGGATTGCTTTACCATCTTCAGCCACCAAGAGCCCTGTGTTAATGCTCGGTGGGCCATCGTCCGGCCCCCCGAGTGCCTGCCACAGCTCCTTATGTGTAACTCATCCAAAACGCTCTGTACTTGATCCTCGTGCACCACGCGTAGATCTGGTCCGGTGAACGTTCGGCGGTATAGTTGGCCTTGAGAATCCAACAAGTAATTTGCCTCTCGGCGCCGAACTTTGTGGGATTCCCTCCTGTCTGGTGGAAGGGTCTGGTCCCTCAGGAAAGCAATAACGGGGTCCAGTTGACTGGGGCCGAGAGGAACGGTGCTAACCGAGCAAAGTGCAAGCTCGAAGCTCAAACTGACAACTTCATCAAAAACAATGGTGCGAGCCCCAGCGGCCTTGTGCACCGAAGCAAGACCGGCGAGGGCATCAGCATGAGCATTGTGCTCTCGGGCAATCCATTCCACTTCGACTCGGCCAAATTACTTCAGGAGGGCCAATACGTGGCTGACATAGGCGTTCATCCGTGCATCCTTGGCTTGATAATCATCATTAAGATAGCCCACGACCAACCTAGAGTCACAGAAGACGTGGACCGAACCAGCCCCTAACCGAAGAGCGAGCTGCAGCCCAGCGATGAGAGCCTCATACTCGGCCTCGTTGTTGGTGGCAGGGTAGCCAATGGACACGACATGCTCATGGACCGTGCCAGCCGGAGAGATGAGCACAATGCCAGCTCCAGCCCCGTTGACGTTTGAAGCACCATCCACTGTCATTTTCCATGCGTCGCCGGAGAAGAGCTTCCATTCCTTCTTCGGCTTCCGCGTGCCTAGGACGAACTTCGACCGAAGAGGCTCGCTTGGAGGTTCATTCCTCGCGACATGCTCTTCTACCTCGGCAATCCGGGCTTCTTCGGCGGCCATTGCCAGTGCGTTTTCCTCGTCTTTAAGCCCAGGAGTAAGCTCGGCAAAGAAATCTGCTAAAGCTTGTCCTTTGATAGCGGTCCTTGGCTCAAACTGGATGTCGTAGTTGGCCAAGTCTTGAGAAAATTTTAAGATTCGGCTTGAGGAATCTGTTCGCCGAAGAAAAGCCTTGAGAGGAAACTCAGTGAGAACCACGATCCTATGGCATTGAAAGTATGGCAATAGGCTCGTTTTGGCTAAGACGAGTGCTAAAGCCAACTTTTCCTTAGGTAAATACCTCGTCTGAGAGTCTGTCATCGTTTTGCTGGAAAAGAATACGGGCAAGTGCTCCATCCCCTCCTTCCGAATAAGAACGGAGCTTGTGGCATGATCTGAGACCGCCAGGTATAGATAAAGGTCCTCTTCGGGCAGGGGTGTGACGAGGAGTGGAGCTTGTGCAAGGTATTCTTTCAAAGATTGCAAAGCCACATCACATTCCTCAGTCCACACAAGCCTACGCCGACGGGTCTTTATTGCCTGGAAGAAAGGCCTGCAAAGATCTCCCGAACGTCGGATGAAACGACTCAACGCGGCTATCATCCCCGTGAGTCGTTGAACCTTTTTAATGGTAGTTGGAGCTCGGAGGTTCTGCACGGCCGTGAGCTGGGTGGGATCAGCTTCTATGCCTTGGCAACTCACCATGTAGCCAAGGAACTTTCCCGAGCCAACTCCGAATGCACATTTTTCAGCGTTCAAACGGAGCTTATATTCCTTTAGGATAGCAAAGATCTCACCTAGATCCCGAAGGTGATCGCGACTGAGCTTGCTTTTACACACAAGGTCATCAATATAAGCTTCCAACGTTCTGCCGAGCTTGAGAAGGAACATTTTGGTGATTGCTCGTTGAAAACTTGCATCGGCGTTCTTCAATCCTAACGGCACGACATTGTAACAGTAAATCCCCCGAGGAGAGATGAACACCGTCTTTTCTTGATCTTCCTCCGCCAAGGCAATTTGATGATACCCTCGGTAGGCATCCATGAAGCTGAGTCGCTCGTGTCCCGCCGTTGCATCCACCATCTGCTCGATCCGAGGAAGGGGAAAGCGATCCAACGGGCAAGCGTCATTAAGGTTAGTGTAATCAACGCCGACTCGGAGCTTTCCATTCTTCTTTGGAACAACGACCGGATTTGCTAGCCACCTCGGATACAGGATCTCTCGTATAGCCCCAGCCTTTAGTAACTGTTCTACCTCGGACATTACTGCATCCACATGCGACGGTGCCGAACGACGGACCTTTTGAATAACAGGACGTCTGTTCGGATCAACATTAAGATGATGGGCGGCAAATGCTGGGTCTACTCCAGGCATTTCCTTGGGAGTCCAAGCAAATACTTCGATGTTCTCTTTGAGGAAATTGAACATCTCCATACGCTCGGTCTCGACCATAGAACTACCGAGTAAAAAGTACCGGCTTCCATCCTCCGTTATTGGCATCCTCACGAGTTCCTCGGACGACCTTTGCTCGGCAGGTAATCCGACGTCTTTCGAGAATGGGTATGTCCATCGTGTCAACGCATTGAACTTCCAAGTAGCTCGGTTTATTGGTCACCGTGCTGATGTAGCATTTCTTCGACTGGACCTGGTCCCCCCGAAGGCTCTCTTGTCGTCCATTCCATCCGACGAACTTCATCACCTGGTGCAGCGTTGACGGGACTGCCTTCATCTCGTGTAGCCATGCTCGACCGAGGATAACGTTGTAGGGGTTCGGAGAGCTAACCACTACAACTTCGACGTTAACCACTCGGGAACCGGCACGCACGAGGCAGTTATCGGCCGAGGCCAAACCGAGCCCATGTGGCCCGGCGAGTAGAGTGGTTGCCGGTAGGCTCGTCTTGAGCCCGGACTCTTGTACGTTGACTGGAAAATGACTTCGGCCGAGCTTCCCTGGTCGATCAACACCCGTTGGACTCTAGAGGAATCCACTGTGACTGTAACAACCAGAGCGTCGGCATGTGGCATTTGTACTCCCTGCATGTCTTCGGCTGAAAAGGTTATTAGTCCTCTGAGGCTCGGATCTTCCCATTTGCGTTTTTGTGCCATTCCAACATTGCAAACGGACAAGGCAGCAACAGCTTTATCAATTTCCGTACGAAGCTCGGCGGCCTTTCCCTCGGACACTAACCCCTGGATCACACCAACAAGATTCCCAACTACGGGAGGGGGAGGTGGAAGTGGATTCCTCCGAACGTCGATCCATTGGTTGAGATGCCTTGCCGCAGCTAGTTCCTCTAAGTAACGTTTGAATGGCTGACATTGGGTGGTGTAGTGGCCACGCTCCTTGTGGAAGGTACACATTCCTGGTCCGTTGCCCGCGTTACCAAGGAACCCCGTTGGCCCCAACGAAGAACGGGAGTTGGCCAATTATACTCAGAAGCTTGTAGATTGGCTCGGTGAAGGCAGTACGCTCGGCAACGTACTCCTCAGGCCTCGGTTTGCGCCGTGTCTGCTGCCAAGGCTGCTGTTGTGGAACCTAGGGCGGTTTATGTTTGTTATTCGGTTTATTCGCTCCTGACCCAGAATTGACCTGACCATTTTGACCCTGCCAAACGTTGGCAACATGTTTCTTCACTGCAGTGGACTTCGGCGCATCTGCGTTCTTCGTTGCGTTTCGTTCGGCAACGGCCTCCTCATGGACGCAATCCTTCTCGATGATGACCATAAGATCTCCCATTGTCTTTGGTGGATTTCTGGATAAGTCTCGGAACATCGCCGAAGCTGGGTCCAACCTGTTCATGAAGGATTCCGCCGCAACGCTTTGGTCGCAATTAAGAATCAGGTTGTACACCTCCCAATAACGTTCGGTATAAGCCCGAAGAGTTTCCCCTGGTGCTCTCCGCATGTTTACCAACATGGAAAGCGTCTTCGGCTGAATGTTGCTCGTTATGAACCGTTTGGTGAATTCCAACTCCAGTTCGTTGAAACTCTTGATGAACTTCGGCTTGAGCTGATTGTACCACAACATGACGGCTCACTTAGTGTAAGGGGAAAGATCTTACACATCAGTGCGTTGGTGAAGTTATGGAGGCTCATTGTCTGACGAAATCGACAAACGAACGCAACAGCATCCTCTTTTGCCTCGTAGCGCTTGAGCTTCGGCATGACAAAACAGTCTGGAGGCCGCTCTTGTTGAATGGCGTCGATGAAGGGAGATGCCTTTGCCTTTCCCATCTTGGATTCATCTGCGGGTGCAGGTGGAATGACTGGCGTTGGATCCCCTTGCTGAGCCTCACGAGTTGCCCTTGGCTCTCTGTGACGATGCCTACGTTCTCGCCGGACGTGATGGTTATGCCGAGCTTCAGCTGAGGGCTCCGGATGTTCCACCCTCGGTCCTCCATGCCGAACAAGTGGCATGTCCACGCCGTCATCCACTGCTTGATACACCACTGGCTTCCCCATGTATTGATCATAGAGAACAATGGTGTTGGTACATTCGGACCGTGTTCCCCTAATCATCGTTCGCTCGCCCCGCGAACCTACGACCCTTCCTTCGATGTTGCATTCGGCACGCGATCTGGATTGCTCGGGTAGTTCTCCTGTCCGTTGCCGCATAAGTGGATCATTGAGATTTATAGGCCTCTTCCCGTCCGCCCTTTCTGGTTGCCGTCGGGTAACACGATGGGTCCGCCCCGAAGCTCCCATTCTAAGAGTATCGGCCGTAGAATTTGTTGCCGAAGAACGTGAACTCTCAGCCCGAACGACACTTACCACCCGTGGACGAGAAGATGCTGGGTGATCCCTGAGGGTGCGATCGAGCTTGTCAAAGACGGTACAACGTTCGGATGGAGCCCCCTCGGTCGTCTGTGCCTGTCGTGTCTTCCGTCTTCTTTTTTGTGGTTTCTTCGATTGGCTTAGTTCGGCCTGATGGCCACGGACAGGAGTCAAGCCCGCGCCTCCATCCTGAGCTTCAAGACGTTGTTGTAGGAGGGCTATGACAGCTGCTTGACGCTTTTGCTCCGCCAGGGCGATGTCAAGTTCGGTTGATGGATAGCTAAGCGGACAAGCAACTGGTTGAGTTGTTCCAGCGGTGTTGCTAGGCTCGACGTTCAAAGAGCCGTACCCAGCCAGACCGAGGGTGAAGTTTTCTGGGTCAGGTGGAGGGAGGGTTGTGCCATTTCCAATGGTGGTGAGGGAAGGAGTGAAAGGGGGGAGATCTAAGGTTGAACACAAATCCACATTTTGCTAGGAAAGTGCTCCCCAGCAGAGTCGCCAATTGTGGGGGGCTGTTTTCAACCTGGACCTCTTGAACCCTCTTCTCCTCCGTTATCGAGCCGTAAAAAGTTGACGTGGCACGCCAGGTACCTGCAAACCGGAGGGGAGTGTTCCTCCGGGTAGAAGCTCCGACGATCAAGTTAGTATGGGAAGGGGGAGTAAACGAAAGTGCATATTTAGGAAACGAAGGGCTGCTTATGTGAGAGGGAGGAGTGTGTATCAGTTCTTTTGAGGAAAGAGGGACCTCTGTATTTATAGGCGGAGGAGTCTTCCATGCTAAGTAAGCTAAGCGTAGGTGTAGACACCCCAATTTGGACAATTCAAATTTCCTTGATTCGTGGCCCGGAGGCTCCCCGATGATGAATATGGGATCGAACAAGCCTTAGACCAATGGAACGATGCTCCTTGAAGGACTTTAAAATGGTAATAAAATGTCAAAAATCATTTTCAAGCGCTCTGGATCAATCCCAAGCGCTCCAGACCTTTTCCAAAATCATTGAGCAGTCAACTCTCGAGCGCTCGAGAGTGAAGTCCCAAGCGCTCGAGATCACTCTCAAGCGCTCGAGACTTTTGTACTGCCCAATGGATGAGGGAGCTTCCCCACTATCCATGCAGCCATCATTACATCCGTTTGAATGGGTCTTAGCCTTAGACCTCACTCAACCTCAGTCAGCGGATGAGTCAGAGCTGAGATTTCTTTTGATTCTAAATGATATTTTCCAAAATAAAACCATATGCTACATTTTACCTATATAAGGCCTTCTTCAGCTATAACAGAGCAGGAGCTCTCTCTCTCTAGAAACCCTCTCAGACTGTTCAAAGCAAAAAAAAAAACAGCTCTTATCCTTTGGCAAGCAAAAAAAAACAGCTCTTATCCTTTGGCAAGCAAAAAAAAAAACTCCCTTTTCAAAAGCAAGAATAAACCAAACATCCAAGGCTTCAAGAAGATGGAAGGAATACATACTATCACCAGCATCTGATCCCTTGGAGTTTCTATCTTCCAAACCTTTTTTTTTTAAGGAGCAAAGTTCTAAGCAAAAGGTAAAAGCTTCATACCTTGGTATTGAGCAAGCAACAAGGCTGTTTTCTCCTTCTGAGGGAGGCTTCCTAGCTCATTCCGGTCCTCAATACTGGAAGTGTGATGGGAATGCCTTGGTGTTAAAGCAAGAGCAAAGGGATACGAGTGTATTTTCCATGCATGCATCACTGGAAACACTCCCGAGCGCTCGGGAATACTCTGGAGCGCTCGAGAGTGAGACCAGTCTCATTTTCCATTTTTTCTGGCATCTAAACTAACATGCAGAGGGAATGCAGGCTGATCCCAAGCAAAATGGCTTTCTTGAAGTGTTTTGATGTGGTTGGTCTGATTTTCAAAAGGGTAAGAATCATTTTCACATAAAGGAAGTGTAAAAGCATGTCTTTCAGCATGATGAAAAGAGAAATTTCTCACATTCAAATGAAAGAGGTAGATCTACCACATCAGAATGTCAAAATAAGGTGTCAGTTGGTGGTGATCAGTCTGGCAGTGTAAAAGATCGTTCTCGAGCGCTTGAATCCATTCCAGAGCGCTCGGGAGTATGCTGCATGTCATCTTACTCAAATTTCTTCCCATCTTAATTCTTGTACTGCATTTGCATGGTCATGCATGTATCTCTTGTGGCCTCTTATAGTTGTTAAACCATTTTCCAGAAAGGTAAGATTGCATGGCCCAGAAGAGTGAGACCTGTTCTCAATCTACTGGGTCATCTGTCAAACCTGTAGAGTACTTAATAACATTCTAGTTTGTGTTTCCAGTATTATATTCCATTGTATTCTGTTGGACTAACATGAGTGGCAGGTTAGACATGCAATACTCGCAAGCGCTCGAGAGTACTTCCGAGCGCTCGAAAGTATATAAGTGACAGGATGCTCCAGCTTCTGGCGTTCTTGCATGTTATCACCATTTCTCATCTACCCACTGTTCACATGCACTTGCATGCACCTTTCTATACTTGGCATAACTGTAAATACTTGCTAATTGCTTAATGAAATAAAATCTTTTGAAAAATCCCACGAATGTCCAGTAGAGACCGATTTCGAATCGGGCGAGGGGGGTGCCGTAAAACCCTTCCCCCCTCGTAACGTGGCTCCCGAACCCTTTTCGAACGAATCTCTGGTTTTCAAATTCAAATTGATCATTTTCAAATAAAACGGTTTCTCGGGTGGCGAACCACAAACCCGGGTGGCGACTCTTCAAAATTTTTTTTAAATCGATTCTAAAAGGCGAGGCGCTTCTTTTACGGGCCGCCCTGATCCACCAGGGCTGTGGTAGCCCGGTGGCGACACTCTGCTGGGGATGAAATTTAATTAATACTTAAGAGAAAATTGGCACGTTTCCAAAACAGTCCGTTTTCTTTGAATATTAATTAAATTAGTGAGCCAAGCTTGAAAAACATTCGTAGGATTTTCAAAGGATTTTATTTCACTCTTTATTTCTTGTATATATATCCTGTGCAGCCCCGCTGTTGTGTTTCGGCAATCTTGCCCGGCTTGCCGGTGACAAGGAATCCCGGAATGCTCAGCAACCCTCGACCGTGATGAGTCATCTCTATCGTTTGTACCATTATTGGGTGTACGCTCAATAATGGGAGGTATACTTTGACTCTAGTCCGGGGGACCTATTTCAAGCCAAAACCCGGCCTTTGTACATGTATAGCAAACCATAGAACCTTTCAAACTAGGACAGGAGCCTGCAGGGTAGGGCTATGTGCTATAATCCGTTAAACGCTGCATTGCATCTTGCCTCATCATCATGCTGTCAGCCACGATTCTCGAGACTCGCTCGCGCAGTCTTCGGAAGGTTGCCAAGACCCGATGAAGAGTCACGCACTCTAACGCGTGTTGATAAATCTCATTAGTCCTCGAACCCGAACCTAGGGGAAACTAAGATTTTGCCAAGTCCTTGACTAAGTATTCAATCGGGATTTAACCAGAAGAAATGAATGATAGGGGAGCAGAACATTGTGATGCCAACACCATTCAGGCTTAAAGCAAGTGTACCGCTTACGCTACTTCGGTTATCACATCACATTGTCCGCCTCGAGTCATTCCGAACCAATGGTCAAATTGTCGATGGAATATCAGCCAAATATTTAGCTTATTTTTAGCATCTTTTGGGCATCGACTGTTCCTAAATGAGGATACACCCTAAAAATCTGAGGATTGAGGCAACCTCCCGCAAGTCAATCGTTTTTGAAAAAAAAAATCAGAGTCGATGACGTGACGATGAGACACTCATTTTCTAAAATCATGCACAAATTTCATAAAAATGCAAGCAGGAACCATGTCTGAGCTTAAGTTTTTGGCTTTGCTGTCAGTTCTGAGGAATTGGGCCGAGAAAGAAGAACATCATACCCTCCTGGACCAGACCCTTGGGACAGAGTTTGGAACGGCTCCAATTACAAGCAGACTCCGTCAGTGCATCAGATTTGGGGGCGGAAATGGATCTATTGATCGGAGGCTTGAACCCGAGCACAGGCAACCCAAACCCGAACCCAAACGGAGGCAACCCAAATCCGAATCTCAATCCAAACATTAACCCAAATGGAGGCAACCCTAACCTGAATCCAAGCGGAGGCGAGCCAAATCCGAACCCAAATCCTGTTCCTAATCCCCGTCCAAACCCTAACCCAAACCCGGGAAATCTGAACGGAGAAATGGCTTAGATCAGGGAAGATATTCAACGCCTGGGCGAACGTACTGATAACCAAATTGCCCAACTCATGATGATGATCACTGGAGTTGCACGACGCCTTCCACCACAGACCCAGAATCCGGTACCTAACCCAATTCCTATCCCAAACCCAATTCCTATCCGAAATCCAAATCCCAACCTAAACTTCAACCCTAACCCTAACCCGAATCCAAACCAAGAGCAACTGGTCTTTGATTTGGAAACCCCGCAGAATCCCGAGATGGCAGCAGTATTAGCGAAGCTCACCCAGCTAGAGGAGTCTGTTGCAAGAAATGAGAAGATAGCGTCGACTGGCTTTGACATCAATAAGCTTTGCCTGTTTCCTAATGCAAAGCTTCCAGAAAAGTTCAGGCCAATTGATTTTGCTAAGTTTGATGGAACAGGAGACCCAAAGGCACACCTGACGGGATACATTAGAGCACTTTCCATGTGGGGAGTCGAAACGGATGCTATGGCACAGATGTTCTCACAGACTTTGGTGGGTCATGCTCTGCATTGGTTTACTTCACTGGATGAAAGAAAGAAGTGTTCTTGGGAGGATATATGCGCAGCTTTTGTGGCGCAGTACGATTACAACATTCAGTTGGAGGTGACCACCCGTGAATTGGAGTCAACGAAGATGGAAGCAAAAGAGGCCTTTGCCGATTTCGTGAAAAGATGGAGGGCTAAGGCAGCACAGATGAAGGATAGACCCAGTGACAGGGACCAAATCCGGATGATTGTCCGTAACCTTCAACCCACTCTGGCAAGACATATGGTGATGGCCCAAGCATGCTCAGACTTTAAAACATTCTTCGACACAGGCTTAGTCGTCGAAGAAGCAGTTCAATTGGGGATCCTTGACAAACTCGAACCCGCTCCTAAGCCCAAGAAGGTATACTCCGGAAACAGCAGCAACCTATTCGGCAACGCCAACTACACCAACCTTCCCAATGCCTCCACAAATACAACCCAAGCCGAGCCGGTGAACCAGATAGCCACAAAAACCAGTCAACCGCGTACCCAGCCCCGCACTTTTGCTCAGTTCTCAGCACCACTCTCCGCCGTGCTCGAGAAATTGGTCGAAAGCGGCACCCTCAAGCCACTTACCCCTACTCCCTTACCTCAAAAACTACCCGCATCCCACAATCCTAACGCATACTGTGCCTATCACCAGAATGTGGGCCACCTAACCGACAACTGCTTTCGTCTCCGCCATGCAATCCAAGACCTGATAGACAACAAAACTCTCCCTATGCCACCACAGAAACCAAACACCGTCTCAAATCCACTCCCAAAGCATTCCAATGCCCGCACCAACTTCATCACCATAAGCCAACCTTTTAACCCTAGCCTTTACATCATTCCTGATACCCAACCCAAGCCAGCCATCGAGTTGCCAGTTGAGGATACGGTCTGTGCGCTTGAGACCGTGGAATGGGACTTTCAGCTAAGGTGGGAAGATCTGGTGCAAGATTTCTTGGCGGTGGAAGAAAGGGCTTTTATTACTGGAACATGGCCTGTGGCACTTAACCCTAGCCAAGTTGAGGAATTGGAACATGGAGAATGGAGGCAGGACTGGGATGAGATCATGGCTGATCCGTTGGATGGATATTCTCTGTTTGCGCTATTCATGGAGCCCGAACCTGTCAAGGAGGAAGATAAATGGGAATGGGAGCCCGAACCCAACGGATGGCACTGGATGGATGATTCTGACCCTCTAGACGAAACATCATTGGCATACCTTTTTCAAGAAGAAGAGATAGTGGAAGAAGTGGATCTGATGAATCCCTGTATGTTATTAGCGCTCAACGCTAGGACCATTGTCAACCTTACTCGAGACTCCGATGCTCTGGAACGTTCCACGAATTATCTTTTCTTCCCACAGGAATTCATCGTCGAAGAGTTCTCTTCCAAACTAGTAGTTCAAATCCCTGATGAGCCCAGCATCTGCATGTTGGATCCAGAAGATCTGTGGGGAAAGTCTGAATTGGTAAATGTGTGGATGAATGGTGAGGAGCTGACCGTCAACAAGGCCATGTTGGATGAAGGATCTCTGCAGATTAGCAATGACAACAGCAGCAACAATGCCAATTTCTGGAATTCTCTGGAGGAGGATAGCATCTGGCATGCTTTGGAAATGGAAACTCTCAACGAGACTTTGGAGAAGACAGCAATTGACAAGGGGAAGCGTAAGGCGGATGATTACGACTTGGACTTCTCTGATTTTCGGGAAGGTACCTGGTGGGAGCCAATCCCAAAACAGTTAGTAACCTTACCGAAGTGGAAGGGTCTACCACCTACCAACCTCCAGCGGGGTAGCTCATCCCGAGCCCTCCACCGCAGAGAATGCCCCTGCCAACCCCACAAGCCTGAACATCCCCACCCCTCAAGCTCCACAAAACAACCCTACTAGCTCCACTAAAACTAACCCACCTACCCAGCCCAAATTGTCCATTGACCTCAACTCGCTCCCTGAACCTGATCCGGAAGCCTCCACTGATCCTATTATCCGTCAACTCCAGGAAACTCCCGCCCGCATGTCTATGTGGGGAGTGTTAGCTGCCTCCCGCGAGCACCGCCGCAGGCTGGTCAACACCCTTTCCAGGCTCGAGGTTCCCTCTAACATCGCTCCAGAAGCTCTTATTGCCCTTATAACCCTGAACCTCGCCCAGCATACATTGTCCTTCACCGAGAAAGATTTGCCGCCTGAAGGAACTGACCGTAACAAACCCCTTCACATCACCATGAAGTGCCTGGGAAAGTGGATTCCAGCAATCCTTGTTGATAATGGCTCCGCCATTAACGTGTGTCCACTCCGCACTGCCTATTGTCTCGGTCTCAAAAATAAGGATTTTACACCATCGAACTTGGGCGTTCGTGCTTATGACAATACTCGTCGAGATGTTTTGGGGACAATCAACTTGGAGTTGGCAACTGGCAAGTTCAAAACCACCGTCGAATTCTGTGTGCTGGAAATACCCGCATCTTTCAATCTCCTGTTGGGAAGGCCTTGGCTACATCGGCCGGATGTTATGGGTGTGCCCTCAACACTGCATCAAAAACTCATCCTGGGTTTGGAATCCGGAACTCTTATCATCTATGGAGACTCAGGTATCCGTCCGCACGCCGAGGACAATTCCCCGCTGCTTGAGATTATGCATGGAGAGGAAGATGTTGCCATGGGAGGTTTTGCGGTCATGACCTCGAAGGTGTGTACCATCCGGGCTGAGGACGGTTTCTTGGTAAGTTCTGCAGCATTGGAAATTATGAAACGGATGAAGTATCTGCCGGGCATGGGCTTGGGACATTACGCTCAAGGTGTCCCCGAATTCCCCGACTTTCCTGGAAATAACGAGCGTTTCGGTCTGGGATATGAGGCCAAGAAGGGTGATTCAGCAAAGAAATGGCGCAATCGTGCCCGGGCCCGTACAACGGAGATGAAATCAAAGGAGAAGGAGCCGCTATACCAAGGAGAACCTGAACCCTTTGTGGATCTCGAGACAAAGATGAAGTATCCTAGCTTCGAGATCTTTGCCAATGATACCTGGGATAGTGATGAAGAGCTTTTAAAGGTGGAAGAGATATCTGAGGCACCCGACTGGTTGGAAGCTTTTGGTTTGGGCAGTCTCCAACTCTTGTTTGAGGGCGAGGAATCAGGGGGTATGATGCAAGATCCTGCTGTGCTTGCGCTTGGAGATGAAGAAGAAATTGAAGACCCTTCCAAACTCATTGTGGAGGCAGTAGGCGTTTATGATAATTGCACTTTCATTCCACATGTAACTCGCACTCACAGCACTTGCACTGAGTTTGAGTCTGAGTCCGACACTGACTCGTCGTCTAGCACAGAGTCGGAGTTTGTGTCCATCGGCCCTCCACTTCGTAGCTTTTATTTTGAATTCGAGTCAACCGCTGTATTCCCCCCGTCTGCTGACTTGGTTAATGAAATGAATGACGTTTCCGCTTACTTGCCGATTTTTGAAATAAATTGTGTGGATCCCGACGATGAAGGAATAGATCTCGACGGGGACATTCCCAAGGAGATCCGTTCCCTCATCGATCGCGAAAATGGAAGGCATGCTCAGCCTTTAAAAGAAGAAATAATCTCAATAAACTTGGGTGATGAGGACAACCCTCGATTGGTTCAGGTAGGTTCCGGGCTGTCTCCCACTGAGCTCCAAGAGCTCACTGATTTACTAAAAGAATTCAAAGAGGTTTTCGCTTGGTCCCACGCAGACATGCCCGGAATCGACCCGGAGATAGTCGAGCACAGAATCCCATTCTACCCTGACGCCAAACCCGTGAAGCAAAAATTAAGGAAAATGCGGCCTGATTGGGTATTAAAAATAAAAGAAGAGCTCACAAAACAAATCGATTCTGGTTTTCAATTGTAACAGAGTACCCCACTTGGGTAGCCAACATTGTTCTTGTCCCCAAAAAAATGGACAAATACGAGTGTGTGTCGATTTCAGGATTTGAACAAAGCATGCCCTAAGGACAATTTTCCATTGCCACATATAGGCGTACTCGTGGATAACACTGCAAGGCACGCTCTACTTTCCTTCATGGATGGCTTCTCGGGTACAATCAGATTCTCCTAGCTCCAGAAGACAAGGAAAAGACCACGTTCATCACCGAATGGGGGATTGTTATCGAGTTATGCCATTTGGGTTGAAGAACGCCGGTCCAACGTATCAGAGGGGTGCCACCACACTATTGCACGACATGATTCACAAGGAGGTCGAGGTTTACGTTGATGACATGATAGTGAAGGGAAAGGAAAGGAAAGACCATCTCCGAGCATTCGAAAGTACAGAATGCGACTCAATCCGCAGAAGTGCACGTTCGAGGTCACCGCTGGAAAGATGCTTGGATTCATGATCACGACCAGGGGGATTGAGGTGGATCCTTCTAAGATTAAAGCTATTCTCGAGATGAAGCCACCTCAGTCCGAGAAGGAAGTCCGGTGTTTCTTGGGAAAAATTCAGTTTATCAGCCGGTTCATCGCCAAGTTGACTTTGACCTGTGAGCCGTTGTTCCGTTTGCTCAAAGAGGACGTGAAGTTCGAATGGAATGACAAGTGCCAAAAGGCTTTCGAAGCAGTGCGAACTTACCTACAGAATCCGCCCATCTTGATGCCACCCATCCCGGGAAAACCTTTGATCCTATACTTGTCCGTCACGCCCTCATCTCTGGGGTGCATGCTCGCACAAGAGGGAGATGATGGGGTTGAAAGAGCAATCTACTACCTGAGCAAGAAGATGGTGGGGAGCGAAGAGCGATATACTTCATTGGAGAAGACATGTTGGGCGCTCGTTTGGGCCACAAAGAAATTGAGACACTACATGCTGTCTTATTCGGTGATACTGATTTCTCGGATGGACCCACTCAAATACCTATTCGAGAAGCCAGCACTTACCGGTAAGCTAGCACGTTGGTTGCTCTTATTGGCCGAGTTCGAGATCAAGTATGTCACCCGCAAGTCAGTGAAAGGAAGAGCAGTAGCAGAGTTTTTAGCAGATCGCCCGATCGAGGGGCCAGAACACACTGAATTCCAATTTCCCGATGAAGACGTAATGACTGCTATCAACGAAACATGGACATTGTACTTCGACGGAGCTGCCAATCAGAAAGGTTTCGGGATCGGCATACTACTGGTCTCACCCGAACGGTCACATATTCCCTTAACTTTCAAGTTGAACTTCGAAGTCACGAATAATGAGGCAGAATACGAAGCGTGTATTGTAGGAATGGAAGCTGCATTGGAAATTGGAGTCAAGGTCCTGGAAGTTGTGGGGGATTCCAACTTGGTTGTGTCACAAGCGAACGGGGAATGGAAGGTCAAAGACGAGAAGATGAAACCGTATCATCAGCAGCTCGACGAGCTTATTCCGAATTTTCAAAAGGTGACTTTCACGCATGTCCCGAGGATGAAGAATCGCTTCGCCGACGCACTCGCTACCTTGGCATCCATGCTGGAACTTCCGATTGGGGTAAAGCTAAGGCCTGTCATGATTGAGCAGAGAGGCAAGCACGTGTACGACTACGTCATGAACATCGACGAGCCTGATGATGGACTCCCTTGGTTTCACGATATTTGGAATTTCGTCGAGAAGGGAGAGTTCCCTGCGGATTCTACCAGGAAGGATCGAATCGCATTACAACGATTGGCATCTCAATACATTATCTGTGGTGGAAAATTATACCGGCGATCTCCGTGCGGAGTCCACAAGTTGTGTATTCACGGTGATGACACGAGAGCAGTGATGGAAGAAGTCCATGAGGGAGTTTGTGGACCCCACATGAATGGAATGATGCTAGCGAAGAAAGTTCTGAGGTTGGGTTACTATTGGTCGACTATGGAGACAGATTGCATCAAGTATGTGCGCCGATGTCACAAATGCCAATCTCATGCTAATCTTATTCATGTACCTCCCTCGGAGTTACACCCAATGGCGACACCATGGCCATTCTCCGCCTGGGGCGTCGATGTCATCGGAAGGATCACGCCCGCAGCTTCTAATGGTCACAGGTTTATTTTGGTAGCGGTCGATTATTTCACTAAGTGGGTTGAGGCAACCTCGTACAAGACTCTGACGGCAGTTCAAGTGGCTCACTTTATCAGGCAGAACATCATTTATCGGTATAGAGTCCCTCAAGCTTTCGTATCTGATAATGGTGTTCACTTCAAAGGAAAAGTTCTAGAGCTCTTTGACGAATTCAAGATTCAAGTACATCACTCAACCACTTATCGACCGCAAACGAATGGGGCAGTCGAAGCAGCTAATAAGACCATCAAGTCAATCCTCGAAAGGACTGTCGAATCAGCTAGGGATTGGCACGAACAGCTACCGCTGGCTTTGTGAGGATACCGGACGTCTATCCGCACACCGACGGGGGCAACACCCTATTCTTTGGTGTACGGTATGGAAGCCGTTCTCCCCATCGAGCTAGAAGTTCCATCGCTCAGAGTCATGGCTGAACAAGGAATAGATGAGGCCGAATGGATCAGCGCAAGGTTCGAGGAACTCATGTTGTTTGACGAAAGGAGACTGGGAGCCTTGTACCACATCCAGGGTTATCAGCGGAGGATCGCCCGAGCATTCAACAAGAAGGTGAAATCGAGGGACCTGCGAGAGGGGGACATGGTAGTCAAGGAAATCCGTGCACCGATCTTTGATCTTCGAGGAAAGTTCCGACCAAAGTGGGCTGGTCCGTACATCATCAAGTCGATCCTTTCCGAAGGAGCAGCCTCGATCATTGATCTTGATGGCAACGAATTCTCAAATCTTGTCAATTTGGATCAACTCAAACGGTATTACCCCTGAGAGAGCTCGCTGGGCCGAAAACCGCAAGGGCGGGCGGTACCAGGCAAAAATTAGAGCAAGCCTGCTAGGTCGAAAACCCGAAAGGGCAGCCTAGGCAAAAGTTAAGGCAAAAAGTCGAAAAAGAGCTCGCTAGCCGAAAACCCAAAAGGGCGGTTCTAGGCAAAATTTAGAGCATAAAAAGGAGAGGGTTAATACCCGAGCGAATCCTAGCTCGAACTACGTATGGGCCTGATTCCCTTTCTTGAGGGATACGTAGGCAATCTCACTCTGAGGTTCGGTCCTAAATTTCAAAAATCCAAATCCAAATTGACAAGTCAAGATGTTTTTCTTTCAAGGCGCATGCGATTAATGAACCGAAAGGGGGAAACCCTTAATCAGTCAATTTTATTCAGATTACTTCTTTATTACAAACTGAGCATGAAAACTGAAAACGCACAACGAGACCTAACTTTTGTTTCAAAAAACGGCAAAGTAAGCAATCAACCCATTCTCGCTTCCACATCCCTCCTTAGCCACTTGCGATACCTTCCGGTCGAAGCAATTGAGAAGAGTGGGTCATTCGGCTCAGTCCTACGAGCCTCCCATGTTCGGACATAACTTCGAAGGCCCGGAATGGTGAAGGGAGGGAGACGAAGCACTTCAGCTCCTTGCAACGGCACCTCCTGGCTGAGCCCAAGCTGACGAAGGATGCGGAAGGGTGAATAGAAAGTGAAGCCTGTCAAGCCAGCCACAAACACGTGCGTTGAGCCCATATTGCTCACAGTCATAGCAGGAAGCCTCAGCCAATGGCACCGCCAAGCAATGTCATCTTCCTCTACAGATGCAAAGAAATCGGCCCAGTCATTTTCGATGCTGTACATCACCTGGAAGGGACGGTTCCATCCGCTCGCTCGATACCACCAGTCATTCGCCGGTGGTGTCAGCAAATTCAACTTGTCACAAAGCCATATCTGTTAGAAAAAAGAGAGAAAACAAGTAAGGAGCCAGATAAAGCCTAAACTGAGCGTCGAGGTAAAATGAATGTGATAAATAGAGAAAAGGAGAGCTGAGTGAGGTCCCTAACCTGCGGCAACAGTGGGCTGCCACCAAAAACCCTCATGCGCCCAGCACGAACAGCATCCAACCCCATCAAGGTTTCTGCAAGGACCAAGGGAGCAACGTCCTTGCGAGCCTCAATCTGAGCAGCGACTCCAACCAACAGAGAACTGGGCTGGCCAACAGGAGGAACCAGCAGAAGGCCGCCAGAGGCAACACAAGAAGTGTCATTCGGCGACCTTGGTACTCGACGTCCGTTAAGTCTCCAGGGGGACTGAATCTCTCGTACAGCTGCACGATGTTGATGGCGTTACCCCCGAGTTAAGAACTCAGCAACATTTCCACTAACACCCAGCTTGGCTTTTAGGGTGTTCTTCATGCTCTCCCTAAGCATCGGAACAATTGGCTCGGCGGAGTCATGGCTGCCCAGATAGGCATGGAATTCCTCGACAGTGGGGCATAGCTCTTGAGAACCAAAGCGAAAGACATGCACTTCGGGATCCCAAAAGCGTACAGGCAGCAAGACAGGGCGGATAGTAATCTCGCGGAGATATTTCAAGGCGTGAAGGCGATGCCCTCGGAAGTTCAGCCAATTGATGCCGTCAAGGCTGTCCAACCAAGGGCGGAGCAAGGCTTGGTTCAACAAAGCCATGGGAAATGGGACGTTTGAGAGATGGATGATGGAATGGAGTGTGGGTGCCCTACCAAAACAAGTCTGGTATTTATAGAGGCCTGGGGGGGGGGGGGGGACAACACCATTTCCCCACCAGCCTTGAAACCCATCATGTTCCACATCTTCAAAATGCTTTCAAGATTCAAACTTTGGAAAGCTTGAAAAAGCATTGGAAAGGCACTAGGCTTGCTTTGGGAAGCCACTGACCCTTGGGAAGCAGCACAAGGTGGATTACAATGTGTATGGGGAAGGTGCACACAGAAGAAAACAACTTGCTAGAGCTGGAAAACCATCTTGGAATAGAACACAAACCTGCAGATCACAGCAGTCCCGAGCGCTCGGGAGTGAAGTCCCAAGCGCTCGACAATACTCTCAAGAGCTCGAGAGTTCTGCAATTTCCAGCAAGTCTGGTTTTCTGGTTTTGTAGCTTCAAACCAACCCTATGATCTTGAGGTACCCAATTCAGCAGCTTACAATGTGTACTTGTGAGAATACAGCGTGTCCAGTTATCCGTATGTCTAAGTATTCATGAATATTCCTCGAAAAACCTTTAAATCCCAATGATTTCCATCCCTTCAACGTGTCGAAATTCGTGTCAAGAGTATTTGTTCGAATCCAATGGCATGCGCAAGTCTTAATATGTCCTAGTGACTGTGTGAAGCAATCAAACGCACGCCAAAGCATACGAAATCGATTTTCGCCTTCAAACACCCCCATTGCATTACTCATGGTAGTGTTAGAAGCATGCACTCGGATCAAATACTCTCGTGTCCCGTTCTCGTCCCCGATCTCGGTCAAGTTTAATCGTTATTCTCCTTAATGATCGCAAATTCCGCATTAAGGGCATTTATGTCATTTCGAATCAAATTCCATGAGTCGAGTCGATTGTGTCAAGTTTTATCCTGTTTTAAGAGTATCGGTCGAAATTCGCGTGCTCTTTGCTCTTTCTCAAAGCTAGACGAGTATATTTCATAAAATACAATTCTATGAAGGAAGTGCAAACGAAAACAAATGGAAAAAAGTGCAAATTTTCATAAATGAATAAGGCATCTACAATGGGTAAGGAAGGAAGTGCATAAGCTGGGGCAAACACGCGCCCAATCCTATCTACCAGGACACGCAGGCCGAAACCAAAAACCAAAGCACGCAGGCCCGAAAGCTACAACTGTGCTGGCACGCAGGCCCATGCAAAAGAAAAGACTAACAAAGCAAAAACCTAAAGCTCAGCCCAAGCGGATCCTCTTCTGCTGGTGTCCCTCGGACTCGCTGCTCTCGACCTCGTCGTCGCCGTCATCGTCATCATCGGAAGCGCCTGAGGCAGTACTCGAGTCTGTAGACCCTAAAGCTCGTGACTCGAGTGACTCCTCTGTGTCCTCCTCTGACTCCTCGCGAGCGCGTCTCTGCTGGGGTATAACCCTAGGGACAACCTCGAACTGTCCAGCCCCCGCTCTCTGTCTACCCCGGCCCCTCGTGCTGGCGGAAGCTGGTAGGCTCGTGGTGCCCTGAGACTGTGTCCTGGTCGAGCGCCGTGGCTGCGCCTGCATATCATGAGCATTCATTCATTTGATACATGTTTAAAACCCAATAAGATGTATATGTATGCATTTTTGTACCTGTGAAGCAACAGGAAGAGCAGGCTCAGGAACAGGTCTGGTCTGAAGGGTCCTCCCCTTGGCACAGTCCTTTAACAACTGCCGCATCCCCACCATCAGCATGATGGCCCTCTCCGCCCATTCTCGCGGCACCTGCGTAATGATTCAAAGATCAGAACATTGGATACATGAGCAAAAGTGTCGGAAGCATGGAAAGAAGCAAGGTTGTATTAATACCTGAGCAGGAAGCTGCATCGGTCGATGCGGGAGGCGTGGAATATCCAATAAAGCGTTCGTGCTCCAGAGATCTTTCACCCCTATCGCTCCACTCCGGCCGGCAACCCGACCAGAGCAGACGCCACCTGCCTCAGAACCCCGTGCGCCTCTTACCTCGGCCCGAAGAGCTAGCACCTCTCCCACCAGCAGAAGGCCTCGCCCCCTACCACGTGAAGAGCAACCGCCACGGCCCCGCCCCGGTCTCGGCTCCAACCTCATCTCCAACATCGCCGCCCTCACCAGCCCTCACGGCCTCGGCCTCTACTATCGTCTCCGGCTCGCTCTACACCCAATGGCGGCCAAGTACTGCCTCTCAGATGCGGCGTAGTCGGCGTCCTCTGAGATACCGCTTCCAAGTTAGTGTCCGGCATGAATCGCTCGGCTCGGCCGGGTGTAAGTCTCGGTCATTGCACTGCTGGGGAGTGGCCTCAGCACGACGAACTCGGAGAACCGAGGATCATCACGTCACCCGATCCCCCAGGTACCACTGCCAACCCAGGGGACACTCCAGCAAGACCCAACTCCTCGTCACCTCCCGGCTCCTCGGAAGGAAGTCAGCCTCCAGCCTCGCCCATCGGTCCCAGTGAACCTGCAGTCAGTCGTTATACATTAATGATCAAGTTTCATGAAGGAAAGCACAAGCAAGAAAGGAAAAGAAGGTTGATGTTTGTACCTTAACCCCAGTAATGCTATCCAGCCAGCGCCGGAAAGTCATCACCTGTCCCCGTCGCTCCTTGGCTCTCCTGTGCTTTGTACTCCGTACTCCATGCAAGTGCACGCGGAAGCAGGTTTGGATTTGTGCAAGTATTTTTGGGCGAGAACATACCCAAGACCTCGTAAGCCCAAAGCTGCAAGTCATGGAAGTCGATTCAAGTCAAATACATGTTCAAATGCAATTCAGTTCAATCAATCAAAGCAGTGCAATGCAATAATATTGAGTCATACCTCAATCACCCTCCAGTACCCGCCTATGGTGTCCCCCACTCCGCGCGAGGCGGCTCCTAGGAAGCAGTAGAGAGTGCACAGAGCAGCACCTCCCCAGTCGTATCGGCCCGCCTGCCTCAGATCAACCAGGCTGCTAAGTAGCTCAAGTGAACCCGAGATCGTTTGGGGAACAGAGAAGCCCCAACAGTACAGCAGATAGGCCCTGGCCATCTGGGCCACCTCAGCGTCGTCCGCCCGGCTCATGGTCCCAAGATTCTCGAATTGGCCATACTCAGCTACCCCTCCACTGTGGAGCGGAACCCGTCCAAGGAACCATCTCAAAGCTGCATCATCCAGGTCTATGCTCGGGTCGAATGGAATCGGCTCGCCTCCAACCCGAAGTCCCGTGATCGCTGCAAAATCAAGAAGCGTCACTCTCATCTCCCCGAAGCGGAAGTGAAACGTATTAGTGGTGTCCCACCACAGCTCCGCCAGCGCCGTCATCACCGCACGGTCAACCCTCGCCGATGTCAGCAACTGGATGAACGGCCCGAAGCCAGCCTCCTCCACCAGCTCCCGCACTCTCCGGGGTAACGCCAAGAAGTGCTGCAATGAATGACTTGAGCCTCCGTGACCATAAATGTCCTTGGTACGCTGTTTCAACAGAGCAAAGAGATAGCATCAGTAAGCAACGCAATGATTCAACGAAGCAAGTCTAATGCAGGAAAGTAAAGCATTAAAGTCATACCGTGGTCCAGTCGGAAGAGATGTGGGTGGCCCGATCTCGGAGAAGCAGGTCCTCTGGATAATCCGTCCAAGCAGGAGTATAGCCAGTCATCCCCGTCGGCTCGAAGAGGTGAAGCCGTGGAGCATAGGTCCTCGACTCAAACCCAGGGCGCGCGCTGGCTAGATAGGCCTTCGCCTCGTCGGCCGCTGTAACTCGCTCCTCGATCACCACCTCTGCCTCCGGCTCCTCCCCCAACTCTGTATCCTCCATCTCTGACTCCGCTCCGAGTCCTCCCGCACCTAATACCCCAGCGCCACTCAGCAAAGCTCCTAATAGCAGCACTGAAGTCTGATCCTCAGGGGTCCTCGCACCCCTCAGCACCTCCCTCACCCCAGCGTCGAGACCAAGGGCGTCCAGAATGTCCCGCGGTCTCGCTGAGTCTAAAAAGTCCCCCTCCACGAATGGGCTGGCTGCGAAGCCCCGATCCCACTGTCGCCTACCCTCTGCTCAGCAGCCGTCGCCCTCAGAATTGGCGTCGCAACGACGCGCCCACCTACCACCACCTCGTCGCTGGCCTGCTCCATGGCCACAAGTAAATCCTCCACTGTAGGAGTACCGGGAATGCCTGTGGCACCTCCCCCGCTGCTCGTGCCATCTCCTCCACCACTCAATGCATCTATACTGCTCGTGACCAGCTCATCGCCCTCTCCTCGTACAGTCCCACTATCACTAACATCTCCTATCGCCACCAAACCCCTACTAGTACTCTCTACTGCAGCAAGACCCTCGCCAGCACACCTCACTGCCGTCAGATCCTCGCTGACCACCCTCTCCTGAGCAGGCGTAGCAGCTCTGCTACTGGCCTCCTCGATCACCATCACAGCCGCTGCCTCCTCGCGGTTGGGCAACCCCTCATCGCCTCTACTAGCCTCAACCATTGCATCCAAATCCTTGCCAACCACCTCCTTCTACGCTGGTACAGCAGCACCACTGCTGTCCACCTCCGTCGCCGCCGTGGTCGTCGCTGCCGCCGCCTCCTCGTGGCTGGGCGTCTCCCTGTCACCACCGCTAGTCGTCGTCGGTTCCTCCATTCCCCAAGCCTTCTCCTTCCTCTTGATCCTTACCTCCTGACACACAATGGCCCACCGTAGGATCGAAGAGATCTTGAGATCTCCGATTCGATCCGTGACTGTGAGAAGAAGTTTGGTTCGACTAGAGTTTTGTTCGAGAGAGAGAGAGAGAGAGATCGACTGCGAGAGTGAGAGAGATCGAGCAAGAGAGAGGAGAGATTGTACGAGAATCGTCATCTATACCGTACACTGGTTCTCGAGTGCTCGGATATGAGTTTGAACCCCAGACCTGATGAAGAAGATGTAAGGACGGTAGGCCCCAGCCAAGGTCTCGAGCGCTCGAGACCACTCTCGAGCGCTTGGGAGTGGTTCTGAGCGCTGAGGTTTGTTCCCAGCCCTCGTGCCAACCCTCTTTCGTCCGGTGGTTTACCCCTCTTTCGAGACTTGCTTAGCTTCCTTTTTACAAAATCAATCTCAGTCCTGGCTTTGACCGCGTCGAGCGAGACAGCAGGAAGCAAACACTAGTCGATGTTATGATTTTGAGCTCACGCTCCTCAACTTGGCATTTTACTTGGTAGTCGATTGAAATTTTGTCTATTTATGCTAATCTCAAGATGTTGACAGGTATTTCTACCCTACAGATGCTACTTTATCATCGTTCTTTCTGCCAAACAGAGCAACAGGTGGATCATTTACATGTTTATCTTATTAAAATCGTGTCGATCATTTCTCGTGCATGCACCGCACATGCTTCTTTCCGCCAAACAGAGCAACAGGTAGATCATTTACGTGTTTATCTTGTTAAACTCGTGTCGATCATTCCTCGTGCATGCACCGCACCTGCTTCTATCCGCCGAACAGAGCAACAGGTGGACTATTTGCATGTTTATCTTATCAAACTTGTGTCAATTGTCTCTCGTGCATGTACTGCACGTGCTTGCATTTGCTGTCCGCTAAACAGAGCAACAAGTGGACTCTTCATGCATTCTCCTCATCACACTCACGTCGATCATTTCACGTGCATGCATCACACGTGCTTGCATTTTCCATTCGCCAAACAGAGCAACAGGTGGATCATTTACATGTTTATCTTATTAAACTCGTGTTGATCATTTCTCGTGCATGCACCGCACGTGCTTCTTTCCGCCAAATAGAGCAACAGGTGGACCATTTGCATCAAAATTGTGTCGATTCTTTCTCATGCATGCATTACACGTGCTCGCATTTGCCCCGAAGAACTACGCTGGTCTGATCCCTGCAGAAAAGGGTATGTAGGCAGTCCGAAAGGACGCGACCTCATGCATTGAATGTGCTGTTTTGCATTTGTTTGTGGAATTGAGGATTTTGACTTGGCTCGAATTGGGCTGTCTCAATCTTTGGACGTCACTCATATCCAGACATGATATCGAGCAACGCCCAAAGAGGGGCAACTATAGACACCCCAATTTGGACAATTCAAATTTCCTTGATTCGTGGCCCGGAGGCTCCCCGATGATGAATATGGGATCGAACAAGCCTTAGACCAATGGAACGATGCTCCTTGAAGGACTTTAAAAGGGAAATAAAATGTCAAAAATCATTTTCAAGCGCTCTGGATCAATCCCAAGCGCTCCAGGCCTTTTCCAAAACCATTGACCAGTCAACTCTTGAGCGCTCGAGAGTGAAGTCCCAAGCGCTCGAGATCACTCTCAAGCGCTCGAGACTTTTGTACTGCCCAATGGATGAGGGAGCTTCCCCACTATCCATGCAGCCATCATTACAGCCGTTTGAACGGGTCTTAGCCTTAGACCTCACTCAACCTCAGTCAGAGGATGAGTCAGAGCTGAGATTTCTTTTGATTCTAAATGATATTTTCCAAAATAAAACCATATGCTACATTTTGCCTATATAAGGCCTTCTTCAGCTAAAACAGAGCAGGAGCTCTCTCTCTCTAGAAGCCCTCTCAGACTGTTCAAAGCAAAAAAAAAAAAACAGCTCTCATCCTTTGGCAAGCAAAAAAAAAAAACTCCTTTTTCAAAAGCAAGAATAAACCAAACATCCAAGGCATCAAGAAGATGGAAGGAATACATACTATCACCAGCATCTGATCCCTTGGAGTTTCTATCTTCCAAACCTTTTTTTTTTTAAGGAGCAAAGTTCTAAGCAAAAGGTAAAAGCTTCATACCTTGGTATTGAGCAAGAAACAAGGCTGTTTTCTCCTTCTGAGGGTGGCTTCCCAGCTCATTCTGGTCCTCAATACTGGAAGTGTGATGGGAATGCCTTGGTGTTAAAGCAAGAGCAAAGGGATACGAGTGTATTTTCCATGCATGCATCACTGGAAACACTCCCGAGCGCTCGGGAATACTCTGGAGCGCTCGAGAGTGAGACCAGTCCCATTTTCCATTTTTTCTGGCATCTAAACTAACATGCAGAGGGAATGCAGGCTGATCCCAAGCAAAATGGCTTTCTTGAAGTGTTTTGATGTGGTTGGTTTGATTTTCAAAAGGGTAAGAATCATTTTCACATAAAGGAAGTGTAAAAGCATGTCTTTCAGAATGATGAAAAGAGAAATTTCTCACATTCAAAAGAAAGAGGTAGATCTACCACATCAGAATGTCAAAATAAGGTGTCAGTTGGTGGTGATCAGTCTGGCAGTGTAAAAGATCGTTCTCGAGCGCTTGAATCCATTCCAGAGCGCTCGGGAGTATGCTGCATGTCATCTTACTCAAATTTCTTCCCATCTTAATTCTTGTACTGCATTTGCATGGTCATGCATGTATCTCTTGTGGCCTCTTATAGCTGTTAAACCATTTTCCAGAAAGGTAAGATTGCATAGCCCAGAAGAGTGAGACCTGTTCTCAATCTATTGGGTCATCTGTCAAACCTGTAGAGTACTTAATAACATTCTAGTTTGTGTTTCCAGTATTATATTCCATTGTATTCTATTGGACTAACATGAGTGGCAGGTTAGACATGCAATACTCCCAAGCGCTCGGGAGTACTTCCGAGCGCTCGAAAGTATATAAGTGACAGGATGCTCCAGCTTCTGGCGTTCTTGCATGTTATCACCATTTCTCATCTACCCACTGTTCACATGCACATGCATGCACCTTTCTATACTTGACATAACTGTAAATACTTGCTAATTGCTTAATGAAATAAAATCTTTTGAAAAATCCCACGAATGTCCAGTAGAGACCGATGTTGGGCGAGGGAGGTGCCGTAAAACCCTTCCCTCGTAACGTGGCTCCTGAACCCTTTCGAACGAATCTTTGGTTTTCAAATTCAAATCGATCATTTTCAAATAAACGGTTTCTCGGGTGGCGAACCACAAACCCGGGTGGCGACTCTTCAAAAACTTTTATGATAAGAAGTACCTCCATATTTATAGGCAAAGGAGTCTTGCACGTTAAGCAAGCCGAGCGTAGGACTCACGCGCGTTCCCTACGCTCGGCTGACGTCACGTGTCAAGAGCAATTAATGAAGGCCGCCTACCCAGATCTGCAGGTGCACATGGGTCTATGTCTGACATGTCACATCATGCAGAGGCGGCACGTCAATGAGAAGAGACGGTAACTCACGTATCACTTGGAAGGTTCTAGAATGTTCTATACCAGCGGTCTCTGAACAAACAGGTCCCGAAGGAAAGATTACTGGCCAAACAAACGAAGGCCAAGAATGGAGAATGTGTTATGCCGAACAAAAGCCATATCCGCCGAACAAACCGTTAAATGCCTACGTTTGGATAACAGGCTATGCTCGGCGAACGGTCACTGACCCTCCTTACGTTCGGTGAAAGACGGATGACGTGTTACGGGGCCTTCTCATCCTTCAACGAACTGAGACAATTGGACGGTGGACCCTATGACCTTTTGGAACCTTATGAACCCCTTCGGATATTTCGGCCCACTACAATATGTACTGAAAATTAACTAACTATTACAAATTAATACAAACAGGAGCCAAATGAATTGAAATACAACCCCTAAATAGTGAGGGTTACAAAACAAAGGCCAAGGGCCAAGCTGCTCATGCAAGGGCAGCTACTGGACTCAAGAAGACCATCGCACGAGACAATGACTCCCTCGCGCGAGGGTCCTGAATGGACTTCCAGGAATTGCTTTGCATACTCTAGGCTCTGGTACAGATCCAGAATCAACCCAAAAGCATTCCAATCAAATAAATAAGCAGAGAAAGCTAAGCTATGTGTTTTAACATGCTGTACAGTGAGCTAAAAGGCCTAACAGGCTTTAAAATAAATAATAACATGATAAACAAGAAAGACCAGCATCCCCAAACCCCATGAGGACTGTCGCGCGAGACAGTGGACTGTCGCGCGTGAGTCTGAATCCGCCGCGCGAGGGTATGCTTGATCCCAGTTTCCTGTAACTCTGCTGACTTTAGGACCAGAACTGTTATTAATTACCCATCCTGGCCCTGACAGCCCCCCTCAGGGATCAAAATAGTAAGCAATAAAGGTCTTATACCTTTGATTGGAAAGTTTTGGAAAAGATTGAGCAAGGTTGTGAAGCTTGTGATGGAAAATAGAGTGAAGAAAGGAAGAGCAAGTGCTAGGGTTGAGAGCCTTAGTGTGGTTGGTGTTCTTCCTAACCTTTCAAAACTTGGTAGTTAGTCACCTTTGTAATGAAAGACCAAGGGGGATTTATAGGAGGAGTGTAAGGGGTAAGAAGGTGGCAAACAACACCTTAGGGCTTAACTTGGTGGTGAAGCTTGGTAGATAGGTGATGGGAAGGGTTGTGTGAGAGGAAAGTCCCAAAGCCTGCACTGCACAGTACTCTGTGGAGAAAAACAGGGTTCAGTAGCCCTGTAGCCCCCCAGGCAAGCAACCAACTGGCTGGCGAAAGGTGAAAGGGACTGTTTTGGACCATCGCGCGAGGGAGTGGGACCGTCGCGCGAGGGTAACAGCTGTCGCGCGTGGGTCAACAGTCAAACATTTGACTTTGACCACACCTGGCTAGGCATACCATTGCGCGATGGAGTGACTTCCACGCGCGAGGGTCAGCCCAGACCAAAGTTTGACTGGTTTTCTATTTTCTTTTAAGGGCTCGAAGGGTACAAAGGGGTTCCACACACACCGAGTTCAAACCTTTCCAACCTCAAGACTGCTTTTTGATCTGGTTCAACATCGGGGAAACAAGAAACTGTAAAACGATCGAAAGATTCAGATTGGGGTGTCTACAGTAGTCCCTCTTTGACGGCACGCGGAGCACCATTGACTGGTACGGGAAACGTCAAAGATTTCTAGACACCCACTAAATCCACCCAAAAGCCGATTAAATGGAAAAATGCGCAAGTATGTGAAAATACCGTGCACCAAAGGATGATTGGACGGATAAATTGTCACTGATTGGAATTGGACGGATGGATCGTCGCTGATTTGAAATTGGACGAATAGATCGTCGCTAATTTGAATTGGACGGATGGATCGTCGCTGATTTGAAGTTGGACGGATAGATCGTCGCTGATTTGAAATTGGACGGATAGATCATCGCTGATTTGAATTGGACGGATGGATCGTCGCTGATTTGAATTGGACGGATGGATCATCGCTGATTTGAAATTGGACAGATAGATCGTCGCTGATTTGAAATTGGATGGATAGATCGTCGCTGATTTGAATTGGACAGATGGATCGTCGCTGATTTGAATTGGACGGATGGATCGTCGTTGATTTGAAATTGGACGGATGGATCGTCGCTGATTTGAATTGGATGG
The DNA here is from genome assembly GCA_025413875.1 of Rhododendron molle. Classification (NCBI taxonomy): domain Eukaryota; kingdom Viridiplantae; phylum Streptophyta; class Magnoliopsida; order Ericales; family Ericaceae; genus Rhododendron; species Rhododendron molle. The sequence goes on along the minus strand of CM046388.1, from coordinate 31,026,474 downwards.
ATAGATCGTCGCTGATTTGAATTGGACGGATAGATCGTCGCTGATTTGGAATTAGATGGATAGATCGTCACTGATTTGAAATTGGACGGATAGATCGTTGCTAATTTGAAATGGAATGTACGCAGGCGGGCCACAGCTTGGGGATTTAAAAATGCTCCGGATTGCAACATCATTCCAATATGATCCCAAAAGTGATTTAAGACCATGATTAAAAATCTTGAACTTAAATTAATAAGGAATAAACAAAATGGGCCTGCCTACTGGGAAAATGGGCCCGAAGCCCAGAGTACTGTCGCGCGAGGTAGTGACTCCCTCGCGCGATGGAGTGGTTTCTTGGCCTGGGTTTTAAAACAGCCCAGACCCGACCCAATGCTGTACTCGTTCCATATAATATCAGCGACGATCAAAAACTGCCCGAACGGTAGTTTCAAAAGAACAACACCCCTCTCTTCTCTCTTACACTCCCAAATATCCCTCAAAACCTTGGATTGAGTCACACAATCAAGGAACCAGTATATCCACGCTCACCCATGGCAGACAACAAGAACAATGGTGGCGGAGGCGAGGTTGTAGATCGACCGGAGGACCGAGGAGGTCCGATGGCAATCGAAGGAGCAGATCAAACGGCGGCGGAGCTTGTTGGAGTTGAGGGTGCAGTGGTTGCAAGTAGCAGCGATGGCGGAGAAGATCAACAGCAAGAAATTGGTAGTGGCGGTGAGGGTCGCGCGAGGGAGCCAGATGCTCGCGCAATGGAACAAGCTGGGGCCATGGGGCCCAATATTGAACCAATGGGTCCAGGCTCAGTGGCCGAGGCTTCGTCCATAGTTGATAGGAGTTTAGACAGTGTTGACGGCAGTGGTGCCGTTGGAGATGTTACTAAGCCGAGCGGATCCCCGCCGAGGGATTCGACAAAGGGCAAGGGGATCGCAGTTGAGGAGGAGCAAGCCACAGAGGATGTTACCGTAGGGATCTGAGAGGAGAACATTGCATTCAAACCACCGGTGACAGCAGCCACATCGTCACATCACGTGCCGATCACTTTAGATGACATTGCCGAGCACACACCTGACGAGATATTGGCGAAACTTCTGGAAGACCACCCCATTCTTGGGGAGTATGTTCTGAAAGCCAAAGAGGATCGGGCGAGAGCCATAGAGGCAACTGAGGCTATGGCGAGGGCCGAGAGGGAGAGAGCTGGGCCAGGAGGGTTGGCGGCGGATGTAGAGGGCGAGGAGAGAGATGCTGAGGAGGAATAGGGGCCAAGAGTGAGTGCAGTGATCGAGGCAGGTGCCATGACACGCCCTGAGTTTTCAAAAGAGACCTATGCACCTCCGAGACCACACCTGTTTGTACCATTGGGCTTTGCGGGGTACAGGCCGCCACAACAAATTAACTATGACGCGAAGTTGGTACTGAAGGACCCCAGAGTGCACATTGCGAACACCTGGGCTGAGGTATTTTCCTTGAACAAACCCCCTTTTGTGCTTTAACTTGATATTTGCATGCTTTGAAAATCACCAAATACGTCACAATTGAACCATGCAATACCGATATAATATGTGCCCTGAATGCCATGCATGTAATAACTTGAACCAACCATCTGTTGTAGACTGCATATAGAACACGCTAGGATATGAGAAAGCTCGTATAACACGCCATGCACACGATAACTTCCACCAATAATTCATATGCCCAGAGCTAGAACATGAAAATGAAAATTCTGCATGCTAACATCATATTCTGTTGCTTGTCCACCATGCATGGTTAAGCCGCTGCATTGATTACATAGAACTTGAAAATGAAAGCTCTGTATGCTAACATTATATCCTGCTGCTTGTCGTTGTTGTCTGAAACAGGTAGAGCAGAGGGACATCCGTGGCTTTGGAGGACCGTGCAGTTCCCTAGCGCTGTACGAGGGGTTGCCACCGAGAGTGAGGGAGTTAGTAGATGCAACCAGCTTTGGAGAGTTCATACAGACTCTGACAGTGCCAGTCAGGAACGACCACGCTGTCCTCGTTGCACTGGCTGAGAGATGGAGGGATACATCCAATACTTTCCACCTGCCTCCTAGAGAGATGATAGTGACGCCGACTGACTTCGCAGCGATCACAGGCTCGAGAGTTAGGGGAGATCCCATCCCATTTGACTCAGGGATACACGAGGATCCAGCGGCGCTGGAATGGTTCTTGGGGGAAGTGCCCAAGGTAGAGAGAGGGGCTGCCAGGTATGCTCAGTTTGTAAAATACCTGAAGAAAAGGCCGACCAACGAGCACGAGGAGGAGCAAATGGCCCGGGTGTATCTACCGTATCTGTTTGGGGCCACTCTGTTTCCAAACAGAGGGAGTACAGTGCACTTGTCGTACCTGCTAGCACTGAGAGATTTGAGGACAGCCTCACGCTTTGACTGGGGCAGAGCAGCGCTTGGCACGGCCTACTTGTTCTTTGGTGATTCCTCGAGGACCGGGCAGAGCACGGCCGGCTATTGGCGTATCTGGGAGGTATAATTTTCAATTACCACATAGTATGATTTCCATTGTACCAATTGATTGCATAGATTGTTTACCAGCTTTAACTGTATAACTGTACAACTTGTGATTGATGCAATTCCATTTTTGATAATGTTGCAGCTCTGGGCATATAAAGTATTGAGGATGTACCCTCCTGAGTGCAAGCATCCTGACTTAAGCACTCTCCCTCACGCGCTGATGTGGAGCAAGGAGCATAGGGGTACCAAAGAAGGGAGAGTCAGCCTCAATGCCTATAGGTTGTATCTGGATGAATTGAGAGCTTCGCAGGTATAACATTAAAACTCCAAAAGTCCATTAATGCATGCTTTCATGGCTTTAATACTGTCGTTGATCAATTGTACATATTGCTTGTTTGTCACTTCGTGTAGATCGAGTGGAATCCCTGGAGGACCAACGGGCCAGAGCCAGAGTCCTTGGCCAGGAGTAGGGCTGTCACAGCCAGCAGAGTGCTTTTGGAGTCGGCCTTTGGTTGGCAATGGTACTTAGGGGATCGAGTGACTCGCCAATCACTGGGTTACCTTGAGTTCCAGGTGCCAGGGCCACTCCCTCCACGAGCTTCACACATGAGTGAGTACACACTGGCTGAGCTAGAGAGGTTTACGAGGCCAGACACTGAGCTGACACACCACCCGCGTCCGACGATGGATTATGCAGCTTACCAGAGAGATCACTTAGCGAGGCCACTTGGTGTCAGGGCTCGCAGAGAGGTCCAGGAGCAGGCACGCGAGGCTGGTGCAGAGAGAAGAGCTGTTGCCGAGATACAGAGAGGAGGAGAACGCCGCGTGAGACGCAGGGAGAGCAGGCCAGTAGTAGGTGGGCCTCTAGAGTTGCTTTGGAAAGTGGACGTAGTGGATTCCCAGGGCAATCCAGCAGAGGTGCAGCTGACACCAGCTTGTGTAGAGCCTACGGCAGTGACGGTGCAGGTAAACCAACTTCCATTTCTATAATTTCAATACCCTTGAACTGTATTTGAAATGTCTGATGGTTGCAAAACATTCACAAGTGCCTGTGGAATTGGTGAACGAAGTTGTTCGCCGTATGCTCACTCTAGAGAACGTGGTGAGAAGAGCAGCAAGTGGCTTTCCATTGGAATTACGCTACCCAGCACCCACAGCCCAGCCGGCTCAGGCAGCTGCTTCTAGGAGAGCCCATGTATACAAAACGATACACTCCTTCTTGCTTTCAATAATTAAGATACATAGCTGCCTCCGATACATGCATGCTTGCTTTGACAACGTTTGATACTGATGAAATACTGATAGATAGCTTCCAATTTGATAGAATGTACCTGTCGTTTAAACATTTGATAGACAATATACTGCAAAACGTATACTAATGCAAGATATAACTATGCAGGCATAGAGACGGGCGGCTTCTAAGAAGAGGGCGAGATCTCCAGCCACTACATGACATACCAGAAGCTCACAGCCCGCTGCAGCAAGCAAAGAAGCAGCTAAGAAAGCGGTGGCACGCGCAGAGGAGTGGTACCGGATAGAGACGCGCAACCGATCGGGCCAAGATGAGCCGACCCGCAAGAAGCAGCTCATCTTGTCCCAGCCAGCTGAGGAAGAGGAGGAAGAAGGAGAGGAAGAGGAGGGGAAGAGGAGGAGGCAAGGAGCAGCTCTGACGACACTGCTGACGATCCCAACTACCTGCAGGATCCTAGAGAGAACCCTGATGACGATGATGGAGGAGGCGACGATGATGGCGACGGTAGTGATATCGACTGGTTCGGCCGGAGTGAAGGCCGATGAGGAGCCCGTTGTACTATCCCCCTGCACTTGACTTTTGATTTCGGGCTTGCGTGCCTAAGTAGATAGCTAGATGGCCGGTGTGCCTTTAGGTATACTGATACTACTTTTTGAGAGGCCTGCGTGCCTTGTTGATAGTGGGCGAGTGTGCCCTATTTTGACTTTGATGGTTTTGATTAGCCCGCGTGCCATACGCATAGTACTTTCCTTTACTTTGGTATGATGCAGCACAATTTTAGTTATAAAATTTGCATTTTCATGGTCTATTCACTCTTATCATGCATAAAAGAGATTAAACGCCAACCACTTATACCAAACTTGCATTGATAACACACCGAGACTGTCCACATACACACATGTATGTATAGGAGTGACTAGCTCACAAGAAAATGGAAAATATACCCTAGGACACGGCCAGGATACGAGGATACGACAAATTAAATGACATTTTGGGCATAGATGGACCAAAAGTCAAAATACTTGACTTTACATGAAACCGACGCTTCCGCATGGTCAAGCACGCATAACGTGACTTGCGCAAGTTGACGGAACCAAGAAAATCATCCCAAGATGAGAAATATACTGAAAAGTGTCCAAAAGACACAAAAAATGACATGAGACAAAAAACACGACTCAAATATGTCCCGAACTGACACCGACACCTCTGTACAGTCACATACGGTCCATATGACCTGTACAGCATGAAAAAACTTGCCAAAAACCCTTAGAACGGATTTCGACTCGCCAACACCTTGATTTTGACTTGGAACGGGCCGCCGAGGGCCCAAAACCTTCGTTAAATGTGAATTTTTGAAGCCGATGCTTGGATACAGTTTCATACACCCAAAAAGACTTGTGGGAACCATAAAAGATGGAGATTGTATCAAAAGACCCTTGTAACCCAAAGCGACCAACTCAGATCAGTAGCTGCTGTAATCTGTCAAACTGCAGATTGTATCATCGCGCGAGCAAGTGAAACACTCATGCGAAGGACTTTTGTCGCGCGACCGAGTGAGAGGCACGCGCGAGGGAGCTATGTCGCACGGTCAAATGAGACACTCGCGCGAGGGTTAGCCTCTGCCAGGCTGCCTTTGTTTGACCAGATCAATCCTTTTAAGGCAAAAGGAACTTCAAGGGGCCCCCCCTACGACCTGCATACAGTATGAGACCATAATTGGAGCATTCTTGACTTGCCAACTGGTAAGGCACCTATGCCTTTAACTTTCCCTTCGGCATGACAAAACGAGGACCGACATTTCTAAACAAATTTCTATAAAATGGGACACCTTGGCAGTGACGTAATGCACATTATCCCCTTTGAAAGTGCAAAAACTCATCAGTCATTCAAAATGGAGAGTCCACTAGCTGCAATGCTCGATCCTTGGTTGGTGAGAACCGAAGCCATTGATTGGACAAGTCCTCGGTCTCGAGGCTTGGCCTCAATCAGAGATCTTCGATACGTGGGGCCACGCCCCGAGCTTCTCGAAGCTGCTATGATCCACTGGGATCCGGTTATGCATGTCTTCCGTAATTATGACAATGAAATGTGCCCAACGGTGGAGGAGTTCCAAGCCTACCTGCCTGGCTTTGCCAATTTCGATGTTCTCGCCATTCCTCCGGTTCAGGAGAACATGAGCCATTTATTGCAGATGAAACTGAATATCTCTGAAGAACTGACGGCCAGTATTATCCAAGACGGTGAACTAGACATCCCCCGTTTGATTGAATTGTACGGTCCTAGCGGAATTCTGGAGAACCATGTCGGGTAGGCACATAAATGTTTTGCCTTTTCAATTTGTGCACTGGCGGCCTATGCACTGGTTCCTGCCAACGGGAGAGTCAGCCCTAGCGTAGTGAGCATGGTTTCACAAATGGGAGCTTGGAAGAACATCATCCCAATGATCCTAGCTGAAACATTGATGGGCTTGGATCTGTTCAAAAGCCGACAAAGCAACGTCTTCAGTGGCAGTCCCCGGCTGTAAGTGCAGGAAAACGAAAAGGCCTTTGAACAGCACCAAGATCCAACGGCTACTTCTTGATCCTCACCGGAACCCAAGCTCACTGCCGGAGTTCAAACCTGTAAAACAGACACAGGTGAGCGCACCTTTGCCTTCTCGTGGCAAAGGCCCTCCGATGCCAAAGTTAGTATCTCGTACTAGTGAAAACCATAATTCTTAGTAGGCAATAAGCAAATAACCCTGAATTGCGTACATTTACCTCTAGGCTTACCTCATATTTATAGATCCTTGTACGCTTGCTGTCCAAGCCATCTCGCTGCCCTAAGTTTCCTTTCTCGTAAATGGAACCCGGAACATCAGGGATTCCCGTTCCCACAACTGCATATTTCCTTTTAGACCATTTAGGAACTCTTTCCTTAATTGGCCGTTCACCTCATTCCCGTTGCGTATCTTTTCCAGATCTCGCTTTCTTACTGGGTACTTGCCATTCCTAGACTCTTCTGGAGCATTTCCTTCAAAATGCTGCTCCTGTTCGGCCCTCTCGTTGCCGAACAGACTACCTGGACTGATGATGTCTCATATCACTGGTCCCTCTACCATACGACTGGTCCAACAACTTCTCTTGCTTTTTGGACCATACCCCTGCTTCGAGTATCTTGGACCTGGGACCTCTCGTGTCCCCGGTCCTCACTACCGTCCACCGTGCTTCACGGCGGATGCTCCGATTATGTTTACTCATTATTTTCTTTTAATATGATGAGCAAAGCTTCCGAACGTCGAGCAAGGTTCTCGTCCTTTGCTCTTGCACCCCGTTTCTCGTACTTGGTGCAAACTTCATCATTAGTCCAGGCCAAACGTCTCATCGTTTGGTCTGGGTAGCCTTTTCCAGCTATCACTTTTACACGTGGCACGCTTTGTACTGCCCATATTAAATGCGAGCAGACGTTTCGGGGAACGGAACGCCCAAACGGCTTCTAGGGTGACGTTTCTCATACGTCACCCCCTTTGCTGGGGTATACTTGGGTTTTCGTCCCAATTTCAAACCCACTTTTGTCTCACCTTAGTTCCCTCTGCAGAAAGCACGCCCAAGCGCTCCCGCCATTGAAGCTCTGCTCACCGTCTCAGGGTCTGCTTCTAGGGTTCTACTCATTCGTAAGTTCTTACTCCCCTTTTCTATTCTGCTTTCCTCGTTGATTTTGGACTCCCACAGTCTCTTTTAGGGCTTCTTCGTACCCAACCTTCTTTTTGGAAAACCCGTACCTGCAATTTTCATTATGGGTCGATTTCGTAGGCACTGTGACACTCCCCAAAGGATGGCCGAGTTCAAATCTCGCTATGAGATCCCAGACAACGTGGCCACTACATTGGCCCCTGAAAATGCCATCCGCGAGTGCTTTGACAACGACATCCTGCACATCCCTGTCGTCGCTGTAGTTGAGGGCGGCGTCAGGTTTCCCCTGGCACCATTGCTCTACCAGGTTCTGTCCCATTACAGACTATCCCCTATGCAAGTTTCAGCCAACTTCTTTAGGGTTGTCATGGGCATCAATGCCCTGAACCAGATGCTAGGTACGTCCCTAGGTTTGCACGATATTCACCATTTGCATAGCATCTCTTGAACCAAAGATGCTCTGACCTACTATCTCAAGAGTAGGGATTCCAGGAAAAGGCTGGTGCTTGAATTGCCTGACTCTGCCAGAGGGGACGACGACGACTTCCTCATCGTCACGGGGAACTTCGAGCCCAGAGACGAGGACGGTAGAGTCGTCGGCTTTCATGCACCCCATAGATTTGGCACTCCACGTTAGTTCTCTTTCTCGTAGAACTTCATACCGAGCAATATTTTGTATTGCATTACATGTTTTCGCTTTACTGACTGCTAATTTTTCTCGTATTTGTAGCCACAAACGTCAACCAGGGGCACGCCATCATCACCCCTCAGGTTCACGTTACTGATAACAATCGTGCACTTGCTTTCAACGGGCAAGGCACGTGCTTGGCTGGCCGAGCAAAAGCAGCTCAAATCCTTTTGAGCTACCGGGCTTCGTACGGTGGATTCATTGATCGATGGATCCGAGCAGCCGACGATCCTGTTATCCCAAATCCTCCTGCTCAACTGCCCGAGCAACAAGACGAGAGGCGTTCTCAGGCCCCTCTGTTTCCCGACGAACTCGTCCAGCTTGCCGACGAAGCCTCCACATCTTCGAGTGGATACTCTCCATCTCCCCCACCTCGAGAAATGGATCAACCAATCAATCTCAGCAATCTGCTCACCATCGGCCGTGGAAGAGGCCGCGGCACTACTCGTGGCCGCTGACGCACGAATCGTATCGAAGAATAGTTATGCAAGTGCGAGGTCGAACCCACAGAGACTTGTGATTTTTCTAGGAAAAATAAGTAACTTAAACCAATTAAACCCTAACCTAGTTGACAAAAGTTGTGATTGATTTAATGGAACTAGAATTAAGTAAATAATGTCAAAAGAAAACAATTAAATTAATACGACAACGTAGTGGAGATTACGGTTGAGAAAAGGAACTAAGGTATCGGAATCCACACCCAAAAATATTTATCAACTAATCTTATGCAATGATTTTTCCTATGATTTCTACACAATGATTTAGAAGCTAATCTTAATCATCATGGATAATATGTCGTTAAGCCCTTTTATTTATATCGAAAATATGGTCCTCCTCTGCTTCGCAAGTTTAAGCCAAAATCATCAACTGTATCCATATAAACAAATCACAGTAGATATCCCGCACTTAAATATAAACTTTGATAAACCAAGCAATTCGATTAATAAGGTGGTATCAAATCATGGAAAAAACTCATTCCGATTGAATCCATATCCAATTCTCTACCAAATTAATTAATGAGATCAGAACAATAAACTATGAACGCGCGTAGGAAAAATCAACTGCATAAAACCAATCAATAATATTCATGAGGTTTCATCCTCAACCCTAGTTTAGAAGTTTAGCCTAACATAGATAAAAATAGAACCTCACAAATTATTCTTTTGCTCTTCTATTTTTTCCTCCGAGCCGTGGCCTCGAACCGTGATGTCTCTGATCCCTGGTGTCACTTCCGTTCCTCTCCCCTGGCAAACCTAATGCTCTCTTTATAAATAGGCTGCTGAGGTAATGCTCATGGAAAGAGAATCCTCTTTTTCTTCAAACTTTCCTAACTCTACTAAGTACAATTAGAAAGGAAATATTCTTTTTCCAATAAAACTCTAATATTGCATAGTGACAGATTATATTGGCCTTTGATTTCATCTTTTTCACGTTGGTTCTTTCACTCACAAATCTGCACTTTTTATTCCACGGCTGAAATAAGTAAAGTTATCATCTTTTTCCTACAAATTGATTAATTCAATGTAAATGATCAAAAGAATAATAACTATATCTAATTAGACAAAATAAATTACTAACATTGTGCGTTATAGGGATCTCTACTTGTCAATATTTTGTGCTCATCAAATACCCCCAAACCTACATTTTGCTAGTGCTCGAGCAAAAGAAATAAAAAAAAAAAGACAAAGAAAAGAAAAAAAAAAACTAATTAATCCATTTTCGGAGGAGTCCGATTGCATTTAGCATATGCAACAAGCCTTTAAACCCCTAGGTTGCCCTAGTGGACGAGTTATAGTCTCGTGAAGGTTTGCAGTGAATCTACCCACAAAATTCCTAAGATGATGATACTCGATTAGAATCTGTGGGCTCCCGCGCCCGAGAATGAGCGCTTCGCTCGAAGAGTCGCCACCCGGATTTTCGAGATGGATGATCCGAGAAACCGAGAATTTACTTGAAAAAGGCTTTAAGTCTAGCGAAAACGTTGAGATAATGGGTTCGGGAGACACATTACGAATGAGGAAGGTTTTTTTTTAAAAAGCACCCCATTCGCCCGGTAAGACCGGTCTCTACTTGATGTTTTCAAAAAGGGGAGATCTTCGGTATCATTCGGAATATCAAGCTCTTTAATAAAACACATAGCGGGAAAGGGACATGGGAAATATATCACATTGGTGTGCGCATGGTGCATCTCTGTACAGTCGTGATAAGACGATGTGAACAAATAGAAGTAAATAACATTCAACAGACTGTTTGGACCTCAGAAAGCCGTTCACGGCACCCTGAGATGCCGTGCGAGGCATCTCAGCATGCCGTGCGGGGCACCTGCTCTGCTGTCAGACTGTTTTCAGTCTCTCAAAACATTATTTAGCTCACTGCTTTTTTTGTAGATCTTTTGAGGACTCATGAATGGCCTTACGGCGATCAGATCACCCTAAAAACGTCATTATTCTTTTCAAATCATAGTTTTAAAGTAACTTTCAACATTATTTATCATTTGGGATGATCTTGAAAAAGGTTTTAGAAGAGCCGGAACATGGCTTGTAGATATGGTCTCATTTTGAGAGCTACAAAAACAGTAAACAGCAAAAACAGATAACCACAGCAGAGGAAAACTCAGATCCAGACAGCCTATTCACAATAGTGTCAGCATGCAAGATGCCGTGCGCCCGAGAGTGGTGCCGCGTCGACCCGGCCAGACCGCTGCGGTTCCCCCAACCTCAAGACAGTGTTATTTTTAGTCTTTGAAAATGGGTTTTTGGTCAGATCTTAACCAAAAGGGGTTAGATCTTCTGACAGAAAGGTCCTCAGGACGAGAGCAGTCTAGTCCGAGGAAACTAGTTTATACCTTCGGTTTCGAGCTTGATCAAGGATCTTTGAAGTTTGGACGTGGGCGGATCGTCGTGGATATGGATGGAAGAGGTTGAATGGACAAAAGGCGTGTGGGTGTAAGGGAAGATTAGGTATTTTGGGGGTGATGAAACTTTGAAGTTAATGAAAGATCAACTTCAATGATGAGAAGGGAATGAGTGAAAGCACTTAAAGAAGGTCTTTTGGGAATGACATTCTTTAAAGGTTGGAAATGGAAATGGAAACAAGGAAGTGGGTGTAGAAATTTAGACAGAGAAAGTAGAGTGAGAAAGCCAAGATGAAGGCAAGAGAGTGACTCTAAAGAAAGGGCAAGAGGGCCCCTTTCCCTTGAGTGGAGGGGTTAATTTATAGGCAAATGGCCAAGGATTTTGAATTCAAATGGTGGAGGTGTTTTCTGGGCGGGCCAGAAGTGCATTTTCGGCTGAGCCAGTCATCAGCTGTGGCTCATACTGGCGTGGCCGACAGCTTTCTGAGCCAGCCAGCTTTTTGCTCAAGGTGCCGTGCGGAGGAGTTTGGCTGCGCACGGTCCCTTGAATTCTCAAGGTGCCGTGCGCTTGAATATGCCTCCGCACGGTGCCTCCTCCTGTGGTCCAGAATCTTTTGGGCTTTTCGTTGGGCTTGGCTGGGCTTGTCAGGTTTCTTGGGTTTTTGGGTTTAAGGGTTTATGGTTTTAAGGGAGATCCTTTTTCAAGCTCGCAAAGGTATCGTTTCCTCTATTTCATCATCGGGGTGGACAAAGGCTCTCCGAGGTCCGGATTGGGGTGTCTACAGTAGTCCCTCTTTAACGTAACTCGGATACCATTAGTTGGTACGAGTGACGCTTAAAGAATAGGCATCCCAATCCGTTGTTCTAGTGCCTTCGACTGGAGACAAAACAAAAATGCAAGTAAATAACGATGGCGGTCGCACTCGGAGAGCTGCCTACGTACCCCATTGTAGGGATCAGACCAGCGTAGTTCAACCGGGACGATGCAATGCGAGAAAACAAGTCCCGGAGGACAAACTTATGCAAAGAACTGCTTGCGGTGTGGTGTGTCATGCAAAACATTCGTGAAAAACTTGAGACAAGCCCTCGGGAGGCGAAAAATTCAATTTAGAATTTTTAAGAGGTGAGACGAGCCCTCGGGAGGCGAAAAATTCAATTTAGAATTTTTAAGAGGTGAGACGAGCCCTCGGAGGGCGAAAAATTCAATTTAGAATTTTTAAGAGGTGAGACGAGCCCTCGGGAGGCGAAAAATTCAATTTAGAATTTTTAAGACGTGAGACGAGCCCTCCGGAGGCGAAAAATTCAACATAGAATTTTTAAGAGATGAGACGAGCCCTCGGGAGGCGAAAAATTCAATTTAGAATTTTTCAGAGATGAGACGAGCCCTCGGAGGGCGAAAAATTCAACTTAGAATTTTTAAGAGGTGAGACGAGCCCTCGGGAGGCGAAAAAAAATTCAATTTAGAATTTTTAAGTGGTGAGACGAGCCCTCGGGAGGCGAAAAATTCAATTAAGAATTTTTAAGAGGTGAGACGAGCCCTCGGGAGGCGAAAAATTCAATTTAGAATTTTAAGGAGGTGAGACGAGCCCTCGGGAGGCGAAAAATTCAACTTAGAATTTTTAAGAGGTGAGACGAGCCCTCGGGAGGCGAAAAAAAATTCAATTTAGAATTTTTAAGAGGTGAGACGAGCACTCGGGAGGCGAAAAATTCAATTTAGAATTTTTAAGAGGTGAGACGAGCCCTCGGGAGGCGAAAAATTCAATTTAGAATTTTTAGGAGATGAGACGAGCCCTCGGGAGGCGAAAAATTCAACTTAGAATTTTTAAGAGGTGAGACGAGCCCTCGGGAGGCGAAAAAAAAATTCAATTTAGAATTTTTAAGAGATGAGACGAGCCCTCGGGAGGCGAAAAAAAATTCAATTTAGAATTTTTAAGAGGTGAGACGAGCCCTCGGGAGGCGAAAAATTCAATTTAGAATTTTTAAGAGGTGAGACGAGCCCTCAGGAGGCGAAAAATTCAATTTAGAATTTTTAAGAGGTGAGACGAGCCCTCGGGAGGCGAAAAATTCAATTTAGAATTTTTAGGAGGTGAGACGAGCCCTCGGGAGGCGAAAAATTCAATTTAGAATTTTTAAGAGGTGAGACGAGCCCTCGGGAGGCGAAAAATTCAATTTAGAATTTTTAAGAGGTGAGACGAGCCCTCGGGAGGCGAAAAATTCAATTTAGAATTTTTAGGAGGTGAGACGAGCCCTCGGGAGGCGAAAAATTCAATTTAGAATTTTTAAGAGGTGAGACGAGCCCTCGGGAGGCGAAAAATTCAATTTAGAATTTTTAGGAGGTGAGACGAGCCCTCGGAAGGCGAAAAATTCAACTTAGAATTTTTAAGAGGTGAGACGAGCCCTCGGGAGGCGAAAAAAAATTCAATTTAGAATTTTTAAGAGGTGAGACGAGCCCTCGGGAGGCGAAAAATTCAATTTAGAATTTTTAAGAGGTGAGGCAGGCCTCGGGAGGCGAAAAATTAGATTTAGAATTTTTAAGAGGTGAGACGAGCCCTCGGGAGGCGAAAAATTCAATTTAGAATTTTTAGGAGGTGAGACGAGCCCTCGGGAGGCGAAAAATTCAATTTAGAATTTTTAAGAGGTGAGACGAGCCCTCGGGAGGCGAAAAATTCAATTTAGAATTTTTAGGAGGTGAGACGAGCCCTCGGAAGGCGAAAAATTCAACTTAGAATTTTTAAGAGGTGAGACGAGCCCTCGGGAGGCGAAAAAAAATTCAATTTAGAATTTTTAAGAGGTGAGACGAGCCCTCGGGAGGCGAAAAATTCAATTTAGAATTTTTAAGAGGTGAGACGAGCCCTCGGGAGGCGAAAAATTAGATTTAGAATTTTTAAGAGGTGAGACGAGCCCTCGGGAGGCGAAAAATTCAATTTAGAATTTTTAGGAGGTGAGACGAGCCCTCGGGAGGCGAAAAATTCAACTTAGAATTTTTAAGAGGTGAGACGAGCCCTCGGGAGGCGAAAAAAAAATTCAATTTATAATTTTTAAGAGGTGAGACGAGCCCTCGGGAGGCGAAAAATTCAATTTAGAATTTTTAAGAGGTGAGACGAGCCCTCGGGAGGCGAAAAATTCAATTTAGAATTTTTAAGAGGTGAGACGAGCCCTCGGGAGGCGAAAAATTCAATTTAGAATTTTTAGGAGGTGAGACGAGCCCTCGGGAGGCGAAAAATTCAACTTAGAATTTTTAAGAGGTGAGACGAGCCCTCGGGAGGCGAAAAAAAAATTCAATTTAGAATATTTAAGAGGTGAGACGAGCCCTCGAGAGGCGAAAAGTTCAATTTAGAATTTTTAAGAGGTGAGACGAGCCCTTGGGATGCGAAAAGTTCAATTTAGAACCAGAAACCGGTTACGGCGGGCCCCGAATATTGAAGAAAAGGCGAAAATGACGAATCCCCGAGGAATCAAGTGGTGCTACAACCAATGCACGACATCCCAGGGGATTTTTGCTGCAAAACGGCTGAGAATTGAGTTCCAAGAGGATTTTGGTGGCTGGCCGGATCAACTTTCAAGAAAGCATTTAAACTTCTGGCATCAGGATGCCGTGCGGTCAAGGTCGAGGTCGCGCGGCACCTCGATCTTCCAAGCATCCCTTCGATTTCCGAGAACAGTTGGCATGTTTAAGGGTGCCATTAATTCAGGTGTGCCCTTTCGTTGGCTGGGACGGCTTTATAAGCATGGGGGGGGTGCCATATTCCATGCACCACCAGCAAAACTCCGAAAAACAGGTCGTTCTTCGAAGCTTTGACATGGACAGCAGCCGTCTTGCGGCCCGCGTCGAGGCTCTAGAGGCCGAGATGGCCTTCTTCCGGGGGGAGATTGAGCAATTGAACGAGCAAATCGCAAGGCTTATTTCCACCATCCGCACCCTTCGTCGTGCCGTCTCCAACCTTCAAGACTTCACGTTTGATCAATTGGACGATAAAGACGATCCAGATTCTGTCCTTGGGCGCGAACCGAAGGAGTCCGCGGAGGATTCGGAGGGAAATCCGAACGGTTTGGATGACCGTTCGGATAGGGCAGACGATGCCTCGGACGGGGGCAGCGATTGAGGAGGACGAGGGGGAGAAGAAGTAGGATAAAGAAGAAGAAAGGGCAGTAGGCCCATTCCTTATGTTTTTGTTGTTTTTCTTTTCTTTCTACTTTTTTTTTTTGAACAATGTAATGACAAATCCCGGGGGTTACCCCGGGTGTTTATTGAATGAAAAGTCCCTTTCTTTTTCTTTCATTCTGCATTCAAACTTCTAATTAAATCAAACACGGAAACGCCACAAACTGTTTTCAAGAACCAAACTGTCGAAACAATTCGCCATGCCGTGCGCAACCGATTTAGGTACGCACGGTATCGTAAACTGGAGGCATTGGATGTTGGTCCAGGGTGCCGTACGACCCGTTCAACGTGCCGTGCGGCCAGAGAAGCTTTGAACCCGGTCCAAAGTCGATTTCCAGGCGAACCGGTTAGAGGGATATATATATATACGCGGGGTGTACACAGTACACCCCACTTCGAAATTTCCCTCTCTCTCTCTCGGTCTCTCTCTTAATCATCTCTCTCCCTCTTGATCATCTCTCTCTCTCTCGCTGCTCCCTCTCTCTCGATCATCTCTCTCTCTCTCGCTGTGCTCTCTCTATCTGGACTGCTATCTCTCTCTCTCTCTCTCTCATATACATTGATCATGGAGCCAGGTGATATATCTGGTGACGATACATTACTCCGGGCCGAGGCTACCCCACCTCCTGCCCTTCCGAAGGATGGCACGACAGTTGGGGTTGAGCCAGGGGCCCTTGGGCAGCCGGCATTGGTCGAGGAGACCGCGGCCGGGGCTGCCGCGGAGCATTGGCCGGGTACGGCCAGGAGACGGGGACTCCGGGTGCAGTGGAGTCGATGGGTGATGCAGAGGTTTCAGGCCGGTTGGAGGCGGCGGCTAGCGTGGAGGAGAGGGCCACGGTGGTGGTGGTTTAGACCCGGTGGTAGAGGAGACAGAGGCTTCTCCTGTGAGGGAGCCTCGGACTGACCTGGGGAAGGCCCCCATTGTCGCAGACGAGCCGGCGGTAGAGCCAGTAGCGGAGCTGGTGGTGGAGGACACACCGCCCCTGTTTGTGGGCAGTGGCGTAGGTGCAGGGTCGTCACGCCCCGTAGGCATGGGTGACTACCTGGGGACAGCGTCCATGGAGGACGTGCTGGAGTTAGTGCATAGGTTTCCTGGGTTGGGGGACGCTTTACTTGCGGCCCGTGAGGCGGAGTTACAGGCTGGGCTTAGGACCGGGGGTGTTAGAGAGCCGGAGGTTGAGGGGAGGCGAGCTGAGGAGGCCGGGGTGATGGCTCCTCGCGTCACTGTGGTGGCCGAGGCGACTCTGGCGTTGCAGGGGCGAGGGCCCTACGACGAGGCGGTATACGTGCCCTTTCAGCACGTGGTGGTGCCCTCACTTTTCGACCCCTACACTCCGAGGAGACCGACTTACGACGAGGCTCTGGTCTTGAGGGACCCTCAGCAGCACCTTTCCTTGCGACGAGACGAGGTATACTTTAAATATCCGTTTTTCAAATTCCAATGCATCGTATTTCCATTTCATTGCATCTAAGTATACCACTGTATTGTACGCCATGCCTGTCTACTGAATATCTATCCATTTGTTGTAACAGGCGATCTCGCTTTCGTGCTATGGAGGTTCGGCGGCTGTGCCGATGTTTTGGGAGAGGTTGCCTGAGGCTTCGCGGGAGATAGTTAGGCAGGCGGGCTTCGGGGAGTTTGTAGGGGTGTTGGCGAGGGGCGTGTGCAACGACCGCCCAGTGGTGAGGGCTCTGGCTGAGAGGTGGTGGGATACGACGAACACCCTCCACTTTTCTTTTGGTGAGCTGACCGTGACGCCCTTGGACTTTGCGGCGATCATCGGTCTGGTCGGAGGCGACCCTATCCCTTGACGCCACAGGGAGGCGGCGGCGTTCAATGGCGATGCAAGGGCAGTGAGGCGAGAGGGGACGATCTGAAGTATGCCCGACTTTCTCGGGTTTTGGACGAGAGAGACTCCGGTACCGGGGTGGAGAAAGGAGCGGATGGCGAGGTGTTTTACGCTATACTTACTTGAGTGCGTCCCTGTTTCCCAAAGGCGCAACCGAGTACACCTCTCGCTTCTTCCCGCCTTGAGGACGTCGGGAGATCGCCCGCTTCGACTGGGGAGGTGCGGCGCTGGGGACGTGCTATGCCTTTATGGGCTCCCTTTCCCGCGGAGCAGGAGTGAGCCTGGGAGGCTACTGGAGGGTCTGGGAGGTATATCTTGTTTCCTTTCTCATGAATAGTTAGCTTTCCATTTATATCTATTCAATGTACATCTTGTGCTAACTTTCAATGTCTTGAATTGCAGCTTTGGACGTACGAGGTGATAGGGATGTACCCTCCTGAGACTACGTGTCCTGACGACACGATACTCCCTCGAGCCCTACGCTGGTCGACGGAGTACAAGGGCATGAAGAGAGGGAGAGGCAAGCTTGACGCCTTCCGACTTTACTTGGACAAGTTGCGTCCTGATCAGGTACTAAAGCGCTTTCATATCTATTTCTGGCTTATCTCCATTCAGGCAGTGCTTTGATTATTGCTTATTCTTGATGACAGGTCCACTGGCGGGTGTGGGACCGCTTCGAGATCCCCTACGTCGCGCAGAGTAGGGTGGTTGCGAAGGCGGTGCTTCTAGTCCCCTTACGGTGGCGATGGTACTTGGGTGACCGAAAGTGTCACACGATCGTTGGTGGGCGCCTTCGAGTCCACTGGTTGCTTCTGCTGCAGTGCGGAAGGATGGACCAAGATACACCGGCGGAGGTCGAGCAGCTTTACACGGCCGACCTCGAGCCAGAGCCGTTCGAGGCAGTGGCCGGCCTTGGCGGCGGACTACGCAGAGTATTGTTCTCAGTACCTGATTGAGTCTAGGGATACGTGCTGCTTGGGAGGCGGCACACGCAGCACGAGAGGGCGCTGGAGGAAGAAGGGGACGGAAGAGAGACAGGGGCGACAGAGCCAGCGAGGGTCAGGGTGCCAGAGGTCACAGCGACGGTGCGGGCCCGAGTGGCACTAGTCTCCCTGCCCTCTCTTGGACAGTGGACGTGATGACCCCTCAGGGAGTCCCTGGTGTGGTTGCGGTGCCACGTCCTCCTGTTGAGGCTCCGGGGTTCCTTGCTCAGGTGTAACATATTCTCAATCTTTTGTTCGTTAGTTATTTCTACATGTTCTGATCGATTTCCTTCATTGCAGGCTCCTCCAAGGTATGTGAAGGAGATGGCAGAGGCTATGATGGGCCTGGAGCAGCTGGTGAGGCAGTACGCCATGGGCCACCCTCCAGAGGTGTTGCCTCGTGTTGGCGGAGCGATGGTACACTCTCGAGCTTTAGTCAATTGCTTTACTTCGACCGCTTATATTATGATTATGATGCAAATGTTATATGAATGCTTATACCATTGTAGGCCAGAGGGGGCTTTGCGGGGGTTGCGGCGGAAGTCCGTCAGCCCGATAGGACAGGTCTCCTCTGGCGGCTCACGGGAGGAGCCGGCGTCGAAGAGGACACGACGCTCTGTAGGGGACCGAGGGCGAGCCTATTGACGTCTCGAGGACGATACACTGAGCCTACGACGTCGACACAGGAGGTTACTTCGAGGCACCGTACCAGGCGGCCGGCGCTCGAGGTGAGCAGCTCTCCCGCGGACGAGGAGATTTCTGTGGAGGACGAGGAGGAGAGCGAGGACGAGGACGAGAGTTGAGCTCCCTTTTGCTTTGTACTTTTGACGGAGCCTGCGTGCTTCTTTTTGTAGGGCGCCTGTTTGCCCTTGGTAGATAGGACATTGATCATTGGGCCATCGTGCCCCCCCCTTTTTTTTTTTTGTACTTTGATTCATGGATGCCTTTGGGACATATATACAGATATTTTATCCTTTCATTGTTTACGCCATTCAATCTCCTCTGGTTTGCATGAAGAGAATTTGAATAACTAAAACATTAACCGGGGTGTGCAACCAACCGCCGAACCGAATGTGAGGCTTGAGAGAGATGCATTAACAATTGAAACATATTGACAGTGAAATAGAAATCAAAGAAAGCGACTAGATAAACCTTGGTAAAATTGACTCTATGCACCAGACTTTATATAGGCATCTTCACAACTGACTCTAGACACAAGCATACGGCAATAACGACCTTTAAATCTTGACATGTGACTTGGGAGTTCTACTTTGCCTTTGGAATATACCCAAAAAGTAGGAAAATGTTGACTTTAACATGCGACCTTCTCGAGTTTTGACTTTGGACACGAACCGGAACTTGGGCCAGGTCACTATTGACCATTATGACTTGTAGGACTTGGAAGAATGCCTTGAAATGACCCGAAATGGACTTTGATACTTTGACATGGCTTAAGAAACGGACATTATCGAGTTTTTGTGCCACGATGACGAATCCTGGGAGTTGTCTTGAAACGAAACATCTATGAAGTCCCAAGTACCCGTTGGAGTGTGTTCAGGTGCTGGTTGGTGCTTCGTAGGGCCTCGATTCTTTCTTGGGGAGTTGCTGCTAAAAACTGCAGAGTCAACATGCCGTGCGTATACCCCAAGGTGCCGTGCGGGTAAGAATCCTTCGCACGGTACCCTAATTGACTTGCCGTGGTATTTCTCTGGTTTCAACATGCTGTGCGATCTGTCAAGGTGCCGTGCGAGGCCGTTTTCCTGACAGATTGCAGTTTTTGCTGATTTCCAAGGCAGATTGCTCGGGGGTTGAGGTTTGACCCATGCAATGGCATTTCTGAACCTGTGCATGTCTGTTTTGGACCTTTTAGGACTTGACCAAGCTCTTCCCCATGTTAGACTCATGGAAAACTTGCGCTTTTGAAACCCAAGGCTCTTTGAAAGTTGAAGTTGTCCCTTCTACTCCTCCTATAAATTCAAGCTTTCTTATACCACATTCTCCTCATCTCATCCAAGTCCCATCTTCTTCCTTTACTCCTTGAAATGGCTCTCTCGCTTACCGGTTTTCTCCGTCCATGGTTGGCTTCTATGGAAGGTGTCGATTGGCTCAACTTTCGAGCTCACGGTCTCTATTCCATGAGGTACCTTCGCAACATTCGCCTTCGTCCCAAGCTTTTGAGGGCAGCTGTGAGTTTCTGGGATCCGGAGGTTCACGTGTTCCGATTTGGCGATCAGGAGCTCTGTCCCACTGTCGAGGAGTTCCGTGCATACCTCGGGGGTTTTGGTTCGGGGGAGGTCATCATTCCCCCTGTACGTGAGAGTGCGTATAGAGTCTTGGTCGCGGCCCTCGGGATGGGTGAGGGTGCTGCCCGCTACTTGGTCAGAAATGGCCATCTCAATGTCATGCGCCTCATTGAGCTATTTTCTCCTCCGGGTGATCTAGGGGACACGACTTATCAAACCCGGCGGATGACTGCTCTCTGCATGTGCTTGCTCGCAGCCTATCTCTTGGTCCCTTCTGCCGGTCATGCTAGCTCGGCGTTGGCCAGTGTCGCTGTTCAGATCGAAGCTCGAAGGGATGTGATTCCGATGGTTCTGGCCGAGACGCTGATTGGTTTGGACAAGGTTTGTTCTGGAGAGACTGAGACTTTTGGGGGCAGTCCACTTCTCCTACAGGTCGGCTTCTCACTCAGCTCTCCTTTTTTGGGTTTCTCCCACGTTATCTTTTTACCTCAACGCTCGGCTTGGTTATCTAAGGCTTCTTACTTGTTTTCTCTCTTTCCACAGATTTGGCTTTGTGATAAGGTGAGCGTGCCATTCCTCCTGGCAACCGGGCATACGAGGCGAGGTTACTCTCTCGATGATGCTTTGAGTTTGAGGATAGGAGCAGGCCGAGTGGGTCGATTTTCTCGGACGCGGGCGGAGACCATTGCTTGGAGGTGTCGATGGCTGGATCTTCCTCCCATGACAGTGCACTATATGGGCTCTCAGTGGGTTGTTCTTGCTGGCTTGGGAGCTTTCACCTTCTATATTCCTTACCGTATCCAGCGACAGCTCGGTTTGAGACAGGAGGCCCCTGCCGAGGTTCTTGTGGACGTGGTTCTGCCTCTTTTCAGTCATTCAGTTCTTTGCCATTACCATCGCTTTTGGATGACACGGGAGGTGACCGATGCACATCCCTATCCTTCTGTGGCGATGCGCGGGAGCTATCGAAAGTGGCTTAGGAGGGACATTGCGGCGAGAGCTGGAGCTCAAGGAAACTGACTCAATCCTACCACCCTGACCGTTGAATAAATTGAGGACCCCTTTTCCTTATGTTGCACTTCTTTTGTTATGAAAGCTTTGCTCCACCTTATGTAGTAGAAGTAATCGTATTAATAAAAACGAGTCTTGGAGGGTTTCCCCCTTCTTGACTTTTGTTCTTCAAGTTTTCTCAACCTGATTTTTATTTTGATGGATCGTGACCGGGTCTCAGCGTGAGACTGCCTACGTATCCTTCTGGTGAAGGAATCAGGTCATGACGTAGTTCAGGGTAGGGTTCGCTCTGGTTTTAACACTCTCCTTTTGCGCTCTAACTTTTGCCTAGAACCGCCCTTTCGGGTTTTCGGTCTAGCGAGCTCATTTATTGTTTGCCTTAACTTTTGCCTAGGATGCCCTGACGGGTTTCCATCCTAGCAGGCTTTGCTCTAACTTTTGCCTAGGACTGCCCGCCCTTGCGGTTTTTCAGCCTAGCGAGCTTCTCTCAGGGGTAATAGCGCTTGAGTTGATCCAGGTTAACCAAGGTTGAGAATTCATTTCCGTCCAAGTCGATGAGTTGCGTAGCTCCCCCGAAAAGGATGGTCTTGATAATGTACGGCCCGGACCACTTTGGTCGAAACTTTCCTCGTGGGTCGTAGACTGGAGCTCGGATTTCCTTTAAAACCATGTCGCCTTCTACCAAATTCCTGGGTTTCACTTTCTTATTGAATGCCCATGCGATCCTTCGTTGATACCCTTGGATATGGTAAAGAGCCCTCAACCGGCGTTCATCAAACAACATAAGTTCTTCAAATCGGTTGCTCAGCCATTCAGCCTCTTGGACTTCACATTCGATCATTGTCCGAAGAGATGGGACTTCCAACTCAATGGGAAGTACCGCCTCCATCCCGTAAACCAAAGAGTAGGGGGTTGCTCCTGTTGGTGTCCGCACCGACGTGCGGTACCCCCATAGAGCCAGGGGTAGTTGCTCATGCCAGTCCCTTACTGATTGAATAGTTTTCTCCAGAATGACCTTGATTGTCTTGTTTGCTGCCTCCACAGCGCCATTGGTCTGCGGCCGATAGGTCGTCGATTTGTGCACCTGGATTTGAAATTTCTCCAGAACTTCCCGGGCCCGTCCTTTGAAATGAACCCCATTATCAGATACGAAAGCTTGAGGGACCCCATACCGATAAATGACGTTTTGCTTGATGAAATGTGCGACTTGAACCGCAGTCAAAGTGGTGTAGGAAGCAGCTTCTACCCATTTCGTGAAATAATCGACGGCTACCAGAATGAACTTGTGACCGTTGGATGCTGCCGGTACTATCCTTCCGATGACATCAATCCCCCACGTCGAGAAGGGCCATGGCGAGGTCATTTGTTGCAGCTCGTGTGGCCGGACATGCATGAGGTTAGCGTGAATTTGGCACTTTTACACCTTCGCACGTACTTTACACATTCTGTTTCCATGGTGGACCAGAAGTATCCCTGCCTAAGAATTTTCTTTGCAAGCATTATGCCGCTCATTTGAGGACCGCATACACCCTCGTGAACTTCTTCCATTACCCTTTTCGCATCTTCTCCATGGATGCAGAGCTTATGTGTGCCACAGGGCGATCTTCGATATAAGTTTCCTCCGCATAGAAGGTACTGAGTTGCCATCCTCTGGAGGGCGATTCGGTCTCCCTTGTTTGCTCCCACGGGGTATTCTCCCCTTTCCACGTACCTCCAAATGTCATAATACCATGGGTGGCCATCATCGGGCTCGTCGACTACCATGACATGCTGGTGTACTGGAATATCCCTTTGTTCTATCACAATTGGTCTTAACTTTACGCCAACAGGGATCTCGACCATTGATGCCAAAGTTGCCAAAGCGTCTGCAAATTGATTTTTGAACCTTGGGACATGAGTGAATGTCACTTTGGTGAAGTGAGGAATGAGATCTTCGAGATCCTGGTGATACGGTTTCAGCTTTTCTTCTTTGACCTTCTAGTCACCATTCGCTTGAGACACAACTAAGTTCGAATCCCCCACAACTTCCAATTTTTCTACGCCAATTTCGATGGCTGCCTCCATGCCTACGATGCAAGCCTCATACTCGGCCTGGTTATTGGTGACTTCAAAGTTAAGCTTGAACGCCAATGGGATGTGCGATCCATCGGGCGAAATGAGCAATACACCGATTCCAAATCCTTTCTGGTTGGCTGCTCCATCAAAGTACAACTGCCAAATGTCCTCGGTTACCGTCATTATGTCTTCGTCGGGGAAATTGAACTCGGCACCCTCCTCTCCTTTGACTGGGCAATCGGCTAGGAATTCTGGCTCTTCCTTTTACCGACTTTCGGGTGACATACTTTAGTTCAAACTCGGCCAACATCAGCAACCACCGTGCCATCCTACCCGTGAGGGCCGGTTTTTCGAATAGATACTTTAGGGGATCCATCCGAGATATTAGCCTGACCGGGTAGGCTAACATGTAGTGCCTCAACTTCTTGGAAGCCCATACAAGTGCCCAGCATGTCCTTTCTAGGGGAGTGTAACGCTCTTCAGGTCCGACCATCTTTTTACTGAGGTAATAAACGGCCCTTTCTACCCCATCATCTCCTTCCTGCGCCAACATGCATCCCATTGCGGACGGAGTGACTGACAGGTGTAGGATCAAAGGTTTTCCTGTTACAGGCGGTGTCAATACCGGTGGCTTGTGCAGGTAGGCCTTGATGGCTTCGAAAGCTTTATGACACCTATCATCCCAAACGAATGGCACTCCTTTCTTGAGTAAGCGGAACAATGGTTCACAGGTTGAGGTCAGTCTCGCAATGAATCTACTGATAAATTGCACCTTGCCGAGGAAGCTCCTTACATCCTTCTCAGATCTTGGCGGCTCCATTTCTAGGATGGCTTTGATTTTCGATGGGTCGACTTCGATGCCTCGGGTGGTGATCATGAATCCAAGCATCTTTCCTGCAGTGACTCCGAACGTACATTTGGCGGGGTTGAGACGCATCTTGTACTTCCTGATTCTTTCGAAAAACTTCCTGAGTGCGGGGAGATGCCCCTCTCGTTCCTTGGCCTTAACAATCATATCATCAACGTAGACTTCCACTTCTTTGTGAATCATGTCGTGTAGTAATGCCGTGGCGGCCCGTTGGTAAGTGGATCCTGCGTTCTTTAATCCGAAGGGCATGACTCGATAACAATACGTCCCCCATTCAGTGACAAACGTAGTCTTTTCCCGATCCTCTGGGGCCATGAGGATTTGGTTGTATCCCGAGAAACCATCCATGAAAGAGAGTAGAGCATGACCAGCAGTGTTATCGACTAACACATCAATGTGTGGTAGCGGGAAATCATCTTTAGGGCTGGCTTTGTTAAGATCCCTGAAATCGACGCAGACCCTTATTTTACCATCCTTCTTTGGCACGGGGACGATGTTTGCAACCCACTGAGGGTACTCAGTTACCATTAAGAACCCAGCGTTAATCTGTTTAGTGACTTCTTCTTTTATCTTAAGCACCCAGTCGGGCCTCATGCGTCTTAGTTTCTGTTTTACCGGCTTTGCATCAGGATAAAGGGGAATCCGATGCTCCACGATTTCGGGATCGATCCCGGGCATATCGGCATGTGACCATGCAAACACATCTTCGAATTCTTTAAGCAGGTTTACAAGAGCTTCGCGTTCTTCAGCGGATAATGCAGAACCGATCTGGGTCATCCGGGGATCCTCTCCATCTCTCAGATTTATTAAAACAATTTCTTCTTTTACAGGCTGAGCACGCTTTTCATCTTCCCTGTCGATTAGGGATCGAATTTCTTTGGGAATGTCCCCATCGAAATCAATCTCTTCATCACCAGGCGACGCAATTTATTTCAAAGTCGGGGAAGTAAGCAGAATAGATTCATTCATTTCATGATCAACGGCCTCGGGGGCACCATACACACGGGTGGATTCGAATTGAAATCAGACTGGGAGTTTGGGCGAGAGGCACCAACTCAGGACGGACTCGAAGACTCGGAAGACGCAGAAGACTCGATAGACTTAACAGACTCGGTCGGACTCGGACTCCGATTCGTGGTAGGTTGCACTCGGCATGAAGATCCAGTTCTTGTACTCTTCAGCAGCATCCATGATAAACAAAGTCGGGTCCTCAGGGGTATCGTGTTCCATCATCAGCACTTCTGCTTCCATAGCTGTACCCATTGATTCGTCTTCCCTAAACAGAGTTGCGAGACTACCCATGCTGAAAACCTCAATCCAGTCAGCGGGCTCTTTCTGCTTTTCCTCAACCTCAGTTTCTTCATCGCTATCTGGCCAGACATCGTTGGTGAATATCTCAAATCCTGGCAGGAAGGTATTGGTTTCCTTGTCCCAAAATGGTTCCGGCTGTCCTTGGTAAATCTGCTTTGCTTCTTCTCTGACAAAGTAGTCCTCTAGCCTGTTTCCCCTTTTCACTTTGCTGCTACTTGAGGGTGAGTAACCAAGGCCTGTTGTACGCATCAGAGTGCCCTGGGCTTCGAACTTTGCAGGGCCTTGGAGGTTCTTTCCCAGTCCCAATCCTAGCATGTAGGACATCTTTTCATGATCTTGATGGCGACGTTGCTAATGACAAAGTCGTCGTCGATTCTAACTGAGTAGATAGACTTGGAGGTATCCAGGGAGAAGCCTCCTAGGGCGACAACTTCCTCCCCATGTTGGATTTCTAAGAGTGGGGCATTGTCTTCAACGAGGGCATGGATCCCTGAGTCCCCATGAATGGTGAGCATTCCCGTTTCCAGTCCCAGCCGAATTTTCTGATGGAGTGTGGAAGGTACAGCCGTGATGTCAGGCCGGTGCAGCCAGGGCCTACCCAGAAGCAGGTTGAAGGAGACGGGGATATTCACCACGTGGAATTCTACGTCCGTCTGATATGGCCTGAAGGTCACAGGAATCATGAGAGTCCCAACCACATCCCTCCGAGTGTTGTCATATGCTCGGACCTTGACTTCTGATGGGGAGAAGTCCTTATTCTTGTATCCCAAACAGTAAGCAACGCGGAGTGGACAGACATTAATGGCTGATCCATTGTCGACCAAGATTGCCGGAACCGACTTGCCGTGACATTTCAGGGTAATGTGCAGTGGCCGGTTGTGGTCAGTTCCCTCGGCAGGTAAGTCCCGATCAGTGAAGGTGATAGCATGTTTAACAGGTATGGTCTTGATTAATGCCACAAGCTCATCGGGAGTTATAGCGGAAGGAACTTTGAGTCGGGAGAGTGCTTGGATGAGACCTTCACGATGGCGTGTGGAGTGAACCAGCACATCCCAGACAGACATCTTGGCATTGGTCTACTCGAGTTGACGCTTAATCATTCCTTCGGGGTTCTTTTCAGGTCGGGAAGGCTCTTTAGCTGGCGGGTCAAAGGGTCGGAAGGTGCTCTTGACCGGGGTGGTGAAGGGATCAGATGGTTCTGCGGCTGCAGGGTTAGAAGGTTCCCCGACTTGCAGGCTCGGAGGTTGGTATACACGGCCACTTCTGGTTAAGTGATCAATCTGGCGGTACTTTGATTCTTCATTCCATAAGTCGGCCAGGGCCTTTCGCTTGTTTCCAATAGCCGTATCCTGCAGATTGGCAGCTAAATCGGCGATGACTAGGTCATCCCACAGATCTTCAGGTGTCCATTTTTCGGCCTCCATTACCGTCTTGTTGACAGTCCATTCTTCGTTTCCCACTTTTATGTTTACTGTCTCAGTATTAGCCCAGGCTGGTTCTTCTTCCCATAAGTCTATCAAAGCAATTTCAGCATCTTCCGGGAAAGTGACTGATGGCTCGGATTTATCTCTGTCCACGAGGTAGTCCATCGGGTCAAACTCATTGCTAGCGACTTCTTCTTCGTACCCGGGCAGGTTCGGGTACGGGGTCAGGCTCACGTTGCCATACAGATTGTTGACGACAAAGTCATTAAAATGAGAGAAATCCGGGCGGATTGGGGCAAGCTCTGGTCAGTTGTATGTCATCACCTCAGGTGGATATCCAGGCTGGTATTCTTCACCAAACAAAGGTTTCGCAGGAGAAGATATCCAATGGGTCATTCCAGGCCAAGAGCTGATACTCGTCTGGGGTCGGGTCCCATTCCCATTCAGGTTCATTCTGAAAAACTTGGTATTCTTCCCCTTGATTTTCGAACAGTGCACATAATGCGAATCCGTCAAGAGGATCCGCCTGGATGTTTTGCCAATCAACCTCCCATCCAGCCTCGAATAAGGGTTCGTCACTTCCTTGGAAATTGGCAGCTTCAAATTCTTCCCAATCAGCAACTAGTTCTCCCCATGTATCTTCCCATTCCCATATGGAATGGAAGGTAGTTTCTCCGGGAATTTCACCAGCAGGCATTGGTTCGGTATCGAGCAGGGTAGTGTCAAACTCTGGGATGTCTTGATCCTCGGCTAGGGCGATTTGGTTGATACGGAAAGGGGCATCGTGCTGTGGTAGGGGGTTTGAAATGGTGTTGGGTTTATCTGCGGGTGGTGCATCGACAACCTTGTTGTCGATGAGGTTTTGGATCTCATGACGGAGGCGGATGCAGTTATTGGTGGTATGGCCAGGCATTTGGTGAAAGTCACAATAGACGTTTTGGTTTAGGTTTGGCGGAATGGTTTGGGGTGGAGGAAGAGGTTTCAACACTCCGATTTCTGTGAGTTTCTTAAGGAGAGTGGATCTCGAAGTGCTGAATTGGGTGAAGGTTCGGTTCTGGTTTTTTGGTTTTTCAGCAATTTGGTTGACTTCTACAGGTTTGGTGGATGACGTTCCTGCTTGGTTGGCATTTCCAAAGAGAACGTTGCTGTTTCCTGAGTATGTCCTCTTGGGTTTTGACCCAGATCCTGACTCCTTTTTCTCCAAAGTCCCATCTCGCAGAGCCTCCTCTACAGCCAATCCAGAGTCGTAAAAGGTTTCGAAATTTGGGGCAGCCTGAGAAAGAACCATGTACGGGGCAAAAGAGCTTGGCAAGTTCTTGGTTATAATCCGTATCTGTTCTTTCAAGTCAGGTTTATTTTGCATCTGGGCAGCCTTAGCCCTCCAACGTTTCACAAAGTCGGCAAAACTTTCCTTCTCACCCATCGTGGTGCTTTCCAACTCCCTCGTGGTCATTTTCAGGTCAACATTGAAATCATATTGGGCCACGAAAGCTGTCCCGATGTCTTCCCAAGTCCTTTTCTTGGATGGTTCGAGAGAGAGGAACCATTGCAGGGCTGGACCGGACAAGGATTCATGGAAGAGTTGGGCCATAGCTTCTCTTTCGATGCCACGCATAGTGAGGGATCCGACATACCCCTGAAGGTGGGCTCTTGGGTCACCGGTTCCATCGAATTTTGCAAAGTCCACTCCTTTGAACTTTTCTGGCAGTTTGGCATTCGGAAAGAGGCATAATTTCCTCATGTCGATTTCTCCTTTTCCAAGTCGTTTGGTTTCTTGGACGGATTCCTCCAATTTGCCGATCTTATCCATGATAGCGGCCAGGTTGGGGTCAGCTGCTGGTATCTCCACTTTAGGTGGTTGCTCGGATTGCGGCGAAGCTTTGATTAGGATCTTATCGGTGATTTCCTGCATGCTTTCCATTATCATATTCATGTCATTTTTTATGGAGGTTACGGCAGCTTTGAGTTGTGCGTCAACACCGGCGAGAGATTGCTTAAACTGGATATCCATGTTGGCCATGTTCTGCCTAAGTTCCTCCATTCCGTCTCCTTGGTCAGACATGGATGAACGATTGACTGAGGCTACGGATCCTTCTTCCTCCTTTTCAGACAGTGGGAGTCCTTCCAGGGTGTCTACGCGAACTAGTCTTTGGGATAGACGAAACCAATTGGGTATAGCCTCTTTTCTTCGCAGGCGATCAATGTTGGCAGCACTGGCAACAAGTCAAAAGGGAGCAACTCAAAACCAATCCAAAATACTCGCCCTACCTCTACCCATCTCCAAGAAACAAGGCCTAAGACCTACCGTGGCTCGAATCTCACTCAAGACATCCGTACAGAAGATTTTCGGTAGTCCGGGTAGGTGCCGTCAGGCAGGTTAAATTCCGAACGGGTCGGAACCAGAGCCAATCTCCTTATCGTGACCATCCGAGACAGAGCAATATGACTACCGGAATCCAGATACAGACGCGCTTAAGGTTAGACCCAAACCAAGGAGCCGTTAAGCACGGCAAACACCGGAGGTATCTCAAACTCCATGGATTTCTGATCTCCTAGATCGTCCTAGCGGACATACCGTGGTTCAAATCTCACTCAAGACATCCGTCTGAGAAGATTTCGGTAGTCGAGGCGGTGCCGTCGAGCGAGTTAAATTCCGAACGGGTCGGAACCAGAGCCAATCTCCTTATCGTGACCATCCGAGACAGAGCAATATGGCTACCAGAATCCAGATACAGACGCGCTTAAGGTTAGACCCAAACCAAGGGAGCCGTTCGGGCACGGCAAACACCGGAGGTATCTCAAACTCCATGGATTTACAGTCTCCTAGACTGACCGGAGGGTCCTAAAGAATTCTAAGGAAGCCTATTCCTCTAGCCCACAAGATGCAATGGTGTGCGAATGATGCGTGTGTACAGGAATAAAAGCACGTAAACAGAATATAACACATAAGTCCTAGCCATGGGTTCCTGTCCTAGTTGGGAAGGTCCTATGGCTATCTATAAGTGCAAAGGTTTTGGTCTCAAAAGGGTTCTCGGACTAGAGCCAAGATGTACTATCCCGTGTCAAGTGTATTGCAAGACAGCGATCAACACGATGGCTCATCATAGTCAAGGGTTGCTAGGCATCCCGGAAGAGCTGTTACCGTAAACCGGGCAAGATAGCCAAACACAGTAGCGAGGCTTGTGCGGTGCAAAGTGTACAGGGTAAAAGAGCTTGATCTTCCGGAAAATATTCGAAAATCCCCTTTTAGAAAACACCTTTCAAGTTTGGCCCTCTTGTTTATCCAATACTTTTTGTACAGTTTTTTTTTTTTTAAAAGTATTGAATAAAAGTTCATCCCCAGCAGAGTCGCCACTGTGGGCTCCCGCGCCCGAGAATGAGCGCTTCGCTCGAAGAGTCGCCACCCGGATTTTCGAGATGGATGATCCGAGAAACCGAGAGTTTGCTTGAAAAAGGCTTTAAGTCTAGCGAAAACGTTGAGATAATGGGTTCGGGAGCCACATTACGAATGAGGAAGGTTTTTCTTTAAAAAGCACCCCATTCGCCCGGTAAGACCGGTCTCTACTTGATGTTTTCAAAAAGGGGAGATCTTCGGTATCATTCGGAATATCAAGCTCTTTAATAAAACACATAGCGGGAAAGGGACATGGGAAATATATCACATTGGTGTGCAGGTGGTGTTATCTGTACAGTCGTGATAAGACGATGTGAACAAATAGAAGTAAATAACATTCAACAGACTGTTTGGACCTCAGAAAGCCGTTCACGGCACCCTGAGATGCCGTGCGAGGCATCTCAGCATGCCGTGCGGGGCACCTGCTCTGCTGTCAGACTGTTTTCAGTCTCTCAAAACATTATTTAGCTCACTGCTTTTTTTGTAGATCTTTTGAGGACTCATGCATGGCCTTACGGCGATCAGATCACCCCAAAAACGTCATTATTCTTTTCAAATCATAGTTTTAAAGTAACTTTCAACATTATTTATCATTTGGGATGATCTTGAAAAAGGTTTTAGAAGAGCCGGAACATGGCTTGTAGATATGGTCTCATTTTGAGAGCTACAGAAACAGTAAACAGCAAAAACAGATAACCACAGCAGAGGAAAACTCAGATCCAGACAGCCTATTCACAATAGTGTCAGCATGCAAGATGCCGTGCGCTGAGAGTCAGGGTGCCGCGCGTCTGACCCGGCCAGTGCGGTTCCCCAACCTCAACCAGTGTTATTTTTAGTCTTTGAAAATGGGTTTTGGTGGGATCTTAACCAAAGGGTTAGATCTTACGACGAAAGGTCCCCTCGAGGACGTAGCAGTCTAGTCCGAGGAAACTAGTTTATACCTTCGGTTTCGAGCTTGATCAAGGATCTTTGAAGTTTGGACGTGGGCGGATCATCGTGGATATGGATGGAAGAGGTTGAATGGACAAAAGGCGTGTGGGTGTAAGGGAAGATTAGGTATTTTGGGGGTGATGAAACTTTGAAGTTAATGAAAGATCAACTTCAATGATGAGAAGGGAATGAGTGAAAGCACTTAAAGAAGGTCTTTTGGGAATGACATTCTTTAAAGGTTGGAAATGGAAATGGAAACAAGGAAGTGGGTGTAGAAATTTAGAGAGAGAAAGTAGAGTGAGAAAGCCAAGATGAAGGCAAGAGAGTGACTCTAAAGAAAGGGCAAGAGGGCCCCTTTCCCTTGAGTGGAGGGGTTAATTTATAGGCAAATGGCCAAGGATTTTGAATTCAAATGGTGGAGGTGTTTTCTGGGCGGGCCAGAAGTGCATTTTCGGCTGAGCCAGTCATTAGCTGTGGCTCACACTGGCGTGGCCGACAGCTTTCTGAGCCAGCCAGCTTTTTGCTCAAGGTGCCGTGCGGAGGAGTTTGGCTGCGCACGGTCCCTTGAATTCTCAAGGTGCCGTGCGCTTGAATTTGTCTCCGCACGGTGCCTCCTCCTGTGGTCCAGAATCTTTTGGGCTCTTCATTGGGCTTGGCTGGGCTTGTCAGGTTTCTTGGGTTTTTGGGTTTAAGGGTTTATGGTTTTAAGGGAGATCCTTTTTCAAGCTCGCAAAGGTATCGTTTCCTCTATTTCATCATCAGGGTGGACAAAGGCTCTCCGACGTCCGGATTGGGGTGTCTACAGAATCCGAAAGTACTCATTGGCCTCTCAAAGTAACTAGTGTGAGTATAACGCAAATTAGAGGCAAGATGCTTCATTCATTAACAAAGTTAAACAAGTGAACATTCTAATCCGAATTAGCACAAAAGTGGTTCCTCTCACATATATCTAGATAGAAAGAAATCACATGGCATGCGTGTAAGTGAAAAATCGCACAAAGATGTTCATTAACCTCGAAAACAATACACGCACCTTCAATGCCTCTATACTCATCAAAATGCTTATATCAAATTATAGCCCCTCCCTTGATTCATATTTTCTTTCTCTTTTTTTTTATATTTTTTCTTGTGGTCGTGCAATGCCATGGTCCCTTAAGCTTTCTAATTGACCCTTGTAGCGAGCTTTAGGCCAGTGACACCCAAACCAGATGGCTTTAGGGTACTAGATGTGGAGAACACCCCAACGGACTTAATCACTCGAATCAAAAAGGCTACGAACCAAAGCTAACCACACATGACAATTGCAGAACTCTCCACCGTTTGACGCGAACACTCACTGCTTACTGAGGCAAGAGGCCCGGTTACTAAGTCAAGAGCCTGAAAAACATGCATTTAATTCTTTTTTTTTCTGAGTGGGAAGGGCATTAAGTATTCTATTAAGACATCCAACTCGTACTGAGGCATCAAAAATATATATACGGCTCTCGAGATCAAATCCAAGTCTAAGTGTGACGGTGCTCGTGCAAAGGCATGTACACAAGTGATTAATCTCTATCCAAACATAGATGAGACGAACCAAGTAAGTGCCTCTCATCAATGCCTATGTTCACAAGCTTAACTCTATCAATAAATCATATCAAGACTCCAACTTGAGTAATAATCAAACTAGCACTAATCAAAAACCAATAACCACGTCGAAAGTCCAAATCAAGTATCAACAACTTTCAATTTTTTAATTTGACACAGAAAAAAAAAATCCAATAAAAAAAATAATAATAAAATCACAATTGCAGCAAACAAAATTTTTCAAAAATAATAGTCCCTCCCCCAAACCGAAATGATGCATTGTCCTCAATGTAGCAAAGAGGAATAAGTTACGAAAAGTTTAGGGGGTTACCTCGAACGAAGACCAATTTTTTTTTTGTGTGTATTCCCTGCAGTTGATTAGCGACCCAAAAAAAAAACAAACAAAAAACAAAAACGAGATAGAGAAAGAAATTTTTTTTAACACTATTAGCAAGTGCAAAGTAAAACAATCAAGTCATTTTCTTTTATCCTCTTCTTGTAATTTAGAATGTATGGATCTTTCCAACAAAAATTATACGACACAACCAAAGTTAATTTAGCAAATTGTTTAATCATGTGTGTCAAGAATAGAGCAAAAATAGAGGCAAAATCAGCATACCATGGAAATGTTTCCTTGCAGAAAAGTGCCTCTAACAAAATTCTATGACTGAAAAGTACGGGTTCTGCTCTAATGACAAAATCACACTCAAATTCTTTACAGCATTGGTCATTCTCTTCAACTAACTTTTCCTCTTCAATTTGATCATTATTTGGGGTAACGAGGTCTGACATAATTTCTGTTGGTCCCACAATTTCAACACTAGGATCGAGTGGCAAAGGTTTTAACTCAAAATTGAATTCTTGTTCATTCCACAAACTTGGGATAATCTCTTTAGATTGTGGCTCTACAAAGCACGAGTTTCGCCTACTAATATCTATGAAAGACTCTAAAAACATGTTGACAGATTCAATTGTAGAGTCTTCATCAATGTTATTAAAATGAGATAGACAAGATTCAAAAGGATCCTCATAACTTGATGGAGATTGTTCTTTAACATGGCTATCTATCATGTAAACTGCACTCACCTCATCCTCACATGATGAATGTTTGTCAATGTCAAAAATATTAAGATCAACAGTCATGTTACCAAATGACATTTTCATCACACCATTCCTACAATTAATTTGAGCATTACACGTGGCCAAGAAAGGACGACCTAATATGACAGGAATATGCCCCTTTGAGTTTTGAACAGGTTGAGTGTCTAAGACTATCAAGTCTGCTGGAAAATAAAATTTGTCAACTTTCACTAGAATATCCTCAATAACACCTTTTGGAATTTTAACTGATCCATCAGCCAATTGAATTCTTACGGAAGTGGGTTTTAGCTCCCCCAAACCTAGTTGCAAGTAAACTGAATATGGTAGTAAGTTGGTACTCGCTCCCAAATCTAACAAAGCTCGCTCAATGTGATGATTACCTATCGTGCACGAAATTGTAGGACACCCAGGGTCCTTATACTTGACAGGGATTTTGTGCTGAATAATAGAGCTAACATGTTCAGTCAACAAAACTTCCTTAGGGACGCTTGTCTTTCTCTTTATGGAGACCAAGTTTTTAAAAATTTAGCATATGAAGGCACCTGTCGAATAGCATCTAGGAATGGAACATTGATTGTCACTTGCTTAAATACCTCTAGAATATCTCCATGGTCTACACCTTTCTTAGGGGCTACTAGTCGCTCAGGATATGGAGCCTTAGGGATGAAACTCCTAAGTTCGGGTTCTTTAGGAGGTTGAGGTGAATTAGATTTCTGGACTTTGGTGGGACCACTTTTTTCTTCTGTCTCTGACTCCCCTAAACTCTTCTCTATTGGCATACTTACTTGGTTGTCAACCTGTTTTCCTGACCTAAGGGTTACAATGGATTGAACCTGCTCATGCTTATAGGTAGAGTTAGATGGGTTGCTCAGAGCAAATTGTCCTTTTGGGTTAGGTATCGGTTGACTAGGAAACTTTCCATTCT
The DNA here is from genome assembly GCA_025413875.1 of Rhododendron molle. Taxonomy (NCBI): domain Eukaryota; kingdom Viridiplantae; phylum Streptophyta; class Magnoliopsida; order Ericales; family Ericaceae; genus Rhododendron; species Rhododendron molle. The sequence goes on along the minus strand of CM046388.1, from coordinate 30,991,701 downwards.
CTCTCTCTGCCATTTGACTAGCCAATTGACCTATTTGATTTTCGAGTTTATCGATGGCTATGTGAGTGGAATTTTTAATTTCTGTGATGGCTTCAGTATTCAAGTGAGTAGTACTTTTTCATTTCACCCATGAATGCTTTAAGAGTGTCCTCTAAGGATGACTGTTGTGGTGCAACAGATTGGAAGTTCAGTTGAGACACAGGAGTTGGAGCATAAAAAGGCTCAGATTGAGCAGGATATGATTGTGTAGGAGGACGAAAACCTGGGGGAGATTGGTTTTACGAATGGAAAGGCTGGCCACCTATATTTGTAGAAGGTTGGTTTTGACGCCATGAAAAATTTGGATGATTTCGCCAATTTTGGTTGTATGTTTCTGAAAAAGGACTAGCAAATGATTTTCCATAATTATTTAGTGCATTTGCTTGTTCAACATAGCTTTCAGAATATTCAATAATGGAAGGACATGTTTGTGTTGTGTGCATGCGACTACTGCAAAGAGAACACACCTCACTTTGAACTTATTGGCTGACTCCATTGTTTTACTTAAAACTAACGCCTCAACCTTTCGAGTAAGATTATCTAACTTTATTCTCACATCTGAATCTTCTTTCACCTCATATAATCCCCCTCTCTTAGGTGTGGAAGTTAGTTTGTCTCGATGAGAAGTAAAATCCCACTGTTGAGATCTCTCAGACAAATTTTCAAGAAACTCATAAGCTGCCTCACCCGTAATGTTTAAAAAATCACCACCGTTCATTGATTCAATCATATTGCGATTAGACTGAGTTAAACCATTATAAAAAAATTGAACCAGTCTCCATGTTTCAAAACCATGTGGGGGGCACTTTAAAATAAGATCTTTAAATCTCTCCCAACTCTCATAAAATTTTTCATGTTCTTCTTGACAAAAATCAGTAATCTCCCTCCTTAAAATAGTTGTTCTAGACATTGAAAAGAATTTTGAGAGAAACTTTTTAACGAGGATGTCCCATGAAGTGATTAAGACAGAGGGTAGAGAATTTAACCATGCCTTTGCTTTATCTTTCAGTGAGAAGGGAAACAGACGCAATTTAACAGACTCCTCAGAAAAATTTTGAAGTCTAAAGGTAGCACAAATTTCAAGAAAGTCTTTGACATGCATGTATGGATCCTCTCGTTCAACCCCATGAAATTGAGGAAGAAGTTGTATTATGTGATGTCTCAACTCAAAATGTGTTGCATTTGTCATGGGTAACACAATACAAGAAGGAGGATTTGTGGTCACGGGTGAGAACAACTCTCTTAAAGGTTTTGTATCTTCTACAAGTTCTCCCATTTTTAATTGACTACGTTCTACTCTTTGAATTTTTAAACTGCATCTAAAGGTTCTCTCAATTTCCGGATCAAGAGGTATTAATTCTAAGTTTTTCGAACGACAACCAAACATAAACTTATGAATGAAAGCAAATTAGAGGGACAATTGAAGAATAAAAAATGCAACAGAATTAAAATGAAATTTTTTTTTTCGGACAAACAGCCCAGACTTTAGGAAGAATATTGACAGAATGCTTTCTTCTTCTCTTTTTCTGTTTTTTTTTTAAGACAAAAAGTTCAAGGCTTTAAGACTGATTACTGAATGCTTAACTTAGCAAAATGAAAATCTACAATTGTTAAAAGCACAGATGTAAGTTATAATAGGCAAACACTGAGTAGAATGAAAATTGTTTTTTTTTTTTTTTTCAAACAGTAACTTACTAAGTACTTGATAAAGAAAACAAAAATAGAACAATAGCAAAAGTAAATTAAGATTAATTAGAGACTAACCTGTGACTTGTTGCTTCTTACTCCAACCACCGTGGTGCACGGTAAATACAGTGGTTCCCAAAATTATTTCAATCAAGCACTTGTAGCCAACTTGGAAATCTCGGCCGATAAAAACAAATAAAAAGGCAGCTCTATTGTGTGACAGCAACCATAAAAATATTTAGTGACAAAAAGCAATTACTACTAATCACAGATTCACGGTATTGCAAATGCACGTGATGAAGGTTTTTTTGTTCAGTTTTTTTTTAAAATGCTAACTAAACTAGTAGAAGAGTGAAATCAATTCAAATCTCTAGATTTCCTAAAAAAATAATTAAGTCCCCGGCAACGGCGCCAAAAACTTGTTGTGAAATTTTAATGTACTCGCAAGCGCACGAATCGTATCGAAGTATAGTTATGCAAGTGCGAGGTCGAACCCACAGAGACTTGTGATTTTTCTAGGAAAAATAAGTAACTTAAACCAATTAAACCCTAACCTAGTTGACAAAAGTTGTGATTGATTTAATGGAACTAGAATTAAGTAAATAATGGCAAAAGAAAACAATTAAATTAACACGACAACGTAGTGGAGATTACGGTTGAGAAAAGGAACTAAGGTATCGGAATCCACACCCAAAAATATTTATCAACTAATCTTATGCAATGATTTTTCCTATGATTTCTACACAATGATTTAGAAGCTAATCGTAATCATCATGGATAATATGTCGTTAAGCCCTTTTATTTATATCGAAAATATGGTCCTCCTCTGCTTCGCAAGTTTAAGCCAAAATCATCAACTGTATCCGTATAAACAAATCACAGTAGATATCCCGCACTTAAATATAAACTTTGATAAACCAAGCAATTCGATTAATAAGGTGGTATCAAATCATGGAAAAAACCCATTCCGATTGAATCCATATCCAATTCTCTACCAAATTAATTAATGAGATCAGAACAATAAACTATGAACGCACGTAGGAAAAATCAACTGCATAAAACCAATCAATAATATTCATGAGGTTTCATCCTCAACCCTAGTTTAGAAGTTTAGCCTAACATAGATAAAAATAGAACATCACAAATTATTCTTTTGCTCTTCTATTTTTTCCTCCGAGCCGTGGCCTCGAACCGTGATGTCTCTGATCCGTGGTGTCACTTCCGTTCCTCTCCCCTGGCAAACCTAATGCTCTCTTTATAAATAGGCTGTTGAGGTAATGCTCATGGAAAGAGAATCCTCTTTTTCTTCAAACTTTCCTAACTCTACTAAGTACAATTAGAAAGGAAATATTCTTTTTCCAATAAAACTCTAATATTGCATAGTGACAGATTATATTGGCCTTTGATTTCATCTTTTTCACGTTGGTTCCTTCACTCACAAATCTGCACTTTTTATTCCACGGCTGAAATAAGTAAAGTTATCATCTTTTTCCTGCAAATTGATTAATTCAATGTAAATGATCAAAAGAATAATAACTATATCTAATTAGACAAAATAAATTACTAACATTGTGCGTTATAGGGATCTCTACTTGTCAATATTTTGTGCTCATCAATACTCTCCATCTCCCCCACCTCGAGAAATGGATCAACCAATCAATCTCAGCAATCTGCTCACCATCGGCCGTGGAAGAGGCCGCGGCACTGCTCATGGCCGCAGACGCTCTCAGAGCTTGGCGCCGTCTCATGGCCGCCGAGGACCAGCTTCAACAGACGCTCCTCCAGACTTCTCCCCCGAGGAGATTGAGGACAGCCACAGGGACAAACGCCAACGGCTGGAAGCCTCTTCGATCGAACAACCTCCTCCCCAACTCACACCACCTCCAACCCCCCTTTGGGCTCCTCAATTCACCCATGGCGGACCGCCAGTCACTGTCCACGACAGTGTGGACTCTGAAGGCACTGCACTTGCACTGTCCCAGACGTTCATGCTTCCTGGGGACATGCAGAAAGTGATCACCAGCTCCCCAGACAACCTCCTTGGCTCATTCATGAGCCACAGTGCTAAGGTAAACTTGTCATGTTTATTTTTGTCTGCTTGATGGCTTCAGATCGTTATTCCTGTTATCTGCCTGACGTTGCTTCGTGTTCAAAATCTCCAAGCAATGTAGAGGATGGTGGCCATGGCACAAAAGCTTGGCCAATCTGAGCCCCAGCGTGCCAGATTGGCAAGTGAGAACACCAAGCTGCAAAATACTATCGTCAGGCTGGAGAGGGAGAGAAACCAGGCTCGTGGGACTGTGGATGAGCTAAGGGGCAAGCTGGAGGGAGCCGAAGACAATTTGAGCCAGACTCTCACGGAGCTGGAGGTGAGCAAGAACGAGGCCAAGGCCGCTTATCAACAGGGCTACAACGAGGGAATCCGTGTGGCCACTGAGAGCTACACTGATCAAATGCCAGGAATCCAAGACCAAGTTTTTGAGGCCGCCTGGTTGGCCTGCCTCAAAAAGTCTGGTACAGCAGAGTCTTCCCCCCTTTGGACAGAGAATGACTTCCCGAGCATCCAAGTTGTTGAGGAGCAGGAAGAGGTTGTAGAAGAAGACAACCTGGAGCCTAACGCCAACGTCCCCGAACAGCAAAGTGCTGATGCTGATCAGACTGGAGAAGTGACCAACCTTGGCCAGAAGGAAGCCGGTGGCGGTCCGTCTGAACCTAGCACTGCTGTGGATGATGCAACTGCCCCTACCACTACAACCGCTCCAGCCTCTGCAACTGCTCCAGCCTCCCCCCTGTCATTGAGGACCTGACAATCGAAGAGTAAGTTGGACTCTTCGTAGTGATAACAATTGAAACTTTGAATCAGTTTTGATTGGCCCTACGTGGCCTTTAGTATTGCCCTGCGTGGCACTTGATACATTTCTGCATACTTTAACTCTGCTGGTTCTGGCCCCGTGGCCTTTTATGTTTGGCTGGCCTTTCGTGGCCTTTCCTTAACACAGGTGGCCATCCCATGGCCAGTATTTTATGTGCTTAGTGTCTTCGTACTTAGCTTATGCATAGTCACGTATGCTCCCCAGGTCTCATCGTGCCTGCTGATGATCCAGTTATATTCACATTTACACTTTTGCAGGTTTCTCGTACCTTAGAACAGTGTCAACTGCACTCGTAGCTTTCCTACCAATACATGTACTCGTACATATTCAGGATATGCTCGTACCCGAGCAAGCTGCTAACCTTATTTGTACAGTGTTTGTATTTTTTCCATACGTGCTCAAGGTCTGTTCGTACCTGAGCAACCTTCAAGTTTTTCCGAACTTGGATATTGCTGCATATTCTCATATGCAGCCCACATGTTTCGTGCTTGGAAAGTTTCCCTAGTATATTCGTACTTAGGTTACCAAATGTGCTCATATTTGGACTAGGTAATCTTGAGTTTATTCATACCCAGGTTATGTTGTAAATTCGTGTGGGCATGCACCCGTATAAGTAAACAAGTCTATTCGTACTTGGAATTATCCCAAACATATTCGTGTTTGAGAACAGTGTGCATAATCTCGTATGCACTCTGGGTGTATTCGTACCTGAGCAAACAGACAAGTATATTCGTACTTGGCTCAATTCTGGGTGTATTCGTGCCCGAGCAAACAGACAAGTATATTCGTCTTTGGCTCAATTCTGGGTGTATTCGTACCCGAGCAAACAGACAAGTATATTCGTACTTGGCTCAATTCTGGGTATATTCGTACCCGAGCAAACAGACAAGCATATTCGTACTTGGCTCAATTTTGGGTGTATTCGTACCCGAGCAAACAGACAAGTATATTCGTACTTGGCTCATTTCTTGGTGTATTCGTACCCGAGCAAACAAACAAGCATATTCGTACTTGGCTCAATTCTGGGTGTATTCGTACCCGAGCAAACAGACAAGTATATTCGTACTTGGCTCATTTCTAGGTGTATTCGTACCCGAGCAAACAGACAAGTATATTCGTACTTGGCTCATTTCTGGGTGTATTCGTACCCGAGCAAACAAACAAGTATATTCGTACTTGGCTCAATTCTGGGTGTATTCGTATCCGAGCAAACAGGCAAGTATATTCGTACTTGGCTCAATTCTGGGTGTATTCGTACCCGAGCAAACAAACAAGTATATTCGTACTTGGCTCAATTCTGAAAGATTCAAAATTCCATTTAGTTACCCTATCCCTCTGCTCCCCAATACGAAGCGAGGACTAAGGACATAGCTTGACTTCATATTTAAAGCATAATAAAAGAAAAACTCGTAAAAAACAGCGTTTGTGTTACCAAAATCCGGGAATTTTATTCATAATTCGAAAAACTCAAGGGGGCGTTACGCGCACCCCTTGCAACTAAATAAAAGCAGACACAAGGGAATTTTATTCGTAATTCCCACACAATCACAACGTGCATCTAAAATAGAAATAAAAACAAAATCGAAGTTCTTTACACGTAGAACTTCCTCAAGTTGTGAACATTCCAGGGCCTTGGTACCGGGTTCCCGTCCAAGTCTGCCAATCGATATGCCCCAATGCCCACAACCTCCGTAACTCAATATGGGCCCTCCCAATTGGCCCCCAACTTGCCCTCGTTGGCCACCTTGGTGTTGCCGAGCACCTTTCTTAACACAAGGTCTCCAACACCAAACTCTCGCGGGTGGACATGCTTGTTGTAACTTTTCATCAACTGCTCCTGGTACTAAGCCAGGTGCACCAGAGCTCGTTCTCTCCTCTCCTCGGCGAGGTCCAGGTCAATTTCCAAGGCTCTTTCATTGCCCCCACTTTCCACCAATGTGGTCCTGTTGGTCGGCAATCCAACCTCCAATGGAATCACAGCTTCTATTCCATATGCCAGCGAATAGGGGGTCTCTCCCGTATACGTCCTAGGAGTTGTTCGGTGTGCCCACAGGACCAGTGGCAATTCGTCGGGCCACTTGCCTTTTGCTTTGTCCAACCTTTTCTTGATCCCGTCAAGTATCGTCTTGTTGGACACTTCTGCCTGCCCATTGCTTCGAGGGTAGGCTGGGGTTGAATAATAGTTCCTTATTCTGTACTGGGCACAAAAAGCCTTGAACTTTTTCTGGAACTGCGACCCATTATCAGTGATCAAAGAATAAGGAACCCCAAATCGAGTGATGATATTCTTCCACACGAACCTTTCTATCATAGGTTCTGTGATTTTTGCCAGTGATTCTGCTTCAATCCACTTGGTAAAGTAGTCCGTTGCCACCAACAGAAACTTCCTGTTCCCAGTAGCCTTGTGGAGTGAACCCACGATGTCCATTCCCCACTGCGCAAACGGCCAAGGACTTGTCAAAGGCACCAGATCTTCGGCTGCTGTTCGGATCATAGGTGAGAACTTCTGACACTTCTCACAGATTTTCACATATACCTTTGCATCTTCTTGCATGTGCGGCCACCAGTAACCCTGGGTGATTGCATGGTGAGCAATGGATCTCCCACCTGCATGACTTCCGCATGTTCCCTCGTGTATCTCGTGGAGGAATTTCTGCACCATCTCGGGATGCACACAAAGCAAATACGGCCCAATGAAGGACTTCCTGCACAATTTCCCCTCTGGTGAAAGCCAAACCTTGCAGATTTCGTCTTTATCTTGTGAGCCTCCTTTTTATCTGTGGGGAGTGTCCCATCTCGTAGGAACTCCACTATTGGATCCATCCAACTTGGTCTTTGGTACACGTCCATGACCAATTCCTCACTTCTCCCAATGCTCGGCTCAGCAAGATAGTCCACTGCCACCTTCCTCTTGAACTCTGTTGGCACAGCCGCTGCCGACCAAGCCAGTGAGTCAGCATGGGCGTTCTGCCCAGAGCTTATCTGCTCGATGTGTACCTTCTCAAAGGTGTCAAGCAAATCCTTGGCTGCCTCCACGTAGGCTGCCATCTTCTCATTCCGGGCCTCGTATTCCCCGGACAGCTGATTCACCACGAGTTGTGAGTCACAGAATACTCGAATTCTTTTTACCTTCAAGGTTTTTGCGCTCCGTAACCCTGCCAGGAGTGCCTCGTACTCCGCCACGTTGTTTGACGCATTGAATCCCAGGCGCAGGGACAGCTCGATCATTACTCCTTCAGGAGGGAATAGCACCACCCCAATTCCAGATCCGGTATTGCATGCGGATCCATCGACAAGAAGTTTCCACTCCAAAGGGTCCTGCTCGGTGGATACCATTTGCTTCTCGGCTGATGGTTCGACCAACTGCTCCTTTCTTGTAGGAGGCAGCGGAACCACCGTGGGGGAGAATTCTGCCACAAAATTTGCCAAAACTTGCCCTTTAACTGCCGTGCGCGGCTGATAATCAATATCTGGCTCCATTCCACCGACCACGTTGATATTAGTCCTGAGAAATCGGCCTTTCGAACCGACGACTTCAACGGAAACTCTGTGTAAACCACCACTTTGTGACTTTGGAAGTAATGGGGCAACTTTCCAGCCGCCGTCCTCAGTGCCAGGACCAACTTCTCAAGGGGCAGATATCTCGTCTCTGCGTCTAGTAGCGTCTTGCTCACATAACAGACAGGGATTTGTTCGGATCCCTTGTTTCTCAGTAAGACTGCACTTACAGCATGCTTGGATAATGCCAAGTACAAAGTCAAGATCTCACCAGGCTCTGGGGTCGACAGGAGTGGGGCTGCCGCCAAGTACTTCTTCAGGTCTTGGAACGCTTGCTCACACTCTGCTCCCCATTCGTAACCTTCTCTTTTCTTCAACAGCTGAAAGAAGGGTCTACACTTGTGGCTCGATCAACTAATGAACCTGCTAAGGGCTGCCGCCATCCTCGTCAATCGCTGGACCTCCTTCGTGATCCTTGGACTCTGGAGCTTCTACAAAGCTATTATTTGATCAGGATTTGCCTCTATCCCTCTTATAGTCACCAGGTGACCCAGGAATTTCCCAGAACTCACTCTAAATGCACATTTTGAGGTGTTGAGTTTCAGCTTGTACTCCCTTAGTATCTCGAAAGCTTCCTTCAGATCAGCGATGTGGTCCCGTTTCTCCTTACTCTTGACCACCATATCGTCTATGTATACCTCCATGGTCCTGTCGAGCAACTTCTTCAGCATAATCGTTGCTAGTCTCTGGTAAGTTGCTCCAGCATTCCTCAGACCAAAGGGCATGACGCTGTAATAGTACAGCCCTCGTGGTGTGACAAAAGATGTCTTCTCCTGATCGGGACCGTAGATGGCTATCTGGTGATATCCTCGAGAAGCGTCGAGAAAACTCATACGCCCATACCCAGCTGTTGCATCTACCAACTGATCTATCCTGGGCAGGGGAAAACTGTCTTTTGGACAAGCCTTGTTTAGATCTGTGAAGTCGACGCAGACTCGCTACTTCCCATTCTTCTTTTTCACCACCACTGTGTTAGACAACCACTCCGGGTAGTACACTTTGCGTATCGCCTTTGCCTCGAGCAAACGGTCAACCTCTTTGATAACAGCCTCCACATGATGTACGGCAGATTTTCTTTTCTTCTGCATCACAGGTTTGTGTTGTGGGTCCACATTTAGGTGGTGGCAAATCACGTTTGCATCCACCCCAAGCATCTCCTCAGGTACCCAAGCAAACACATCAACGTGCTCTTTGAGAAACTTCACCAACTCTTCCTCTTCTTCTTTGCACAGGGTTTCCCCAATCAGGAAATACCTCTCAGGATCATTCTCGTTGATCTGGACTTTCTTCAATCCTTCCCCCACTTTCTCGGCTGGATTTCCTCCGACATCCTCGATGGTCGGCTGGTTGGTAATCTCGACTGTCTGGACCAACTGTGCCTTGGGTGCCTTCTTGATTATGGAAACCAAGCACTGTCGGGCTGTCTTTTGGTTCCCCCTTTTTTTCTCGATTCCAGTGGACCCTGGAAACTTCATCATCTGATGGTAGGTGGATGAAACTACCCTCATCTTATGCAACCAAGTCCTTCCTATAATCGCATTATAGGAAGATGGTACATCCACTACCAAAAAATTGGTTCTCAGTACCACTGTTCCTGCCCAGACAGGGAGGGTCACCTTACCCAATGGCCAAACTGCCCCTGCACTGAACCCAACCAACGGAGTTACTGACTGTACCAAGTCCGCTTGTGCCAATCCCAGCTTCTTGAACGCATCGTAATAAAGCACCTCGGTGCAACTTCCTGAATCCACCAGGATCCTTTGCATGTCATATTCCCCAATTCGTAGGGCTATGACAAGAGCATCGTTGTGCGGCACCTGGACTCCTCCCAGGTCCTCATCCGTGAAGACTATGCCCTCGTTGCACCCTTTCGCTTCACGCCCCCGTTTCTTTCCCAACCGCATCACGTGCTGGTCGTGTTTCACCTGCCTTTGGAGCAACCTCACCTCATTTCTCGTATAAGGTGTGGCCAATCCGTGTATCATATGGATCACGCCCCTTGGATTCTGCTCTAAATCCAGTTCCATCGCTTTCTCGGCACCTTTGTGCTCCTCTTGGATGAACTCTTTCAAATACCCATGTGAGACCAGGTCATCAAGGTGCTGCTTAAACATCTCGCAATCTTCCGTCATGTGACCCCAGTCCTTGTGGTAACTGCAGTGCTGACTCGTAGCCCTTCTTGCGTCTTTGTCACCCTCCAGCCTTGGAGGCCACTTAAAGTACGGTCGGTTCTTTATACGATAAAGAACCTGATAAATCGGTTCTTTCCAAACCGTCGTTACTGAGAAGAATGACTTTGGGTCAGGGGCATGCTTCTCCCGGTACGACTCTTTCTTAGCCTGCCCATGCTCCTTCCTCTCTTTGAAAGTCCTGGGCTCGGGTTTATCCGCCTTCTTCGCGGGACCCTTGACTTGTTCGGCAATCAACTTGCCGTCTTCCCGTAGTATGTCATCCTCATTCCTGGCATGCTGCTCAATACGTTCCATCAGCTTTGCTAGCGTGCTTACTGGACTCATGTTTAGGGACTTTCGTAGCTCCCCCCGAACAGGCAGCCCAGTCTTGAACGTTGTTATTGCATACTCCTCACTGCAACTTTCAATCTCGTTGAAAGTCTCCCATTACTTCTTGGCGTAGTCCCTGATCGGCTCATTCTCTCCTTGCTTCATAACTGAGAGAATCTCAAAAGTTTTGGGTGGTTTCCTGCTCATCAGGAACCGAGCAATGAATTCCTCGGCCAACTGTCTCCATCCTCGTATGGTGTTCGACCCCAACTTATGGAACCATGACAGGGCCACCTTTCCCAAACTAGATGGGAACATCTTGCACATGATCGCGTCATCACCATCGTGCATAAACATCGCCTGTTGGTAATGCTGTATGTGTGCCACCAGGTCTGCGTTGGTTTCGTACAGGATAAACGTCCCGTGTTTAACCTTGCTCGGCAACCTTGCCTCCTGCAATCTCTTTGCAAAAAGAGAAGTTGCTATGTTGCTAAGGGCTCTCCGTGCTGCTTCTCGTGCAGACATGGTCCCCTCCTCTGATACCTTTGCAGCCCTGACGTTGTTTCTTTCCCAATCAGAATCAGGTCTCTCGTACCTATCCCTGTGGTGCTTTCTGCTCCCTCCTTCCTCGGGGGTGGAGCTCCTGCTCCTGCTTCTCCTTTTTCGTGAAGAAGCCCTTGGTCGTTTTGGAGTGAGGCTCCTGCTCCTTCTTTTTCGTGAAGAAGCTCTCTTGTATTCCGCCATATCCGGCCTTTCTTTTGGACTTTCTTCGTGAAAGTCCGTAATCCTCCGGATGTTCTCGTATCCGCCGCAGCTTGTTGAACCTCATATTTCGCCTCTTAATCAGGCAGCGTATTTCTCTATTCCTGTCTCTTTTGTCGGGATGTCTTCCTGCCAGTGCACGCTTAACGCGCCATCGACTCCTCCCACGGCGGGACTTACTCCTTCTCGTGGATCCTGTGGCCGTCCGTCCGTCCTTATTTCTGGAGTCGTCATGGATTGCCAGGGGGCGGTCCTTGCTCGTGGTCCTCCCCGCACGCCCACCGTCGGGCTTCCTCGGAGGGTCTGGTGGGGATTTGTCACCTCCCCCACCCAGCTGATTGTTTGCATCAAGTGGAGTCTTTGGATCTTCTTCCGCCATGGTCGCTTTTTCAAAGGGATCTCTTTCGTTTCCCACAAACGGCGCCAATTGTAAGTGCAGGAAAACGAAAAGGCCTTCGAACAGAACCAAGATCCAACGGCTACTTCTTGATCCTCGCCGGAACTCAAGCTCACTGCCGGAGTTCAAACCTGTAAAACAGACACAGGTGAGCGCACCTTTGCCTTCTCGTGGCAAAGGCCCTCGATGCCAAAGTTAGTATCTCGTACTAGTGAAAACCCTAATTCTCAGTAGGTAATACGCAAATAACCCTGAATTGCGTACCTTTACCTCTAGGTTTACCTCATATTTATAGATCCTTGTACGCTTGCTATCCAAGCCATCTCGCTGCCCTAAGTTTCCTTTCTCGTAAATGGAACCCTGAACATCAGGGATTCCCGTTCCCATAACTGCATATTTCCTTTTTAGACCATTTAGGAACTCTTTCCTTAATTGGCCATTCACCCCATTCCCGTTGCATATCTGTTCCAGATCTCGCTTTCTTACTGGGTACTTGCCATTCCTGGACTCTTCTGGAGCATTTCCTCCAAAATGCTGCTCCTGTTCGGCCCTCTCGTTGCCGAACAGACTACCTGGACCGATGATGCCTCATATCACTCGTCCCTCTACCATACGACTGGTCCAACAACTTCTCTTGCTTTTTGGACCATACCCCTGCTTCGGGTATCTTGGACCTGGGACCACTCGTGTCCCCGGTCCTTACTACCGTCCACCGTGCTTCACGGCGGATGCTCCGATTATGTTTAACCTGGGCCCCACGTACCACGTGTTCGGGCCTCTATTACACCTGTTCGGGATTACCTTCCGACACCGGCTGCTCCAGGTAAAACCTCACTCAGCTCACCTTTTTTCAGTTTTTGCACTTTCTCGTTATGTTTCAACACTCGGCTAAAGATCACTCTAGAATCTTACTTGTCTTTTCGCTCAGGCCTTAGCTAGTTCCTCACTTGTCTTTTCACTCAGGCCTTAGCTAGTTCCTCACTTGTCTTTTCACTCATACAGGTATGGCGTTCTGACAAGGCTGGCCTACTCGAAGCTCCCCAGGCAGGCTGGGAACATTTCCCAAGACGGATACTTGAACGATCCCTGCTGTATCCTGAACAGGACATGGTGGGATGGTACACGATCCTGCATGACATGCAATCTGATGACTTTGTCTGGAGGTGTCTATGGCTAATCATGCCTGAGATGGCCGTCAATTCCATAGGCTTTGAAAGGGTGATAATTGCTGGTTTAGCCAACTTTACCTTTTACATCCCGAGCCGCATACTACACCAGCTAGGCATAAGTCAAGCGCTGTACAGAGACGGAATCGAGGACTTTCAGCTGCCTGACTTCGATGTGCCCTCACTGCGCGACTATCGAAGATTTTGGAGAAATGGGGTGCTTGAGGGCCCTAGTCCAGACTTCGTGGACTGGCTGGATAGCCGCTACGTGGCATGGCTTTGTGTAGAAAATACAAGCAAGGCCAGGGGGATATTACTGAGTCCAAGAGAGTCTTGTCTCTAACAAAAATAAGTTCAAAAAGCCGTTTAGGCTATTCGAACAGTTTTCTGTGCTTTTGTTTGACCCTTGAATCCGTTGTGTGGCACCATTGCCGGGCATGTAAAATAAAAGAAAAGTCTTTTATCCCCACCATGATTCATGTTTGAAGATGTCGACGGGGTTGAAAAATTCCAATAATCCCTGAATCTTGAAACGGAAATCTCAATACATCCGTTTACACCTGCGTTGACCCGCTGGCAAAGTACGGAATCCAAAATTCAGTCCGAGATGAAACATGAATAATTACCCCAAACAATCCAGTAGGCTGTTCTTAAAATCGTGAAAAAAAACAACCCTCGCGCGAGTAAGTGACAACCTCGCGCGAGACACACTCACTCGCGCGACTATCCCAGCGTATCGCACGATGGATCTGCCCAGTACAGATGCCAAGTTCGATCCTTTTCAGAAAGTTAAAGTGTTGCAGACCCTATCATCACTGTTGGACGTCTAGCAAAGGTTTGGGACAGTCCATAAATGTACCTTTGGGACAGTCCATAAATGTACCTTTGAATTGAAAGGACCTATACCAACCACCATAGATCTTTTCTTTGCAAAAGAGGAAATATCATGCCTATAAAAGGCCATATCTCTTTGAACGTAATGTACTCCTCCTCGGAAGAAGGCCCCAGACAACATTCAAAATGGCAAATCACCTCCCCACCTTAATTGGCCCATGGCTCGAAACATTCGTTGCAGGTGATTGGCTATCATTTCGGACTCACGGACTAGCCGCATTTCGTTATCTCCGAAGCGTAAGATTGCACCCAGAAATCCTATGGGCTGCAGTGCGGTTCTGGGACCCAGACGTCCATGTATTCAAATTCGGAAATGACGAGTTATGTCCAACAGTGGAGGAATTTCAAGCATACCTCCAAGGGTTTGCCTCCAATGTGATTGTTGTACCTTCCTACAGAGAAAGCATGTCCAAACTCTCGAAGTCCGCGCTGAAGATCTCGAAAAATGCAGCAGAGGGTCTGCTAAACGGAGGGCAGATAAACGTAATGCGCCTGATGGAATGGTATGGCCCTGAAGGTGACCACATAGATAATGTCGTGCAGGCCCAGCGACGGTTTGCTCTATCGATCTGTGTGCTAGCTGCGTACCGGCTGGTACCTGTAGATGGACGGGTTAATCCCTCGTTGGTGCATGTTGCCACCCAGCTGGGTGTTCGAAAGAACATAGTACCAATGGTCCTTGCGGAAACGCTCATGGGTTTGGACCTAGCAGCTACTGGTCAAACCGAAATATTTGGCGGCAGCCCGCTCCTATTGCAGGTAAACTCTCACTCAGCTCACCTTTTTCTGTCTTTCGCACATTCTGCTTTTACCTTGTCACTCAGCTAAGGCTAATATCGGAGTTTCTGACTTGTTTTTCCGCTCAAGTTTTATATAGCTCCTTACTTGTCTTTTCACTCTTGCAGTTGTGGTTATCAGACAAGCTGGGATTAATTGCAGCTCCGGAGGCGAATTGATCGCACCTACCCGGGCGAATGCATCAACGAGGGATGCTGTACCCAGACATGTCCACGGAGGACTGGTATGCATTTATGAACAACCTATCGCCACAAGAAATCGTTTGGAGACACAGGCGCTAGACATTCCAGATATGGCCTTGAACTCTGTAGGTTAAGAAAGATTGGTGATCGCCGGGCTGTCCAGTTTCACATTTTACATTCCAGGCCGCGTCCTTCGGCAGTTAGGGATGAACCAGGGGTTACACCGAGCTGGGGTGGAAACCTTCCACATTCCCGCATTCACTGCCCAGAAACTGATCGGGTGTGAACACAATTGGGGCTTAAGGCAGCTTGGAGGAGCAGATTCAGATTGCCGTACCAACCTGAAACGTCACTACAAAGCATGGCTATAAAACGAAGTTGCAGAGAGACAAAATGTAGACTGACACCAGACAAAGACTCCCATGGTCTAGAATAAACTGTGAGCCTGCTAAGGCCTCTAGCATGTATTCTGTTTTTTTTATGCTTAACTGTTTTCAAGGCTTTGCTCAGCTATGTAATAGAGATAATAGTTTGAATAAAATTGAAAGGTCAAGAACTTTCCCCTTTTGGTCCAAGTGTTGAACACCAAGCCGGTCTTGAATGTTAGCGTGTATATCGAAATGAAAACCATGGATCAACTTGATTGATTATGACCGAATCTCACAGAGAGACTGCCGACGTATCCCTTTTCAAGGAATCAGGTCAAAACGTAGTTCAGGCTTATGTTCGCTCGTGTGTTTTGGCTCTCCTTTTGTGCTCTAATTTTTGCCTAGGACTGCCTTTTCAGGTTTTCAGCCTAGCGAGCCTTTGATGTTTGCCTATTTATTTTTGCCTAGACCGCCTTTGCAGGTTTTTGGTCTAGCAGGCCTGTTCTAATTTTTGGCTGGCACCGCCCAACCTTGTGGTTTTCGGTCCAGCGAGCTCTCTCAAGGATAGTAACGCTTGAGTTGATCTAGGTTGAGCAGAGTGTTGAATTCGTTGCCATCCAGATCAATGAGTTGAGCTACCCCACCCGAGAGGATGGTCTTGATGATGTAAGGCCCTGCGCGCTTCGGCCGGAACTTACCGCGAAGATCAAAAATGGGAGCACGGATTTCCTTTGTAACCATATTACCTTCAAGCAAGTCACGAGACTTGACTTTCTTGTTGAACGCTCGAGCAATCATTCGCAGATATCCCTAAACATGATACAAGGCACGGAGCCTCCTCTCATCAAAAAACATGAGTTCGACTCAAATATGGCACCGCCAATTCAATAGGGAGTTCACATTCTGTCATGATCCTCAAAGATGGCACCTCCAATTCAATAGGAAGTATCGCTTCCATCCCGTAGACCAAAGAATAGGGTGTTGCCCCGGTTGATGTTCGAGTTGACTTCCTATACCCCCAAAGAGCCAGAGGTAGTTGCTCGTGCCAATCCTTGGCGGACTCTGTAGACTTCTTGATGATGGTTTCAATATTCCTGTTGGCTGCTTCGACCGCCCCATTCGTCTGAGGGCGATAGGTCGTTGAATGATGTATCTGGATTTTGAACTCATCAAAAAGCTCCAAAACCCTGCCTTTAAAGTGAACCCCATTATCTAACACAAATGCCTGCGGGACGCCATACCGATAGATAATGTTTTTCCTGATAAATTGAGCAACTCAAACTACAGTCAGAGTCTTGTAAGACTCAGCCTCAACCCACTTGGTAAAATAGTCTATGGCTACCAGAATAAACCGATGACCATTTGAAGCCGACGGCCTGATCATGCCGATTTGAAGCCGACGGCCTGATCATGCCGATAACATCGATGCCCCACACAGAGAAAGGCCAAGGCGAAGTCAGATCGAACAGCTTAGAAGGAGGAACGTGCATAAGATTGGCGTGAATCTGACACCTGTGACAGCGACGGACATAATCCACACACTATGAATCCATAGTGGACCAGAAGTAACCCTGACGAAGAATTTTCCTGGCGAGCATGATGCGGCTCATGTGAGGACCGCAAATTCCTTCATGAATTTCTTTCATTATCGTAGAGGCTTCAGCATTGTTGACACAGAGCTTATGCATCCCACAATGGGATCTCCTGTAAAGCTTCCCTCCGCAGATAATGTAATGAGTAGCCATTCTCCGCAGTGTGAGTTGGTCCTTTTTAGAGGCCTCAGCCGGGTATTCACCCCTTTCTACAAAGTTCCATATATCATGGTACCAAGGCAGGCCATTATCGACATCATCAATGGTGCCAACATATTGATAAGTAGGGCAGTCCCGCTGCTCAATCAGAATAGGACGGAGTTTGACACCCAACGGAAGTTCAGCCATGGACGCCAGAGTTGACAAGGCATCGGCAAAGGTCACCTTGTTGAAGCGAGGAATAAGGTCTTCCAAGTCTTGATGGTAAGGCTTGAATCTTTCTTCATGAACTTTCCAGTCCCCGTTGGCCTGAGATACCACAAGGTTAGAATCGCCAATGACTTCGAGCTTTTCAACACAAAGTGTTAAAGCAGCCTCCATGCCAACAATACAGGCCTCATATTCGGTTTGGTTATTTGTGACGTCAAAATTGAGTTTGAACGCAAGCGGAATATGAGAGCCGTCGGGTGTTATTAACAGAACAGCAATTCCATATCCTTTCTGATTGGCAGCCCCATCAAAATAGAGAGTCCACACATCGTCGACTACCGTTAGCACCTCTTCATCTGGAAACGTAAAGTCTGAGTCTTCCGGCCCATCGACAGGATGATCGGCCAAGAATTCTGCCACAGCACGGCCTTTAATTGACTTCCTCGTAACATACTCGAGATCGAATTCAGCTAGCATGAGCAACCAACGTACTAACTTACCAGTAAGCGCTGGCTTCTCAAATAGATACTTAAGAGGATCCATCCGGTAAATCAACTTCACTGGATAACGCAGCATATGGTGTCTCAACTTCTTGGAAGCCCAAACAAGAGCCCAACATGTCTTCTCCAGTGCATTGTAGCGTTCTTCGCAACCAACCATTTTCTTACTCAAATAGTAAATGGCCTTCTCAACTCCTTTGTCTCCCTCTTAAGCTAGCAAACATCCCATAGAGAAGGGATTGACAGATAAGTAAAGTACCAGTGGCTTCCCAGGCACTGGGGCATCAAAACCGGAGGATTCTGAAGGTAGTTCTGAATGGACGTAAAAGCCGCTTGACACCTGTCTGACCATACGAAAGGGGTATCCTTCTTGAGTAGACGAAACATCGACTCGCAAGTTAAGGTCAACTTGGCGATGAATCTGCTGATGAACTGAACCTTTCCCAGAAAGCTTTGCACTCCCTTTTCAGACACTGGCGGTTTCATCTCAAGCACTGCCTTGATCTTCGATGGGTCAACCTCTATTCCACGAGAAGTGATCATGAAACCGAGCATCTTGCCAGCTGTGACTCCGAAAGTGCATTTCTGCGGATTGAGACGCATACAAAACTTACGGAGTGTTTTGAAGAACTTCCTAAGTACAGGAATGTGTCCCTCTCGAGTTTTTGACTTGGCAATCATGTCATCCACATAGACCTCAACTACCTTGTGGATCATATCATGCAAGATGGTCGTAGCAGCTTGCTGATAGGTAGGTCCAGCATTTTTAAGCCCAAAAGGCATGACCAAGTAACAGTAAGTTCCCCATTCAGTGATGAACGTTGTCTTCTCACGGTCCTCGGATGCCATGAGAATTTGGTTATAGCCTGAAAAACCATCCATGAACGAAAGCAAAGCATGCCCCGCCGTATTATCCACAAGCACATTGATGTGTGGCAAAGGAAAATCAACGTTGGGGCTTGCTTTGTTTAAGTCCCTGAAGTCAACACAGACTCATATCTGCCCATTCTTCATGGGAACGGGAACGATATTGGCCACCCAAGTAGGATACTGAGAAACCATGAGAAACCCAGCGTCAATCTGTTTTGTGACCTCATCCTTGATCTTCTGAACCCAATTTGGCCTCATCCGTCTGAGCTTTTGTTTCATGGGCTTAGCATCCGGCAACAGGGGGATTCGATGCTCCACTATCTCGGGATCAATGCCCGGCATGTCTTGATGAGACCATGCAAAGACATCACTGTACTCAGTGAGCAGCTCCTTGAAATTACGATGCTCCTCTGGCGAAAGCGTGGAGCCCACTTGAACCATTCGGGGATCATTTTCATCTTTCAAATTTATCGGAACTACTTCCTCTTTTAATGGCTGAGCATGCCTTTCATCTTCCCTTTCGATAAGGGCACAGATTTCCTTGGGAATGTCCCCATCGAATCTATCCCTTCATCGTCCGGGTCAACAAAGTTTATATAAAGGTCATGCAAGTACTCAGAAGATGCCTCATTCATTTCACAAGACCCTAACGGGCCGCCAAGTACAAGAGAGTCAAACTCGAAATAAAAGCTATGACGTGGAGGGCCAAGAGGCACAAACTTCGACTCAGAGCTAGATTTAAACGACTCACTGGACTCTGACTCTGACTCTGACGCAGACTCAGACTCAGAAGTGTTATCAATGCAAGTTAGGCGCGGTTTGAAAATGCAATTTTTAATACTACCCTTGGCCTCTGTGATCAGATCACTAGGGTCCTCGAGAGCACCAGGTCCAAGCAGGAGCACTTCGGCTTCTTCAGCTTCCTTGGCCAAACACACTTGAGAGAATTCCTGGAAGAACAGCTCCAAGCTCCCTTGATCGAAAGTTCCCAACCAAAAAGTCTTTGCTTTTGGCTGATTAAGCTTCCTCTTGAATTCCAGCTTGGCTGGCTCGTCATCACTCTTAGACCAAGTGTCGTCGGCGAAGACCTCAACACCAGGTAGTAGCTCCCCAGTTTTCGGATTGATGAAGGGCTCAGACTATCCAGTGTAAGCAGCATTCCCCACTTCACGCACAAAGTAGCTGTCGGGATCACCATAAAGAGTTCGAGGTTTTCCCGTATGTTTCCTCCTTTTGGCATTTCTGGCAGAGGTAATGTACCCCAAACCGAAATGGCCCTCAGAAGAAGGAAAGGTAGGGAACTCCGAAACTCCCTGCTGGCGGATTCCTAAGCCCAGGCCAGGAAAATAGGACATCCTTAACATCATGTCCATAGCGATAGAGCTGATGAGAAAGTCCCCATCCACATTGATAGCAAAGACAGAACCAGACGTGTCGAAAGAGAAACCCCCGAGATCGACATCTTCTTCACCATGCATGATCCCCAGCACTTGTAACGACCCTGATTTTTGGTCAATAAAAATTTCGCTAAAAATTTGAATTTTATTTTATCACTTGGATTTTTATTTCCATAACCAAAAAATCGGTCGTTACTGACTAATAAAAATCGCATTTTTATTCGAAAATCTTTAAATTATATTTCTTGACTAGAAATCCTACTTAGCAAGTATAGTAAGTTAGCGAACCTTAACTACCGTTGGCTTGACTGCCTTGCCTTGGCGTCGGCTCACTGTCGCGCCTGCCTTGCCTTGGCATCGGTTCGCTGACGCGTCTGCCTCGCCTAAGCGTCGGGTCGCTGTCGGGTTGCTCTGCCTTGGCTGCCATCGGGTTCTGCCTTGGCATCGAGTCACGCCTTGCTTTTGCCTTGGCGTTGCTGGGCTGCCTTACTCTGGCCCTACCTTGGCTACGCCTTGGCCATGCTCACGCTGCCTTGGCCATGCTCACGCTGCCTTGGCCATGCTCACGCTGCCTTGGCCATGCTCACGCTGCCTTGGCCACTGCTTGGCCACTAGGCCGCCTTGGCCACTGCTTGGCCACTGTTTGGCCACCGGGCTGCCCTGGCCGCCGCTTGGCCACCGGGCTGCCTTGGCCACCGCTTGGCCACCGCCTTGCCACCGGGCTGCCTTGGCCACCGCCTTGCCACCGGGCTGCCTTGGCCACGCTCACGCCTTGCCTTGGCGTTTGACCTAGAGTTTCCTTACCCAATTGTCAATAGGTAAACCTTGGTTAATCTCCCTAAGTACGAGATTAGATTAGTTTAGTGCTTAATTACAAGTATTAGACTTTTAGTATTAACCGTTGGATAATAACCGTTAGGAGTTTTATTGACCATTGGACGATAGACTAGAATCCTAGCTATTATTACCCATTGGTTATTAACCATTAGAGAAACTATTATCCATTGGATAATAGTTAGTCTTGACAATCATGTGCTAGAATGATTTAATTAATAGATTTGGCATGTGTGAAATCCAATAAAATAAGATTTGTTCATTAGATTATTAGGTTAGTACATAGTACTTTGGATGATGTAGATTAGTTAATTGGATATTGGATTTTGACATATCTAGTAGGATTTCAAAGTACATACTATATATATATTTATGGGTACTTGTATATATATATGAATATAGATATATATATAATAATTATAAAGTACCATGTGCATGTTTCCTTATTTTAATTAGAAAAACTTGTAAAGTATTTTATTTCTTTTACCCATTGGACAACAAATGTTAGGAGATTTATTAACCAATGGACAATAGCTTAGTCTTGCCAAAAGTACAAGGTTTATTATTTAAATTCCCATGGGATTCTCTTATTATTATATAAAAAGACTAGATTTTCCATGTGTGATATTTGGGTTATTATTATACATAGTACTTTGAAAGAAGTAGAATACTTTATTAGATATTGGCATGTGGTATATCTAGGCTACATTGTGTGTACTAGCTTGTATATATATTATATATGTACTTGTATGTATATATATATGTATATATATATAATATTGTATATGTGCATGTGTGTAATTGCATATTTTAATTGGAAAATCAATTTACTAGAAAAACCCTAGATCTTGTAGTACCCAAAGTACCCATATCTATATTATTATATATGTATTCATCCTAGTGTGTATATATATATATATATACATATAGTACAAAGAGATTGAGAGGGAGAGAGCCGAGAGAGATAGGAGAGAGAGAGAGATAGATACATGTGTACTTGTATATATATATTTATTGATATATGTATAAAATAGTAAGATTTCCCATGTGTGCAATTGATTTCTTAAATGGAAAATCTTAAATTACTAGATTTCTATTGTACATATATACAATATAATAGTTGTAGTCTTCCATAAGTACTATTATATAAGTATATAGTGCATAAGAGAGAGAGAGAGAGAGGAGAGAGAGGCCGAGAGAGATTGGGAGAGAGAGAGAGAGTTCGGATGGGAGAGGGAGAGAGAGAGTGATGTGTGCTTTGATCTTACCTCACCATATCTAGGGTTTTATACTAGCCTAAATCTCCTAAGGACTAAACCTAGACTTTCTTATTAGATTCAAGGACTAGACAAGACCAAAACCCCAATAAGATAACATAGTTTTGTCCTAGTTCTTGGAGTGAAAGCAAAGCAATGTCTTGGTAGCCATGCAAGCCTAGTTTTAGGCCTTGAGCTTTCAAGCAAACTTGACATAAAATGATTTAAAAATGAGAGAGGGAGAGAGAGAGAGAGTGGGCCGGCCAAAGGGAGAGAGAGAGGGCCAATCCTTGCCTATAAATAGCCAGCCATTCCTCCATTTCATTCACACCTCAATCCATTCTCCAACTTCTCTCTAAAACCAATTTCTGTTTTCGCCCAGGCAGCCTACTGCCCTCTGAAAAACTCCATTTTTTCTCCGGGCGAAAGTCGTTTCTAGGAACAACGTCCTCCACGAAAGTCGTAGAACACCTCGAGAGCTTCAGTTTAGACCCAAAAACCACCCCAAACGGTCAAGAGATGGCCAAGATATCAACCTCCAAAGTTCAGTGAAAAATCTGGAAATCCCATTCCAGACAGCTCACTGTCCACTTGCTTATCCCCATTTTTCTCCGGGCAAAAGTCGTTTCTAGGAACAACGTCCTCCACAAAAGTCGTAGAACACCTCGAGAGCTTCAGTTTAGACCCAAAAACCACCCCAAACGGTCAAGAGATGGCCAAGATATCGACCTCCAAAGTTCAGTGAAAAATCTGGAAATCCCATTCCAGACAGCTCACTGTCCACTTGCTTATCCCCATTTTTCTCCAGGCGAAAGTCGTTTCTAGGAATAACGTCCTCCACGAAAGTCGTAGAACACCTCGAGAGCTTCAGTTTAGACCCAAGAACCACCCCAAACGGTCAAGAGATGACCAAGATATCGACCTCCAAAGTTCAGTGAAAAATCTGGAAATTCCATTCCAGACAGCTCACTGTCTACTTGCTTATCCCCATTTTTCTCCGGGCGAAAGTCGTTTCTAGGAATAACGTCCTTCACGGAAGTTGTAGAAAATTTTGAGATCTTCGGTTTAGACTCAAGAACGATCCTATTCGGCCCAGTTTTGACCAAGTTACTGCCCTCCAAAGTTTCGTCCAGATTGTGAGCATTCGACGCCGTAGCACTTTCCAACTAGCTTATTCGGCCCCGACTAGTTTCGGATCAAGGTAGATTAGTCCTTACCCTCTTCCTAAGTATATTGTATTGTATGAGCATGAAGCCAAACGTATCGTATGCTAGTTTTACGTAGTTTACTTTGATCTGTTAACTTAAGCTTATATACCATTGCTTGTATTACTTGTGGTATTATAACAAAGCATATGGTGGATTACCACCCCAAGGGCGTCCGCACATGTGGCATTATGCTTTAAGTAATGGTTATGGACATACTATGTACTTGCTTGGATTATACTTACCTTGAGTATGCAAACATGCGTTAAACGTGGTAGATACTTGTTTATGTATGAACTCGTCAATAAACACGTGTTGTTTTGAACGTCCAAAAAGATGGCTATACGTTGTCGTTTTAAAAGATAAAGTGTTGTTGGAAACGAAGTATTCGTATTTTGACCTTTTAAACAATTGTAAGCATGATAGCAAGTTGCTTGCCTTACTTGTGGTTGTAAACAAGCATGTTTAAATAGAGTTGGGTGATCTTGCTAGATTACTTTAAAATGATTCGTCCCACCGCGGAGTCGATGCATGTTACGAGACACATGGAATTGGAAAAGTAAAGATATGACACCTAAGATGTGGTTGATATGGATAAAAAGTATTTTGGAAAGAACATAATGACCGGACGTGGTAGTCATTATGGCCTTGAGTCAGACTTGGTAGCCTTTGTGGCAATGAGCCGGACTTGGTAGCTCATTGTTGTGCGACACAAGGTGCCGGTCTTGGATGCTCATGGTTCTGTGTGTGTGTGACACAATGTGCCGGACTTGGTAGCCATTGTGGCCATGCGTTGGTAACCTTGTGGCAATGAGCCGGACTTGGTAGCTCATTGTTGTGCGACACAAGGTACTTGTAACCAATGGTTGCGTGCGTGCGTGTTTTCGGAATTGATGATAAAAGATGAGACACATTCTACGATACGCTGCGTAGGAGAAACTCTGATGATACGGACACCAACGATAGATAGCGAATGCGGATGTGTCATTGTATGAGTTTATTTGAAAGCATGTTTAGTTGGAAAATCGTATACTATCTTTGACGTGTATGTTAAGGGTTAGTGGCTTTGGATTACTCTATTGAGCTTTCAAGCTCACGGTGTTGCTTTATGTGACCCTGACATATTATACTGGTGGCGACGCTGGTATAATGTGTCAGACTTTCTAGATGAACAAGGAGAGCTGTATACCTTGGAGGCTTTCGAAGCTGAGGAACTCGCTAGGATGAAAGAAGAGAAGGAGCTGTAGATAACCTTAGATATCCATCCCTTTTGTGTAATGTAAGAACCCTTTGGGAGTTTATGATGTAATAAAGAGCCAGACTCTCTTGATTTATTCAATAAAAATGTTTATTTAACGTACCCGATTTTGGGGGCGTTACAGCACTGGTGTTCCATCTTCTTTGAGCGGGCGGATTCCAGAATCCCTGCAAATAGTTAATGTATCAGTAGGCAGTCCCAGCATGACCTTCTGGTGAAGAGTAGATGGCACAACCATGATATCTGATCGATGGAGCCATGGTCTGCCCAGCAGCCGGTTGAAGGTTACAGGTATGTCGACAACATGGAACTTAACATCCATTTCAAAGCCCTCAGCATCGAGCTTGAGCGCCAGAGTGCCCTTGACCATACAACGGGTGTCGTCATACGCCTTGACAGCCAGGTTGGAAGGTGCAAAGTCCTTCTTGGCCAGTCCCAGACGATAGCCCACCCTCATACAACAAACATTGATGGCTGAACCGTTCTCAATGAGGATAGTCGGAACCCAGAGTCCACGACACTTGACTGTAATGTGCAGGGGGTGGTTATGATCAGTTCCTTCAACAGGAAGATCCTTGTCGGTGAAGACCACGGTGTGCTTAGCAGTGGGAGGAAGGATGAGAGACACCATAGCCTCAGGAGTGACATCAGCTTGAACTTCCAGGCGGGTGAGAGTGTGACAAAGCTTCTGACGATGCTCACGGGAAGAACAAATTAAGCCCCAGAGGGATATCGCAGCGGGAACCCGCTCGAGCTGTTTTTGAATGAGATCCGTACTCGGTACCTCAAGTGGTGCAGACCTTGGAAAAGCAATGGATTCATTCCTTTGGTTATAAGGGTTGGACGAAGTCACAACTTGCAGATTAGCAGGCTGAAAAACTCGTCCACTCCTTGTAACATTGAGAATGTTTCCCAAAGAAGGCACGGCCTGAGGGTCTTGATTCACATCCCAAAGGTCAGAAGGGATTTCCCCTAGCGTACGCTTTCCTTCGTCGGTGGCCAGTGCAGCTACCGGTGCTTCCGTATTCAACCCCAAGTCCTCAGCCAGGTCCTTCATTAACAGCGAGTCCCAAAAGTTCAGATCTAGGATTACAGCAACTTCACGCGCTGGCTCTGAACTTGTAGTGAAGGGAACATCCCAGAGGCCACCCTTAGCCAAAGAACGGTTAACAGCCCAGACTTTTGCCCCAACCTAGACATCAACTATCTCGTCCACATTCCAAAGATCAGCCGGTGGAACAAGGCCTGTAACCATGATGCTGCGGTCTTCCGGAGGAGATACCACGAGGCGTGGTTGATCTTCATCTATGCACGAGGCTTTGCTTTTGGGGGATTAGAAGATTCCCCCTTTGTCAAAATTTCGCTTTGAAGTGCATCCTCGATGGTTAGGCGGAAGTCATAGAAGGTCTCAAAGTTTGCCGACGCTTGGGCGAGGACCAGATGCTTAGCATAGTCTGGCTGGAGATTCCGCGAGATGATGCGGAGTTGGTCTTTCTCGCTGGGGCGATCAGCCATCAGAGCAGCCTTAGCTCACCATCTCTTGACGAAATCGGCAAAGGACTCCTTTGCCTCTATTTTTGTGGATTCTAGCTCCGGTGTGGTCATCTTTAGTTGAGAGTTATAACTGTACTGTGAAATAAACGCAGTCCCAATATCCTCCCAAGTTCTCGTTTTGGCAACGTCGAGAGACAAAAACCAATGGAAGGGAGGGCCCGAAAGGGTCTGAAGAAAGAGCTGCGACATGGCCTCAGGCTCAATTGAAAGCAGTTTCATTGCAGCATGGTAACTGTAAAGATGGGTTCGAGGGTCACCACTTCCATCAAATTTTGCCAAGTCTGGCATTTTAAACTTTTCAGGAAGCCTGGCGTTGGGATACAGGCAAAGACGATCCAAGTCAATGCCTCTAACTTTGACTTTTTCTGCCTTGGCAATAGATTCCTCAAGCTTGGCCATCTTAGCCACGAGAGCAGTAATGTCTGGATTTCAGCTGGGACATTGCCTGCAGGATTGCCAGTAGGTGCATGAACAATCCGAGGGTTATGCTGAACAAAGACGCGTCCTGGATTGTTGGGATCTTCAACCATAACCCGTTGTACGTCCGGATCTTCTTCGGCCTCGCTTTCCTCCTCCAGAGGCGGTGGAAGGCGAGTGTCAAAGAGTTCGTTCAAACGGGTGATGTTAGCATCAGTTTGGGCTGACCTTTGCTGCATTGCAGTGATGCTGTTCTGAAGATTCATGAGCATCTGTTCAACAGTCAATGGCTGGCGCCTCTGGGTTTCCTGCCATGTCAGGAGTTTCTGAAGTGTTTTATGCTGAAGAGAGCGTCGGAGATACTGGCTGTAAGACCTCTTCTAAGACGGGCGATGATGAGCTTGTCCGTAAGGCGGCCAATGCTGAAAGCGGAGAGTCTTCCATTGCAACTAACTAGGATTGTAACCTGACTAGCCTCTGACCCGGAGTCCACTGCAGACGTTCCCAAGTGGGTTTGCCAACTCGCCTCGATACTTTCCTTGGCGGTGCAAGGGCTCAGAACTTTGCTTGACAATAAAAAGAAGGCTCATAGGGATCCTGCAGCAACTTTAATCTAAATAAAAGACTAAAGTAATGCAGCCAATGTCGTCAGTGTCGCCCCTAGACTCTAAGACTAGAAAACAAGTCTATCACAAGCTGTTCAGGTAGTGCCAGAGTCCTCAGAATTCTTTTCGGAGGTGTATCCTTGTTTGCAACAAATGAGACTAAAGGATGTCGAAAGAGCCCTAAGCCTTTGGCTATTCTGCTTGACCAGGGTTTCAACTTTGTAGTTGGAACAACTTGGTGTGCATGTCATCAAACTATAACCAGAAACGGCGTGAGCGGCACTGTGCTTGTTAGCCGGGCGGTGTAAGTGGCGAGGCACTTGTTACCTGACTGGTGTAAGCATCATGGCATGTTTTTTGTTGTTCCTAGTTTTCTGTTTGAAATCCTAATCAAGCGTATAGACAAAGACATAGAGAGCTTCTGATTTCCTGCAGTCCCTACTGTTCTAAGGATTTCGAAATGCCAAAAAACGTACATCATCTGGATGTACGACTCCCCATCGGGCCATGATAATGCCCTAAACAGCTCAAGACATACTTGCAGGAATGAGAACCTAGAAGCCGCCCTAAAGATGCTCCTACACAAGACGGTATGATGTACAGTGCATGCGATAGGGAAAGCAATAACACGCAGATAGTATATGGGGGTTTGATGCAAATAAATCTTACCCTGTAGGTACCTGTCTTAGTTTGGGAAGTGCCAGAGCTTTGTATATGCAAATGCTGGTTTTGTCTTGTAACAGGTTCCTCGGACTAGGGCCACAGATATACCTCCTGTTGCCCGCGATATCGCTGAGCAATTGTCAAACGGTAGCATGACCCATCATCGTCGAAGGTTGTTGGTTATTCGGGGTCCCCGGGCTCCGGTAAACCGTGCCAGATTGCCAAAATGATCCAACAAGGCTTATCCCACATCGGTGCAAATGAGATGCTAGAAATTGATTAAGAAGAAGAAGAATAAAAAAATCACAAAATGCCTTTTCAAGCTCGGCTCACTTTATTTCACTTTTGTGCAAACAATTCCACAAAAGTCCCAGATCGGATTGGCCGGACACGAGGTCCTGTTAAATCACCATTCCAACCTTTGGCAGCGCAAAGCTCACCGTTTTGACAGACTTTTGTGGAATTGTTTGCAAACGTATTAAACTCTAAGTATGAATTAATATTGGTTCGATTATCCCCAGTAGAGTTGCCACTGTGGGCAGCATGCCCTGGAATTTCCGGATTCCAAGTATAGGGCCCATAATCGAGGGAGCGCGAGCGGAGAAGCAGGCGCTCGAAAAATACAGAGTTGCCACTCGGGTTTGAAGGTCTGACACCCAAGGAACCGTATTTCGAAGCACATGCCGCGCTATTTGATTGGAAAAGTGAAGGAACGAGTCCGTCATAACCATATCTGGGTTCGGGAGCCAGGTTACGAGAGGGGAAGGTTTTTAAGGCACCCCTTTCGCCCAATCCGGAGATCGGTCTCTACTTAGACATTTTGTAAAAATATATTTGTGATTCGTCTTCTTTTTTAACCAATTTTAAGCCAATTAGGGCGGGGGAACAGTTAATCGGGGATTAAAACTGTAACAAATTTGCAAGATGAGATTGAATGATGCATACATGAAAGGAATACTAAAGAGAAATGAGATAAAATCCCACCTTCTGATCAGAAATGAACCTTACTGCTCATAAAATGAGTGTGCCATACACGATGGCCACCTTTGCATGCATGGATCTACGTGCATGCAAAGAAGACCATCGCGCGACAAACTCACTCTCTCGCGCGAGGTTTCAAGGCTCACCACAGGTTGAATTTTATCCCCTTATGGGCTCTGGAAGGATCAGTGCACACCTAGGAGGCAAACCAAGCAGTTTATATGTACTGAAAATTAACTAACTATTACAAATTAATACAAACAGGAGCCAAATGAAATGAAATACAACCCCTAAATAGTGAGGGTGACAAAACAAAGGCTAAGGGCCAAGCTGATGCAAGGGCAGCTACTGAACTTAGGAAGACCATTGCGCGAGACAATGACTCCCTCGCGCGAGGGTCCTTACTGGACTTCCAGGAATTGCTTTGCATGCTCTGGGCTCTGGTACAGATCCATAATCAACCCAGAAGCATTCTAATCAAATTAATAAGTAGAGAAAGCTAAGCTATGTGTTTTAACATGCTGTACAGTGAGCTAAAAGGCCTAACATGCTTTAAAATAAATAATAACATGATAAACAAGAAAAACCAGCATCCGCAAACCCCACGAGAACTGCCGCGCGAGACAATGGACTGTCGCACGTGAGTCTGAATCCGTCGCGCGAGGGTATGCTTGATCCCAGTTTCCTGTAACTTTGCTAACTTTAGGACCAGAACTGGTATTGATTACCAATCTTGGCCCTGACAGCCCCCCTCAGGGATCAAAACAGTAAGCAGTAAAGGTGTTATACCTTTGCTTGGAAAGTTTTGGAAAAGATTGAGCAAGGTTGTGAAGCTTGTGAAGGAAAATGGAATGAAGAAAGGAAGAGCAAGTGCTAGGGTTGAGAGCCTTAGTGTGCTTGGTGTTCTTCTTAACCTTTCAAAACTTGGTAGTTAGTCACCCTTGTAATGAAAGACCAAGGGGGGTATTTATAGGAGGAGTGTAAGGGGTAGGAAGGTGGCAAACAACACCTTAAGGCTTAACTTGGTGGTGAAGCTTGGTAGAAAGGTGATGGGAAGGGTTGTGTGAGAGGAAAGTCCCAAAGCCTGTACTGCACAGTACTTTGTGGAGAAAAACGGGGTTCAGTAGCCCTGTAGCCCCCAAGGCAAGCAACCAACTGGCTGGCAAAAGGTGAAACGGACTGTTTTGGACCATCGTGCGAGGGAGTGGGACCGTCGCGCGAGGGTAACAGCTGTCACACGTAGGTCAATAGTCAAACATTTGACTTTGACCACACCTAACTGTATACCATCGCACGAGGAAGTGACTTCCACGCGCGAGGGTCAACCCAGACCAAAGTTTGATTGGTTTTCTATTTTCTTTTAAGGGTTCGAAGGGGTTCCGCACACACCGAGTTCCAACCTTTCCAACCTCATGACTGCTTTTTGATCTGGTTCATCGTCGGGGAAACAAGAAACCGTAAAACGATCGGGAGATTTAGATTGGGGTGTCTACAAAAGGGAAGATGAGGTTAGAGAGAAGTATCCGCATTTGTTTCCGACTTAAATACCAATGTGTACTAGAGATTGAGATGTTTTGATGTTTAACTGGTTGCATGATATTGATGGTTACACTTGTTGCATATCTATGTGATGCATGACTTAGTTGAGCATGGTTATTCAAATTTCGAGGACGAAATTCCTTTAAGGAGGGTAGAATGTAGAGACCCGTAAATTTATTATTTAATTTTAATATTTGTAGTTAAAAAAAAAAGGGAAAAGAAAGAAAAGGGGTGAAAATGACATGAATGCAAATGTGAGGGTTTTAATGTGCAAGGGCTTAGAAAAATATGGATTATTGTGTAATTAGTGCATGTGTTTGTCGTGTGCATACCAGGGGAGAGTTTTCTTGTTTTTTCTTTTCCATTTCCTGAAACCCATCTCTCTCCTCTCGGCTCTCTTTCCATTTTTCCTCCCATCTCTCAAAACTCACCCAATCATTCAAGACCCGCAGCAATCAACCTCAACTCCATCATTTATTTGCGTATTCGGGTTCGTATTGTGTTGGATAAAGCTTGGTTCGGCGTATTTTTGTTCAGTTTGGATTCCGGAAGTTAGGGTTCGCTCAATCTCTTTATTTTCGGCTTGAATACTCGAGGTAGGAAATTCTACCTCTCTTTATATGTTATTTGAGTGTTCCTATGCCTTATTTGAGCTTGTATTGGTTGTTATTGGGTTTGGATCATAATCTGTTGTTGCTGTAAGAATCGACTGTTTTTCTTGAATTTCTACCGGTAGACCCGTTCTTTCTACTGGTAGAACGTTGTTGCGTTGCCAGAAATTTTGTTTCCTACCGGTAGATTGTTTAAATTTTTCCTCGTACAAAAATGGTGACCTTTCTGATTTGCTTTTGTATCGGTAGGACTCAATCGCTACCAGTAGGAACACAAAAAAATTCAAATATCTATCGGTAGGTGCCCAATTCCTACCGGTAGGTCACCTGCCAAAAGTAAACTTCCCTAAAGCATTGAAGTCCCATCTTTTGTCCAAAGTCTTAAGACATGCCATGGGTCATATGATCATAGATGCATAAAATAATGAATTGGCAGCCATGCTTGTTTTTTTTTAAATTAACGTGATAGCACTGTTGGTGTTCAAATGGGTGGGATCATGGAATGATAAAATGTGAGTCTCTTCAACGACATCTGTACGAACGATACACTTGAGTTTGTGAACGACGCGCGAACAATCGAGGCCCATCGACGGGTGGGTTCCTGGCAGGGGATATCAGGGTCCCATAAATAGCCTGGCAGGAGCTAATGCTCGTATTGAATATTCAAGGCCTAACTTACAAGGTGGGTGCTTGGCAGGGGATATCGGGGTCCCATAAATAGCCCGGCAGGAGCTTCGGCTCAGACACAAAGAATTTGATATGTTGAGACACAAGTTGAACGAATATGATTTGTGGATTTGAATAAAAGACGGTTTGGAGATATTGGGACATTTGATCATGAAAGTTGTGCATCCTCCATTGTCACTTAGTTTTCCATCATTTGTTCGTTCATCTTGCTCATTTGCATATAGAGTTTGCGTAGACTTTTCTACAGGGCTAGTGTAGCTCAAGGTTTATATTATTTTCAGGTGCTTACCCGGAATCATAGCTCGCATGCCTGGAATGCTTGGAATGTGATCACAACCTTTTTGAAAGCTAACACAAGGAGTTACTCGTTTATCTTTGTAAATTTCTTTTGAAAGATAAATTTGTAACTAATGTTATGATTCTTTTGACCTGAAAAATTGTAACCCTTAATTCTCTTGCTACTTGATACTTATGTTAATTTGGGGCCATCGAGTCGAAGTTGTAATATTTTGGAACCTTGTGAGCTTGGAAGTTTGATTATGGGAATGAAAATGTGGAAATTTTTTGGATATCGTAGGGAATATTTGTGAGGATTTAATTATGAAAATTCTTTTATATTTATGTTAAAAATCGAGGGCGTGACAGCTGACTCGCTCGGACACTCCTGAACTCGGTTTTGTGTGTACTATAGACCGTTGGAAAACTTGTTAAGTCTACTTTCTAACTGTAGTGGTTTTGGATCAAAAATATTTTGTTCATCAAAAGAAATGATGATTTTACCCTTAGTGGGTCAGAAAAAGGATTATTTTGGTAAAATTCTCGTATCTCTCTCATTTCAAATTAGTTTAAGGCTTATTATATATCAATAAAGAGGGTTTTGAAAGTACTACAAGATGGTGGAGTACAACCACAAAAATAAGAAAGTTTAATTTATATAAAATGGCCTGAAAATAGACTTAACTGAAGATCTACGATGCTACCGAGGCTAAAAACGTGACAACACATTTCTATCCACTCTAAGTATCGTTTGACACTCCTATCACTTATTCCAAAATGTTTCTTGATCCCGTAAGAGTTCCACAAAGTTGCTAAGGCTTTCTTGAAGTCAACCACAACAACCACATATCCTATTCATCATTAGGACGGTTCCCAAGGTGGGACCCGAAAAACTTGTTGAGCCAAATTGGGGTGTCTACAGATGCCCCTTTTTAACCGAACTTGGAGAGACCGTGAGGAGTATTCAAGTAAAAGTCAAAGCCATAAAGCTAGTCAAATTTGACAAAACAACTATCTCGAGGGTTTTCAAAAACATTTTGTGTTTGGTCGAGCCGGGTGGCAGCTACGTATTCCATAGGGGAAATTCAGACCAATCATAGTTCGGGGCAACCAAAAACAAAAGCGCGGAGCTTTAGAGGAGAAATTTGCCATCGGACCATACAAAGCCTTTGAACGATGTACATGAGCTATGCCAGGATTTTGGCAGAGAGTAGTTGAAGGAGCGCGGAGCTGTTGGGATTATTTTGCAGAGAACATCCTCAGTATTTTGGGGTAGATTAGTACACAGCGAGGGAGTCAATTGCTTTTCATGATCATCTGTACTTTGATTGAGGGGAGCTTGGTTGGATAGCATATCCTTGCGAATGACCTTGAAGGAATTGATGTAATTTAGTGCAATCCAAACCATCTTCTGGGGACGACTGGACGCTGGTTTAAGATATGGCGGCATGGAGAAAGTAAACGAAGCGGAGCTTGAAGTGACAGAATAGAAGCACGGAGCCGGTTACAATCATAAGGCAAGAGCCTGAGGGTCAGAGCTTGGAGCTTGAGGCAATAGAACTGAGGCGTGGAGCTGGTTGTGTGTAGGATTGACCTATTTCATGAGTGATAGAGATGTTGAACATGGCATGTATATGATAATGATGGTTAGATATGATGATAACGGTGATGCAGACTCGATGATGACAATGGTGATGTAATTGATGCTTATGTGCACGGGCCCGTGCGTGTGTGTTTTCCAGTGTAGAGCTTCTTTTAAGTTCTAGACTTGAGCATTCAGAGCGTGGAGCTCGATCATTCGGAGGGTAGAGTCCAAGCATTCAAAGTACATGCTTTAAGCATCCAATACACAGTGGTTGGGCATTTATGGAGCGGAACCCGAGCATTTAAAGTATAATCTTTAAGCATTTGGACATAGAGTTCGAACATCCAGTACGTAGTGGTTGGGCATTCAAGTGTGGAACTTAAGCATCTAGTACACAGTGCTTGGGCATTCGAAGAGCTTCGAGCATTTTAA
Source organism: Rhododendron molle (assembly GCA_025413875.1). Classification (NCBI taxonomy): domain Eukaryota; kingdom Viridiplantae; phylum Streptophyta; class Magnoliopsida; order Ericales; family Ericaceae; genus Rhododendron; species Rhododendron molle. The sequence goes on along the minus strand of CM046388.1, from coordinate 30,957,846 downwards.
GAATTCAAGCGTGGAGCTTGATAACAGATGATATCTTGTTGATCATGGCATGGAGCCTGTTGAGATAGTGGGCGTAGAGCTGCTGATTGAGTGTGATAGTGAGCATAGAGCTATGAGATGAGTGCAAGGCTGCTGGGTGACTTGAATATGAGCAAGGAGCTACGGAGATGATGTGCCTAGAGCTGCTGATAGTGAGTTTACGGGCGTAGAACCATTGAGTGAGTGAGTTTGGAGCTACTGATAGACGGTTTATGGGCGTAGAGCTGTTGAGTAGCTTGATGGCAGTGAGCATGGAACGAATGACTTAAGTATGAGCATGGAGCTACTGAAATAGTGAGCACGAGGTTGTCGAGTGATTGAGATAATGGATACTGAATTGTTGAGTGGTTAAGACAAAGAGCATGGAGCTGCTGAATAGTGAGTTTATGGGCGTAGAACCTCTGAGTGAGAGAGCATGATCATGGGCCGGTGGAGCTTGGAATAGTGAGTTTATAGGCGTAGAGCATTGAGTAGCCTGACGGTAGTGGGCGTGGAGCTTTAACATGTGACCACTGTCGTACCTCCGGAGCATAACAATTGGGGTGTGGAGCCTGAGCCTGAGATTCCAATGATTCTTGGGTTTCGAGAGCAAGAGCTCAGAGTTCATAGTCCTCAAAGGTTAAATGACCTGGTTAATATGGGGAGAGCTGTGGATAATTCTACAATGGATCCATCACTGATGTTCAATATTCCTCATGCTTGGGGATGCCCCCGAGGCTTGTTTTTAACCATCCTCCATCACTGGGTTTTGTGATGAAAGAAATCGGGATTCATAACCTTCAAAAATCAAGCGCTGAGCAATTGTGAATTTGCTATCCTCAAAAAGACTCAAAGCTGGTACAATACCGGTGTTTGAAACTCCTCATGCTTGGTCATGCCCCCAAAGCTGTCATAATCATCCTGTGTTATTGATTCTGTTGGTCGTGGACTCAGAACTCCATAATTGAAAAATGGGTCATTCCACATTAAAGGATGTCAAGGGGCAAAATACGTCAAGAGATATAATACACCATAATACCACCTCATTTAGGGCCAAGAGGCGTAGCATGTCGAGAGACACAACACATCATGAGGCATGTAGGTTGAGAGACTCATGCGTCAAGAGACACGACACCAAGGAGCGTCATAACGCATCAAGGGATGCAACACCAAGGGCTTTATAGGTCAAGAGACCTAGTAAATCAAGAGATATAATGCCAAGAGGCATAGTGATCAAGTGACCTAATGTATCAATCGAGATGATGTCAATTTTGGTTCCTCAGATTATAACCTTCTCCCTTAGATACTTCCTTCCTTATCCCTCCTCTTCTTAATTTGTTGTTCCACTCGCTACTTTTGGTGGCCCAAGCTAGCGTTTTACTCTCAACTTCCTCTTCCTTTCCCCTGAGCCTTGCTAGAATTCTTCAAAACAATGAGTTTACCTTGCTCCATTGGTATAGGTTTGAGCCTTCTAGAGCTTTGATTCTTAGAGCGCTTCTAAACTTGGGGTGAAGCTGCGATGGATCCACTTAGTGACTAGAGCATAAAACTGTCAGATAAGAGCACAGAGCTATAGAATAGCAACATAGAATTGCATGACAATATGCTAACATAGGCGCAGTGCCAGTGAAGCGTGGCAGTTAAGATACGAATTCGAAGCAGCCAAACATGGAGTTGTTTGAATGTGGAGGCACTTGGATTATCAGTGTGGAGCGTATGAGCGTAGAGCTATTGGATTTATGCAAAGGTCCAACATATGGCTTCCACTTGCTGAATGAGAGGGAGTATTCTTCCTATTTCAAAAAGGGGCCCACCAGATGGCCTTTATTTTCAGCAACTAATTGATGATAGATTATTAAGAATACCGGGGTACATTCTGAGCTTGCACATCCAATTCGGGGCACTAAAGTTGTGTTGATAGCTTGCTGGTATCGCATGCTTGCAGGCTTGAAACTGCCCAAGACATGGTGTGGTTTCCACGGGTATGAGCTTTTTGAAACTAAGACGCCACAATAGTGGAATTACACAGCACTGAGCTCGCTTGTTGATGATAAGAACGTCCTACCGAGGTCAAAACTCTGTCTTTGCTCGGGAAGGAGAGAACGCTCTGCTAGAATCATAATGATGTGTGCATACCTATACTTAATGCTAGGACCCCCACCTAGTATTTAAAGGTTTTCTTCTCAAGGCTTTTGCTTCTCGTTGATTGTTGACCCAAAGTTTAGAAACGCTTGCTCAGTGCACTGAGTGGAAGCTGTAGTCTTCCAAGGGAATTGAGCATGGAGTCACTGAGCACTGAGCTATATAGGCATGTGCACAGAGCTGTTGGAGCTACTTAAGATGCAAGCTTAGAACTGCTGGTATGGTGCTACTATGAGCACCGAACTGTAGACACCTCAATCTGGATCTCCTAATTGTTTTACTTCATTTTTCGATTTCTTGCTTCCCCAATGATGAATCGGATAAAAAACGGACTTGAGAATGGAATGGATTGAGCTTGGAGTGCTTGGAACCCCTCTTGACCCTTTTGAACCCCAAAAACTTAAGTCAAAACCCTAACTAAGGTTTGACCAACGTGCGTTGCTGTGGCTCCCATGCGGGTGTGTAAGTTTGCCAGGTGTTGGTCAAAGTCAAAGTGTTGACTGTTGACCATCGCGTGAGGGTTTGCTCACTCGCGTGCCAATGCTAGTCCATCGCGTGCGGGTCAAGACCTGTCTCTATCACTTGTTTCTAGCTGGATTTTGTGATCATCAGGGGGTCTACGGGGCTGTAGAACCCCATTTTTTCCACCAGAACAGCTGTTGCAGGCTGCATGGGTTGCTCCACCCACACAACCACTCCTATCACCTTGTTGGCCACTTTCTCCACCAAGTGAGGCTGGCTAGCCTTATTGGCTGGTTGCTAAGCCAAGTTTTCCACCAACCTTTGGCCTCCCAACCTCCTATAAATACACCCTTACTCTTCCAAGTTCAAGGGTTACCAATTTTCAAGCAAAAAAAGGCTACACAAACTCTAATACACTTGATATTCCTTCACTCTAACCACTTCCATACACTCATTTTACAAGCTACACCACCTTGTTCAATCCATTTCAAAACCACTCAAACAAAGCTATAAACTTGTTGCATGTTTCCTGTTTGATCCATGAGGGGGGCTGGCAGGGCCAAGGCTGGTAATCAATATCAGTCTTGGTCCTAAAGTCAACAGAGTTACAAGAAATCATGCAATGGTTCTCCCGCGCGCGTTGGATTCACTCTCACGCGCACCTTTCAAAGGCTGCCTGTGCTGGTCCACGTGGGGATGAGATGCTGGTTATTTCTTGTTTTTGTTGTATTATAAGTCACTGTGAAGCATGTTTAAAAACTGGTTCACTCTTTTGCTTGTTAAAATTCATAGATTATCTCAAGATGCCTTTTTGTTTACTTTGGAATGCCCCTGGGTTGCTTCTGAACATGTCTCAGAGCCCAGGCATGCAAAACAATTCCTGGAAGTCAAGTCTTGACTAACGCCCGACTGTCGTGCTCTCACGCGCACTGGTCAGGCTGATTCCAATGACTGCCCTTGGCCCTTGTTTTATTGCCCCCTCTGTTTAGGGGTTGTATTTCAATTTTATTATGTCTGATTGTAAATATCATTTACTTTCAGTATAGATAAACTGTTTGGTTTGCCTCCTACGTGAGCACTGGTCCTTCCAGAGCCCAAAAGAGGACAAGATTCAATCTATTGGTGGAACATCAACACATGAGCGTGTGTATCAGTGTGGCGCGCGCCAGTCAGTTTGCATGTACATAGATCCATGCATGCAAGTTGGCCACTGTGCACGTCAAACTCATACCATGTGCTGTTTTGACATTTAATCACAGTGTTGAGTTTTATCCCATTTATTTTGCAGCTTTTCAACTATCCATGCTGAATTTGATCACATCCTGCAAGCTGTTACAGTTTTACTCCCCGATTTAACTATTTCCCCGCCCTAATTGGCTAAAAATCGATTAATAAAAGAAGAATCACAACATTTTCACGAAATGCCTAAGTAGAGACCGATCTCCAGATTGGGCGAGAGGGGTACCTTAAAACCCTTTCCCTCTCGTAACCTAGCTCTTGAACCCAGATATGGTTATGACGGACTGGTTCCTTCACTTTTTCAAATCAAAGAGCGTGGTAGGTGCTTTGAAGTACGGTTCCTTGGGTGTTGGACCTTCAAACCCTAGTGGCGACTCTATATTCCGAGCGCTTGCCATTTGTGCTCGTGCTCCCTCAATCCGGGCCCTTGCTTTGAAAAATGGAATTTCCAAGGGCATGCCGCCCATAGTGGCGACTCTGCTGGGGATGATCGAACCAATATTAATCCACACTTAGAGTTTAATACGCTTGTGAATAATCCCTTAAAAGTCTGTCAAAACGGTGAGCTTCACGCTGCTGAAGGTTCGAATGGTGATTTAACAGGACGTTGTGTCCAGCCAATCCGATCTGGGACTTTTTCGATTGATCGCTTGCATAGTTTTCTCTAAGCATGGACTAAATAAAGTGATCCAAATTTGAAAAGACATTTTGCGATTTGTGATTCTTCTTCTTCTTAATTAATTTCTAGCATTCTCGTTTGCATCGATGTGGGATAGCCTCGTCGGATCGTTTTGGCAATCCAGCAAGGTTTACCGGAGCCTGGGGACCCCGAATGACCAACAACCTTCGACGATGGTGGGTCATTCTACCGTTCGACTGTCGCTCTGTGGTTACGCGGGCAATGGGAGGTATATCTTTGGCCTTAGTCCGAGGAACCTGTTACGAACCAAAACCGGCCTTACATATGCAAAGCACTAGAACTATCCAATCTAGGATAGGTACCTATGGGGTAAGATTTATCTGCATCTAACCCCGTATACTGTCTATGTGTTACTGCTTTCCCTACCGCATAAACTATACATACATACATACCGTCTTGTGTAGGAGCATGCTTAGGGCGGCTTCTAGGTTCTCGATCAGTTGAGTCTGTCTTAAAGCTTATAAGGACATTGCTATTGCCCAATGAGGAGTCATGCATCTCGATGATACACGTTTTAAGTTTTCAAATCCTTAGAACAATGAGATTTTAGGAAATAAAAAATTCCTACACCCTCATCTACATACCTGCTCGAGGTTTCAAATAGAAAATGAGGAACAATAGAGAGAGTGCCATGATGCTGACGCCAGTAAGGTAACAAGTGCCTCGTCACTTAACCGCCTGGCTAACAGCGTTGTGCCGCTCACACCATTCTGGTTACAGTATCATGACATTCATACCGAGTTGTTCCAACTTCAAAAGTTGAAACCTCGAACAACGAAATAGTCGAAGGTTTAGGATTCTTTTGGCATCCTTTAGCCTTATTTGTTTCAAGTAAGGATACACATTCAAAAAGAATTCTGAGGATTCTGGCAGTGTCCGAACGTCTTGAGACAGACTCGTTTTCTAGTTCTAGAGTCCAGGGCAACATACGCAATGCTGGCTGTATCTATCCTTTAGTCTTTTATTTAGATTAAAGTTGTTACAGGACCCCTATTAAGCCATCTTTTACTTTGCTGAAAGTTTTGAGTCATTGCACTGTGAATGAAAGTATCGAAGCGAAAGGGCAAACCCGCTTGGGAACGTCCGCATCTGAATTCGATTCAATGACTTGTCAGGATTGATTCCCAGTCAATCACAACGGAAGACTCTCCGCGTTCTCTATTGGCCGCTCTACAGTCAGGCTCACCATCGATCCGATAGGATGGACAGCCGCCTTCCCCATCTTCTGCATCAAGCACTTCCGAAACACCTACCATGTCAGGACAGCCACAAGCATAGCCGCTCTCTCTGGAAGACATACTCAAGAACCTTCAGACTAGCATCATTGCCGTTTAGCAAAGAGCTACTCAAATAGATGCCAACATCGCCCGTTTGAATGACCTCTTTGACACTCGTCTTCTCCCAGTTGTCCAAGAAGAGGACGAGACTAAGGAGGACGTTCATGCACAGGTCATCATGGTCGAGGATCTGAATAATCCGGGGCGCCTTATTGTCCAACCTAACCCAAGGGTGGTTCCGCACCTGCTGCAAATCTAAATCCAATAGGCGACATGCCTGTTGTAAACCCGGATATGACTGCTCTTATGGCCAAGATGGCCAAGCTGGAGGAATCTGTTTCCAAAGCTGAAAAGATCAAGGCCAGTGGGATTGACTTAGATCGTCTTTGCCTGTATCTAAATGCCAAGCTTCTCGACAAGTTCAAAATGCCTGATTTAGCCAAATTTGATGGGAGTGGAGACCCCAAGACTCACATTTACAGTTACCATGCCGCTATGAAACTACTTTCGGTTGAACCTGAGGCAATGTCCTAGTTATTTCCTCAAACTCTTTCTGGCCCTGCTTTCCATTGGTTTTGTCACTCGACATCGCTAAAAGAAGGACTTGGGTGGACATTGGGGCTGCGTTTATTTCGCAGTATAGCTATAACTCCCAGCCTAAAATGACAACTCGAGAGCTAGAATCCATAAAAATGGAGGCGAAGGAGTCCTTTGCAGACTTCGTTGAGAGGTGGAGAGCCAAAGCCACTCTAATGACCGAGCGCCCCAGCGAGAGAGACCAACTCCGCATCATCTCTCGTAATCTCTAGCCAGATTATGCCAAGCACCTTATGCTGGTTCAAGCCTCTGCCAACTTCGAAACCTTCTTCGAATCTGGCCTAGCCATCGAGGATGCGCTGCAAAGTTGGATTCTTTTAAAGGGGGAATCTTCTAACCCTCCAAAATCAAAGCCCCGTGCCTACTCTGGAAATACCAATGCACTGTTTGGGTGTGGAACTTACTCCAACACAGCAACCAGCGGCACCAACGTCACTTCCGCCAATACTACCAACCACATTGCCGATGTTAATCAGGTGCAAACACCACAGAATAACCGGCCTCGCAATCAACCTCGCAGCTTCTCCGCATTCGAGACACCTTTGTCCTCGGTCTTGGAAAAGTTGGTCAAGTCAAGGCATCTAAAACCCCTTGATCTAACTCCTCTCTGACACGCGATTCAGGATCTCATAGATGAAGGGACTCTCCAAGCTCTGCCTCCACCATCCCAAAAGCCAAACATCCTTTCTAACTCCATGCCCAATCATAGAGCTATCCCACATATCCGCCAGATATTCCTCATCTCCACTAATATCAACCCCAACTCCACCATATTTGACCCCACCAGCCATATAATCTCAACAGAACAATCGAAGCCAGTCATCTTCATGCCTCTCGAGCTCGGAGCAGCTCAGGTATCAGTCATACATCTCGAGGAGGGTCAAGCTTTTAATGCTAATGCACCTTCAGGGCACATTCAGAATGGGGCGTTTGTTCTTAACGCGTCAATCAGTGACCTCTTCCATCAATCAATTCCCGTTGTGCAGCTCAATTTTGCCTCTTCTGTTGACAGCCCACAATTCAATGTGACTGATCCTAATTAACCCATCTCTCAGTCTGTTGGACCGGTTTCAATCTAATATACCTCTTGCAGAAGTCAACATGCAAGCTGTGGGTTGGGCCACGGCTGGTAATGTGGACTATGTCACTCCTATAATCAACGAGTGGTCAGGACTCGAGCTAGATGGATTCCCGCAACAGCTGAAGTATCTCCCATTTGATCAAGCCTGGTATGATGGTTGGATGGCCGACCATGAGGTGGCAGTACTCGATCCCTTGGATGGCATCTCCTTGTACATGCTATTTCAGCAGGCTGAACCTTTGGTCCCCGAAAAAGAATACTACTAGGACCCCGAGCCAACTTGGCTAACTCCCATGGATTTGGATCCTAATCCTTTCCAAGGCTATGCCATACCAGATTACATGACACATCATGTAGAGGATGATCTTGTTGAAGAGGATCCTCGTGTTTTAGGGGATCATGTTTCCGCTATCGACTCAGTCTGTGATGCTGATCACGAATCCTATTCTTACATTGTTAGCGAGGAATTCCCTCGCCCTGATATTCCTTATCGCAGTAACAGGGACTGTAGCATCATGGTTACGGACCTTGTCCCACCAGCCAATCTTTTGGGATGTTGACGAGATAGTTGATATTCAGGTAGGGACAGAAGTCTGGGCATCTAATCGCTCTTTGGCAGATGGTGGACTTTGGGATATTCCTTTCATTACCAATCCGGAGCCTATCACTGAGGTTGTAGCAGTCACGAATTTGAGCTTCTGGGACTCAGTGCTGATGAAGGATTTGGCTGATGATCTGGGGTTAGACACGAAAGTACCTACAACTACACCAGTCAGTGAAAAAGGAAAACGCAAATTGGGGGAGATCCGTTCTGATCTCTGGGATGTGAATGAAGACCCTCAAGTCGTGCCTTCTTTGTGGGACGTTCACAATGTTACGAGGAGTGGACAGATTTTTCATCTTGCTAACCTGCAAGCTGGGAGTTCGTCCAACCCTTCTAACCCAAGGAACAAACCCTCTGCTTTCCCAAGGTATGCACCGCTTGAGGTACCAGCTGGCCTACCAAATGCTGATCTGGTTCAAAGACAACTTGAGCGAATTCCCGTTGCCATATCAATCTGGGGACTTATTTGTTCCTCCCATGAACACCGTCAGAAGTTGTGTCACACTCTCTCTCGCCTCAAAGTTCAGGTTGATGTCACTTCTGAGGCAATGGTATCTCTCATCCTCCCTCCCACCTCCAAGCACACTGTGGTCTTTACTGATAAGGACTTGCCAGTCGAAGGACGACCATAACCGCCCCTTGCATATCATTGTCAAGTGTAGAGGACTCTGGGTTCCGACCGTCCTCATTGATAACGGCTCAGCGATCAATGTTTGCCCTATGAGGGTGGCTTATCATTTGGGACTGGCTAAGTAGGACTTTGCACCTTCCAACCTGGCTATCAAGGCATATGACGGCACGCGTCGTTTGGTCGAGGGCACTCTAGTTCTGAAGCTCGATGCTGAGGGCTTCGAGATGGATGTTGAATTCCATGTTGTCGACATTCCCGCTACCTTCAACCTACTGTTGGGCAGGCCATGGCTTCATCAACCTGACATCATGGCTGTCCCATGTACTCTTCACCAAAAGGTCATTCTGGGACTACCTACTGGCACGCTTACCATCTGCGGGGACTCAGGCATTTGCCCGCTCAAGGAAGATGAAACTCCCGTTTTTGGGATTTTGCATGGTGAAGAGGATGTCGATCTCGGGGGTTTCTAGTTTGACACTTCCGGTTCAGTTTTGGCCATCAACGTGGACGGGAACTTCATCATAAGCTCTGTCGCACTGGACATTATGAGAAGGTTGTCCTATCTACATGGCCTAGGCTTAGGGATTCACCAACAAGGGGTCCCAGAGTTCCATACCTCTCCATCCTGTGAGGGCTGCTTTGGTTTGGGGTACCTCGCCTCTGCCAAAGATGCCTAACGGGAAAACCTTGAACCCTCTATGGTGATCCTAATAGCAATTTCGTACGAGAGGTGGGGAATGCTGCTTGCACATCCATACTGAAATCGGGGAGCTGTTACCTGGTTTTGAGGTTTTTGTTGATGACACCTGGTCATCTAGCAACGAGGAGCCAGCAAAGGCAAAATTCAAGAGGAAGCTTGATCAGGCAAAGGTGATGACTGACTGACTGGGAATTTTCGATTAGGGAAGCTTAGAGCTGCTGTTCCATGAATTCTCCCAAGTGGGTTTGGCCGGGGAAGCTGAAGTAGCCGAAGTGCTCATGCTCGGGCCCGATGCCCTCGAGGATCCCACATCTCTCATTGTGGAGGCCAAGGGTAGCCTTAAAAATTGCATTTTCAAGCTGTGCTTAACTTGCATTGATGACACATTTGAGTTTGAGTCTAAGTCTGACACTGAGTTTGTTGAGTCGTCTAAGTCTAGCTCTGAGTCAGAGATTGTGCCTCTCAGCCCTCCACGTCATAGCTACTACTTCGAGTTTGATTCTCTTGTACTTGGCAACCCTAATGGGTTTTATGAAATGGATGAATCGTCTTTTGCAATGATCTTTATATATACTGTGTCGACCCCAACGATGAAGGGATAGATTTCGATGGGGATATTCCCAAGGAAATCTGTGCCCTCATTGTGAGGGAAGATGAAAGACATGCTCAGCCATTAAAAGAAGAAGTAGTTTCTATAAACTTAAAAGATGAGAACGATCCCCGGATGCTTCAAGTGGGCTCCACACTTTCACCAGAGGAGCATCGTGACTTCAAAGAGTTACTCACCGAGTACAACGATGTCTTCGCATGGTCTCATCAAGACATGCCCGGCATTGACCCCGAGATAGTGGAGCATCGGATCCCCTTATTGCCAGATGCTAAGCCTGTGAAACAGAAACTCAGACGGATGAGGCCAGACTGGGTACAGAAGATCAAAAAGGCGAGGTCACTAAGTAGATTGACGCTGGTTTTCTCATGGTTTTTTAGTATCCCACTTGGTTGGCCAATATTGTTCCCGTTCTAAAAAAGAATGGACGAATTCGAGGCTGTGTCGATTTTAGGGACTTGAACAAAGCAAGCCCCAAAGACGATTTTCCCTTACCACACATTGCTGTGCTTATGGATAATATTGCAGGGCATGTTTTGCTCTCGTTCATGGATGGCTTCTCAAGCTATAATCAGATTCTTATGGCACCGGAGGACCGTGAGAAAACAACGTTCGTCAATGAATGGGGGACTTACTGTTACTTGGTCTTGCTGTTTGGATTAAAAAATGCTGGTCCTACCTATCAACGAGCTGTTACGACCATCTTACATGATATGATGCACAAGGAGGTTGAAGTCTATGTGGATGACATGATTGCCAAATCCAAAACTCGAGAGGGATACATTCCTGTACTTAGGAAGTTCTTTGAGAGGCTCCGTAAGTTCCGTATGCGACTCAACCCGCAGAAGTGTACTTTTGGGGTCATGGCCGGCAAGATGCTTTGTTTTATGATCACTTCTTATGGAATCGAGGTCGATCCATCAAAGATCAAGGCAGTACTTGAGATGAAGCCACCGGAGTCTGAAAAGGGAGTGCGGAGCTTTTTGGGAAAGGTTCAGTTCATCAGCAGATTCATTGCCAAGTTAACCTTAACTTGTGAGCTGATGTTTCATCTACTCAAGAAGGATACCTCGTTTGTGTGGTCAGACAAGTGTCAGGCAGCTTTTACATCCATTCAAAACTACTTGTAGAACCCTCTGGTTTTAATGTTGCTAGTACTGGGGAAGCCTTTGATACTGTACTTATCTGTAAACCCATCCTCCATGGGATGTTTGTTAGCACAGGAAGGTGATAAGGGAGTTGAGAAGGCCATTTATTACTTAGCTAAGAAGATGGTCGGATGTGAAGAGCGCTACACCACTCTTGAAAAGACGTGTTGGGTCCTTGTCGGGGCTTCCAAGAAATTGAGACACTACATGCTGCCTTACCCGGTGAAGTTGATCTCTCAAATGGATCCTCTCAAATATCTATTTGAGAAGCCAGTTAGCACGCTAGTTGCTCTTACTGGTAGAATTCAATCTCGAATATGTCATGAGGAAGTCCGTCAAAAGGCGTGTAGTTGCAGAATTCTTGGCTGACCATCCTGTCGATGGGCTGGAGGATTCAGACTTTGTGTTCCCAGACGAGGCGGTGTTGACGGTTGTCGAAGATGTGTGAACTCTCTACTTTGATGGGGCAGCCAGTCAGAAAGGATACGGGATCGGGGTTTTGTTGATTACGTCCGATGGTTCTAATATTCCACTTGCGTTTAAACTCAACTTCAATGTCACAAATAACCAAGCTGAGTATGAGGCTTGCATTGTTGGCATGGAGGCTGCTCTAACTCTCGGTGTTAAAAAGCTCAAGGTCATTGGTGATTCCAATCTGGTTGTATCTCAGGCCAACAGGGACTGGAAGGTTCGTGAAGAAAGACTGAAGCCTTATCATTAAGACTTGGAAGATCTTATTCCTCGTTTTAACAAGGTAACTTTCACGCACATTCCTCGTATGAAAAATCAGTTCGCAGATGCTTTGGCGACTTTGACTTCAATGGTTAAACTTCCTTTGGGTGTCAAGCTCCGCCCTATACTGATTGAACAGCGGGACTGCCCTGCTTATCAGTACATCACCGCCATCGATGATGTCGATGATGGCCTACCCTGGTACCATGATTTATGGAATTTCGTAGAAAGCGGTGAGTATTCGGCTGAGGCCTCTCAAAGGGATCAACTCGCGTTATGAAAATTGGCTGCCCAATACATCATTTGCGGAGGGAAGCTTTACAGGAGATCCCAATGTGGGATGCACAAGCTCTGTGTCAACGGTGCTGAGGCCACCAGAATAATGGAAGAGATTCATGAGGGAGTATGTGGTCCTCACTTGAGTGGTGTCATGCTTGCCAGAAAGATCTTACGGCAGGGGTACTTTTGGTCCATTATGGAATTGCAGTGTGTGGATTATGTACACCGCTGTCACAAGTGCTAAATACATGCCAATCTTATGCACATCCCTCCTTCCAATTTGTTCGGCATGACTTCACCTTGGCTTTTTGCTATGTGGGGCATGGACGTTATTGGCATGATCCGGCCATCTGCTTCGAATGGTCATCGTTTCATCTTAGTGGCCATAGACTACTTCACCAAATGGGTGGAGGTGGAGTCTAACAAAACCCTAACTATGGTTCAGGTGGCTCAGTTTATCAGGAAGAACATTATCTATTGATACGGTGTCTCGCAAGCATTCGTGTCATATAATGGGTCTCATTTCAAGGGCATGGTTTTGGAACTCTTCGAGGAATTCAAGATTCAGATACATCATTCAACGATCTATCGCCCTCAGACAAATGGGGCCATCAAAGTGGCCAACAAAAACATCGAGACAATCATCAAGAAATCTGCAGAGTCCGCCAGGGACTGGCAGGAGCAACTGCCTCTAGCTTTTTGGGCATATCGAATGTCAATTCGAACATCAACAGGGGCAACTCCTTACTCCCAAGTTTACGGGATGGAAGCAGTACTCCCTATCGAGCTTGAGGTACCGTCATTAAGGGTCATGGCCGAATGTGAACTCACGGAATCCGAGTGGCTCAGTGGGTGGTTCGTTGAACTCATGCTCTTTGATGAGTGAAGGCTCCGTGCCTTGTATCATGTTTTAGGGTATTAGCGAAGGATTGCTCAGGCTTTCAACAAGAAGGTGAAGTCTCGTGACTTGGTCGAAGAGGATATGGTTACAAAGGAAATCTGGGCTCCTATCTTTGATCCTCGCAGTAAGTTCCGTCAGAAGCAGTCAGGACCTTACATCATCAAGACCATCCTCTCGGGTGGAGTGGCTTAGGTCATTGATCTGGACGGCAATGAGTTCAACACTCTAGTCAACCTGCATCAACTCAAACGTTACTATCCCTGAGAGATGCTCGTTGGACCAAAAACCACAAGGGTGGGCAGTTCCAAGGAAAAATTAGAGCAAGCCTGCTAGACCAAAAACCTAAGGAGGTGGCCGGGGCAAAAATAAATAGGCAAAATTAAAAGCTCGCTAGCTCGAAAACCCGAAGTGGCAGCACTAGGCAAAATTAGAGCGTAAAAGGAGAGCTAAAATACACGAGTGAACCTTAGGCTGAACTATGTTTTGACCTGATTCCTTGAAAAGGGATACGTAGGCAATCTCTCCATGAGATTCGGTCGCAATCAATCAACTTGATCCATGGTTGTCTGCTCCAGAGTGCATCTCAGTGTCTGAAGCGGCGCGATGTTCAACACTTGGACCAAAAGGAGAAAGTGCTTAATCTTTCGATTTTATTCAAACTACTATTTCTATTACACAGGCTGAGCAGAGTCTTTAAAAAAAATAGTTAAGCATAAAAACAAAATGAAATGTTAGAGGCCGTAACAGGCTCACAGTTTATTCTAGATCATTTTATCAGGAGTCAATCTGCATTCTGTCTTTTTGTAACTTCTTTTCTTAGCAATGCTTTGTAGCGGTGCTTGAACTCTGTGCTGAATTCTGGATCAGCTCCACCAAGTTGCCTCAAGCCCCAGTTATGTTCATACCCGGTCAGGTTTTGGGCAGTGAATGTAGGAATGTAGAAGTTTTCTATCCCGGCTCGGTGCAGGCCTTGGCTCATGCTTAGCTGACGAAGGATAGGGCCTAGAATATAGAACATGAAATTGGACAGCCCCTCCATCACTGGCCATTCTCTCGAAACCGACAGAATTTGTGGCCATATTCGGGATATTCAGTGCTTCATGCCTCCAGATGATTTCATGCGGCGACATCTCGTTCATGAATGTATACCAATCCCCTATGGTCATCTCCGGGTAAGGCATCCCTCTTTGATGCATTTGCACAGGCAAATGAGGCCAGCTTGCTTTAGGAGCTGCAATCGGCCCGAGTGTGTCTAACAACCATAACTACATGAGCGAAAAGACAAGTAAGGAGCCATATAAAACTTGAGTGGAAAAACAAGTGAGGAGCTCTGATATAACCTTAGCTGAGTGTTGAGGTAAAAACAGAATGTGTGAAAACCAGAAAAAGGTGAGTTGAGTGAGAGTTTACCTGCAACAAGAGTGTACTGCCGCAAAATATGTTTGTTTGGCCGGTAGACACCAAATCCAGACCTATGAGTGTTTCCGCGAGAACCATTGGGACCACACTCCTTCGAGCAGCCAGCTGAGCAGCCACGCTTACCAGAGAAGGATAAACCCGTTCATTTGGGGACATACGCAGCAAGCACGCTTATTATCAGAGCAAATCGGCGACGGGCTTGCAAAGCCATATCCCAGGTATCACCTTCCGGCCCATACCACTCCATCAGGCGCATGATATTTATCAGTCCTGGCTCACTTATTAACTGTTTAAGGCATAAAGACAGACAACTGTAGACACCCCAATTTGGCCTAACGATTATTTCAACTCCCACCTTGGGACCATCCCGATGATGATATGGATTTGATGATTGCTGATTGCTTTCTTCTGAAACCCATGGACTTATGGTACGAACTCTGAGCCACTTAGGGGACCCAATCCAGAGCCAAATAGCCTTTCAGACAGAAACATAGTGTGTTAGGAAAATCCATCGATCGGCCGCAACATCGATATCACGACCTTAACATCCATTCCTCACCCGAGCAACCTGTTGCTAGCAAAATCTCCCTGAGAGATCGAAACCTCGGCCGCCAGATCAATGGCTCGGCCGCCATATCCATTTCCAGGCCACGACATCCTTTGCTCGGCCGCCATATCGGCCTTTTTCCAGACTCTCGAACCTTCTGTCGGTCGTCTGATCCAATCCCACCGCCTCTCCGATGCGTTCGGGCCACGTTCAGGGATTGCAACGAAGAGTTTGTGTTGCAATGCAATTACAATTGCATCCCCGTGATTTGATTGGACCGAGTGAGTCACCCCTTTGCCTATATAAAGAGACCCTCGGATCCGAAAATAAACAACAGAAATTGATAGACCTACACCCTCAAATCAGTCACGATACTCTGCCCCTATACTCACAAAAACCCTCTCTACAAAAGCCCCAACCTTCCATAGGCGGCCATCAACCCGACGATCCAACCCCGGAGTTCAAACCCCAACCCTAGGGTTTCGTTCAAGAAGCAATCAATCAATCAATCCCGATCAATCCGAAGCAATCAAGCAACTGAGGGATCAAGGTGGTGAGGCCCAACGGCCTCTGGTTTGGTTTATTTTTTGTCTATAATCTTAATCGTAGTGTTTTGATTGACTGTTAAACTTTCTGTTTGGTGTGAGGAAGAACATCAGCCGGGGCTTCGATGCCTCGGCCGGTACATTGATATCAGCGTGATCCCTCGGCCGCGACATCCATTCGCCGGCCGAGTGATCGATCTGCTGGCACATGTTTTGTTTTGTTCTGCTTTCTGATGCATGATTTCTTTTCAATCCTGGCTCACTGATTAACTGTTTAAGGCATAAAAATAGACTACATGTATGAGTTAGATAAAGCATCTACATGTCTTATGTTGAATGATTATGGGCTAGCTTCACGGCTAGGCAGAGAGGGGTGCCTAACACCTTCCCCTTACTGTACTTTTGGCTTCCGTATCCAGAATCTCTATCTGTTTTCCTAGCTTTAACAAACTAGGTGGCGACTCTATATTGATGATAACCGCTATCGTGTGGTGATACCTCTAGCCATGGAAGTATCCACGATCTTGGTTTATGAAGCGAGCAACCAATCGAGCAAACACAGTGATGATACAACTGTATGGTGATGCCCCGTCTGGGAGGTGTCTATAGTTTTCTGGCGACTCTGCTGGGGATATGAGAGCCATAACTAGAAAGTTCAACATAAGACTAATACATGCCTTATTTAATTCATTTATCATATGCATCGAGCAGGCAAGCCTCGTTGAGTTCACCTAGTATCCCGGCATGACACGGGCTATGTTAGGGGTTCCAGCAAACTCCACAGTCACTTGTACCTTTTGGTATATCAAAAAGGGAATCACCCAATTACTGCCTATGATGGGTTGGTGAAAGGACTGGTGTCCTTTGACAATGGAGCACCCTTGAGACTACCTAAACCTTTCATGTGTTAGAAAGCCATAGAACTTATCAAACTAAGACAGGAACCTACAAGCTAGGAACCTACTTGTATTTTGCTTCGAAGTTCTTCCTCACACCTTGTACCATATTGTATTATCTCTTTCTGTGCAGAAGGGTTGGGGCATGGACCAATAGCCCTAACTCTAAGTCTTCATAGCTAAGCACCAAGGCATAGTATTGCCTGCAAGGTATGTTTTTGGCAAGTTAAAAGCATCATTTACTTAACATTCCCGCTTTACTTAAAGCACCGCAAAACATGGATTTCTAGAATGAAATCAAACACTGGCTGCCCCGCCGACAATTGAACTAGGGGTTTACTCTAGCAATCTTTGCTTTGCAAGGCTAAAGGAAAGAGGGAGTATAAAGTAGTAGAGCAGATTATGAATGATATTATGGATAGGACTTGCAATACTTATTTCTCCATGGATGATTCAGCATGACAAGTGTAGGACTTCGGTTCCTATTTTCAAATCAGCCTAGCAACCCATCTTTCAAAATTCAAAATTTTGAGCATGTTTACTGTAACAAGCCGGTAAGATCTAGGAGTTTGTCAATGTGCTAGCAAATAATCACGTGGATTTCAATTACCTCAATCACATTTTGAGAAAGAATCTTCCCTAACCAAGAATTGAAAGAACTTCTAAAAGTCTTTGCAATGCCTAGTCTAATCCTCGAATAATAAGATTTCGTGAAACATTCAAATAGCCGCTAGCACAGCGATGGACTCCGAGTCTACTTTCTGTTATAGTCATATGCTCAACCTTTTCGGTTTGTCTCATAATATGAATTGGCTTGGAAGTGGGATCCTAAGTTGCAGCAACAAGTCTTACGAATCATCCATATCAAAAATGGCTGGCTATCTATAGTATCCAATCAACTCATGCATACAAACGAATTGCAATGCATGATTCATCCATAACCTGTGTCAGTAGCTGTGGTGCTATATATATACATATCATTTTGATTGCCTCTTTCTAACTATGCAGGGGCCAAACCAAAAGAGGAGTCCATCCCTCTCATTTCCTTTCTTTGTTCATCGCATGTCATTTGGTTGCACCACCACTAAGGGCAGTTTGCATATTAGAAAATGCGCCGCATGGACAATTAGTTTTGGATATCTCAACTTGAGCATGATTATGTTTCTCCTTCTCTTAGACTTGGAGTTTGATCTCAGACATGATGGCAATCGCTGCAAAAAAAAAAAAAAATTGAAGTTTTAATCCAACCAAGTTTTGAGCAATGGTAGCCATGCCCCTCACGTCTTGGCTTAAATTTTAACACAATCCTTTCGTGGAAATTCTACCTAGCTAACTTTCGCCGCCATTTTGGCCCATGTTGATAACATTTTGCTCATCATGGTTTCTGGCCAATTGTCACACTCAGCATGAAATGTGGATCTTAAGTTCAAATCTCCTTGGACTTGAACTACGAATGGCCTGATTCTCTTTTTGGGATACGTAGGCACCTTATGGTCGGCCACAATTTTCAAACTATTTTCCCATGTGCTGAGTTGTTGCTATAGAATGTTCATGATAACGTCAGAAGTTGAATAACGATCCTTAGGGATTTCAAAGTGATCTCATGATATCTTTTTGAAACATATTATAAATCACTCAGGTTGTCAAATGCTAAGAACGAGTTTTGAAATCTATGATCCATGTCATTTTTGTTGGGCTAAGAAGGAGTCAAAATGTTTCTGCACCCTCGCGGAATTCATTTGCAAGCAAATCATGCTGTACGAAGAGTAGTAAAAAGGAGGAAGAAGAGGAAGAATGAAAAACAAAGAAAAAGAAAAGGAGTGAGCTCGCTAGATTGAAAACCCGCAAGGGCGGTCTAAGCAAAAGTTAGAGCACGAACAAAGTGAGAAATTCACCGTGTTTCCATACATCTGCTATGTGTCTCAAAGGATTCGCTTGGTTAAACATCGAATCTCTTAATCTCTTGGCTAGGATTCCTGTCACTTTGTCGTATGTTTCAAGATGAAGAAAGGCATTCATTTCTCTATCCCAAACACTTATCCCTTGCTAACCACGTCGAGCCTTTGGATAATCTCTTTGAAAAGCCTGCTAGGCAGCCATCCCCTACACTGGGGCAAATACAAAAAAAAAAAATACAAGGAGAGATGAAAGAAAAATTAAATGAAAGAATGAGCACCCCGTTATACAAGGGGCATTTTTAAGGAAACATGTCTTCCAATCCATGCAAAGGCCATTTTTGAAGAAATTAACTCTTTCACACAAAGTGATGGCAAGAGATAGCAAGAGTTGATAAAAATGTTGAAGATGGCTGCTAGCTTCTAAAACCCAAGCATAAGTAGAAATTAGGTTTGAGCCTTTACATCCGCTTCTTTCTCAAGCCAAAACCCAAACCTACATTATGGTCCATAACAAAGTCCTTTCAGATTGAGAAATATGACTTAGTAGCAAGGTCCTAGACACTAGGGGGCATCACCAATGTGGAACTTAGCACGAAGGGCAAGAATCCTGGAATTTGCATCATCTTGGCAAATCAAACAACATGGAGAGTTACTTGAGACAAGGGGGTATGCCTATGTTTCCCTTTAAGCACCTCTCTCAAAAGTATCCAACCTCTTATATGGGTCTCAGTGGGCGCTTATCAATCCAACTCAAGTCAACCAAATCAATGTTCAAAGCAACAAACTCACCTAATTGACTAGGGGCATAGGTTTGCAAAATAGTTCTATATCTTTTGATGATTGAATGACGTAAGTGTGGAGCATGGATGGAATGATATGACCTTGAAGTCCTCGAGGAAAAGCTTTCAAAGTTAATTTTATCCTAAACATTCTTGACACAGCAATACAAGCACAATTGCTTTTACAAATTTTTGAGGAGATAAAATGAGTTTCTCATTTCATGATGAGTGTAGCTATATGGGCCCTTGGTCAAACAATATTTTCGCAGTGTCGCCAGAGTATTGTAGTCTATCTTGTCGTAGTCACTTAACTAGTTTAAAGTCATTCTTGGTCTCCTTAAATCAAAGAGAAGCATTAGCTTAAATGCTCAAAAGTTGAGATGTCCAGAATACATTGTGGAATTGTTTGCATATCATTATCACCCTGTCCTTTGCATCCTAGTATTAAATGCGTATGTCATTATGGCTGCTTAATGGAAGTAGTTGTCTTGGTTGCACGAGCTAACCCCAAGTGTGAGTTGTTCTTATGCTCAAGCAAGGCAGGTTCATCAAGGCATCATGGCCATCATCTCTATACAAGAAATAAAGGGCAACCAAGGGATGCACTGTAAAGTCTACCTCCCTGCCAACACACTTAAAGAAAGCTCAGCTTGAGAAGCGTCATATCCTGGGGGAACACCTCAACTCTTTTGTGGAATGCTGTCACACAGCACTGTCAAGGGCATGCCAAGATCTCCGCCAAACAGAAACATTTCACTCACATTCATTGTTATTTACACCGCATGCTAGGGGCAATAAGATCATTGTCATCATGCACGACTGAGCTAGGGTCAAGCATTCATGGCCTAAACAGGGGGCTTGCGTTTGTTTTTAAATACTCCAAATTAACATGCCTATGTGTTGCATTGCAATCTATGTCACCCAAAATCGTTCAAGCTTTTGAACTAGGGTTCTTCAAGTGTAGTGGTCCTGCCCCTAGCAGTCAGCATAAAAGGACTTTGGCCCGTGGTCGACTCCAAGCCTGTTGCATGATATTTTCCTATCCATTGCTGTTTTCTAAACTATTCAAATGTGGATTGTAGGATTCTCTTGGATTTCTGTCCTTGAAGCGATCAGGATCAACCACATCAAGCTGTGTGTCTATGACTGACAAAGCCAAGTCAAAGAAGCTGGAAGATAGCCTCATAACTAGTCCTGAGCCAACTCTACAATTGGCACCATATCAGCAACATTAAAGTGGCTTCGCACTTTGCATCTCCAAAGCTCCTTGCTTCATGCTTTCATCCCTTATCAGCAACTCTACACTCAGACAGCCTCGCGCTCAGCAGTTCTAAGCCAACAGCCAACAAGAAAAAGCACCTGCATGAAGCTTACAATAACCTAGTACACACTTCAGCTCTTCAAAAGGCATGCATGTTACTAAAGCTCTCCAGAAGGCATTTGTGTAGCCAGCTTCCAGAAAGCATTCAACCTCCGGAAGGTATCCCATTAATGGAGGCGATGGAAATCTTTCAAAATAAGTCGAATTTGCCAAAGGAGGCGATGGAAATCTCCTAGAGCGTATGTGTGAATCACCCCGTCAGTCAAGGTGATGAAAATCTGTGAAGACCATAATAGCCGAAGTATTTCACAAACCTTATGGCATTTTGGGTCAACAAGTCAACAGAATCGAAGTGGAACACGGTCAAGATCTAGCCTTGGGGGGAGTCCCGAGCATACTAAGAACTAGCCTTGGGGGGAGTCCCGAGCATACTAAGAACTAGCCTTGAGGGGAGTCCCGAGCATACTAAGAACTACCCTTGGGAGGAGTCCCGAGCATACTCAGAACTAGCCTTGGGGGGGAGTCCCAAGCACACTCAAAACTAGCCTTGGGGGGAGTCCCGAGCATACTCAGAACTGGCCTTGGAAGCATTCCAAGCAAGAAGAACAAATCAAACCCCGTGGAAGATGGAAGATGGAATATTCAACAACTCAACAGTTCTACAAACTCACTACTCAACAACGCCATATCACCTGCTCTCAAAGCCTGTGCTTTGAATGCTCAAGCCTGTACTTGAACGCACAAGCTCTACGTTTGGATGCCCAACCACTGTGTACTGGACGCTCGAACTCGACTTTCGAATGCTTAAGGTTTATACCTTGAATGCACAAGCTCTACTTTTGGATGCCCAACCACTGCGTACTGGACGCTCAAAGCCTGTATTTTGAATGCTCAGATTCTGCCGTCTGAATGCTCGAGCTCTAAGCTCCGAGTGCTCAAGTCCGGAACTTGAAAGAAGCTTTATGCTTAAATCAAACACACACGCACGGGCCCGTGCACATATTGCATCACCATTGTTATCATCGAGTCGGCATCATCATATCTGCTCATATCTAACCACTATCATCATATACATATTCTGCATATCTTTTATTCATGAAACAGGTCAATCCTGCAAGTCAACCGGCTCTAAGCCTCGGTTTTATTGATCAGCCCGGTGCCTCGATCCTTTGGCTCGAAGCCAAAATTTATGACGAGAAAGCTCCAGACCATCAGAATGCAACCGGTTCTACACCTCGGTTCAAATCACGTCAAGCTCTAAGTGCCGACTCCTCAGGCTCTCACCTTACCAGCTCCGCCCTTCAGTTCCATCAAGCTCATTCGTAAGGATAGGCTATTCTACCGAGCTCCCCTTAGTCAAAGTAAGGATGATCAAGAAAAGCAAACGCACCTGCCGTGTATTGATCTACCCCAAAATACTAAAAGAAGCTCTCCGCCGGCATCCAATTCATCCCCAGCAGATGGTTTGGACTCCACCCAATTACATCAGTTCCATCAAGTTAATTCGAAAGGATGAACTACTCTACCGAGCTCCCCTCAGTCAAAGTAAGGATGATCAAGAAGAGCCAACGCACTCGCTGTGTACTGATCTACCCCCAAATACTAAGGGCGCTCTCCGCAACAATTTCCCCGGCAGCCCCGCGCTCCTTCAACTACTCTCTGCCAAAATCCTGGCACCATCTAGGTACGTCGCGCTACGGCTTTTAAAGCCCGAAGGTACGTCTTCTGTCTCTAACCTCCAAACTTTTTCGTTTTATTGCCTCCCGAACTACGATTGGTCTGAATTTCCCCTGTGGAATACGTAGGCAGCCTCCCGGCCTGACCATAACAAAACCCTTTCCAAAAAAAACCCTTGGAATAGTGGTTGGACCAAATTGAGCTGCTTTTACAGTTTTGACTTTTACTCAAACATGTCTCGCGATCCGTCTGAGCTCAGTCAAAGAGGGGCATCTGTAGACACCCCAATTTGGCCTAACGATTATTTCAACTCTCACCTTGGGACCATCCCGATGATGATACGGATTTGATGATTGCTGATTGCTTTCTTGTGAAACCCATGGGCTTATGGTACGAACTCTGAGCCACTTAGGGGACCCAATCCAGAGCCAAATAGCCTTTCAGACAGAAACATAGTGTGTTAGGAAAATCCATCGATCGGTCGCAACATCAATATCACGGCCTTAACATCCATTCCTCACCCGAGCAACCTGTTGCTAGCAAAATCTCCCTGAGAGATCGAAACCTCGGCCGCCAGATCAATGGCTCGGCCGCCATATCCATTTCTAGGCCGCGACATCCTTTGCTCGGCCGCCATATCGGCCTTTTTCCAGACTCTCGAACCTTCTGTCGGTCGTCTGATCCAATCCCACTGCCTCTCCGATGCGTTCGGGCCACGTTCAGGGATTGCAACGAAGAGTTTGTGTTGCAATGCAATTGCAATTGCATCCCCGTGATTTGATTGGACCGAGTGAGTCACCCCTTTGCCTATATTGTAACGACCCTGATTTTTGGTCAATAAAAATTTCGCTAAAAATTTGAATTTTACTTTAATACTTGAGTTTCATTTTAACATCCAAAAATCGGTCGTTATCGACTTATAAAATTTTGTTATTATATTTGAAAATTCTTTATTTATTTTACAAATCCCTTTTTTGCGATTAATAATCCGTCATAATTAGGTTTATGACTTAGGAGATTGGAATTCATCGCCCGGGCATTAAGGTCATTTTCTAAATGCGAGTATGCCTATTAAGACCTTGGTATAGTTACTTGGTAATTGTAGTAAAATCCTAGAATTTACTTTCTCGGCTGGAAATCCTACATGGCAACCGATTAGCTAGCAACCCTAATTACCGTTTTTCTTAGTTACATTTCCCTAACCTAGAGTGTTGCATCGATGCCGAAGTGGTTAGTAGAAATTTTTGGTCTTTCCCTTGACCGTCGGCTTGACCGCCTTGCTTTGGCTTGGCTAGACTGCCTAGGCATCGGGTCGCTGTTAGGCCTGCCTCGCCTAGGCATCGGGTCTCTGTCGGGCCTACCTCGCCTTGGCGTCGGCTCGCTGACGGGCCTGCCTTGCCTTGGCGTCGGCTCGCTGTCGGGCCTGCCTTGCCTTGGCGTCGGCTCGCTGTCGTGCTTGCCTTGCCTTGGCGTCGGCTCGCTGTCGCGCCTGCCTAGCCTAGGCGTCGGGTCGCTGTCGGGTCTGCCTCGCCTAGGCGTCGGGTCACTGTCGGGTTGCTCTGCCCTGGCTGCCATCTGCCTTGGCGCCGGGTCGCGCCTTGCTTTTGCCTTGGCGTTGCTGGGCTGCCTTGCTCTGCCTTGGCTGCCATTGGGTTCTGCCTTGGCATCGAGTCACGCCTTGCTTTTGCTTTGGCCACCGCTTGGCCCCTGCTTGGCTACCGGGCTGCCTTGGCCTCTGCTTGGCTACCGGGCTGCCTTGGCCACTGTTTGGCCACCAGGCTGCTTTGGCCGCCGGCAGCGCTAGCAGCTCTGGTGCCTTAGCCTTGTTTAGCCTCAGTGCTTTGGCCACGGCAGCCGCTTGGCCACCGGGCTACCTTGGCCACTGTTTGGCCACTGGGCTGCTTTGGCCACCGCTTTGCTACCAGGCTGCCTTGGCCACGCTCACGCTTTGCCTTGGCGTTTAGCACCGTCGGGCTTTAATATTCCGTTATTGGGCAATTTCCTACTAAATAAAACCAAAATACCACTCGAGCAATGAAAGCCTAGATTAAGTATCGTTAGTCTTTAACCGATTAGTTAGAATAGCCTAATGCCCATTTAGCCTAATCACTTCTCCCTAACCCTAAATGGACCATTTTACCCTTTTTGTCTTTTTACATTGAACGATAAAAGCTAGAGTAATAATTATCCATTGGACAATAGCGTTAGAGTTTCCTTTAACCATTGGTCAATAGGTAAACCTTGGTTAATCTTCCTAAGTACGAGATTAGATTAGTTTAGTGCTTAATTGCAAAGTATTATACTTTTTGGTATTAACCGTTGGATAATAACCATTAGGAGATTCTTTACCCATTGGGCGATAGACTAGAATCCTAGCCATCATTACCCATTGGTTATTGACTGCTAGGGAAACCATTATCCAATGGATAATAGTTAGTCTTGACAATCATGTACTAGGTAGATTAAAATATTAGATTTGGCATGTGTTAAAATCTATTATAGTATAATTAGTACATTAGGTTATTCATTTAGGACCTTGTACTTTGAAAGTAGTATAATTGTTTATTAGATATTGTACTAGGTCATATCTAGGCTAGATTTGTGGTACATGGCTTGTATATTATATGTATGTACTTGTATTTGTATATATATATGTGTATATATATATATATATATAATATTGTATTGTGCATATGTGTATTACAATTTTTAATTGGAAAATCCTTTTGCTTGTAAATCTATTAGATATTCTAGTACACTAATACATTATTATATATGTTTGCTTTCTAGTATGTGTGTGTATATATATATATATATATATTATAGTACATGAGAGAGAAAGAGAGAGAGAAAGCCGAGAGAGGGGAGAGAGAGATTGGGCCGAGAGAGAGAGAGAGAGAGAAAGAAAGGAGGAGAGAGAGATAGTACCTTGGATTGACTTCTTGTGCTTCCATTGTACTTTGAAAGCATTAGGTTAGTGTATTAGACTATGGAACCCTAGACAAGATTGTAATTACATGCTTATATATATATATGTACTAGTGTGTATATATATATATAAATATATATATATATATATATATATATAGATAGATATATTATAATGAAAGTACCCATGTGTGTATATAGAATTTTATAATAAGAAAAATCTATATTTAGTTTTAAATACAAGATTTTGAAAGACCCATAGTACATATATATATATTAGTATATATGTAGTCTTTCATAGTACAAACAAGTGGGAGAGAGAGAGAGAGGGAGAGAGAGCGAGAGAGAGAGAGAGGGAGAGAGAGCGAGAGAGGAGAGAGAGGCCGAGAGAGAGAGATTGAGAGAGAGAGAGAGATTCGGATGGAGAGAGAAAGGGAGAGTATGATGTGTTGCTTCCTTGAATGGCCTTGCTTGGTCATCCTTGTCCTAGTTTGTGTATACTTTCAAGTGAAAGCACAACCAATGCCATCCAATCTTGTCTTTCATTGTACAAACCCCATTTCTTTACTTGAATCAAATCCCATTTTCTTGCCTAGTCTTCCATAATCCAATCCAAAGGACACATCCTAGCCTTGCATGCCTAGTTTTAGGTTGTTTCTTGCAAGGAAGCAAGATTGCTTGGAATAAAAAAATGAGAGATAGGAGAGAGAGAGAGAATTCGGCCATGAGAGGAGAGAGGAGAGGCTTGCCTATAAATACCAAGCCATTTGGTGCTTTGAACTCACACCTCCAAGCATAGCTCTCACTTCTCTCTAAAATCTCTAAGCAACCAGTTTCTGGACAGCCTACTGTCCTCCGAAAAACTCCATTTTTTCTCCGGGCGAAAGTCATTTCTAGGAACAACGTCCTCCACGAAAGTCGTAGAACACTTCGAGTGCTTCAGTTTAGACCCAAGAACCACCCCAAACGGTCAAGAAATGACCAAGATATTGCCATCCGAAGTTCAGTGAAATTCTCGGATTTCCAGTCCAGACAGCTTACTGTCGATCTCTTTATCACCATTTTTCTCCAGGCGAAAGTCGTTTTTAGGAACAACGTCCTTCACGAAAGTCGTAGAGAACTTCGAGATCTTCGTTTTAGACTCAAGAACAATCTTATTTGGCCAAGTATTGACCGAGTTACTGCCATCCAAAGTTTGGTCCAGATTGTGAGCATTCGACGCCCGTAGCACTTTCCAACTAGCTTATTCGGCCCCGACTAGTTTCGGATTAAGGTAGAATCTTCTTATACCTCTACCTCTACGTAGATTTTTCCTATACTTCCTAACCTTAAGTATACGTAGATTTTCCCGATCTACTCTTCCTAAAATATAGATAAGATGTGAGTTGAGCTTTTCGAACTATTTTCGCTAAAGGAAATAAAGTTAGTTGTATGAATTAGCTTGTAGAACTTTCTTACTAAAAGTATGTAATTTACTTTGATCTTGAGAATAATTGAATGCATGGTTTAAAGAATCTTCCCAACTTGATTAACTCATCAATAAACATATGTTGTTACGGTAAAGTGTTGTTTCAAAACAAAGTATTCGAATTTTGACCTTTTCAAGGATTGTGAACTTGATTGCATGATTGCTTACCTTACTTGTGGTTGTAAACAAGCATGTTTAAATAGAGTTGGAAGATCTTGCTAGATTATTTTAAAGTGATTCGTCCCGCCGCGGAGTCTATGCATGATTACGAGACACGAGAACCGGAAAGTAGAAACATGACACTTAGGGAGTGGTTGATATGGATAAAAAGGATTTTTTTTAAAACTACATAATGGCCGGACTTGGTAGCCTTATGTGAGTTGTGAAAACCCGCAAGTTGGCCGGACTTGGTAGCCCTTTGTGTGGACTTGCGAAAACCGCAATGAGGCCGGACTTGGTAGCCCATTGTGTAGATTACTAACGGAGCCGGACGTGGTAGCTTCATTGGTAATTGGGCTTGGTTATCCGCGGAGAGGAGCCAATGCAAGATTTGATAACGTGGCCGGACTTGGTAGCCCATTGTGTAGATTGTTAATAGAGCCGGACGTGGTAGCTTCATTTACGATGAGTCGCGTAGGAGAAACACACGGAAACATGACACCAACGTAAGCCAGATAATGAATGCGGATGTGTCATTGTTAATTATGTTGTTGAATGAGCATGTGTAATTATTTATATAACTCTTTGTTGTAAGTTAAGGGTTAGTGGGTTTTGGATTATTCTATTGAGCTTCTGTAGCTCACGGTGTTACCTTTTTGGTGACCCTGACATATTATACTGGGGGCGACGCTGGTATAATGTGTCAGATTTTATAGATGAGCAGCAGAAACAGTACACCTTGGAGGCCTTCGGAGCCGAGGAGCTTGCAAGGATGGAGGAAGAGGCGGAGCAGTAGTTAACCATAGATTATCCCCTCTTTTGTTGAATAAAAGTACTCTTGTGAGACTTATGTTGTAATAATGAGCTAGATTCTCCTTAATTTATTCAATAAAAATGTTTATTTAACGTACCCAAAATTCGGGGCGTTACATATATAAAGAGACCCTTGGATCCGAAAATAAACAACAGAAATTGATAGACCTACACCCTCAAATCAGTCACGATACTCTGCCCCTATACTCACAAAAACCCTCTCTACAAAAGCCCCAACCTTCCATAGGCAGCCATCAATCCGACGATCCAACCCCGGAGTTCAAACCTTAACCCTAGGGTTTCGTTCAAGAATCAATCAATCAATCAATTCCGATCAATCCGAAGCAATCAAGCAACTGAGGGATCAAGGTGGTGAGGCCCAACGGCCTCTGGTTTGGTTTATTTTTTGTCTATAATCTTAATCGTAGTGTTTTGATTGACTGTTAAACTTTCTGTTTGGTGTGAGGAAGAACATCAGCCGGGGCTTCGATGCCTCGGCCGGTACATTGATATCAGCGTGATCCCTCGGCCGCGACATCCATTCGCCGGCCGAGTGATCGATCTGCTGGCACATGTTTTGTTTTGTTACGCTACGATGCATGATTTCTTTTCAGTCCTGGCTCACTGATTAACTGTTTAAGGCATAAAAACAAACTACGTGTATGAGTTAGATAAAGCATCTACATGTCTTATGTTGAATGATTATGGGCTAGCTTCATGGCTAGGCAGAGAGGGGTGCCTAACACCTTTCCCTTACTGTACTTTTGGCTTCCCTATCCAGAATCTCTGTCTGTTTTCCTAGCTTTAACAAACTAGGTGGCGACTCTGTTTTGATGATAACCGCTATCGTGTGGTGATACCTCTAGCCATGGAAGTATCCACGATCTTGGTTTATGAAGCGAGCAACCAATCGAGCAAACACAGTGATGATACAACTGTATGGTGATGCCCCGTCTGGGAGGTGTCTACACAACCCTGATTTTTGGTGAATAAAAATTTTGTTAAAAATTTAAATTTTATTTTAATTACTCGGATTTGAATTCCTTTTAATAATCCGCCATAATTAGATTTGAGACTTATAAAATTATATCTTTTTGCATCGGATGATTTATTCATTTTCTAGAGACAAGTGTGCTTATAAGAATGCTTGAATAATTTCTTGTAAATGTAAATTTAAGATTAAAATTATATTTCTTGGCTGGAAAACCTACGTGGCAAATAGGATTAGTTTTCAACGGAGTAGTTGGAGAAACCAGATTACCATTTAACCTAGTTACACACCCCTAACCTTAGGTGAACGTTATGAACCATTTCAAACCCTTATTAAACCTTTTGGACCATACGAGGTAATCATTACACTTCTTGATTTGACCCTTTAAGGCCATCCCTCCCATCTTTATTTCTTTAACCTTTGGTCAATAAATGTTAGGGGAATTATTGTCCTTTGGTTAATAAGAGTTAGTTTTGCCAATGAATGCTTGGCTTTGACAAGACAAGACATGGGAATCTTGCAATCATTTTTCTTCCAAAAGAAGCAACCTTAGCCTTACATGCATGCAACCCTAGACTAATAGCTCTAACCCTACTGTCCTTCCAAAGAGCACTTCCCTAGACTTTCTCTATGTAGTTATGTATATATATGTAGGCATACATAGTACAAGTGAGAGAGAGAGAGAGAGAGCCGTGGGGAGAGAGAGAGAGGCCAAGAGGAAAGAGAGAGGGAGAGGCCGAGAGTGAGGGGGAGGGAGAGTGAGGTGTGTGCTTGAGTGTTGTGCACTCCAAGTCACCCTTTAGCCCTTAAGCCTAGTTATGACTTGACAACTCATTCTAGTCTTTCTCAAGCATAAAATCCTAGCCTTAATCATCCTAGATTGCTTCCAAACTAGCCTTTGATTACCCTAGGATTTGACTTCAAACCTAGACCTAGGAATGACTAAACATGGAAGGCTATACTTTAGCCTAATCAAACCCTACACTAGACTTGTAAGACTTGCCAACCTAGGTTATGATCACCTAAGATTTACCCTAGAAAGCCTAAGATCCTACATGCCTAAGATAGCCTTAAGCCTAAATTTGGATTTGACAAGACTTGGCATGCTTTCAAGCACGAAATGACAAATCATGGAGCAAAGTCCATGGGGAAGAGAGAGAGAGAGATATGGCCGGCCAAGAGAGGGAGAGGGAGAGCCAAACTTTTGCTATAAATAGGACCCCATTCTCACCATTCAACTCACACCTTCAAGCTTTCCAACTTCTCTCTCTAGAATTCTTAAGTTTGTTCTTCTTGTTCTTGAGTTGTTCTTGAGTTCTTCTTGTGTTCTTTAAGAAACTCATCCTAAGCCGCCACCATACCGCCACCCGACCACCCTTCGATCCAAAAGTTCAAGTAGTAATAGTCAAGATTTAGTTTCAAGAGAAATCTTTCTCTTTCGAAGCTACCGTAAGCTTTCCCTAGGAAGTTGCTCCATTCGATCGCCGACGTACCTACTTTCTTTCCGTAATCGTCACTACCACCAAGAAGAACGGTAGAATGTCCTTATTCCATATCCCTAAGTATACATATGTGCATGTTTGAGTTGTCTGTAGAATATCTCTACTTACCTTCTGTGGACTACCACAGCCCCAGGTGGTTTCGGGGCGGCCCGAAAAGAAACGCCACGTTTTAGAATCGAGTTGAAAAATTTGAAAGAGTCGCCACCCGGATTTGAGGTTTGCCACCCGAGAAACCATTTTGATTGAAAATGATTAATTTGAATTGAAAACCAGAGATTGTTTTGGGTTCGGGAGCCACATTACGAGAGGGGAAGGGTTTTACGACACCCCCCTCGCCTGACACGAGATCGGTCTCTACTTAATATTTGTGGAATTTTTCAAAAGGATTTTATTTCATCAAACAGTTAGCATGTATTTCCAGATATATCAAGTACAGAGGAGTGCATGCATGTGCATGTGTACAGTGAATGGGAAACGGTAATGAAATGTGAAATGTTGGAAACTAGAAAATCCTGTCACTAATCCACTCTCGAGCGCTCGGAAGCACTCCCGAGCGCTTGGGAGTGTTGCATATCCAACCTGCAAATTATGTTAGTGCAACAAAATACAACAAAATATGATACTGAAATATAAACTAGAGTATCATTGATCATGTCACAGGCTCAACAGACGACTTGGCAGAATGGGATCAGACCCCACTCTGCCAGGCCATGCACTCTCTACCTTTCTGAAAAGCAGTTCAACAGTCGTAAGAGCTGAAAGGGACGCATGCATGGACATGCAAAAGACAGTATGAGAGTAAGACTGTAAGAAGAGTGGACTAAGTATGCATGCAAACATTCTCGAGCGCTCCAAAGTGATCTCGAGCGCTCGGGAGTGGCTTACATCCCAAGACTGATTTTAACCAAATAATGCCCGCATTGTAGTGTGTTATTACACTGGATCTTTTGTTTTTGAAATAAGAACCGAGTTTCTCTTCTTAGATCTTTGATCAAACTCTTTTGCATGGCCTTAAATGAAAGTCGTTTTCTTTATTTTTCTTTAAAAAGGGGAGGTCATTTGTACTAGCATACCTCAAAAAAGGTAGGGGGGGGGGGGGGGGGGGGGTTAAAAAAAAAATTCAGAACACATCCTGCCACCCATGCATGTCCATTTAAATGCTTAAAAGAAGGAAAACAGTACTGAAGCCACTCTCGAGCGCTCTAGAATAGTCTCGAGCGCTCGGGAGTGCTTCCAGTAAACCTTGCACAGAAAACACATTTGCACCCTTTTGCTCTTGCTCTTACACTAAAGTCTCTCAACCCAAGCTTAGCATTGAAGGCTGAGAGGGCTGAGGGACTTCCCTCAGAAAGGAAAACAGCCCTGACTTTGTTTATGTTTGACACTAAAGTAGAGAACTTCTACCTTTGGTTGAGGAATTTGCTTCTTGAAAGGCTCTAGAAGGTGAAAGAAAGAAAGGTCAGGAAGATCAGAACACGCAGGCCATCTGAACTCCTTGCATGTGTATGATGCCTTGGATTCACTAATACAA
The DNA here is from genome assembly GCA_025413875.1 of Rhododendron molle. Taxonomy (NCBI): domain Eukaryota; kingdom Viridiplantae; phylum Streptophyta; class Magnoliopsida; order Ericales; family Ericaceae; genus Rhododendron; species Rhododendron molle. Next base: position 30,926,254 of record CM046388.1, on the reverse strand, counting down.
TAATATATATGTATCACACTAAAGAGATTCACAAAGATCACAGTTTTCAATGAAAGCGTGATAAAAAGTGGTGCTTAAATTTTTTATCTCAGTTTAAGTGCAAAGCTGAGATAAAAAGTGAGTTTTAGCGCGGAATAAAAGACCTCGCTCTTGCGGCGAGATAAAAGAAAAACAATCTCACCCTTGAGGCGTGATAAAAGATTTTAGGGCTGAAAAGAATGAGATAAAAGATCTCGCTCTTATGGTGAGATAAAAGATAAAAGACCTCACCCTTGTGGCGTGATAAAAAAGAGCAAAGATCTCACCCTTGTGGTGTGATAAAAGATTTGAGGGCGGAAAAAAATGAGATAAAAGATCTCGCTCTTGTGCCGAGATAAAAGAGAAAAGGCCTCACCCTTATGGTGTGATAAAAAATATTAGCGCGAAAAAAAGTTGAGATAAATTATCTCACTCTTGCGGTGAGATAAAAAGCCTACCCATTTAGGCGGTCTTAATTTTCACGTGGGCGGGTTAATACTCATTTAGGCGGGTTTTGAAAAGTTATGTGTGGGAAACGATGTCATTTGAGGACTTCGAAAAGTTTTTTTTTAAATGTAAGAAGATAAGCCTTAATTACATTCACCCCAAAAAATCTTTACGTTTCATCTTCATCTTCATGCCCAAAAAGATCGAGAGAGAGAGAGAAAGAGAGAGAGAGAGAAGGCAAATCTCAAGATTGGGTTCTACCAATGCCATTTGTTTCTTCGACGACGGGCGAGCTGTTCCACTAGTGCCCGATTTTCATGTGGGTGAACTGTGATCTTTATGATTTATTGTAGTAGTAAAACTTTGTTATTTCGAATGTCTTCCAAGTGTTTGACACATTAGGTAAAAAAACAATTATATTATTATGGCTTAGCCTTATCTGAAAATGATTAAAATCCAATTGGAAAGTCACCATTGAAATTGAAATTCAATATAAACACAAAATATATGTGAAATGGTTAGTTTATAAGAAAACAATCTAAAGTTTGTCCACAATGTTACAATCTGCGGGTTGTGATAATTTTCATAAAAATACAAAGCGTACACTATAACAAAAAACACTATTGTCTACTAAATTTACTGGCTAAAAACAAATTTTTCGCCCAAGAAAATCTTTTGGTGACCAACAACTAATTTTGATTGGCAAAAGATCTGTTGTCATATTTTAAAATTTTTTTAAACAATGTTTATATATGTATTTTTATATATTTTAATATCATGTTAATTGCATTTCAAAAAAATTCAGCAAATTTTAAAGAAAAAAAAAGTTTTCTTACTTTAGGAAATAAGTATAAATATTTTGGTTTTCATGATGTAACAAAAGATCTTGGCTAGCTTAGTGGTAAGGGCTTGGGAAATCAACCAATGCTGTGTGGGTTCGAAACTTGGCAATGACAAGAAAAGATGGTCTAGTAGATACAAAGAAAAGATCACGCCCAATGGTTTTCCATCTCAGTTTATGGGTGTGATCATTTTGAACTTTCAATCACGGTTATAAACCGTGATCTAAAGTGACTTATAATCACACCTAAAAAAGCGAAACGATCATGGCCAAGAAAAACGATCACGGTTTATAACTGTGATAAAAGAGAAACGATCACACTTATTGACCGTGATTGTTTCTCTCTTTCAATCACGGTTATAAACTGTGATAAAAGAGAGTGACTTACAATCACACCCAAATCCATCACGGTAGCAGGAGTGTGATGGAAAACTTACAATCACAGTCAATAGCTGTGATCTTTATGGTTTATTGTAGTAGTGATTTTTGGATTGCTTTTGTTTTGAAAATCAAGCTTTGAGAGAGATGGGAGATGGCTTTGTTTGAATGTGTCAAAGAGGTCTTTTTAGAGAGAGAGAATTCATCCCCCTTTCTGTGCTGAAGTCCAGCCCCTTATATAGGCAAGATAGCCTATAGTTTTATTTTAGAAAATGAGATTTGGCATCTTTGAAAATCCATCAGGCCTGACTCACCTCTGACTGAGGTGGTGTGTTGTCTGAGGTTTGAACCGGCCAGGACGGCTGTAATGATGGCCTACATGAGAAGTGGGGAAGCTCCACCATCCATTGGGCAGTACAAAAGTCTCGAGCGCTCGGGTTCAGTCTCGAGCGCTCGAGAGTTTGTCAAATCCTAGGTTTTGAAAATGGTTTGGAGCGCTTGAGATTGATCCAGAGCGCTTGGGACTGATTTTGACATTTTATTTTCCCTTTCAAAGTCTTCAAGAAGCAAAGTCCTGACTGGTCTAAGGCTTGTTTCGATCCAAATTCATCATCGAGGAGCCTCCGGGCCACTAATTAAGGAAATTCGAAGTGTTCAAATTGGGGTGTCTACGGTTGCCTCTCTTTGGATGGCGCTCGACATCATGTCTGGATGCGAGTGACAATCAAAGATTGAGACAGCCCAATTCGAGCCACATCAAATCCTTAATTTCAAACACAAATGCAAGTAAAAGAGTTTGATGCACGTGGTTGCGTCTTTTCAGACTGCCTACGTACCTTTCCCTGCAGGGATCAGACCAGCGTAGTTCTTTGGGGCAAATGCAAGCACGTGTGATGCATGCACGAGAAGTGATCGACATGAGTTTGATAATATAAGTGTGCAATGGGTCCACCTGTTGCTCTGTTTGGCGGATAGAAAATGCAGGCACGTGTAATGCATGCACGAGAAGTGATCGACACGAGTTTGATAATATAAATGTACAATGGGTCTACTTGTTGCTCTGTTCGGCAGACAGAAAATGCAGGCACGTGTAATGCATGCACGAGAAGTGATTGACACGAGTTTGATAATATAAATGTGCAATGGGTCCACCTGTTGCTCTGTTCGGCGGACAGAAAATGCAGGCACGTGTAATGCATGCCCGAGAAGTGATCGACACGAGTTTGATAATATAAATGTGCAATGGGTCCACCTGTTGCTCTGTTCGGCAGACGGAACGAGGATAAAATGGCACCTGTAGGGTAGAAATATCTGCAAACCTGTTGGAATTAGCATAAATAGACAAAATTTCGACCGACTACTAAGTAGAACGCCAAATCACGTGGTGCGAGTCCGAAATCACGTCGTTGACGGAGGTTTGCACCCCACCGTGTCATTCGTCACGGTTGAAGACAGGACTGAGATTGATTTTGTAAGAAAGAAGCAGAAGCTAAAACAGCCTCGGAAGCAGGGAACACACGGGAGAATGGAGGGTTGGCTCGGGGGCTGAGGATAGATCTCAGCGCTCAGAACCACTCCCAAGCGCTCGGGAGTGGTCTCGAGCACTCGAGACCACGGCTGGGGTCCACTATTCTGTTCACCTTCTTCGACTGATTTGGGAGTTTAAGCCCTACTCTCGAGCGCTTGAGAACCAGAGCAAACCGTACACCTCTGAAACTCGATCGACCTCACCCTCTCTCTCAGGCGATCTCACTCTCTCTCACTCGACTGATCTCCCTCTCCCTCTCACTCAAACGATTTCTCTTTCTCTTAACACGGATCGAGCCCGAGATCTCGAGCTCTCCACGATCCTCCAGTGGGTGGTAGTGTGCCAGGAGGTGCAGATCACCCGAAGGAAGAAGGCTTGGGGAGTGGAGGAACCGAGGATGGCCGGAGATGGCGAAGAGACGTCGCCCAGCCGCGAGGCGGCGACGATGGAGGTTGTGGTGGCGACGGAGGAGGCTAGCAGGGCCAAGAGCGAAGGCGTGGTGAGGATGGAGGAGGCTGGTGAGGGTCCGGTAGTGAGGGATGACGCGGGTGGGGGTGATGAGGGGCTGCCCAGCTGCGAGGAGGCAACGGCTATGGCGGTCACGGCGACGACCGAGGAGGCTAGCAGGAGTGCTGCCACACCAGCCTGGGAGGGTGTTGCTGGTGAGGGCTTTGCTACAGAAGTCAAGGCTGACAGAGATACAAGGGCAACAACGAGTACTAGCAAAGATGTGGCGGCGGGGGGAAATGCGAGTGAAAGCAAGATAGTGCGAGGGGACGGTGACGAGCTGGCCACGGGCGGCAGGGGCTCTTTAGGTGGTGAGATGGGGGTTTCAGGTAGCGGAAGAGGTGTTACGTGTGTTCCACATACTCCTACGGTGGAGGATCTGCTTGTGGCCGCGGAGCGGGCCGGTGATGAGGTGGTGATAGGCGGGCGCGTTGTCGCGACGCCGGTACTGAGGGCGATGGCTGCTGAGCCGAGGGTCGGGGACAGCGGGATCGATGCTTCACATCCAGTCCCATTCACGGAGGGGGATTTCTTGGATAGCGCGAGGCCGCAGGATATACTAGACGCACTTGGCCTCGATGTTGGGGTGAGGGAGGTGCTGAGGGATGTGAGGACGACAGAGGATCAGGCCTCTGTGCTACTGCTAGGAGCGCTGCTCAGCAGTGCAGAGGTGACGTCGGCGGATAGGGGGTCGCCAGAGATGGCTGATTTGGGGCAGGAGGAGGAGGCGGTGGTTGAGGAGCGGGTTACTGCTGCAGACGAGGCGAAGGCCTACCTGGCAAGTGCACAACCTGGGTTTGAGTCGGGGACTTACGCTCCACGGCTTCACCTCTTTGAGCCGACGGGGACGACCGGCTATGTTCCAGCCCGGGGTGACTATCCTGAGGACTTGCTTCTTCGAGATCGGGCCACACACATCTCTTCTGGATGGACCACGATATGATTTCAATGTTTTACTTCCAGCATTAGACTTGCTTCCTTGAATTATTGCGTTGCTTACTGAGGCTATTTCTTTGCTCTATTGAAACAGCGTACCAAAGATATCTACGGCCACGGAGGCTCAGCGAGCTCGTTGAAGTATTTCAAGGAGCTGCCCCGGAGAGTGCGGGAGTTGGTAGAAGAGGCTGGTTTCGGGCCATTTATCCAGTTGCTGACGGCGGTGAGAGTTGACCATGCAGTGATGACAGCACTGGCAGAGCGGTGGTGGGACACCACCAACACGTTCCACTTCCGCTTCGGGGAGATGACGGTGACTCCTCTTGACTTCGTAGCTATCACAGGGCTCCGAGTTAGAGGTGAGTCGATTCCTTTCGACCCGAGCATAGACTTCGATGACACGGCTCTGAGGTGGTTCCTTGGACGGGTCCCGTCACGTGAGGGTAGCAGAGTATGGTCGATTCACGACGTCGATCACGCGCCACAGACGACGCCGAGGCGGCGATATGGCCAGTGGCCTACTTGTTATACCTGTTCGGGGCTTCTCGGTTCGTCAGGCGATCTCGGGTTCATTTGAGCTACTTAGCGGGCCTGGTTGATCTGAGGCAGCCGGACGCTCGATCAAGCGGTGCTGCTCTGTGCACACTCTATTGCTTTCTGGGAGCCGCCTCACGCGGAGTGGGAGACACCATAGGCGGATACTGGAGGGTGATTGAGGTATGACTCGAACCATTGCTTTGAATTGTTTTGATTGATTGAATTGAACATGTATCTGACTTGAATCAACTTCCAAAATATGCAGCTTTGGGCTTACAAGGTCTTGGGCATGTTCCCGCCCGAGAATACTTGCACAAATCCTCACCTGCTCCCACGTGCACTTGCGTGGGGTAAAGAGTACCGGAGGGCGAAGGAGCGACGGGGGCAAGTGATGACTTTCCGGCGCTGGCTGGACAATATCACTGGAGTCACGGTACAAACATTGATGTTCCTTCCTTTTCATGCCTTGTGCTTTCCTTTACGAAATATGATCATTAATGAACAACAACCGAATGCAGGTTCACTAGGATCGATGGGCGACGGTGGAGGCTGACTTCCTTCTGAGGAGCCGGGAGGTGACCAGGAGCCGAGTCCCACCGAGTGCCCTTGCAGGTTGGCGGTGGTACTGGGGATCGGGTGACGCGGCCGATCCTTCGGTCTTCCAGAGTTAAATCATGCAAATGGATCGAGACTTATACACGAGTTGAGCTGAGCGGTATACGGTGCCTGACATCGATTTGGAGCGGTATCTGCGCGGCGCGCGCTCGACTACGCAACTTATAGAGACAGATACTTGGAGAGAGAGCTGGAGAGGCGGATGGCAGAGGCTGAGGCCAGGAGGGCCAGGGGTGAGGCTAGAGGTGAGGTCGGAGATGAGACCGGAGGTGAGACTGGAGGTGAGACAGGAGGACGAGGCCGAGGTGGTCGCTCTTCACGCGGTAGAGGGCGAGGTGCTAGACCTCTTGTTGCTGGGAGAGGTGCTAGTTCTTCGGGCCGAGGTGAGGGCAGCGCGGGAGCTCCTAGGATGGCTGAGACTTCTACTCCAGCCGGGTTACCGACGTTGGAGTGGACGATAGGGGTGAGGGACCCTTCTGGAGCACGGGCGTTGTTGGACATTCCACGCCTTCCACAGCCGTCGATGTGGCTTCCTGCTCAGGTATAACATAATTTCGCTTTTTTCATGCTTCAAATGCTTTTTTACATATTGTTTTGACTTTTTGAATCATCATGCAAGTGCCGCGAGAGTGGGCGGAGCAGGCTATCATGCTGATGGTAGGGATGCGGCAGTTGCTGAAGGACTGTGCCAAGGGGAGGACTCTCCAGACTAGACCTGTTCCTGAGCCTGCTTTACCTGTTGTTTCTCAGGTATGAAAATGCATGCGTGTTCTTTTTGTTGGATTTAAAATATAAATGGAATGAATGAATGTTTATGATGTGCAGTTGTAGCCACGACGCTCGGCCAGGACACAGCCACGGGGTACCAGCTTCTGCCAGCACGAGAGATCGGGGTACACAGAGGGTGCCATGGTCCGCTACAGGGGCTGGGCAGTTTGAGGTGGTTCCTAGGCGGCGCCTCGACGGAGACCGCTCGCGAGGAGTCGAGGAAGAGACCAAGGAGTCACGAAGCATGAGCCCAGTGGTCTACGGACTCGATCTGCGTCAGCCCTTCCGAGATGATGACGGCGGCGGCGAGGTTGAGGTCGAGCAATGAGTCCGAGGACACCAGCAGAAGAGGATCCGCCTGGGCTGAGCTTTAGGTTTTTGCTTTTTTAGTCTTTCTTTCGCATGGGCCGGCGAGCCAGCATAGTTGTAGCTTCTGGGCCTGCGTGCCTTGGTTTTGTTTGGGCCTGCGTGCCCTGGTAGATAGGATTGGGCATGTGTTTGCCCTAGTACATGTACTTCCTTCTGTACTCATTGTAAAAGCCGCATTTATTTATAAAAGCTTGCACTTTTATTCCTTTCGTTCGTTCGCACTCCAAATATAGAATTGTATTTTATGAAATATGTCCGTCTAGCTTTGAAAGAAAGCAAAGAGCACGCGAATTTCAACCGATACTCTTAAAACAGAATAAAACTTGACAAAAAGCGACTCCTGGAATTTGACTTGGAATGACAACAACACCCTTAACGTAGAATCTGCAGTTATTAAGGAGAGAAACAATTCGACTTGATCGGGATCGGACACGAGAATGGGACACGAGCGTATCTAATCAAAGTACGTGCCTTTGATGCCATCATGAACGATGAAAAAAAGGCGTTTGAGGGTGAAAATTGACCTCATAAGTTTTGACATGTGTTTGACCGCTTCACATAGTCACCAGCACACGTCCAGACTTGCGTACACCCTCGAACTCTAGCAAACGCTCTTGACACGAACTTTGACACATCGATGGGAAGGAAATCATTGAGATTTCGAGGTTTTTCAAGGAGTACACATGAATACTTGGACAAACAGATAACCGGACCCGCTGTATTCCCTTAAGAACAAGTTGAAGTTTGTTGAACGGGATAAACAGAGCTTAGGATGCCATCTCGGGACTAAAAACCAGGGAACAAAACTTGCTGTCAAAACTGCAGAACTCTCGAGCGCTCGAGAGTGTTGTGGAGTGCTTGGGAATTCACTCCCGAGCGCTTGGGACTGCTGTGATCTGCAGACCATTGTTCCTTTCCAAGATGATTTCTCAACTCCCTTGTGCCCTTTTGCTTTGCATGCACACTTCCAATGTGCCGTGTAAATGTGCATGGACTGCTTTCCAGAGGTCAGTGGTTTCCCAAAGCGGATTTAGTGCCTTTCCAATGTTTTCCCAAGTTTCCAAAGTTTGAAAATTTGAAAATACAAGCAAGTGGTCTTAAAAAAGACAAGTTTGTTGAGTTCCAAGGCTAGTGAGTGAAGGATTGCCCCCCTTCAGTCCTCTATAAATACTGAGCCCATCTTTGGCAAATCATTTACCCTTCAAACCATCATTCTTCTTCTAAAACTTCATTTCTCATGCCCTCGTTGAATCAAGCCTTGCTCCGGCCTTGGTTGGACAGCCTTGAAGGCATCGATTAGCTGAACTTCCGAGGGCATCGCCGTCATGCTTTGAGGTACCTTCGCGAAATTGCCATCCGTCCTGTCCTGCTGCACACAGCTGTATGCTTTGGGGATCCCGAAGTGCACATCTTTCCCTTTGGTTCTCAAGGTTATGTCCCCCCGTCGAGAAGTTCCATGCCTACCTGGGCAGCCATGAATCCACCAAGCCAATTGTCCCAATGCTTAGGGAGAGCATGAAGAATATCCTAAAAACCAAGCTGGGTGTTAGCGAAAACGTTGCTGAGTTCTTGACCCGGGGTAACGCTATCAACATCGTGCAGCTGTATGAGAGATTCAGTCCACCTGGAGACTTGACAAACTTCGAGTATCAAGGTCGCCGGATGATGGCCTGTCAGATTCGCCTCTTATGACCCTTCCCGCCGTTCCGCCTTTGGTCACCAGTTCTCATTGATTGGGGTCATTGTTCAGATTGAGGCTCGCAAGGATGTTGCACCTTTGGTCCTTGCGGAAACCTTGATAGGGTTGGATGCTGTGCATGCCGGTCGCACGAGGGTTTTTGGTGGTAGCCCACTATTGCTGCAGGTTAAGGACCTCACTCAGCTCTCCTTTTTCTATTTCTCACATTCATTTTACCTCGACACTCAGTTTAGGCTTTATCTAGCTTCTTACTTGTTTTCTATCTTTTCTTCTTTTTGTCAGGTGTGGCTTTGTGACAAGCTGAACTTGCTGACCCCTCCGGCCAATGACTGGTGGTACTGGGCTAGCGAATGGAACCGTCCCTTCCAGGTGATGTACGGCAGTGAAGCTGATTGGGCTGATTTCCTCGCATCTGCAGAGGAAGACGGCATTGTTTGGCGGTGCCATTGGTTGAGACTTCCTGCGATGACTGTGAGCAACATGGGTTCAATGCAAGTGTTTGTGGCTGGCATGACAGGCTTCACTTTCTATTCACCCTTCCGCATTCTGCGTCAGCTTGGGCTCGGCCAGGAGGTGCCGCCGCAAGGATCTGAAGTGCCTCGTCTCCCTCCCTTCACCATTCCAGGCCTTTGGAGTTATGTTTGATCGTGGGAAGCTCGCAGGATTGAGCTGAACGACCCACTTTTCTCAATTGCTTCGACCAGAAGGTACCGCAAATGGCTAAGGAGAGATGTGGGAGCGAGAATGGGTTGATTGCTTACTTTGCCAGTTTTTGGAATAAAAGTTAGGTCTCGTTGTGTGTTTTTCCTTTTTCATGCTCAGCCTGTAATAAAGAAGTAATCTGAATAAAATCAATTGATTAAGGGTTTCCCCCTTTCGGTTCGTTAATCTCATGCGCCTTGAAAGAAAGTACCTTGATTTGTCAATTTGGATTTGATTTTGAGATTTAGAGCCGAACCTCAGAGTGAGATTGCCTACGTATCCCTTAAGAAAGGGAATCAGGCCCATACATAGTTCGGGCTAGGGTTCGCTCGGGTATTAACACTCTCCTTTTTACGCTCTGAATTTTGCCTAGTACCGCCCTTTCGGGTTTTCGGCCTAGCGAGCTCTTTTTCGACTTTTTGCCTTAACTGTTGCCTAGGCCGCCCTTGCGGGTTTTCGACCTAGCAAGCTTGCTCTAATTTTTGCCTGGGACTGCCCGCCCTTGCGGTTTTCGGCCCAACGAGCTCTCTCAAGGGTAATACCGTTTAAGCTGATCCAAATTGACAAGATTTGAAAATTCGTTGCCGTCGAGATCGATGATTGATGCTGCTCCTCCGGAAAGGATAGTCTTGATGATGTACGGCCCCGCCCACTTTGGTCGGAATTTCCATCGTGGGTCAAAGATCGGTGCACGGATTTCCTTGACTACCATTTCGCTCTTGGACTTTTCCTTTGAAGTGAACACCATTATCGGATACGAAGGCATGGGGGACTCCGTACCGATAAATGATGTTTTTGCCTGATAAAGTGAGCCACTTGAACTGCCCTCAAAGTCTTGTATGAAGCTGCTTCAACCCACTTGGTGAAATAATCGACCGCTACCAAGATGAATCTGTGACCGTTAGAAGCTACAGGCGTGATTCTTCCGATGACGTTGATGCCCCAAGCGGAGAATGGCTATGGTGTCGCCATTGAGTGTAATTCCGAAGGCGGGACGTGGATAAGATTAGCATGAGTCTGGCACTTATGACATCGGCGCACATACTCAATGCAATCTGTCTCCTTAGTCGACCAATAGTAGCTCAACCTCAAAACTTTCTTAGCCAGCATCATCCCATTCATGTGCGGCCCACAGACTCCTTCATGCACCTCTTCCATTACAGCTCTCGTGTCGTCGCCATGAATACACAACTTATGAACTCCGCATGGAGATCGTCGGTACAATCGTCCACCACAGATGATGTACTGAGACGCCAGTCGTTGTAAAGCAATCCGATCCTTCTTGGTAGAATCTGCAGGGAACTCTGCCTTTTCGACGAGATTCCAAATATCGTGAAACCAAGGGAGTCCATCATCAGGCTCGTCGATGTTCATGACGTAGTCGTACACGTGCTTGCCTCTTTGCTCAATCATGACAGGCCTCAATTTCACCCCAATTAGAAGTTCCAACTTGGATGCCAAGGTAGCGAGTGCGTCGGCGAAGCGATTCTTCATCCTCGGGACGTGCGTGAAAGTCACTTTTTGAAAATTCGGGATAAGCTCGTCGAGCTGCTAATGATACGGCTTCATCTTCTCGTCTTTAACCCTCTATTCCCCGTTTGCTTGCGATACAACCAAGTTGGAGTCCCCGACAACTTCTAGTACTTTGACTCCAATTTCCAGTGCGGCTTCCATTCCCACGATACATGCTTCGTAGTCTGCCTCATTATTCGTGACCTCGAAGTTCAGCTTGAATGCAAGGGGAATATGCGACCCCTCGGGCGAGACCAGTGGTATGCCAATCCCGAAGCCCTTCTGGTTAGCAGCTCCGTCAAAGTACAACATCCATGTCTCGTCGACAGCAGTCATTACATCTTCGTCAGGGAATTGAAACTCAGTGTGTTCTGGCCCCTCGATCGGGCGATCTGCCAAAAACTCTGCTACTGCTCTTCCTTTCACTGACTTGCGGGTGACGTACTTGATTTCGAACTCGTCCAATAAGAGCAACCAACGTGCTAGCTTACCGGTAAGTGCTGGCTTCTCGAATAGATATTTGAGGGGGTCCATCCGAGAAATCAGTATCACCGAATAAGACAGCATGTAGTGTCTCAATTTCTTTGTGGCCCAAACGAGCGCCCAGCATGTCTTTTCCAATGAAGTGTACCGCTCTTCGCTGCCCACCATCTTCTTGCTCAGGTAGTAGATCGCCCACTCAACCCCATCATCTCATTCTTGTGCGAGCATGCACCCCATTGATGAGGGCGTGACAGACAAATATAGGATCAAAGGTTTTCCCGAAATGGGTGGCATCAAGATTGGCGGATTCTGAAGGTAAGTTCGTACTGCTTCAAAAGCCTTTTGACACTTGTCATTCCATTCGAATTTCACATCCTTCTTGAGCAGACGAAACAACGGTTCACAGGTCAGAGTCAGCTTGGCGATGAATCAACTGATAAACTGAATCTTTCCTAGGAAACACCGGACTTCCTTTTCGGATTGAGGTGGCTTCATATCAAGAATGGCTTTAATCTTAGAAGGATCGACCTCGATCCCCCTGGTTGTGATCATGAATCCGAACATCTTTCCAGCCGTGACCCCGAACGTGCACTTCTGCGGATTAAGACGCATCTTGTACTTCTGAATTCTCTCAAAGAACTTTCTCAACGCTGGGAGGTGATCCTTTCGCTCTTTTCCTTTCACTATCATGTCATCGACGTAAACCTCAACCTCCTTGTGAATCATGTCATGCAGCAGTGTGGTGGCACCCCTCTGATATGTCGGACCGGCGTTCTTTAACCCAAATGGCATAACCCGATAGCAATATGTCCCCCACTCGGTGATGAATGTGGTCTTTTCCCTGTCTTCCGGAGCTAGGAGAATCTGATTGTACCCTGAGAAGCCATCCATGAAGGAAAGTAGAGCGTGTCCTGCAGTGTTATCAACAAGTACATCTATGTGCGGCAATGGAAAATCGTCCTTAGGGCTCACTTTGTTCAAATCTCTGAAATCGACACACACTCTGATTTTTCCGTCCTTTTTGGGGACGGGAACGATGTTGGCTACCCAAGTGGGGTACTCCGTTACGATTAGAAAACCGGCGTCGATTTGCTTCGTGAGTTCTTCTTTTATTTTCAGTACCCAATCAGGCCGCATTTTTCTTAGTTTTTGCTTAACAGGTTTGGCGTCAGGGTAGAGAGGGATTCTGTGCTCGACTATCTCCGGGTCAATTCCGGGCATGTCTGCGTGGGACCAAGCGAAAACTTCTTTGAATTCTTTTAGTAAATCTGTGAGCTCTTGAAGCTCAGTGGGAGACAGCCCGGAACCCACCTGAACCAATCGAGGGTTCTCCTCATCACCCAAGTTTATGGAGATTATTTCTTCTTTTAAAGGCTGAGCATGCCTTTCATTTTCGCGATCGATGAGGGAACGGATCTCCTTGGGAATGTCCCCATCGAGATCTATTCCTTCATCATCGGGGTCCAAACAGTTTATTTCAAAAATCGGCAAGTAAGCGAAAACATCATCCATTTCATTAACCAGTTCAGCAGACGAGGGGAATATAGCGGTTGACTCGAATTCATAGTAAAAGCTACGATGTGGAGGGCCGATGGGCACAAACTCCGACTCGGTACTAGGCGACGAGTCAGTGTCGGACTCGGACTCGGACTCAGACTGAGACTCAGTGCAGGTGTTGTGAGTGCGAGTTACATGTGGTACAAAAGTGCAATTATCATAAATGCCTACAGCCTCCACAATGAGTTCGGAAGGGTCTTCAATTTCTTCTTCATCTTCGAGCATCAGCACAGCAGGATCTTCCATCATACCCCCCAATTCCTCGCCCCCGAACAACGATTGAAAGTGGCCTTCTTCAAGAGTTTCGAGCCAATCCAGTGCTTCAGACAATTCCTCTATCTTTGCAAATTCTTCATCACTCTCCCAGGTATCATTAGCAAAGATCTCGAAGCCTGGATACTTCGTTTTCGTTTCGAGGTCTACGAAGGGTTCAGGCTCTCCTTGGTACAACGCCTCCATTTCCCTCGACTTCATCTCCGTGGCACGGGCCCAGGCGCAATTGCGCCATTTCTTTGCTGAGTCGCTTTTCTTGGCCTCATATCCTAGACCAAAACGTTTGTTACTTCCAAGGAAGTCAGGGAACTCAGGGACTCCTTGAGCATAAAGTCCCAAGCCCATGCCTGGCAGATACTTCATCCGTTTCATAATTTCCAGCGCCGCGGAACTCACCAGGAAACCGTCTTCGGCCCGAATGGTGCACACTTTCGAGGTCATAACTGCAAAGCCTCCCATGGCAATATCTTCCTCTCCATGCATAATCTCTAGCAGCGGGGAATTGTCCTCGGAGTGCGGACGAATGCATGAGTCTCCATGGATGATAAGGGTTCCAGATTCCAAACCAAAAATGAGTTTCTGATGTAATGTTGAGGGCACACCCATGACGTTCGGGCGATGTAGCCAAGGCCTTCCCAACAGGAGATTGAATGATGCAGGTATTTCCAAAACACAGAATTCAACGGTGGATTTAAACTTGCCAGTTGCAAGTTCCAAGTTGATTGTCCCCAAAACATCACGGCGCGTATTATCATAAGCACGGACACCCAAATTCGACGGCGCGAAGTCCTTGTTCTTAAGGCCCAAGCAATAAGCAGTGCGGAGTGGACACACGTTAATGGCGGAGCCATTATCAACAAGGATTGTCGAGACCCACTTTCCTAGGCACTTCATGGTGATGTGAAGGGGATTGTTGTGGTCGGCTCCTTCAGGCGGCAGGTCTTTCTCAGTGAAGGATAAGGTGTGCTGGGTGAAGTTCGGGGTTATAAGGGCGATGAGGGCTTCTGGAGCAATATCAGAGGGGACTTCAAATCTGGAAAGGGTGTTGACCAGCCTGCGATGGTGCTCGCGGGAGGCAGCTAACACTCCCCACACAGACATGCGGGCGGGGGTTTCCTGGAGTTGTCGGATAATGGGGTCAGTGGAGGCTTCAGGGTCAGATTCAAGGAGGGAGTTGAGGTCGATGGACAGTTTGGGCTGAGAAGGTGGGTTAGGTTTGGTGGAGCTAGGAGGGTTGTTTTGTGGAGTTTGTGGGACGGGGGTGTTCAGGTTTGTGGGGTTAATAGGGGCATTCTGCTGCGACGGAGGGGCTCGGGATGAGCTACCCTGCTGGAGGTTGGTAGGCTGGTAGACTCTTCCACTCCTGGTGAGGTTGCTAACTATTTTGGGAATGGGTTCCCACCAAGTACCTTCCCAGAAATCGGAGAAGTCAAAGTCACAGTCATCCGCCTTACGTTTCCCTTTGTCAAGTGCCGTCTTCTCCAAAGTTTCATTGAGAGTTTCCATTTCCAGGGCGTGCCAGATGCTGTCCTCTTCCAAAGAATTCCAGAACTTGGCATTGTTGCTGCTATTGCCATTGCTAATCTGCAGAGATCCTTCATCCAACATGGCCTTATTGACAGTCAGTTCCTCACCGTTCATTCATACATTCACCAATTCAGACTTTCCCTACAGATCTTCTGGATCCAATACGCAGATGCTGGGCTCATTAGGGATTTGAACTGCGGGTTGGGGGAAGAACTCCTCAATAATGTATTCTTGTGGGAGGAAAAGATAGTCCATGGCACGTTCCAGAGCATCGAAATCTCGAGTGAGGTTAACAATGGTTCTGACGGTGAGCCCTGAGAACATACCGGGATTCATCAGATCCATTTCTTCTACCACTTCCTCTTCTTGAAAAAGGTATGCCAAAGATGTTTCATCCAGAGGATCAGAATCGTCCATCCAGTGCCATCCGTTGGGTTCGGGCTCCCATTCCCATTCATCTTCCTTCTCGACAGGTTCAGGTTCAGTGAACAGTGCAAATAGGGAATACCCATCCAAGGGATCGGCCATCATCTCTTCCCATTCCTGCCTCCATTCTCCATGTTCCAAATCCTCAACTTGGTTAAGTGCCACGGGCCATACTCCAGTGATAAGAGCCCTGTCTTCCACTGCCAAGAAATCTTGCGCCAGGTCTTCCCACCTTCTTTGAAAGTCCCATTCCACGGTCTCAAGCGCGCAGACTGTATCCTCAACTGGTAGCTCGACGGTTGGCTTGGGTTGGGTGGCAGGAACGATGTAAAGGCTGGGGTTAAAAGGTCGGCTTATGGAGATAAGGTTGGTGCGGGCATTGGAGTGCTTTGGGAGTGGGTTTGAGACAGTATTTGGTTTTTGAGGTGGCATAGGGAGGGTTTTGTTGTCTATCAGGTCTTGGATTGCATGGCGGAGACGGAAGCAATTGTCGGTTAGGTGGCCCACATTCTGATGATAGGCACAGTATGCATTAGGGTTGTGGGATGCGGGGAGTTTTTGAGGTAAGGGAGTAGGGTTAAGTGGCTTGAGGGTGCCGCTTTCGACCAATTTCTTGAGCACGGCGGAAAGAGGTGCTGAGAATTGTGCGAAAGTGCGGGGTTGGGTACGCGGTTGACTGGTTTAGGTGGCTATTTGGTTCACCGGCTCGGCTTGGGCTGTGTTTGTGGAGGTGTTGGGCAGGTTGGTGTAGTTTGAGTTGCCAAACAGAGCGTTGCTGTTTCCGGAGTAAACCTTCTTGGGCTTGGGAGTAGGCTCGGGCTTGTCGAGGATCCCCAATTGAACTGCTTCTTCGACGGCTAAGCCTGTATCGAAGAATGTTTTAAAGTCTGAGCATGCTTGGGCCATAACCATGTGCCTCGCAAGAATGGGTTGAAGGTTACGGACAATCATCCGGATTTGGTCCCTGTCGCTCGGTCTATCTTTCATCTGTGCCGCCTTTGCTCTCCACCTTTTTACGAAATCGGCGAAGGCCTCCTTTGCTTCCATCTTTGTTGACTCCAATTCACGAGTGGTTACTTCCAACTGAATATTATAATCATACTGCGCCACAAAAGGCGCGTATATATCCTCCCAAGAACGCTTCTTTTCTCATCCAGTGAAGTGAACCAGTGCAGAGCATGTCCCACCAAAGTCTGCGAGAACATCTGTGCCATAGCATCCTTCTCGACTCCCCACATGGAAAGTGCTCCAATGTATCCCGTCAGGTGTGCCTTTGGATCTCCTGTTCCGTCAAACTTAGCGAAGTCGATTGGCCTGAACTTATCCGGAAGCTTTGCGTTAGGAAACAGGCAAAGCTTGTTGATGTCAAAACCAGTCGACGCTATCTTCTCATTTCTTGCAATGGATTCCGCTAGTTGGGTGAGCTTTGCCAATACCGCTGTCATCTCGGGGTTTTACGGAGTTTCCAAATCAAAGACCAGCTGCTCTTGGTTCGGATTCGGGTTAGGGTTAGGATTGAAGTTTAAGTTGGGAATTAGGTTTGGGTTTGGGATTGGATTTGGGTTAGGAATAGGAATTGGATTTAGGTTTGGGATTGGATTTGGGTTTGGATTCGGGTTTTGTGGTGGAAGACGTTGTGCTACCGAAGTAATCATCATCATGAGTTGGGCAATTTGGTTGTCAGTGCGTTCGCCCAGGCGTTGGATACCCTCTCTGATCTGTCCCATTTCTTCGTACAGATTTCCCGGATTTGGGTTAGGATTCGGATGAGGATTGGGGACGGGATTTGGATTTGGATTTGGCTCGCCTCCGTTTGGGTTTGGGTTAGGGTTGCCTCTGTTTGGGTTGACACTTGGGTTAGGATTCGGGTTTAGGTTACCTCCGCTTGGGTTTAGCGCGGGGTTCAGGCTTGGGTTTAAGCCTCCAATCAATAGATCCATTTCCACCCCCAAATCTGATGCACTGACGGAGTCTGCTTGCAGTTGGAGCCGTTCCAATCTCTGCCCCAAGGGTCTGGTCCAGGAGGGTATGATGTTCTTCTTTCTCGGCCCAATCGCTTAGACTTGACAGTAAAGCAAAAAACTTGTGCTCAGACGCGGTTCCTTCTTGCATTTTTATGAAATTTGTGCATGATTTTTGGAAAATGAGTGCCTCATCGTCACTGTCATCGACTCCGATTTTTCTGAACAATCGACTTATGGGAGGTTGCCTTGATTCTTGGATTTTTGCGGTGTATCCTCATTTAGGAACGGTCGATTCTCAAAAGATGCTAAAATAAGCAAAGTATTTGGCTAATATTCCATCGACAATTTGACCGTTGGTTTGGAATGGCTCGGGGTAAACGATGTGATACGATAACCGAAGTGGCGTAAGCGATACACTTGCTTTTAGCCTGGATGGTGTTGGCATCACAATGTTCTGCTCCCCTATCATTCCTTTTCCTTTGGTTAAATCTCGATTAAACACTAGTCAAGGACTTAGCAAAATTTTAGTTTCCTCTAGGTTCGAGTTCGAGGACTCATGTGATTTAGCAACATGCATTAGAGTGCGTGACTCTTCATCGGGTCTTGGTAACCTTCCGAAGACCGCGCGAGCGAGTCTCGAGAATCGTGGCTGACAGCATGACGATGCAAAATGCAATGCAGCATGTAAACAGAATATAGCACGTAATCCTACCCTGTAGGCTCATGTCCTAGTTTGGAAGGTTCTACGACTTGCTAAACATGTACAAAGGCCGGGTTTTGGCTTGAAGAGGGTTCCTCGGACTAGAGCCAAAGTATACGTCCCATTATTGAGCGTACACCCAATAATGGTAAAGACGGTAGGGATGACTCATCACGGTCGAGGGTTGCTGAGCATTTCGGGATTCCCTATCACCGGCAAGCCGGGTAGGATTGCCGAAACGCAACAGGGGGGCTGCACAAGACATATATACAAAAAAGAAAAATGAAATAAAATAATTTTGAAAAATCCCACTAATATCTTTCAAGCTTGGCTCACTAATTTAATTAATGCTTACGGAAATCGAGACATTTTATCAACGTACCGATCTTTCTCAAGTATCAATTAAATCGTTATCCTCAGCAGAGTCGCCACTGTGGACTACCATAGCCCCGGGTGGTTTCGGGGTGGCCCGAAAAGAAACGCCACGTTTTAGAATTGAGTTGAAAAATTTGAAAGAGTCGCCACCCGGATTTGAGGTTTGCCACCCGAGAAACCGTTTTGATTGAAAATGATTAATTTGAATTGAAAACCAGAGATTGTTTTGGGTTCGGGAGCCACATTACGAGGGGGGAAGGGTTTTATGGCACCCCCCTCGCCCGACACGAGATCGGTCTCTACTAAATATTTGTGGAATTTTTCAAAAGGATTTTATTTCATCAAACAGTTAGCATGCATTTACAGATATATCAAGTACAGAGGAGTGCATGCATGTGCATGTGTACAGTGAATGGGAAACGGTAATGAAATGTGAAATGCTGGAAACTGGAAAATCCTGTCACTAATCCACTCTCGACCGCTTGGGAGTGTTGCATATCCAACCTGCAAATTATGTTAGTGCAACAAAATACAACAAAATGTGATACTGAAAATATAAACTAGAGTATCATTGATCATGTCACAGGCTCAACAGACGACTTGGCAGAATGGGATCAGACTCCACTCTGCCAGGCCATGCACTCCCTACCTTTCTGAAAAGCAGTTCAACAGTCGTAAGAGCTGAAAGGGACGCATGCATGGACATGCAAAAGACAGTATGAGAGTAAGACTGTAAGAAGTGTGGACTGAGTTTGCATGCAAACACTCTCGAGCACTCCAAAGTGATCTCGAGCGCTCGGGAGTGGCTTACATCCCAGGACTGATTTTAACCAAATAATGCCCGCATTGTAGTGTGTTATTACACTAGATCTTTTGTTTTTGAAATAAGAACCGAGTTTCTCTTCTTAGATCATTGATCAAACTCTTTTGCATGGTCTTAAATGAAAGTCATTTTCTTTATTTTTCTTTGAAAAGGGGAGGTCATTTGTACTAGCATACCTCAAAAAGGGGGGTTAAAAAGTCTCAGAACACATCCTGCAACCCATGCATGTCCATTTAAATGCTTCAAAGAAGGAAAACAGTACTGGAGCCACTCTCGAGCGCTCTTGAATAGTCTCGAGCGCTCGGGAGTGCTTCCAGTAAACCTTGCACAGAAAACACATTTGCACCCTTTTGCTCTTGCTCTAACACTAAAGTCTCTCAACCCAAGCTCAGCATTGAAGGCTGAGAGGGCTGAGGGACTTCCCTCAGAAAGGAAAACAGCCCTGACTTTGTTTATGTTTGACACTAAAGTAGAGAACTTCTACCCTTGGTTGAGGAATTTGCTTCTTGAAAGGCTCTAGAAGGTGAAAGAAAGAAAGGTCAGGAAGATCAGAACATGCAGGCCATCTGAACTCTTTGCATGTGTATGATGCCTTGGATTTTTGAATTGCTTTTCTTTTGAAAATCAAGCTTTGAGAGAGATGGGAGATGGCTTTGTTTGAATGTGTCAAAGAGGTCGTTTTAGAGAGAGAGAATTCGTCCCCCTTTCTGTGTTGAAGTCCAGCCCCTTATATAGGCAAGATAGCCTATAGTTTTATTTTAGAAAATGAGATTTGGCATCTTTGAAAATCCATCAGGCCTGACTCACCTCTGACTGAGGTGGAGTGTTGCCTGAGGTTTGAACCGGCCAGGACGGCTGTAATGATGGCCTGCATGGGAAGTGGGGAAGCTCCACCATCCATTGGGCAGTACAAAAGTCTCGAGCGCTCGGGTTCAGTCTCGAGCGCTTGGGAGTTTACTCTCGAGCGCTCCAGAGTTTGTCAAATCTCAGGTTTTGAAAATGGTTTGGAGCGCTTGGGATTGATCCAGAGCGCTTGGGACTGATTTTGACATTTTATTTTCCCTTTCAAAGTCTTCAAGAAGTAAAGTCCTGACTGGTCTAAGGCTTGTTTCGATCCAAATTCATCATCGGGGAGCGTCTGGGCCACAAATTAAGGAAATTCGAAGTGTTCAAATTGGGGCGTCTACACCTTCTCTAAAAATAAATAGAAGTTAGTTTATTGCTTATGAAGTTTGGGATGCATGATAGCTTGTAAACTTATTTTGCTAATGGTAGTATTAACATGTTGAATAGATGAATTTTAATCCAATAAACATGTGTTGTCTTTTTGAACTTCCATAAAAGAAGAAAGGATGGGTTTTGAAGTGTAAGAGTTTAAACGCTTGATTAGAAGTATTCGTATTTTGATCTTTTAGATGGTTATGAACTTGTTTACATGTTGTTTGCATTACTTGTGGTTGTTGATAAAGCATAAGTGGTATCCCCTCCAAAGGCATCCGTCCATGTGGCTTTATGCTTTAAGTGTTGATTGAGCATGATTTAGTAATATAGAGCTGGATGATCTTTGCTAGTTTAGTTTCAAGATTTCAATGAATGATTTATGTGTGCTTATGTGAAAAATTCCTGCTTTGAGTCTATGCATGAAAACGAGACACGAAAATCGAGAAAGTAGAAACATGACACCTAGGGTGTGGTTATTGAAAAGGGGAAAAAGTTTTGAAATCACAATATGGCTGGACATGGTAGCCCATTGTGTAAAGAGATGTTAGAAATTGCAATGTGGCCGGACTTGGTAGCCCATTGTGTGGTGTGTATTGCCAATGGGACTGGACGTGGTAGTCTCATTAGAGGTGATTTAAATGTTGTGAAAACCACGATGTGCTAAACGATGTGGCCGGACGTGGTAGCCCATCGTGAAGATTGCCAATGTTGCCGGACGTGGTAGCGTCATTAGTAATGTGGCTTGGTTATCCGCGGAGAGGAGCCAATGCAGATTTTGTGTTCCAATGGGAACCCGGGACGGCAGAACCATTGTGAGGATACTCGAGAACTCGAAACGGCGGAACCGAGGTTGGGTTGTTAAATGTGATTTTCAAAATGTTAATTTGGAAATGAAGATGATGACACGATGTACGAAATGCTGCGTAGAAGAAACTCTGATGTCACGGACACCAACGATGGTTAATAGAGAATGTGGATGAGTTATTGCTGCTAGTTGTTGAATACGCTTGTGCTTATTAGACAACGTTAATTATATTTGACTTGTTTTGTGTAAGTTATGGGTTAGCGGATATGGGATTATTCTGCTGAGCTTTTGTAGCTTATGGTGTTACCTTTGGTGACCCTGACATATTATATCAATGGCGACGCTGGTATAATGTGCCAGACTTTGTAAATGATCAGGGTGAACTGTACACCTTGGAGGCTTTTGGAGCCGAGGAGCTGGCCAGAATGGAAGAGCAGGCGGAGCTGTAGTTAGGAACCCTAGTTTCCCTTCCTTGTGTAAATAATGAACTCTTGTGAGAGTTATGATGTAATAATGAGCCAGACTCTATTTAGTTTTCAATGAAAAATGTTTATTTAACGTACCCAAAATTGGGGGCGTTACAATTTGAGATGTTCAGGTTGGTTTTCAAGAGCTTTGACATGCTTTTCCTATAAGGAGGTATGACAATCACGCAGGAGGTGAAGCCTTAGAGGTGTGCTTGGAATTCCTCCATTGTCGGACACAACTCGTTGTCTCCAAATCTAAACACATGGACGTTAAAACTGTACAGCCGCCCACAAGATTTCAGGGCGAAGCCTTATACTTCGAAGGAAGCGGATAACGGCTAGCCCATGAATCCAGAAGGATAGCCAATCACTTACAACAAATGGTTCTAACCATGGACCAATTAGGGTTGGTAGGTGATTTGCCATTTGTGTGTAACATGTGGAGTTTTTCTTTTGGAAGGATGCTTTACATTCACAGGGACATTGCCCTTTTATAGCAAAAGGATGGAACATATCCCTATTTCCATGAGAAATATCCAAGCACATTGTCCTACTCCCTTCGAATCAAAGGTACACTTAAGGGATCTCCCAGGGGCCTCCTGGATGGCCAAGGGTGATGACAAGGCCTGCAAGTCCTCAGTTTTCGAATGGGTCAAAGTTGGCAACTGTCACTGGGCAAAACCATCGCACGCTAGAGTGAGAGTCATGCGCACATGAATGAAGCGCATCTACTTGAGTCATTTCAGCGCGCGACGGTTCATCTCTTCTCCTACCAGAAGAATAGCCTACAAACTTTTTGGTTTGATTTTCACTTGTTATCTCGGGCTAGGTTGTAGGGTGATATTCCCGAACAGGCATAAATACGAGCCGAACACGTGATGTAAATTGCGTGATGAGAAAGGTGATGAAAGGCACCATAATGATAAAGGCCGGCGACCCAAGTATGCGATCACGTGAGCCATTAAATGAGAAGTGTCGCCGGGCAGTGGTTAAAAGCCGGTGACAGAAGGAGTCATTAGGACCATATGATCTATCCGGCAATAAAGGACAGAGACATGGGATGTCTTTGGCCGAACAGGGGCATGTTTCGATAAGCACGAGGAATTGCTAGACCGGGTAAAGTGACATGAGAAGTCACTGGTCCAGGTAAGCTGTTCGGCAACAAGGAAGCCGAATAGGAGCAGCATCCTGGAGGACGCTCCGGAGGGGTCCAAGAATGGCAGTACTCAGTAAGGAAATGGAATCTGGACGAGATACCCAACGGGAATGGAATCCACGGTCCATCATGGGGAAGGTTCCTAAATGGTCTAAAAGGAAACAAGCGATTTAGGGAATGAGAATCCAAGGGATACGGGGTTTCCTATCTAGGGCAACAAGGATGCTTGGAAAGCAAGTAGCTGTGAATCTATAAATACGAGGTGAACCTAGAGGTAAAGGTACGCAATATTCGGTATTCATATTGCAGTATTCTGTTAATCGAGTTTTTGATCATAAGTACGTGATACTGACTTTAGCATCGGAGGGCCTTTGCCACGAGAGGCAAAGGTGCGCTCACCGCCTGTCTGTCTAGGGTTCAGGCAACAAATTAGGGTTTCGGCGACGTAGCACGTGCATTTGTTATTATTCAAAGGTCGCTCAACACCGCCTGGAATTTTCCCCTATAATTGGCGCCGTGCAGGGAAACGAAGGAGATCCTTTGAAAAGCGACCATGGTGGGAGTAGACCCAATCACACCGCTTGCAGAGAAGAACCAGGGTGGTGGGGAAGGAGGCGAATCCTCTCTAGGTGCTCAAAAGCATGTTGGTGGCCATAGCAAGAGGATAACGAGCAAAGATCGTCCCATGACTCTTCATGATGATCCGAAAAACAAAGAAGGTGGGACAGCCACGGAATCCACGAGAAGGAGCAGGTCCCACCACGGGATAGAATCGGTGGCACATTCGAAAAGTGCGCGCAGCAATAAGGATATCCTGGACCAGAAGAGACAGGAGATAGAGGAATACGCTCGTCTGATTAAGAGGCGAGAATACGAAATCCAACAACTCGAACGGATACAAGAACATCCGGAAGATTCCGGACTTTCACGAAGAAAGTCCAGAGGAGGGAGGCTGGCTGTGGCGGAGTATAAGAAAGCCTCTCCACGAAGAAAAAGGAGCAAGAGCCTCACCTCGAAACGGCCAAGGGCTTCTTCACGGAAAAGGAGAAGCAAGAGTAGAAGTTCCACCCCAGAAGAAGGTGGGACCAGGAAGCACCACAGGGATAGGTACGAGAGACCTGATTCCGATTGGGAGAGGCATGCTGCTAAGACTGCAAAGGAACAAGAAGAGGCAACCGTGTCTGCACGAGAAGCAGCACGGAAGGCTTTTAGCAATATAGCCTCTTCTCCTTTTGTGAAGAGATTGAAGGAGGCAAGGTTGTCAAGCAAGGTGAAGCACGGGACCTTCGTCCCATATGAGACTAATGCTGACCCCGTGGCACACATACGGCATTACCAACAGGCAATGTTCATGTGCAAGATGTTCCCGTCGAGTCTGGGAAAGGTGGCCTTATCTTGGTTCCATAAATTGGAGCCGAACACCATACGAGGATGGAGGCAGTTAGCCGAAGAATTCACTGCCCGGTTCCTAACCAGCAGAAAACCGCCTAAGACTTTCGAAAGCCTTTCAATTATGAAACAGGGAAAGAACGAGCCGATCAGAGACTACACCAAAAAGTATTGGAAAACTTTCAACGAGATTGAAAGTTGCAGCGAGGAGTACGCTATAGCCACGTTCAAAACTAGGTTGCCTGTTCAGGGGGAACTACGAAAGTCCCTGAATATGAATCCGGTGAGCACGCTGGCACAATTGATGGAACGAATTGAACAGCATGCCAGGAACGATGATGATATACTGCGGGAGGATGGCAGGTTGGGTGCCGAGCAGTCCAGGGTCTATGCAAAAAAGGCGGATAAGCCAGAGCCCAGAACATACAAGGAAAGGAAGGAGTTCGGGCAGGCCAAGAGAGAGCCGAACAGAGAAAGGCCACCCCCTGATCCAAAGTCATTCTTTTCGATTACTACAGTTTGGAAGGAGCCCATCTACAGGGTTCTTTACCGAATTAAGAATCAGCCTTATTTCAAATGGCCCCAACCCCTGGGGGGGGATAAGGCTGCGAAACGTGCTACGAATCAGCATTACAGCTACCATAAGGACTGGGGTCACATGACTGAAGACTGCGAGATGTTCAAGAGGCACCTCGACGATTTGGTCTCTCGGAGCTACCTTAAAGAGTTCTTCCAGGAGGATCCCACGGATAAGGGGAAGGCCATGGAGTTGGATTACGAACAGAATCCTAAAGGAGTAATCCATATGATACATGGGTTGGCCGTGCCTTATACGAGAAATGAGGTAAGATTGCTCCAGAGACAAATCAAACACGACCAACATGTCATGAGGTTGGGAAAGAAGAGAGGACGAGAGAATGACGTAGGCAACGAAGGCCTAGTCTTCTCAGACGAAGATTTGAAAGAAATCCAGGTGCCCCATAACGATGCCTTGGTCATAACCCTACGAATTGGGGAGTATGATATCGAGAGAATCCTAGTAGACTCAGGAAGCTGTACAGAGATATTATACTACGAAGCATTTAAAAGGATGGGTTTGACTCAAGCAGATTTGGAGCAGTCAAAGACACACTTAGTGGGATTTGGAGCAGGGGCAATTTGGCCCCTAGGAAAGATAACCCTCCCTGTCCGTGCAGGTTCAGTAGTCCTGAGAACTGACTTTCTGGTTGTAGACGTCCCGTCTTCCTATAACGCGATTATAGGGAGAACTTGGTTACACAAGATGAGGGCTGTTTCTTCTACTTACCACCAGATGGTGAAATTCTCGGGGTCTAATGGAATTGAAAAGATCAGGGGTAACCAAAAGGCTGCACAGCAGTGTTTGATCTCAATCATCAAGAAAATGCCAAAGGCCCATAACGTCCATACAGTGGAAGTACCTGATCAACCGACTATCGAGGACGTCGGGAGGAATCCAGCGGAGAAAGTGGTGGAAGGCCTGAAGAAAGTACAGATCAACGAGACTGATCTGGAGAGGTATTTTCTGATAGGGGAGTCACTAACAGAAACGGAAGAAGCCAAATTGGTGAGTTTCCTAAATAAACACGTCGATGTTTTCGCATGGGTACCAGAGGAGTTGCCTGGAGTAGATGCAGATGTGATCTGCCACCACTTAAACGTGGACCCCCAACATAAGCCAGTGATCCAAAAAAAGAGAAAGGCAGCTACCCAACACGTCGATGCTGTCATCGAAGAGGTGGATCGCCTGATGAAAGCCAAGGCAATACGAGAAGTTTATTATCCGGAATGGCTGTCCAACACTGTAGTAGTGAAGAAGAAGAATGGGAAATGGCGTGTCTGTGTAGACTTCACAGACTTGAATAAAGTGTGTCCCAAAGACAGCTTCCCTCTCCCAAGGATAGATCAGTTGGTTGATGCAACTGCTGGATACGAGCGGATGAGTTTCCTCGACGCATATCGAGGATATCATCAGATCGCCATGTATGGGCCGGATCAAGAGAAAACATCTTTTATCACGCCACGGGGGTTGTACTGTTATACTGTAATGCCTTTTGGATTGAGGAATACAGGGGCAACATATCAAAGGCTGGCAACCATTATGTTCAAGAAGTTGCTTGGCAGGACTATGGAGGTCTACATAGACGATATGGTTGTGAAAAGCGAAGCCAAACATGGTCCCATAGCAGACCTCAAAGAGGCCTTCGAAATCTTGAGGAAGTACAAGTTAAAGCTCAACGCCTCGAAGTGAGCGTTCGGAGTGGGCTCTGGAAAGTTTCTAGGTCACTTGGTGACCATAAGAGGGATCGAGGCAAATCCTGACCAGATAGCAGCCTTGCAGAGGCTACAGAGCCCTAGGACAATGAGAGAAGTCCAAAGGCTGACTGGAATGGCTGCAGCTCTTAATCGGTTCATTAGCCGTTCAAGCGACAAATGCAGGCTGTTCTTTCAATTGTTGAAAAAAAGAGAGGGATTCGAGTGGGGAGCAGAATGCGAGCAGGCATTCCAAGACTTAAAGAAATACCTGGCTTCTGCCCCACTCCTATCAACCCCAGAACCAGGCGAGACCTTGGTTTTGTACTTGGCGGTTTCTGAACATGCAGTGAGTGCGGTTCTGTTAAGGAATAAGGAGACTGAGCAAATTCCAGTTTACTATGTGAGTAAGACGCTGTTGGACGCAGAAACGAGGTATCTGCCCCTTGAAAAACTCGTCCTTGCTTTAAGGACAGCCACAAGGAAATTACCCCACTACTTCCAGAGCCACAAGGTGGTAGTCTACACTGAATATCCACTGAAGTCTCTGCTACGAAAAGCAGACTTCTCGGGAAGGATCTCCACCTGGTCCGTTGAGTTGAGCCAGTACGACATCGATTATCAACCACGCACCGCGATTAAAGGCCAAGTGTTGGCTGATTTCGTAGCAGAGTTTTCTCCTTCTGTAGCACCCCAGCCTCCTACGAGGAAGGAGCGCCGAACGGGGACCTCGAACAAAAGAAGTGAGGTATCAGCCGAACAGAACACCGAGGAGTGGAAGTTATTTGTCGACGGCTCGGCGTGTAACTCCGGTTCTGGTGCTGGCATCGTCCTGTTCCCTCCCCAGGGAGTCATGATAGAGCTCTCTGTCCGGCTGGGATTCAGCGCTTCAAACAACGTGGCAGAATATGAGGCACTCTTGATCGGCCTTAAAAATGCAAAAACTTTGGGGGCGAAAAAGGTAAGGGTCTACTGCGACTCGCAATTGGTGGTACGTCAACTGTCCGGGGAATACGAGACCCGGAGTGAGAAAATGGCGGCCTACGTGGAGGCAGCTAAAGACCTGCTCAACACCTTCGAAAAGGTTTACATTGAACAGATAAGCTCTGAGCAAAATTCCCATGCGGATTCCTTGGCTTGGTTGGCTGCAGCCGTACCCACAGAATTCAGGAGGAAGGTAGCAGTGGATTACCTGACCCAGCCGAGCATTGGCCAGAGTGTTGAAATGGTCCTGGACGTAAACCAGGGGCCAAGTTGGATGGATCCAATTGTGGGATTCCTACGAGATGGGACACTTCCTGCTGACAAAAAGGAGGCCCACAAAATCAGAACCAACTCCGCTAGGTTCTGGTTGTCCCCAGAAGGAAAGCTATATAGAAAGTCCTTTACTGGACCATACCTGCTCTGCGTGCACCCCGAGATGGTGCAGAAGTTCCTCCGTGAGATTCACGAGGGAACATGTGGGAGCCATGCTGGGGGCAGGTCCATCGCCCACCGAGCAATCACGCAGGGGTACTGGTGGCCACATATGCAGGAAGATGCAAAGGTTTATGTAAAGATCTTTGAGAAATGCCAGAAGTTCTCACCGATGATTAGAACACCAGCCGAAGATCTGGTGCCCTTTTCTAGTCCATGGCCATTTGCTCAATGGGGGATGGACATCGTTGGTCCACTTCACAAGGCTACAGGGAACCGAAAATTCCTGTTGGTAGCAACAGACACTTCACGAAATGGATTGAAGCTGAGCCTTTGGCTAAAATTACTGAACCTATGATAGAGAGGTTTGTTTGGAAGAGTATCATTGCCCATTTCGGGGTCCCTTATTCTTTGGTCACTGACAATGGGTCGCAGTTTCAAAAGAAGTTCAAGGCTTTCTGTGCGCAGTATGGAATAAGAAATTATTATTCAACCCCTGCTTACCCTCAGAGTAATGGGCAAGCAGAGGCATCCAATAAAACCATTCTGGATGGGATCAAGAAGAGGCTGGATAAAGCAAAGGGCAAGTGGCCTGATGAGTTGCCACTGGTGCTGTGGGCGCACCGAACAACCCCTAGGAGGTCTACGGGAGAGATCCCCTATTCTTTGGCTTATGGAACAGAGGCAGTCATTCCATTGGAAGTTGGCCTTCCTACTAACAGGACTGCATTGGTCGAAAGTGGAGGGAATGACAGGGCTCTTGCAATCGAGCTCGACCTTGCCAAGGAAAGGAGAGAAAAGGCCCTGGTACATCTGGCCTCTTATTAGGAACAGTTAATGACGGGCTACAATAAGCATGTCCACCCACGCGAGTTTGGTGTTGGAGACCTTGTACTTCGAAAGGTGCTCGGTAACACCAAGGTGGCCAACGAGGGCAAATTGGGGGCTAACTGGGAAGGCCCGTAGCGAGTTACTGAGATTGTGGGCATTGGGGCTTACCGTTTGGCAGACTTGGACGGGAACCCAGTGCCACGGCCATGGAATGTCCACAACCTCAAGAAGTTCTTTGTTTGAAAGACTTCAATTTTAAGTTACCATTCTGTGTTAGGATTGAGTGATTATGTGGGAATTATGAATAAAACTCCCATATGTTTCATTTTTTAGTTGCATGGGGTATGCGGAACGACCCTGTAGACACCCCAATCTGAACCTCCCGATTGTTTTACGGTTTCTTGTTTCCCTGATGATGAAATCGGATTTAGAACAGACTTGAGTTTGGAATGGTTTGAACTTTTTGCGTGTGGAACCCTCCTTGAGCCCTTCTTACCCTAAGAAACCCTAAGTCAAAACCCTAAGGCCAGAGTTGACCGTCGCGTGTGTGTTTGGAACCCTCGCGCGAGCTTTCTCTGCCAGGTGTGGGTCAAAGTCAATCTGTTGACCGTTGACCCTCGCGTGGCCTTTAGAACACTCGCGCGCGTGTTTAGAAGCCTCGTGCGATTGTTCTCTCCTGTCCCCATCATCTATTTCCAGCTGGATTTTATGATGATCAGAGGTCTAGTAGGCCTGTGGAACCCCGTTTTCCACCAACACAGCTGTTGTAGACTGCATGGTTGGCTCTTCCCAACACAACCACTCCATTCACCTTGTTGGAGGCCTTCTCCACCAAGTCTGATTGACCAGCCTTGTTGGCTGATTTTTGAGCCATGTCTACCACCCATGTGTTTCCCTATTTATACCCCCATTGCTTCTAAAGCAAAGGGTTACAAAAAAATCAAGCAAAAAAAGGCTTACAAACCCTAACCTCACTTGCAATTCACTCACTCTTGTGTTCTACATACACTCATATTTCAAGCTACACCACCTTGTTCAAACCAATTCAAAACAACTCAAGCAAAGGTATAAGCATTTACCTGCTTTCTGTTCTGATCCCTGAAGGGGGCTGGCAGGGCCAAGGCTGGTAATCAATACCAGTTCTGGCCCTAAAGTCAGCAAGGTTACAAGAAGCACGTGATCTAGGACCCTCGCGCGAGGATTTAGAACACTCACGCGACACTTTGTGTCCTTGTGAGATGCAATCCTGTGGGGAAGGGTATCCTGGTTTTTCGGCTTTATACTGTTATTACTGTTTTAAAGCATATTAGGGCTTTTAGATCACTGTATTGCATGAAAAAGCCATAGTTAGCTTACTCTGCAGTTTTATTTGGTTTGGAATGCCTTTGGGATGTTTCTGAATATGTTTCAGAACCTCAGACATGCAAAGCAATTCCTGGAAGTCCAGTCATAACACGCGCGCGTGTGTTCTCAATACTCGCGCGAGGGTTTGTGATTTTCCAGTTATGGCCCTTG
This sequence comes from Rhododendron molle, assembly GCA_025413875.1. Taxonomy (NCBI): domain Eukaryota; kingdom Viridiplantae; phylum Streptophyta; class Magnoliopsida; order Ericales; family Ericaceae; genus Rhododendron; species Rhododendron molle. The sequence continues at coordinate 30,896,198 of CM046388.1, read as the reverse complement.
CATGGCAACTAAGGCTTAAAGCCTCTGTTTATTCACCCCCACTGTTTAGGGGTTGTCTTTCCATTCATTTGGCTTCTGTTTGAGTAAATTTGTATTAATTAGTTAAATTCCATTACATATTAAACTGCTTGGTTTGCCCCCTGGGTGAGCACTGGTCCTTCCAGAGCCCAGAAGGGGATCAAAATCCAACCTGTGGTTTGAATGAACACGCGCGCGAGTGTTGTGAATTGTTGCGCGATGGTTCTCTGCATGTATGTACATCCATGCATGCAAAGGTGGCCATCGTGTTTGGCAAATTCAAAACCTTATGCAATATTGTTGTTCTGATCAGAAGGTTGGGTTTTTATCCCGTTTTCATAGTATTCCATCTATCCATGCTCAATATAACATATCTTGCAAATATGTTACAGTTTTAAATCCCCGATTAATTGTTCCCCCGCCCTAATTGGCTAAAATTGATTAATAAAAGAAGAATCACAATATTTTCAAAGTGCCTAAGTAGAGACCGATCTCCGGATTGGGCGAGAGGGGTGCCTTAAAACCCTTCCCCTCTCGTAACCTGGCTCCCGAACCCAGATATGGTTATGACGGATCGGTTTCCTTCACTTTTCAAATCAAACAACGCGTGCGGCAGGTGCTTCAAATACGGTTCCTTGGGTGTCGGAGTGGCGACTCTGTATTACGAGCGCTTGCATCTCCGCTCGCGCTCCCTCGATTATGGGCCCGTGCTTCGGGAACCGAAATTCCCGAAGGCGCTCTTTAGAAAGGAACGGAATCCTTTTTTAAGGGCATGCTGCCCACAGTGGCGACTCTACTGGGGAGAATCGAACTAATATTAATTCATACTTAGAGTTTAATACGTTTGTGAACAATCCCTAAAAGTCTGTCAAAACGGTGAGCTTCGCGCTGCCGAAGGTTGGAATGGTGATTTAACAGGACCTCGTGTCCGGCCAATCTAATTTGGGACTTTTTCGATTGTTCACTTGCGTAGTTTCCTCTAAACATGGACTAAATAAAGTGAGCCAAATTTGAAAAGGCATTTTACGATTTTGTGATTCTTCTTCTTCTTGATCAAATTCTAGCATTCTCATTTGCATCAATGTGGGATAAGCCTCGTTGGATCGTTTTGGCAATCCGACACGGTTTACCGGAGCCCGGGGACCCCGAATGACTAACAACCTTCGACAATGATGGGTCATGCTACCGTTTGACTGTTGCTCAGCGGGGCAACGGAGGTATATCTGTGGCCCTAGTCCGAGGAACCCGTTACGAACCAAAACCGGCCTTTGCATATACAAAGCATTAGAACTATCCAAACTAAGACAGGTACCTGCAGGGTAGGACCTATTTGCATCTAACCCCGTATACTGTCTATGTGTTACTGCTTTCCATATCGCATGTTCTGCTCATTCATACCATCCTGCGTAGGAGCATGTTTTAGGGCAACTTCTAGGTTCTCGTTTTAAGACAAGTCTGTCTTAAAATCATCGGGACACTGCTATCACCCGATGAAGAATCGTGCATCTCATTGATGCACGTGTTCATTCCAAAATCCTTGGGGAGGAGGGACTTTAGGAAATCAGAAATTTCTATACCCTCGTCTTAGCACCTACTTGGGGTTTCAAAATAGAGAACAGGGAACAATAGAAAGAATGTCATGATGCTTACACCAAAAAAAGGGGGGTAACAAGTGCCTCGTCACTTACACCGCTTGGCTAACAGCACCCTGTCGCTCATGCCATCATGGTTATAGTATCATGACGCGCATACGTTGTTCCAGCTTCAAAAGTTGAAACCTTAAGACAGCAGAATTGCCGAAGGTATAGGATTCTTTTGGCATCTTTTGGTTCTGTTTGCCTCAAACAAGGATATATACCTGAAAAAGAATTCTCAGGGTTCTGACAGTGTTCGGATGATTTGAGACAGACTCATCTTGTAGTTCTAGAGTCTAGGGGACACGGACGACGCAAGCCGCATTTACGCTTTAGTCTTTTATTTAGATTAAAGTAGCAGCAGGACCCTTATCTTGGTATTCTCTTTCTCTGCAAGCAAAGCTCTGAGCCATTGCACCTCCAAGGAAAGTATCGAGGCAAGTTCGAAAACCCGCTTGGGAACGTCTGCAACAGAATCCGACTTAAAGGCTTGTTAGGTTGCAACACCAGTCAGTCACAATGGAAGACTCTCCACTTTCTTGATTGGCCGCTTTACGGGCAAGCTCAACATCGATCTTTGAAGAGCCAGCGACTCCAACTCCTTCTTTAGCTGCAAGCACTCCTGAAAATCCCAACATGGCTGGAACGCCGCCCTATCAACCGCTCACCGTCGAAGACATGCTCATGAATCTCCAGAATAGTATCACTACAATGCAGCAGAGATCAGCTCAGACTGATGCCAACATCACTCGTCTCAATGACCTTGTCAACACTCGTCTTCCACCTCCACCTGACGAGGGAGGCGAGGACGATGAGGATGACCAGGAGCAGCCTATCATGATTCCAGATCCAAACCATGAGGGGCGTCTCATTGTGCAGCACAATCCTAGGGTGATCCAGGGGCCTGCTGCCAATCCCGCAGGCAATGTCCCGACTGCAAATCCAAACATAGCCGCTCTCATAGCCAAGTGGCCCAGCTTGAAGAATCTATTGCCAGAGCAGAAAAGATTAAGGCTGGCGGTATTGATTTGGATCGCCTCTGTCTGTATCCTAATGCCAGGCTCCCTGAAAAGTTCAAAATGCCGGATTTGGCAAAATTTGATGGGAGTGGTGATCCTCGAACCCACCTGTATAGTTACCATGCTGCAATGAAGCTCTTGTCAGTTGAGCCTGAAGCTATGTCACAGCTCTTTCCTCAGACTCTCTCAGGGCCTGCTTTTCACTGGTTCTTGTCTCTCGACATAGCCAAAAGGAGGACTTGGGAGGATATTGGGGCTGCGTTTATTTCGCAATATAGCTACAACTCTCAACTCAAGATGACCATACGGGAGTTAGAATCCACAAAGATGGAGGCAAAGGAGACCTTTGCTGATTTCGTCAAAAGATGGAGGGCTAAGGCTGCACTGATGACTGATCGGCCCAGTGAGAAAGATCAACTTCGTATTATCTCTCGGAATCTCCAACCGGACTATGCTAAGCACCTGGTTCTTGCTCAAGCATCTGCAAACTTTGAAACCTTCTTCGACTCTGGCCTGGCCATCGAAGATGCCCTGCAGAGTGGGATACTGTCAAGAGGGGAGGCTTCTAATCCTCCGAAAGCAAAGCCACGTGCTTACTCTGGAAATACCAATGCCTTATTTGGGGGTGGGACTTACTCGAATACAGCAACTAGCGGCACAAATACCACTTCCTCTAGCACTGCTAACCACATCTGTGACGTTAATCAGGTGCAAATACCACAGAACAACCGACCTCGCAGTCAGCCCTGTAGCTTCTCCGCAATCGAGGCATCTCTGTCCTCGGTTTTGGAGAAGTTAGTCAAGTCTGGGCACCTGAAGCCACTTGACCCAATGCCTTTACCCAAAAGTCCCCCGGCGAGCTTCAAGCCTAACCTGTACTGTGCCTACCATCAAGGAGCTGGTCATCTTACAGATTCTTGCTTTCGCCTCCGGCATGCGATTCAGGATCTCATAGATGACGGGACTCTCCAGGCTCCACTTCCACCATCCCAAAAGCCTAACATCCTCTCCAATTCTTTACCTAACCACAAAGCTGTCCCCCATATCAACCAGATATCTCTCAGCTCTGCTCAAATCAATCCTAACTCTACCTCATTTGACCCTACAAGCCATATAGTCTCCACAGATCAGCCCAGGCCGATTGTATCTTCTCCACCTGAATCCTTGGCAGAAGTCACGTACATACGAGTAGAGGAAGGCCAGATTTTTTACTCTGATGTACCTCTGGAACGCTTGCAGAATGGGGTATTTGTCCTTGGCGCATCTGTCAGTGATCTTTTTCACCAGCCGATTCCTGCTGTGCGGCTCAGTTCTGCCTCTTCCCTTGACAGCCCATACTTCACGGCAACGGACCCTAACCCTTCTCCAGGCTTGACGGACCGGTTGACATTTAGTGCATCTCCTCCAGAAGCTGACATGCGAGTCATAAGTTGGGCCATCGCCGACCACATGGATTATGCTACTCCAATAATAAACGAATGGTCAGCGCTTGAACTAGATGGTTTCCCGCAGCAGCCTGAATATATCCCGTTTGATCAGGTCTGGTACGATGGCTCGATGGCCGGTCATGATGCCGCTATGATCGATCCTTTGGATGAATTCTCTCTTTACATGTTGTTCCATCAGGCTGAACCTGTCATCCCTCAAGAAGAGTACAATTGGGATCCCGAGCCGATCTGGCAGGATCCTGTGCTTTTGGATCCTAACCCTCAACAAGGCTATGCTATACCTGCTTATCTACAGCATTACGTGGAGGACGACTTGGTTCAGGAAGAGCCTCAGGTCTTGGGGGATCATGTCTCCTCTTTCAGCTCAATCTTCGACTCGGTCTGTGATGCTGATCACGACCCTTGCTCCTACATCATTGATGGGAGACTTCCCCGTCCTGTGGTTCCTTATCCCAGCAATAGAGACTGCAGTATCATGGTAACCGATCTTGTTCCTCCTACTAACCTGTGGGATGTTGACGAGGTTATCGATGTCCAAGTAGGGAATGAGGTCTGGGCAGTTAACCGCTCCTTGGCAGAGGGTGGACTGTGGGATGTTCCATTTATGGCCAACCCGGAACCTGTTATCAAGGCAGCAACAGTCGCTGATTTGAATTTCTGGGACTCGCTCTTAATGAAAGACTTGGCTGAAGACTTGGGGTTAGACATGGAGGTGCCGAAATCTACAACAGCCGCTAATAAAGGGAAGCGTAAACTAGGGGAGGTTCCTGCTGATCTCTGGGATGTGAACGAAGACCCTCAGGTTGTGCCTACTTCGGGAAACGTGCACAACGTTACGAGGAGTGGGCGGATTTTCCAGCCTGCAAATTTGCAAACTGGGACTTCGTCCAACCCTTCTAACCCAAGGAATGATCCTATTCCTTTCCCAAGGTCGGCACCACTTGAGTTGCCAAGCACGGAACTTATTCAGAAGCAGCTTGAGCGAATTCCTGCCGCTATATCCATCTGGGGACTAATCTGTTCCTCTCGAGAGCACCGTCAGATGCTATGTCATGCCCTCTCTCGTCTCAAAATTCAAGCCGACATCACACCTGAGGCGATGATGTCCCTCATTCTCCCTCCTACTTCTAAGCACACCGTGGTTTTTACTGACAAGGACCTGCCAGTCGAAGGGGTTGATCACAATCGTCCCCTCCATATTACTGTTAAATGCCGCGGACTCTGGGTCCCGACTGTCCTCATTGACAACGGTTCAGCTATCAACGTCTGTCCTATGAGGGTAGCCTATCGCTTGGGATTCGCTAAGAAAGACTTTGCGCCCTCAAACTTGGCTGTCAAAGCCTATGACGGCACCCGCCGTATGGTCGAGGGTACTCTAATGCTTAAGCTCGATGCTGAGGGCTTTGAAATGGATGTTGAGTTCCATGTGGTTGACATTCCTGCCACTTTCAATCTACTATTGGGCAGGCCGTGGCTCCATCGATCAGATATCATGGCTGTCCCGTCGACTCTCCATCAAAAAGTCATGCTGGGATTACCCACTGGTACATTAACTATTTGCGGGGACTCTGGAATCCGTCCGCTTAAGGAAGATGGAACTCCTGTTTTGGGGATCATGCACGGCGAAGAAGACGTTGACCTTGGAGGTTTCTCGTTTGACACTTCTGGGTCTGTTTTGGCTATCAATGTGGACGGGGACTTCCTAATCAGCTCTGTTGCAATGGACATCATGCTAAGGATGTCTTATTTTCCTGGTCTGGGTTTAGGGATTCGTCAGCAGGGAGTCCCGGAGTTCCCTGTCTTTCCTTTTTGTGAAGGGCATTTTGGTTTGGGGTACACTGCCTCAGCTGATAATACCAAGAGAAGAAAACACACGGGAAAACCTCGTACTCTCTATGGCTATCCTGACAGTTATTTCGTGCGCGAAGTCGGGAAAGCAGCTTATACTAGACAGGCGGAACCGTTTATCAATCCTGAGACTGGAGAGTTGCTGCCAGGTTTTGGGGTTTTTGCTGATGACACCTGGTCATCTACTGATGAAGAGCCAGAGAAGGCGGAATTCAAGAGGAAGCTTACTTAGCCAAGGCTGAAGACTGACTGACTGGGGACTTTTGATCAGGGGAGCTTGGAGCTGTTATTCCAGGAATTCTCCCAAGCGGGTTTAACTGAGAAAGCTGAGGAAGCTGAAGTGTGCATGCTCGGGTCAGATGTTCTGGAGGATCCAACATCGCTTATTGTGGAAGCCAAGGGCAGTCTTAAAATTTGCATTTTCAAACCACGCTTAACTTGCATTGATGACACTTCAGAGTCTGAGTCTGTGTCTGAGTCAGAGTCAGAGTCCAGTGAGTCGTCTAAATTTAGCTCTGAGTCGGAGTTTGTGCCGCTGGGCCCTCCACGTCATAGCTTTTATTTCGAGTTTGATTTGCTTGTACTTGGCAACCCTGAGGGGTTTTGTGAAATGAATGACTCGTCTTCTGACTACTTGCATGATCTTTATATAAACTGTGTTGACCCTGACGATGAAGGGATCGATTTCGATGGGGATATTTCCAAAGAAATCCGTGCCCTCATCGACAGGGAAGACGAAAGGCATGCTCAGCCATTAAAAGAAGAAGTAGTTTCTATAAACTTGAAAGATGAGAATGATCCCCGAATGGTTCAAGTAGGCTCAACGCTTTCACCAGAGGAGCATCGTGACTTCAAAAACTTGCTCACTGAATACATTGATGTCTTCGCATGGTCCCATCAGGACATGCCAGGCATCGACCCCGAGATAGTGGAGCATCGTATTCCCCTATTGCCAGACGCTAAACCTGTCAAACAGAAGCTTAGGCGGATGAGGCCAGATTGGGTGCAGAAGATCAAAGAAGAGGTTACCAAGCAGATTGACGCCGGTTTTCTCATGGTTTCTCAGTATCCTACTTGGGTTGCCAACATTGTTCCTGTTCCTAAAAAGAATGGGCAGATACGGGTCTGCGTTGATTTCAGGGATTTAAACAAAGCAAGCCCCAAAGATGATTTTCCCTTGCCACACATCGATGTGCTTGTGGATAACACAGCAGGGCATGCCTTGCTCTCGTTCATGGATGGATTTTCAGGCTATAACCAAATTCTTATGGCACCCGAGGACCGTGAGAAGACAACGTTCATCACTGAGTGGGGGACTTACTGCTACTTGGTCATGCCGTTTGGGTTGAAGAACGCCGGACCTACTTATCAACGGGCTGCCACGACCATCCTGCATGACATGATGCATAAGGAAGTGGAGGTCTATGTCGATGATATGATTGCCAAGTCAAAAACTCGAGAGGGACACATTTCCGTGTTAAGGAAGTTCTTCGAGAGACTTCGTAAGTTTCGCATGAGGCTCAACCCACAAAAATGCACCTTTGGGGTCACAGCTGGCAAGATGCTTGGCTTCATGATTACCACCCGGGGTATAGAGGTCGACCCATCGAAAATCAAGGCAGTACTGGAGATGAAGCCACCGGTGTCTGAAAAAGGAGTGCGAAGCTTTCTCGGGAAGGTACAGTTCATCAGCAGATTCATCGCCAAGTTGACCTTGACTTGCGAGCCGATGTTTCGTCTACTCAAGAAGAACACGCCGTTTGTATGGTCTGATAGGTGTCAAGCAGCTTTCGAATCTATTCAGAATTACCTGCAGAATCCTCCGGTTTTGATGCCGCCAGTGCCTGGGAAACCCTTGATACTTTACTTGTCTGTCAATCCCTCTTCTATGGGATGCTTGCTAGCTCAGGAAGGGGATAAGGGTGTTGAAAAGGCCATTTACTACTTAAGCAAGAAGATGGTTGGGTGCGAAGAACGTTACACTGCCTTGGAGAAGACATGTTGGGCTCTCGTTTGGGCTTCCAAAAATTGAGACACTACATCGGCTTATCGAGTGAAGCCGATTTTTCGAATGGATCCTCTCAAGTATCTATCGAGAAGCAGCACTTACTGGTAAATTAGCACGTTGGTTGCTCATGCTAGCTGAATTCGATCTCGAGTATGTCACGAGGAAGTCTGTTAAGGGCCGTGCTGTGGCAGAGTTCTTGGCTGATCATCCTGTCGATGGACCGGAAGACTCAAACTTTACGTTTCCAGATGAAGAGGTCCTAATAGTAGTGGACGACGTGTGGACTCTCTACTTTGATGGGGCAGCCAACCAGAAAGGATATGGGATTGGGGTCTTGCTGATAACGCCCGACGGTTCTCATATTCCGCTTGCTTTCAAACTCAATTTCGATGTCACAAATAACCAAGCCGAATATGAGGCTTGTATTGTTGGCATAGAGGCCGCTTTAACACTCGGCGTTGAAAAACTCGAGGTCATTGGCGATTTTAATCTTGTTGTATCTCAGGCCAATGGGGACTGGAAAGTTCGTGAGGAGAGATTGAAACCTTATCATCAGGATTTGGAGGATCTTATTCCTTGTTTTAACAAGGTGACTTTTACTCACATTCCCCGTTTGAGAAATCAGTTTGCCGATGCCTTGGCAACTTTGGCCTCCATGGTTGAACTTCCGTTGGGCGTTAAGCTTCGTCTCATTCTGATTGAGCAGCGGGACTGCCCTGCTTATCAATATGTTAGCACTATCAACGATATCAATGACGGCCTACCCTGGTACCATGACATATGGAACTTCGTTGAAAGGGGTGAGTACCCAGCTGAGGCCTCGAAAAAGGACCAACTTGCATTACGAAGGTTAGCGACTCATTACATTATTTGCGGAGGGAAGCTGTACAGGAGATCCCATTGCGGGGTGCATAAGCTGTGTGTCAGTATTGCTGAAGCCACCAAAATAATGGAGGACATTCATGAAGGAGTCTGCGGTCCTCACATGAGTGGTGTCATGCTTGCTAGGAAGATCTTACGGCAGGGTTACTTTTGGTCTACTATGGAATCACAGTGTGTGGATTATGTTCGTCGCTGTCACAGGTGCCAGATCCATGCCAATCTTATGCATGTTCCACCTTCCAAGTTATTTGGCATGACGTCACCTTGGCCCTTTGCTGTATGGGGTATTGATGTCATTGGCATGATCAGGCCATCTGCTTCAAACGGTCACCGTTTCATCTTGGTCGCGATAGACTATTTCACCAAGTGGGTGGAGGCCGAATCTTACAAAACCCTGACTGCTGTTCAGGTGGCTCAGTTCATCAGGAAGAACATTATCTGCCGATACGGAGTTCCGCAGGCATTTGTGTCAGATAATGGAGTTCACTTCAAGGGCAGGGTTTTGGAGCTTTTCGATGAGTTCAAAATCCAGATTCACCATTCAACGACGTATCGCCCTCAGACGAACGGGGCAGTTGAGGCTGCCAACAAGAACATCGAAACAATCATCAAGAAGTCTGCAGAGTCCGCCAGGGACTGGCACGAACAGCTACCTCTAGCTCTTTGGGGGTATCGAACATCAATTCGAACGTCAACAGGGGCAACTCCCTACTCTCTAGTTTATGGGATGGAAGCGGTACTCCCAATTGAGCTTGAAGTACCATCTTTAAGGGCATGGTAGAATCAGAGCTCACCGAATCCGAATGGCTCAGCGGGAGGTTCATTGAACTCATGCTTTTTGACGAGAGGAGGCTTCGTGCCTTGTATCATGTTCAGGGGTATCAGCAAAGGATTGCTCAGGCATTCAACAAGAAAGTGAAGTCTCGAGACTTGCTTGAAGGCGACATGGTTACAAAGGAAATCCGTGCTCCCATATTTGATCTTCGGGGAAAGTTCCGGCCGAAGCGCGCGGGACCTTACATCATCAAGACCATCCTCTCGGGTGGAGCAGTTCAACTCATGGATCTGGACGGCAACGAGTTCAACACTCTGGTCAACCTGGATCAACTCAAGCGTTACTATCCCTGAGAGAAGCTCGCTGGGCCGAAAACCACAAGGGTGGGCGGTTCCAGGCAAAAATTAGAGCATGCCTGCGAGACTGAAAACCTAAGGAGGCGGTCTAGGCAAAAATAAATAGGCCAAAATCAAAGCTCGCTAGGCCGAAAACCCGAACGGGCGGTCCTAGGCAAAAGTTAGAGCGCAAAAGGAGAGGTAAATACACGAGCGAACCTTAGCCTGAACTACGTTTTTACCTGATTCCTTGAAAAAGGATATGCAGGCAATCTCTCCGGGAGATTCGGTCATAATCGATCAACTTGATCCCAGGGTTCCTTGTTCCGAAAGGTGTTCTTAACATGCAGCGTGGTGTTCAATACTCGAACCAAAAAGGGGAAAGTTCTTAATCTTTCAATTTTATTCAAACTACTACTTCTATTATACAGGCTGAGCAGGCTTTCAAAACAGTTAAAGCATAAAAACAGAATGAAATGCTTGCGGCCCTCACGGGCTCACAGTTTATTCTAAATCATCAGGGTCGTGTCAAGAGTCAGTCTGCATTTTGTCTTCTGATAATTTCTCTTCTTAGCCATGCTTTATAGCGATTTGTTAGCTCTGTGCTGAAACATGGATCTGGTCCGCTGAGCTCCCTCGAGCCCCAGTTGTGTTCATACCCAAGCAAGTTTTGTGCAGTGAAGGCAGGGACATGAAAGGTCTCCGTTCCGGCTCTGTGAAATCCTTGGCTTATCCCGAACTGCCGAAGAATACGGCCAGGAATGTAGAATGTGAAACAAGACAGACCAGCAATCACCACTCTCTCATAACCTGCAGATTTTACGACCATATCTGGGATGTCCAACTCTTCGTGCCTCCAGGTGATTTCTTCTGATGGTAGCTCGCTCATGAATCTAACCCACTCAACTGTGGGCATCTCTGGGTACAACATCTCTCTTTGGTGCATTTGCCCATGTAAGTGGGGCCAGTTCGCTTCAGGGGCTGCAATCAACCCGAGCTTGTCTGATAACCACAACTGCATGAGTGACAAAACAAGTAAGGAGCCACATAAAGCTTGAGCGGAAAAACAAGTAAGAAGCCCTGATATAACCTTAGCCGAGTGTTGAGGTAAAAGCAGAATGTCTGAAAAACGAAAAAAAAGGTGAGTTGAGTGAGAATTTACCTGCAATAGCAGCGGACTGCCACCGAATATCATAGTTTGGCCGTTTGCTACTAGATCCAGCCCTATGAGTGTCTCAGCAAGAACCATCGACACCACATTCCTCCGGCCGCCCAGCTGGGTGGCCACGCTCACCAAAGAGGGGTTAACTCGTCCAGTTGGGGATACCAACAAATGCGCGGCCAGTACACTAATCACCAGTGCAAAATGACGGCGAGCTTGCCAGGCCATGTTTCTGGTATCACCTTCGGGCCCGTACCACTCCATCAGGCGCATGATGTTTATCTGCCCCCCGCTCAGCAGGCTTTCGGCTGCACCCGTGGTGATATTCAGGCTGGTTTTTAGAAGGTTGGACATACTTTTTCGGTATGGTGGTATGACGGTTAGATGAGAGGCGAAGCCCTGGAGGTATGCTTGGAATTCCTCCACGGTCGGACACAGCTCATTGTCTCCAAATCTGAACACGTGGACATCCGGGTCCCAAAATCGTACAGCTGACTGCAAAATTGCGGGGCGAAGCTGTATGTTTCGGAGGAAACGGACAGCGGCTAGCCCGTGAGTTCGGAAAGATAGCCAATCGGTTGCAACAAAGGCTTCTAGCCATGGATCGATTAGGGTTGGAAGATGATTGGCCATTTGTTGGTGATTTGCAAGATTTTCTCTGGGAAAGGTGCTTTGCATACCTGCGAGGAGTCCTCTTTTATAGCCAAATGAGGGGAAATATCCCTGTGCCCATGCAGAATGTCAGGCAAGGTGGCATAATCTTGCGCCTCAAAGGTCTCACTTATTGAAGCATCCCTGAACTTCCAAGACGACCAAAGTAATATAAGGGCCTACATTCCCCTACTTTTTGAATAAGTCAAAGCTGGCAGTCGTGGCTGGGATAAACCCTCGCGCGACGCTTTGGAATGCTCGCGCGACGCTTTGGCCTCTATTGGCCAGAAATGAGCAGCCTACTGACTTTCGGAGGGTGGTTTTCCGCATTCGGCCCAAGTCAGTTTTCAGACGCTGAATGTTTCCGGTAGGCCATTATGGAACCTCATGGTCCTATGGAAGTCCCGTTTGCGTGAATTGCACTGTTGATGATGGGTTTCGGGCTCAGAGAAACGATATCGGTTCTTGATCAGCATACAAGTTCTTATTTCATTAAACAAGCCAGGCTTAAAGGCCATACAACTTATAATAAGCATACAAAAGGATGGAACGTGGCTCGAACAGTCCAAAGACTTAGAGCTTATTTCTGGTACAAACTCGGTTGTGGTGGACTTCAGAAATATCCCCCTAATCTGGCATAGACCTCGCCACGAAGCCATTTCACATAACAGTTCTCCAACCATGTGAGGGGATTAGGGAGAGCCTCCTCCAGTTCTCTGTTGGTCCAGTTGTACTCGTAGGCTTGTAAGTTGTGGCTGTCAAATGTGGGAAGTCTGAAGCACTCCAACCAAAGCACCTGCTTTCTTGGTTTCTGCCCAGCTGTCGGAGCGTCCGTCCTGGTATATAGAAAGTAAAGCTCGTCAGCCCAGCAAGGATCACTCGTTTGAACCCTGCAGATTTTACGGTCATCGCCGGCAGGTTCAGCCATGGGCATCTCCAGACTATGTCTTCTGATTGCATGTCATTCAGAAAGGCATACCATATATCAACCGTTAGCTCAGGATACACCATAGGTCTCTCGACCAATTGCCTTGGGAAACCTTCGAAGCAGGCCTCCGGAGCTTCAAGTACACCCACCTTGTCTGAAAGCCAAAGCTGAGTGTAAAAACAAGTAAGAAGTCAGATACAGCCGGAGTGAAAAAACAAGTAAGGTTTGTCGAGCAATCCTAGCCTGAGCGTGAGGTAAAACGAGAAAGTGTGTGCATAAGGAAAGAGTGAGTTGACTGAGAACCTACCTGGAGCAGGAGAGGACATCCGCTGAACCAACTTGCCTGGCCGCTTTTCACTAGATCCAAGCCCATGAGGGTTTCCGCAAGAACGGCGGGCATGATATTCTTTCGAGCATCCATTTGCAACGCCATACTCACTATACTTGGGCTAACTTCTCCGTTAGCAGGGATCAGCATGTAGGCAGCCAGTGCGCAGACCGAGAGCACGAAGCGTCTGTGGGCCTGTCCAACGTAATCTCCAAGGGCACCTTCGAGACCAAACAGCTCGATAAGACGGACGATGTTGAGATTGCCGTTTTGGATTATGCTCGCTGACAGTTCATCGGGAATGTTGAGTTTTGCCTCTAAGAGTTGGCTCATATCCTCCTGGAACGGGGGGATGGCGAGAACTTCACAGTCAGTGAATCCTCGAAGGTAGGCTTGGAACTCCTCCATTGTCGGGCACATTTCGTCGTTGTAAAAGCGGAAAACGTGTACGGCAGGATCCCAGTACACCAACGCAGCTTCAAGAAATTCAGGCCGTGCCTCCATGAATCGGAGGTCGCGAATGGAAGATAGGCATTGGGAACGAGGGCTTTCCCAGTCAATAGTTTCCGGCCGTGTCAGCCATGGATCGAGCATGGCGGCCTGTGGATTTTCCATTTTTAAGTAAAGTGGGTATTCTTGGGCTTCGGGGGAAGGGATGCTTTTGGCATTGCTGTGCATTCTGTGCCTTTATAGGCAAAGTCTTTCAAAAATATCATCCTTGGTTTTCATGACCAAGGGTAAAGCTTCATGAAAAAGTTGGGACACCTTGCCGTGCAAGGACACACAACTCTACAAACTGCAGGATGGTCTACAGGACGTTGGTGGTTGGTGACAAGGCCTCTGGTGCCTTCAAAAGTTGGTTTGGTCAAAAGAGGGTGGCCTGGCAGGGACAAACCCTCGCACGCGTATTCAAGAACCCTCGCGCGAGACAAAACCCGCGCGCGACTATTCTTAACCGTCACGCGATGGTTCTCCTGCAATTTTGACAGATTTTGGCAGCTACTGTCCGTTTTTGGTCGTTTTGGGTTCCAGAGGGTCTTTGGCACTTTTGTTGGTTACAGCAAGTCTCGATGGGTATATATGGATGTGTGCAAGCATCGGATTCAATTTATCGTGTTTGACAAAGATTTTGGACCCTCGGCGGCCCGTTTCGAGTGAAATTAAGGTTTTGGGAAGTCAAAACTCGTTCTACGCATTTCGGCCAGGTTCTGTCATGCCGTACAGGTCATGTGGGTATATATGACTGTGCGGAGGTGTCGGTTTCAGTCCGGAACATATTCGAGTCATGTTTCTGTGTCGCGTGTCCCTTTTGTGTCTGTTGGGCACTTTTTGGGCTAAATCTCATTTCAAAGAGTTTTTCTTCATTCCGTCAATTTGTGCAAGTCATGTTATGCGTGTTTGACCTTGCTAAAGTGTCATTTTATTCAGTTTGCAAGTATTTTGAATTTTGGCCTGTTAACGCCTAAAAATTCATCATATTTCCCGTATCCTCGTATCCTAGCTGTGTCCTAGGGTACATTTTCCGTTTTCTTTCGAGATAGTCACCCCTATATGCAAGTGTGTCTATAAACAGTCTCGGTGTGTTACCAATGCAAGTTTGGTAATGGTGGTCGATGTTTACTTCTTTTATGCATAAAAAGAGCGATAAGACCATGAAAATGCAAATTTTATAACTAAACTATGCTGTGTCATACCAAAACCAAAGGAGTACTGTGTGTGGCGCTCCGGCCAATCAAAAAACCACCATAGTATACCCGGGCACATCCGCCCATCTATCAAAAGGGCACGCAGGCCTCCCAAATCCATGTCAAGTATCAGTACTAGGGCACACCTGCCCTCTGTCTACCTACTTGGGCACGCAGGCCCCCAAAGACAAAAGTAGTATGCAAAAAGGTAAAGAGGCTCCACTGTGAACCTCAATCTTCCTCATCAAGCCAGTTTCCCTGGCCACCATCATCATCGTCGTCGTCAGGTCTCTCCTTGGGATCTTCCTTGTTTGCCGGATCATCAACGGAATCGTTTGATTGAAAATGATTGATTTGAATTGAAAACCAGAGATTCGTTTGAGGGTTGGAAGCCATGTTACGAGGGGGAAGGGTTTTACGGCACCCCTCGCCCGATTCGATGTCGGTCTACTCAATGTTTGTGGGATTTTTCAAAAGATTTTGTTTCATTAAGTCAGTTAGCAGGTATCCACAGTTATAACAGATAAGAGGTGCATGCATGTGCAACTGTACAGTGAGTGATGAAAAATGACCATGCAAAATATACAAATTGAAGGAAGATAAAGCCATGTCACTGAAATAACTCTCGAGCGCTCGGGAGTGGTCCCGAGCGCTTGGGAATGTTTGAAACCCAACCCTGCAAGCTTTGTTAGTACAACAGAATATGAAAAGAGTACGATGTAAATGTAAACCTAAATAACATAAACATCACACAGGCTTAACAGAAGGCTTGAAAAACTGAGATCAGACCCCATTCTTCCAAACCATGTATCTTTGTCCTTCTGAAAAATGATTTTACAGTTGTGAGGAGCAAGAAGGGACGCATGCATGGACATGCAAAAGGGGAATAAGCCTAAAACTGTTAGGAGAATAGATTGGGCTTGCATGCAAAACACTCTCGAGCGCTCTGCAGTGATCTCGAGCGCTCGGGAGTAGTTCACTTCCAGAACTGATTTTAACTAAACAATGCCCTTATTTTAGTATTCTGGTGCATCAGATCTTTGAATCTTTGAGGTGTGAAACTTTCTTTATTTGAGTTCTGAAGGAAACCCTTTTGCATGTTTTCAAAAGAAAGTGATTTTCCTTATTTTTCTTCGAAAAGTGAAAATCGTCAGTACCGACATACACCAAAAGAGCTAAAATATTTTGGAAATACATTTTGCTCCCCTTTGCATGTCCGCTTA
The DNA here is from genome assembly GCA_025413875.1 of Rhododendron molle. NCBI lineage: Eukaryota > Viridiplantae > Streptophyta > Magnoliopsida > Ericales > Ericaceae > Rhododendron > Rhododendron molle. Next base: position 30,880,254 of record CM046388.1, on the reverse strand, counting down.
AATGCTTCAAATAAGGAAAGTGGGACTGGAGTCACTCTCGAGCGCTCTGGAGTAGTCCCGAGCGCTCGGGAGTGCTTCCAGTGATGCATGCATAGGAAATACACTCGTGCCCCTTTGCTCTTGTTTTAAAACTAAGGCATTCCCATCACACTTCCAGTATTGAGGACTGGAGTGAGCTGGGGAGCCTTCCTCAGAAAGGAAAACAGCCCTGCTTCAGATTGAGACCAAGGTACAAGAACTTCTACCTTATTGGTTGGAACTTTGCTCTTTGAAGAAAACTTTGAAGGACAGAAAGGAAATAGGGATATCAGAGAGACCAGAACTTCAAGATGATTTGAATTCCTTGCCTCTTTGATGTCTTGGATTTTGCTTTATTCTTGCTTTTGAAGGTGGAGTTTTTGCTAAAAAAGGTTGAAAGCTGGTTTCTTTGCCTTGAACAGCCAGAGAGGGGTTCTAGAGAGAGAGAATTCGTCCCCCCTCTCTGTGCTAAAGTCCAGCCCCTTATATAGGCAAGATAGCCTATGGTTTTAAATTAGAAAAATGTGATTTGGAATCAAATGGGATCTCAGCTCTGACTGATCTCTGACTAGGGTTGAGTAAGGCCTAAGGCAAAGACCAGCCTAGAACGGCTGAAATGATGGTTGCATGGATAGTGGAGGAGCTTCATCATCCATTGGCCAACACAAGGGTCTCGAGCGCTTGGGAGTGGTCCCGAGCGCTTGGGACATCACTCTCGAGCGCTCGAGAGTTGGTCAGATCCCAAGTTTTGAAAATGGTTTAGAGCGCTTGGGATTGATCCAGAGCGCTTTAAAATGATTTTTATCATTTTATTTCCCTTTTAAAACCCCTCAAGGAGCATTGTTCCATTGGTCTAAGGCTTGTTCGATCCCATATTCATCATCGGGGAGCCTCCGGGCCACGAATCAAGGAAATTTTGAATTGTCCAAATTGGGGTGTCTACAGTTGCCCCTCTTTGGGCGTTGCTCGATATCATGTCTGGATACGAGTGACGTCCAAAGATTGAGACAACCCAATTCGAGCCAAGTCAAAATCCTCAATTCCACAAACAAATGCAAAATAGCACATTCAATGCATAAGGTCACGTCCTTTCGGACTGCCTACGTACCCCGTCTGCAGGGATCAGACCAGCGTAGTTCTTTGGGGCAAATGCAAGCACGTGTAATGCATGCATGAGAAGGAATCGACACAATTTTGATGCGAATGGTCCACCTGTTGCTCTGTTTGGCGGAGGGAAAATGCAAGTATGTGCACAAGAAATGGTCGACGTGAGCTTGATGAAATAAACATGTAAACAATCCACCTGTTGCTCTGTTCGGCGGAAAGAAGCACGTGCGGTGCATGCACGAGAAATGATCGACAATTCTTTAATAAAATAAACGTGCGAAGAGGTCCACCTGTTGCTCTGTTTGGTGAATGAAAAAGTGCAAACACGTGCGATGCATGCATGAGAAATGATCGACGCGAGTTTAATAAGATAAACATGCAAATGGTCCACCTGTTGCTCTGTTCGGCGGAAAGAAAATGCAAGCACGTGTGATGCATGCAAGAGAAGTGATTGACACGAGGTTGATGCGATAGATGCATGCAGGGTTCACCTGTTGCTCTGTTTGGTGGAAAGAGCGAGGATGAAATAATGCCTGTAATGCAGAAATTCTTGCCAAAATGTTGAGATTAGCATAAATAGACAGAGTTTCGATCGACCACCAAATAAAATGCTAAGCTGAGGAGCGTGAGCTTAGAGTTACGACATCGACAAGAGTTTGCTTCCCACAGTCCCATTCGACGCGGCCAAAATCAGGACTGAGATTGATTTTGTAAAAGGCAGGAGAAGCTAATCAGGCCTCGAAAGCAGGAACGGCACGAGACGACGGAGGGCTAGCGCAGAGGCTGAGGAAAGATCCGCGCTGGGGTGTGGTCTCGTGCGCTCGAGACCACTGCTGGGGGCCACCGTCCGTACATCTTCTCCAGCTGATTTTGGGGTTTAAACCCACTCCTGAGCGCTCGAGAACCAGGCAGGCCGTACTCAACTCGAACCTTGTACGAACTCACCCTCTCTCTCAGGCAGTCTCTCTCTCTCACTCAGACAACTCTTCTTCCTTACCTAATCAATCTCTCTCTCACTCGATTCTTCTCCGTCCAAAACAACCACGGACCGAGTCTCCGATCTCTAACTCTCTGCGGTCTTCCGGTGGGCTGTGGTGTGCCAGGAGGTGCGGATCAAAAGGAAGAGGACGGCTTGGGGAGCAGAGGAATTGATGATGGCTAGTAGCGGTGATAGGGAGACGCCCAGCCGCGAGGGGGTGGCGGCGGCAACGGCCACGGCGGTGATGGAGGTGGATGGCAGTGGTGCTGCTGCTCCAGCTCAGGGGGAGGTGGTCGGTGAAGCTTTAGCTGTTGGTGGTGAGGGTTTAGAGGTGAGGGTGGAGGAGACGAGTAGAGCCGGGGACGAGGAGACGGCGTTGGTAGATGCGGCCAGCAGGAGTACTACCGTACCAGCTCGAGAGGGAGCTGTTAGTGCTGCTTTGGTTAGCGAGGTCGAGGCTAGGGAGGGCCTAGTCGCGGTAGAGAGTAGTGGTGGAGTTTTAGCGGCGGTGGGCAATGTGGGTGGTGGTGAGGTAGTATGAGGAGGTGGTGACGAGCTGCCTATGGGCAGTGGGGGTTCATTGGGTGGTGAGACGGAGATCCCGGGTAGCAGAGGAGGTGCTATGGGTACTCCTCATACTCCCACGGTGGAGGATTTGCTCGTGGCCACGGAGCGGGCCAGCGGCAGGTGGTGGTGGCGGGCGTCGTTGCGGCGCCCGGATTCACGAAGCGGCGATGGTCGAGGCCGAGGTTGGCGGCAAGCGGGATTGGGCTTCCCAACCCGGTCCCGTTCGTGGAGGGAGACTTTCTAGACACGAGGCCCAGGACATACCGGATGCTCTTGGTCTCGTCAGGAGTGAGGGGGGTGCTGAGGGGTGCGAGGACTCCTGAGGATCAGTCCTCAGCCCTGCTATTGGGAGCTTTGCTGAGTGGCGCCGGGGCATCCGGTGCTGGAGGACCTGGAGCGGAGCCAGAGATGGAGGGTGCGGAGTTGGGGGAGGAGCCGGAGGCTGAGGTGGTGGTTGAGGAGCAGGTTACCGCAGCCGACGAGGCGAAGGCCTACCTGGCCAGTGCACGACCTGGATTTGAGTCGGGGACTTACGCTCCACAGCTTCATCTCTTTGAGCCGACGGGGATGACCGGTTATGCTCCAGCCCGGGATGATTATCCTGAGGACCTGCTCCTCCGAGATCGAGCCTCCCACATCTCTTCCGGATGGACTACGGTACGAGTTGAATATTTTACTTTCCTGCATTTGACTTGCTTTCTTGAATCATCGTGTTGCTTACTGATGCTATTTCTTTGCTATGTTGAAACAGCGTACCAAAGACATTTACGGCCACGGGGGTTCAGGCCATTCGTTGCAATATTTCAGAGAGTTGCCCCGGAGGGTGCAGGAGATGGTAGAGGAGGCGGGTTTTGGGCCATTCATCCAGTTGCTGACGGCAGTGAGGGTCGACCGTGCAGTGATGACAGCGCTGGCGGAGCGATGGTGGGACACCACCAACACTTTCCACCTCCGCTTCGGGGAGATGACAGTGACTCCTCTTGACTTCGCAGCTATTACGGGGCTCCGAGTTGGAGGCGAGCCGATTCCTTTCGACCCGAGCATAGACTTAGATGATGCAGCGTTGAGGTGGTTTCTTGGTCGGGTCTCGCGTCACAGCGGAGGAGTAGCAGAGTACGACCAGTTCACAACATACTGGGACCACGAGCCGGCGGACGACTTTGAGGCGGCCCAGATGGCCAGAGCCTACTTGCTATACCTGTTCGGGGCTTCTATGTTCCCGCTCAGGCGATCCCGGGTTCACTTGAGCTACTTGGCGGGCTTAGTGGATCTGAGACAGGCCGGACGGTTTGACTGGGGCGGTGCTGCTCTGTGCACGCTCTATTGCTTCCTGGGAGCTGCTTCGCGCGGGGTGGGAGACACCATAGGCGGCTACTGGAGGGTGATTGAGGTATGCTTCGACATTGCTGCTTTGAATTGCTTTGATTGCTTTTGATTGCTTTTGATTGAATTGAATATGCATTGACTTGAATTGAATCGACTTCACAATGTGCAGCTTTGGGCTTACGAGGTCTTGGGCATGTTTCCGCCCGAGAATACCTGTGCGGATCAGAATCTGCTTCCTCAAGGGCGTGCATGGGCCAAGGAGTATAGGAGGGCCACGGAGCAGAGGGGGCAAGTGATGGTTTTCCGGCACTGGTTGGATAACATCTGGGGTTACGGTACACTTTGACTTTCCTTTTCTTGATTCATGTTTCTCTTGGTAAACTTTGGTTACTGACGCAAGAAATCGAATGCAGTACACTTTGGGATCGGGCCGGGGTGGAGGCTGATTTCCTTCCACGAAACCGGGAGGTGACGAGGAGTCGGGTCCTGCTGGAGTGCCCACTAGGCTGGCAGTGGTACTTGGGGGATCGGGTGACACGACAGTCGCTTGGTACTCCTGAGTTCATTGTGCCGGGGCCACTTCCACCACGAGTGCAGCGGACTGAGACCTATACTCGAGCTGAGTTGGAGCGATACATGGTGCCAGACACCGATTTGGAGCAGCACCTGCGGCGCACACTGGACTACGCAGCTTATAGAGACAGGTACCTGGCCACCAGCCTGGGTGTAGAGGTGGAGCTGAGGAGGCGGATAGCCGAGACCGAGGCTAGGAGGGCGAAAGGTGAGACTATCACTGTTGACGAGGCTGAGGTTCAGGAGGGGGGACGAGGTCACCGCAGTCGATCTTCACGTGGTAGGGGCCGAGGTGGTAGAGCTCCTGCTGGTGGGCGAGGTGCTGGTTCCTCAAGACGAGGTGAGGGTAGCACGGGGGTTGCTGGGGTGTCCGAGACTCCTGCTCCAGAAGGGTTACCGATACTGGACTGGTCGATCAGCGTGAGAGACCCTGCTGGGGCACGGGCGATTCTGGATATCCCGAGCCTTCCACACCGGCCGATGCGGCTTCCTGCACAGGTATGACATGACATTGCTTCTTTCATGCTTCAACTGTTTCCTGTTCACACGTATACTGTTTCTGACTTCTGAACCATTGTGCAGGTACCGCGAGAATGGGCGGAGCAGGCGATCATGCTAATGGTGGGGATGCGCCATCTCTTGAAGGATTGCGCGAAGGGACGCGCCCTGCAGACCAGACCCGCTCCGGAGCCTGTTCCAGTTGCTGCTCCTCAGGTATGACACTGCACTCACAATTTATTGAAAACAGCAATTTTATAGAACAAATGTATGAATATATGCATATGTCACGCAGGTACAGCCACGGCGTTCAGCTAGGGCACAGCCACAGGGTGTCACTAGCGTTTCGGCTCCCGCCAGCACACGAGGCCGGGGTACACAGAGGGCGTCACAGTCCACGGCGGGAGCGCGACAGTTCGAGGTGGTCCCTAGGGCTACGCCACAGCGAAGACGTGCTCGAGAGGAGTCCGAGGAGGACACGGAGGAGTCTCTCGAGTCGCGAGCTTTAGGGTCTACGGACTCGAGTACAGCCTCGGGTTCTTCCAGTGACGATGACAGTGATGACGACGGCGACGAGGTCGAGAGCTCTGAGTCGGAGGGACATCAGCAGAATAGGATTCGTCGAGCCTGAGCTTTTGGGTTTTTGCTTTACTAGCTTTTCTTTTACATGGGCCTTTGTGCCAGCACAGTTGTAGGTTCCAGGCCTGCGTGCCTCGATTTTTGATTTGGGCCTGCGTGCCCCGGTAGACAGGATTGGGCGTATGTTTGCCCCCGCTTTTGTGCTTCCTTCCTTACTCATTGTAAACGCCGTATTTGATTTATGAAAATTTGCACTTTTATCCATTTGCATTCGTTCACACTTCCTTTCAAGAATTGTATTTTATGAAATATATCCGTCTAGCTTTGAAAGAATGCAAAGAGCGCGCGAATTTCAACCGACACTCTTGAAATGGAACGAGACTTGACATTATTGGCTCGACTTATGGAATTTTAGCTTTGGATTAACGAAAACACCCTTAATGCGGAATTTGTGAACATTAAAGTAATCGACGACCGATTTTGGGAAAGACAAGACACAAGAATGGGACACGATAGTTCATGACCAAAACGTATGACTCATGACATGCCTTAGAACATCCAAATACCCTTGACACCGCCTTGACACACATGAATCTAATGCATTTGACACGTAGGAAGGTGAAAATCGACTTCGCGAGTTTTAACGTCCGTTTGATCGCGGCATACAGTCATTGACACTTCTTGAGACTTGTGTGTGCCATTGGATTCGATTAAATACTCCCAACACAAATTTCGACACGTCGATGGGGAAGAAGTCATTGAGTTTTAGCGGTTTTTTTTTTTTCGACGGAATAAGTTTGAATATTCGAGAAAACGGACGACTGGACACGCTGTATTCCCTCAAAAGCAGGTTGAGACTGGTTATACTGGATGACCAAAGCTTTGAGATGCCATCTTGGGACAAAAATCAGGGAACAAAACCTGCTGTCAATATTGCAGAACTCTCGAGCGCTCGAGAGTATTGTCGAGCGCTTGGGAGTTAATTCTTGAGCGCTCGGGAGTGCTGTGATCTGTAGCCCTGTGTTCCTTTCCAAGGCCATTTTCCAGCTGCCTTGTGTCTTCTTGCCCTGCATGCACACTTCCAAGGTGTCTTGTAACTCTCCCTAAGCTGCTTCCCAAAGATCAGTGGCTTCCCAATGCAAGACTAGTGTATTTCCAAAGTTTTTCCAAGTTTCCAAAGTTTGAATTTCAAAAGAACCTTGGAAATATGGAACATGATAAGTTCCAAGGCTGGTGGGGAAGTGGTGTTGTCCCCCCTAGGCTCCTATAAATACCAGACTCACTTTGGTAAGTCATTCACACTTTAAACCATCATTTTCCTTCCAAAACTTCACTTCTCATGGCCTTGTTAAACCAAGCCTTGCTCCGCCCTTGGTTGGACAGCCTTGATGGCATTGATTGGCTGAACTTCCGAGGGCATCGCCTTCATGCCTTGAAATATCTCCGTGAGGTTGCTATCCGTCCTGTCTTGCTGCATGCGGCGGCACGCTTTTGGGCTGAAGTGCATGTCTTTCGCTTCGGTTCTCAAGAGCTATGCCCCACCGTTGAGGAATTCCATGCTTATCTGGGCAGCCATGACTCCGCCGAACCAATTGTTCCGATGCTCAGGGAGAGTATGAAGAATATCCTAAAAGCCAAGCTGGGTGTTAGCGGAAACGTTGCTGCTGAGTTCTTGACCCGGGGTAATGCTATCAACATCGTGCAGCTGTACGAGAGATTCAGTCCTCCTGGAAATCTGACGGACTTTGAGCATCAAGGTCGACGGATGACAGCCTGCTGTATTTGCCTCCTGGCGGCTTGTTGGTTCCTTCTGTTGGTCAGACCAGTTCTCTATTGGTTGGAGTCGCCGCTCAGATTGAGGCTCGCAAGGGACGTTGCACCCTTGGTCCTTCTGAAACCTTGATGGGGTTGGATGCTGTTTGCTAGACGCACGAGGGTTTATGGTGGCAGCCCGCTGTTGCCGCAGGTCGGGACCTCACTCACTCTCCTTTTCTATTTCTCACATTTATTTTACCTCGACGCTCGGTTTAGGCTTTATCCGGCTCCTTACTTGTTTTCTCTTTCTTTGACAGATATGGCTCTGTGATAAGTTGAATTTGCTGACACCGCCGGCGAATGACTAGTGGTATCGGCGGCGGATGGAACCGCCCTTCCAGGTGATGTATAGCAGTGAAGATGACTGGCTGATTTCTTCGCATCTGCGGAGGAAGATGACATCGCTTAGCGGTGCCATTGGTGAGGCTTCCCGCGATGACCGTGAGTAACATGGGCTCAATGCACGTGTTTGTGGCTGGCTTGGCAGGCTTTACCTTCTACTCGCCTTTCCGCATCCTTCGTCAGCTCGGACTTAGTCAGGAGGTGCCGCCGCAAGGATCTGAAGTGCTTCGTCTCCCTCCCTTCACCATTCCGGGCCTTCGGAGTTATGTTCGAACATGGGGGACTCGTAGGACTGAGTCAAGTGATCCTCTTTACTCCATTGCTTCGACCGGAAGGTACCGCAAGTGGCTAAGGAGAGATGTGGAAGCGAGAATGGGTTGAATGCTTACTTTGCCGTTTTTTGAAATAAAAGTTAGGTCTCGTTGTGCGTTTTCTGTTTTCATGCTCAGCTTGTAATAAAGAAATCATCGGAATAAAATTGACTGATTAAGGGATTCCCCCTTTCGGTTCAATGATGGCATGCACTTTGAAAGAAAGCATTTTGACTTGTCAATTTGGATTTGAATTTTTGGAATTTAGGGCCGAACCTCAGAGTGAGATTGCCTACGTATCCCTCAAGAAAGGGAATCAGGCCCATACGTAGTTCGGGCTAGGGTTCGCTCGGGTATTGACACTCTCCTTTTGTGCTCTAAATTTTGCCTAGAACCGCCCTTTCGGGTTTTCGGCCTAGCGAGCTCTTTTTCGACTTTTGCCTTAACTTTTGCCTAGGCCGCCCTTTCGGGTTTTTGACCTAGCAGGCTTACTCTAATTTTTGCCTGGTACCGCCCGCCCTTGCGGTTTTCGGCCCAGTGAGCTCTCTCAGGGGTAATATCGTTTGAGTTGGTCCAAATTGACAAGATTCGAGAATTCGTTGCCGTCCAGATCGATGATTGAAGCTGCTCCTCCGGAAAGGATCGACTTGATGATGTACGGCCCGGCCCACTTTGGTCGGAACTTCCCCCGTAAATCAAAGATTGGAGCACGGATTTCTTTGACTACCATGTCCCCCTCTTGCAGGTCCCTCGACTTCACTTTCTTGTTGAATGCTCGGGCGATTCTTCGCTGATAGCCCTGAATGTGATACAATGCTCGCAGCCTCCTTTCGTCAAATAACATGAGTTCTTCGAACCTTCCACTGATCCATTTGGCCTCATCTATTCCTTGTTCAGCCATGACTCTGAGTGATGGAACTTCCAGCTCGATGGGGAGAACGGCTTCCATACCGTACACCAAAGAATAGGGTGTTGCCCCTGTCGGTGTGCGGATAGACGTCCGGTATCCCCACAAAGCTAGCGGTAGCTGTTCATGCCAATCCCTAGCTGATTCGACAGTCCTTTCGAGAATGCTCTTGATGGTCTTATTGGCTGCTTCAACTGCCCCATTCGTTTGTGGCCGATAAGTGGTTGAGTGATGCACTTGAATCTTGAATTCATCAAAGAGCTCGAGAACTTTTCCTTTGAAGTGCACACCATTATCAGATACAAAGGCTTGAGGTACCCCATACCGATAAATGATGTTTTGCCTGATAAAGTGAGCAACTTGAACTGCCGTCAAAGTCTTGTACGAAGCTGCTTCAACCCATTTGGTGAAATAATCGACCGCTACCAAGATAAACCTGTGGCCATTAGAAGCTGCAGGCGTGATCCTTCCGATGACATCAATGCCCCAAGCAGAGAATGGCCACGGTGTCGCCATTGGGTGTAACTCCGAGGGCGGGACATGGATAAGATTAGCATGAGTCTGGCACTTATGACATCGGCGCACATACTCGATGCAATCTGTCTCCATGGTTGTCCAATAGTAACCCAACCTCAGGACTTTCTTTGCCAGCATCATCCCATTCATGTGAGGTCCACAAACTCCTTCATGCACCTCTTCCATTACAGCTCTTGTGTTGTCACCGTGAATACACAACTTGTGGACTCCGCACGGAGATCGTCGATACAATTGTCCGCCACAGATGATGTATTGAGATGCCAATCGTTGCAAAGCGATCCGATCCTTCTTGGTTGAATCTGCGGGGAATTCTCCTTTCTCGACAAAATTCCAAATATCGTGAAACCAAGGGAGTCCATCATCGGGCTCATCGATGTTCATGACGTAGTCATACACGTGCTTGCCTCTCTGCCCAATCATGACAGGCCTTAGCTTCACCCCGATCGGAAGTTCCAACATAGATGCCAAGGTAGCAAGCGCATCCGCGAAGCGATTCTTCATCCTCGGAACGTGCGTGAAAGTCACTTTCTGAAAATTCGGAATGTGCTCATCGAGCTGCTGATGATACGGTTTCATCTTCTCGTCTTTGACCCTCCATTCCCCGTTTGCCTGCGATACGACCAAGTTGGAATCCCCCACGACTTCCAGCACCTTGACTCCAATTTCAAATGCAGCTTCCATTCCCACAATACACGCTTCGTATTCTGCTTCGTTATTCGTGACTTCGAAATTTAACTTGAAAGCCAGAGGAATATGCGACCCCTCGGGCGAGACCAACAGTATGTCGATCCCGAAGCCCTTCTGATTAGCAGCTCCGTCGAAGTACAACGTCCATGTCTCATCAACTGCAGACATTACATCTTCATCGGGAAATTGAAACTCCGTGTGTTCTGGACGAACTCGGCCAATAAGAGCAACCAACGTGCTAGCTTACCGGTAAGTGCTGGCTTCTCGAACAGATATTTGAGGGGGTCCATCCGAGAAATCAGTATCACCGAATAAGACAGCATGTAGTGTCTCAATTTCTTTGTGGCCCAAACAAGTGCCCAGCACGTCTTCTCTAATGAAGTGTATCGCTCTTCGCTTCCGACCATTTTCTTGCTTAGGTAGTAGATTGCCCTTTCAACCCCATCTTCTCCCTCTTGTGCTAACATGCACCCCATGGACGAGGGCGTGACAGACAAGTATAGGATCAAAGGTTTTCCTGGAATAGGTGGCATCAAGATCGGCGGATTCTGTAGGTAGGTTCGGATTGCTTCAAAAGCCTTTTGACACTTGTCGTTCCATTCGAATTTCACATCTTTCTTGAGAAGTCGAAACAACGGTTCGCAGGTTAGAGTTAGCTTAGCGATGAATCGACTGATAAACTGAATCTTTCCCAAGAAACACCGGACTTCCTTCTCGGATTGAGGTGGCTCCATCTCGAGAATGGCTTTGATTTTAGAAGGATCCACCTCGATCCCCCTGGTCGTGATCATGAATCCAAGCATCTTTCCGGCCGTGACCCCGAACGTACACTTCTGCGGATTGAGTCGCATTCTGTACTTTCGAATCCTTTCAAAGAATTTCCTCAACGCTGGTAGATGATCCTTTCGCTCTTTTCCCTTCACTATCATGTCATCAACGTAAACCTCGACCTCCTTGTGAATCATATCATGCAACAGCGTGGTAGCACCCCTTTGATACGTGGGACCGGCGTTCTTCAACCCAAACGGCATGACCCGATAGCAATATGTCCCCCACTCAGTGATGAACGTGGTCTTTTCTCTGTCTTCTGGAGCTAGGAGAATCTGGTTGTACCCTGAGAAGCCGTCCATGAAGGATAATAGAGCGTGCCCTGCGGTATTATCAACAAGTACATCTATGTGTGGCAATGGAAAATCATCCTTAGGGCTCGCTTTGTTTAAATCTCTGAAATCGACACACACTCTGATCTTTCCGTCCTTTTTGGGGACAGGAACAATGTTGGCTACCCAAGTGGGGTACTCCGTTACAATTAGAAAACCGGCGTCGATTTGTTTCGTGAGTTCTTCCTTTATCTTTAAAACCCAATCAGCCGCATTTTTCTTAGTTTTTGCTTAACGGGCTTTGCGTCGGGGTAGAGGATTCTGTGCTCGACTATTTCCTGGTCGATTCCGGGCATGTCTGCGTGGGACCAAGCAAAAACTTCTTTGAATTCTTTTAGTAAATCAGTGAGCTCTTGAAGCTCAGCGGGAGACAGCCCGGAACCTACCTGAACCAATCGAGGGTCATCCTGATCACCCAAGTTTATTGAGATTATTTCTTCTTTTAAAGGCTGAGCATGCCTTTCATTTTCACGATCGATAAGGGAACGGATCTCCTTGGGAATGTCCCCATCAAGATCTATTCCTTCATCATCGGGATCTAGACAATTTATTTCAAAAATCGGCAAGTAAGCGAAAACGTCATTCATTTCATTAACCATTTCAGCAGACGGGGGGAATACAGCGGTTGACTCGAACTCAAAATGAAAGCTACGACGTGGAGGGCCGATAGGCACAAACTCCGACTCCGTGCTAGACGACGAGTCAGTGTCGAAAGACTCAGACGCAGTGCAAGTGTTGTGAGTGCGAGTTACATGTGGAATGAAAGTGCAATTGTCATAAGTGCCTATAGCCTCGACAATGAGCTTGGAAGGGTCTTCAATCTCTTTTTCATCTCCAAGCGCAAGTACAGCAGCATCTTCGACCATACCCTCCGGATCCTCGCCCTCGAACAGAAGTTGGAGACTGCCCAAACCAAAAGCTTCCAGCCAGTCGAGTGCCTCAGATAATTCTTCCACCTTTGGAACCTCTTCATCACTCTCCCAAGTGTCATTGGCAAAGATTTCGAAGCCAGGATACTTCTTTTTAGTCTCGATGTCCACAAATGGTTCAGGTTCTCCTTGGTACAGTGGTTCTTTCCCCTTCGACTTCATCTCAATTGCACGGGATCGGGCATGATCGCGCCACTTCTTTGCTGGATCGCTCTTCTTGGCATCATAGCCTAGACCAAAACGTTCGTTACTTCCAGGGAAGTCAGGGAATTCGGGGACACCTTGAGCGTAAAGTCCCAAGCCCATGCCCGGCAAATACTTCATCCTTTTCATAATTACCAATGCTACGGAGCTTACCAAGAAGCCGTCCTCGGCTCGGATAGTACACACCTTCGAAGTCATGACAGCAAAGCCTCCCATGGCGACATCCTCCTCTCCATGCATAATCTCAAGCAGCGGGGAATTGTCCTCGGAGTGCGGGCGAATGCCTGAGTCTCCATGAATGATGAGGGTTCCAGAGTCCAAACCCAAGATCAGTTTCTGGTGCAATGTTGAGGGTACACCCATAACATCCGGACGATGTAGCCAAGGCCTTCCCAATAGGAGATTGAAGGATGCAGGAATTTCCAGCACGCAGAATTCGACGGTGGTTTTGAACTTACCAGTTGCCAACTCCAAATTGATCGTCCCCAAAACATCTCGGCGCGTATTATCATAAGCGCGAACACGCAAATTCGATGGCGCAAAGTCTTTATTCTTAAAGCCCAAGCAATAAGCAGTGCGGAGTGGACACACGTTAATGGCGGAGCCATTATCAACAAGGATTGCGGGAACCCACTTTTCGAGGCACTTCATGGTGATGTGAAGGGGCTTGTTGTGGTCAGCTCCTTCAGGCGGCAGATCTTTCTCGGTGAAGGATAAGGTGTGCTGGGTGAAGTTCGGGGTTATGAGAGCAATGAGAGCTTCTGGGGCGATATCAGAGGGGACCTCAAGTCTGGAGAGAGTGTTGACCAACCTGCGGCGGTGCTCACGAGAGGCAGCTAACACTCCCCACATAGACATGCGGGCGGGAGTTTCCTGAAGTTGACGGACGATAGGATCAGTGGAGGCTTCCGGATCAGGTTCAGGGAATGAGTTGAGGTCAATGGACAATTTGGGCTGGGTAGGTGGGTCAGTTTTAGTGGAGTTAGGAGGGTTATTTTGTGGAGCTTGGGGGGTGGGGATGTTCAGGCTTGCGGGGTTGACAGGGGTATTCTGCTGCGGTGGAGGGACTCGGGATGAGCTACCCTGTTGGAGGTTGGTGGGCTGGTAGACCCTTCCACTTCTGGTAAGGTTACTAACTGTCTTGGGGATTGGCTCCCACCAGGTACCTTCCCAGAAATCAGAGAAGTCCGAGGTCGTAATCATCTGCCTTACGCTTCCCCTTGTCAATTGCTGTCTTCTCCAAAGTCTCGTTGAGAGCTTCCATTTCCAAGGCCTTCCATATGTTCTCTTCCTCCAAGGAATTCCAGAAGTTGTCATTGTTGCTGTGGTTGTTGTTATCATGCTGAATCGAACCCTCCTCTATCATGGCCTTGTTAATGGTTAACTCTTCACCGTCCATCCATATGTTTACCAATTCAGCTTTTCCCCAGAGGTCTTCAGGGTCCAATACACAAACGTTGGGCTCATCAGGGATTCGAACCATGGGTTTGGAAAAGAACTCCTCGATGATGTATTCCTGGGGACAGAAATAATAATCCGTGGCGCGCTCCAGAGCATCGGAGTCTCGAGTGAGGTTGACAATGGTCCTGGCATTGAGCCCTGAGAGCATGCGGGGGTTCATCAGATCCACCTCTTCCACCACCTCCTTTTCTTCTTGAAAGAGATACACCAATGATGTTTCATCTAGGGGGTTAGAGTCATCTATCCAGTGCCATCCATTGGGCTCAGGCTCCCATTCCCATTCATCCTCTTCTCTAACCGGTTCAAGTTCCCAGAACAGAGCAAACAGAGAGTACCCATCCAAAGGATCAACCATTATCTCCTCCCAATCCTGCCTCCATTCTCCTTGTTCCAATTCTTCAACTTGCTGCGCATCAAATGCCACAGGCCATGTTCCAGTGATAAGAGCTCTTTCTTCTACCGCCAAGAAATCTTGTACCAGGTCTTCCCACCTTATCTGAAAGTCCCATTCCACTGTTTCTAGTGCGCAGACAGCATCTTCAATAGGCAACTCAACGGTCGGCTTGGGTTGAGAATCGGGAATGGTGTAAAGGCTAGGGTTAAAGGGTTGGCTTGTGGAGATGAAGTTGGTGCGGGGGTTTGAATGCTTTGGGAGCGGGTTAGAGACAGTGTTTGGCTTTTGTGGTGGCATAGGGAGGGTTTTGTTGTCTATCAGGTCTTGGATTGCATGGCGAAGACGGAAGCAGTTGTCAGTAAGATGGCCTACGTTCTGATGATAGCCACAGTAAGCATTAGGGTTGTGGGATGCGGGAAGCTTTTGAGGTAAGGGAGTAGGGTTGAGTGGTTTGAGGGTGCCACTCTCGACCAATTTCTCGAGTACGGCCGAGAGCGGTGCTGAGAATTAAGCAAAAGTACGGGGCTGAGTACGCGGTTGACTGGTCTGTGTGGCTATTTGGTTAACCGGCTCGGCTTGGGCTGTATTGTGGAAGTGTTGGGAAGGTTGGTGAAATTCGAGTTGCCAAAGAGGGCGTTGCTGTTCCCGGAGTATACCTTCTTGGGTTTAGGAGCGGGCTCGGGCTTGTCGAGGATTCCCAACTGAACCGCTTCTTCGACGGCTAAGCCTGTATCGAAGAATGTTTTAAAATCTGAACATGCTTGGGCCATAACCATGTGCCTGGCGAGATTGGGTTGAAGGTTACGGACAATCATCCTGATTTGATCCCGGTCGCTCGGCCTATCTTTCATCTGTGCCGCTTTTCCCCTCCATCTCTTCACAAAGTCAGCGAAAGCCTCTTTTGCTTCCATCTTCGTTGACTCGAGCTCACCGGTGGTTACTTCCAACTGGATGTTGTAGTCGTACTGCGCCACAAAAGCCGCGCATATGTCCTCCCAGGAACGCTTCTTTCTCTCATCCAATGAAGTGAACCAGTGCAGTGCATGTCCCACCAAAGTCTGTGAGAACATCTGTGCCATAGCGTCCTTCTCAACTCCCCACATGGACAATGCTCCAATGTATCCCGTCAGGTGCGCCTTTGGATCTCCTGTTCCGTCGAACTTGGCAAAGTCGATTGGCCTGAACTTTTCTGCAAGCTTCGCGTTGGGAAACAGACAAAGCTTATTGATGTCAAAGCCGATCGATGCTATTTTCTCATTTCTTGCCACAGATTCCTCCAGCTGGGTAAGCTTCGCCAATACTGCCGCCATTTCGAGATTTTGCGGGGTTTCCAAATCAAAGACCAGCTGCTCTTGGTTTGGATTCGGGTTAGGGTTAGGGTTGAAATTCAGGTTGGGATTCGGATTTGGGTTTGGGTTAGGAATCGGGTTAGGGTTAGGGATAGGAATTGGGTTAGGAATTGCATTTGGGTTAGGGATAGGAATCGGGTTAGGGACCGGATTCTGCGCTTGTGGTGGAAGACGCCGTGCTACACCGGTGATCATCATCATGAGTTGGGCAATTTGGTTATCAGTGCGTTCACCCAGGCGTTGAATATCTTCTCTAATCTGTGCCATCTCTCCATTCAGATTTCCCGGGTTTGGGTTAGGGTTTGCACGGGGATTGGGGACGGGATTTGGATTAGGATTGGGCTCGCCCCCGTTTGGATTCGGATTCGGATTTCCAACGTTCGGGTTTGGATTGCCTCCGCTCGGGTTTGGACCGGGATTCAGGTTTAGGTTTAAGCCTCCGACCAACAGATCCATTCCGACCCCCAAATCTGATGCACTGACGGAGTCTGCTTGTAGTTGGAGCCGTTCCAATCTCTGTTCGAAAGGTCTAGTCCAGGAGGGTATGGTGCTCTTCTTCTTCGGCCCAATTGCTCAGCACTAACAGCAAAGCAAAAACCGTGCTCAGACGCGATCCCCCGTTTGCATTCTTATGAAAATTTATGCATGTTTTTAGAAAATGAGTGCGCCGTCATTGTCACCATCGTCACTGACTCTTAGTTTCTAAAAGGGATTGAGTTACGGGAGGTTGCCTTGATCCTCAGGTTTTCTTTTGAAGTGTATCCTTTCTTTGGAACACCAGATTCTAAGGGATGCCCAAAACAGACTAAGTATTCGACTAATTCTCTACTTGAAATTTCAATTTTGAACTTTGAAATAGCTTAGTATAGACAGCGTGATACCATAACCAAAGCGGCGTCAGTAGCATGGTGCCATTAGCCTAAGTGGTGTAAGTGACTTTGCACTGTAACCTGGGTGGTGTGGGCATCACGACATCGTTTCCTTGCTATTCCTTCTTCTTTGTTGAATTTCCAATTAGCTATTAGTCAAAGGCTTAATATGCCCTGATTTCCCGAAGCCTCCTTGTTCTTAAGGATTTTATGTAATTTAGATAACGTACATCGGGGTGCACGACTCTTCATCGGGCCTTGGCAACCTTCCGAAGACCGCGCGAGCGAGTCCCGAGCATCGTGGGCGACGGCATGAAAATGCAAAATGCAATGCAGCACATAAACAGATTGTAGCACGTAATCCTGCCCTGTAGGTTCCTGTCCTAGTTTGGAAGGTTCTACGGCGTGCTAAACATGTACAAAGGCCGGTTTTGGTTTGAAGAGGGTTCCCCGGACTAGAGTCAAAGTATACCTCCCTTTATTGAG
The DNA here is from genome assembly GCA_025413875.1 of Rhododendron molle. NCBI lineage: Eukaryota > Viridiplantae > Streptophyta > Magnoliopsida > Ericales > Ericaceae > Rhododendron > Rhododendron molle. Next base: position 30,863,156 of record CM046388.1, on the reverse strand, counting down.
CGTACACCCAATAATGGTACAAACGGTGGGGATGACTCATCACGGTCGAGGGTTGCTGAGCATTCCGGGATTCCTCGTCACCGGCAAGCCGGGCAAGATTGCCGAAACGCAACAGCGGGGCTGAACAAGATATGTACAAAGAATAGAAAAATGAAACAAAATCTTTTGAAAAATCCACGAACGTTTTTCAAGCTTGGCTCACAAGTTTAATTGATATTCAAGAAAAGCGGGCCGTTTTATCAACAAGCCAACTTTTTCTTAAGTATCAATTGAACATCCCCAGCAGAGTCGCCACTGTGGGCTACCACAGCCCCGGGTGGATATCGGGGCGGCCCGTAAAAGAGGCGCCTCGCCTTTCTGAAAATTGATTCGAAAAATTTTGAAGAGTCGCCACCCGGATTTGTGGTTTGCCACCCGAGAAACCGTTTTGATTGAAAATGATTGATTTGAATTGAAAACCAGAGATTCGTTTGACGGTTCGGAAGCCATGTTACGAGGGGGGAAGGGTTTTCCGGCACCCCCCTCGCCCGGTACAAGATCGGTCTCTACTCAATGTTTGTGGGATTTTTCAAAAGATTTTGTTTCATTAAGTCAGTTAGCAGGTATCCACAGTTATAATAGATAAGAGGTGCATGCATGTGCAACTGTACAGTGAGTGATGAAAAATGACCATGCAAAATATACAAATTGAAGGAAGATAAAGCCCTGTCACTGAAATAACTCTCGAGCGCTCGGGAGTGGTCCCGAGCGCTTGGGAATGTTTGAAACCCAACCCTGCAAGCTTTGTTAGTACAACAGAATATGAAAAGAGTACGATGTAAATGTAAACCTAAATAACATAAACATCACACAGGCTTAACAGAAGGCTTGAAAAACTGAGATCAGACCCCATTCTTCCAAACCATGTATCTTTGTCCTTCTGAAAAATGATTTTACAGTTGTGAGGAGCAAGAAGGGACGCATGCATGGACATGCAAAAGGGGAATAAGCCTAAAACTGTTAGGAGAATAGATTGGGCTTGCATGCAAAACACTCTCGAGCGCTCTGCAGTGATCTCGAGCGCTCGGGAGTAGTTCACTTCCAGAACTGATTTTAACTAAACAATGCCCTTATTTTAGTATTCTGGTGCATCAGATCTTTGAATCTTTGAGGTGTGAAACTTTCTTTATTTGAGTTCTGAAGGAAACCCTTTTGCATGTTTTCAAAAGAAAGTGATTTTCCTTATTTTTCTTCGAAAAGTGAAAATCGTCAGTACCGACATACACCAAAAGAGCTAAAATATTTTGGAAATACATTTTGCTCCCCTTTGCATGTCCGCTTAAATGCTTCAAATAAGGAAAGTGGGACTGGAGTCACTCTCGAGCGCTCTGGAGTAGTCCCGAGCGCTCGGGAGTGCTTCTAGTGATGCATGCATAGAAAATACACTCGTGCCCCTTTGCTCTTGTTTCAAAACTAAGGCATTCCCATCACACTTCCAGTATTGAGGACTGGAGTGAGCTGGGGAGCCTTCCTCAGAAAGGAAAACAGCCCTGCTTTAGATTGAGACCAAGGTACAAGAACTTCTACCTTTTTGGTTGGAACTTTGCTCTTTGAAGAAAACTTTGAAGGACAGAAAGGAAATAGGGATATCAGAGAGACCAGAACTTCAAGGTGATTTGAATTCCTTGCCTCTTTGATGTCTTGGATTTTGCTTTATTCTTGCTTTTGAAGGTGGAGTTTTTGCTAAAAAAGGTTGAAAGCTGGTTTCTTTGCCTTGAACAGCCAGAGAGGGGTTCTAGAGAGAGAGAATTCGTCCCCCCTCTCTGTGCTAAAGTCCAGCCCCTTATATAGGCAAGATAGCCTATGGTTTTAAATTAGAAAAATGTGATTTGGAATCAAATGGGATCTCAGCTCTGACTGATCTCTGACTAGGGTTGAGTAAGGCCTAAGGCAAAGACCAGCCTGGAACGGCTGAAATGATGGTTGCATGGATAGTGGAGGAGCTTCATCATCCATTGGCCAACACAAGGGTCTCGAGCGCTTGGGAGTGGTCCCAAGCGCTTGGGACATCACTCTCGAGCTCTCGAGAGTTGGTCAGATCCCAAGTTTTGAAAATGGTTTAAAGCGCTTGGGATTGATCCAGAGCGCTTTAAAATGATTTTTATCATTTTATTTCCCTTTTAAAACCCCTCAAGGAGCATTGTTCCATTGGTCTAAGGCTCGTTCGATCCCATATTCATCATCGGGGAGCCTCCGGGCCACGAATCAAGGAAATTTTGAATTGTCCAAATTGGGGTGTCTACAGGAATAAAGAGGTTCTAAAATCTCAATCCTCGCCTCCAAGCCAGTCTTTCAGGCCGGTACGGCCACCGTCATCATCACTACCATCATCATCGTCATCAGCTCCATCCTTGGGATCCTCTCTATATGCCGGATCATCAACTGAATCATCAGAATCGCTGCGGGCGGACGAGTGCTCCTCCTCTTCTCCCTCTTCCTCATCTTCCTCCTCGTCTTCATCATCCTCTTCATCCTCAGAGGTTGGAAGCATTACCAGCCTAGGTCTTTTATAGGCTCGTTGCTCCTTCGACGATGGCCTCTTGCGCACCGCAATCCTGAATTGCTCCCCAGCACGTGCCGCGACCTGTCTGGCTGGCTCTTTGCCTGCAGCAGCTGCCTGTGAGCTCTTGGTCTGTCGCTGTGGTGTGGCTGTCGGTACGGGAGTCCTGGCTGCTAACTTCTTCTGCGGAGGCGACCGTGTCCTCTTGCTCCTAGAAGTTGCCTGTCCATGTCCCTGCATTATCATGTCATGTAAAGCATTAGTATGCATTATGCACATTGTCTATTATATATATATATCAAGTGTTTGAATGACAGGTACATCTTGTTACAAATAATCTGAAGCATATGTATCGAAAGCAAAGAAGTGCATCACTAAGTATTGAAAGCGGGAACGTATTGTTGTATACCTGAGGCTTCTTGCCAGCAGCTCGCTGAGCCTGTGGAGCAGTGGGTGCCGGATAGTGCAGCTCTAATTGGAAACCGCCTGCTGCTCGCCTAACCAAGTTCTCCAAAGCCAGCATACGGCGAACAGCTTCATTCACCCACTCAGCAGGCGCCTGCAAGGGCAATTCAGTATCATCAAGCATATGCAATATTGGTGCATGCATTAAAGTGTAAACAAGATTCATACCGGCACGGTCACAGGCGGTGGCTCGACTCTGGCAGGCACTAAATGTATCTCAGCTAGATTTCCTTGTGCGTCCGTAACTGGAATCATCCATGACATCTCAGGGGGTCCACCTCTCACAGGAACACCCGCATGGTGCCTAACTCGGCCTTCGCCGCCTCTTGCTCTCTCTCCAGCAGCTCTCCTCTCTTGAGCAGCCCCACGTGCCAGACTCCGCACGTCCCTCAAAGCCCGAATACTCAATGGCCTCGCCAAGCGGTCTCTCTGGTACTCTGCATAGTCCTTCTCTGGGCGAAGGTATCGTGTCAGCTCTGTATCAGGCCGTGTAAACCTCTCCAGCTCAGCCCGGGTGTATGTACTCGTATGTGAGGCTCGGGGTGGAAGTCGCCCTGGCACCTGGAACGCGGTATAGCCAAGTGACTGGCGTGTCACTCGGTCTCCAAGATACCACTGCCAGCCGAAGGCCGACTCAAGAAGCACCCTGCTGGCAGTAATGACCCTGCTCTCGGCCAGGTACTCAGGCTCTGCTCCTGCCACCCTCCATGGATTCCAATTGATCTGCACACAGGCCAACAAACAATAGGAACAATTGATCAGCAACGGCATTAAAATAGTAGAAAGGAGTGCGTGCTCTGATTCTAAGGGATTTATGGTATACCTGCTCGGCTCTGAGTTCATCCAAGTACAGTCTAAAGGCGTTCAGTTGGCCTCTACCCTCCTTCAGCCCCATCATCTTCTTACTCCACTTCAGTGCGCGAGGGAGAACGCTCAAGTCGGGATGCTTGCACTGAGGCGGATACATCCGCAAAACCTCATAAGCCCAGAGCTTTTCAAAACCAAGCAGACAAATGCATCAGTTACAAGATGTCGTGCAGATTTATGTATGCAAACAGGTTATTTTAATTGCTAAACAGATAATGCAAACAAAAAAAGGGCAATAGAAGTTGTGTTGTGTATCATACCTCCCAAATTCTCCAGTAGCCAGCAGTGCTTTTCCCTGTTCTTGACGAGTTGCCCATGAAGGTATAGACCGGGCCCAGCGCTGCTCCACCCCAGTCAAAACGCGAAGCTATCCTCAGATCCCTCAAAGCTGGCAGATAAGACAGATGTACTCTGCTACGCCTGTTTGGATACAAGGAAGCACCAAAAAGGTACAGTAGGTATGCTCTGGCCATTTGCTCCGCCTCCCGCTCTGTAGTCACCTTCTTCCTCAAGTACTTCTTGAACTGCTCGTACTTGGCCATTCCCTCCTCAATCTTGGGTGCATCACCCAGAAACCATTCCAATGCAACTCGGTCATCCTGAATGCTCGAATCAAAAGGGATGGGCTCTCCACCGACTCTCAGCCCGGTGATCGCTGCAAAGTCAGCAGGTGTCACTGTCATCTCTCCAGGGGGGAGGTGCAAAGTGTTGGTTGTGTCCCTCCACCTCTCTGCAAGGGCTACCAACACGGCATGGTCAATCCTGCTTCGAGTAAGCGTCCGTATGAACTCCCCAAAGCCCGCAGCATCCACTAATTCCCTCACTCTCTGGGGTAAGCTTCGTACAGGGCCAGTGATCTGCACGCACCCCCAAAACCACGGATATCCCTCTGAACTGCTCCCTCCTGTTTCAAGTACATGGATAGGCAACAGAGCAAATGTTAGCATGCATGGCTTTCATTTTCAAGTTCTAGGTAATCAATGCAGCGGTGTAACGACGGCTCTTTGATTCATGCTATTGCATGCATGGCCTGTCAGGGTCGTGTCGTTAGGCAATAGGACAAATGTTTGCATACATGGCTTTCATTTTGAAGTTCTAGGTAATCAATGCGTGCAGCGGTACAATGATGGCTCTTAAGTTCATCTAATTGCATGCATGGTCTATCAAAGTTATATCGTCGTGATTCTGGCTTAGGTGCAGGCAGTATTTAGATGGTTGGTTCAAGTTATTATTCTACGTGACATGCATTCTACATGGCGTGCAGTTTAGCGGTTCCAATATCGTGGCCGGGCTATTTCATGTTTGGTTTCAAAGAGATTTCATGCATTTCAACACAATCTACTACATGTGCTGGGAAGTAGAAATTGAAGTACAAAGGGAGTTTTCAGGATTTACCTCGGCCCAGGTGTTCGCGATGTGAACCAGGGAGTCTCTCAACACTGTTTCGTCGTCGTACTCTAACCGCTGTGGTGTATATGCTGAGAAGCCCGATGGCACAAACAGATGTGGAATAGGGGGCATGTATGTCTCCGATGTATAGTCAGGCCGTTTCACCGCTGCTGCCTCTGCCACGGCTGTCACCCTGGGTCCCAATGCCTCCTCGGCAGCCCTTTCCTCGGTCTCCATGTCTCTCAATGGCTCCTCTCTATCCTTCCTTTCTCTCTCGGCCCTCTCAGCGGTCTCGGCAGCCTCAATGGCCCGCGCCCGATCCTCCTTTGCCTTCAAAACGAGCTCGCCAATATCAGGGCGCTCCTCCAACAGTCTCGCTAGTATCGCGTCAGGTGTGTGCTCCGCGATGTCATCATACGTGATTGGCACATGACGCGACGAGGTGGCCGCCGTCACCGGAGGCCGGAACGCAATATCTTGTTCCCGGATTTCAACAGGGGGTTCCTCGGTGACTTGCTCTTCCTCGATGGGCTTTTCTTCCTCTGCGATAACAGTGCTCTTACCTTTCATCGAATCTCTCGGCGGAGACCCATTCGACCCGGGTTCGTCACCCGCTGCTCCTCCACTGCCAAGACCACCAGAACTGCCACCAACCATGAGCGGGCCCTCTGCCACTACACCCGGGCCCTTTGCTTCAGAAATGGACCCCACGGCCCCAGTAGGAACCGTCGCGCGAGGACTCTCCTCGGTCGCGCGAGGGTTCTCTTCGTCACCAACCTCCTGCTGCTGGCTTGCTCCGCCATCGCCGCCGCCTTCCACTACTGCACTAGCCCCTGCGACGAATTCTTCTCGCCCCTGATCTCCTGTTTCCGCCACCATGGGCCCTCCTCGATCTTCCAGTCGATCAATAACATCACCATCGCCTCCATTGCCGTCGGCATCTGCCATGGGTGAGTGGGTATGTGTGGGTTTGTTGATTTAGGAAGGATTTTAGGATTTTGGAAGAGGATTGAAGGAGTTTAGGAGTGGGGAGGAGTTTTGAAACTTCGAAACCGTCTGTGAGCGGTTCTGAAACGTCCCCGCGACGTATAAGGGAAGAAAACGAGCACGGGCCGAGTTTGGGCCGGTCCCAGATCCAAGCCCTGGAACCAAATAATCGCGCGAGGTTTCTGAACCCGCGCGCGATGGTTCGTTTTGGGCCTCAAGCCCGAGTCCCCAGCAGGCCTGTCCAATGCGCCGATCTATCCGTCCAAATTCAATTCAGTGACGATCCATCCGTCCAAATTCAATTCAGCGACGATCTATCTGTCCAATTTCAAATCAGTGACGATCCATCCGTCCAATTATCAATCAGCGATGATCCATCCGTCCAATTATCAATCGGCGACGATCCATCCGTCCCAATTCAATTCAGCGACGATCCATCCGTCCAATTATCAATCCAGCGACGATCCATCCGTCCCAATTCAATTCAGCGACGATCCATCCGTCCAATTATCAATCAGCGACGATCCATCCGTCCAATTATCAATCGGCGACGATCCATCCGTCCAATTTCAATCCAGCGACGATCCATCCGTCAAATTTCAATCCAGCGATGATCCATCCGTCCAATTTCAATCCAGCGACGATCCATCCGTCCGAATCTTATGTTATTCCCTAGAAGAGTCCGTAGCGGACATGGATCCATTCCTCCCTTCCTCGGTGCACGGTATTTTTACATACTTGCGCGTTTTCCAATTAATTGACTTTCGGGTGGATTTGGCGGGTGTCTAGAAACCTTTGACGTTACCCATACCAGTCAATGGTGCTTCGCGTGCCGTCAAAGGGGGACTACTGTAGACACCCCAATCTGAACCTCCCGATTGTTTTACGGTTTCTTGTTTCCCTGATGATGAAATCGGATTTAGAACAGACTTGAGTTTGGAATGGTTTGAACTTTTTGCGTGTGGAACCCTCCTTGAGCCCTTCTTACCCTCAGAAACCCTAAGTCAAAACCCTAAGGCCAGAGTTGACCGTCGCGTGTGTGTTTGGAACCCTCGCGCGAGCTTTCTCTGCCAGGTATGGGTCAAAGTCAATCTGTTGACCGTTGACCCTCGCGTGGCCTTTAGAACACTCGCGCGCGTGTTTAGAAGCCTCGCGCGATTGTTCTCTCCTGTCCCCATCATCTATTTCCAGCTGGATTTTGTGATGATCAGAGGTCTAGTAGGCCTGTGGAACCCCGTTTTCCACCAGCACAGCTGTTGTAGACTGCATGGTTGGCTCTTCCCAACACAACCACTCCCTTCACCTTGTTGGAGGCCTTCTCCACCAAGTCTGATTGACCAGCCTTGTTGGCTGATTTTTGAGCCATGTCTACCACCCATGTGTTTCCCTATTTATACCCCCATTGCTTCTAAAGCAAAGGGTTACAAAAAAATCAAGCAAAAAAAGGCTTACAAACCCTAACCTCACTTGCAATTCACTCACCCTTGTGTTCTACATACACTCATATTTCAAGCTACACCACCTTGTTCAAACCAATTCAAAACAACTCAAGCAAAGGTATAAGCGTTTACCTGCTTTCTGTTCTGATCCCTGAAGGGGGCTGGCAGGGCCAAGGCTGGTAATCAATACCAGTTCTGGCCCTAAAGTCAGCAAGGTTACAAGAAGCACGTGATCAAGGACCCTCGCGCGAGGATTTAGAACACTCACGCGACACTTTGTGTCCTTGTGAGATGCAATCCTGTGGGGAAGGGTATCCTGGTTTTTCAGTTCTATATACTGTTATTACTGTTTTAAAGCATATTAGGGCTTTTAGATCACTGTATTGCATGAAAAAGCCATAGTTAGCTTACTCTGCAGTTTTATTTGGTTTGGAATGCCTTTGGGATGTTTCTGAATATGTTTCAGAACCTCAGACATGCAAAGCAATTCCTGGAAGTCCAGTCATAACACGCACGCGTGTGTTCTCAATACTCGCGCGAGGGTTTGTGATTTTCCAGTTATGGCCCTTGCATGGCAACTAAGGCTTAAAGCCTCTGTTTATTCACCCCCACTGTTTAGGGGTTGTCTTTCCATTCATTTGGCTTCTGTTTGAGTTAATTTGTATTAATTAGTTAAATTCCAGTACATATTCAACTGCTTGGTTTGCCCCCTGGGTGAGCACTGGTCCTTCTAGAGCCCAGAAGGGGATCAAAATCCAACCTGTGGTTTGAACGAACACGCGCGCGAGTGTTGTGAATTGTTGCGCGATGGTTCTCTGCATGTATGTACATCCATGCATGCAAAGGTGGCCATCGTGTTTGGCAAATTCAAAACCTTATGCAATATTGTTGTTCTGATCAGAGGTGGGTTTTATCCCGTTTTCATAGTATTCCATCTATCCATGCTCAATATAACACATCTTGCAAATATGTTACAGTTTTAAATCCCCGATTAACTGTTCCCCCGCCCTAATTGGCTAAAATTGATTAATAAAAGAAGAATCACAATATTTTCAAAGTGCCTAAGTAGAGACCGATCTCCGGATTGGGCGAGAGGGGTGCCTTAAAACCCTTCCCCTCTCGTAACCTGGCTCTCGAACCCAGATATGGTTATGACGGACTGGTTTCCTTCACTTTTTCAAATCAAACAAACAGCGCGGCAGGTGCTTCGAAATACGGTTCCTTGGGTGTCGGACCTTCAAACCCAGGTGGCGACTCTGTGTTTTTGCGAGCGCCTGCTTCTCCGCTCGCGCTCCCTCGATTACGGGCCCTTGCTTCGGGAAATGAAATTCCCGAAGGCTTGCATCTTGGAATCCGGAAATTCCAGGGCATGCTGCCCACAGACCCCTTGAGTTTCTGGGATTATGAATAAAACTCTATTTTTCTAAAATAATGATCTAGTAGCAGTTTTGTTTTTAACACATGTTTGTCTTTAAATACGAATAATGGCCTTCCAATCCCTTTCTTCGTATTGGGGAGCAGGGAATGGGTACGAATATATTCAATTATCTATGCATGAAAAAGCTTTAACATACGAAAGTACGAGATACTCATGAATTACGTATGAATATAAAACTCACAAGTACGAAACACTTGTATTAAAAATTCCCAAGTACGAAAAACTTGTATTCCCAGGTATGAAATACTTGTATTGAAAGGTACAAGCACGAAATACTTGTACTGATTTACCAAGTCTGAAACACTTGGGTTGGCATACGAGAAAATGCAAATCATAGAATTACCACGTCTGAAATAGTTGGGTACAACAGTACGTGATACTTAATTTTATACAAGTACGAAACACTTGTATTAACACTTACAAGTATGAAATACTTGGGTAACAACAAAAGTGATTATAAAACGAACATACAAGTGCAAATACACTCAGTATATGAAAAAATTATTCAAGTATGAGAAACTTTGCCAAGTACGAGACACTTAGCACTTAAAGTCTGTGATACTTAATATTATTTAAGCATGAGAAACTTAAATAAAAACGTAAGAGAAACGTAACGAAGTTATGTTTGTATCTAAATATGAGAAATTTAGATAAACATATGCATCTGATCATATGCATTCAAATAGACATAAATAAAAGATACGAGATATCATAAACGGTTCCTGGCCACGAAGGGCCGAGCAAATTCACCAGGCCTCGAAATAGCCATCGGAAATCCAAAAGTGTTACGCCACGATAGGGCCCAATACCTGTGTTATCAAAGTTAAAATTGTACGGATGTCGCGCAGGGCCAAAAACCACGGTCACGCAGGACCTGTCAAAATGATGCCAAAGTATTTGAGGAGATAAAATCAAAACAAACTTACCAAATCTAGTCCAGATTTTTGACTTCAGGTTGGGTGTTGTCTGGAACCTCTGTGCTTGTTCCAGTCTCAGTATTACCTTCAGTGGCTTGCCCCTCCAAGTTACCTGGCTCTTGTGTTGTTGCCTACACACTAGCCTCCCCAAGGTTGGTAACTTGCTGCTCCGTCTGAACTTCCAAAGCCTCCATCTCAACATTCTCATTCGCCTCAGCAAAGTTATCGATCTGCTGGTCCACATCATCTGCCAAAGTTTCATCTGGAATTTGAGATGCAGCTGCACGGCGGCTGGGTAGATCATTCTCTACCCACAAAGGGCAGTCGTCTGCAGCTCCGATCTTGATCAAGCAACTCTCCCAGCCGGCTGCCCAGATTTGGTCTTGGATGGCTGGCATTTGACCCACATAGTCTGCAGTGGCAGCATCGAACCCCTTCTGGTACCCATCCTCAAAAGCATCCTTCTTGGTATTGTCAATCTCGGCCAACGCTTGCTTAAGACTGTCTTTGGCAGTCTCCAGCTGGCTTTTGACGTCGTTGTAATCTGACTTGGCGTTGTTCCTCTCGTTCTCCAGCCTTGTAACTGTTCGCAACAGTCTTGTGTTGTCATTTAAGAGTCTTGTTCGTTTAGACTCTGCTTCTTGGCACTTTTGGCCCAAAGCAACCATCTTTTGGATAAACTGAGATACATCAAAGAATGGATAGTGGGTTGGCATCCCAAAAATCAAATAAAATTTAAAAATTGTGATAAACAAGTCATGATTACCTTGATACCACTAACGAGACCAGTGGATATCAGCCGATCAGACGGAGATGAAGACTCCTTCTGCATATCAACAGGCAACAATAAGCCCTGTGAAAGGGCTACTGTAGTTTCCGAGGAGCTGGCGCTGTCCCCGACGTTGACCGGACGATCACCTCTTACGAGAAGAGGGGTCCAGGCCTCAGAGGTAACTTGAGTATGTTGGGAAGGGCTTTCTGAAGCAGGTACGTCAGCCTGCGGAGCTGAAGCCCCAGCATCTTGAAGTCTGGACCGTTTGTCCCGATGAGCCTCAGCAGCTTCAAGGGAACTGTTGTGTTCTCGAGGAGACGAGGAGGATCGTCCTGAACCCCCCTGGTACGACGAGGTGGTGGTGGAGGGTTACCAATTGATGCCACCCTACTAGTGACACCACGCCCTCGTGCAGAAACAGTAAGCAGAGAGCTGAGGTTGAGGGGTTGACGAGACATAGTACCTGAGGATGGAGGAGATGCGGAATATCCAGATGAAGAGGACTGACTGGTATCACGATTGATAACCAGTGGTCACTTATAATTACAAGTTCCCGTTGGAGGAGAAAAAGATCCCATGCAACTGTGGGTCTAGGAGGTAATATGATTTGAATTTCTCCTGGCTGTCCGGCAATGGTCACCCCAGTGCTGGACCTTGTGCTTCTAGGCTGGGGAGCAGTCGATGCTGATGCAGCACTGGTGCTTGGGTTGGCAAGCCGCCTGTCAATAAAGCCTTTGTAGGCAGGATCGTAGCCTAACAAAACACTTGCATCTCGACCCCGACCAGCTGTTATGGTTCTTGGCACGCCTGTGTATCTGAGAACCCTGTTTATTTCCGCTGTTCGGACGTTGCTAGGTTCTCGTCTAGGACGACTGTTTGCGTTATCCGCTGCATGTTTAAGAGTAAATACAGATTAAAATGGCAAAAGGTTAAAAGTCACGAAGCAGATTAGGAGCATACGTGGGAAGCCCCATGCGTGGGGGCAATTGAAGCCCACCACTTGGCGATCTTCCCCAGTGGCTCGAAGGCTCCAGTAACGTAGAGGAAGTCCATTTCATGATCTCGAGCAGAGTCTGGCAAGTTTAGCATGAGATGCTTTTCTGTTTTTCGTACTTTGAGATAGTACGTATTATACTCGCGGTTCAGCACGATGCTATACCACCACTGGATATCCCAAAGTCCTAGCTGGGTTCCTAAAATCCTATTCAGGGCCACGACCCCCATTACTAACCTAAAAACGTTTGTTGAAACTTGCATGGGAGTGAGACGGTAAAAACTGAGAACACGACGAAGAAGTGGGTCTAAAGGGAAGGGAACCCCACCTTCAACAATGGCTACAATGGGAATACACGTTCTCTCCCATGTGGCCGCATTCCTATCTACGCCTAAAGGGACGAGTTCGAGACTCACGGTCTCTGGGACATGGTATTGAGTCCTGAAGGCTGCCATTGCAGCCGGGGTTTCACAAAGTTTCCTAAATTTACCGGGCTTGGGGCCACTATCACCCTTGTCCGCCATCAAAGCACTCGAAGAACAGTAAAAACAAGAAATGGGTATGATTGAAATCCTTCAAATGAGAAGAGTTCTAGGGACGAATCCCCAGATTGTAACTCAAAAAAGGGATAAGAACGAGAGTCTTACGAAGATTTTGTGGAGTTCTTTCTTCTTCAGTACAGTCGATTTTTGCAGGCGGCGGTGATGGTAGTCTCGAGGGGATGAGTTTTTCGCCTGGTTTTTAGAGAGAGGAAGGACGAAAGTTTGGGATCTCTGAAAAAGATCCCTTTTTGGGATAAAGGGAAAGAGACGGAGACGAATCGTCTCCCCTCACACCGTTACATAGAAAGTGACAGAAGGTGGGTTATGAAAAATGGCAATCTAACGCCGTAAGTAAAGACGTCAGATCGAGTTTAAAGAGGAGCGTACAGGATACGCCACGTAGATTCCATATTTCGAGATAATATGATGGGAAGATCGCCAAAAGAAATCAAATGGTCATCAATACTATATCTGCACGGGGCATCACGAAGCTCGGCCTAAGGTTTGTTCTTTAGAGAGTTTTACCCATTGGCCCGAGCAGTTCCATTGGGCAAAACTGGGAGCAATTGTAGGGTGATATTCCCGAACAGGCATAAATACGAGCCGAACACGTGATGTAAATTGCGTGATGAGAAAGGTGATGAAAGGCACCATAATGATAAAGGCCGGCGACCCAAGTATGCGATCACGTGAGCCGTTGAATGAGAAGTGTCGCCGGGCAGTGGTTAAAAGCCGGTGACAGAAGGAGTCATTAGGACCATACGATCTGTCCGGCAATAAAGGACAGAGACATGGGATGTCTTTGGCCGAACAGGGGCATGTTTCGATAAGCACGAGGAATTGCTAGATCGGGTAAAGTGACATGAGAAGTCACTGGTCCAAGTGTGGGCTCCCGCGCCCGAAGAAGCGCTTGCGCTCGAAGAGTCGCCACCCGGGTTTTTTTGAGATGGGTCACCCAAGAAACCGAGAGTTTGATTTGAAAAAGAAAGGCTTTTGGTCTAGCGAAAACGTTGAGATGATGGGTTCGGGAGCCACATTACGAATGAGGAAGGTTTTTCTTTAAAAAGCACCCCATTCGCCCGGTAAGACCGGTCTCTACTTGATGTTTTCAAAAGGGGGGGAATCTTCAATATTATTTGGAATATCAAACTCTTTAATAAAGCACGTAACGGGAAAGGGACATGGGAAATATATCACATTGACGTGCAGGTGGTGCTATCTGTACAGTCGTGATAAAATGATATGAATAAATGGAAGTAAATAACATTCAACAGACTGTTTGGACCTCAGAATACCGCTCACAGCACCCTGAGATGCCGCGCGAGGCATCTCAACATGCCGTGCGTGGCACCTGCTTAGACTGTTGGAATCTTTTCAAAACATCATTTAGCTCACTGGTTTCTCTGAGTAGATCTTTTGAAAACTCATGAGTAGGCTCACGGCGGTCCGATCATCCCAAGAACGTCATTATCCTTCTCAAAACATAGTTTTAAAGTAGCTTTCAACGCTTTTGATCATTTGGGATGATCTTGAAAAGATTTTAGAAGAGCCGGAACATGGCTTGTAGATATGGTCTTATTTTAAGAGCTACGTAAACAAAGAAACAAAGAAAAGCCCTATGAGGAAAACTCAGATCCAGGCAGCTTGCTCACAATAGCATTAGTGTGTACTATGCCGCGCGCAGAGGGATGCCGGGATGCCGCGAGTATTGCATCGCGGTTTCTCAACCTCAGCAAAGTGTCTGTTTGGTTTTCTGAAAAATGGTTTTTGGTCAGGATCTAACCAAAAGGGGGTTAGACCTATTGACAGAAAGGTCCCCTCAGGACCAGAACGGAGTCTAGTCCGAGGAAACTAGTTTATACCTTTGATTTCGAGCTTGATCAAGGATCTTTGAGGCGAGGGTGTAGATGGGTCGTCACGGGTGTTGATGGAAGAGGTCAAATGAGACAAAAGGAGTATGGGTGTGAGGGAAGGTTAGGTGCTTTGGGTGATGGGGCTTTGAAGTTAATGAAAGATCAACTTCAATGAAGAGGGGGGAGTGGATGAGAGCACTTAAAGAAGGCCTTTTGGGAATGACATTCTTTAAGGCTTGGAAATGGAAATGGAAACAAGAAAGTGGGTGTAGAAACTTAGAGAGAGAAAGTAGAGTGAGAAAGCCAAGATGAAGGCAAGAGAGTGACTCAAAAGAAAGGCCAAGAGGGACCCCTTTCCCTTGAGTGGAGGGGTTAATTTATAGGCAAAGGGCCAAGGATTTTGAATTCAAATGGTGGAGGTATTTTCCAAGGGCGGCCGTATGCATTTTAATTTGAGCAGTCATTAGTTTGTGGCTCAATGGCGTGGCGACGACTTTCTGAGCCAGTCAGCCTTTTGCTCAAGGTGCCGTGCGGTTCAAGTGTGCCGCGCACGGCTACCCTTGAATTTCAGGGTGCCGTGCGCTCCAATCCAGCCTCGCACGGTTCCTTTTCCTTCGGTCCAGGGCTCTTTTGGGCCTTTGTTGGGCTTTTATCTGGGCTTTTCAGGTTTTTGGTTCTCTTTGGGTTTAGGGAGATCCTTTTTCAAGCTCACGAAGGTATCGTTTCCTCTATTTCATCATCGGGGTGGACAAAGGCTTTCCGAGGTCCGGATTGGGGTGTCTACAGGACTTCTGGACATGATTCGGATACCATTGGTTGGTACGAGTGACGCTTAAAGAATAGGCATCCCAATCCGTTGCTCTAGCACCTTTGAACAGAGACAAAACCAAAAATGCAAGTAAATAACGATGGTGGTCGCGCTTGGGGAGTTGCCTACATACCCCATTGTAGGGATCAGACCAGCGTAGTTCAATCGGGACAATGCAATGCGAGAGAACAAGTCCCGGAGGACAAACTCATGCAAAAGCGTGCTTGCGGTGCCGTGTATCATGCAGAGTATTGAAAAACCTGAGACAGGCCCTCGGGAGGCGAAAATTGAGATGAGCCTTCGGGCGTAAATCGAGCGAAAGAGGCGTTGGGA
Organism: Rhododendron molle; assembly: GCA_025413875.1. Taxonomy (NCBI): domain Eukaryota; kingdom Viridiplantae; phylum Streptophyta; class Magnoliopsida; order Ericales; family Ericaceae; genus Rhododendron; species Rhododendron molle. The sequence goes on along the minus strand of CM046388.1, from coordinate 30,847,813 downwards.
GACGAAGAGTCGTCGAGACGAAGAGACGTTAGGCCCTTTGGGCCGTGGCTTTTGAGACGAGCCCTCGGAAGGCGGAAATTGAATTTTGAGACGAGCCCTCGGAAGGCGGAAATTGAATTTTGAAACGAGCCCTCGGAAGGCGAAAATTGAATTTTGAGACGAGCCCTCGGAGGGCGAAAATTGAATTTTGAATTTTTGAGACGAGCCATCGGAAGGCGAAAATTGAATTTTGAATTTTTGAGACGAGCCCTCGGAAGGCGAAAATTGAATTTTGAGACGAGCCCTCGGAAGGCGGAAGTTGAATTTTGAGACGAGCCCTTGGAAGGCGGAAATTGAATTTTGAGATGAGCCCTTGGAGGGCGAAAATTGAATCTTGAATTTTTGATCTGCTGGGGAAAATATGTCGATTCCGCGAACCAATCACGATGAGTCCCGGAGGACAGATACCGAGAAAAAGGCGAATTCAGCAAATCTCCAAGGGATCAAATAGTGTTGTGACCAATGCACGACATTCTAAGGGATCTTTTCTTGCAAAACGGCTGAGAATTGAGTTTCCAAGAGGATTTAGGTGGCTGATTGGATCAACTTTCGAGAAAAGGCATTAAACCACTTGGAGCCAGGGTGCCGTGCGGGCAAGATTAGAGGCGCGCGGCACCTCGTCCTTCTAAACACCCTTTCGATTTCCGAGAACAGTTGAAAGCTTTGAGGGTGCCCATTAATGCAAGCGTGCCCTTTCGTCGGCCACGGTTTCTTTATAAAGGGGACGGGGTGCCTTAATCTATGCACTATCAAGAACAACTCCAAACTCTTCGCATCCTTTCAACACTTTCGAGAACAGTGCATCCTTTCAGCATGGCGAACGACGACATGGCAGCCCGAGTGGTTTCCCTGGAGGCCGAGATGGCCTTCTTCCGGGGGGAAATCGAACAACTCAACGAGCAGATTGCGCGACTTATTTCCACCATCCGCACCCTTCGTCGGGCCGTCTCCAACCTCCAAGACTTCACATTCGATCAGTTGGATGACAAGGTTGACCCCGACTCTGTCTTTGGTCGTGAGTCAAATGAGACGGCCGAAGACTTCGAGGGTAATCCGAACGGGTCGAATGACAGTTCTGACGGGGCGAGCGACTGAAGCAGGGGTCGGAGGAGAGGAGGAGAAGGAGGAAAGGAAGGAAGAAGAGGGCAATAGGCCCTGTTTTCTTTTTCTTCTTCTTTTTTTTTTTCGCTTGTTTGTTGTTGTTCTTTTTTTTTTTTGAAATGTAATGACAAAATCCCCGGGGTTACCCCAGGTGTTATTCAATGAAAAGCCCCTTCTTTTTCTTCTTCTATTTTCCTGCGTTCAAACTTCTTATCTCGTACGAATTTGAACGAATCTGCCACAAATTGTCTTCAGAAAATGGAACAGTCAAAATAACTCACCGTGCCGTGCGCAGAAGATTTAGAGACGCACGGTAATGTAGACTGAAGGCACTTGTATGTTCATCCAGGATGCCGTGCGATGCGTCCAGGGTGCCGTGCGGCCAGGCTAGCTTTGAACCCGGTCCAAAGGTGGTTTCTGAGTGAACCGGTTCGGGGGATATATATATATATACGGGGTGTACATAGTACACCCCATATGTTCGAATTTCCCTCTCTCTCTCTCTCTCTCTCTCGATCACTCTCTCTTTCTCGATCATCTCTCTCTCTCTCTCGCTGCTCCCTCTCTCTCGATCATCTCTCTCTCTCTCGCTGCTCCCTCTCTCTCTCGCTGTGCTCTCTCTCTGTGGACTGCTCTCTCTCTCTCTCTCTTATACACTGCGATCATGGAGCCAAGTGATATTCCTGGTGACGATACATCACTCCGGGCTGGGGCTACACCGTCTCCTGCTCTTCCGGAGGGTGGCACGGCTGATTGAGGGTGAGCGAGGCCTCACAGGCGGCGGCATTGGTCGGGGAGACCGCGGCCATGGCTGCCACGGTGGTCGGCAGTGGCAGTGGCGACGGTGGCAGTGCAGTGGTGGCCAGATATGGTCAGGAGGTGGAGACTCCGGGTGCAGTGGAGTCGAGGAGCGACATTGGGGTTTCGGGTCGGTCGGAGGTGGCGGCCAGCATGGAGGAGAGGACCACGGAGGGTCACGGTGGTGGTGGTTTAGACCGGGTGGTAAAGGAGACGGAGGCTTCTCCTGTGAGAGAGCCTCGGACTAACTTGGGGAAGGCCCCCATCGTTGAGGATGAGCCGGTGGTGGAGCCAGGGGTGGAGCCGGTAGTGGAGGACACGTCGCCCTTGTTTGTGGGCAGTGGCGTAGGTGCAGGGTCGTCACGCCCCGTAGGCATGGGCGACTACCTAGCGACGGCGCCCATGGAGGACGTATTGGAGCTAGTGCGGGGGTATCCCGGGTTGGGGGACGCTTTACTTGCGGCCCGTGAGGCGGATCTTCAGGCCGGGCTTGGGACTGGGGGTGTTGGAGAGCCAGAGGCCGAGGAGAGGCGGGCCGAGGAGGCCGGAGGGGTGGTGGCTCCTCGCGTCACTGTGGTGGCTGAGGCGACACTGGCGTTGCAGGGGCGAGGGCCCTATGACGAGGCGGCCTACGTGCCCTTTCAGCACGTGGTGGTGCCTTCACTTTTCGACTCTTACACTCCGAGGAGGCCGACTTACGACGAGGCTCTGGTCTTGAGGGACCCTCAGCAGCACCTTTCTTTGCGCCGAGACGAGGTATACTTTAAATTTCTGTATTTCGAATTCCAATGCATCGTATTTCCATTTTATTGCATCTAAGTACACCACTGTATTGTATGCCATGCACATATTAACTTGATTTGTTGTAACAAGCGATCTCGCTCTCGTGTTACGGAGGTTCTGGCGCGCTGACGCGTTTTGGGGAGAGGTGCTGAGGCTTCGGGGAGATAGTGAGGCGGCGGGCTTTGGGGAGTTTGTAGGGGTGTCGACGGGCGTGTGCAACGACCGCCGGTGGTGAGGGCTCTGGCCGAGAGGTGGTGGGATACGACGAACACCCTCCACTTCTCTTTTGGTGGTCGACCGTGACGCCGTTGGACCGCGGCGATCACTGGTCTCAGGGTCTGAGGTGACCCTATTCCCTTTGGACGCCACAGGGGGAGGCGGCGGCGTTGCGGCCAGCGATCTTTGGGACACGAGCCGAGGCGAGGGGATGACACGGCACGCCCAGCTCTTGAGGTTTTGGACGGAGAGGCTCCTGCCGGGTGGTGGAGGAGGAGCAGATGGCGAGGTGCTTCTGTTGTACTTACTTGGTGCGTCTCTGTTCCAACAGGCGCAACCCGGTACACCTTTCGCTTCTCCCGGCTCTGGAGGGACGTTGGGGAGATCGCCCGTTTTGAGGTGCAGCACTGGGGACGTGCTACGCCTTCATGGGCTCATTGTCTCGCGGAGCAGGAGTGAGCCTCGGAGGCTACTGGAGGGTCTGGGAGGTGTATTTTGTTTCCTTTCTTATGAACAGTTAGCTTTTCCATTTGTATCTATTCAATGTATATCTTGTGCTAACTTTCCATGTCTTGAATTGCAGCTTTGGACGTACGAGGTGATAGGGATGTACCCTGCTGAGACCACGTGTCCTGACGACACGATACTTCCTCGAGCCCTATGCTGGTCGACAGAGTATATGGGCGTGAAGAGGGGAAGAGGCAAGCGGGATGCCTTCCGCCTGTACTTGGACGAGCTGCGACCTGATCAGGTATCAAAGCACTTTCGTTTCTATTTCCTGCTCATCTTTATAAAAACAGTACTTTGACATTGCTTATCCTTAATGACAGGTCCACCGGCGGGTGTGGGACCGCTTCGAGATCCCCTACATTGCACAGAGTAGGGTGGTTGCCAGGGGGAGAGTGCTTCGAGTCCCACTACCGGGCAATGGTACTTGGGTGACCGAGTATCACGCCGCCATTGAGGCCGGACGCTGAGTCCTCGGCCGCTTCCACTCTAGTACGCAGGACGGGCCAAGACACCCGGAGGAGGTCGAGCGATTTACGCGCGGACCTCGAGTTAGAGCCGTTCGAGGCGAGTGCGGCCTTGGCGCGACTACGCAGAGTATCGTGTTCTCGCACGATGGCAGAGTGCGGGATACGTGCCGGGAGGCGACAAAGCGACACGAAGAGGGTGCCGAGGAGGAAGGGAAAGAAGAGGGATAGAGGCGGAGTCGATGAGGAGACGGAGGCCGCAGCGATGAGGTCGCGCGAGTGGCGCAGGCCCGGCGGTGCTAGCCTCCCCGCCTTTCTTGGGCGATGGGCGTGGCGACCCTCGTGAGTCCCTGGTGTGGTCGCGGTGCCACGTCCTCCTGTTGAGGCTCCGGGGTTCCTTGCTCAGGTATAACATGTTTTCAATCTTCTGTACATTTGCTCTGCTTGCATATTCTGATCAATTTCCTTCATTGCAGGCTCCTCCAGGGTACGTGAAGGAGATGGCGGAGGCCATGATGGGCCTGGAGCAGTTGGTGAGGCAGTACGCCATGGGCCACCCTCCAGAGGTGTTGCCTCGCGTTGGCGGAGCGATGGTATGTTCTGGAACTTCAGTCATTTGCTTTACTTCTACCGCTTATATTATGATTATGATGCAAATGTCATATGAATGCTTATACCATTGCAGGCCAGAGGAGGGGCTACACGAGGGTTGCGGCGGAAGTCCGTCCGCCCGATAGTACGACAGGTCTCCTCTGCCGGCTCACGGGAGGAGCCGGCGTCGAAGAGGACACGACGCTCTGTAGGGACCGAGGACGAGCCTATCGACGTTTCCGAGGACGATACACCCGAGCCTACAGACGTTGACCTGGAGGTCACCTCAGGAGACACTGTGCCTAGGGCGACCGGCACTCAGGCGGCGAGCAGCTCTCCTGCGGACGAGGAGATTTCCGTAGAGGACGAGGAGGAGAGCGAGGGCGAGGACGAGGATGAGAGTTGAGCTCCTCTTTTGTTTTGTGTTTTTGACAGAGCCTGCGTGCTTCTTTTGTAGGGCGCCTGTTTGCCCCTGGTAGATAGGACTTCGATCATTGGGTCATTGTGCCCCTTTTTGTACTTCGACTCATGGATGCCTTTGGATTTATACAGAGATTTCGTTCTTTTATTGTTTATGCCATTCAATCTCCTTTTGTTCGTATGAAGAAAATTGAATAACTAAAAACATTAACCGGGGTGTAAACCACTGAACCGAATGTGAGGTTCGTGATGAGGGATGTATTAACGATTGAAGCATATTGACAGTGAAATAGAAATCAAAGAAAGCAACTAGGTAAACCTTGGTAAAATCGACTCTATATACAAGACTTTATCTTTGCAACTGACTCCAAACATGAGCATAAGGCAATAACGACCTTTTGATCTCGCTATGAGGCTCAGAAACTTGACTTTGCCGTTGGAATATACTCGAAAAAGTAGGAAAATGTTGATTTCGACATGTGACATTCTCGAGTTTTGACTTTGGACACGAACCGAAGCTTGGACTAAGTCACTTTAGACCGTTATGACTTGTAGGACTTGAAAGAACGGCTTAGAATGACCTAAAACGGATTTTGACTCCTTGACATGTCTTAGGAAATGGATTTCATCGAGTTTTCGTGCCGCGACGGCGAATCCCAGGAGTTATCTTGAAATGAAACATCCATGAAGTCCCAAATACCCGTTAGAGTGTGTTTAGGCGCTGGTTGGTGCTTTGCGGGGCCTCGATTCCACCTTGATGTGTTGGTGTCAAAAACTGCAGAAATGCAGACTCAACCTGCCGTGCGGATAGACCAAGGTGCCTCGCGGATGAAGATCTGCCCCACGGTACCTCAATCACTCTGCCGTGGAATTTCCTTGGTTTCAACATGCCGTGCGACCCATCAAGGTGCCGCGCGAGGTAATTTTCCTGACAGATTCCAGTCTTGCTGCTTTCCAAGGCAGATTGCTCGGGGGTTGAGGTTTGGCCCATGCAATGGCATTTCTGAACCAATGCATGTCCGTTTTGAACCTTTTAGGACTTGACCAAGCTTTTTCCTATGTTGGACTCATGGAAAACTTGTGCTTTTGAAACCCGAGGCTCTTTGAAAGTTGAAGTTGTCCTTCTACCTCGCCCATAAATTCAGGCTCTCTCATTCTATATTCTCCACACCTCATCCAAGTCTTGTCTTCTTTCTTTGTTCCTTGAAATGGCTCTTTCTCTCACTGGTTTGCTTCGTCCATGGTTGGCTTTTATGGAAGGTGTCGATTGGCTCAACTTTCGAGCTCACGGTTTCTACTCCATGAGGTACCTTCGCAACATTCGCCTTCGTCCCGAGCTTTTGAGGGCAGCCGTGAGTTTCTGGGATCCGGAGGTTCACGTGTTCCGATTTGGCGATCAGGAGCTCTGTCCCACTGTCGAGGAGTTTCGTGCATACCTTGGGGGTTTTGGCTCGGGGGAGGTCATCATTCCCCCTATACGCGAGAGTGCCTATAGAGTCTTGGTCGCGGCCCTTGGACTGAGCGATAATGCCGCTCTCTACTTGGTCAGGAATAGCCACCTTAATGCCATGCGCCTTATCGAGCTAGTCTCTCCTCCTCTCGATCTTAGAGACATGACTTATCAGACTCGACGCATGACTGCTCTCTGCATGTGCTTGCTCGCAGCCTATCTCTTGGTCCCTTCTGTCGGTCATGCTAGCTCGGCATTAGCCAGTGTCGCTGTTCAGGTCGAGGCTCGAAAGGACGTGATTCCGATGGTTTTGGCCGAGACATTGATTGGTTTGGACAAGGTTTGTTCTGGAGAGACTGAGACTTTCGGGGGCAGTCCACTTCTCCTACAGGTTGGCTTCTCACTCAGCTCTCTTTTTTCGGGTTTCTCCCACGTTCTCATTTTACCTCAACGCTCGGCTTGGTTATCTAAGGCTTCTCACTTGTTTTCTCTCTTTCCACAAATTTGACTTTGCGATAAGGTGAACGTACTGACCATTCCTCCTGGGAACTGGGCATACGAGGCGAGGTTACTCTCTTAGCGATGCTTTGAGTTTGAGGATAGGAGCAGGGCCGAGTGGGTCGATTTTCTCAGGCGCCGGCGAGCGGAGACCATTGCTTGGAGGTGTCGATGGCTGGATCTTCCTCCCATGACAGTGCACTACATGGGCCCTCAGTGGGTCGTCCTTGCTGGTTTGGGAGCTTTTACTTTCTACATCCCCTACCGCATTCAGCGTCAGCTCGGTTTGAGGCAGGATGCCCCTGCGGAGGTTCTCGTGGATGTGGTTTTGCCCTTCTTTGGACATTCAGTTCTTTGCCATTACCAGCGTTTCTGGAGGACTCGAGAGGTGACCGATGCACATCCCTACCCTTCTGTGGCGATGCGCGGGAGCTATAGGAAATGACTTAGGAGGGACATTGCTGCTAGAGCCGGAGTTCAAGGAAACTGACTCAATCCTACCACCCTGACCGTTGAATAAATTATGGACCCCTTTTTATTACGTCGTAGTTCTTTTGTTATGAAAACTTTGCTCAACCTTATGTAGTAGAAGTAATCGTGTAAATAAAAACGAGTCTTGGAAGGTTTCTCCCTTTTCGACTTTTGTTCTTCAAGTCTTCTCAACCTGGATTTTTATTTTGATGGATCGTGACCGGGCCTCAGTGTGAGACTGCCTACGTATCCTTCTGGCGAAGGAATCAGGTCATGACGTAGTTCAGGGTAGGGTTCGCTCTGGTTTTAACACTCTCCTTTTGCGCTCTAACTTTTGCCTAGAACCGCCCTTTCGGATTTTCGGTCTAGCGAGCTCATTTATTGTATGCCTTAGCTTTTGCCTAGGATACCCTGACGGGTTTTCATCCTAGCAGGCTTTGCTCTAATTTTTGCCTAGGACTGCCCGCCCTTGCGGTTTTCAATCTAGCGAGCTTCTCTCAGGGGTAATAGCGCTTGAGTTGATCCAAGTTGACCAAGGTTGAGAATTCGTTTCCGTCCAAGTCGATGAGTTGCGTAGCTCCTCCGGAAAGGATGGTCTTGATAATGTACGGCCCAGACCACTTTGGTCGAAACTTTCCTCGTGGGTCGTAAACCGGAGCCCGGATTTCCTTCAAAACCATGTCACCTTCTACCAAGTTCCTGGGTTTCACTTTCTTGTTGAATGCCCGTGCAATCCTTCGTTGGTACCCTTGGATGTGGTAAAGAGCCCTTAACCGGCATTCATCAAATAGCATAAGCTCTTCAAATCGGTTACTCAACCACTCTGCCTCTTGGACTTCACATTCAATCATGGTCCGAAGAGATGGGACTTCTAACTCGATGGGAAGTACTGCTTCCATTCCATAAACCAAAGAGTAGGGGGTTGCTCCTGTTGGTGTCCGCACCGATGTGCGATACCCCCATAAAGCCAGGGGTAGTTGTTCATGCCAATCCCTTGCTGATTGAATAGTTTTCTCCAAAATGGCCTTGATCGTCTTGTTTGCCGCTTCCACAGCGCCATTGGTCTGCGGCCGATAAATCGTCGATTTATGCACCTGGATTTGAAATTCATCCAAAACTTCCCGGGCCTGTCCTTTGAAATGAACCCCATTATCAGATACGAAAGCCTGGGGGACCCCATACCGGTAAATGACGTTTTGCTTGATGAAATGTGCAACTTGAACCGCAGTCAAAGTGGTGTAGGAAGCAGCTTCTACCCATTTCGTGAAATAATTGATGGCTACCAAAATGAACTTGTGACCATTGGATGCTGCCGGCACTATCCTCCCGATGACATCAATTCCCCACGTCGAGAAGGGCCATGGCGAGGTCATTTGTTGCAGCTCGTGCGGCGGGACATGCGTGAGATTGGCGTGAATTTGGCACTTTTTACACCTTCGCACATACTCTACACATTCTGTTTCCATGGTGGACCAGAAGTATCCCTGCCTGAGAATCTTCTTTGCAAGCATTATGCCGCTCATGTGAGGACCGCATACACCCTCGTGAACTTCTTCCATTACCCTTTTCGCATCTTCTCCATGGATGCAGAGCTTATGTGTGCCACAGGGCGATCTTCGATATAAGTTTCCCCCGCATAGAATGTACTGAGTTGCCATCCTCTGGAGAGCGATTCGGCCTCCCTTGTTCGCTCCCACGGGGTATTCTCCTCTTTCTATGTACCTCTAAATGTCATAATACCATGGATGGCCATCATCAGGCTCGTTGACCACCATGACGTGCTGGTGTACTGGAATATCCCTTTGTTCTATCACAATTGGTCTTAACTTTATGCCAACAGGGATCTTGATCATTGATGCCAATGTTGCCAAAGCGTCTGCAAACTCATTTTTGAACCTCGGGACATGAGTGAATGTCACCTTGCTGAAGTGAGGGATAAGGTCTTCGAGATCCTGATGGTATGGTTTCAACTTCTCTTCCTTAACCTTCCAGTCACCATTCGCTTGAGACACAACTAAGTTCGAATCCCCTACAACTTCCAGTTTTTCTATGCCGATTTCGATGGCTGCCTCCATGCCTACAATGCAAGCCTCGTACTCGGCCTGGTTATTGGTGACTTCAAAGTTAAGCTTGAACGCCAACGGGATGTGCGATCCATCGGGCGAAATGAGCAATACACCGATTCCAAATCCTTTTTGGTTGGCTGCTCCATCAAAGTACAACTGCCAAATGTCCTCGGCTACCGTCATTATGTCTTCGTCGGGGAAATTGAATTCGGCATCCTCCCCTCCCTCGACTAGGCAATCGGCTAGGAACTCTGCGACGGCTCTTCCTTTTACCGACTTTCGGGTGACATACTTTAGTTCAAACTCGGCCAACATCAACAACCACCGTGCCATCCTACCTGTGAGGGCCGGTTTTCGAATAGATACTTTGGGGATCCATCCGAGATATTAGCCTAACCGGTAGGCTAACATATAATGCCTCTACTTCTTGGAAGCCCATACAAGTGCCCAGCATGTCTTTTCTAGGGGAGTGTAACGCTCCTCGGTTCCAACCATCTTTTTATTGAGGTAGTAAACGGCCCTTTCCACCCCATCATCTACTTCCTGCGCCAACATGCATCCCATTGAGGATGGAGTGACTGACAGGTATAGGATCAAAGGTTTTCCTGTTACGGGCGGTGTCAATACCGGTGGCTTGTGCAGGTAGGCCTTGATGGCTTCGAAAGCTTTATGACACCTATCATCCCAAACGAATGGCACTCCTTTCTTGAGCAAGCGGAACAATGGCTCGCAGGTTGAGGTCAGTCTCGCAATGAACCTACTGATGAATTGCACCTTGCTGAGGAAACTCCTTACATCCTTCTCAGATCTCGGCGGTTCCATTTCTAGGATGGCTTTGATTTTCGATGGGTCGACTTCGATGCCTCGGGTGGTGATCATGAATCCAAGCATCTTTCCTGCAGTGACCCCGAACGTGCATTTGGCGGGATTGAGCCGCATCTTGTACTTCCTGATTCTTTCGAAAAACTTCCTGAGCGCGGGCAGATGTCCTTCTCGCTCTTTGGCTTTAACAATCATATCGTCAACGTAGACCTCTACCTCTTTATGAATCATGTCGTGTAGCAATGCCGTGGCGGCCCGCTGGTAAGTAGATCCGGCGTTCTTTAGTCCGAAGGGCATGACTCGATAACAATATGTCCCCCACTCAGTGATGAACGTAGTTTTTTCCCGATCCTCTGGAGCCATAAGGATTTGATTGTACCCCGAAAAACCATCCATGAAAGAGAGTAGGGCATGACCGGCAGTATTATCAACTAACACATCAATGTGTGGTAGCGGGAAGTCATCTTTCGGGCTGGCTTTGTTGAGATCCCTGAAATCGACGCAGACCCTTATTTTACCATCCTTCTTTGGTACTGGGACGATGTTTGCAACCCACTGAGGGTATTCAGTTACCATTAAAAACCCAGCGTTAATCTGTTTAGTGACTTCTTCCTTTATCTTAAGCACCCAGTCAGGTCTCATGCGCCTTAGTTTCTGTTTTACTGGTTTCGCGTCAGGATAGAGGGGAATCCGGTGTTCCACGATTTCAGGATCGATTCCGGGCATATCTGCGTGTGACCATGCAAACACATCGTTGAACTCTTTGAGCAAATCAATGAGGGCCTTGCTTTCTTCGGCGGATAGCGCGGAACCGATCTGGGTCATCTGGGGACTCCCTTCATCTCTCAAATTTATTAAAACGATTTCTTCTTTTACAGGCTGAGCATGCCTTTCATCTTCCCTGTCGATTAGGGATCGAATTTCTTTGGGGATGTCCCCATCGAAATCAATCTCTTCATCACCAGGGTCGACGCAATTTATTTCAAAGTCAGGGAAGTAAGCAGAATCAGATTCATTTATTTCATGATCAACGGAGGCCTCGGGGGCACCATACACACGGGTAGATTCGAATTCGAAATAGAGACTCTGAGAGTTTGGGCCGAGAGGCACCAACTCGGACTGGACAGACTCAGAAGACTCAGAAGACGCAGAAGACTCGATAGACTTAACGGACTCAGATTCAGACTCAGACTCAGACTCTGATCCATGGTAAGTTGCACTCGGCATGAAGATCCAGTTCTTGTACTCTTTAGTAGCATCCATGATAAACAAAGTCGGATCCTCAGGGGTATCTTGTTCCATCATCAGCACTTCCGCTTCCGCAGCTGTACCCATTGATTCGTCTTCCCTAAACAGAGTTGCGAGACTACCCATGGCAAAAACCTCAATCCAGTCAGGGAGCTCTTTCTGCTTTTCCACAACCTCAGCTTCTTCATCACTATCTGGCCAGACATCGTTGGCGAATATCTCAAACCCTGGTAGGAAGGTATTGGTCTCCTCGTCCCAAAACGGTTCCGGCTGTCCCTGATAAATCTGCTTTGCTTCTTCTTTGACAAAGTAGTCCTCTAGCCTGTTCCCCTTTTTCACTTTGCTGCTATTTGAGGGTGAGTAACCAAGGCCTGTTGTACGCATCAGAGTGCCCTGGGCTTCAAACTTCACAGGGCCTTGGAGGTTCTTTCCCAGTCCCAATCCTGGCATGTAGGACATCTTCTTCATAATCTTGATGGCAACACTGCTAATAACAAAGTCATCATCGATCCTAACTGAATAGACAGACTTGGAGGTATCCAGAGAGAAGCCTCCCAAGGCGATATCTTCCTCTCCGTGTCGAATTTTCAATAGTGGGGCATTGTCTTCAATAGGGGCATGGATCCCCGAGTCTCCATGGATGGTGAGCATCCCCGTTTCGAGTCCCAAACGAATTTTCTGGTGGAGTGTGGAAGGTACAGCCATGATGTCGGGCCGGTGCAGCCAGGGCCTACCCAGAAGCAGGTTGAAGGAGGCGGGGATATTCACCACGTGGAATTCTACGTCCGTCTGATATGGTCCGAAGGTCATAGGAATCATGAGAGTCCCAACCACATCCCTCCGAGTGTTGTCATATGCTCGGGCCTTGACTTCTGATGGGGAGAAGTCCTTATTCTTGTATCCCAAACAGTAAGCAACACGGAGTGGACAGACATTAATTGCTGATCCATTGTCAACCAAGATTACTGGAACCGACTTGCCATGGCACTTCGAGGTGATGTGCAGCGGACGATTGTGATCAGTTCCTTCGGCAGGTAAGTCTCGATCAGTAAAGGTGATAGCATGCTTGACAGGTATGGTTTTGATCAGCGCCACAAGCTCATCGGGGGTTATGGCGGAAGGAACCTTTAGCTGAGAGAGTGCTTGGATGAGACCTTCACGATGGCGTGTGGAATGAACCAGCACATCCCAGACAGACATCTTGGCATGGGTTTGTTCGAGTTGACGCTTGATCATTCCCTCGGGGTTCTTTTCTGGTCGAGAGGGCTCCTTAGCTGGTGGGTCAAAGGGTCGGAAGGTGCTCTTAACCGGGGTGGTGAAGGGATCAGAGGGCTTTGCGGCCGCAGGGTTGGAAGATTCTCCAACCTGAAGATTTGGAGGTTGGTAAACACGGCCGCTTCTGGTTAGATGGTCAATCTGTCGGTACTTTGATTCTTCGTTCCATAAGTCGGCCAGGGCTTTACGCTTGTTTCCAATAGTCGTATCCTGCAGATTGGCAGCTAAATCGGCGATGACTAGGTCATCCCACAGATCTTCGGGTGTCCATTTTTCAGCCTCCATTACTGTCTTGTTGACAGTCCATTCTTCGTTTCCCACTTTTATGCTAACCACTTCAGTGTTAGCCCACAAATTCGTTTCAACCCCGGGCTCATTCTCCCATAGGTTTATCATGGCGACATCGGCATCTTTCGGAAAAGTAACCAATGATTCGGATTCAGCCCCATCTACAAGGTAGTCCATTGGGTCGAACCCATTGCTAGCAACTTCTTCTTCAGACCCAGGAAAGTTCGGGTACGGGGTGAGGTTCACATTGCTATAGAGGTTGTTAATGACAAAATCATTGAAATGAGAGAAGTCCGGGCAGAGCGGAGCGAGCTCTGGCCAATTGTACGTCATCATCTCGGGTGGATACCCAGACTGGTATTCTTCACCGAATAGTGCTGGCAGGGTGAAGGTATCCAAAGGGTCATTCCAGGCCAAGAGCTGGTATTCGTCTGGGGTTGGGTCCCATTCAGGCATATCCTGGAAAACCTGGTATTTTTCCTCTTGATTTTCAAACAGTGCACACAAAGAGAATCCATCAAGAGGATCCGCCTGGATGTTTTGCCAATCAACCTCCCATCCAGCCTCGAATAAGGGTTCGTCATTTCCTTGGAAATTGGCAGCTTCAAATTCTTCCCAATCAGCAATTAGTTCTCCCCATGTATCTTCCCATTCCCCTATGGAGTGGAAGGCAGTTCCTCCGGGAATTTCACCAGTAGGCATTGGTTCGGTATCGGGGATAATGAGCAGGGTAGGGTCAAACTCTGGGATGTTTTGAACCTCGGCTAGGGTGATTTGGTTGATACGGAAAGGGGCACTATGCTGTGGTAGGGGGTTTGAAATGGTGTTCGGTTTATCGGTAGGTGGAGTGTCGATAACCTTGTTATCGATGAGATATTGGATTTCATGACGGAGGCGGATGCAGTTGTTGGTGGTATGGCCGGGCATTTGGTGGAAGTCACAGTAGACGTTTTGGTTGAGGTTTGGTGGAATGGTTTGTGATGGCGGAAGAGGTTTCAGCACCCCAATGTCTGTGAGTTTCTTAAGGAGAGTGGATCTTGGAGTGCTGAATTGGGTGAAGGTTCGGTTCTGGGTTTTTGGTTTTTCAGCAATTTGGTTGACTTCTACAGGTTTAGTGGATGATGTTCTTGCTTGGTTGGTATTTCCGAAGAGAACGTTGCTGTTTCCCGAGTATGTCCTCTTGGGTTTCGACCCAGATCCTGACTCCTTTTTCTCCAAAGTCCCATCTCGCAGAGCCTCCTCTACAGCCAATCCAGAATCATAAAAAGTTTCAAAATTTGGGGCGGCCTGAGAAAGAACCATGTATGGTGCAAAAGAGCTTGGCAAGTTCTTGGTTATTATCTGTATTTGTTCTTTTAGGTCAGGCTTATTCTGCATCTGGGCTGCCTTTGCCCTCCAACGCTTCACAAAATCAGCAAAGCTTTCCTTCTCACTTATCTTAGTGCTTTCCAGCTCCCTCGTGGTCATTTTCAGGTCAACATTGAAGTCATACTGAGCCACGAAAGCTGTCCCAATGTCTTCCCAAGTCCTTTTCTTGGTTGGTTCGAGAGAGAGGAACCATTGCAGGGCTGGACCGGACAAGGATTCATGGAAGAGTTGGGCCATAGCTTCTCCTTCGATGCCGCGCATAGTGAGGGATCCGACATATCCTTGAAGGTGGGCTCTCGGGTCGCGGTTCCATCGAATTTTGCAAAGTCCACTCCTTTGAACTTTTCTGGCAGCTTGGCATTCGGAAAGAGGCATAGTTTCCTCATGTCGATTTCTCCTTTTCCAAGCCGTTTGGTTTCCTGGACAGATTCCTCCAATTTGCCAATCTTATCCATGATAGCGGCCAGGTTGCGGTCAACTGCTGGTATCTCCACTTTAGGTGGTTGCTCGGATTGCAGGGAAGCTTTGATCAGGATCTTGTCAGTGATTTCCTGCATGCTTTCCATTATCATATTCATGTCATTTTTCATGGAGGCTACGGCGGCTTTGAGTTGTGCGTCAACACCGGCGAGGGATTGTTTAAACTGGATATCCATGTTAGCCATGTTCTGCCTAAGTTCCTCCATTCCGTCTCCTTGGTCAGACATGGATGAAAGATTTTCGGACGGTACCGAGACTACGGGTTCTTCTTCCTCCTTCTCAAACAGTGGGGGTCCTTCCAGGGTGTCTACGTGAACTAGTCTTCGGGACAGACGAGACCAATTGGGTACAGCCTCTTTTCTTCGCAGGCGATCAATGTTGGCAGCACTGGCAACAAGTCAAAAGGGAGCAACTCATGACCAATCCAAATACTCGCCCCACTTCTACCCATCTCCTAGAAACGAGGCCTAAGACCTACCGTGGCTCGAATCTCACTCAAGACGTCCGTACAGGAGATTTCCGATAGCCCGGGTAGGTGCCGTCGAGCGAGTTAAATTCCGAACGGGTCGGAACCAGAGCCAATCTCCTTATCGTGACCATCCGAGGCAGAGCAATGCGACTACCGGAATCCAGATACGGACGTGCTTAAGGCTAGACCCAAACCAAGGGAGCCGTTCGGGCACGGCAAACACCGGAGGTATCACAAACTCCATGGATTTAAGGTCTCCTAGACCGTCCTAGTGGACCTACCGTGGTTCAAATCTCACTTAAGACGTCGTACAGAAGATTTCCGATAGTTCGGGTAGGTGCCGTCAGGCAGGTTAAATTCCGAACGGGTCGAAACCAGAGCCAATCTCCTTATCATGACCATCCGAGACAGAGCAATGTGGCTACCGGAATCTAGATACGGACATGCTTAAGGCTAGACCCAAACCAAGGGAGCCGTTCGGGCACGGCAAACACCGGACGTATCACAAACTCCATGGACGTAAGGTCTCCTAGACCGACCGGAAGGCCCTAAAGAATTCTAAGGGAACCTATGCCTCTAGCCCACAAGATGCAATGATGTGTGAATGATGCGTGTGTACAGGAATAAAAGCACGTAAGCAGAATATAACACATAAGTCCTAGTCATGGGTTCCTGTCCTAGTTGGGAAGGTTCTATGGCTATGTACAAGTGCAAAGGCTGGTTTTGGTCTCAAAAGGGTTCCCCGGACTAGAGCCAAGATGTACTACCCCGTGTCGAGTGTATTGCAAGACAACGGTCGAACAGCACGATGGCTCATCATAGTCGAGGGTTGCTAGGCATCCCAGGAGAGCTTGTCACCGGTAAACCGGGCAAGATAGCCGTAACACGCGTAGCAAGGCTTGTGCGGTGCAAAGTGTACAGGATAAAAGAGCTTGATTGTAATGCCCCGAATTTTGGGTATGTTAAATAAACATTTTTATTGAATAAACTAAAGAGAGTCTAGTTCATTATTACAACATAATTCTCACGAGAGTACTTTTATTCAACAAAAGAGGGGATAATCTAAGGTTAACTACTGCTCCGCCTCTTCTTCCATCCTTGCAAGCTCCTCGGCTCCGAAGGCCTCCAAAGTGTACTGTTCATGCTGCTCATCTATAAAATCTGACACATTATACCAGCGTCGCCCCCAGTATAATATGTCAGGGTCACCACAAAGGTAACACCGTGAGCTACAGAAGCTCAATAAAATAATCCAACCCGCTAAACCATAACTTATAACACGAAGGTACATAGGCAATTACACATGCTCATTCAACAACATAATTAACAATGACACATCCGCATTCATTATCTTGCCTACGTTGGTGTCATGCCTTTCTTTGTTTCTCCTACGCGACTCATCGTAAACCGTGTCACCATTTCCAAATCAACATTTTGAAAATCATTTCTCATTCTTTGTTACCAACGGGCTACCAAGTCCAGCCACGTTATCAAATCTTGCTTTGGCTCCTCTCCGCGGATAACCAAGCCCAATTACCAATGAAGCTACCACGTCCGGCTCCGTTAGAAATCTACACAATGGACTACCAAGTCTGGTCTCATTGCGGTTTTCGCAAGTCTACACAAAGGGCTACCAAGTCGGGCCATTATGTAGTTTCGAAAATATTTTACCAAGTCCAATTATTACCTTTATCCACACCCTAGGTGACATGTTTCTACTTTCTCGATTTCCGTGTCTCGTAATCATGCATAGACTCCACGGCGGAACAAATCACTTTAAAGTAATCTTGAAACCAAACTAGCAAGATCATCCAATTCTATATTACCTAATCGTACTCAAATTATTCCTTAAAGCATAACGCCACATGTACGGACGCCCTTGGAGTGGGAAGCCACTTATGCTTTATCAACAACAAGTAGTGCAAGCAAATATACATACATGCTCATAATCATTCTCAAGACAATAATATATTACCAAAATCCGTTCTTTCTTCCTTTGTGGAATTTTTAAAACAACATAGGTTTATTGACGAGTTCATACATGAACAAGCAATTATCACGAGATCGAGCAATCAAGTAGTCATAAGATCAAAGTAAACTATGTAAAACAAGTCATACTACACATATGGCTTCATGCTCATACAATACAATATGCTTGGAGGAAGTAGTTAGGGATTAACTACATTTAATTCAAACACGCATCCAACTATACTTAGGATAAGTAGGTTCGAAGAACTCTACCGTTCTTCTTGGCGGTAGGGTGGCTACAGGAATTTCGTCGGAGTAACGGCTTACGGTGGACTTCCGGTAGCTTCGAAAGAGAAAGGTTTCTCTCGAAACTAAATCTTGACTATACTACTAAACTCTTATGGATCGATGGGTGGTGAAGTGGTGGTTTAGTGGCGGCTTAGGATGAGTTTCTTGAAGAACAAGAGAAGAACTTCAAGAACACTCAAGAACAAAGCAAGAACAAGCAAGAACACTATGCTTTCTAGAGAGAGAAGTTGAATGGTGAAGGTGTGAGTTGAAAGGCATGGAATGGATGCTATTTATAGGCAAAATGAAGCTTCCCCCCTCACTCCACTTGGCTGGCCATCTCTCTCTCTCTCTCCCCCATGGATTTGCTCCATGGACTTGTCTTGTCAAGCAATAGTACTCCAACAAGTGCCACTTGGTCAAATAGTGTCAAAGTACTTCAACTTGTCAAAGTATAGCACACATACACCTCACTTTCCCCCTCCCTCTCATTCGGCCATGTCTCTCTCTCTCTTCCCCATGGATTTGCTCCATGGTCTTGTCTTGTCAAGCCAAGGTACAATAACAAGTGCAACTTGGTCAAATAGTATCAAAGTACTTCAACTTGTCAAAGTATGGCACACATACACCTCACTCTCCCTCTCCCTCTCATTCGGCCATGTCTCTCTCTCTCTCCCCCATGGATTTGCTCCATGGTCTTGTCTTGTCAAGCCAAGGTACAATACAAGTGCAACTTGGTCAAATAGTATCAAAGTACAATGCACATGTCCAAGTACAACACACATGCACTCACTCTCCCTCTCCCCCTCATTCGGCCCTCTCTCTCTCTCTTGGTCAAAGTACTATCATGTACATATATATATGTATATCTATATGCACATTTATGGAAAGAACAAGGAAGGTAAGGACAAGACTACTTAAATGCATATATGGCTTATGATTATTCTTTTTGTAGGATAAAGTACACATGACTAGTCTTGTCATCCTATTTGGCAAACCTAACATCTATTGTCCAAGGGGTAAAGCTTCCCCTAGCATGTAATAACCAATGGTCCAAGGAAAGTCAACATGAAGTACAATATTCAATTTTGACTAGACTATTCCAACTACTAGTCAAACTTGGTCTTCTTCCAAACAACTATTGTCCAATGGTCAAAGATCTTCCTAGCATGTATTAATCAACGGATAAGGATTTCCCTAGATCTTATCGTCCAATGGATAAAGATTACCCTAGCATCTATCGTCCAACGGATTAATATTACCCTAGCCTTTATCGCCCAATGGATAAAGACAAAAAGGGTAAAATGGTCCATCTAGGGTTAGGGAGAAGTGATTAGGCTAAATGGGCATTAGGCTATTGATTAAAGACTAACAATACTTAATCTAGGCTTTCATTGCTCGAGTGGTATTGTGGGTTTTATTTAGTAGGAAATTGCCTAATAATGGAATATTAAAGCCCGACGGTGCAAAACGCCAAGGCAAGGTGTGAGTGTGGCCAAGGTAGCCCGCTAGCAAAGCGGTGGCCAAGGTGGTGGCCAAGGCAGCCCGGTGGCCAAGCAGTGGCCAAGCGGTGGCTAAGGCAGCCCGGTTGCCAAGCAGTGGCCAAGCGGTGGCCAAGGCAGCCCGGTTGCCAAGCAGTGGCCAAGCGGTGGCCAAGGCAGCCCGGTGGCCAAACAGTGGCTAAGGCAGCCCGGTAGCCCAGCTGTGGCCAAGGCAGCCCGGCAATGCCAAGGCAAAAGCAAGGCGCGACCCGACGCCAAGGCAAAACCTGAAGGCAGCCAAGGCAGATCAACCCGACAGTGACCCGACGCTGGCGGCGGGCCGTCGAGCCGACGCCAAGGCGACCTAGCCAAGCCAAAGCAAGGTAGTTAAGTCAAATGTCAAGGTAAGACTAAAAATTATCCACTTTGGCATCGATGCAACGCTCTAGGTCAGGAAAGTGTAACTAAGCCAAATGGTAGATGG
Source organism: Rhododendron molle (assembly GCA_025413875.1). Taxonomy (NCBI): domain Eukaryota; kingdom Viridiplantae; phylum Streptophyta; class Magnoliopsida; order Ericales; family Ericaceae; genus Rhododendron; species Rhododendron molle. The sequence continues at coordinate 30,828,235 of CM046388.1, read as the reverse complement.
GGTTGCTAACTAATCGATCGCCAAGTAGGATTTCCAGCCGAGAAATATAATTCTTAGGATTTTACTACAATTACCAAGTAATTATACCAAGGTCTTAATAGGCATACTCGTCTTTAGAAAATGATCTTATCGACCGAGGTGATAGAATCTATTTATGACTGATTATTAGAATTAAAAAGAGAAGTATTAATACGATAAAGAATTTCTTATATAACAACGAAATTTTTATTCAGTAAAAATCCGAGTTGTTACAACCTATCCCCCTTAAACAATTTCGTCCTCGAAATTTGGCGAATGTTCAGATCCGAACAAGTGAGGGTAGTTGGCCTTCATGGTTTCCTCTCTCTCCCAGGTGGTCTCTCCAGTTCCACGGTTTTTCCACAAGACTCGTACTAATTTGATTGTCTTGTTCCGGATCGTCTTCTCACTTCGGTTTTGTATCTCTATCGGTTCTTCTTCATACGTCGCGTCTTCCTCGATGGTGATGTCTTCCCAGTTGAGAACATGTGTGGGCAATGCGAGATATTTGCGTAGCATTGAAACGTGAAACACATTATGCACTCTATCTAACTGCGGCGGCAGTGCTAAACGATACGCAACCTTCCCGATTTTCTCCACAATGTCAAAAGGTCCGATGTAGCGTGGGGATAGTTTTCCCTTCTTCCCAAATCTGATAACTCCTTTCTTTGGTCTGATCTTCAGGAATACGTGGTCTCCTACTGCAAAGGTTAACGGTCGGCTCCTTTTATCTGCATAACTCTTCTGTCGGCTTTGCACAGTTTGGATCCTTTGCCTGATGAGCTTGACCTTTTCTGTGGTATCCCATACTATGTCAGGTCCAATCAATCCAGTTTCCCCAGCATCTGTCCAACAGACGGGAGATCGGCAGGGTCGACCGTATAGAGCTTCGTAGGGTGCCATCCCAATACTTGCTTGATAGCTATTGTTGTAGGCAAACTCTACCAATGGCAGGTGCTGCTCCCAATTTCCAGAAAAATCCAAAGCACAGGCTCTTAGCATGTCTTCCAGCGTCTGTATTGTCCGCTCAGTTTGTCCATCCGTTTGTGGGTGAAAGGCCGTACTAAGCCTTACGTCAGTCCCTATTGCCTTCTGTAATCCTTTCCAAAAGTGTGACACGAAACGTGGGTCTCTGTCAGATACTATCGAGACAGGTACTCCATGCAGGCGTACAATCTCTCGAATATACAACAAACTTAGCTGTTCCACATTCTCAGTCATCTTGACAGGCAAGAAATGCGCAGTTTTGGTGAGTCGGTCCACGATCACCCAGATAGCGGTGTTAGACTTAGCAGATGTCGGTAGTCCGGTCACATAATCCATAGAGATGTGCTCCCACTTCCATGTCGGAATCGGCAAAGGTTGAAGATCTCCTCCAGGTCGCTGATGTTCAGCTTTCACTTGTTGACATACCATGCACGTAGATACGAATTGAGCTACGTCCTTCTTCATTCCTTCCCACCAGTATGTCCTTCGCAGGTCATGATACATCTTTGTACCACCAGGGTGTACTGCGAAGTTCGAATGGTGAGCCTCTCGGAGCACCGCTTCTCGCAGGGATCCAATATTAGGCACTAACACCTTCCCCTTGAATATCAGGCTGTTGTCCTTCTCGATCATCCATCCAGGCAATGCCCTTCCTTCTCGGATTCAATACCGGATGAATTCGCAGTCTTGCTCGGAGGTTTGGGCAAGCAAAATTTCTCTGTGAAGTGCCGGTTCTGCAACGAGAGCGTACAAACGTGTGTTCCCATCCCTTGAGGATGGTCGCAGGTTGAACTCGTTGAGAGTGTCCACCATCTCCCATTCCTTGATGGCGGTCTTGACCTTCTGTGCTCTGTCCTTCCGACTAAAAGCGTCAGCCACCACATTGGCCTTACCGGGGTGGTACTGAAGTGTAAACTTGTAATCCTCTAGATATTCCATCCAGCGGCGCTGTCTCAGATTCAACTCTTTCTGAGTGAAGAGATACTTGAGGCTTTTATGGTCGGTAAAGACTTTGAATTGTTCTCCCCACAGATAGTAACGCCAGGTTTTAAGGGCGAATACTACAGCAGCCAATTCTAAGTCATGGGTAGGGTAGTTCTTCTCATGCGGTCGGAGTTGTCGGGATCCGTAAGCTACAACTTTCCCATTCTGCATCAGCACGCATCCTAGACCGTCTCTTGACGCATCGCAGTAAACTGTATAATCTACACCCCGCTCAGGGATGATGAGTATCGGTGCACTGGTCAGCCTTTTCTTCAATTCCTGAAAGGATTTCTCACAACCCTCATTCCAATCCAGCTTTACTCCTTTGGTTTAGCAAGTGTTGAGAAGTCGGGTATGAATCTTCGGTAATACCCAGCCAATCCTAGAAAACTCCGGATTTCGAATACGGAGGTTGGCTGTTTCCAGTTCAACACGGCCTCCACCTTGCCTTCATCCACCGCGATTCCGTCTTTAGATACTACATGTCCCAAAAACTTAACCACCTCCAGCCAAAATTCGCATTTACTTGCCTTGGCATAGAGTTGGTTATCTCGGAGTACTTGTAGTACTATTCGTAGATGTTCTTCGTGCTCCTCCTTATTAGCAGAGTATATCAAGATGTCATCAATGAACACCACTACAAATCTGTCCAAGTAGGGTTGGAAAACTTTGTTCATGAGACACATGAATACTGCCGGAGCGTTGGTCAGTCCGAACGGCATCACCACAAACTCGTAGTGTCCGTATCTGGTGCGGAAGGCTGTCTTGTCAATATCCTCTTCTTGGATTCTCAGTTGATGGTAACCTGATCTGAGATCGATCTTAGAGAAGCAAGTTGCTCCTCTTAGTTGGTCAAACAGATCATCGATCCTGGGCAAGGGGTATCGGTTCTTAATTGTGACTTGATTCAGCTTCCTATAGTCGATACATAAACGAAGCGTTCCTTCTTTCTTCTTCCCGAACAATGCAGGCGCTCCCCATGGTGACGTACTTGGCCTGATATACCCTTTCTCCAATAGTTCTTGCAATTGGGTCTTGAGTTCCTTTAATTCTGCTGGGGCCATACGGTATGGTGCCATCGAGATTGGGGTTGTTCCTGGTTGGAGCTCTATAGAGAAGTCTATCTCTCTTTGAGGAGGTAAGCCAGGAAGTTCCTCGGGAAACACATCGGCGTATTCGCAAACGATGTGGGGTAATCCCAGTTCCTCCCTATCGGTTTCTTCCATTTGGAGACTAGCTAGCCATCCAAGTAGTTGATTCTGCCACCTAGATCTTTTCGTCGTCGAACTTGTTGTCTGTCTATCCCCCTTAAAACGGAAACGAGTTCCCTCTGGGGTGTAAGCTGTCACTGTCTTCTGATGACAGTCTATGACTGCTCTGTGTGCAGATAACCAATCCATTCCTAGGATTATATCGAAATCCGCCATTTCGATCACCCGGAGGTCGCAGGTTAGTCGCAAGTTGGCTACTTCTAGCTCGCACCCTCTACACACTAGACTAACAGTTATACTTCCCCCCAATGGTGATGCTACCCTCGTACTCAAGCTTAGGGGTTCTGTTTCTAGTGCTAAAGCAGTTACGCAGGCAGTAGATATGAATGAGTGCGATGCACCAGAGTCAAACAAGGCTTGTACGCAGGTACTATATAATAGTAGCGTACCTTGGATCACAGAGGGATCCGGCTCCTGTTCCTCATTCTGTAGTGCAAAGATCCGCCCTCCAGTGTTTTGTTGAGTGTTCATGGGCTGCTTCCCTTTGTTTAGCCCATTTGGTTGCGAGGATGGCCCTCCATGGTTCTGCTTCCCAAATCCAGCCTGCCCATTCTGTAGCGTCTTTTGGTTTCCGAAGTTCCCATTCCTCTCCTTCTGAGGTTGCGGGCATTGGCGACTGTAGTGGCCCATCTGCTGACAGTTGTAGCACTTTACTGTCGACAGATCTCGAGTGCCTCTCTGTGGTTGGTCGCGTCCTGGGGTAGCAGTTTTCCACGCTTGGTTGTTTTGGGTCGGGGTAAAGGTCTTAGCGGGGTAGGGTCCTCGATTGTTATTGGATGCTTGGGTACGGATTGGTCCCCCGGTATTGCCCGTTGCCTTCCTCCAGCGGTTCTTGAAGTCTGCTTCTTCACTCTCCAATCGAAGAGCACACTGAACGATGCCGGAATAGGTGGGAAAGGCTTGTGCTACCACGACCCTTCGAGCAGTTGTCAGTCCCCACTCGAATCTTCTCGCTTTCTTATCCTCAGTTGCTACAGCATTTGGGGCGTCGCGAGACAGCTCCTCGAACTTTGCCGCATATTGAGTGACAGTCATGGTTCCTTGCTTCAGGTTCATGAATTCTTGCTCCTTGGCCAGGCGAATGGGCGTGGGAAAGTACTTGTCAAGGAACAGGGTTTCAAACTCGTCGAATGTCATGGTGGCTACGGTATGAGTTGTTTCCGTCAACTCCCACCAATAACGGGCTTCTCCCTTTAGTTGGTACGTGGCCAGGGCCACGCGATCCCCATTTCGGGTGATCTCCAAGGTGTCCAGGATCACCTTGGTTTCCTTCAGCCATGATTCGGCCACAGTGGGGTTAGGGTCTCCCTTTGAAGGTTAGGGGTCGGCGTTTGCAGAACTCGTTCATCGCTCAGGTTCGGGTCATAGGTTCATCATCGCGGTTTTGGTTTCGGCGACTGGCATTCAAAGCAGTCACGAAAGCTTGCATGATCTGGGCTATGCAAGGGTTAGTGTTAGAGGTTTCTCCATTCTCAAATCCCAGTCCACTGCATCGGTTCACCATCTACGAGTAGAGATTTTAAGGGAGGTTTAGTTACCAGAATTAGTACGCAATGAACAAGACAGCTAGATTTTTGATTAGCAAATAACATTAGATTACATGCCCTACGGCATCATCAGGTACAAGAAAATGAAAGTAAAAGCGCGTAATAATGGCTATGGTGCCATTGCTACTCCTCGAGCCGCCATCGATCGTTGAAGGCTTGGAGTGCAAGACGTTCGTATTCCTTTCCGAACGCCGCGAGTGCGATGGCCACCGCGGGAATCCAGTACCAGAAGGTAGTGAGGCGGTCGTTCCTGTCGAACCACCGTGGCATGGCTATAGTAAGCACGGCCCAGAACAGGATGAAGATGAAGGGCAGTAACTGTATTGTTTGGATCGTCGCGGCGAGCTCGATTCGCTCGTCCTGTCGGAGCGCGTCGTCTTCCGGAAATCCTCGTCGCCAGATTGCCGCCATGGCTCGGTTTGTTTGGATAGTGGTTTGGAGGGGTTAAGATGGTGAAAGAGAGATGAAGAGAAAAGGTGGAGAGAGGAGAAGAAATGGGAAGTGGTGGTGGGTATATATAGGGCCGGGTGAGAGGTGAGTGGAGGAGGGAAATGATTAAATTTTGAAATTTTGAATTTGGAGGTTGAGATTTAATAATTGAATTATTGAAGGGTTGGGGGGTGGTTGCCGGGGCCCCCTTTTCGGGTATGGCCGATGCACGAAGGCCGGGTCCCCCCTCGGTTTTGGCCGACACTTGTCGCTCTCCCGGAGAAATAAAATCTATCCAAGAAGGGTTTCAAAATGTCTAACGGCAGAGGGTTACAATACCCGTAACCAAAGAAAATCACTATCCTTGCGTCAACTAAAATAATTGTCCTTGGTAATCAGGGTTTCATTTACTAAAGAATAGTACGCAATGGTGCTCTTTATTTTAAGAAAATAAGCCTTTTATAAATAAAAGAGAGATACAATCACAAGCATAGAATTCTACCACAAAACAGAAGATAACTCTTTCCTACTACAAAACAAGTAAACATAAGATGGGGTTTCCTAATACAACTGCAGCGATCTCACACATGATCCTAACAGGTTTATTTTACAATACTATTTCTCTCTAAGGCATGTTGATTCCAAACTTCTCCCTCAGCCACATCTTGTGGTTCTTTTCGGCCTCGGTTTCACTCTTGAAACAGTTCCTGCTCCTGTTTAAGTATTTCCTCTTGCGTTAGCACGGGCGGTTCCTCTACCGGTTCGGGGTAGCACAGGAAGAGTTTCATCATGACAGCCTCCCAATCTATGCCGGTCTCCATGTCGGACACCGGAAAGCTAAATGGCTGCTCGAAGTCCTGCACAGGTGGTGCAGGGGCTTGGATAGGAGGTAGGTACTCGGGGTTTTGAGCTAGTAGGGCTACCTCCCAAATGATGGGGACTTCATAGAGCTCTATGTCATCCACATGTGGGAGTGTTGGTCCGGTGTACTCGGGTGACAGTAGTGATCGGTAGATGGCCCTAGTTTTCGGGGCGAAAGGTGGGCAACCTCTTTGTGGTACTCTTGACATCTATACAAATGGAAGAGTTCTATATTAGACTTAACGGTACGAAGGTTAACTATAAGCATGCACATAAACAGTAATTTCACGTAGGAAAGAAATACATATTTTCATTACTTAATTGGATCCAGTACAACATAAATGGCTAAAATTAGCCTAGGCTTACTACTACCTTACAAGTTCAACTACTACCAACCTTCTTATTACGTTTGCATCACAAGCTTCTTAATGAGCCTACAAGGTGTTCGGGAATTGGGCCTTATATGGGCCTATGTCGGTCTCAACGGGTGGCGGAGGTACATCGCCGGTGTCAAAGGCTATGTCCATGATGTCGGGCACAACCCTTAGCCATCCCGGCTCTTCTTCGTCATCAGATTCACTCTCTTCGTCAGATTCCTCATTTCCCCAAATCACCATTGATTCTTCTTCCTCGGGATCTTCTTTGGGATCTTCTTCGGGATCTCCTTCGGGATCCTCATTCGCGGGAGGTGCTATTGGAACCAGAGCGGGAATGGCTTCAGCTTCGTTCCTCACAACTACAAGTTCCTCATGGAAAAGGGGTGCTATTTGGACGAGGACAGGTATTGCTTCTTCGTTTCCCTCCTCCTCCTCATCAGGGAGTGGCAAGGCACCATGCTCTTGATAGTAGTCATAAACGTAGGGAAAGGCGTAAGGGAAGTAGGGGTCTCCCGCTAGTAGGTTGGTCATCGTCCTCAAGGTTCCTCTAAGTTGGCGGGCTTCGGCTAGTAGGTTGTCTCGATAGGTACTCATCTACAAGGAAAAGTTTTAGCCTCGATTAGTAGTGTTTTAAGTCAAAGTTTTACTAATGTTAAAGAAGCATCGAAATTTCTATGTTCCACATTCGATTCTTGATTTAAGTCATCATCCAATTGTTCGGGAATTCCCAGTTTGGCCGTACTGCCAGTTTCCACCTTACTTCAATCCGAAGATTGTTTTGTCAGAATTCCACCCAATTTGGGACGGTAAACTTAAACTCAAGTCACGTTTGTGCAACGGTCAAGCTTATCTTAACACTATTCTTAAAGGCTACCCATTCTACCCATGGCCGAGGTTTTGAACCTAAAGCTTTGATACCAAGTTGTAACGCCCCGAATTTTGGGTATGTTAAATAAACATTTTTATTGAATAAACTAAAGAGAGTCTAGTTCATTATTACAACATAATTCTCACGAGAGTACTTTTATTCAACAAAAGAGGGGATAATCTAAGGTTAACTACTGCTCCGCCTCTTCTTCCATCCTTGCAAGCTCCTCGGCTCCGAAGGCCTCCAAAGTGTCTTATTCATCTTTGCTCATCTATAAAATCGACACATTATACAAGCGTCCGCCCTCAAAGATAATATGTCGGGGTCACCACAAAGGTAACACCGTGAGCTACAAAAGCTCAATAGAATAATCCAACCCGCTAAACCATAACTTATAACACGAAGGTACATAGGCAATTACACATGCTCATTCAACAACATAATTAACAATGACACATCCGCATTCATTATCTTGCCTACGTTGGTGTCATGCCTTTCTTTGTTTCTCCTACGCGACTCATCGTAAACCGTGTCACCATTTCCAAATCAACATTTTGAAAATCATTTCTCATTCTTTGTTACCAACGGGCTACCAAGTCCAGCCACGTTGTCAAATCTTGCTTTGGCTCCTCTCCGCGGATAACCAAGCCCAATTACCAATGAAGCTACCACATCCGGCTCCGTTAGCAATCCACACAATGGACTACCAAGTCTGGTCTCATTGCGGTTTTCGCAAGTCTACACAAAGGGCTACCAAGTCCGGCCATTATGTAGTTTCGAAAATATTTTACCAAGTCCAATTATTTCCTTTATCCACACCCTAGGTGACATGTTTCTACTTTCTCGATTTTCGTGTCTCGTAATCATGCATAGACTCCGCGGCGGAACAAATCACTTTAAAGTAATCTTGAAACCAAACTAGCAAGATCATCCAATTCTATATTACCTAATCGTACTCAAATTATTCCTTAAAGCATAACGCCACATGTGCGGACGCCCTTGGAGTGGGAAGCCACTTATGCTTTATCAACAACAAGTAGTGCAAGCAAATATACATACATGCTCATAATCATCCTCAAGACAATAATATATTACCAAAATCCGTTCTTTCTTCCTTTGTGGAATTTTCAAAACAACATATGTTTATTGACGAGTTCATACATGAACAAGCAATTATCACGAGATCGAGCAATCAAGTAGTCATAAGATCAAAGTAAACTACGTAAAACAAGTCATACTACACATATGGCTTCATGCTCAAACAATACAATATGCTTGGAGGTTAAGTAGTTAGCGATTAACTACATTTAATTCAAACATGCATCCAACTATACTTAGGATAAGTAGGTTCGAAGAACTCTACCGTTCTTCTTGGCGGTAGGGTGGCTACGGGAATTTCGTCGGAGTAACAGCTTACGGTGGACTTCCGGTAGCTTCGAAAGAGAAAGGTTTCTCTCGAAACTAAATCTTGACTATACTACTAAACTCTTATGGATCGAAGGGTGGTGAAGTGGTGGTTTAGTGGCGGCTTAGGATGAGTTTCTTGAAGAACAAGAGAAGAACTTTAAGAACACTCAAGAACAAAGCAAGAACAAGCAAGAACACTAAGCTTTCTAGAGAGAGAAGTTGAATGGTGAAGATGTGAGTTGAAAGGCATGGAATGGATGCTATTTATAGGCAAAATGAAGCTTTCCCCCTCACTCCACTTGGCTGGCCATCTCTCTCTCTCTCTCCCCCATGGATTTGCTCCATGGACTTGTCTTGTCAAGCAATAGTACTCCAACAAGTGCCACTTGGTCAAATAGTGTCAAAGTACTTCAACTTGTCAAAGTATAGCACACATACACCTCACTTTCCCCCTCCCTCTCATTCGGCCATGTCTCTCTCTCTCTTCCCCATGGATTTGCTCCATGGTCTTGTCTTGTCAAGCCAAGGTACAATAACAAGTGCAACTTGGTCAAATAGTATCAAAGTACTTCAACTTGTCAAAGTATAGCACATATACACCTCACTCTCCCTCTCCCTCTCATTCGGCCATGTCTCTCTCTCTCCCCCATGGATTTGCTCCATGGTCTTGTCTTGTCAAGCCAAGGTACAATACAAGTGCAACTTGGTCAAATAGTATCAAAGTACAATGCACATGTCCAAGTACAACACACATGCACTCACTCTCCCTCTCCCCCTCATTCGGCCCTCTCTCTCTCTTGGTCAAAGTACTATCATGTACATATATATATGTATATCTATATGCACATTTATGGAAAGAACAAGGAAGGTAAGGACAAGACTACTTAAATGCATACATGGCTTATGATTATTCTTTTTGTAGGATAAAGTACACATGACTAGTCTTGTCATCCTATTTGGCAAACCTAACATCTATTGTCCAAGGGGTAAAGCTTCCCCTAGCATGTAATAACCAATGGTCCAAGGAAAGTCATCATGAAGTACAATATTCACTTTTGACTAGACTATTCCAACTACTAGTCAAACTTGGTCTTCTTCCAAACAACTATTGTCTAATGGTCAAAGATCTTCCTAACATGTATTAACCAATGGATAAGGATTTCCCTAGATCTTATCGTCCAATGGATAAAGATTACCCTAGCATCTATCATCCAACGGATAAATATTACCCTAGCCTTTATCGCCCAATGGATAAAGACAAAAAGGGTAAAATGGTCCATCTAGGGTTAGGGAGAAGTGATTAGGCTAAATGGGCATTAGGCTATTGATTAAAGACTAACAATACTTAATCTAGGTTTTCATTGCTCGAGTGGTAGTTTGGGTTTTATTTAGTAGGAAATTGCCTAATAATGGAATATTAAAGCCCGACGGTGCCAAACGCCAAGGCAAGGTGTGAGCGTGGCCAAAGCGGCCGGTGGCAGCGATGGCCAAGTGGTGGCTAAGCGGCCCGGTTGCCAGCGATGGCCAGCGGTGGCCAAAAGCAGCCGGTTGCCAGCGATGTAGCGGTGGCAAAGCGGCCCGATGGCCAAACGGTGGCCAAGCGACCTGGTAATAGCGGTGGCAAGCGATGGCTAAGCGGCCGGTGGCGGCGATGGCAAAGCGACCCGGCAATGCCAAGGCAAGAGCGACAACGACCCGACGCCAAGGCAAAACACGAAGGCGACCAAAGCGAGATCAACTGGACAGTGACCCGATGCCTGGCGGCGAGGCCGTCGATTCCCGATGTCAAGCGACCAGCCAAGCCAAAGCAAGGTAGTTAAGTCAACTGTCAAGGTAAGACTAAAAATTATCCACTTTGGCATCGATGCAACGCTCTAGGTCAGGAAAGTGTAACTAAGCCAAATGGTAGATGGGGTTGCTAACTAATCGATCGCCAAGTAGGATTTCCAGCCGAGAAATATAATTCTTAGGATTTTACTACAATTACCAAGTAATTATACCAAGGTCTTAATAGGCATACTCGTCTTTAGAAAATGATCTTATCGACCGAGGTGATAGAATCTATTTATGACTGATTATTAGAATTAAAAAGAGAAGTATTAATACGATAAAGAATTTCTTATATAACAACGAAATTTTTATTCAGTAAAAATCCAAGTTGTTACAACCTATCCCCCTTAAACAATTTCGTCCTCGAAATTTGGCGAATGTTCAGATCCGAACAAGTGAGGGTAGTTGGCCTTCATGGTTTCCTCTCTCTCCCAGGTGGTCTCTCCAGTTTCACGGTTTTTCCACAAGACTCGTACTAATTTGATTGTCTTGTTCCGGATCGTCTTCTCACTTCGGTTTTGTATCTCTATCGGTTCTTCTTCATACGTCGCGTCTTCCTCGATGGTGATGTCTTCCCAGTTGAGAACATGTGTGGGCAATGCGAGATATTTGCGTAGCATTGAAACGTGAAACACATTATGCACTCTATCTAACTGCGGCGGCAGTGCTAAACGATACGCAACCTTCCCGATTTTCTCCACAATGTCAAAAGGTCCGATGTAGCGTGGGGTTAGTTTTCCCTTCTTCCCAAATCTGATAACTCCTTTCTTTGGTCTGATCTTCAGGAATACGTGGTCTCCTACTGCAAAGGTTAACAGTCGGCTCCTTTTATCTGCATAACTCTTCTGTCGGCTTTGTGCAGTTTGGATCCTTTGCCTGATGAGCTTGACCTTTTCTGTGGTATCCCGTACTATGTCAGGTCCAATCAATCCAGTTTCCCCAACATCTATCCAACAAACAGGAGATCGGCAGGGTCGACCGTATAGAGCTTCGTAGGGTGCCATCCCAATACTTGCTTGATAGCTATTGTTGTAGGCAAACTCTACCAATGGCAGGTGCTGCTCCCAATTTCCAGAAAAATCCAAAGCACAGGCTCTTAGCATGTCTTCCAGCGTCTGTATTGTCCGCTCAGTTTGTCCATCCGTTTGTGGGTGAAAGGCCGTACTAAGCCTTACGTCAGTCCCTATTGCCTTCTGTAATCCTTTCCAAAAGTGTGACACGAAACGTGGGTCTCTGTCAGATACTATCGAGACAGGTACTCCATGCAGGCGTACAATCTCTCGAATATACAACAAACTTAGCTGTTCCACATTCTCAGTCATCTTGACAGGCAAGAAATGCGCAGTTTTGGTGAGTCGGTCCACGATCACCCAGATAGCGGTGTTAGACTTAGCAGATGTCGGTAGTCCGGTCACATAATCCATAGAGATGTGCTCCCACTTCCATGTCGGAATCGGCAAAGGTTGAAGATCTCCTCCAGGTCGCTGATGTTCAGCTTTCACTTGTTGACATACCATGCACGTAGATACGAATTGAGCTACGTCCTTCTTCATTCCTTCCCACCAGTATGTCCTTCGCAGGTCATGATACATCTTTGTACCACCAGGGTGTACTGCGAAGTTCGAATGGTGAGCCTCTCGGAGCACCGCTTCTCGCAGGGATCCAATATTAGGCACTAACGCCTTCCCCTTGAATATCAGGCTGTTGTCCTTCTCGATCATCCATCCAGGCAATGCCCTTCCTTCTCGGATTCAATACCGGATGAATTCGCAGTCTTGCTCGGAGGTTTGGGCAAGCAAAATTTCTCTGTGAAGTGCCGGTTCTGCAACGAGAGCATACAAACGTGCGTTCCCATCTTTTGAGGATGGTCGCAGGTTGAACTCCTTGAGAGTGTCCACCATCTCCCATTCCTTGATGGCGGTCTTGACCTTCTGTGCTCTGTCCTTCCGACTAAAAGCGTCAGCCACCACATTGGCCTTACCGGGGTGGTACTGAAGTGTAAACTTGTAATCCTCTAGATATTCCATCCAGCGGCGCTGTCTCAGATTCAACTCTTTCTGAGTGAAGAGATACTTGAGGCTTTTATGGTCTTCGAATTGTTCTCCCCACAGATAGTAACGCCAGGTTTTAAGGGCGAATACTACAGCAGCCAATTCTAAGTCATGGGTAGGGTAGTTCTTCTCATGCGGTCGGAGTTGTCGGGATCCGTAAGCTACAACTTTCCCATTCTGCATCAGCACGCATCCTAGACCGTCTCTTGACGCATCGCAGTAAACTGTATAATCTACACCCCGCTCAGGGATGATGAGTATCGGTGCACTGGTCAGCCTTTTCTTCAATTCCTGAAAGGATTTCTCATAACCCTCATTCCAATCCAGCTTTACTCCTTTCTGAGTCAGTCTCGTCATTGGTTTGAATCTTCGGTAATACCCAGCCAATCCTAGAAAACTCCGGATTTCGAATACGGAGGTTGGCTGTTTCCAGTTCAACACGGCCTCCACCTTGCCTTCATCCACCGCGATTCCGTTTTTAGATACTACATGTCCCAAAAACTTAACCACCTCCAGCCAAAATTCGCATTTACTTGCCTTGGCATAGAGTTGGTTATCTCGGAGTACTTGTAGTACTATTCGTAGATGTTCTTCGTGCTCCTCCTTATTAGCAGAGTATATCAAGATGTCATCAATGAACACCACTACAAATCTGTCCAAGTAGGGTTGGAAAACTTTGTTCATGAGACACATGAATACTGCCGGAGCGTTGGTTAGTCCGAACGGCATCACCACAAACTCGTAGTGTCCGTATCTAGTGCGGAAGGCTGTCTTGTCAATATCCTCGTCTTGGATTCTCAGTTGATGGTAACCTGATCTGAGATCGATCTTAGAAAAGCAAGTTGCTCCTCTTAGTTGGTCAAACAGGTCATCGATCCTGGGCAAGGGGTATCGGTTCTTAATTGTGACTTGATTCAGCTTCCTATAGTCGATACATAAACGAAGCGTTCCTTCTTTCTTCTTCCCGAACAATGCAGGCGCTCCCCATGGTGACGTACTTGGCCTGATATACCCATTCTCCAATAGTTCTTGCAATTGGGTCTTGAGTTCCTTTAATTCTGCTGGGGCCATACGGTATGGTGCCATCGAGATTGGGGTTGTTCCTGGTTGGAGCTCTATAGAGAAGTCTATCTCTCTTTGAGGAGGTAAGCCAGGAAGTTCCTCGGGAAACACATCGGCGTATTCGCAAACGATGTGGGGTAATCCCAGTTCCTCCCTATCGGTTTCTTCCATTTGGAGACTAGCTAGCCATCCAAGTAGTTGATTCTACCACCTAGATCTTTTCGTCGTCGAACTTGTTGTCTGTCTATCCCCCTTAAAACGGAAACGAGTTATAAGCTGTCACTGTCTTCTGATGACAGTCTATGACTGCTCTGTGCGCAGATAACCAATCCATTCCTAGGATTATATCGAAATCCGCCATTTCGATCACCCGAAGGTCGCAAGTTAGTCGCAAGTTGGCTACTTCTAGCTCGCACCCTCTACACACTAGACTAACAGTTATACTTCCCCCAATGGTGATGCTACCCTCGTACTCAAGCTTAGGGTTCTGTTTCTAGTGCTAAAGCAGTTACGCAGGCAGTAGATATGAATGAATGTGATGCACCAGAGTCAAACAAGGCTTATACGCAGTACTATATAATAGTAGCGTACCTTGGATCACAGAGGGATCCGGCTCCTGTTCCTCAGTCTGTAGTGCAAAGATCCGCCCTCCAGTGTTTTGTTGAGTGTTCATGGGCTGCTTCCCTTTGTTTAGCCCATTTGGTTGCGAGGATGGCCCTCCATGGTTCTGCTTCCCAAATCCAGCCTGCCCATTTGGTGGCGTCTTTTGGTTTCCGAAGTTCCCATTCCTCTCCCTCTGAGGTTGCGGGCATTGGCGACTGTAGTGGCCCATCTTCTGACAGTTGTAGCACTTTATTGCCGATCTCGAGTGCCTCTCTGTGGTTGGTCGCGTCCTGGGGTAGCAGTTTTCCACGCTTGGTTGTTTTGGGTCGGGGTAAAGGTCTTAGTGGGGTAGGGTCCTCGATTGTTATTGGATGCTTGGGTACGGATTGGTCCCCCGGTATTGCCCGTTGCCTTCCTCCAGCGGTTCTTGAAGTCTGCTTCTTCACTCTCCAATCGAAGAGCACACTGAACGATGCCGGAATAGGTGGGAAAGGCTTGTGCTACCACGACCCTTCGAGCAGTTGTCAGTCCCCACTCGAATCTTCTCGCTTTCTTATCCTCAGTTGCTACAGCATTTGGGGCGTAGGAGAGAGCTCCTCGAACTTTGCCGCATATTGAGTGACAGTCATGGTTCCTTGCTTCAGGTTCATGAATTCTTGCTCCTTGGCCAGGCGAATGGGCGTGGGAAAGTACTTGTCAAGGAACAGGGTTTCAAACTCGTCGAATGTCATGGTGGCTACGGTATGAGTTGTTTCCGTCAACTCCCACCAATAACGGGCTTCTCCCTTTAGTTGGTACGTGGCCAGGGCCACGCGATCCCCATTTCGGGTGATCTCCAAGGTGTCCAGGATCACCTTGGTTTCCTTCAGCCATGATTCGGCCACAGTGGGGTTAGGGTCTCCACTGAAGGTTAGGGGTCGGCGTTTGCAGAACTCGTTCATCGCTCGGGTTCGGGTCATAGGTTCATCATCGCGGTTTTGGTTTCGGCGGCTGGCATTCAAAGCAGTCACGAAAGCTTGCATGATCTGGGCTATGCAAGGGTTAGTGTTAGAGGTTTCTCCATTCTCAAATCCCAGTCCACTGCGTCGGTTCACCATCTACGAGTAGAGATTTTAAGGGAGGTTTAGTTACCAGAATTAGTACGCAATGAACAAGACAGCTAGATTTTTGATTAGCAAATAACATTAGATTACATGCCCTACGGCATCATCAGGTACAAGAAAATGAAAGTAAAAGTGCGTAATAATGGCTATGGTGCCATTGCTACTCCTCGAGCCGCCATCGATCGTTGAAGGCTTGGAGTGCACGACGTTCGTATTCCTTTCCGAACGCCGCGAGTGCGATGGCCACCGCGGGAATCCAATACCAGAATGTAGTGAGGCGGTCGTTCCTGTCGAACCACCGTGGCATGGCTATAGTAAGCACGGCCCAGAACAGGATGAAGATGAAGGGCAGTAACTGTATTGTTTGGATCGTCGCGGCGAGCTCGATTCGCTCGTCCTGTCGGAGCGCGTCGTCTTCCGGAAATCCTCGTTGCCAGATTGCCGCCATGGCTCGGTTTGTTTGGATAGTGGTTCGGAGGGGTTAACATGGTGAAAGAGAGATGAAGAGAAAAGGTGGAGAGAGGAGAAGAAATGGGAAGTGGTGGTGGGTATATATAGGGCCGGGTGAGAGGTGAGTGGAGGAGGGAAATGATTAAATTTTGAAATTTTGAATTTGGAGGTTGAGATTTAATAATTGAATTATTGAAGGGTTGGGGGGTGGTTGCCGGGGCCCCCTTTTCGGGTATGGCCGACGCACGAAGGCCGGGTCCCCCCTCGGTTTTGGCCGACACTTGTCGCTCTCCCGGAGAAATAAAATCTATCCAAGAAGGGTTTCAAAATGTCTAACGGCAGAGGGTTACAATACCCGTAACCAAAGAAAATCACTATCCTTGCGTCAACTAAAATAATTGTCCTTGGTAATCAGGGTTTCATTTACTAAAGAATAGTACGCAATGGTGCTCTTTATTTTAAGAAAATAAGCCTTTTATAAATAAAAGAGAGATACAATCACAAGCATAGAATTCTACCACAAAACAGAAGATAACTCTTTCCTACTACAAAACAAGTAAACATAAGATGGGGTTTCCTAATACAACTGCAGCGATCTCACACATGATCCTAACAGGTTTATTTTACAATACTATTTCTCTCTAAGGCATGTTGATTCCAAACTTCTCCCTCAGCCACATCTTGTGGTTCTTTTCGGCCTCGGTTTCACTCCTGAAACAGCTCATGCTCCTGTTTAAGTATTTCCTCTTGCGTTAGCACGGGCGGTTCCTCTACCGGTTCGGGGTAGCACAGGAAGAGTTTCATCATGACAGCCTCCCAATCTATGCCGGTCTCCATGTCGGACACCGGAAAGCTAAATGGCTGCTCGAAGTCCTGCACAGGTGGTGCAGGGGCTTGGATAGGAGGTAGGTACTCGGGGTTTTGAGCTAGTAGGGCTACCTCCCAAATGATGGGGACTTCATAGAGCTCTATGTCATCCACATGTGGGAGTGTTGGTCCGGTGTACTCGGGTGACAGTAGTGATCGGTAGATGGCCCTAGTTTTCGGGGCGAAAGGTGGGCAACCTCTTTGTGGTACTCTTGACATCTATACAAATGGAAGAGTTCTATATTAGACTTAACGGTACGAAGGTTAACTATAAGCATGCACATAAACAGTAATTTCACGTAGGAAAGAAATACATATTTTCATTACTTAATTGGATCCAGTACAACATAAATGGCTAAAATTAGCCTAGGCATACTACTACCTTACAAGTTCAACTACTACCAACCTTCCTATTACATTTGCATCACAAGCTTCTTAATGAGCCTACAAGGTGTTCGGGAATTGGGCCTTATATGGGCCTATGTCGGTCTCAACGGGTGGCGGAGGTACATCGCCGGTGTCAAAGGCTATGTCCATGATGTCGGGCACAACCCTTAGCCATCCCGGCTCTTCTTCGTCATCAGATTCACTCTCTTCGTCAGATTCCTCATTTCCCCAAATCACCATTGATTCTTCTTCCTCGGGATCTTCTTTGGGATCTTCTTCGGGATCTCCTTCGGGATCCTCATTCGCGGGAGGTGCTATTGGAACCAGAGCGGGAATGGCTTCAGCTTCGTTCCTCACAACTACAAGTTCCTCCTGGAAAAGGGGTGCTATTTGGACGAGGACAGGTATTGCTTCTTCGTTTCCCTCCTCCTCCTCATCAGGGAGTGGCAAGGCACCATGCTCTTGATAGTAGTCATAAACGTAGGGAAAGGCGTAAGGGAAGTAGGGGTCTCCCGCTAGTAGGTTGGTCATCGTCCTCAAGGTTCCTCTAAGTTGGCGGGCTTCGGCTAGTAGGTTGTCTCGATAGGTACTCATCTACAAGGAAAAGTTTTAGCCTCGATTAGTAGTGTTTTAAGTCAAAGTTTTACTAATGTTAAAGAAGCATCGAAATTTCTATGTTCCACATTCGATTCTTGATTTAAGTCATCATCCAATTGTTCGGGAATTCCCAGTTTGGCGGTACTGCCAATTTCCACCTTGCTTCAATCCGAAGATTGTTTTGTAAAAATTCCACCCAATTTGGGACGGTAAACTTAAACTCAAGTCACGTTTGTGCAACGGTCAAGCTTATCTTAACACTATTCTTAAAGGCTACCCATTCTACCCATGGCCGAGGTTTTGAACCTAAAGCTTTGATACCAAGTTGTAACGCCCCGAATTTTGGGTATGTTAAATAAACATTTTTATTGAATAAACTAAAGAGAGTCTAGTTCATTATTACAACATAATTCTCACGAGAGTACTTTTATTCAACAAAAGAGGGGATAATCTAAGGTTAACTACTGCTCCGCCTCTTCTTCCATCCTTGCAAGCTCCTCGGCTCCGAAGGCCTCCAAAGTGTACTGTTCATGCTGCTCATCTATAAAATCTGACACATTATACAAGCGTCGCCCCCATTATAATATGTCAGGGTCACCACAAAGGTAACACCGTGAGCTACAAAAGCTCAATAGAATAATCCAACCCGCTAAACCATAACTTATAACACGAAGGTACATAGGCAATTACACATGCTCATTCAACAACATAATTAACAATGACACATCCGCATTCATTATCTTGCCTACGTTGGTGTCATGCCTTTCTTTGTTTCTCCTACGCGACTCATCGTAAACCGTGTCACCATTTCCAAATCAACATTTTGAAAATCATTTCTCATTCTTTGTTACCAACGGGCTACCAAGTCCAGCCACGTTGTCAAATCTTGCTTTGGCTCCTCTCCGCGGATAACCAAGCCCAATTACCAATGAAGCTACCACATCCGGCTCCGTTAGCAACAACAAGTAGTGCAAGCAAATATACATACATGCTCATAATCATCCTCAAGACAATAATATATTACCAAAATCCGTTCTTTCTTCCTTTGTGGAATTTTCAAAACAACTTATGTTTATTGACGAGTTCATACATGAACAAGCAATTATCACGAGATCGAGCAATCAAGTAGTCATAAGATCAAAGTAAACTACGTAAAACAAGTCATACTACACATATGGCTTCATGCTCATACAATACAATATGCTTGGAGGTTAAGTAGTTAGCGATTAACTACATTTAATTCAAACATGCATCCAACTATACTTAGGATAAGTAGGTTCGAAGAACTCTACCGTTCTTCTTGGCGGTAGGGTGGCTACGGGAATTTCGTCGGAGTAACAGCTTACGGTGGACTTCCGGTAGCTTCGAAAGAGAAATGTTTCTCTCGAAACTAAATCTTGACTATACTACTAAACTCTTATGGATCGAAGGGTGGTGAAGTGGTGGTTTAGTGGCGGCTTAGGATGAGTTTCTTGAAGAACAAGAGAAGAACTTCAAGAACACTCAAGAACAAAGCAAGAACAAGCAAGAACACTAAGCTTTCTATAGAGAGAAGTTGAATGGTGAAGGTGTGAGTTGAAAGGCATGGAATGGATGCTATTTATAGGCAAAATGAAGCTTCCCCCCTCACTCCACTTGGCTGGCCATCTCTCTCTCTCTCTCCCCCATGGATTTGCTCCATGGACTTCTCTTGTCAAGCAATAGTACTCCAACAAGTGCCACTTGGTCAAATAGTGTCAAAGTACTTCAACTTGTCAAAGTATAGCACACATACACCTCACTTTCCCCCTCCCTCTCATTCGGCCATGTCTCTCTCTCTCTTCCCCATGGATTTGCTCCATGGTCTTGTCTTGTCAAGCCAAGGTACAATAACAAGTGCAACTTGGTCAAATAGTATCAAAGTACTTCAACTTGTCAAAGTATAGCACATATACACCTCACTCTCCCTCTCCCTCTCATTCGGCCATGTCTCTCTCTCTCTCCCCCATGGATTTGCTCCATGGTCTTGTCTTGTCAAGCCAAGGTACAATACAAGTGCAACTTGGTCAAATAGTATCAAAGGACAATGCACATGTCCAAGTACAACACACATGCACTCACTCTCCCTCTCCCCCTCATTCGGCCCTCTCTCTCTCTCTTGGTCAAAGTACTATCATGTACATATATATATGTATATCTATATGCACATTTATGGAAAGAACAAGGAAGGTAAGGACAAGACTACTTAAATGCATACATGGCTTATGATTATTCTTTTTGTAGGATAAAGTACACATGACTAGTCTTGTCATCCTATTTGGCAAACCTAACATCTATTGTCCAAGGGGTAAAGCTTCCCCTAGCATGTAATAACCAATGGTCCAAGGAAAGTCATCATGAAGTACAATATTCACTTTTGACTAGACTATTCCAACTACTAGTCAAACTTGGTCTTCTTCCAAACAACTATTGTCTAATGGTCAAAGATCTTCCTAACATGTATTAACCAATGGATAAGGATTTCCCTAGATCTTATCGTCCAATGGATAAAGATTACCCTAGCATCTATCGTCCAACGGATAAATATTACCCTAGCCTTTATCGCCCAATGGATAAAGACAAAAAGGGTAAAATGGTCCATCTAGGGTTAGGGAGAAGTGATTAGGCTAAATGGGCATTAGGCTATTGATTAAAGACTAACAATACTTAATCTAGGTTTTCATTGCTCGAGTGGTAGTTTGGGTTTTATTTAGTAGGAAATTGCCTAATAATGGAATATTAAAGCCCGACGGTGCCAAACGCCAAGGCAAGGTGTGAGCGTGGCCAAGGCAGCCCGCTAGCAAAGCGGTGGCCAAGGCAGCCCGGTGGCCAAGCAGTGGCCAAGTGGTGGCTAAGGCAGCCCGGTTGCCAGCGATGTAGCGGTGGCCAAGGCGACCGGTTGCCAGTAAGCGGTGGCAGGCACCCGATGGCCAAAGCGATGGCCAAAGCGACCTGGTAGCGATGGCCAAACGATGGCTAAAGCGACGGTGGCCATGATGGCCAAAGCGACCGGCAATGCCAAGGCAAAAGCAAAGCGCGACCAACGCCAAGGCAAAACAAGGCGAGACAGGCAGATCAACCCGACAGTGACCGACGCCTAGGCGGCGGGCCGTCGATTCCCGATGTCAAGCGGCCGGCCAAGCCAAAGCAAGGTAGTTAAGTCAATTGCTAAGACTAAAAATTATCCACTTTGGCATCGATGCAACGCTCTAGGTCAGGAAAGTGTAACTAAGCCAAATGGTAGATGGGGTTGCTAACTAATCGATCGCCAAGTAGGATTTCCAGCCGAGAAATATAATTCTTAGGATTTTACTACAATTACCAAGTAATTATACCAAGGTTTTAATAGGCATACTCGTCTTTAGAAAATGATCTTATTGACCGAGGTGATAGAATCTATTTATGACTGATTATTAGAATTAAAAAGAGAAGTATTAATACGATAAAGAATTTCTTATATAACAACGAAATTTTTATTCAGTAAAAATCCGAGTTGTTACATTGATCTTCCGGAAAATATTTGAAAGTCCCCCTTTAAAAAAACACCTTTCAAGTTTGGCCCTCTTGCTTATCCAATACTTTTGTACATTTTTTTTTTTTAAAAAGTATTGAATAAAAGTCACGTCCCCAGCAGAGTCACCACTGTGGGCTCCCGCGCCCGAAGAAGCGCTTGCGCTCGAAGAGTCGCCACCCGGGTTTTTTTGAGATGGGTCACCCGAGAAACCGAGAGTTTGATTTGAAAAAGAAGGCTTTTGGTCTAGCGAAAACGTTGAGATGATGGGTTCGGGAGCCACATTACGAATGAGGAAGGTTTTTCTTTAAAAAGCACCCCATTCGCCCAGTAAGACCGGTCTATACTTGATGTTTTCAAAAGGGGGGAATCTTCAATATTATTTGGAATATCAAACTCTTTAAAAAAGCACGTAACGGGGAGGGGACATGGGAAATATATCACATTGACGTGCAGGTGGTGCTATCTGTACAGTCGTGATAAAATGATATGAATAAATGGAAGTAAATAACATTCAACAGACTGTTTGGACCTCAGAATACCGCTCACGGCACCCTGAGATGCCGCGCGAGGCATCTCAACATGCCGTGCGTGGCGCCTGCTCTGCTGTCAGACCGTTGCAGTCTTTCAAAACATCATTTAGTTCACTGGTTTCTCTGTGGATCTTTTGAAAACTCATGAGTAGCCTCACGGCGGTCAGATCATCCTAAGAACGTCATTATCCTTCTCAAAACATAGTTTTAAAGTAGCTTTCAACGTTTTTGATCACTTGGGATGATCTTGAAAAGATTTTAGAAGAGCCGGAACATGGCTTGTAGATATGGTCTTATTTTAAGAGCTACAGAAACAGTAAACAGCGAAAACAGGTAACCACAGCGGAGGAAAACTCAGATCCAGGCAGCCTGTTCACAATAGCATTAGTGTGTACTATGCCGTGCGCTGAGGGTCGGGATGCCGCGCGTCTGAGCGACAGACCGCGCGGTTTCTCAACCTCAGCACAGTGTCTATTTGGTTTTCAAAAGGTTTTGAGTCAGGATCTAACCAAAAGGGATTAGATCTGCTGACAGAAAGGTCCCCTCAGGACCAGAACGGAGTCTAGTCCCAGGAAACTAGTTTATACCTTTGATTTCGAGCTTGATCAAGGACCTTTGAGGCGAGGGTGTAGATGGGTCATCACGGGTGTTGATGGAAGAGGTCAAATGAGACAAAAGGAGTATGGGTGTGAGGGAAGGTTAGGTGCTTTGGGTGATGGGGCTTTGAAGTTAATGAAAGATCAACTTCAATGATGAGGAGGGAGTGAGTGAAATTAAAGAAGGCCTTTTGGGAATGACATTCTTTAAGGCTTGGAAATGGAAATGGAAACAAGAAAGTGGGTGTAGAAACTTAGAGAGAGAAAGTAGAGTGAGAAAGCCAAGATGAAGGCAAGAGAGTGACTCAAAAGAAAGGCCAAGAGGGACCCCTTTTCCTTGAGTGGAGGGGTTAATTTATAGGCAAAGGGCCAAGGATTTTGAATTCAAATGGTGAGGTATTTTCTGGGCGGGCCAGAAGTGCATTTTCGGCTGAGCCAGTCATCAGCTGTGGCTCAAACTGGCGTGGCCGACAGCTTTCTGAGCCAGTCAGCCTTTTGCTCAAGGTGCCGTGCAGTTCAAGTGTGCCGCGCACGGCTACCCTTGAATTTCAGGGTGCCGTGCGCTCCAATCCAGCCTCGCACGGTTCCTTTTCCTTCGGTCCAGGGCTCTTTTGGGCCTTTGTTGGGCTTTTATCTGGGCTTTTCAGGTTTTTGGTTCTCTTTGGGTTTAGGGAGATCCTTTTTCAAGCTCACGAAGGTATCGTTTCCTCTATTTCATCATCGGGGTGGACAAAGGCTTTCCGAGGTCCGGATTGGGGTGTCTACACCAGGTAAGCTGTTCGGCAACAATGAAGCCGAACAAGAGTAGCATCCTGGAGGACGCTCCGGAGGGGTCCAAGAATGGCAGTACTCAGTAAGGAAACGGAATCTGGATGAGATACCCAACGGGAATGGAATCCACGGTCCATCATGGGAAAGGTTCCTAAATGGTCTAAAAGGAAACAAGCGATTTAGGGAATGAGAATCCATGGGATACGGGGTTTCCTATCTAGGGCAACAAGGATGCTTGGAAAGCAAGTAGCTGTGAATCTATAAATACGAGGTGAACCTAGAGGTAAAGGTACGCAATATTCGGTATTCATATTGCAGTATTCTGCTGTTAATCGAGTTTTTGATCATAAGTACGTGATACTGACTTTAGCATCGGAGGGCCTTTGCCACGAGAGGCAAAGGTGCGCTCACCCCTGTTTGTTTTGCAGGCTAGGGTTCAGGCAACAAATTAGGGTTCCGGCGAGGTAGCACGTGCAGCTGTTATTATTCAGTGTCGTTCTGAACACTGTCTGGAATTTTCCCCCTACATAGGTTTTGCGCAAAATCGAAGTTTCACTGTTTCAAAGTGGCTTTACAAGTTTATGTGCTCAACAGGATGTACCTTTATTGCACAAGCCAGGCTTAAAGGCCATACAAAATTTCAAAGCAAGTAACAAAGGCAGAGAAAATGTTCGAAAGTGTAGGGAGGTAATCCCGAACAAGTACAAAAGTGGCCCGAACACAGGGTACGTGGGGCCCAGGAGTAAAGATAATCAAAGCATCCACCGTGCAATATGGTGAACGGCGATAAGGACCAGAAACACGAGAGGTCCTAGGTCCAGAGATGCTCGAATAGGGGTATGGTCCAAGCAGCAAGAGAAGTTGTCGGACCAGGAACTTGGTAAAGGACCAGGAACTTGGTAAAGGACCAGGAACTTGGTAAAGGACCAGTGATACGAGAAGTCATTGGTCCAGGTATTCTGTTCGGCAGAGAGAAGGCCGAACAGGAGCAACATTCTGGAGGCGGCATTAGAAGGTGCTCCTGAGGAATCCAGAAATGGCAATACCCAGTAAGGAAACGAGATCTGGGGAAGATACCCAACGGAAATGGGACGAACGGCCAGTTAAGGGAGAAATTCCTAAATGGTCTATAAGGTGATACACAGTAAAGGGAATGAGAATCCCTGATATTCTGGGTTCCTTATACGAAAAAGGAAACTTAGGGCAACGAGATGGCTTGGACAGTAAGCATACGTGGATCTATAAATATGAGGTAAACCTAGAGGTAAAGGTACGCAGTTCTTGGCTATATGCTCCATACCTACTGAGAATTAGGGTTTTTTACTAGTATGAGATACTAACTTTGGCATCGGAGGGCCTTTGCCACGAGAAGGCAAAGGTGCGCTCACCCTTTGTCTGTTTTACAGGTTCAACTCCGGCAGTGAGCTAGGGTTCCGGCGAGGGGTCCGAAGTAGCCGTTATGGTTCAGCGTAGTTCAAAGGCTCTTTTGTTTTCCTGCACTTACAATTGGCGCCGTCTGTGGGAAACGAAAGAGATCCCTTTGAAAAAGCGACCATGGTGGAAGAAGATCCAAAAACCCCACTTGACCCAAATAATCAGCTGGGTGGGGGAGGCGACAACTCCCCACCAGATCCTCCAAGAAAACCCAATGGCGGGCATGAAAGGAGAACCGCGAGTAAAGACCGCCCATTGGCAGTCCATGGCAATTCCAGAAACAAAGATGGAAGGACGGCCACGGAGTCCACGAGAAGAAGTAAGTCCCGCCGTGGGAGAGAGTCTGTTGCGCATTCGAAAAATGTGCACAGCAAGGTAGATATCCTGGACAAGAAGAGACAAGAAATAGAGGAGTACGCTCGTCTGATTAAGAGACGAGAATACAAGATTCAGCAATTGCAACGGATACGAGAACATCCAGAGGACTCTGGACTTTCACGAAGAAAGTCCAGAGGAGAAAAGCTGGCTGTGGTGAAGTACAAGAGAGCTTCTTCACGAAAAAGAAGGACCAGGAGTCTCACTCCAAAAAGGCTGAGGTCTTCTTCACGAAAAAGGAGAAGCAGGAGCAAAAGTTCCATCCCCGAGGAAGGAGGAACAAGGAAGCACCACAGGGACAGGTACGAGAGACCTGATTCCGATTGGGAAAGGAATGACGCCCGGGCTGCAAAGGGGCCAGAAGAGGGAACCGTGTCTGGACGAGAAGCAGCACGGAAGGCCCTCAGCAACATAGCAACTTCTCCTTTTGCAAAGAGACTGCAGGAGGCAAGGTTGCCGAGCAGGGTGAAACACGGGACATTTATCCTGTACGAGACCAATGCAGACCCGGTGGCTCACATACAACATTACCAGCAGGCGTTGTTTATGCACGACGGCGATGACGCAATCATGTGCAATATGTTCCCATCTAGTTTGGGAAAGGTGGCCCTATCCTGGTTCCATAAGTTGGGGCCGAACAACATACGAGGATGGAGACAACTGGCCGAGGAATTCACTGCTCGGTTCCTGATGAGCAGGAAGCCCCCCAAGACTTTTGAAAGTCTCTCCGTTATGAAACAAGGGGAGAATGAGCCGATCAGGAACTACGCCAAGAAGTATTGGGAGACTTTCAACGAGATTGAAAGTTGTAGTGAGGAGTATGCTATAGCAACATTCAACACTAGGTTGCCTGTACTGGGGGAGCTACGAACGTCCCTGAACATGAGTCCAGTGAGCACGCTGGCAAAGCTGATGGAACAAATTGAGCAGCATGCCAGGAACGAGGGTGACATATTACGGGAAGACGGCAAGCTGAGTGCTGAGCAAGTTAGGGGCCCTGCGAAGAAGGCGAATAAGCTCGAGCCCAAGTCCTACAAAGAGAGGAAGGAGCATGGGCAGACTAAGAGAGAATCGTACCGGGAAAAGCACACCCCTGACCCAAAGTCTTTCTTCTCAGTAATGACGGTTTGGAAAGAACCGATTTATCGGATTCTTTATCAAATAAAGAACCGTCCATACTTTAAGTGGCCTCCAAGGCTGGAGGGTGATAAAGATGCAAGAAGGGCTACGAGTCAGCACTGCAGTTACCACAGGGACTGGGGTCACATGACGAAGGACTGCGAGATGTTCAAGCAGCACCTTGATGACCTGGTCTCGCGTGGGTATATGAAGGAGTTCATCCAAGAGGAGCACAAGGGTGCCGAGAAAGCAATGGAGCTGGATTACGAGCAGAATCCAAGGGGCGTGATCCATATGATACATGGACTGGCCACACCTTATACGAGGAAGGAGGTGAGATTGCTCCAGAGGCAAGTAAAGCACGACCAGCATGTGATGCGGTTGGGAAAGAAACGAGGACGTGAAGCAGAAGGGTACAACGAGGGCATAGTCTTCACGGATGAGGACCTGGGAGGAGTCCAGGTGCCGCACAATGATGCTCTTGTCATAACCCTACGAATTGGGGAATATGACATGGAGAGGATCCTGGTGGATTCAGGAAGTTGCACCGAGGTGCCTTATAACGTTGCATTCAAGAAGCTGGGGTTAGCACAGGCGGACTTGGTACAGTCGGTAACCCCGCTGGTCGGGTTCAGTGCCGGAGCAGTTTGCCCACTGGGTAAGGTGACCCTCCCTGTTCGGGTAGGAACAGTAGTGCTCAGAATCGACTTCTTAGTGGTGGACGTGCCATCTTCCTATAAAGCAATTATAAGAAGGTGTGGACTACCACAGCCCCGGGTGGTTTCGAGGCGGCCCAAAAAGAAACGCCACGTTTTAGAATCGAGTTGAAAAATTTGAAAGAGTCGCCACCCGGATTTGAGGTTTGCCACCTGAGAAACCGTTTTGATTGGAAATGATTGATTTGAATTGAAAACCAGAGATTGTTTTGGGTTTGGGAGCCACATTACGAGGGGGGAAGGGTTTTACGGCACCCCCTCGCCCGACACGAGATCGGTCTCTACTAAATATTTGTGGGATTTTTCAAAAGGATTTTAGTTCATCAAACAGTTAGCTTGTATTTACAGATATATCAAGTACAGAGGAGTGCATGCATGTGCATGTGTACAGTGAATGGGAAATGGTAATGAAATGTGAAATGCTGGAAACTGGAAAATCCTGTCACTAATCTACTCTCGAGCGCTCGAAAGCACTCCCAAGCGCTTGGGAGTGTTGCATATCCAACCTGCAAATTATGTTAGTGCAACAAAATACAACAAAATGTGACACTGAAAATATAAACCAGAGTATCATTGATCATGTCACAGGCTCAACAGACGACTTGGCAGGATGGGATCAGACCCCACTCTGCTAGGCCATGCACTCCCTACCTTTCTGAAAAGCAGTTCAACAGTCATAAGAGCTAAAAGGGACGCATGCATGGACATGCAAAAGACAGTATGAGAGTAAGACTGTAAGAAGAGTGGACTAAGTTTACATGCAAACACTCTCGAGTGCTCAAAAGTGATCTCGAGCGCTCGGGAGTGGCTTACATCCCAGGACTGATTTTAACCAAATAATGCCCGCATTGTAGTGTGTTAGTACACTGGATCTTCTGTTTTTGAAATAAGAACCGAGTTTCTCTTCTTAGATCTTTGATAAAACTCTTTTGCATGGCCGTAAATGAAAATCATTTTCTTTGTTTTTCTTTAAAAAGAGGAGGTCATTTGTGCTAGCATACCTCAAAAAGGGGGTTAAAAGAAAAGTCCAATCACATCCTGCCACCCATGCATGTCCATTTAAATGCTTAAAAGAAGGAAAACAGTACTGGAGCCACTCTCGAGCGCTCTAGAATAGTCTCGAGCGCTCGGGAGTGCTTCTAATAAACCTTGCACAGAAAACACATTTGCACCCTTTTGCTCTTGCTCTTACACTAAAGTCTCTCAACCCAAGCTCAGCATTGAAGGCTGAGGGACTTCCCTCAGAAAGGAAAACAGCCCTGACTTTGTTTATGTTTGACACTAAAGTAG
Organism: Rhododendron molle; assembly: GCA_025413875.1. NCBI lineage: Eukaryota > Viridiplantae > Streptophyta > Magnoliopsida > Ericales > Ericaceae > Rhododendron > Rhododendron molle. Next base: position 30,800,173 of record CM046388.1, on the reverse strand, counting down.
AGAACTTCTACCTTTGGTTGAGGAATTTGCTCCTTGAAAGGCTCTAGAAGGTGAAAGAAAGAAAGGTCAGGAAGATCAGAACATGCAAGCCATCTGAACTTCTTGCATGTGTATGATGCCTTGGATTTTTGGATTGCTTTTCTTTTGAAAATCAAGCTTTGAGAGAGATGGGAGATGGCTTTGTTTGAATGTGTCAAAGAGGTCTTTTTAGAGAGAGAGAATTCATCCCCTCTCCTGTGCTGAAGTCTAGCCCCTTATATAGGCAAGATAGCCTATAGTTTTATTTTAGAAAATGAGATTTGGCATCTTTGAAAATCCATCAGGCCAGACTCACCTCTGACTGAGGTGGAGTGTTGCCTGAGGTTTGAACGACCAAGGCAGTTTGTAATGATGGCCTTTGCATGGGAAGTGGGGAAGCTCCGTCATCCATTGGGCGATACAAAAGTCTCGGCGCTCGGGTTCGAGTCTCGGCGCTTGGGAGTTTACTCTCGAGCGCTCGAGAGTTTGTCAAATCCCAGGTTTTGAAAATGGTTTGGAGCGCTTGGGACTGATTTTGACATTTTATTTTCCCTTTCAAAGTCTTCAAGAAGCAAAGTCCTGAATGGTCTAAGGCTTGTTTCAATCCAAATTCATCATCAGGGAGCCTCCGGGCCACAAATTAAGGAAATTCGAAGTGTTCAAATTGGGGTGTCTACAGTTGCCCCTCTTTGGATGGCGTTCGACATCATGTCTGGATGCGAGTGACATTCAAAGATTGAGACAGCCCAATTCGAGCCACATCAAATCCTTAATCTTAAACCCAAATGTAAGTAAAAGAGTTTGATGCGCGTGGTCGCGTCTTTTCAAACTGCCTATGTACCTTTCCCTGCAGGGATCAGACCAGCATAGTTCTTTGGGGCAAATGCAAGCACGTGTGATGCATGCATGAGAAGTGATCGACACGAGTTTGATAATATAAGTGTGCAATGGGTCCACCTGTTGCTCTGTTCGGCGGATAGCAAATGCAGGCACGTGCAATGCATGCACGAGAAGTGATCGACACGAGTTTGATAATATAAATGTGCAATGGGTCCATCTGTTGCTCTTTTCGGTGGACAGAAAATGCAAGCACGTGTGATGCATGCATGGGAAATGATTGACACGACTTTGATGAGATAATTGTAAAAGGTCCACCTGTTGCTCTGTTTGGTGGATGAAAAATGCAAGCACGTGTGATGCACGCATGGGAAATGATTGACACGACTTTGATGAGATAATTGTAAAAGGTCCACCTGTTGCTCTGTTTGGTGGATGAAAAATGCAAGCACTTGTGATACATGCATAAGAAATGATCGACATGGAGAGTCCACCTGTTGCTCTGTTTGGCGGATGAAACTAGGATGAAGTAGCACCTATAGGATGAGGATACCTGCCAGTATGTTGAAATTAGCATAAATAGACAAATTTCGATTGTCTATTAAGTAAAATACCAAATCACGGGACGCGAGCCCAAAATCACGTCATCGACGAAGGCTCGCTTCTCGTAGTCTCGTTCGACACGATTGAAGCCAGGACTGAGATTGATTTTGTAAGAAAGAAGCAGAAGCTAAAATAGCCTCAGAAGCGGGAAACACACGAGAGAATGGAGGATTGGCCCGGGGGCTGAGGATAGATCTCAGCGCTCAGGACCACTCCCAAGCGCTCAGGAGTGGTCTCGAGCGCTCGAGACCACTCCTGGGGCCTACGGTCCTGTTCACCTTCTTCGACTGATTTGGGAGTTTAAGCCCTACTCTCGAGCGCTTGAGAACCAGAGCAAACTATACACCTCTAAAACTTGATCACACTCACTCCTTCTCTCAGGTGATCTCTCTCTCTCACTCGACTGATCTCTCTCTCTTCTCTCCATCTCAGACTCTCTCATTCCCCCAAAACGGATCGGGCTCGAGACTTTGAGATCTCTACGATCTTCCACTAGGCTGTTGTGTGCCAGGAGGTGCGGATCAACCAAAGTAAGAAGGCTTGGGGAGTGGAGGAACCGAGGATGGCTAGCGGTGGTGATAGGGAGACGCCCAGCCGTGAGGCGGTGGCGGTGGAGGCTGTGGAGGAGGCTGACAGGGCCAGGAGCGAGGGCGTGGCGAGGATGGAGGTGGCCGGTGAAGTCCAAGAGGCGAGGGGGGGTAACGGCGGAGACGTGGTGGCAGTAGAGGGTGTGGCGAGGATGGAGGAGATGAGGGATGACACTGGTGGAGGTGGCGAGGGGCTACCCAGCCGCGAGGAGGCAGCGGCTGTGGTGGCTGCGGCGGTGACCGAGGAGACTAGCGGCAGCGCTGCCACGCCAGCCCAGGAGGGGGTCGCTGGTGAGGGTCCGATTACAGAGGTCGAGGCCGACAGGGGTACTGGGGCAGCAGAGAGTACCAGCGGGGGTTTGGCGGCGGTAGGAGACATTAGTGATAGTGGGGTTGTGCGAGGAGATGGCAACAAGCTGGCCATGGGCAGCCAGGGTACATCGAGCAGCGAGGGAAATGGTACGAGTAGTGGGGGAGGAGCTACGGGCACTCCTCATACTCCTACAGTAGAGGATCTGCTTGTGGCCGCGGAGCGGGCCGGGGACGAGGTGGTGATAGCCGGGCGCGTCATCGCGACGCCGGTACTGAGGGCGACGGCTGCTGAGCCGAGGGTCGGGGACAGCGGGATCGGTGCTTCACATCCAGTCCCATTCACGGAGGGGGATTTCTTGGATAGCGCGAGGCCGCAGGATATACTAGACGCACTTGGCCTCGATGCTGGGGTGAGGGAGGTGCTGAGGGATGTGAGGACGACAGAGGATCAGGCCTCGGCGCTACTGCTAGGAGCGATGCTCAGTAGTGCGGGGACGGCGACAGATACGGGGTCGCCAGAGATGGCTGATTTGGGGCAGGAGGAGGAGGTGGTGATCGAGGAGCGGGTTACTGCTGCCGACGAGGCGAAGGCCTACCTAGCCAGTGCATGACCTGGGTTTGAGTCGGGGACTTACGCTCCATGGCTTCACCTCTTTGAGCCGACGGGGATGACCGGCTATGTTCCAGCCTGGGGTGACTATCCTGAGGACTTGCTTCTTCGAGATCGGGCCACACACATCTCTTCTGGATGGACCACGGTATGATTTCAATGTTTTTCTTCCTGCATTAGACTTGCTTCCTTGAATTATTGCGTTGCTTACTGAGGCTATTTCTTTGCTCTGTTGAAACAGCGTACCAAAGATATCTACGGCCACGGAGGCTTGGCGAGCTTCGAAGTATTTCAAAGAGCCGCCTGCAGAGTGCGGGAGTTGGTAGAAGAGGCTGTTTCGGCCATTTATCCGATTCTTGTCGACGATCGTGAGAGTTGAACGTGCAGTGATGACAGCACTAGCAGAGCGGTGGTGGGACACCACCAACACGTTCCACTTCCGCTTCGGGGAGATGACGGTGACTCCTCTTGACTTCGCAGCTATCACAGGGGCTCCGAGTTGGAGGCGAGTCGATTCCTTTCGACCCGAGCATAGACTTGGACGACACGGCTCTGAGGTGGTTCCTTGGACGGGTCTCGCGTCACAGCGGAAGGGTAGCAGAGTATGGGCAGTTTACGACGTACTGGAATCACGAGCCAGCAGACGACGCTGAGGCGGCGCAGATGGCCAGGGCCTACTTGTTATACCTGTTCGGGGCTTCTCTGTTCCCGCTCAGGCGATCTCGGGTTCATTTGAGCTACTTAGCGGGCCTGGTTGATCTGAGGCAGGCGCTTCGGCCCAGGCGGTCTTTGCTTTGTGCACACTCTATTGCTTTCTGGGAGCCGCCTCACGTGGAGTGGGAGACACCATAGGCGGATACTGGAGGGTGATTGAGGTATGACTCGAACCATTGCTTTGAATTGTTTTGATTGATTGATTTGAATTGAATTGAACATGTATCTGACTTGAATCGACTTCCAAAATATGCAGCTTTGGGCTTACGAGGTCTTGGGCATGTTCCCGCCCGAGAATACTTGCACAAATCCTCACCTGCTCCCACGTGCACTTGCGTAGGGTAATGAGTACCGGAGGGCGAAGGAGCGACGGGGGCAAGTGATGACTTTCCGGCGCTGGCTGGACAATATCACTGGAGTCACGGTACAAACATTGATGTTCCTTCCTTTTCATGCCTTGTGCTTTCCTTTACGAAATATGATCATTAATGAACAACAACCGAATGCAGGTTCACTGGGATCGATGGGCGAGGGTGGAGGCTGACTTCCTTCCGAGGAGCCGGGAGGTGACCAGGAGCCGAGTCCTACTGGAGTGCCCCTTGGGTTGGCTGTGGTACCTGGGGGATCGGGTGACGCGACAGTCACTTGATCTTCCAGAGTTCGTCGTGCCAAGTCCACTCCCTCCACGAGTGCACCGGACCGAGACTTATACACGAGCTGAGCTGGAGCGGTATACGGTGCCTGACATCGATTTGGAGCGGTATCTGCGGCGCGCGCTCAACTACGCAGCTTATAGAGACAGATACTTGGCGACGAGCCTCGGTGTGGAGAGGGAGTTGGAGAGGCGGGTAGCCGAGACTGAGGCCAGGAGGGCCAGGGGTGAGGCTGCTGATGTGGTTGGGGATGATACAGGAGAGAAGACAGGAGCACGGGGCCGCGGGGGTCGCTTTTCACGCGGTAGAGGTTGGGCTGCCAGGCCTCCTACCGGTGGGCTAGGTGCCAGCTCTTCGGGCCGCGGTGAGGGTAGCTCACAGGTTCCGGAGACAACTGAGGCGTCTACTCCAGCTGGGCTGCCGACGTTGGATTGGGTGGTAGGGGTGAGGGACCCCTCTGGAGCACGTGCGTTGTTGGACATTCCACGCCTTCTTGAATTATTGTACCACAACTTTGTTTCTTTCGATGCTTCAAATGTTTCTTGTCCCTACATTTGTTGTTCTTGATTCTTGAATTATTGTACAGGTGCCGCGAGAATGGGCGGAGAAGGCCATTATGCTGATGGTGGGGATGCGGCAGTTGCTGAAGGACTGCGCTAAGGGGAGGACCCTTCAGACTTGACCTGTCCCTGAGCCTGCTTTACCTGTTGCTTCTCAGGTATGAAAATGCATGCATGTTCTTTCTGTTGGATTTAAAACATAAATGGAATGAATGAATGTTTATGATGTGCAGGTGCAGCCACGACGCTCGGCCAGGACACAGCCACGGGGTACCACGAGCTTGGGCCAGCACGAGAGACCGGGGTACACAGAGGGTGCCACGGTCCGCTTCAGGTGGGCGGTTTGAGGTGGTTCGAGGGCGGTGCCCGACGGAGACTCCGCCATGAGGAGTCGATGGAAGAGACCGATGAGTCATTTGAGTCCACGAGCCCTGTGGTCTACGGACTCAGTATCGCGGCCAGCCCTTCCGATGATGACGACGGCGCGACGAGGTTGAGAGCAATGAGTCTGAGGGACACCAGCGAAGAGGATTCGCCTGGGCCGAGCTTTAGGTTTTTGCTTTGTTAGTCTTTCTTTCGCATGGGCCAGCGAGCCAAGATAGTTGTAGCTTCCGGGCTGCGTGCCTTGGTTTTGTTTGGGCTTGCGCGCCGGTAGATAGGATTGGGCATGTGTTTACCCCAGTACACGTACTTCCTTCTGTACTCATTGTAAAAGCCGCATTTATTTATAAAAGCTTGCACTTTTGTTCCTTTCGTTCGTTCGCACTCCAAATATAGAATTGTATTTTATGAAATATGTCCGTCTAGCTTTGAAAGGAAGTAAAGAGCACGCGAATTTCAACCGATACTCTTAAAACAGAATAAAACTTGGCACAGTTAACTCGACTCCTGGAATTTGACTTGGAATGACAACAGCACCCTTAACGTAGAATCTGCGGTTATTAAGGAGAGAAACAATTAAACTTGATCGGGATTGGACACGAGAATGGGACACGAGCGTATCTAATCAAAGTACGTGCCTTTGATGCCATCATGAACGATGAAAAAGAGGCGTTTGAGGGTGAAAATTGACCTCATAAGTTTTGACATGTGTTTGACCGCTTCACATAGTCACCAGCACACGTCCAAACTTGCGTACACCCTCGAACTCTAACAAACGCTCTTGACACGAACTTTGACACATCGACAGGAAGGAAATCATTGAGATTTCAAGGTTTTTCAAGGAGTACACATGAATGCTTGGACAAACAGATAACCGGACCCGCTGTATTCCCTTAAGAACAAGTTGAAGTTTGTTGAACTGGATAAACAGAGCTTAGGATGCCATCTCGGGACTTAAAACCAGGGAACAAAACTTGCTGTCAAAACTGCAGAACTCTCGAGCGCTCGAGAGTGTTGTGGAGCGCTCGGGAATTAACTCCCGAGCGCTCGGGACTGCTGTGATCCGCAGACCATTGCTCCTTTCCAAGATGATTTCTCAGCTCCCTTGTGCCCTTTTGCTCTGCATGCACACTCCCAATGTGCCTTGTAAATGTGCATGGACTGCTTTCCAGAGGTCAGTGGTTTCCCAAAGCGGATTTAGTGCCTTTCCAATGTTTTACCAAGTTTCCAAAGTTTGAAAATTTGAAAATACAAGCAAGTGGTCTTGAAAAAGACAAGTTTGTTGAGTTCCAAGGCTGGTGAGTGAAGGATTGCCCCCCTTCAGTCCTCTATAAATACTGAGCCCATCTTTGGCAAATCATTTACTCTTCAAACCATCATTCTTCTTCCAAAACTTTATTTCTCATGGCCTTGTTGAATCAAGCCTTGCTCCGGCCTTGGTTGGACAGCCTTGAAGGCATCGATTGGCTGAAATTCCGAGGGCATCGCCTTCATGCTTTGAGGTACCTCCGCGAAATTGCCATCCATCCTGTCCTGCTGCACGCCTGCACGCTTTGGGATCCCGGTGCACGTCTTCGCTTTGGTTCTCAAGATCTATGTCCCACCGTCGAGGAGTTCCATGCCTACAGGCAGCCATGAATCCACCGAGCCAATTGTCCCAATGCTTAGGAGAGCATGAAGAATATCCTAAAAACCAAGCTGGGCGTTAAGCGGGAGCGTTCTTTGAGTTCTTGACCCGGTAACGCTTATCAACATCGGGTACCAGTATGAGAGATTCACCCACGGAGACTTGACAAACTTCGAGTATCAAGGTCGCCGGATGATGGCCTTGTATATTCGCCTCTTAGCGACCTTCCCGCCGTTCCTCTGTTGGTCAACCTAGCCCTTTGCTGGTAGGAGTCATTGCTCAGATTGAGGCTCGCAAGGATGTTGCGCCTTTGGTCCTTGCGGAAACCTTGATAGGGTTGGATGCTGTCCATGCCGGTCGCACGAGGGTTTTTGGTGGTAGCCCGTTATTGCTGCAGGTTAAGGACCTCACTCAGCTCTCCTTTTTCTATTTCTCACATTCATTTTACCTCGACACTCAGTTTAGGCTTTATCTGGCTCCTTACTTGTTTTGTCTCTCTTCTTCTTTTTGACAGGTGTGGCTTTGTGACAAGCTGAACTTGCTGACCCCTCCAGCCAATGACTGGTGGTACCGGGCTAGCGGATGGAACCGTCCCTTCCAGGTGACGTACGCCAGTGAAGATGACTGGGCTGATTTCCTCGCATCTGCAGAGGAAGATGACATTGTTTGGCGGTGCCATTGGTTGAGACTTCCTGCGATGACTGTGGCAACATGGGTTCAATGCACGTGTTTGTGGCTGGCATGACAGGCTTCACTTTCTATTCACCCTTCCGCATTCTGTGTCAACTTGGGCTCAGCCAGGAGGTGCCGCCGCAAGGATCTGAAGTGCTTCGTCTCCCTCCCTTCACCATTCCAGGCCTTCGGAGTTATGTTCGATCGTGGGAAGCTCGCAGGATTGAGCTGAACGACCCACTTTTCTCAATTGCTTCGACCGGAAGGTACCGCAAATGGCTAAGGAGAGATGTGGAAGCGAGAATGGGTTGATTGCTTACTTTGCCAGTTTTTGGAATAAAAGTTAGGTCTCGTTGTGTGTTTTTCCTTTTTCATGCTCAGCCTGTAATAAAGAAGTAATCTGAATAAAATCGACTGATTAAGGGTTTCCCCCTTTCGGTTCTTTAATCTCATGCGCCTTGAAAGAAAGTATCTTGATTTGTCAATTTGGATTTGATTTTGAGATTTAGGGCCGAACCTCAGAGTGAGATTGCCTACGTATCCCTTAAGAAAGGGAATCAGGCCCATACGTAGTTCGGACTAGGGTTCGCTCGTGTATTAACACTCTCCTTTTTACGCTCTGAATTTTGCCTAGTACCGCCCTTTCGGGTCTTCGGCCTAGCGAGCTCTTTTTCGACTTTTTGCCTTAACTGTTGCCTAGGCCGCCCTTGCGGGTTTTTGACCTAGCAGGCTTGCTCTAATTTTTGCCTGGGACCGCCCGCCCTTGCGGTTTTCGGCCCAGTGAGCTCTCTCAGGGGTAGTACCGTTTAAGCTGATCCAAATTGACAAGATTTGAAAATTCGTTGCCGTCGAGATCGATGATTGATGCTGCTCCTCCGGAAAGGATAGTCTTGATGATGTTCGGCCCTGCTCACTTTGGTCGGAACTTCCCTCGTTGGTCAAAGATCGGTGCACGGATTTCCTTGACTACCATGTCCCCCTCTTGCAGGTCCCTCGACTTCACCTTCTTGTTGAATGCTCGGGCGATTCTCCGCTGATAACCCTGAATGTGGTACAATGCTCGCAGTCTCCTTTCGTCAAACAACATGAATCATATACCTTCCACTGACCCAATCGGCCTCATCTATTCCTTGTTCAGCCATGACTCTGAGCGATGGAACTTCTAGCTCGATGGGGAGAACAGCTTCCATACCGTACACCAAAGAATAGGGTGTTGCCCCTATCGGTGTGCGGATAGACGTTCGGTATCCCCATAAAGCTAGTGGTAGCCGTTCATGCCAATCCTTAGCTGATTCGACAGTCCTTTCGAGGATCGATTTGATGGTCTTATTGGCTGCTTCAACTGCCCCATTCGTTTACGGCCGATAAGTGGTCGAGTGATGCACTTGAATCTTGAATTCATCAAAAAGCTCTAGGACTTTTCCTTTGAAGTGAACACCATTATCGGATACGAAGGCATGGGGGACTCTATACCGATAAATGATGTTTTGCCTGATAAAGTGAGCAACTTGAATTGCCGTCAAAAAGTCTTGTACGAAGCTGCTTCAACCCACTTGGTGAAATAATCGACCGCTACCAAGATGAACCTGTGACCGTTAGAAGCTGCAGGTGTGATCCTTCCGATGACGTCGATGCCCCAAGCGGAGAATGGCCATGGTGTCGCCATTGAGTGTAATTCCGAAGGCAGGACGTGGATAAGATTAGCATGAGTCTGGCACTTATGACATCGGCACACATACTCAATGCAATCTGTCTCCATAGTCGACCAATAGTAGCCCAACCTCAGAACTTTCTTTGCTAGCATCATTCCATTCATGTGGGGTCCGCAAACACCTTCATGAACTTCTTCCATTACAGCTCTCGTGTCGTCACCGTGAATACACAACTTATGAACTCCGCACGGAGATCGTCGGTACAATTGTCCACCACAAATAATGTACTGAGACGCCAGTCGTTGTAAAGCGATCCGATCCTTCTTGGTAGAATCTACAGGGAACTCTCCCTTTTCGACGAGATTCCAAATATCGTGAAACCAAAGGAGTCCATCATCAGGCTCGTCGATGTTCATGACGTAGTCGTACACGTGCTTGTCTCTTTGCTCAATCATGACAGGCCTCAATTTCACCCCAATTGGAAGTTCCAACATGGATGCTAAGGTAGCGAGTGCGTCGGCGAAGCGATTCTTCATCCTCGGGACGTGCGTGAAAGTCACTTTTTGAAAATTCGGGATAAGCTCGTCGAGCTGCTGATGATACGGCTTCATCTTCTCGTCTTTAACCCTCCATTCCCCGTTTGCTTGCGATACAACCAAGTTGGAGTCCCCGACAACTTCTAGTACTTTGACTCCAATTTCCAGTGCGGCTTCCATTCCCACGATACACGCTTCGTACTCCGCCTCATTATTCGTGAGCTCGAAGTTCAGCTTGAAAGCAAGGGGAATATGCGACCCCTCGGGCGAGACCAGCAGTATGCCAATCCCGAAGCCCTTCTGGTTAGCAGCTCCGTCAAAGTACAACATCCATGTCTCGTCGGCCGCGATCATTACATCTTAAATGCGTGGAATTGAAACTCAGTGTGTTCTGGCCCCTCGATCGGGCGATCTGCCAAAAACTCTGCTACTGCTCTTCCTTTCACTGACTTGCGGGTGATGTACTTGATTTCGAACTCAGCCAATAATAGCAACCAACGTGCTAGCTTACTGGTAAGCGCTGGCTTCTCGAATAGATATTTAAGGGGGTCCATCCAAGAAATCAGTATCACCGAATAAGACAGCATGTAGTGTCTCAATTTCTTTGTGGCCCAAACGAGCGCCCAGCATGTCTTTTCCAATGAAGTGTACCGCTCTTCGCTGCCCACCATCTTCTTGCTCAGGTAGTAGATCGCCCTCTCAACCCCATCATCTCCTTCTTGTGCGAGCATGCACCCCATTGATGAGGGCGTGATAGACAAGTATAGGATCAAAGGTTTTCCCGGAATGGGTGGCATCAAGATTGGCGGATTCTGAAGGTAAGTTCGTACTGCTTCAAAAGCCTTTTGACACTTGTCATTCCATTCGAATTTCACATCCTTCTTGAGCAGACGAAAAACGGTTCACATGTCAGAGTCAGCTTGGCGATGAATCGACTGATAAACTGAATCTTTCCTAGGAAACACCGGACTTCCTTTTCGGATCGAGGTGGCTTCATCTCAAGAATGGCTTTAATCTTAGAAGGATCGACCTCGATCCCCCTGGTTGTGATCATGAATCCGAGCATCTTTCCAGCCGTGACCCCGAACGTGCACTTCTGCAGATTAAGACGCATCTTATACTTCTGAATTCTCTCAAAGAACTTTCTCAACGCTGGGAGGTGATCCTTTTGCTCTTTTCCTTTCACTATCATGTCATCGACGTAAACCTCGACCTCCTTGTGAATCATGTCATGCAGCAGTGTGGTGGCACCCCTCTGATACGTAGGACCGGCGTTCTTTAACCCAAATGGCATAACCCGATAGCAATATGTCCCCCACTCGGTGATGAATGTGGTCTTTTCCCTGTCTTCCGGAGCTAGGAGGATTTGATTGTACCCCGAGAAGCCATCCATGAAGGAAAGTAGAGCGTGTCCTGCAGTGTTATCAACAAGTACATCTATGTGCGGCAATGGAAAATCGTCCTTAGGGCTCGCTTTGTTCAAATCTCTGAAATCGACACACACTCTGATTTTTCCGTCCTTTTTGGGGACGGGAATGATGTTGGATACCCAAGTGGGGTACTCCGTTACGATTAGAAAACCGGCGTCGATTTACTTCGTGAGTTCTGCTTTTATTTTTAGTACCCAATCAGGCCGCATTTTTCTTAGTTTTTGCTTAACAGGTTTGGCGTCAGGGTAGAGAGGGATTCTGTGCTCGACTATCTCCGGGTCGATTCCGGGCATGTCTGCGTGGGACCAAGCGAAAACTTCTTTGAATTCTTTTAGTAAATCTGTGAGCTCTTAAAGCTCAGTGGGAGACAGCCCGGAACCTACCTGAACCAATCGAGGGTTCTCCTCATCACCCAAGTTTATGGAGATTATTTCTTCTTTTAAAGGCTGAGCATGCCTTTAATTTTCGCGATCGATGAGGGAACGGATCTCCTTGGGAATGTCCCCATTGAGATCTATTCCTTCATCGTCAGGGTCCAAACAGTTTATTTCAAAAATCGGCAAGTAAGCGAAAACATCATCCATTTCATTAACCAGTTCAGCAGACGAGGGAAATACAGCGGTTGACTCGAATTCAAAGTAAAAGCCACGATGTGGAGGGCCGATGGGCACAAACTCTGACTCGGTACTAGCGGCGAGTCGATGTCGGTTCGGACTCGGCCGAGACTTCAGCAGTCTTGTGAGTGCGAGTTACATGTGGTACAAAAGTGCAATTATCATTAATGCCTACAGCCTCCACAATGAGTTTGGAAGGGTCTTCAATTTCTTCTTCATCTCCGAGCATCAGCACAGCAGGATCTTCCATCATACCCTCCAATTCCTCGCCCCCGAACAGCGATTGAAAGTGGCCCTCTTCAAGAGTTTCGAGCCAATCCACTGCTTCAGACAGTTCCTCTATCTTTGCAAATTCTTCATCACTCTCCCAGGTATCATTAGCAAAGATCTCAAAGCCTAGATACTTCGTTTTCGTTTCGAGGTCTACGAAAGGTTCAGGCTCTCCTTGGTACAACGCCTCCTTTTCCCTCGACTTCATCTTCGTGGCACGGGCACGGGCGCGATTGCGCCATTTCTTTGCTGAGTCACTTTTCTTGGCCTCATATCCTAGACCAAAAAGTTCGTTACTTCCAGGGAAGTCAGGGAACTCAGGGTCACCTTGAGCATAAAGTCCCATGCCCATGCCTGGTAGATACTTCATCCGTTTCATAATTTCTAGCGCCGCAGAACTCACCAGGAAACCGTCTTCGGCCCGAATGGTGCACACTTTTGAGGTCATAACTGCAAAGCCTCCCATGGCAATATCTTCCTCTCCATGCATAATCTCTAGCAATGGGGAATTGTCCTCGGAGTGCGGACGAATGCCTGAGTCTCCGTGGATGATAAGGGTTCCAGATTCCAAACCCAAAATGAGTTTCTGATGTAATGTTGAGGGCACACCCATGACGTCCGGACGATGTAGCCAAGGCCTTCCCAACAGGAGATTGAATGATGCAGGTAATTCCAAAACACAGAATTCAACGGTGGTTTTAAACTTGCCAGTTGCAAGTTCCAAGTTGATTGTCCTCAAAACATCACTGCGCGTATTATCATAAGCACGGACACCCAAATTCGACGGCGCGAAGTCCTTGTTCTAAGGCCCAAGCAATAAGCAGTGCGGAGTGGACACATGTTAATGGCGGAGCCATTATCAACAAGGATTGTCGGGACCCACTTTCCCAGGCACTTCATGGTGATGTGAAGGGGCTTGTTGTGGTCGGCTCCTTTAGGCGGCAGGTCTTTCTCAGTGAAGGATAAGGTGTGCTGGGTGAAGTTCGGGGTTATAAGGGCGATGAGGGCTTCTGGAGCAATATCAGAGGGGACTTCGAATTTGGAAAGGGTGTTGACCAGCCTGCGACGGTGCTCGCGGGAGGCAGTTAACACTCCCCACACAGACATGCGGGCGGGGGTTTCCTGGAGTTGTCGGATAATGAAATCAGTGGAGGCTTCAGGGTCAGATTCAGGGAGGGAGTTGAGGTCGATGGACAGTTTGGGCTGAGAAGGTGGGTTAGGTTTGGTGGAGCTAGGAGGGTTGTTTTGTGGAGCTTGCGGGACGGGGGTGTTCAGGTTTGTGGGGTTAACAGGGGCATTCTGCTGAGGTCGATGGACAGTTTGGGCTGAGAAGATGGGTTAGGTTTGGTGGAGCTAGGAGGGTTGTTTTGTGGAGCTTACGGGACGGGGGTGTTCAGGTTTGTGGGGTTAACAGGGGCATTCTGCTGCGACGGAGGGGCTCGGGATGAGCTACCCTGCTGGAGGTTGGTAGGTTGGTAGACTCTTCCACTCCTGGTGAGGTTGCTAACTGTTTTGGGAATGGGTTCCCACCAAGTACCTTCCCAGAAATCGGAGAAGTCAAAGTCACAGTCGTTCGCCTTACGTTTCCCTTTGTCAAGTGCCGTTTTCTCCAAAGTTTCATTAAGAGTTTCCATTTCCAGGGCGTGCCAGATGCTGTCCTCTTCCAAAGAATTCCAGCAGTTGGCATTATTGCTGCTGTTGCCATTGCTAATCTGCAGAGATCCTTCATCCAACATGGCCTTATTGACTGTCAGTTCCTCACCGTTCATCCATACATTCACCAATTCAGACTTTCCCCAAAGATCTTCTGGATCCAATATGCAGATGCTGGGCTCATCACGGATTTGAACTGCGGGTTGGGGGAAGAACTCCTCAATAATGTATTCCTGCGGGAGGAAAAGATTGTCCATGGCACGTTCCAGAGCATCGAAATCTCGAGTGAGGTTAACAATGGTTCTGACGGTGAGCCCTGAGAACATACGGGGATTCATCAGATCCATTTCTTCTACCACTTCCTCTTCTTGAAAAAGGTACGCCAAAGATGTTTCATCCAGAGGATCATAATCGTCCATCCAGTGCCATCCGTTGGGCTCGGGCTCCCATTCCCATTCATCTTCCTGCTCGATAGGTTCAGGTTTAGCAAACAGTGCAAATAGGGAATACCCATCCAAAGGATCGGCTATCATCTCCTCCCAGTCCTGCCTCCATTCTCCATGTTCCAATTCCTCAACTTGGCTAGGGTTAAGTGCCACAGGCCATACTCCAGTGATAAGAGCCCTGTCTTCTACTGCCAAGAAATCTTGCGCCAGGTCTTCCCACCTTCTTTGAAAGTCCCATTCCACGGTTTCCAATGCACAGACGGCATCTTTAACTGGTAGCTCGACGGTTGGCTTGGGTTGGGTAGCAGGAATGATGTAAAGGCTAGGGTTAAAGGGTTGGCTTATGGAGATAAGGTTGGTGCGGGCATTGGAATGCTTTGGGAGTGGGTTTGAGACAGTGTTTGGTTTTTGTGGTGGCATAGGGAGGGTCTTGTTGTCTATCAGGTCTTGGATTGCATGGCGGAGACGGAAGCAGTTGTCGGTTAGGTGGCCCACGTTCTGGTGATAGGCACAGTACGCATTAGGGTTGTGGGATGCAGGTAGTTTTTGAGGTAAGGGAGTAGGGGTAAGTGGCTTGAGGGTGCCACTTTCAACCAATTTCTCGAGCACAGCGGAAAGAGGTGCTTAGAATTGAGCAAAAGTGCGGGGCTGGGTACGCGGTTGACTGGTTTGGGTGGCTATCTAGTTCACCGGCTCGGCTTGGGTTGTGTTTGTAGAGGTGTTGGGAAGGTTGGTGTAGTTGGCGCTACCAAACAGATTGTTGCTGTTTCTGGAGTAAACCTTCTTGGGCTTGGGAGTAGGCTCGGGCTTGTCGAGGATTCCCAATTGAACTACTTCTTCGACGGCTAAGCCTGTATTGAAGAATGTTTTAAAGTCTGAGCATGCTTGAGCCATAACCATGTGCCTCGCGAGAGTGGGTTGAAGGTTACGGACAATCATCCGGATTTGGTCCCTGTCGCTCGGTCTATCTTTCATCTGTGCTGCCTTTGCCCTCCATCTCTTCACGAAATCGGCGAAGGCCTCTTTTGCTTCCATCTTTGTTGACTCCAATTCACGAGTGGTCACCTCCAACTGAATGTTATAATCGTATTGCGCCACAAAAGCCACGTATATATCCTCCCAAGAACGCTTCTTTCTCTCATCCAGTGAAGTGAACCAGTGCAGAGCATGTCCCACCAAAGTCTGCGAGAACATCTGCACCATAGCGTACTTCTCAACTCCCCACATGGAAAGTGCCCCAATGTATCCCGTCAGGTGTGCCTTTGGATCTCCTATTCTGTCAAACTTAGCGAAGTTGATTGGCCTGAACTTATCCGGAAGCTTTGCGTTAGGAAACAGGCAAAGCTTGTTGATGTCAAAACCAGTCGACGCTATCTTCTCGTTTCTTGCAACGGATTCCTCTAGTTGGGTGAGCTTTGCCAATACCGCTGCCATCTCGGGTTGCAGAGTTTCCAAATCAAAGACCAGCTGCTCCGGGTTCGGATTCGGATTAGGGTTAGGGTTGAAGTTTAAATTGGGGATTGAGTTTGGATTTGGGATGGGATTTGGGTTTGGAATAGGAATTGGATTAGGGCCCGGATTCGGGTTTTGTGGTGGAAAGCGTCGTGCAACCCCAGTAATCATCATCATGAGTTGGGCGATTTGGTTGTCAGTGCGTTCGCCCAGGCGTTGGATATAATCTGAGCCATTTCTCCGTTCAGATTTCCCGGGTTTGGGTTGGGGTTAGGATGGGGATTGGGAGCAGGATTAGGATTCGGATTTGGCTCGCCTCCGTTTGGGTTCGGATTTGGGTTGGGGTTTGGATTACCAGCGTTCGGGTTCAGGTTGCCTTCGTTCGGATTTGGATTGGGGTTTGGGTTTAGGCTTCCGATCATTAGGTCCATTTCCTCCTGAGGGTTCGAAACACTGCTAGGATCTGACCCAAGTCGAAGTCGCTCCAATCTCTGCCCCAGGGGTCTGGTCCAGGAGGGTATGATGTTCTTCTTCTTTGGCCCAATTGCTCAGAACTGACAGTAAAGTAAAAACCTGTGCTCAGACGCGGTCCTTGTTTGCACTTTTATGAAACTGGTGCGCGATTTTGAGAAAATAAGTGCCTAGTCGTCACAGTCATCGACTTAATTTTTTTTTCAAGAACGATTGACTCACGGGAGGGCCTTGATCCTCAAATTTTTGAGGTGTATCCTCGTTTAGGAACGGTCGATTCCCAAAAGATGCTAAAATAAGCTAAGTATTTGGTTGATACTCCATCGACAACTCGACCATTGGTTCAGAATGACTCGGGGTGAACAATGTGATACGATAACCCAAAGCGGCATAAGCGGTACACTTGCTTTTAGCCTAAATGGTGTTGGTACCACAATGTTCTGCTCCCCTTTCATTCCTCTCCTTTGGTTAAATCTCGGTTAAACACCAGTCAAGGACTTAGCAAAATTTCAGTTTCCTTCAAGTTTGTGTTCGAGGACTTGTATGATTTACACAACACGCTTTAGGGGGGGTGACTCTTCATCGGGTCTTGGCAACCTTCCGAAGACCGCGCAAGCGAGTCTCGAGAATCATGGCTGACAGCATGACGATGCAAAATGCAATGCAGCATGTAAACAGAAATAGCACGTAATCCTACCCTGTAGGCTCTTGTCCTAGTTTGGAAGGTTCTACGGCTTGCTAAACATGTACAAAGGCCGGGTTTTGGCTTGAAGAGAGTTCCCCGGACTAGAGTCAAAGTATACCTCCCATTATTGAGCGTACACCCAATAACGGTACAGACGGTAGGGATGACTCATCACGGTCGAGGGTTGCTGAGCATTTCGGGATTCCCTATCACCGGCAAGCCGGGTAGGATTGCCGAAACGCAACAGCAGGGCTGCACAAGACATATATACAAAAATGAAAAATGAAATAAAATAATTTTGAAAAATCCCACTAATATCTTTCAAGCTTGGCTCACTAATTTAATTAATGCATAAGGAAATCGGGGCATTTTATCAACATACCGATCTTTCTCAAGTATCAATTAAATCATTATCCCCAGTAGAGTCGCCACTGTGGACTACCACAGCCCCGGGTGGTTTCAGGGCGGCCCGAAAAGAAACGCCACGTTTTAGAATCGAGTTGAAAAATTTGAAAGAGTCGCCACCCGGATTTGAGGTTTGCCACCCGAGAAACCGTTTTGATTGGAAATGATTGATTTGAATTGAAAACCAGAGATTGTTTTGGATTTGGGAGCCACATTACGAGGGGGGAAGGGTTTTACGGCACCCCCCTCGCCCGACACGAGATCGGTCTCTACTAAATATTTGTGGGATTTTTCAAAAGGATTTTATTTCATCAAACAATTAGCATGTATTTACAGATATATCAAGTACAGAGGAGTGCATGCATGTGCATGTGTACAATGAATGAGAAATGGTAATGAAATGTGAAATGCTGGAAACTGAAAAATCCTGTCACTAATCTACTCTCGAGCGCTTGGGAGTGTTGCATATCCAACCTGCAAATTATGTTAGTGCAACAAAATACAACAAAATGTGACACTGAAAATATAAACTAGAGCATCATTGATCATGTCATAGGCTCAACAGACGACTTGGCAGGATGGGATCAGACCCCGCTCTGCCAGGCCATGCACTCCCTACCTTTCTGAAAAGCAGTTCAACAATCGTAAGAGCTGAAAGGGACGCATGCATGGACACTCAAAAGACAGTATGAGAGTAAGACTGTAAGAGGAGTGGACTGAGTTTGCATGCAAACACTCTCGAGCGCTCAAAAGTGATCTCGAGCGCTCGGGAGTGGCTTACATCCCAGGACTGATTTTAACCAAATAATGCCCGCATTGTAGTGTGTTAGTACACTGGATCTTCTGTTTTCGAAATAAGAACCGAGTTTCTCTTCTTAGATCTTTGATCAAACTCTTTTGCATGGCCTTAAATGAAAATCATTTTCTTTGTTTTCTTTGAAAAGAGTAGGTCATTTGTACTAGCATACCTCAAAAAGCGGGGGGGGGGGGGGGTTAAAAAAAAAAGGTCTCAGAACACATCCTGCCACCCATGCATGTCCATTTAAATACTTAAAGATGGAAAACAGTACTGGAGCCACTCTCGAGCGCTCTAGAATAGTCTCGAGCGCTCGGGAGTGCTTCCAGTAAACCTTGCACAGAAAACACATTTGCACCCTTTTGCTCTTGCTCTTACACTAAAGTCTCTCAACCCAAGCTCAGCATTGAAGGCTGAGAGGGCTGAGGGACTTCCCTCAGAAAGGAAAACAGCCCTGACTTTGTTTATGTTTGACACTAAAGCAGAGAACTTCTACCTTTGGTTGAGGAATTTGCTTCTTGAAAGGCTCTAGAAGGTGAAAGAAAGAAAGGTCAGGAAGATCACAACATGCTGGCCATCTGAACTTCTTGCATGTGTATGATGCGTTGGATTTTTGGATTGCTTTTCTTTTGAAAATCAAGCTTTGAGAGAGATGGGAGATGGCTTTGTTTGAATGTGTCAAAGAGGTCTTTTTAGAGAGAGAGAATTAGTCCCCTCTCCTGTGCTGAAGTCCAGCCCCTTATATAGGCAAGATAGCCAATAGTTTTATTTTAGAAAATGAGATTTGGCGTCTTTGAAAATCCATCAGGCCTGACTCACCTCTGACTGAGGTGGAGTGTTGCCTAAGGTTTGAACCAGCCAGGACGGCTGTAATGATGGCCTGCATGGGAAGTGGGGAAGCTCCATCATCCATTGGGCAGTACAAAAGTCTCGAGCGCTCGGGTTCAGTCTCGAGCGCTTGGGAGTTTACTCTCGAGCGCTCGAGAGTTTGTCAAATCCCAGGTTTTGAAAATGGTTTGGAGCGCTTGGGACTGATTTTGACATTTTATTTTCCCTTTCAAAGTCTTCAAGAAGCAAAGTCCTGACTGGTCTAAGGCTTGTTTCAATCCAAATTCATCATCGGGGAGCCTCCGGGCCACAAATTAAGGAAATTCGAATTGTTCAAATTGGGGTGTCTACAGAAGGACTTAGCTACATAAGATGAGGGCAGTTTCCTCCACCTACCATCAGACGGTAAAGTTTCCAGGGTCCAATGGTATTGAGAGAATAAGGGGGAACCAAAAGACAGCCCAACAATACTTGGTTTCCATAATCAAGAAGGCACCCAAGGCACAGTTGGTGTAAACAGTCGAGGTTACCAACCAGCCGACCATCGAGGATGTCGAAGGAAATCCAGCCGAGAAAGTGGTGGAAGGATTGAAGAAAGTCCAGATCAACGAGAATGATCCTGAAAGGTATTTCCTGATTGGGGAAAACCTGTGCAAAGAAAAAGAGGAAGAGTTGGTGGAGTTTCTTAAAGAGCACGTTGATGTGTTTGCTTGGGTGCCCGAGGAGATGCCTGGGGTGGATGCAAACGTGATTTGCCACCACCTGAATGTGGACCCGCAACACAGACCTATAATGCAGAAGAAAAGAAGATCTGCCGTACAACATGTGGATGTTGTTATCGAGGAAGTCGACCGTTTGCTCGAGGCAAAGGCGATACGAGAAGTGTACTACCCCGAGTGGTTATCCAACACAGTGGTGGTGAAAAAGAAGAATGGAAAATGGCGAGTTTGCGTCGATTTCACAGATCTAAACAAGGCTTGTCCAAAAGACAGTTTTCCCCTGCCCAGGATAGATCAGTTGGTAGATGCAACAGCTGGGTATGGGCGTATGAGTTTTCTTGACGCTTATCGAGGATATCACCAGATAGCCATGTACGGCCCCGATCAGGAGAAGACGTCCTTTATCACACCACGAGGGTTGTACTTTACAGTGTTATGCCATTTGGTCTGAGAAATGCCGGAGCAACTTACCAAAGACTAGCAACGATTATGCTAAAGAAGCTGCTCGGCAAGACCATGGAGGTATACATAGACGACATGGTGGTCAAAAGCAAGGAGAAACGGGACCACATCGCTGATCTGAAAGAAGCTTTCGAGATACTAAGGGAGTACAAGTTGAAACTCAACGCCTCGAAATGTGCTTTTGGAGTAAGTTCTGGGAAGTTCTTGGGTCACCTGGTGACCATAAGAGGGATAGAGGCAAATCCCGATCAAATAATAGCTTTGCAGAATCTCCAGAGTCCAAGGACCACGAAGGAAGTCCAGCAATTGATAGGAATGGCGGCAGCCCTTAACAGGTTCATTAGTCGTTCGAGCGACAAGTGTAGACCTTTCTTTCAGTTGTTGAAGAAAAGAGAAGGTTACAAATGGGGAGCAGAATGTGAGCAGGCATTCCAAGACCTGAAGAAGTACTTGGCGGCAGCCCCACTCCTGTCCACTCTTGGGCCTGGTGAGATCTTGACCTTGTACTTAGCAGTATCAGAGCATGTTGTTAGTGCAGTCCTACTGAGGAACAAGGGATCCGAACAAATTCCTATCTATTATGTGAGCAAGACGCTACTGGACGCAGAGACGAGATATCTACCCCTTGAGAAGCTGGTCCTGGCACTGAGGATGGCGACTATGAAGTTGCCCAATTACTTCCAAAGTCACAAAGTTGTAGTTTACACAGAGTTCCCGTTGAAGTCGTTGCTTCGAAAGGCCGATTTCTTGGGACGGATATCGACGTGGTCGGTGGAATTGAGACAGTATGATATTGATTATCAGCCGCGCACGGCAGTCAAAGGGCAAGTTTTAGTAGACTTTGTGGCAGAGTTCTCTCCCACAGTGGCTCCACTGCCTCCTACGAGAAAGGAGCAGTTGGTCGAGCCATCAGCCGAGAAGCAAAGGGCATCCGCCGTGCAGGAACCTTTGGAATGGAAGCTTTTTGTTGATGCATCCGCATGCAACACCGGATCTGGAATTGGGGTGGTGCTTTTCCCCCCAGAAGGAGTTATGATCGAGTTGTCCCTGCACCTGGGTTTTAGTGCGTCAAACAACGTGGCAGAGTACGAGGCACTCTTGGCAGGATTACGAAGCGCAAAGACCTTAAAAGTTAAGAGAGTTCGAGTATTCTGTGATTCATAACTCGTGGTGAATTAGCTGTCCGGGAGTATGAGGCCCGGAATGAGAAGATGGCAGCCTACATGGAGGCAGCCAAGGATTTGCTTGACACCTTCGATAAGGTACACATTGAGCAGATAAGCTCTGGGCAGAATGCCCACGCTGACTCACTGGCTTGGTTAGCAGCGGCTGTGCCAACAGAGTTCAGGAGAAAGGTAGCAGTGGATTATCTTGCCGAGCCGAGCATTGGTAAAAGTATGGAATTGGTCTTGGACGTGAACCAAGGACCAAGTTGGATGGATCCAATAGTGGAGTTCCTACGAGATGGAACACTCCCCACAGATAAAAAAGAAGCTCACAAGATAAAGACAAAATCAGCAAGGTTTTGGCTATCAACCAGAGGGGAAATTGTACAGGAAGTCCTTCACTGGACCGTACCTGCTTTGTGTGCATCCCGAGATGGTGCAGAAATTACTCCACAAGGTACACGAGGGAACATGCGGAAGTCATGCAGGTGGGAGATCCATTGCTCACCGTGCAATCACCCAGGGTTACTGGTGGCTGCACATGCAAGAAGATGCAAAGGTGTATGTGAAAATCTATGAGAAGTGTCAGAAGTTCTCACCTATGATCCGAACACCAGCCGAAGATCTGGTGCCCTTGACAAACCCCTGGCCATTTGCGTAGTGGGGAATGGACATCGTGGGTCCACTCCACAAGGCTACTGGGAACAGAAAGTTTCTGTTGGTAGCGACGGACTATTTTACCAAGTGGATAGAAGCAGAACCACTGGCAAAGAACACAGAACCTATGATAGAACGGTTCGTGTGGAAAGCATCATTACTCGATTTGGAGTTCCTTACTCTTTGATCACTGACAATGGGTCGCAGTTCCAGAAAAAGTTCAAGGCTTTTTGTACCCAGTATGGAATAAGGAATTACTATTCCACACCAGCCTATCCTCAGAGCAATGGGCAGGTAGAGGCGTCCAATAAAACTATACTTGATGGGATCAAGAAAAGGTTGGACAAAGCAAAAGGAAAATGGCCCGACAAATTGCCACTGGTCCTGTGGGCGTACCGAACAACTCCTCGGAGGTCTACGGGAGAGACCCCCTACTCGCTAGCATATGGAACAGAGGCTGTGATTCCATTGGAGGTTGGTTTGCCGACCAACAGGACCACATTGGTGGAGAGTGACGGCAATGATAGAGCCCTGAAAATTGAGCTGGACCTCGCCGAGGAGAGGAGAGAACGAGCTCTGGTGCACCTGGCCTCGTATCAGGAGCAGCTGATGAAAAGCTACAACAAGAATGTCCACCCACGAGAATTTGGCGTTGGTGACCTTGTGCTACGAAAGGTGCTTGGCAACACCAAGGTGGCCAATGAGGGCAAGTTAGGGGCCAATTGGGAGGGCCCATATCGAGTTATAGAGGTTGTGGGCATTGGGGCATATCGATTGGCAGACCTAGACGGGAACCCGGTACCAAGGCCCTGGAATGTTCACAACTTGAGGAAGTTCTACGTGTAAAGAACTTCGATTTCATTTTTATTCTGTTTTAGATGCACATCGTGATTGTGTGGGAATTACGAATAAAATTCCCTTGTGTTTGCTTTTATTAGTTGCAAGGGGTACGCGTAATGCCCCCTTGAGTTTTTCGAATTATGAATAAAATTCCCGGATTTCGGTAAACACAAACGCTATTTTTTACGAGTTTTCGTTTATTATGCTTTAAATACGAAGTCAAGCTATGTCTTTAGTCCTCACTTCGTATTAGGGAGCAGAGGCATAGGGTAACTAAATGAAATTTTGAATGTTTTAATTTTTGCCAAGTACGACTAAACTTGACTGATTGCTCGGGTACGAATACACCCAGAATTTTGCCAAGTACGAATATGCTTGACTGATTGCTTGGGTGTGAATACACCCAGAATTTTGCCAAGTACGAATATACTTGACTGATTGCTTGGGTACGAATACACCCAGAATTTTGCCAAGTACGAATATACTTGACTATTTGCTCGGGTACGAACAAACCCAGAACGAATACGAGACTATGCACACTGTTCCTAAGTACAAATATACTTAACTATTTGCTCGGGTATGAACAAACCCAGAACGCATACGAGATTATGCACGAATATACTTAACCATTTGCTCGGGTACGAGTATACCCAGAAAACATATGAGACTATGCACACTATTCTCGAACACGAATACGTTTGGGATAGTTCCAAGTACGAATAGACTTGTTTACTTGTACGGGTGCATGCCCACATAAACTTGCAACATAATCAGGGTATGAATACACTCGAGATTATCTAGTCTAAATACAGGCACATTTGAGCGACCAAAGTACGAATATACTAGGGAAAGCTTCCAAGCACGAAACATATGGGCTGCGTACGTGAACATGCAGCACATACGTGAACATACAACATTATACGAATATGGTTAACAGCTCGTTCGGGTACGAACAGACCCTGAATATATACGAGTGCATGTACTGGTAGACAAGCTACGAATGCAACTAGCATTACTCTAAGGTACGAGAAACCTACAACAGCGTAAATGTGAATACAACTAAATCATCAACAGGCACAACGAAACCTAGGGAGCACATGAGCGTGTGCAAACACAAGGCTAAAGTATGAAGACACTTAGCACGTGAAATACTGGCCATGAGATGGCCACCTGCATTAATAAAGGCCATGAAGGGCCAGGAAAAACAATAGTTCAGGCCAAACAGGGCCACCCGAAACATTCCAAAGGCCACGAAGGGCCAAAACACGAGAATTAAAATGTGCAGAAGTACATCAACTGCCACGCAGGGCAATATCGATGACCACGCAGGGCCAGCTAAAACTAATTCAGAACTTCCAGTTGTCATCAGAGGGGAGAAAAACCAACTTACTCTTCGACTGTTAGGTCCTGGATGACAGGAGAGGTTGGAGCAGTTGCAGAAGGAGATGGAGCATTCGTGTCCTCCACCACGATAGATGACTCTGGAGCACCGCCACCAGCTTCCTTCTAGCTGGTGTTGGCATCATCCACAGCTGTGGTAGCATCATTCTCTACTTGCTCGGTGACCTGTGCATGATTCTTGCCCTCTGCATTGTTTTGTTCTCCCTCCTCCTGCTCGTCGGTCACAACTTGGGTACTCGGGAGATCCCTGTTGGTCTAAAGGGGACAGGACTTGGGAGCCTCAATCTTTGTCAGGCACGTGGTCTAAGTAGCATCCCAGATCTGGTCTTGAAGGGTAGGTATCTGAGACTTGTAGCTCTCAGTAGCCACGCAGATCCCTTCGTTATGACCATCTTGGTAAGTAGTCTTGTTCTCCTCCTTGCTTGCCCCCAGCTCCATCAAGGTTTGGTTCAGGCTGTCCTCCGTGCTTTCCAGCTTGGATCTCAGCACCCTGGCGTCAAATCGAGCCTGGTTTCTCTCTCGCTCCAGCCTCAGAATAGTGAGCTGAAGTTTGCAATTTTCACTGGCCAGCTTGGCACGCTGAGGCTCGAACTGGCCAAGCTTTTGGGCCATGGCCACCATCTTTTGCATTGCCTGGACAATCATGAGGTCAGACAGATGACAGAAAGTACGATTTGAGGCCATTAGCTCAAAGAGTGTGAAACACTGAAGGCATACCTTGGCACTGTGACTCATGAATGAGCTGAGAAGGTTGTCTGAAGAGCTGGCGACCTCTTGTTGCATGTCCCCTGGAGGCATGAATGCTTGGGACAGTGCGAGGGCAGTCCCCTCAGACTCCACGCTATCCCTGATCGTGACAGGGCGGTCACCGTGGGTAAGCTGAGGGGCCCAGAGGGCACACGACGTAGAGGAAGCCTGAGGAGGGGGCCTTTCAAGTGCCTCCAAGCGCTGGCGTTTGTCCCTATGGCTGGCCTTGGTCTCGTCAGGAGAAAAGCCAGGAGGACGTCCAATTGAGTTGACCCCCGACGGCCATGAGACGGAGCAGGGCTCAGAGGGAGACCGCGGCCGCGAGCAGCGTCGCGCCTTCTCCCACATCCGGCTCCGGGAATGGTCAAGAGGTTGCTGAGATTGATTGGCTGGTTCATCTCTTGAGGCGGAGGAGAAGGTGTTTAACCACTGGATGTGGAGGTCGATGCTTCTTCGGCAGGACGAACTGGTTCTTCGGGTTGGGGTGGAGTCTGAGATCGCCTTCCTTCTTCTTGTACAGGATGCAAGAGGGGAGGATCAGGTACTATCGGATTGTCGGCAGCTTGAATGCGCCGATCAGTAAAACCCCCGTATGATGCTCAGTAGCTGAGAAGCACCTGTGCAGCTCTTGCTCGGCCTGCCAGAACTGTGCCTTGCCCGTTGAAGGCAAGTGCACAGTTGATATCGGTAACGTGTACTTGAGGGGTAATGATGGCGTGCCCCCGGTTGACGTTTGTGGCTGCAGAAGCATAAGAAAGATAACAGTCATTAAAACAAACAAACGTGCAGTGCAATACGAAATATTACTTGACAAAGAAAGTCTACGAGAAAAAGAACTGACGTGGAGTGCCAAATCTGTGTGGGGCATGAAATCCTATCACTCGGCCCTCCTCGTTCCTGGGCTCGAAGTTCCCAGTGACGATGAGGAAGTTGTCGTCATCTCCTCGAGCTGAATCAGGTAGTTCAAGCACAAGCCTTTTTCTGGAATCCCTACTCTTCAGATAGTAGGTCAAGGCATCTTTTGTTCGGGAGATGCTGTATAGGTGGTGAATGTCATGTAGGCCAAGAGATGTGCCTAGCATCTGGTTTAGGGTGTTTATACCCATCACAACGCGGAAAAAATTTACAGATACTTGCATTGGAGATAATTTATAAAAAGCCAGAACTTGGCGGAGTAACGATGCCAGGGGAAACCTGACGCCGCCTTCCACGACGGCCACTACGGGGATGTGGAGGTTGTCATTGTCCGGACTCTCACAAAGAGCGTCTACGGGTGCCAGTTTAGTGGCAATATCATCAGGGATCTCGTAACGAGATCGAAAATCCGCCATCGTCTGGGGAGTATCGCAGAAACGTCTGAATCTCCCCATCTCCAAGTGAAGTATGTGTTTTACAGATAAAGGAAGGGAAATGAAGGAACCCTAGATCCTGTGGAAACTTAAAATCAATGAAGGAGACGGTATGAGAAGAGGAATGACAAGTTACGAGGGTGACGATTGAAGACTCTAGTGCAGAAAAATGGGGAACCATGAGATGGTGAGCGGTGCTCCAATGGCAGGTATGAGCGAACCTTCTTCTGCAGAGGGAGTTTTGGAGAGAGAATGGTTTTGAATTTAGACAAAAATCCAAATATACCCTAACCTGTGGGGTGGTGTACGGGAAACGTCACCCCAGACGCCGTTTGGGCGTTCTGTTCCCCAAAAATGTCTGCTCGCATTTAATGCGGGCGATACGATGTATGCCGCGTGTAAAGGTGAGAGCTGAAAAAGGCTGCCCAGAACGAACGATGAGACGTTTGGCCTGGACTAATGATGAAGTCTGCACCAAGTACGTGAAACAGGGTGCAAGAGCAAAGGACGAGAACCTTGCTCGGTGTCAAAGAGCTTTGTTCGTCATATTAAAAGAAAATAACGAGTAAAGCTGGGGAGCCATTGTAGGGAGGTAATCCCGAACAAGTACAAAAGTGGCCCGAACATAGGGTACGTGGGGCCCAGGAGTAAAGGTAATCAAAGCATCCGCCGTGCAATACGGTGAATGGCGATAAGGACCAGAAACACGAGAGGTCCTAGGTCCAGAGATGCCCGAACAGGGGTATGGTTCAAGCAGCAAGAGAAGTTGTTGGACCAGGAACTTGGTAAAGGACCAGTGATACGAGAAGTCATTGGTCCAGGTATTCTGTTCGACAGAGAGAAGGCCGAACAAGAGCAGCATTCTGGAGGCGGCATCAGAAGGTGCTCCTGAGGAATCTAGAAATGGCAATACCCAGTAAGGAAACGAGATCTGGGGAAGATACCCAACGGGAATGGGACGAATGGATAGTTAAGGGAGGAATTCCTAAATGGTCTATAAGGTGATACACAGTAAAGAGAATGAGAATCCCTGATATTCTGGGTTCCTTATACGAAAAAGGAAACTTAGGGCAACAAGATGGCTTGGACAGCAAGCATACGTGGATCTATAAATATGAGGTAAACCTAGAGGTAAAGGTACGCAGTTCTTGGCTATACGCTCCATACGTACTGAGAATTAGGGTTTTTTACTAGTACGAGATACTAACTTTCGCATCGGAAGGCCTTTGCCACGAGAAGGCAAAGGTGCGCTCACCCTTTGTCTATTTTACTGGTTCAACTCCGGCAGTGAGCTAGGGTTCCGGCGAGGGGTCCGAAGTAGCCGTTACTGTTCGACGTAGTTCAAAGGCTCTTTCGTTTTCCTGCACTTACAGGAAGGCCCAACGGCTCTCGAACGTATTCTCAATACAAGTAGGGCTATCCTCGGGACTTCAGAAGTTTCCCCCCGATCTTGCTTTGACTTCTTTGTGAAGCCACTTCACATAGCAACTCTCTAACCATGTGATGGAATCAAGAAGAGGTCCCTCCAATTCTCTGTCATTCCAGCTGCATCGGTAGATATGCAGGTTACGAGCATTGAAATCTGGAAGCTCGAAGTGCTCTCTTCCAAAATGTTTGTTCCTTTGACTGATGCCAAGTTGGTCAAGTATATGCCCGGGAAAGGAAAAGGTGAAGCTCGTCAATCCGGCTATTCTTTCGAATCTTGCTGAGTTCACAGACATCTCCTGAGGATTCAACCATGGACATCTCCAGACAATGTCTTCAGATTGCATGTCATTCAGGAAAGCGTACCACTCTACCATCAGCAACTCGGGGTACAACATCGGTCTCTCAACCAGATTCCTTGGAACATGTTCAAAGACCGGCTGTGGTTCATCAAGCATGCCCACTTTGTCTGAAAGCCAAAGCTGAACGAGTGTAAAAACAAGTAAGAAGCTAGATACGGCCTGAGTGAAAAGACAAGTAAGGTTTCAGAGTGATCCTAGCTTGAGTGTCGAGGTAAAACAAGAAAGTGTGCAAATAAGGAAAAGGTGAGCTAAGTGAGACCATACCTGGAGCAGGAGAGGGCATCCACTGAACGAACCTGCTTGGCCGCTTTTGATTAAATCCAAGCCCATGAGGGTTTCCACTAGGACAATGGGCATGATATTTTTTCGAGCACCCATCTACGAGGCAATGCTCGCCAAGTTAGGGCTAACCCTTTCGTCAGCAGGAATCAAAATGTAAGCGGCCAGCGGGCAAATTGAAAGCACCAAGCGCCTGTGGGCCTGCCCGACATAATCCCCCAGGGCTCCCTCCGGACCATATAACTCAATGAGACGTGCAATGTTGAGTTCATCACCTTGGATTACGCTTGCTGACAGCTCTTTGGGTATGTTGAGTGTTGTCCTTAGGAGTTGATCCATGTCCTCCTGGAACGGAGGAATGGCAAGGCTATGTGTATCGATGAAGCCTTGGAGATATGCTTGGAACTCCTCCATTGTTGGGCACATCTCTTCTTCATAGAGTCGAAAGACATGCATGGTTGGGTCCTAGTAGACCGTGGCTGCTTAAAGAAGCTCAGGGCGCGACCCCACATATCAAAGATCACGGATTGAAGCTTGGCATCGGGATCGGGGACTTTCCCAATCAATGGTTTCGGGCCGCATTAGCCAGGGATCAAGTATGGCGGCTGGTGGACTTTCCATTTCGAGTAATGGGAGAGTTTTTGTGCTTACAAGGGAAGGGCATACCCTTCAATCTTGCAAATGCATTCTACTTATAGGCAAATGTGTGAAAATATCGTTCTCGGTTCCCGCGCTGGAAGATAAACTCCATGCAAGGTGTTAGGACACCTTGCAAATGCAAGGACACCCCTCTTGCAGCTTCAAGAATATTTTCAATCTGTTTGGGGAGGGGACAAGGCTTCTTGTGTCATGAAGAAGTGATTTGGTCAACCAAAGGCACCTTATCAGAGACAAACCGTCCCGCGACTGACTCACTCCATCGTGCGAGACAGCTTTCCATCGCGCGCTGGACCCAATCCCACGTGTGCTTCTGTAACCTGCAATTTGACAGTTTTCACAGTCCATTGTCCAAGTTTTGCCGTCTTTCGTTCCAAGGGCCTCTTTGCAGGTTTGATAGTTTAAGCAAGTCATTATATGCATATGTGACTATGTCCAAGCATCGGATTCAAAATGTCGCGCTTAACAAAGATTTTGGACCCTCAGCAGCTCATTCCAAGTTCAAATCGAGGTTTCGGGAGGTTGAAATTCGTTCTAAGAGTTTTAGCAAAGTTTTGTCATGCCATATAGGTCATATGGGCCTAATGTGACTGTACGGAGGTGTCGATTTCAGTCTGGGACATAATCGAGTCATGTTTCACGCATTGTGTCTGTTTTTGCGATATTTTTGTCATTTTTCTGTCTAAATCTTGTTTCGGGATGATTTTCTTAGTTCCGCCAACTTGTGCAAGTCATTTTGTACATATTTGGCCTAACAGAAGTGTGGGTTGTGTCTAAATCGAAGTATTTCAAATTTTGGCTCATTAATGCCCAAAATTTCATTATATTTCCCGTATCCTAGTATCATGACCGTGTCCTGGGTATATTTCCTGTTTTCTTTCAAACTAGTCACACCTGTACATGCGTATGTGTCTGTAAACAATCTCAGTATGTTATCAATGCAAGTTTGGTACTAGTGGTTGGTTTTACTTTCTCTTATCTTTAACAAGGATCAATAAACTGAAAATGCAAATTTTCTATAAACCATGATCTATCTATGTCAGAACAAAGGAAACTGCTGTATCTGTGGCACTTCGGCCAATCAAGAACCATCAAGTCAACCAAGGCACATGCGCCCGTCAATCAAAAGGCACACAAACCCTCAAAAACCTGTGTCAATGTCAACTAGGGCACATCTGCCCTCTATCAAGCTATCTACTTGGGCACGCAAGGCCCAAAAGCAAAAGCAAAAATGCAGAAGGTAAAAGTGAGGCTTCATGGTAGCCCTTAGCGCACTTCGAGCGAGCTGTCACTATCATCGTCGTCGTCATCCCTCTCTCTGGGGTCTCTCTTATACCTTGGATCATCTACAGAGTCGTTAGAGCCGCTGCTGGTGGAGGAACACTCCTCGATCCTCCTCCTCTCCTTCCACTTCTTCTTCCTCCTCTCCCTCTTCCTCGGCGGCCCCAGGCGTAGTCACTCTTGCTCAATTCGGATCCAGCTCCTCCTGAGATGGCCTCTCGCGCATCTTGATTTGGTATTCCTGCTCTGCGTGTGCCACGGCTCTCCTAGCTGCTTCCTGGGTGGCATCTACTGGCAGCGAGCTCCTGGTCTGTCGTCGTGTGGTGACCGGAGGTGTTGGAGTTCTCGCCGCTATCTTCTTTTGCGGAGGTGTCCGTGTCCTCTTGCTCCTAGAAGCCGCCCGTCCTTGTACTTGCATTGTCATTTTGTTTAAAACATTAGTATACATTGTGCATATTGTATATGTCGAATGTTTGAACATAGGTACATTTTATCAAAAGGCTATCAAAGCATATATGTATTGAAAGCAGATGCATATCGTATGTATTGGAAGCAGGAATGTATCACTTTATATACCTGAGACCTCTAAGCAGCAGCTCGCTGAGCTAGTGGTGGAATCGGTACTGGGTAGGGCAACTCCAGTGGCATGCCACTCGCTGTTCTTATGATCACATTCTCCATCGCCAGCATGCGACGGACAGCTTCGTTCACCCACTCATTGGGCACCTGCAAAGACAGGTCAGCATTATAAAAGCGATTCAGCAGTAATTCGAGCATAATGAAATGTACTGGTATCTAAGGCTTACCGGAATTGTAACGCCCCCAATTTTGGGTAGATTAAATAGACATTTTTATCCATAAATCAAGTAGAGTCTGGCTCATTATTACATCACCACTCCTACAGAGTTTAATATTTACACAAGGGAGGAAAATCTAAGGTTCCTAATGTAAAGACCTGTAATTTTAGAAATTGTTAAAAGGTTTATTAGATATTATAGATGGGAAAATATGGAATTTGTTGAGTTCAAATGAGTTGGGTTAATGTGATAACTTTATTTGTGGAAGGGAGCTAGTGAAATTAATGTGTGTGCATGTATAAATGTGTGGGTGAGTGGTAGGGGAGTATTTTTTTCCCTTTTCTTTTTTTCCAGATCAGTCGGCACACACACACACATGACCCTCATTCTCTCTCTCTCCTCCGAATCCTCTCTCTCTCGATTCTCTCTCCACCTCTCTCATCCTCACCCAAATTTCTCCAAACCAACACAAAACCCATACAATACACCTTCAAATCTTCCATCCTTGCGCGTATTGAAGCTCGAATCGCGTTCGTAGGAGCTCGGTGACCCGTATTTGGTTTGGTTCGGAGTTTGGAGTTCTAGGGCTTGGGTGATCTTTGAAATTCGGCTTTTATCCTTGAGGTAGGGATTTCTCTCACTCTTTGTATGTTCTTGAATTGTTTTTGTGCATGAAATCATGCCTATGGTTGTTGTGATTGTTGTTGTAGTCGAAATCCATGAAAAGTCTGCTTAGAATCTGCTCGAACAGCATTGTCATCGATACCTTTGTAATCGTTATCGATACCTCGGCCATTGTAATCGATAACTCTAGTTCTAAAAGTCAAAGTTTCTTATGTTATCGATACCACTTATCTTTTGAACCCAAAAAATTCTAGTGTTATCGATAACACTTGTAAATGTTATCGATACCCTCACGTCTGGACTGATCCGGACCAAGAGTTATCGATAACTCCCTTCTCTGGTTATCGATAACGTCACACCTTCGGACAATTTTGTTGATCTTGGTTTTTACTCTACTATTTTGGGTTCCGATCACTTCTAGCTACTCTAAACCACTTCCAAACATTGTTATTTACACTCCAATGGTTCCTTGATCATCCTCATTCGTTGGCTCTCGTCGTGAAGAATATAAGTATTGTATAGAACGAACTATCGTCCTAATGTTTTATTGGTGTGCTTGTTTAGCTATTAGAGATATGGTGAAGTGTTTAGATAAACGGAGCGAACTCATTAAAGCTAAATGTGGGTGTTGATAAGATTAAATGTTGGATAGGAGGATGGATAAATCATGAGACGAAATACGAGAACTCGACCCTTGATGCCATGTCGTATGAGGAGTGAGTCGGGATGATTAGTTTGGTAATAAAGACGGAAATATGAATTAGTATGAAGACCGTTTACATAATTTCAACCTCTTTCCTTATTTGCACTTGTTCAATCAAAGCCTTTGAACACGTTTGAAGAGAAGTAATAGAAATTAGTTGTAATCTGATGTACGGGGTCATGAGCACCCGGAACTTGAATTGGATGTACGGGGTCATGAGCACCCGGAATGTAAAACGGATGTACGGGGTCACGAGTACCCGGAAACGTTACTGTAGGGGGAAAATTCCAGACAGCGTTCAGAACGACACTGAATAATAACAGCTGCATGTGCTACCTCGCCGGAACCCTAATTTGCTGTCTGAACCCTAGCCTGCAAAACAGAAAGGGGTGAGCACACCTTTGCCTCTTGTGGCAAAGGCCCTCCGATGCTAAAGTCAGTATCACGTACTTACGATCAAAAACTCGATTAACAGCAGAATACTGCAATATGAATAGGGAATATTGCGTACCTTTACCTCTAGGTTTACCTCGTATTTATAGACCCATGTCTACTTGCTGTCCAAGCCATCTTGCTGCCATAAGTTTCCCTTCTCGTAAAGGGAACCCAGAATATCAAGGATTCTCATTCCCTTAACTGCATATTTCCTTTTAGACCATTTATGAACTTTTTCCTTAATTGGCTGTTCACCCCATTCCCGTTGGGTATATTCTCCAGACATTGTTTCCTTACTGGGTATTTGCCATCTCTAGACCCCTCTGGAGCGTCTCCTCCAGAATGCTGCTCCTGTTCGGCCCTCTCGTTCCCGAACAGTCTATCTGGACCAGTGACTTCATATGTCACTTACCCAGCCTAGTAATTCCTCATGTTCGTCGGAGCATGCCCCTGCTTGGGTAACTTGGACTAAAGACTTCTCATGTCTCTGGTCCTTTTCGCCGAACAGACCGCCTAGTACTAGTTACCCCTTCTGTCACCAGTTTTTAACCACTGCACGGCGGTACCCTCATTCAACGGCTCACGTGATCCCCGAACACCACATGTTCGATTACTTTTTGTGTCTGCTCGGGATTACCTCCCTACAATTGCTCTCCAGCTTTGCCCAATGGAGCTGCTCGGGCCAATGGGTAAAGCTTTCTAGAGAACACACACTTTAGGCCGAGCTTTGTGATATCCTGTGCAGATATAGTATTGATGACCATTTGATTTCTTTTGGCGGTTTACTCATCATATTATCTCGAAATATGGAGTCTACGTGGCGTACTTCGTACGCCCCTCATTAAACTCGATCTGACGTCCTCTGTCAAACGGCGTTTGAATATCAATCCATTTTGGACCTTTCTTCCGTTACTTTTCGTGTAATGGCGTGAGAGGAGACGGATCGTTTCCGTCTCTTTTCCTTTATACCCCAAAAAGGGTTCTTTTCTGGGTTTTACACCCAGAACTGAAATTCTAGCTTCTTCTCTCTCAAAAACCAGGCGATTTACAGCTTCGACCGCCATTGCTGCCGCCTGTAAAACCAGTTGTTCTTCAGGAAATCCTCGCCAAATCTTTGTAAGATTCTCGTTCTTATCTCTTTCCTAAGCTCTAATCTGAGAATCTCGTTCTTAGATCTTCATTTCGATTTCAAAAATTCATTGCACCCATTTTTTCGATTTCATTTCGTTTGAAACCCCCTTCGTACACATCCATGGCGGATGAAGGTAATAATGAGCTTAAACCTGGCAAATTTAGAAAGCTTTGTGAAACTCCCGCTGCCATGGCCGCCTTCAGGACCGAATATCGTGTCCCTGACAATGTAGGGCTCGAACTCGCCCCTCTAGGCGCGGACAGAGAGGACAGTTCATGGGATAGAATATATATCCCAATCGTAGCCATAGTTGAAGGCGGAGTCCGGTTCCCCCTTGACCCCTTACTTCGTCGAGTCTTGAACTGGTATAGACTTACTCCCATGCAAGTTTCATCCAATGTTTTTAGGCTCATAATGGGAATGGTAGCTTTAAATGAAATTCTGGGAACACAACTGGGAATCTGGGAGTTACAATGGTGGTATAGCATTGTACTCAACCGTGAGTACAACACCTACTATTTTAAAGTTAGGAAGGTAGACAAGCGTTTCGTGCTGAATCTTCCAGACTCCGCTCGGGAACATGAAATTGACTTTTTATACGTCACTGGAGCCTATGAGCCACAAGGGGAAGATGGCCAGGTGGTGGGCTTTCATTGCCCCCATGTGTGGGGCCACCCACGTATGCTCCCAAATTTTCCTTTTACTTCCAGTACTTCTAAGTTCTAGTCATTGTTGTCTTTTGTGTAACTCTTTCCTTCGTTCTGTTTTGCAGCAACAAATGCAAACAAGAGGCCAAGTAGGGAGCCGAGTTATGTCCGTACAGAGGACATAAACAAGGTTTTAAAATACAAGGGGGTGCCGGGCACGCGAACCGCAGGGCGAGGTCGTGACGCTAGCGTACTGCTAGGATACGATCCTGCTTACAGGGGTTTCATAGATAGAAGACTGTCTACCCCAAGCACAGACGGTGCATCTACCTCCGCGGCTCCCCAGACAAGGAGCCAGAGACGCAGCTCGGGGGTTATCATTGCGGGGCAGCCAGGAGAAGTGCCCATCTTAGAAGGGATCCCCTTACCTCGCCTGGTACTCCGAAGATCCTCACAACCTCGTACCGAGCAATCAGTTCCTAATAGAGACACCAGTCAATCATCTTCACAAGGGTATTCTCCTTCCCCCCCAAACTTCGAGATGACGACATGTCAGACGGTGAATTTGAGCACCCTACTCACTGTTTCTTCACATGGCCGCGGTGCCACTGGTCGGGTGGCATCCACTGGTCAAGCTCCGCCCCCGCCAAGGCGTACCAGAGGGGGTTCAGTTCGAGCATCATCTTCCCCCAGGGAACGAGATGCCTCTCTGGAAGCTGGGGATGCACACCGGGACAAACACACCCGAGACCAATCCTCCGAAGATGCAACAGGTCAAGCTGATGCATCGCTTAGCCAACCTCAGCCAACCAGCACCCAGCCTCCCCCTTAAATCTGGGCTCCTGCTCTCACCCGAGGTGACAGAGCCGTGCATATCGGGGATAGTGCCAGCTCTTCGGAGACGGCAATGGCCCTTGCACAAGCTCTGCTTTTACCTATCGATATGCAAAAGGAGTCCACATCTCCATCAGACCGGGTGCTTTCCACTGGACTCGTCAGTG
The DNA here is from genome assembly GCA_025413875.1 of Rhododendron molle. Lineage (NCBI taxonomy): Eukaryota > Viridiplantae > Streptophyta > Magnoliopsida > Ericales > Ericaceae > Rhododendron > Rhododendron molle. Next base: position 30,764,677 of record CM046388.1, on the reverse strand, counting down.
GTATAAAGGTATGTCTAGCCATCTCGTGACTTGCGTTTTTACTTCAAACGTGTACTTATTCTCAGACTTTCGTTCTGTACTTCTGTGCTGTAGTTTATTCAAAAGATGGTCACTCTTGGCCAAAAGCTACAAGAAGTGGAGGCTGAACGGAACAATCTCTTGAATGACAACACCAGATTGCTCCGTACAGTGACTAGACTGGAGAGGGAGAGAGATAACGCCAAGACTGACTATCTTGATGCAAAAGAGAGGATGGAAACTGCTGAAGGCAATCTCAAACAGGCTTTGGCTGAGATTGACACCACAAAGAAAGAAGCCTTTGATGCTGGGTACGAGAAGGGGTTTGATGCTGCCACTACAGACTATGTAGGTCAGATGCCAGCCATCCAGGACCAAATCTGGGCAGCCGGCTGGGAGGGCTGCCTGATCAAGATTGGGGCTGCAGATGACTGCCCTTTGTGGGTAGACAATGACCTGCCCAGCCGCCGTGCAACTGTATCCCAAGTCGCAGATGAAACTTTGGCAGATGATGTGGACCAGCAGATTGACGACTTTGCCGATGCAGCTGAGAACGTTGAAATGGAGTCCTTGGAGGTTCAAACGGAACAGTAAGTTGCCAACTTTGGTGAGGTCAACGCGCAGGCAACAATACAAGATCCAAGTAGCTTGGGGGAACAAGTTACTGATGGCAACACTGAGACTGGAACAACCACAGAGGTTCCAGACAACACCCAACCTGAAGTCCAAAATCTGGACTAGATTTGGTAAGTTTGTTTTGATTTGACTTTCTCAAATACTTTGGCATCATTTTTGACAGGTCCTGCGTGACCGTGGTATCTAGCCCTGCGTGGCATGACTCTTTGGATTTCTGGTGGCCATTTCGAGGCCTCTGTTATTTTGCTCGGCCCTTCTTGGCCATAAACTTATCTATTTTGAATGCATGTGACCAGGTGCATATGCCTGTTTAGATATTGCTTAGGCTGTTACTAAACTTTTCGTGCTCAGTCTGTCTAAATCTTTCGTATTTAGATTCATACAGAAATCCGTATGAAATATAATTTTGTTATGGTTCTTTTCAAGTATTTCGTACTTGGCATGTTTAAATATCCTCATATTTAGCAAGTTTCACGTACTTGGATAGTCGTTATATTCGAACGTTTAATTTAAGTCTCTCGTGCTTAAATATGATTAAGTGTCACGTACTTAAACAGTTGCTAAGTATCTCGTACTTACATAATATTTAAGTTTCTCATACTCAAATAAGGTTTTATATACTAAGTATATTCGTACTTGTATATTTTTGAGTATCACGTACCTTTATACCCAAGTGTTTCAGACTTGGTAATTCTACGATTTGCATTTTTTTCGTATGCAAACCCAAGTGTTTCATACTTGGGAATTTCATATTTGTAATTTTAGAGTATCTCGTACTTTCGTATATTAAAGCTTTTTCATGCATAGATAATTGAAACGTGTATTCGTACCCATTCCCTGCTCCCCAATATGAAGAAAAGGATTGGAACGCCATTATTCGTATTTATAGATCAAAACAATCCATAAGTAAAACAGAATTTCTGAAAAAAGTCAATATATTGCAAAAGACATGATTTTATTCTTAATCCTCAAAACTCAAGGGGTCGTTACGCGTACCCCATGCAACTAAAAAGGGAAACACAAGGGAACTGTATTCATAATTCCCACACAATCACAATTCTAAAACAGAATAAAAAGTAAGCCGAAGTCTTTCAAACAAAGAACTTCCTCAAGTTGTGGACATTCCAGGGCCGTGGCACTGGGTTCCCGTCCAAGTCTGCCAAACGATAGCCCCAATGCCCACAACCTCAGTAACTCGATATGGGCCTTCCCAATTGGCTCCTAACTTGCCCTCATTGGCAACCTTGGTGTTGCCGAGCACCTTGCGGAGCACAAGGTCTCCAACACCAAACTCTCGTGGGTGGACATGCTTGTTGTAGTTCTTCATCAACTGTTCCTGATAAGAGGCTAAATGCACCCGGGCTCTTTCTCTCCTTTCCTCGGCAAGGTCGAGCTCGATTGCAAGAGCTCTGTCATTCCCTCCACTTTCGACCAATGCAGTCCTATTAGTAGGAAGGCCAACTTCCAATGGAATGACCGCCTCTGTTCCATAAGCCAAAGAATAGGGGGTCTCTCCCGTAGACCTCCTAGGGGTTGTTCGGTGCGCCCACAATACCAGTGGCAACTCGTCTGGCCATTTGCCCTTTGCTTTATCCAGCCTCTTCTTGATCCCATCCAGAATGGTTTTATTGGATGCCTCTGCTTGCCCATTACTCTGAGGGTAAGCAGGGGTTGAATAATAATTTCTTATTCCATACTGGGCACAGAAAGCCTTGAACTTCTTTTGAAACTGTGACCCATTGTCAGTGACCAAAGAATAAGGGACCCCGAAACGGGTAATGATACTTTTCCAGACAAACCTCTCTAGCATAGGTTCAGTAATTTTAGCCAAAGGCTCAGCTTCAATCCATTTCGTGAAGTTGTCTGTTGCTACCAGCAGGAATTTTCGGTTCCCAGTAGCCTTGTGAAGTGGACCAACGATGTCCATCCCCCATTCAGCAAATGGCCATGGACTAGTCAAGGGCACCAGATCTTCGGCTGGTGTTCTAATCATCGGTGAGAACTTCTGGCATTTCTCACAAATCTTTACATAAACCTTTGCATCTTCCTGCATATGTGGCCACCAGTACCCCTGCGTGATTACTCGGTGGGCGATGGACCTGCCCCCAGCATGGCTCCCACATGTTCCCTCATGAATCTCGCGGAGGAACTTCTGCACCATCTCGGGGTGCATGCAGAGCAGGTATGGTCCAGTAAAGGACTTTCTATATAGCTTTCCTTCTGGGGACAGCCAGAACCTAGAGGACTTGGTTCTGATTTTGTGGGCCTCCTTTTTGTCAGTAGGAAGTGACCTGTCTCGTAGGAATCCCACAATTGGATCCATCCAACTTGGCCCCTGGTTTACGTCCAGGACCATTTCAACACTCTGGCCAATGATCGGTGGTCGGGTAATCCTTCGCTACCTTCCTCCCGAATCAGATACGGCTGCAGCCAACCAAGCCAAGGAATCCGCATGGGAATTTTGCCCGGAGCTTATCTGTTCAATGTAAACCTTTTCGAAGGTGTCAAGCAGGTCTTTAGCTGCTTCCACGTAGGCCACCATTTTCTCACTCCGGGTCTCGTATTCCCCGGACAGTTGACGTACCACCAATTGTGAGTCGCAGTAGACCCTTACCTTTTTCGCCCCCAAAGTTTTTGCATTTTTAAGACCGATCAAGAGTGCTTCATATTCTGCCACGTTGTTCGAAGCGCTGAATCCTAGCCGGATAGAGAGCTCTATCATGACTCCCTGGGGAGGGAACAGGACGATGCCAGCACCAAAACCGGAGTTACATGCCGAGCCGTCGACAAATAACTTCCATTCCTCGGCGTTCTGTTCGGCTGATACCTCACTTCTTTTGTTCGAAGTCCCCGTTCGGCGCTCCTTCCTCGTAGGAGGCTGGGGTGCTACAGAAGGAGAAAACTCTGCTACGAAATCAGCCAACACTTGGCCTTTAATCACGGTGCGCGGTTGATAATCGATGTCGTACTGGCTCAACTCAACGGACCAGGTGGAGATCCTTCCCGAGAAGTCTGCTTTCCGTAGCAGAGACTTCAGTGGATATTCAGTGTAGACTACCACCTTGTGGCTCTGGAAGTAGTGGGGTAATTTCCTTGTGGCTGTCCTTAAAGCAAAGACGAGTTTTTCGAGGGGCAGATACCTCGTTTCTGCGTCCAACAGCGTCTTACTCACATAGTAAACTGGAATTTGCTAAGTCTCCTTATTCCTTAACAGAACCGCACTCACTGCATGCTCAGAAACAGCCAAGTACAACACTAAGGTCTCGCCTAGTTCTGGGGTTGATAGGAGTGGGGCAGAAGCCAGGTATTTCTTTAAGTCTTGGAATGCCTGCTCGCATTCTGCTCCCCACTCGAATCCCTCTCTTTTTTTCAACAATTGAAAGAATGGCCTGCATTTGTCGCTTGAACAGCTAATGAACCGGTTAAGAGCTGCAGCCATTCCAGTCAGCCTTTGGACTTCTCTCGTTGTCCTAGGGCTCTGTAGCCCCTACAAGGCTGCTATCTGGTCAGGATTTGCCTCGATCCCTTCTTATGGTCACCAAGTGGCCTAGAAACTTTCCAGAGCCCACTCCGAATGCGCACTTCGAGGCGTTGAGCTTTAACTTGTACTTCCTCAGGATTTCGAAGCCCTCTTTGAGGTCTGCTATGTGACCACATTTGGCTTCGCTTTTCACAACCATATCGTCTATGTAGACCTCCATAGTCCTGCCAAGCAACTTCTTGAACATAATGGTTGCCAGCCTTTGATATGTTGCCCCTGCATTCCTCAATCCAAAAGGCATTACAGTATAACAGTACAACCCCCATGGCGTGATAAAAGATGTTTTCTCTTGATCCGGCCCATACATGGCGATCTGATGATATCCTCGATATGCGTCGAGGAAACTCATCCGCTCGTATCCAGCAGTTGCATCAACCAACTGATCTATCCTTGGGAGAGGGAAGCTGTCTTTGGGACACGCTTTATTCAAGTCTGTGAAGTCTACACAGACACGCCATTTCCCATTTTTCTTCTTCACTACTACAGTGTTGGACAGCCATTCTGGATAATAAACTTCTCGTATTGCTTGGGCCTCTAGCAGACGATCCACCTCTTCGATAACAGCATCGACGTGTTGGGCCGCTGCCCTTCTCTTTTTTTGGATCACGGGCTTGTGCTGGGGATCTACGTTTAAGTGGTGGCAGATCACATCTGCATCCACCCCGGGCATCTCTTCTGGTACCCATGCAAAAACATTGACATGTTCTTTTAAGAAACCCACCAATTCGGCTTCTTCTAATTCTGTCAGTGACTCCCCAATCAGAAAATACCTCTCCGGATTAGTCTCGTTGATCTGTATTTTCTTCAGGCCTTCCACCACTTTCTCCGCTGGATTCCTCCCGACGTCCTCGATAGTCGGTTGATCAGGTACTTCTACTGTGTGGACGTTATGGGCTTTCGGTGTTTTCTTGATGATAGAGATCAGACACTGCTGCACTGACTTTTGGCTACCCCTGATCTTTTCAATTCCATTAGACCCTGGGAATTTCACCATCTGGTGGTAAGTAGAAGAAACAGCCCTCATCTTGTGTAACCAAGTTCTCCCTATAATCGCGTTATAGGAAGACGGGACGTCTACAACCAGAAAGTCAGTTCTCAGGACTACTGAACCTACACGGACAGGGAGGGTTATCTTCCCTAGGGGCCAGACTGCCCCTGCTCCAAATCCTACTAAGGGTGTATTTGACTGCTCCAAATCTACTTGAGTCAAACCCATCCTTTTGAATGCTTCGTAGTATAATATCTCTGTATAGCTTCCTGAGTCTACTAGGATTCTCTCGATATCATACTCCCCAATTCGTAGGGTTATGACCAAGGCATCGTTATGGGGCACCTGGACTTCTTTCAAATCTTCGTCTGAGAAGACTAGGCCTTCGTTGCCTACGTCATTCTCTCGTCCTCTCTTCTTTCCCAACCTCATGACATGTTGGTCATGTTTGATTTGTCTCTGGAGCAACCTTACCTCATTTCTCGTATAAGGCGCGGCCAACCCATGTATCATATGGATTACTCCTTTAGGATTTTGTTCGTAATCCAACTCCATGGCCTTCGCCTTATCCTTGGGATCCTCTTGGATGAACTTTTTAAGGTAGCCCCGAGAGACCAAATCATCAAGGTGCCTCTTGAACATCTCGCAGTTTTCAGTCATGTGACCCCAGTCCTTATGGTAGCTGCAATGCTGATTCGTAGCACGTTTCGCATCCTTATCCCCCCCCAGGGGTTGGGGCCATTTGAAATAAAGCTGATTCTTAATTCGGTAAAGGACCCTGTAGATGGGCTCCTTCCAAACTGTAGTAATCGAAAAGAATGACTTTGGATCAGGGGGTGGCCTTTCTCTGTTCGGCTCTCTCTTGGCCTGCCCGAATTCCTTCCTTTCCTTGTATGTTCTGGGCTCTAGCTTATCCGCCTTTTTTGCATAGACCCTGGACTGCTTGGCACCCAGCTTGCCATCCTCCCGCAGTATATCATCCTCGTTCCTGGCATGCTGTTCAATTCGTTCCATCAGATGTGCCAGCGTGCTCACCGGATTCATATTCAGGGACTTCCGCAGTTCCCCCCGAACAGGCAACCCAGTTTTGAACGTGGCTATAGCGTATTCCTCGCTGCAACTTTCAATCTCGTTGAAAGTTTCCCAATACTTTTTGGCGTAGTCTCTGATCGGCTCGTTCTCTCCCTGCTTCATAATTGAGAGGCTTTCGAAAGTCTTAGGCGGTTTTCTGCTGGTTAGGAACCGGGCAGTGAATTCTTCGGCTAACTGCCTCCATCCTCGTATGGTGTTCGGCTCCAATTTATGGAACCAAGATAAGGCCACCTTTCCCAGACTCGACGGGAACATCTTGCACATGATCGCGTCATCGCCATCATGCATGAACATTGCCTGTTGGTAATGCCGTATGTGTGCCACGGGGTCAGCATTAGTTTCATATGGGACGAAGGTCCCGTGCTTCACCCTGCTTGGCAACCTTGCCTCCTTCAATCTCGTCATAAAAGGAGAAGAGGCTATGTTGCTAAGAGCCTTCCGTGCTGCTTCTCGTGCAGACACGGTTGCCTCTTCTTGTCCTTTTGCAGTCTTAGCAGCATGCCTCTCCCAATCGGAATCAGGTCTCTCGTACCTGTCCCTGTGGTGCTTCCTGGTCCCACCTTCTTCTGGGGTGGAACTTTTGCTCTTGTTTCTCCTTTTTCGTGAAGAAGCCCTTGGCCGTTTCGGGGTGAGGCTCCTGCTCCTTTTTCTTCATGGAGAGGCTTTCTTATACTCCGCCACAGCCAGCCTCCCTCCTCTGGACTTTCTTCTTGAAAGTCCAGAATCTTCCGGATGTTCTCGTATCCGTTCGAGTTGTTGGATTTTGTATTTTCGCCTCTTAATCAGACGAGCGTATTCCTCTATCTCCTGTCTCTTCTGGTCCAGGATATCCTTATTGCTGCGCGCACTTTTCGAATGTGCCACCGATTCTATCCCGTGGTGGGACCTGCTCCTTCTCGTGGATTCCGTGGCTGTCCCACCTTCTTTGTTTTTCGGATCATCATGAAGATTTATGGGATGATCTTTGCTCGTTATCCTCTTGCAATGGCCACCAGCATGCATTTTTGGAGCACCTGGAGGGGATTCACCTCCTTCCCCACTAGCCTGGTTCTTCTCTGCAAGCGGTGTGACTGGGTCTACTCCCACCATGGTCGTTTTTCAAAGGGATCTCCTTCGTTTCCCACAGACGGCGCCAATTGTAGGAGGGAAATTCCAGACAGCGTTCAGAACGACACTGAATAATAACAGCTGCACGTGCTACCTCGTCGGAACCTTAATTTGCTGCCTGAACCCTAGCCTGCAAAACAGACAGGGGTGAGCGCACCTTTGCCTCTCGTGGCAAAGGCCCTCCGATGCTAAAGTCAGTATCACGTACTTATGATCAAAAACTCGATTAACAGCAGAATACTGCAATATGAATAGGGAATATTGCGTACCTTTACCTCTAGGTTTACCTCGTATTTATAGACCCATGTCTACTTGCTGTCCAAGCCATCTTGCTGCCATAAGTTTCCCTTCTCGTAAAGGGAACCCAGAATATCAGGGATTCTCATTCCCTTAACTGCATATTTCCTTTTAGACCATTTAGGAACTTTTTCCTTAATTGGCTGTTCACCCCATTCCCGTTGGGTATCTTCTCCAGACATTGTTTCCTTACTGGGTATTTGCCATCTCTGGACCCCTCTGGAGCGTCTCCTCCAGAATGCTGCTCCTGTTCGGCCCTCTCGTTCCCGAACAGTCTATCTGGACCAGTGACTTCATATGTCACTTACCCGGCCTAGTAATTCCTCATGTTTGTCGGAGCATGCCCCTGCTCGGGTAACTTGGACCATAGACTTCTCGTGTCTCTGGTCCTTTTCGCCGAACAGACCGCCTAGTACTAGTTACCCCTTCTGTCACCAGTTTTTAACCACTGCATGGCGGTACCCTCATTCAACGGCTCACGTGATCCCCGAACACCACATGTTCGATTACTTTTTGTGTCTGCTCGGGATTACCTCCCTACAGTAACGTGGCTATATGGGGCCCTAAGACCCGGAAAATGTCTTAAGCACACTGTTCGGTATGTTAATGGAGGAAGAGCTACTTGAGCTCATATTGGAGATTGACGGGAGATGTACGGGGTCCTTAAGACTCGGAATGTAAGTCTTTTAATGTAAAAGTGTGCGAGAAGGAGAGTTGATTATCAAGGATACATGGTAGATGACTAGTAGATTGATTAATGACAAATGAAATACTCTTTAGGTCTTGAGTTTCCGGCTTGAGGTTAGCATTCATTGCACTCTCTTTTATTGTCTCAGACCTTATTCTTTTTATGTCCAAAATTTTTTCATTTGCATACAAGGTTTGTAGAGACTTTCCTACTGGGCACGTGTTTTGCTTAACCCTTCATTTTTCAGGTGTGAATTCGGAGCTGTAGCATGGAGTGCTGTGCATGCATTGATTGGAAATCCTTGAAAGCTGACATGAGGAAATGGCATTGGCATTCTTTTGGATTTCATTTAAAAGAAGTAATTGTAACTTCACTTTAGTTATTTACCAAACGGGAATTTGTAAACTATTTAATTTCCCCTTCACTCTTTGTAATTTCAAGTTATTGGGTCGATGTGCCTTGGGTAAAACTCTTTTGGGGCTATGACGTATGTTATTGGGAGGATTTTAGTTATGAAAAGTTATTTATATTTATGATGACAATCGAGGGCGTGACAACTTGGTATCAGAGCATAAGTTTAGAACACCTCGAGACCGTGGGGAGACTTTAGTCTCATGGGTTCAAAATCATAGCAAAATTTTTACATGACATGTGTGCTTGCATTAAAGAGTTAGTATATTGGCATAACATTGCATTTATGAATAACATAGATAGTTACGGTGTTGTCGACCCGTGTTGGAGAGTTGGGGGTTTGATCTCACGATGGAGTCGTGGTTGTGGTCATTGATAGTTGTTGTCATTGATAGTCTTTGTTGTTGATTGTGTTATGCTTTCAATTCTTGTAGCACGATGCCTCCGAGACGTGAGAATAACCTTGCTAGGGAAATCGTAGCGGCACTTGCAAAGTCGAATCTTTTGAATTCAGCATTTAGGGCTAATACGAATGACCGTGCCATGGAAGCGATGAGGGCGTTCCGCCGTATGAAACCACCAGAGTTCGATGGGAAGAGTAGCGATCCCCTTGTGGCCGACCATTGGCTTGCACAAGCTCACACCAAGTCATTATGTAGTTTCAAAAATATTTTGTCCTTTGCAAACACATCTCCACAATGAGCAAGTCCTACCCCATTGCGATTTCAAAACACACCTTGTCTTTAACACACCCTAGGTGTCATGTTTCGACTTTCTTGACATCCATGTCTCGTTTTCATGCATAGACTCTGCGGCAGGACAATATCATAAATCATTCATTGTAATCTTGAAACTAAACTAACAAGATCATCCAACTCTAACTTAAATTTCATGCTCATATTATCACATCATCATGCTTGACATTTAACACACAAAGTAAAGCATAGTGCCACATGGATGGACACCTTTGTAGTGGTAAACCACTTATGCTTTGTAACGACCCTGATTTTTGGTCAATAAAAATTTCGCTAAAAATTTGAATTTTATTTTAATACTTGGATTTCATTTTTAACATCCAAAAATCGGTCATTATTGACTTATAAAATTTTGAAAATTCCTCATTTATTTTATAAATCCCTTTTAGCGATTAATAATCCGTCGTAATTAGGTTTAATGACTTAGGAGATTGGTATTCATCGCCCGGGCATTAAGGTCATTTTCTAAAGACGAGTATGCCTATTAAGACCTTGGTATAATTACTTGGCAATTGTAGTAATATCCTAGAATTATATTTCTCGGTTGGAAATCCTACATGGCAACCGATTAGTTAGCAACCCTAGCTACCGTTTGGCTTAGTTACATTTCCTAACCTAGAGTGATGCATCGACGCCGAAGTGGTTAGTAGAAATTTTTGGTCTTTGCCTTGACCGTTGACTTGACTGTCTTGCTTTGGCTTGGCTACGCTGCCTAGGCGTCGGGTCGCCGTCGAGCCTGCCTTGCCTTGTCATCGGGTCACTGTCGCGCCTTGCTTTCGCCTTGGCGTCAGGCCTGCCTTGCCTTGGCATCGGATCGCTATCGCGCCTTGCTTTTGCCTTGGCGTCGGGCCTGCCTTGCCTTGGCATCAGATCGTTGTCGCGCCTTGCTTTCGCCTTGGCAACGGGCCTGCCTCGCCTAGGCGTCGGGTCACTGTCGGGTTGCTCTGCCTTGGCTGCCATCGGGTTCTGCCTTGGCGTCGGGTCACGCCTTGCTTTTGCCTTGGCGTTGCTGGGCTGCCTTGCTCTGGCCTTGCCTGGGCTACGCCTTGGCCACTGCTTTGCTAGCGGGCCGCCTTGGCCACTGCTTGGCTAGCGGGCCACCTTGGCCACCGCTTGGCCACTGCTTGGCTAGCGGGCCGCCTTGGCCACCGCTTTGCTAGCGGGCCGCCTTGGCCACTGCTTTGCTAGCGGGCCGCCTTGGCCACTGCTTTGCTAGCGGGCCGCCTTGGCCACCGCTTTGCTAGCGGGCTGCCTTGGCCACGCTCACGCCTTGCCTTGGCGTTTGGCACTGTCGGGCTTTAATATTCCGTTATTAGACGATTTCCTACTAAATAAAACCAAAATACCACTCTGGCAATGAAAGCCTAGATTGAGTATGGTTAGTCTTTAACCAATTAGTTAGATTCCTAATAGACTGTTAACCTAATCACTTGGATCCCAAATCTAATTAGGTTACCTTAACCCTAGATGGACCATTTTACCCTTTTTGTCTTTATCCATTGGACGTTAAAAGCTAGGGTAATATTTATCCGTTGGACAATTGCGTTAGGGTTTCCTTTACCCATTGGTCAATAGGTAAACCTTGGTTAATCTTCCTAAGTACGAGATTAGATTAGCTTAGTGCTTAATTTCAAGTATTAGACTTTCTAGCATTACCCGTTGGATAATAACCACTAGGAGATTTATTAACCATTGGACGATAACCCTTGGACCTTACCTTCACTAACCATTGGTTATTAACCGCTAGGGAAACCATTATCCATTGGATAATAGTTTTACTTGCCAACCAAGTACTAAGTTTATTAAAATATTAGATTTGGCCATGTGTGAAATCCATTAAAATAGAATTAGTACATTAGGTAATATGTTATAAGTACTTGTACTTTGAAAGTATATCATAGTTTATTAGGATATTAGATATGACATATCTAGTAGGATTTTGTAGTACACGGCTATATATATATATTGTGTGTGTACTTGTATATATATATAGTTATATATATAATAACAAGATCTTCCATGTGTGTTAATTGATTAAATTATAGTTAGTACATGGATTTAATATCATTAGTACCCAGTACTTTGAAAGTATAAGTTAGTTTATTTGGAAAACTAGATTTGGAAGATATAGTCTAGATTAGGAAGTACATACATATATTTATATATAGGTGTACTTGTATATAGATATATATATATATATATATATATAATAATGAAAGTACACATGTGTGTGTTTGTATATTTTATTTGGAAAATCTAGATTACTTGTAAAACCTAGATTATGTAGTACCCATATCTACATTATTATATATGATTTGCTTTCTAGTATGTATATATATAGTACATAAGAGAGAGAGAGAGAGAGAGAGAGAAAGCCGAGAGAGGGGAGAGAGAGATTGGGCCACGAGAGAGAGAAAGGGAGAGAGAGATAGTACCTTGGATTGATTTGTTGTGCTTCCATTGTACTTTGAAAGCATGCAATCTATGGGATTCTCTTTTACAAGCAAAAATCTATACTTTCAATGTACAACTTGTACATTTTCCCATTTTATTACTTGATCAAATCTCCTTTCTCCCATTCAATCTTCCATAATCCCATCCTAGGACAACCATATCTAGATTTCTATTATTTAAAGTACTTAGACTAGACTAGAAACCCATTAGAATAACCTAGTTGTGTCCTAGTTCTTGGAGTGAAAGCAAAGCAATATCTTGGTAGCCATGCAAGCCTAGTTTTAGGCCTTGAGCTTTCAAGCAAACTTGACATAAAATGATTTAAAAATGAGATATGGAGAGAGAGAGAGTGGGCCGGCCAAGGGGAGAGAGAGAGGGCCAATCCTTGCCTATAAATAGCAAGTCATTCCTCCATTTCATTCACACCTCTCCATTCTCCAAGTTCTCTCCTTGAAAGCATAAGAGTTCTTAGTGTTCTTGAGTAGTTCTAGCTTGTTCTTGAGCTTTCTTTCCATCTCCGCCACTAAACCACCACACGACCACCACCTCGATCCTAAAGTAGTAGTAGTATAGGTTACGATCTAGTTTCGAGAGAAACCTTTCTCTTTCGAAGCTATCGGAAGCGTATCGTAAGCCGTTACACCGTTCGAGTGCCGACTTTCTTTCCGTCGTATTTCTGTAGTCTTTTTCTACCGCCAAGAAGAAAGGTAGATTTTTCTGATCTACTCTTCCTAAGTATACGTGATTTTATGTTAGTGTAGAGTTCTTCGAACCTAATTATCCTAAGTATAGTTTATGAGCATGATAGAAAAATATGTAGTATATACTTGGATAAGTTGATCGTATGCTTTTATTTTACGTAGTTTACTTTGATCTTATGACTACTTGATTGCTCGATCTCGTGGTAGTTGCTTGTTTATGTATGAACTCGTCAATAAACTTGTGTTGTTTGAACTTCCAAAAAGATGGCTATACGTTGTCGTTTTAAAAGATAAAGTGTTGTTTTAAACGAAGTGTTCGTATTTTGACCTTTTAAACGAGTGTGAGCATGATAGCATGTTGCTTGCCTTACTTGTGGTTGTAAACAAGCATGATTAAATAGAGTTGGATGATCTTGCTAGTTTAGTTTCAAGATTACTTTAAAGTGATTCGTCCCGCCGCGGAGTCTATGCATGATTACGAGACACGAGAACTGAAAAGTAGAAACATGACACTTAGGGTGTGGATAAAGGAAATAATTGGACTTGGTAAAAAGGATTTTGGAAACTACGTAATGGCCGGACTTGGTAGCCTTACGTTGGTATGCGTTGCCGATGGAGCCGGACTTGGTAGCTTCATTTGGAGGTGAGTATGTGACACAATGTGCCGGACTTGGTAGCCATTGTGGCCAATATGTCGGACTTGGTAGCTTATGGATTGTGTGCGTTCATAATGTGCCGGACTTGGTAGCCCATTGTGTAGATTGTTAACGGAGCCAGACGTGGTAGCTTCATTGATTGATTAGGCTTGGTTATCCGCGGAGAGGAGCCAATGCAAGATTTGATAACGAGGCTGGACTTGGTAGCCCGTTGGTAACAAAGAATGAGAAAAGATTTTAAAAATGTTGATTTGGAAAGTGAAATGGTGACACGGTCTACGAAAGGCTACGTAGGAGAAACTCTGATGACACGGACACTTACACCGATTGAGTAATGAATGTGCATGTGTTATTGTACATCTCTAAATGTGAAGTTATTGAATGCACATGTGTTAGTTTGGTTATTGTCATGTATCTATGACCTGCTATGTGTAAGTTATGGGTTAGCGGGTATGGGATTGTTCTGCTGAGCTTTCGTAGCTCATGGTGTTACCTTTGGTGACCCTGACATATTATATCGGTGGCGACGCTGGTATAATGTGTCAGACTTTGTAGATGATCAAGATGGATAGTACACACTGGAGGCTTTTGGAGCCGAGGAGCTGGCTAGGATGGAGGAGCATGCGGAGCTGTAGTTAGGAACCCTATATCCCTCCTTGTATAAATATTGGACCCCAATGGGAGTTATGATGTAATAAAGAGCCAGACTCTCTTTTAATGTTCAATAAAAATGTTTATTTAACGTACCCAAAATTTGGGGCGTTACATGCTTTATCACACAACCACAAGTAATACAAGCAATAAGTAAGCAAGATCATGATCATCTTAAAGGTCAAAATACGAATACTCCTAATCATGTGCTACATTTTATTTTTAAACATTCCTAACTATACTATGGAAAACTAATCATGCAATCAACTATTCTTAAGATTAAAGTGTACTATGTATACTTAGAGTAAGCGGTAAAGGTTGTATACTTAGGAGAAATAGATAGGGACATCTACATATACTTAGAGATAGTGGGGACGGAGAATTCTACCGTTCTTCTTGGCGGTACTGATGGCTACGGGAAGAAAATCGACTATCGGGCGGAGTAACAGCTTGCGATAGCTTCCGGTAGCTTCGAAAGAGAAAGGTTTCTCTCGAAACTAAGTCTTGACTAACACTACTAGAACTTTTCGATCGAGAGGGTGATCGAGTGGCGGTTTAGTGGCGGCTTAAGATGAGTTTCTTGAAGAACTTCAAGAATAGGCAAGAACAAGCAAAGAAAGAACAAGAACACTAGGCTTTCTAGAGAGAAGTTGGAGTATGAAGTGAAGGTGTGAGTTGAATGCTCAAATGAGCTTGCAATTTATAGGCCAAGCTCTCTCCCTCTCTCTCTCTAGCCGAATTCTCTCTCTCTCTCTCTCCTATCTTTGATTTTTTTCTTCTTTCAAGCTTGATTGAAAGCTTGATGGATGGCTTGCTTGCACATCAACCACCTAGTTCTTAGGCTTGTATGGCTAGTTTTAGTCCTTTGGATGTGATTATAGAAGATATGGTGGAAGAAAGGACGATTTGGACAAGTTAAAAAATAAGAAAGTGTACAAGTTGTACAAGATTTTGCTTGCAAGTATATCACCCTAGATTGGATTCAAATCCATGGTACAATGAAAGCACAAGAAAGATCAAGCCAAGGTACCATCTCTCTCTCTTTCCTCCTTTCTCTCTCTCTCTCTCTCTCTCTCTCTCTCTCGTACTATATATATATACACGTATGTACTTATGGAAGTATACATATATACTACTATATATAAGTACAATAGAAAATTCAATAACTTTTAAGTCAATAAGGTTTTCTTATTAAAATTAGAAATTAAGCACATGGTATTTCCAATATTATATATATATATATATGTATCTATATATACATATATACACACACACACAAGTACACACACATATATATTAGTATGTACTTCATAATCTTACTAGATTTTCCAAATCAAGCTTTCCTATTAAACTAATCTAATTGGCACATGCTTTCTTATTAAAATAACTAAGGTACTAAGTACTTATATTAATTAATCTAATGTACTAATACCTATTTTAATCTTCCCAACACATGGGCAATCTAGGAATTGACTAATTTAATATATCCTAGTACTTTGGCAAAACTTAACCTATTATCCAATGGATAATAATTCTCCTAGCGGTTATTAACCAATGGGTAAAGATAGAAAGTATTACACTTGTATAAAGTATATATATACTTTTGATCATGTGTAAATATAGCTATATAATACTATATCCAAGTACTAGTAAAATCTAGTAAAGTACTATTGGTAGAATAAACTAAGTTTTCCTAATGTCCAATGGATAATAATTACCCTAACATTCATCGTCCAATGGTTAAAAGCTTAAAGGTTCAAAAGGCTCATCTAGGGTTAAGAGGTTCACAAAGCTGAAAGGGTTCAAAAGATTCAAGGGGGAGGTTCAAGAAGTTCCCCAAGGGTTAGGAAACAAAATGGTAGTTAGATTATTCTAACTAGTTGCTTAAAAGCTAACGATACTAGTCTAGTAGGATTTCCAGCCAAGAATCATAATTACAAGATTTTAATCTAACCATGGCGGATAATAAGCAATTAGAAGTCGATTATAAACAGTTTAAAAATTTTTCGAATAACAACGACGAAATTTTTATCTACTAAAAATCAGAGTTGTTACAGGAATAATCACAGATGCGGGTTCGGCTCTAGCAGGAACCAAATGTATCTCGGCCCAATTTCCCTGGTTGTCCACCACTACAGTCTTTCGTGGCATCTCCAATGGCCCGCCTCTCACAGGTCCACTGAGGCTCCACTTGACACAGCCCTCGCCACCTCTCTGCCTCTCTCATGCAGCTCTCCTCTCTTCAGCAGCTCCACGAGCTTGACTCCGCACGTCTCTGAAAGCCCTAACACAAAGTGGTCCTGCCAAGCGGTCTCTCTGGTAAGCAGGGTATTCCAACTCAGGACGCAAGTTGCGCATCAGCTCAGTGTTAGGCTGTGTGAACCTCTCCAACTCAGCCCTGGTGTACTCGCTTGTGTTGCAAAGCTCGGGGTGGAAATGGCCCTGGCACCTGGAACTCTGTGTAACCAAGTGACTGGCGTGTCACTCGGTCTCCCAGGTACCACTGCCAACGAAAGGCTGACTCCAGTAGTACCCTACTGGCTGTAATAGCTCTACTCCTAGCCAGATACTCAGGATCCAGCTTTGGTACTCTCCAAGGATCCCAGTTGATCTGCACATAAGACAAACAAGCAATACATACAGTTGATCAACAACAGTATTAAAGAAATAAAAGGGAATGCACTTGGAACTATGAGGGTGTACGGTTTACCTGTGAGGCTCTGAAGTCATCCAAGTACAACCTGAAGGCGTTGAGGTTGCCTCTTCCTTCCTTTGTTCCCATGTTTTCCTTACTCCAGATCAGTGCACGAGGGAGAGTACTCAAATCAGGATGCTTGCACATCGGCGGATACATCCGCAACACTTCATAGGCCTAGAGCTGTTCAATGTTCAAAACACGTATACGTGTCAGTCACAGGATATACAATCATTCAACAAAGCAATTCCAGTGAGCTATGCAATCAAATGATACAAGTATAATAGAACTTGTATTTTGCTATATTGAAAATCATTCCACCCAGACCCTCCAGTAGCCAGCAGCGCCCTGCTCTGTCCGCGACGAGTCACCCAGGAAGCCGTAGGACGCACCGAGCGCTGCTCCGCCCCAATCAAAGTGCGAAGCTGTCCTCAAGTCCCAAAGCGCTGGCAAGTAAGACAAGTGCACTTTGCTGTGCCTACTCAGGTACAGGGAAGCACCAAAAAGGTACATAAGGTACGCCATGGCCATCTGCTCTTCCTCTTACTCTGTGGTCACCTCCTTCAGCAGGTATCCTTCGAACTGCTCGTACCTCACCATTCCCTCCTCAATTTTGGGCACTTTCCCCAGAAACCACTTCAGCTCCGCTCGGTCATTGTGAATGCCTGAGTCAAATGGGATGGCCTCTCCTCCAACCCTCAGTCATGTGATTGCCACAAAGTTCGTAAGCGTCACTGTCATCTCCCCAGGTGGCTGGTGGAAGTATTGGTGGTATCCCTCCACCTCTCTGCAAGCGCTACCAAGACAGCATGGTCATTTCTGACCGGGGAGAGAGTCTGTATAAACTCCCCAAAGCTTGCCTCATCTACCAGCTGCCTCACCCTCGACGGCAGGTCCTCGTATAGCTCCAAGGATCTACACGCGCCTCCAAAGCCGCGAACATCCCTCTGCCTCATTCTCGCCTGTTTCAAGCACAAAGATGACAACAGGGGGGCAAATGTCATCGTACATGGCTTTCATTTTCAAGTTCTAGGTAATCAATACAGCCTAACACAGATGGTTGGTTCAAGTTATTACATGCAAGGCATTCAATACAAGAATTCTATCACCACGGCATAGTTTTGTTCGGGGTTTGTTTCATGCTATTTGTTCAAATACGACACATGCAAGCAAAAAAGAAATTGAATTACAAAGGGGGTTTCCAAGAAATTACCTCCGTCTAGGTGTTCAAGATGTGAGTCTTGGGGTCTATCAGCACGAGCTCGGCCTTGTACTTTGTCCGCCGTGGCATGTAGGCCGCAAAGCCTGATGGTGCAAACAGGTGTGGCGTGGGAGGCATGTATGCTTCCTCTAAAAAGTCAGGACGTGCCACAACTCTCGCTTTCGCCATCGCTGTCACCCTACGCCACTGCACCTCCGCTCTGGACCTCTCCTCGGCCTCTGCATCCTTCAAGGGCTCCTTCCTCTCTTTCCTCTCTCTCTTGGCCTTATACGCCGAGGCCTCTATTGCTCTCGCCCGATCCTCTTTGGCCTTCAAAACTAACTCCCAGATTGCGGTGTTGTCCTTGAGAAGCTTCGCCAATGACCCATCTGTAGACACCTCCCTGGAGCGGGGCATCGCCATACAGATTGATCGTTGTTTGCTCGTTTGGTTGTTTGCTTCATAAACCAAGATCGTGGATACTCCCATGGCTAGGAACATCGCCACACGATAGGTTTTATCATAAAAATAGAGTCGCCACCTAGTTTATTAAAACTAGGAAAATAGGTAGAGATTCTGGATACGGGAGCCAAAAGTACGGTAAGGGAAAAGTGTTAGGCACCCCTCTCTGCCCAGCCGCGAGACTGGCCCATAGTTGTTCAATATAAGACATGTACATGCTTTATTCAATTCTTACACATAGTCTGTTTAATTAAGCCTTTAACACTGAATAAGGTGAGCCGAGATGATAAGTAAAACATGCGTTAGAAAGCAGAACAAAACAAAGTTGTCCCAGGGAATGTATCCTGTGGCCGGTGAATGGATGTCACGGTCGAGGGATCCTCCCGATTTGATATACCGGCCGAGGGATCGAAGCCCCAATCAATGTTCTTCCTCACACAAGACCGAAAAGTTAGCAGATTATCAAAATGCTATGATTAAGCATAAAACGATAAATAAACCAAACAGAGGCCGTTGGGCTTCACCACCTTGATCCCTCAATTGCTTGATTGCTTCGGATCGATTGTGATTGACTGATTTGCTCCTTTGAAAACCCTAGGGTTAGGGTTTGAACTTCGGGGTTTGATCGTCGGATTGATGGCTGCCTTTGGGAGGTTAGGGCTTTTGAAGGGAGGGTTTGAGAGAGTATTTCTGCAGAGTTTCGTGGCTTGAGAGGGTGTGAAAGTGTATGAATTTTATGTGTTTTGTCTCTTTTATTTCGGAACCCAAAGGCCCCTTTATATAGGCAATTGGTGACTCACTCCGGCCAATCAAAACGCACGATTGCAATTGCAATTGCAATGCAATGCAAACTCTTCGTGGTAATCTCTGAGCATAGCCCGAATGCATCGGGGAGGTATCGTAGTCAGATCAAACAATCGACAAAACGTTCCAGAGTCTGGAAAATAGACAATTTGGCGGCTGTAGAAAGGATCTGGTAGCCAAGGAAATGATGGTGCGGCCGAAGGATAGATCTTGCGGCTGCAGGATTGATCTCTCAGGGAGATTTTTAAGCAACAATAATTGCAAGTTGCTTGGGTGAAGAAATGATGTTAAGGCCGTGAGATCAATGTCACGGCCGATAGATGGATTCTCCTAGGATTCTGTATTTCTGTCTGAAAGGCTATATGGCTCTGGATTGGGTCCTCTAAGTGGGTCAAAGTTCTTACCATAAGTCCATGGGTTAACATGAAGTCAATCAGCAATCACTGTATCCATTTCATCATCGAGATGGTCCCCAAGGTGACTTGAAATAATCGTTAGGCCAAATTAGGGTGTCAACAGATTCCCCTCTTTGACTGAACTCAGACGGATCACGAGACATGTTTGAGTAAGAGTCAAAGCTGTAAAAGTAACTCAATTTGGTCCAACCACTATTCCAAGGTTTTTTGAAAAAGGTTTTTGTTACGGTCGGGCTGGGAGGCTGCCTATGTATTCCACAGGGGAAATTCAGACCAACCGTAGTTCAGAGGCAATAAGAAAGAAAAAGTTTGGAGGGTTAGAGACAGAAGACGTACCTTTGGGCTTTAAAAGCCATAGTGCGACGTACCTAGGTTGAGCCAGGATTTTGGCGAAGGGTAGTTGTAGGAGCGCGGGGCTGCCGGGGATATTTTTAAGGCGAGCAACCTTAGTATTTTTGGGGTAGATTGGTACACGGCAAGTGTGTTTGCTTTTCTTGATCATCCTGACTTTGACTGAGGGAAACTCGGTAGGGTAGCCCACCCTTGCGAATGAGCTGGAAGGAATTGATGTAATGGTGTGGAATGCAAGTCATCTGCTGGGGATGAATTGGACACCAGTTTTAGAACCCAAGCCATCTTCTTGAGACGAGTTGGAAGCCATTTCTTGAGATACGGGGGGCTCAGGGCCAGTAACTGGAGCACAGAGCATTAGAATGAGGGAACCGAGGCGCGGAGCCGATTGCAGTCTTGAGGTGATAGAGCTAATAGAATTGGAGCTTTTCATCTTGATGGAACTAAAGCATGGAGCTGGCATTGATGATAAGGTAAGAGCCTGGAGAGATAGAACCGAAGCATTGAGCTGGCTGTAGTCATAAGGCGAGAATCTGAGGAGTCAGAGCTCATAGCTTTGAGGTGATTGAACCAAGGCGTAGAGCCAGTTGCATTCTGATGGTCTGTGCACGGAGCTTTCTCATCATAAATTTTGGCATGGAGCCAAAGGATCGAGGTTCTGGACCGATCAATAAAAACTGAGGCATAGAGCCGGTTGATTGCAGGATTGACCTGTTGCATGAATAAGAGAGAGATGTAGAGTGTGTGTATGATGATAATGGTTAGATGTGAACAGATATGATGATGTAGACTCGATGGTGATGCAATTGATGCTTATGTGCACGGGCCCGTGCGTGTGTGTTTGATTTAAGCATAGAGCTTCTACCAAGTTCTGGACTTGAGCATTTGGAGCGTAGAGCTCGAGCATTCGGACAGAAGAATCCGAGCATTCAAAGTACAGGCTTTGAGCATCCAGTATGCAGTGGTTGGGCATCCAAGCGTAGAGCTTGAGCATTCAAGTGTAGAACGTGAGCATTCAGTACACAGTGGTTGGGCATTCGAAGAGCTTCGACCATTCAAAATGTTAGATTTTGAGCATTCAAGTGTAGAGCTTGAGGATAGATGATATCTTGATTGGGGCAACGTAGAGCTTGTTGAGGATTGAGTTACAGCGTAGAGCCAATTGAAGTGGTTACGGCGTAGAGCCTGTTGAAATAATAGGCATGGAGCCACTGAGTGATAACGAGCGTGGAGCTGCTGAGATAATGGGCTTGGAGCCGCTGAGATGATAGATATAGGCACGAAGCCGCTGAGTAGCTTGATGATAGTGAGCTTAAAGCTACTGAGATATGGATGCAGGCATAGGGCCGTTGAGGTAATGGGTTTGGAGTTACAGAACAATGGGCTTGGAGCCGCTAAATAGTGGGCGTAGAGCTATTGAATAGCTTGATAGTGATGAGCTCGGAGCTTCTGAGTTAGTTTTAGAGTTGTTGAGGTGAATACATGAGCTGAGTTAGTTTTAGAGTTGTTAAGGTGAATACAGGTTTAGAGCCCACTGGTAGTTGTAGAGCCAATTGAGATAGCGAGCATAGAGCTGCTTAAGTGGCTTCGAGCATGGAGTTTGGTTGGTGTTATTGAGATAGTGAGCCTGGGATTTGGAGGCGTTTAAAAATGGAGCCTACCAAGTAGCTTTGATGGATGTGAAGTTGCATGGGAGGTGGAACTGTTGAGATAATGAGCTCGGAGCTGCTGAGCGAGCCTTGAGCTATTGAAGGATTTGTTGAGATGGCTGATACTGAGTAAAGCCACTGGGTAGCTTGATGGTGGCAAACGTTGCGAGGCTACTGAGATAATAGTGAATGGCTTGATGGCAGTGGGAATGTGCATGGAGCTGTAGAAATTGTTTGACTGTTGCAGGTGGACACAGAGCAAGAACTCGGGTTTGATAATCTTTAGTGGTCAAGTGACCAGTAGTCACGAGCTTGCTGTTTATGGAGAGAGAACTTCTTCATGCTTGGGTGTGCCCCCAAGGTTTGATTCAAGCAATGTTTATCCATGGTTTTGTTGGTCGAGGACCCAAAACTTCATAATTGCTTGCGTTTGGTGCACTGAGTAAGATTTGACTTTGCTGAGGGGTTTGATTAAAGGGCTGGGAGATCGTTCTCTCGGCCGAAGGATTGATATCTTGACCGAGGAAATGATATCTTGACCGTGAGAAAGTTAAAAGTTAGGAGATCGATTTAAGTTAAACTTAATCGATTTCACAGGTCATTTCATCCATCCTCCCCCACCTCTCCTTTTTCTCTCTCAGCCGAGCGATCTCCTCTTCCCTCTGGTCACAGCCCTCGTCTACCGGTCGTCGTTCCTCCGACCACCGCCGTCAGTTTCCTTGACCGCCATGGCTTTATCGCATCCTCCTCCATCATCATCCGATGTTCCTGCCGTGTCTAGAGACACGGGTAAAGCTCTAGCCATCGAGGCCACTGTTATTGGCAGGGTTTCAAGTACCCGCGTTGTAGAGACCCGTATTTTCAGAAAAGTATTTAAAAGTTTTATAAGTGTCTAATGTTGGGGATAATAGGGAAAGTGTGATTATTTGATTTGGGGTTTAAATTGTTGGAATGGCTAATAGAGGGAGTGCTTGTGTGATTATGCATATGTGTTGGTATATATAGGGGTGAGTGTGTGTAGGAGATCACAACACCCACCCATATCTCTCTCATCTCTCACGTCTCTCTCTTCTCCCTCTTTCGGCTCTCTCTCTCTCTACCTCACTCACACAAAACTCCACCATATGCCTCAAAAACCTCAAGGATCCATCTTGTTTTCACCTCTAGAACGCAACCCCGGGCTCGTATCGCGTTGGGTGAAGATTGAAGAGGAGATCTCGGTTGATTTCAAGGAGTTCGGACCTAGGGCTCGTACAAATCTCTTGGGTTTCGACATTTGACTCGAGGTAGGGATTTCTTACTTGTTCTATGCATAGATGAGTTGAATTGGTGCCCCAATCTCAGGCCCGATCGTTGTTTTGATGTGTATTACTGATCCTTGAAAATCTGTGTGTCGCGCTGAAATTTCCAGGCGCTACCCGTAGTCCGTTTTTGGTCCTACCCGTAGCCACTGATCAGTAACTGAACATTTGTTCCGCTACCCGTAGTCCGTTTTTGGTTCTACCCATAGCCACTGCAGATTTTGCTGTTTGCTCCAAACCTATTTTTTTGCATGTTCAATTGACTTTCTTCGATTAATCGACATTGTCCTTGAACCGTCGGCCTCCCGTTAGTAATGGACGAATAATTGTTTGCTTGGTTATAATGTTAATAAAATGCTACATGTGATTGATCGGCTACCTGTGAACGTTTGTGGCATGTTTGTGATATTGTAGGCATATTGTATGACGTTCGGTGTATAAGTATGAGCTTGGTAAGGTTTTGACGTTGCATTTGGAATGAGAAACTTGTCGTTTGAGTCGGAAGTTGATTTAGGAAGTCTCGTAACGCAAGGGGTGGTAATACGAAGACATAGGCGGTCTCGTAACGCAAGGGGTGGTAATACGGTGACCCGAGTTGTTAAGGGATCATCGTGACGCAAGGGGTGGTAACACGGTAATCCTCGTAGTGTTTTACGGTAGCGCAAGGGGTGGAAATACCGATGGAAGTGTTTGGCGATAGTGAGTCATGTCGAGGTTGCCAATGTTGCTTAACATCGTGTGAACTTGGTGGTACATTGAGCTATAGGCATGTGTTAGGATGATCATATTGAACTTGGAAAGCCCTTGAGTCTATTGTTATCTATCAATTGAGCCGTACTTCCTGTCTTCACCTTACTTGCTCATTTCATCATGTTTATGCATAGAACCGGCATAGATTTTCCTACTGGGCTAGTGTAGCTCAACAAAATCCTTCTTTTCAGGTTCGAACGCCGGATAGTAGCTTCATGCGTTGCATGCTTGGATTGTGGACAAATTTTTTTGAAGCTCACCTCACTTAGTTACTTTTTTTTTCATCTTGTAATAGTCTAGCTTTTGGGGTCAATATGGCTTTGTAACTAATTATTCTCGAACTATCCTTGACTAAGTTTGTAACTGTATTTAAGTTGATTTGGGCCGTAGTGCCAAAGTTGTAATTAATTAAACTTGGGGACTCTTTTGGGTAATATTTATGTTAAGCAAGGATCTTTTATTGAAATGAATTATTTATTTATGTTGAAAGTCGAGGGCGTGACAGGCGTCCTTCGGTCGAGTCAGCGTACGCCAATTGTTGGGGGGGTTCTTCACAACTGAATCCTCCTAATACTAAGTTCTAAACTCCTTTTGATGTGGGCAACGACGTTTTGCCTTCGTTTGATGATGCCATGTACATCCCTTATGTTCATATAAACGGGCGTGGCAGTTCGTTGCGGTATCGCCCTCCTCTTAGCGATACTCCGGCCGAGGTTTTACACAAAGAGCCGGAGCAGCATTTTGGTTTTACTAATCTGAAGGTACATTTCATCCTGCCACTAATATTATTTGCATAAGAATTCATGGAATAATGGTTAATATTTTGGAAATGAAATTGAGTTTTTAGGAATTGCCCCCTGTTTAAACGATTTTTGCTATTGTATTGATCCTTTTTTGTATTTGTCAGGGAAACGAGAAGCTGCGTGTATGGGGGAGCGGTCCTCGGGTTTTTGAATGGTACGAGAGGCTTTCACAGGGTGCCAAAGATGCAGTTGCTTTGGCTGGCTTTGAGTAGCTGATCCTCGGCTTTCATCTTCCGAAAGCGGAGCTGGGATTGACCACAGTACTGGTGGAGCGATGGTGGGACACCACCAATACCTTCCATCTTCCTGAGGCCGGAGAGATGACAATCACGCCTGGTGATTTTGCTTTGCTTACAGGTTTGAGAGTTGGCGGCGATCCCCTTCCAATAGATCGGAGGATTCATGAGCGAGAGGGGGCCCTCTCATACCTCCTAGGGAAAGTCCCTGAACTGCCAGCAAGTGGCCATATTACTTATTCTTGGCTTCGGGAACAGTTTGACCGCGCGGGTATTGAGTCTAAGGTATCGACACAACAGTTGGTGGGGGCTTTTCTCCTCTACCTTCTTGGCCAAACCTTGTTCTGTAATAAGGAGAACTCGGTGCACGTTCAATTCTTGGCTGCTTTGGTGAATTTGGAGAGTATAGCAGAGTTTGACTGGGGGCCTCCTGCTTTGGCTACATTGTATGGTCATTTGAGTGCTTGTTCGTGAGGCGTTAGCCTCTCACTGGGTGGGGACCACCGCGTTCTTGAGGTATCTGTTCCAGCTTCCTTTGTCATTCCTTAACTGGCTTGATTTTTGCAACTCATGTTCTTCTTTTATCTTTGCTTGCAGCTCTGGGCTCTTGAGCACCTATTACAGTTCCCTCCTCCGACGAGACATAGAGAGCCTAGGTTCATCCCACGGGCAGCTCGCTGGCTAAAAGGAGTTCGAAAGACACGGTCGCCTGCTATGGACCTGTTAGCTTGGAGGCGGGTCCTGGACCGTTTGACAGTGGGCCAGGTATGACATGTCTTATTTTTATCCTTCTCTTTACGTTACCTTTCCATTCCATTATACTAATATTGTCTTGCCCACAACAGGTGCATTTTGATCCCTAGGATACTTTGCTTGACGATGCTCCTTTGGAATTGACCTCAGCTCGGGCTTTGGATAGCCAGCACTTCCTCCTGGAGGGACCTTTCTCGAGGGCTTGGTATCTTGGTGAAAGGGTGGTGAGTCAGTATTTCCCTTATTCCGAGGCGTTACAGCTTGTTCCCGTTCCTCCTCCAACCGGCATGAAGTCGAATCACCTCTTGACAGGAGAGGGTTTGCTTCTCACCCTTGAGAGACAGGTAGCCATGGGTTTTCTTGTAGCGGGAGATTACTCGGCCTTTCACTTGGCCTCGCTGACCCTACCTACTGCTACCACTGCTGCTGCTCCTTCTGTTTGGCCACTGGCCCCCAATTTTTTCTCTTTCCACAATGCCAATGGAGAAGAGGAACGCTTGATGCAGACACCGTGTGCTACTCAGTTCTACAAGCTTCCTACCGGAGTTCAGCAGGTGATATTGCAGACTCTGCTTTAGTTTCCTTCAGTATTCTTCCCCTGCTTTGTTATATATGTGACTATTTTTTCTGTAGGTACCTGCTGATGTTGTTCAGGAGTGGTTGCGTGCATTCCAGAGTGCAGAGGCCTTGGCTCGACGGCAGCGAAGCCGGATAGTCGCGGTATATATTCTTTGATCTCTTTTTTTTCCATCCATGTTTTATGTGAACCTGAATGTCCGTAAACTATGTTTTGCAGCTTGAAGTGGAGCGGGTGCCAATGGTGTCAGTTACTCAGAGTGCTGGTGTGAGTGAAGCTGGGAGCACCAGGGCTGGTGATGGAGATGTTGGAGATGATGATGAAGGCGAGGGACAGAGGATCAACGTCCCAGTTCCTGAGTGTTTTCTTCCTGCGCCTAAGAGGGGTCGCGGGTAGTAGCTTGCCCTTTTCTTTGAACCTGTATTTGTTAGTTCTAAAACAGAAAATGATATGTATTTTTATGAAGCAATTTCAGCATTCTTGGCAGGTACTATGATTTGTTTGAACTTTGAGTTTTGTCCTCGAGATGCTTCAGGATTGTATGTGCTATTTCAAAGTCTTAATCGCTGTGAGTGTCAAAATAGCTTTGAAACAATATTGAAACATGGGCCGAGGGATGGATTGCTCGGCTGAGGATTCCATTCTTCGGCCGCTATTTCTATTTCCCAAAAGAGTTGGACCTTTTGTTTTAGCCACGTGGCATTCCTTCCTTCTTATGCTTGAATCGGATTTATACCTTTTATTTGCTTTTGCCATTTCCACAATCTCTTTGCCAAGTTTTGGGGCTCTTAGGATATCTCGTCCGTTATGTTAACGACTTTTTGAGTCAGAGGGGACGAGCGATGATTCTTGTGATCTTTTGTTTTCGTTAATTCCTTGAAAAATGACTAACTCATCTTTTGCGAGCTCAATACGCAGGGTTAGCTATGCATATCATTGAGTACAAATCTGTTGATGTTTTTCCTTCTTTCCAAGTATTTGGGCCGCATCTCAATGTCAGATTGCCTACGTATCCCAATCAGGGAATCATGCCTTTTACGTAGTTCGAAAGTCACCATCTTTGAGGTTTAGGTTTTCACTCTTGGTTTTTCTTCTCACGTGCTCTAAATTTTGCCTAGGTTACCTGATGGAGGTTGAGTCCCTAGCGAGCTTCTGAATGGCTTAACCTTTTCCTAGGCTGCATTTTTGCATTTTCTTGCCCTAGCAGGCTTTGTCCTTACTTTTGCTTGGATTCCTTGGTCAACCAACGAGCATTTTCTCACAAGAAGTCTTTCTGTACCTTGGAGGGGAATTTGATGGAGACACTTTTATGAATCTCCTCTTGTGTTTGTACTTTCATGATGGGTTAGCTAACCCTAAGTGTTCTCACGGAGATAGCTTCTTCTTCCTAAGTTTTGGCAAAAACTTAATTCTAAGTAATCAGGGCTCGTCCCTTCTTTCCCTTTTGTTTATCAACATAAAGAATTAGATTCTTAAAATTTTCCCTCCACTAGCAAAGAGACCGTAGCGCATAGCAATTACATTTCGAGGATCAAATCATTCAACAAGCACAATGTGGACACCCCAATCTGGGCTTCCAGATTAGTTTATTTACGGTATTTGATTCCCCGATGATGAAACGGATCAAGAACACCCCGGGAATGATAGGTGTTTGAGCTTTGGGTGTTTGAAAACCCTTGAACCTAACCTAGCCTAAGCCACTTAAAAAAGCCAAAAACCCTACTGAAGCGCACCAGGGCCCAACGTCTCGCGACGGTTTGACTCCATCACATGATGGTCAAACTGCCAGGTGGTGGTCAATAGTCAAAGTTTGACCGTTGACCACATCGCTCGACGGTCCAAGATGTCCCCATCACTTTTATCAGCTGGGTAGCTTAACCACCAAGTAACCCTCAGCCAGATTCGTGCACTGGTTGAGCTCCTCTCTTTGCATCACCTTGCCTTTCCAAAGGAGGCAATTTGGCCACCAAGCCAAACCAACCCTTGTTTGGTTGGTTCTTTCTCCACCATGCACCATTCCTTCCCATTCTCCTATAAATACCCCCTCATATGCTTCCATTTAAAGGGTTCAAAAAATCCATACACCTTGGGTTTTCAAGTGTAATCAAGAAAGGTTACAAAATCCGACAACCATTTTCACACCTCAATCAAGCACAACCACCTTGTTATTCAACTCAAACATCCATCATTCAATCTCAACCTCAATTCAAAACTCAAACACCCATTCAAACTCAATGACCAAAGGTATAGTTTACCATGGTTCTGCTCTCTGTTTTGATCCCAGACGGGGGCTGGCAGGGCCCAAGCTGGTAATCAATACCAGTCCTGGACCTAAAGCTTGCAGGGTTTCAAAAACCATTGTGATTGGAACCGTCGCGCACCAGGGCACATCTATCGCGCGCTAAAGCGCAACACTCGCGCGAGTGTTTGTTTCCTACTGTTTTGTGTCTTTCTATGTATATAGATCACTATAAGCATGCAACAACAAGTATACTGTTTTTTCTTGGTTTAAACTGTAAGTTCAAAATGTCAAAATGCATTTCTATAGCTTTGGGATACTCCTGGGATCATTCTGGATATGTCCTAGAACCCAGAAACATGTAGACCAAGCATTGGTCTGGTTCAAACCCTCGCGCACTAGAGCGCACCATCGCACGACAGTCTGCCTCGACCAATGGTTGGTCTTGCATGGGTAGCTAGGCCTTAGGCCTCCATTTTGTCCCCTCACTGTTTAAGGGGTGTTTTAGTAATTTTATGGCTCTATAGCCTTTTAGAATTGGTTTAAACTGTGTAGTATAACTGTTATAAACTGCTTCGTTTGTCCTGGGTGTGCACTGGTCCTTCCAGAGCCCAGAAGGGGATAAGATTCAACCTGTGGTGAGACATGAACACTCGGGCGAGGGAGCGAGTTCATCGCGCGATGGTTCCTTTGCATGTACGTAGATCCATGCATGCAAAGTTGGCCATTGTGCATGGCACACTCATTTGTGAGCAACTTTGTTTGTTTCTGATCAGAAGGTTAAGTTTTATCCCATTTTCATAGTACTCCATCCATCCATGCTTAAATACAAACACATCTTGCAAATCATGTTACAATTTTAATCCCCGATTAACTGTTCCCCCGCCCTAATTGGCTAAAAATTGGTTAATAAAAGAAGAACTGCAAAAGTTTTCACAAAATGCCTAAGTAGAGACCGATCTCCGGATTGGGCGAGAGGGGTGCCTTAAAACCCTTCCCCTCTCGTAACCTGGCTCCTGAACCTAGATATGGTTATGACGGACTAGTTTCCTTCACTTTTTCAAATCAAATAGCGCGGCAGGTGCTTTGAAATACTGTTCCTTGGGTGTCGGACCTTCAAACCCGAGTGGCGACTTTGTATTCCGAGCGCTTGCTTCCCTGCTCGCACTCCCTCGATTTTCGGGCCACTTTGGCAAAGAGGAACGGAATCTTTTTTCCAAGGGCATGCTGCCCACAGTGGCGACTCTACTGGGAATAATCGAACCAATATTAATCAGTTTAATACGCTTGTGAACAATTCCTTAAAAGTCTGTCAAAACGGTGAGCTTCACGCTGCCGAAGGTTGGAATGGTGATTTAACAGGACCTCGTGTCCGGCCAATCTAATCTGGGACATTTTCAATTATTCACTTGCGTAGTTTCCTCTAAGGATGGACTAAATAAAGTGAGCCAAATTTGAAAAGGCATGTCGCGATTTTGTGATTCTTCTTCTTCTTAAACAATTTCTGGCATTCTCATTTGCATCGATGTGGAATAAGCCTCGTTGGATCGTTTTGGCAATCCGGCACGGTTTATCGGGGACCCCGAATGACCAACAACCTTCAACGATGATGGGTCATGCTATCGTTTGACTGTTGCTCTGTGGTATCACGGGCAACGGGTGGTATATCTGTGGCCCTAGTCCAATGAACTTGTTACAAATCAAAACCGGCCTTTGCACATACAAAGCATTAGAACTGTAACAACCATGATTTTTGATAAATAAAAATTTCGTTAAAAATTTGAATTTTATTATAATTTTATTTTCATAACAAAAAATTTGTCGTTATTGACTTATAAAAATCTCGTTTGAAGTCTTTGTAGGTTATAAATCCTTCTAATTGCTTATTAACCATCATGGTTAGGTTAAAACCTTGTAATGATAATTCTTGGCTGGGAATCCTACCAGACTAGTATAATTAGTTTTTAACCAACCATTTAATCTAGACATTGCCTCCTAAACTTCTTGAACCCTTTGAACCTTATGAATCTTTAACCCTAGTGAACCATTTGAACCTTCCAATGTGAACCTTTTGGACCTTTAGCTTTAACCATTGGACGATAAATGTTAGGGTAATCCATACCCATTGGACAATAGGAACTCTAGATTTTATTTACCAAAAGTACATTACTAGATTTGTTAAAGGTACATATATATAGTTATATATGGTTATATTCACATGCTTGAAAATATATATATATATATATTATTCATGTAACGCCCCCAAAATCGGGTACGTTAATTAAGCATTTTATTAATAAAACTAAGCAGAGTCTGGCTCATTATTACAACACAAACTCCGAGAGGGTTCTTATATTACACAAAAGGATGGGATAGCTAAGGTTATCTATTGCTCCGCATCTTCTTCCATTCTAGCAAGCTCCTCAGCTGCGAATGACTCCAAACTGTACAGCTCTCCTTGTTCAACTATCAGGTCTGACACATTATACCAGCGTCGCCACCAGAATAACTTGTCAGGGTCACCAAAATGCAGGCATGGATTCAAGAGCATTTTCCTATGTTCCAACAGGCTATGAATGTGTAGACACCTCCCGAATGAGGCATCGCCATACAGTTGTATCATCACTGTGTTTGCTCGATTGGTTGCTCGCTTCATAAACCAAGATCGTGGATACCTCCATGGCTAGAGGTATCGCCACACGATAGCGGTTATCATCAAAACAGAGTCGCCACCTAGTTTGTTAAAGCTAGGAAAACAGATAGAGATTCTAGATACGGAAGCCAAAAGTACAGTAAGGGGAAGGTGTTAGGCACCCCTCTCTGCCTAGCCGTGAGGCTAGCCCATAATCATTCAACAATAAGACGTATAGATGCTTTATTTAATCCATACACGTAGTCTGTTTTTATGCCTTAAACAGTTAATAAGTGAGCCAGGACTGAAAAGAAATCATGCATCAGAAAGCAGAACAAAACAAAACATGTGCCAGCAGATCGATCACTCGGCCGGCGAATGGATATCGCGACCGAGGGATCACGCTGGGGTCAATGTACCGACCGAGGCATCGAAGCCCCGGCTGATGTTCTTCCTCACACCAGACAGAAAACTAACAGACGATCAAAAAGCTACGATTAACAACGTAAACATTAAATAAACCAAATCAGAGGCCATTGGGCCTCACCACCTTGATCCCTCAGTTGCTTGATTGCTTCGGATTGATGGGGATTGACTGATTGATTGCCTCTTGAATGAAACCCTAGGGTTAGGGTTTGAACTGCGGGGCTGGATCGTCGGATTGATAGCCGCCTATGGAAGGTTAGGGCTTTTGTAGAGAGGGTCTTTGTGAGTATAGGAGCAGAGTATCGTGACTGATTTGAGGGTGTAGGTCTATCAATTTCTGTGTTTATTTTTGGATCCGAGGGTCTCTTTATATAGGCAAAGGGGTGACTCACTCGGTCCAATCAAATCACGGGGATGCAATTGCAATTGCATTGCAATGCAAACTCTTCGTTGTAATCCCTGAATGTGGCCCGAACGCATCGGAGAGGCGGTGGGATTGGATCAGACGACCGACAGAAGGTTCGAGAGTCTGGAAAAAGGCCGATCTGGCGGCCGAGCAAAGGATGTCGCGGCCTGGAAATAGATATGGCGGCCGAGCCATTGATCTGGTGGCCGAGGTTTCGATCTCTCAGGGAGATTTTGCTAGCAACAGGTTGCTCGGGTGAGGAATGGATGTTAAGGCCATGATATCGATG
This sequence comes from Rhododendron molle, assembly GCA_025413875.1. Classification (NCBI taxonomy): domain Eukaryota; kingdom Viridiplantae; phylum Streptophyta; class Magnoliopsida; order Ericales; family Ericaceae; genus Rhododendron; species Rhododendron molle. Next base: position 30,732,692 of record CM046388.1, on the reverse strand, counting down.
TTGCGGCCGATCGATGGATTTTCCTAACACACTATGTTTCTGTCTGAAAGGCTATTTGGCTCTGGATTGGGTCCCCTAAATGGCTCAGAGTTCGTACCATAAGTCCATGGGTTTCACAAGAAAGCAATCAGCAATCATCAAATCCATATCATCATCGGGATGGTCCCAAGGTGGGAGTTGAAATAATCGTTAGGCCAAATTGGGATGTCTACAGATGCCCCTCTTTGACTGAGCTCAGACGGATCGCGAGACATGTTTGAGTAAAAGTCAAAGCTGTAAAAGCAGCTCAATTTGGTCCAACCACTATTCCAAGGGTTTTTCGAAAAAGGTTTTGTTATGGTAGGGTCGGGAGGCTGCCTACGTATTCCACAGGGAAATTCAGACCAATCGTAGTTCGGAGGCAATAAAAAGAAGAAGTTTGGAGGGTTAGAGACAGAAGACGTACATTCGGGCTTTACAAGCCGTAATGCGACGTACCTGGATGGTGCCAGGATTTTGGCAGAGAGTAGTTGAAGGAGCGCGGGGCTGCCGGGGAAATTGTTGCGGAGAGCGCCCTTAGTATTTGGGGGTAGATCAGTACACAGCGAGTGTGTTGGCTCTTCTTGATCATCCTTACTTTGACTGAGGGGAGCTCGGTAGAATAGCCTATCCTTACGAATGAGCTTGATGGAACTGAAGGGCGGAGCTGGTAAGGTGAGAGCCTGAGGAGTCGGCACTTAGAGCTTGACGTGATTTGAACCGAGGTGTAGAACCGGTTGCATTCTGATGGTCTGGAGCTTTCTCGTCATAAATTTTGGCTTCGAGCCAAAGGATCGAGGCACCGGGCCGATCAATAAAACCGAGGCTTAGAGCCGGTTGATTTGCAGGATTGACCTGTTTCATGAATAAAAGATATGCAGAATATTTATATGATGATAGTGGTTAGATATGAGCAAATATGATGATGCAGACTCGATGATAACAATGGTGATGCAATATGTGCACGGGCCCGTGCGTGTGTGTTTGATTTAAACATAAAGCTTCTTTCAAGTTCCGGACTTGAGCACTCGGAGCTTAGAGCTCGAGCATTCGGACGGCAGAATCCGATCATTCAAAATACAGGTTTTGAGCGTCCAGAACGCAGTGGTTGGGCATCCAAACGTAGAGCTTGTGCATTCAAGGTATAAACCTTAAGCATTCGAACGTCGAGTTCGAGCGTCCAGTACACAGTGGTTGGGCATCCAAACGTAGAGCTTGTGCGTTCAAGTACAGGCTTGAGCATTCAAAGTACAGGCTTTGAGAGTAGATGATATCTTGTTGTATGGCTTTGTTGAGTAGTGAGTTTGTAGAACTGCTGAGCCATTGAGTATTCCATCTTCCATCTTCCACGGGGTTTAATTTGTTCTTCTTGCTTTCCAGGGCTAGTTTCCACATGCTCGGGATTGCCCCCAAGGCTAGTTCTGAGTATGCTCGGGACTCCCCCCAAGGCTTGTTCTGAGTATGCTCGGGACTCCCCCCAAGGCTAGATCTGAGTATGCTCGGGACTCATCCCAAGGCTAGTTCTTAGTATGCTCGGGACTCCCCCCAAGGCTAGATCTTGACCCTATTCCACTTTGATTCTATCGACTTGTTGACCCAAAATGCCATAAGGCTTGTGAAATGCTTCGGCTATTATGGCCTTCACAGATTTTCATCACCTTGACTGACGGGGTGATTCACACATACGCTCTAGGAGATTTCCATCGCCTCCTTTGGCAAATTCAACTTGTTTTGAGAGATTTCCATCGCCTCCATTAATGGGGTACCTTCCGGAGGTTGAATGCTTTCTGGAAGCTGGCTACACAAATGCCTTCTGGAGAGCTTTAGTAACACGAATGCCTTTTGAAGAGCTGAAGTGTGTACTAGGTTATTGTAAGCTTCATGCAGGTGCTTTTTCTTGTTGGCTGTTGGCTTAGAACTGCTGAGCGCGAGGCTGTCTGAGTGTAGAGTTGCTCGAAATTCATGGAACTCGACATGGTCGTGAATATGACAAGGCATGTGCATGGTGCTATTTGTGAGGCTTCTGAGTTATGAAGGCTGAGCTGCTGATAGGGAGATGAAAGCATGAAGCAAGGAGCTTTGGAGATGCAAAGTGTGAAGCCACTTTAATGTTGCTGATATGGTGCCAATTGTAGAGTTGGCTCAGGACTAGTTATGAGGCTAACTTCCAGCTTCTTTGACTTGGCTTTGTCAGTCATAGACACACAACTTGATGTGGTTGATCCTGATCGCTTCAAGGACAGAAATCCAAGAGAATCCTGCAATCCACATTTGAATAGTTTAGAAAATGCAATAGATAGGAAAATATCATGCAACAGGCTTGGAGTCGACCACGGGCCGAAGTCCTTTTATGCTGACTGCTAGGGGTAGGACCACTACACTTGAAGAACCCTAGTTCAAAAGCTTAAACGATTTTGGGTGACATAGATTGCAATGCAACACATAGGCATGTTAATTTGGAGTATTTAAAAAGAAACGCAAGCCCCCTGTTTAGGCCATGAATGCTTGACCCTAGCTCAGTCGTGCATGATGACAATGATCTTATTGCCCCTAGCATGCGGTGTAAATAACAATGAATGTGAGTGAAATGTTTCTGTTTGGCGGAGATCTTGGTATGCCATTGACAGTGCTGTGTGACAGCATTCCACAAAAGAGTTGAGGTGTTCCCCCAGGATATGACGCTTCTCAAGCTGAGCTTTCTTTAAGTGTGTTGGCAGGGAGGTAGACGTTACAGTGCATCCCTTGGTTGCCCTTTATTTCTTGTATAGAGATGATGGCCATGATGCCTTGATGAACCTGCCTTGCTTGAGCATAAGAACAACTCACACTTGGGGTTAGCTCGTGCAACCAAGACAACTACTTCCATTAAGCAGCCATAATGACATACGCATGAAATACTAGGATGCAAAGGACAGGGTGATAATGATATGCAAACAATTCCACAATGTATTCTGGACATCTCAACTTTCGAGCATTTAAGCTAATGCTTCTCTTTGATTTAAGGAAACCAAGAATGACTTTAAACTAGTTAAGTGACTACGACAAGATAGACTACAATACTCTGGCGACACTGCTGAAAATATTGTTTGACCAAGGGCCCATATAGCTACACTCATCATGAAATAAGAAACTCATTTTATCTCCTCGAAAATTTGTAAAAGCAATTGTGCTTGTATTGCTGTGTCAAGAATGTTTAGCATAAAATTAACTTTGAAAGCTTTTCCTCGAGGACTTCAAGGTCATATCATTCCATCCATGCTCCACACTTACGTCATTCAATCATCAAAAGATATAGAACTATTTTGCAAACCTATGCCCCTAGTCAATTAGGTGATTTTGTTACTTTGAACTTTGATTTGGTTGACTTAAGTTGGATTGATAAGCGCCCACTAAGACCCATATAAGAGGTTGGATACTTTTGAGAGAGGTGCTTAAAGGGAAACATAGGCATACCCCCTTGTCTCAAGTAACTCTCCATGTTGTTTGATTTGCCAAGATGATGCAAATTTCAGGATTCTTGCCCTTCGTGCTAAGTTCCACATTGGTGATGCCCCCTAGTGTCTGGACCTTGCTACTAAGTCATATTTCTCAATCTGAAAGGACTTTATTATGGACCATAATGTAGGCTTGGGTTTTGGCTTGAGAAAGAAGCGGATGTAAAGGCTCAAACCTAATTTCTACTTATGCTCTGGGTTTTAAAAGCTAGCAGCCATCTTCAACATTTTTATCAACTCTTGCTGTCTCTTGCCATCACTTTGTGTGAAAGAGTTAATTTCTTCAAAAATGGCCTTTGCATGGATTGGAAGAGATGTTTCCTTAAAAATGCCCCTTGTATGACGGGGTGCTCATTCTTTCATTTGATTTTTCTTTCATCTCTCCTTGTATTTTTTTTTTTTTTTGTATTTGCCCTAGTGTAGGGGATGGCTGCCTAGTAGGCTTTTCAAAGAGATTATCCAGAGGCTCGACGTGGTTAGCAAGGGATAAGTGTTTGGGATTGAGAAATGAATGCCTTTCTTCATCTTGAAACATACGACAAAGTGACAGGAATCCTAGCCAAGAGATTAAGAGCTTCGATGTTTAACCAAGCGAATCCTTTGAGACACATAGCAGATGTATGGAAACACGGCGAATTTCTCACTTTGTTCGTGCTCTAACTTTTGCCTAGACCGCCCTTGCGGGTTTTCAATCTAGCGAGCTCACTCCTTTTCTTTTTCTTTGTTTTTCATTCTTCCTCTTCTTCCTTCTTTTTACTACTCTTCATACAGCATGATTTGCTTGCAAATGAATTCCGCGAGGGTGCAGAAACGTTTTGACTCCTTCTTAGCCCAACAAAAATGACATGGATCATAGATTTCAAAACTCGTTCTTAGCATTTGACAACCTGAGTGATTTATAATATGTTTCAAAAAGATATCATGAGATCACTTTGAAATCCCTAAGGATCGTTTTTCAACTTCTAACGTTATCATGAACATTCTATAGCAGCAACTCAGCACATGGGAAAATAGTTTGAAAATTGTGGCCGACCATAAGGTGCCTATGTATCCCAAAAAGAGAATCAGGCCATTCGTAGTTCAAGTCTAAGGAGATTTCTCATTTTGGAAGAGATTCACATTTCATATCGAGTGCAAAAAGCTAGTCTAAAACCATGATGAACAAAATGACTTTAATTTTAAGAGAAAATAAACTCAAGACTCAAACTCCTAAAAGAAAATAAACCCAAGACTCAGATTGTGCTAAAACATTGACTCAACATTCAGACTAAGGGATGTTAAGGCCGTGTTGCCGCTCTCAAACATTCAATTTGGCTGGAACACCCATTGATCAATGAGTTCTTGGATATCATGTTGCAATTGGATGCAATGATCAGTTTCATGCCCAGAAATCTGATGGTAGGCACAGTGCTTGGTAGGATCATAGTTTGGGCCAAATGGTGGGTGAGGTGATTGAGTTTTTAAAGGTTCAAGGAGTCCTTGTTCGACCAGAGTAGCCAGGGCTTGAGATGGGGATGAGTTAAGATTTTGGCGGTGGCAGAGTGCACGACGTTTAGGATTTCTGGAAGTGGGGTTCTGGTGAGTAGGGGTGCTTTGGGATGAATTTAGTGGAAACATAGCACTGTTGGCATTGGTGACAATGGTATGGTTGGGACGGCTTCTTTTGGATTTGGTGATTTCTCCCTCGACTTGTTCCATATGTTGAGCCTGCAGGTTCATCATTGTTCTTCCTTGTCTTTTCTTGGCAAAATGAATTTCCTTTTGAACTGTTTTCTCGGTCCATCTAGCAGGGGGAGATGGAGGTGGAGCTTGTGGAGAGCTTCTTCGCAAACTGTGAACAATGGTGGTCAGGGCAGCCATTGATTCAACCAATACATTAACCTTAGCAGCCAGAGCTTCAATCTTCTCATCAACCATTGTTGTCACGTCCTAGACAAAACCCAAAATTTAAGAAAAGCAAGAACTTAGTTACGTTCAGGTTGAGATGTCTAAAATCAAGTGTCTATGCAGTGCACACATCAAACACACTTATTGCCCTTAAAATGCAAATCTAGCATGATGGGGTGGTTTAACCAAATGATACTCGATGTTAGCACAGGGTCATGCAATGTGCTATGAGAAGAAATAAGGGTGATGAACTCATCTTTTGGTTTCGTCCCCTGCATGGTTAGAGAAAGACAAACAAAATGATATATATAGCACCATAGCTACTTTCACAGATTATGGATGAGTCATGTACAGCATTTTGTTTCTATGCATGAGTTTATTGGATACCATAGATAGCCAGCAATTTTTGATATGGATGATTCTTAAGACTCGTTGTTTACAAATACCATAGAGTCATGTACAACATTTTGGTATAAGACAGACCGAAAAAGTTGAGCAGATGCCCACAACAGAAAGTAGACTTAGAGTTTTATCGCAGTGCTGACGGCTATTTGAATGTTCCACAATTCTTGTCATTTGAGGATTAGATCAGGTTTTGTAAAAAATTTTGAAAGTTCTTTCAATTCTTGATTAGGGAAGATTCCTTCATTCCACATAATGCTAACACGACCTTTTACCAGCTTTGGATTTTTTTTTTTTTGTTAGTAAGTGCTTATCAAAACTTATTTTCACCAAAACACATTGAGGTTGGTCTTTCAGAAACTCATTCAACAAGTTTTTTCTTCTTTCTCAAAACATGATCGAGGTAATTGGGATTCCTATGATTACCTGTCAGCACATTGACAAACTCCTAAATCTTACCAACTCGTTGCAGTAAGGATGCTCAAAATTTTGAATTTTAAAAGATGGGTTGCTAGGTTGATTTGAAAGTAGGACTTAAAGTCCTACACTTGTCATGCTGAATCATTCATGGAGAAATAAGTTTTGCAAGTTCTATCCATAATATCCTTGACTTTGCATATAATCATCCATAATGTGCTCTACTACTTTACACCCCCTCTTTCCTTTAGCCTCGCAAGGCAAAGATTGCTAGAGCAACCCCTAGTTCAATTGTCGGCGGGGCAGCCAGTGTTTGATTTCGTTCTAGAAATCCATGCTTCGCGGTGCTTTAAGTAAAGCGGGAATGTTAAGTAAGCAATGATGCTTTCAACATGCCAAAAACATACCTTGCAGGCAATGGCATGCCTTAGTGCTTAGTTATAAAGACTTAAGAGTTAGGGGCTCTTAGTTCATGCCCCAACCCTTCTGCACAGAAAGAGCTATTAAAACAACATATACAAGGTGTGAGGAAGAACTTGGAAGCAAAATGCAGGTAGGTTCCTATCCTGTAGGTTCCTGTCTTAGTTTGATAAGTTCTATGGCTTTTTAACACATGAAAGGTTTTAGGTAGTCTCTGGGTGCTCCGTTGTCAAAGGGCACCAATCCTTTCACTAGCCCATCATAGGCGGTAATTGGGTGATTCCCTTTTTGATATACCAAAAGGTACAAGTGACTGTGGAGTTTGCTGGAACCCCTAACATAGCCCGTGTCATGCCGGGATATTAGGCGAACTCAACGAGGCTTGCTTGCTCGATGCATATGATAAATGAATTAAATAAGGCATGTATTAGTCTTATGTTGAACTTTCTAGTTATGGCTCTCATATCCCCAGCAGAGTCGCCAGAAAACTGTAGACACCTCCCGAACGGGGAATTGCCATACAGTTGTGTCATCACTGTGTTTGCTCGATTGGTTGCTCGCTTCATAAACCAAGATTGTGGATACCTCCATGGCTAGAGGTATCGCCACACGATAGCGGTTATCATCAAAACAGAGTCGCCACCTAGTTTGTTAAAGCTAGGAAAACAAATAGAGATTCTGGATACGGAAGCCAAAAGTACAGTAAGGGGAAGGTGTTAGGCACCCCTCTCTGCCTAGCCGTGAGGCTAGCCCATAATCATTCAACAATAAGACGTATAGATGCTTTATTTAATCCATACACGTAGTCTGTTTTTATGCCTTAAACAGTTAATAAGTGAGCCAGGACTGAAAAGAAACGCATCAGAAAGCAGAACAAAACAAAACATGTGCCAGCAGATTGATCACTCAGCCGGCGAATGGATATGGCGGCCGAGGGATCACGCTGGGGTCAGTGTACCGGCCGAGGCATCGAAGCCCCAGCTGATGTTCTTCCTCACACCAGACAGAAAACTAACAGACGATCAAAAAGCTACGATTAACGACGTAAACATTAAATAAACCAAATCAGAGCCGTTGGGCCTCACCACCTTGATCCCTCAGTTGCTTGATTGCTTCGGATTGATGGGGATTGACTGATTGATTGCCTCTTGAATGAAACCCTAGGGTTAGGGTTTGAACTCCGGGGCTGGATCGTCGGATTGATAGCCGCCTATGGAAGGTTGGGGCTTTTGTAGAGAGGGTTTTTGTGAGTATAAGAGCAGAGTATCGTGACTGATTTGAGGGTGTAGGTCTATCAATTTCTGTGTTTATTTTCGGATCCGAGGGTCTCTTTATATAGGCAAAGGGGTGACTCACTCGGTCCAATCAAATCACGGGGATGCAATTGCAATTGCATTGCAATGCAAACTCTTCGTTGCAATCCCTGAATGTGGCCCAAACGCATCGGAGAGGCGGTGGGATTGGATAAGACGACCGACAGAAGGTTCGAGAGTCTGGAAAAAGGCCGATCTGGCGGCCGAGCAAAGGATGTCGCGGCCTGGAAATGGATATGGCGGCCGAGCCATTGATCTGGCGGCCGAGGTTTCGATCTCTCAGGGAGATTTTGCTACCAACAGGTTGCTCGGGTGAGGAATGGATGTTAAGGCCGTGATATCGATGTTGCGGCCGATCGATGGATTTTCCTAACACACTATGTTTCTGTCTGAAAGGCTATTTGGCTCTGGATTGGGCCCCCTAAATGGCTCAGAGTTCGTACCATAAGTCCATGCGTTTCACAAGAAAGCAATCAGCAATCATCAAATCCGTATCATCATCGGGATGGTCCCAAACTGGGAGTTGAAATAATCGTTAGGCCAAATTGGGGTGTCTACACCTTAACTTACACGTAGCAAGTCATACATATATCATACATGGTCGTGAACAATACATACAATACTTGATAAAGATAACAACAATGACACATCCACATTCGCTATCTATCGTTGGTGTCCATGTTTTCTGTGTTTCTCCTACGCTACTTGTCGTAGAGCATGTCTCCATTTACCACTTTTACCAAAAACAACATTTCAAACATTATTTTATCTCTCGCTACCAATGAGGCTACCAAGTCCGGCTCCATTGGCAACGCTCACAATGGGCTACCAAGTCCGGCCACATTGCGGTTTCAAAACATCACAAATCTTGCATTGGCTCCTCTCCGCGGATAACCAAGCCATATTACCAATGAAACTACCACGTCCAGCTCCATTGGTAATCTTCACAATGGGCTACCAAGTCCGGCCACATTGCGGTTTTCGCAAGTCCACACAAAGGGCTACCAAGTCCGGCCACATTACGGGTTTTCACATCTACACAATAGCTACCAAGTCCGGCCATTATGTAGTTTCAAAAATATTTTTATCCATGTTAACACACCCTAAGTGTCATGTTTCTACTTCTCGATTTTCGTGTCTCGTATTCATGCATAGACTCTGCGGTAGGACTTCTCATGTCATAAACCATTCATTGAAATCTTGAACTAAACTAGCAAGATCAACCAACTCTATCTTACTTAACACACGCTCAAATAACCATAAGTAATGCAAGCAACATTCAAACAACCTTACGATCATCTAAAAGGTCAAAATACGAATACTTCTAATCACGTTTATACTTCCAAAAATCCGTTCAATCTTATCGTGTGGGAACTTTAAAACAAGATATGTTTATTGACGAGGAAATTAAAGTTAGAAAGATCATGCAATCAACTATTCTTAAGATTAAAGTATACTACATATACTTAGAACTAGAAGGTATTGGAGAATCTACATTCATTATACACATTCCTATTTATACTTAGGATATCGATAAGATTACTCTATTGTTCTTCTTGGCGGTAGTAAAGGCTATGGAAAGTACGTCGGGAATTGGGCGGAGTAACGGCTTACGGTGAGCTTCCGGTAGCTTCGAAAGAGAAAGGTTTCTCTCGAAACTAGTCTTGACTACTACTACTAAAACTTTTGGATCGAGAGGGTGGTCGAGTGGTGGTTTAGTGGCGGCTATGGAAGAGTTTCTTGAAGAACTAGAGAGAAACTTCAAGAATATGCAAGAACAAGTAAAGAACACTAACTTTCTAGAGAGAGAAGTTGAAGTATGAAGTGGAGGTGTGAGTTCAAAGCTCAAATGAGCTTGCTATTTATAGGCAAAGCTCTCCCTCTCCCTCTCCTAACCGGCCTTTCTCTCTCTCCATATCTCATTTTTTTATCATTTTATGTCATGCATTCTTTGAAAGATCAAGGTCTAAAACTAGGCTTGCATGGCTAGGATGTGGTACTAAGATGTGATTATGGAAGATATGGTGGAAGAAAGGAGGATTTGGCTAGTTAAAAATAGGAGAATGTACAAGTTGTGCAAGATTTGGTCAATTGGTAATGCATTTAGGACAATTGGGACGTAGATTTGCTAGGAAAGAATACAATCAAGGTACATTGGAAGCACAAGAAAGATCAACAAGGTACCATCTCTCTCTCCTTCCTTTTTCTCTTCCTCTCTCTCTCTCTCTCTCTCTCCCCTCTCGGGTTCTCTCTCTCTCTCTCGGATCTCTCTCTCTCTTGTACTTTATATATATATTACATATATACTTGAAAGTATACATATATAATAATGTAGTGTACTAGATAATCTTATGGATTTACAAGCAAAAGGATTTTCCATTTTAAAAATCAATTACACACATGTGTACTTACATTATTATATATATATATATATATCTGTATGTATGTACTTCCTAATCTTACTAGATCTATCAAATCCATCTTTTCCATTAATTTAACCAAAGTACTAAGTACTTATATTATATAATCTAATGTACTAATATCTAATTTAATCTTTTAAACGCATGGAAAATCTACTATTTTAATATATCCTAGTACTTTGTTGGCAAGACTACCTATTGTCCAATGGATAATGATTCTCCTAGCGGTTATTAACCAATGGATAAAGTTAGCAAGTACTTAACCTATTATCCAATGGGTAATGATTCTCCTAGCGGTTATTAACCAATGGGTAAAGTATTGTACTTGAATAAAGTATATATATACTTTTAATCATGTGTATATATCACTATATAGTACAATATCTAAGTACTAATAAAATCTAGTAATGTACTTTGGTGGATTAAACTAAGTTTCTCCTTTTGTCCAATGGGTAAAGATTACCCTAACATTTGTCGTCCAATGGTTAATATCTAAAAGGTTCAAAAGGTTCATCTAGAGTTTCAGAGCTCAAGGGGTTCAAAAGGTTCAAGGGCCAAAGGTTCATGAGGTTCACCAAGGGTTAAGAAACAAATGGTAATTAGGTTAAACGGTTATTAAGTTAACTAGTTGGTTAAAAGCTAACTAGGCTTGTTGAGTAGGATTTTCAGCCAAGAGGTGAAATCTTAAGACTTATTACTAGAAACGACAGGTGTTCAGCAATTAGTAGACGATTAAAACCAAATTATAGATTTTCAAATAATAACAACGAAATTTTTATTTAGTAAAAATCAGAGTTGTTACAATTCAAGTATATATTACTTTACTCCTTTACCCATTGGACGAAGATGGTTAGGAGAATTATCACCCATTGGTCAATAGGATTAGTCTTGCTACCAAGTACAAAGATCTTTTAGTTTAGTCATTGCATAGATTCACCATGTGTTAATATATATATATATATATACATATATATATATATATGTTGTACAAGTATAGTACTTTTCATCTTGGACCATTGGTCAATAAATATTAGGAGGATTATTATTCATTGGTTAATAAGGTCAAGTCTTGCTAAAGTACTAGGCTGTATTAGTTTATTTGTTTTTTAGATCTACCATGTGTCTATGTACTTAAAGAATAGATATGAATATCTTATCCTAGGATACTATGTACCCTAATATAGTTTTATAATAAGACATGTGCCAATTGGACTATTTTAATGGGGATTTTGATTTGGAAATCTACCTTGATTGCATGGCACACCCTTATTTATATATATGTACACGTACTTGGATATATATATATATATATATATATATGGATAGATAGATATACATATATTATTACAAGTACACATGTGACTAATTGAGTATTTTAATAAGTAAATCTTAATACTTGAAATCTAATAGATCACATAGTACCATAAGTACTATTATATATATATATATATATATGTGTGTGTGTGTGTGTGTGTTTACTTGTATATAGATGTACGTACATATATATATACTAGACAAAGTACAAGAGGGAGAGAGAGAGAGAAACCCGAGAGCGAGAGAGAGAGAGAGGGAGTGGCCGAGAGAGAGAGAAAGAGAAAGGAAGAGGGAGAGAGATTTTGCTGTACCTTGGCCTCGATCTTTCTTGATCTTCCATTGTCCTTTGGTATGCTTTCAATCCATGGTTGCTTACCCTTTCAAGCAAAATCTATGTACCATAGTCCTAAAATGTGTAAACTAATGACCAAATCTTTTACAATCCTCCTTTCTTCACCAAAATCCTCCATAATCAAATCAAACCTAGACTTGCATGCTTAAAACTAGGTATAGGTTGTCCAAGCAAAAGTTTTATCCATTGGACCATAAATGTTAGGGGAAAATTTATCCATTGGACAATAAGCCAAGCCTTGGCCTATAAATAGCATGTCCATTCTCACCATTCAACTCACACCTTCACTCCTTTGCTCTCACTTCTCTCTAGAAACCATTTCTGTTTTCCAGTCAGCCTATTGCCCTTCGCAAATCCTCATTTTTCTCCTGCTTAAAGTATTAGAACCAACTCCCTTCGCGAATGTTGTAGAGCACTTCGAGACCTTCAAGTTAGACCCAAGAACCACTCCAATCGGTCAAGAAATGACAAAGATATCGACATCCGAAGTTCAGTAAAAATCTCGGATTTCTAGTTCCAAACAGCAAACTGTCACTTCCTTTATCACCATTTTTCTCCTACCTAAATTAATTTCTAGGATCAACTTCGTTCATAAAAGTTTTAGAGCACTTCTAGAGCTTCGATTTCAACCAAGAACGATCGTATTTGGCCAAATATTGACCGATTTACAACCATCCCAATGTTGGTCTAGATTTGTGAGTTTCACTGCCCGTAGAATTTTCCAACAAGCTTATTCGGCCCCGACTAGTTTCGGATCAAGGTAGAGTAATCTTACCCCTACTCTAAGTATAAATAGAAATGTGTATCATTTGTAATACATGAAGGATATCTCTACTTACTATAACTCGAAGTTAGTCATTTCTTATAATGTTTGGAAAGCATGATGATTGGTGTACTTGCTCGGCTAATGATTGAATTAATGGCTCGTACTTCAATAAACATGTGTTGTTTTGAACTTCTCATAAAGAAACAAAGAACGGATTTCGAAAAGTAAATTTAACGCTTGACTTGAAGTATTTGTATTTGTTCTTTAAGAAGGTTATAAATTACTTACATGTTGCTCGCATTACTTGTGGTTGTGTTAAGCGATGAGTGAACATGATTGATAATATAGAGTTGGATGATCTTGCAAGTTTAGTTTCAAGATTTTATTAAATGGCTAATGTTTATATGGAAAGTCCTACCGCGGAGTCTATGCATGAAAACGAGACACGGAAATCGAGAAAGTAAAAACATGACACCTAGGGTGTGTTAATGACAAGGTGTGTTTTGAAATCGAAATGTGGCCGGACTTGCCCATTGTGGGGTTGTGTGTTGCAAACGATAAAATATTTTTGAAACTACATAATGGTCGGACGTGGTAGCTATTATATGGTGTGTGCATGTGTTCCAATGGGAATCCATGGTGGCGGAACCATTGTGAGGCTATGTGTGTTCCAATGGGAATCCGTGGTGGCGAAACCATTGTGAGGCTGTGTGTGTTCCAATGGGAATCCGTGGTGGCAGAACCATTGTGAGGTTGTGTGTGTTCCAATGGGAATCTGTGGTGGCGGAACCATTGTGAGCTTGTGTGTGTTCCCATGGGAATCCGGAGCTGCAGAACCATTGTGAGGTATGGCTTGGTTGTTCCCCTGCTCTAATTGGCTAAAAATTGGTTAATAAAAGAAGAATCGCAAAAGTTTTCACAAAATGCCTAAGTAGAGACCGATCTCCCGATTGGGTGAGAGGGGTACCTTAAAACCCTTCCCCTCTCGTAACCTGGCTCCCAAAACCAGATATGGTTATGACGGACTGGTTTCCTTCACTTTTTCAAATCAAATAGCGCTGCAGGTGCTTCGAAATACGGTTCCTTGGGTGTCAGACCTTCAAACTAGAGTGGCAACTCTGTATTTCAAGCGCTTGCTCCCCCGCTCACGCTCCCTCGATTTTCGGGCCGCTTTGGCAAAGAGGAACGGAATCCTTTTTCCAAGGGCATGCTGCCCACACACAATAATGGAAAGATAAAATGAGAGTTTAGTTATATACAAATGCCCAAACAGGGGCCCAAAACATGTCCTAGCTTGATTTAGGAAGTAAAAGTAATGTTTTTGATATGTCATGCAATTACTGCAGCATCTCAGGAGTTGCTCGGTTTTCCTTACTTTTCTCAGTTTTATACTCGTCTTCATCCTCTTCTTTGCCAAATAGAATCTTTAGGTCAAGAATTTGTTGGTTCTTCTTCCATGCCACTGTCAGTCCACTTTTTATCAAAGAAGATTTGCATTCCAGGATACCTTTGTTTGGTAGTTTCATCTTCCCATGTTTCTGTGAAACCGCAAAATGGGAAGTCTTCTCCTTCTCTTAGAAACTAGTCGTTGAGTGTTTTTGGGACCATGAGTTTTTCTTCTTTGATTCGGCTTCCTCTTGCCTTAGCTTTTTCCATGCTTCTCTTCTTTTCTATCTCGGCTTTTGTCGGGGTGTAGCCAAGACCAAAGTCATATTGATTATGTGGGGGATCAATCATTTATGGGATGCCTAGTGATCTTTTGCCTAAACCCAATCCAGGACAGTAGTTCTGTTTCTTCATCATCTGTATGGCAGGGCTGCTTATGTAGAAGCTTCTTTCGGCCATCAAAGCTTGCACAACAGTTACTTCCTCAAGGCTGAATCCAGTAAGAAAGGTTTCTTCAGTCCCTACTTCTTGCACAGGTGTGTCGGAATGGGTTCGGATTGATGAATCCCCTAAGATGGTGATGACCTTTCCATCTGCTGCAAACTTGACTTTTTGATGTAAAGCGGAAGGTACTGCCCCAGTGTCATGTAGCCATGGCCTTCCCAGCAAGAGATTGAAGGTGGCTGGTATGTCCATTACATGGAATTCTACATCTTTCTTGGTCTTTTCTACTTCTAATGGTAGGGTGACACACCCAACCACGCTCCTCTTTGAATTGTCATATCCCCTTACACCTTGGCTTGAAGGGCGTATATTACCAGTACCTACTCCCAACTTGTCAAGAGTCCTTTGAGGGCACACATTCAGAGCAGATTCGTTATCCACCAAGACTAGTGGGATCCATTTAGTGAGACATTTGAGAGAAATATATAGAGGCGTGTTGTGTTCAAGACCTTCAGGAGGCAGGTCCTTGTCGGTGAAAGCTATTGTTGGCTTCAGGGCTTTGGACGTTGTTATGAAGCCTACCAAATCTTCAGGGGTGATGTAGATGGGAACTTTAGCTTTCCTCAGGGTTTTGAAGAAGGAATTGCGATGTTCGTAGGAGGACATAAGCAATCCCCAGATTGAGATATCAGCTTGGATTTTCTTCAATTGTCTTAGCACTCTCTATTCCTCAGGTTCGATCCTTTGACTTTCCTCTTCTTCTTCTTCCATTACTCGTGTTGAGGTTGAAGTCTCTCCACTTAGTTTGGGAGGTTTGTATACTCTTCCACTTCTGGTGAGATGACCTATCTCCTTTTCTTGAGTGTTCCAGGGATCAGCAAATTTGATTCTCCCAACTTTCCAATCATTTGGCAAGGCTTGGCCCATTTCCAGCCACCAATCTCCATCGTCAATTGCATAAATACGACGGAAATCATCTTCAGGAAAGGTTAGGGATGGTTTGGTTTGGGTGTTTGGGATGATGTACTAGGTAGGATTAGATGCGAAGTTATTAGAAAGGCTTATAAGATTGATGTTTTGAGGTGGTGGTTCAGTGTTGTGTGTAGGGAATGGATTGGTTTGTACATTGGGCTTAGGTGGTTTTATGGCTTGGCTATCAATGAGATCTTGGATGTAATGACGAAGATGCATGCAGCTGTCTATCTCATGTCCAGGGTGCTGATGGTAAGCACATTGTTTATTGGCATCATAGCTTGGGCCATAAGGTGGCTGAGGAAATGGGTTATTCAGGGGCTTGAGATGCCCTTAACGGCTTAGAATGGCTACGGCTTGGGATGGGGTCATATAGAGAGGGTCAAGGTTGTGGCGAGAGCGATTTGAGCTTCTAGATGAGCTAGTTTGGAAAAGGGCTTGTGGTAAGACTGAGTTAAGGGTGTTGACGGAGGCATGAGATGTACGGGTTGGGAAGGTTTTCTTGGGTGGAGGTGTTTCTTCTTTCCCAATGAGGCCTAGCTTGATCCCTTCTTCAATTTGCAGCCCAGTAGCATGTAGGCATTTGAAATCAGTGATAGCCTGAGTGTAAATGTGCGTGAGGTATTTGTGCTGCAGATTCTTGACAACTATTCTCACTTGATCTTCCTCAGAGGGGCGATTCTTCATTTTGGTAGCCTTTTCGCTCCATCTGGCTACAAAGGTAACGAAGTCTTCGTTTGACTCTTGCTTGGTCATTTCCAAATCTCGAGTGCTTAGCTCAATTTGGACATTGTATGCATATTGCTTGATAAAGCGTTGGTGATTTCTGGCCAAGTGTGATAATGTTCGAACTCTAGAGTGAGGAACCAATCGATAGCACTTCCAGTGAGAGTTCTTTGGAATAATTGAGCTATAAGCTCATCATTTAGACCTATTGGCTTCAGGGTGTTGATAACATGGCGGACATGGCTGGTAGGGTTGCCAATTCCATTGAACTTCTCAATGTTTGGCATTTTGAACTTCTCGGGTAGTTGAGAATCTGGGAAAAGGCAAAGTCCTTAAAAGTCCAGAATTTGGTCTTCCTGTGAATGGGCCAGGGCATGCTTAATCTCCTTAACCTGCTTGGTTAATTCTGAATTTTCTACCAATACCACTTCCCGAGGATTTTCTGCTTCTTCCTCGTCTTTCTTGTCTTCAGCATCTCTTGCTGCTTTCTCGGCTAGTAATAGGCAATTTGAGCTTGGAGCTCAGTGATAGTGGTGTCATTGTCTGCCATTCTTGGGATATAAGCAGGAGGATTGCTTGGTGAAGCTTGGGATCGGGTAGATAATTGGATTTGGTAGAAGATGGCCGCGAAGTCCTAGGAAGTGATTGGGATCGTTGCGGTGAAAGAGTTTTGACAGGTGAGGATGAGAGGCGAGATGGCTGTAAAGACCTCTGTTTGGCTTAGCTTTGGGTGTTGTAAGAGTATAAAACTAGCTGAGGTTGCTTCTTTGATCTCTCTATCGTGCCTGCTTTAAAAGTAAAAATACCTGCAAGTTAGTACTTGGTTGTATAGGATTAGGATTTCGGCTGAAAATCCCAACCCTTCTGCACAGTAAGAGTTATTTACAATAACAGATGATACAAGGTATGAGGAAGAACTTGGAAACAAAATGCAGGAAATTTCCTTAACCTGCGGGTTTCTGTCTTAGTTTGATAGGTTCTATGGCTTTCTAACACAGGTAAGGTTAGGTAGTCTCAGGGTGCTCCGTTGTCAAAGGGCACCAGTCCTTTCACCAGCCCATCATAGGCGGTGATTGGGTGATTTCCTTTTTGATATACCACTAGGTACAAGTGATTGTGGAGTTTGCTGGAACCCCTAACATAGCCCATGTCACGCCGGAGTATTAGGTGAACTCACCAAGGTTTGCCTACTCGATGCATATGATAAATGAATTAAAATAAAACATGTGTTAGTCTTATATTGAACTTTCTGGTTATGGCTCTCAAATCCCCAGCAGAGTCACCAAAAAACTGTAGACACCTCCCTGGAGCGGGGCATCGCCATATAGATTGATAATTGTTTGCTCGTTTGGTTGTTTTCTTCATAAACCAAGATCATTGATATTCCCATGGCTAGGAACATCGCCACACGATAGCGGTTATCATCAAAACAGGGTCGCCACCTAGTTTATTAAAACTAGGAAAATAGGTAGAGATTCTGGATACGGGAGCCAAAAGTACAGTACGGGGAAGGTGTTAGGCACCCCTCTCTGCCCAGCCGCGAGACTGGCCCATAGTTGTTCAATATAAGACATGTACATGCTTTATTCAATTCTAACACATAGTCTGTTTAATTGAGCCTTTAACACTGAATAAGGTGAGCCGAGATGATAAGTAAAACATGTGTCAGAAAGCAGAACAAAACAAACCTGTCCCAGGGGAATGGATCCCGCGCCCAGTGAATTGATATCACGGCCGAGGGATCCTCCTCGTTTGATGTACTGGCCGAGGGATCGAAGCCCCAGTTGATGTTCTTCCTCACACCAGACAAAAAAGTTAGCAGATTATCAAAACGCTATGGTTAAGCATAAAACGATAAATAAACCAAATCAGAGGCCATTGGGCCTCACCACCTTGATCCCTTAGTTGCTTGATTGCTTCGAATCGATTGCGATTGACTGATTTGCTCCTTTGAAAACCCTAGGGTTAGGGTTTGAACTTCGGAGTTTGATCGTCGGATTAATGGCTTCCTTCGGGAGGTTAGGGCTTTTCAAGGAAGGATTTGAGAGAGTATTTCTGCAGAGTATCGTGGCTTGAGAGGGTGTGAAAGTATATGAATTTTATGTGTTTTGTCTCTTTTATTTCAGAACCCAAAGGCCCCTTTATATAGGCAATTGGTGACTCACTCCGGCCAATATGCACGATTGCAATTGCAGTGCAATGCAAACTCTTCATGGTAATCTCTAAGCGTAGCCCGAACACATTGGGGAGGTATCATAGTTGGATCAAACAATCTACAGAACATTCCAGAGTCTGAAAAATAAACAATCTGGCGGCCGTAGAAAGGATCTGGCGGCCGAGGAATGATGTCGCGGCCGAAGGATAGATCTTGCGGCCGCGGTATTGATCTCTCAGAGAGATTTTTAAGCAACAGGTTGCTCAGGTGAATAAATGATGTTAAGGCCATGAGATCAATGTTACGGCTGACAGATCAATTCTCCTAGGATTCTGTATTTTTGTCTGAAAGGCTATATGGCTCTGAATTGGGTCCTCTAAGTGGCTCAAAATTCTTACCATAAGTCCATGGGTTCACAAGAAGTCAATCATGTAACGCCCCGAATTTTGGGTACGTTAAATAAACATTTTTATTGAATAAACTTAAAGAGAGTCTAGCTCATTATTACAACATAATTCTCACAGGAGTACTTTTATTCAACAAAGGAGGGGATAAACTAAGGTTAACTACTGCTCCGCCTCTTCTTCCATCCTTGCAAGCTCCTCGGCTCCGAAGGCCTCCAAAGTGTACTGTTCATGCTGCTCATCTATAAAGTCTGACACATTATACCAGCGTCGCCCCCAGTATAATATGTCAGGGTCACCACAAAGGTAACACCGTGAGCTACAAAAGCTCAATAGAATAATCCAACCCGCTAACCCATAACTTACAACAAATAGTCATATAAATAATCACATATACTCATTTAACAACATAATTAACCATGATACATCCGCATTCACTATCCTGCTTGCGTTGGTGTCATGTCTTTCTTGGTTTCTCCTACGCGACTCATCGTATTGTGTCACCATTTCATTTTAAGAAAATCATTTGTCATTCAACAGGCTACCAAGTCCGGCCACGTTACAAAATCTCGCATTGGCTCCTCTCCGCGGATAACCAAGCCCAATTGTCAATGAAGCTACCACGTCCGGCTCCAATGGCAATCTACACAATGGGCTACCAAGTCCGGCCTCATTGCGGTTTTCGCAAGTCCACACAAGGGGCTACCAAGTCCGGCCACCTTGCGGGTTTTCACAACTCACATAAGGCTACCAAGTCCGGCCATTATGTAGTCTCAAAAATCCTTTTTATCCATATCAACCATTCCTTAAGTGTCATGTTTCTATTTTCCGGTTTTCGTGTCTCGTAATCATGCATAGACTCCGCGGCGGGACGAATCACTTTAAAATAATCTTGAAACTAAACTAGCAAGATCATCCAACTCTATATTACCTAATCGTACTCAAATTATTACTTAAAGCCACTTATGTTTTATCAGCAACAAGTAATGCAACAAATATACATACATGTTCATAATCATCCTCAGACAATAATATATTACAAAAATCCGTTCTTTCTTCCTTTGTGGGAAAACAACATATGTTTATTGACCTAGAAATTCATTATTTGGCATGCTTATTCTTCTTTAGTACTTTAGTAAACAAGTTTTACTAACTAGCTTTGATACCTTAACCGTTTAACTCATGGTTGTATACTTAAGGTAAGTATAATCCAAGCAAGTACATAGCATGTCCATAATCATTACTTAAAGCATAACGCCACATGTGCGGACGCCTTGGGGTGGTAATC
Organism: Rhododendron molle; assembly: GCA_025413875.1. Taxonomy (NCBI): domain Eukaryota; kingdom Viridiplantae; phylum Streptophyta; class Magnoliopsida; order Ericales; family Ericaceae; genus Rhododendron; species Rhododendron molle. Next base: position 30,712,514 of record CM046388.1, on the reverse strand, counting down.
CACCATATGCTTTGTTACTTTACCACAAGTAATACAAGCAAGTACATAGTAGATCCATAACCATTACTTAAAGCATAACGCCACATGTGCGACGCCGGGTGGTAATCCACCATATGCTTTGTTATAATATCACAAGCAATGGAATATAAGCTTATAGTTAAGTTAAAAGATCAACATGCGATTACTTTTACACGAAGTTATATCTTAAGTTGATTCTAATCATGCTTAATCATCCAATAGCAATGTTAAGCTCACATGCATCCAACGTTTTAAGAAAATAAACTACCATTATCATGCTTTCCTTTTAACGACTTAGCTAGGTTAAAACTACGACAAGAAGTAGTGTCTAACATATATTTAGGATTATGGATGATTATACTACATTCAATTCGACATGCATACAATTATAGTTAGGATAAGTAGGTTCAAGAACTCTACCGTTCTTCTTGGCGGTAGGGTGGCTACGGGAATTTCGTCGAAGTAACGGCTGACGGTGGACTTCCGGTAGCTTCGAAAGAGAAAGGTTTCTCTCGAAACTAAATCTTGACTATACTACTAAACTCTTATGGATCGAAGGGTGGTGGAGTGGTGGTTTAGTGGCGGCTTAGGATGAGCTTCTTGAAGGACAAGGGAAGAACTTCAAGAACACTCAAGAACAAAGCAAGAACAAGCAAGAACACTAAGCTTTCTAGAGAGAGAAGTTGAATGGTGAAGGTGTGAGTTGAAAGGCATGGAATGGATGCTATTTATAGGCAAAATGGAGCTTCCCCCTCACTCCACTTGGCCGGCCATTACTCTCTCTCTCCCCCATAAATTTGCTCCATGGACTAGTCTTATCAAGCAATAGTATGCCAACTTAGTGCCACTTGGTGAAATAGTGTCAAAGTACAACCATGTGTCTAAATTCAACCAACATACACCTCACTCTCCCTCTCTCCCTATTCGGCTCTCTCTCTCTCCTCTCCCTTGGATTTGTTCCATGGTCTTGTCTTGTCAAGCCAAAGTACAACACAAGTGCAACTTGGTCCAATAGTATCAAAGTACAATGCACATGACCAAGTACAACACACATGCACTCCCTCTCCATTCGGCCTTCTCTCTCTCTCTTGGTCAAAGTACCTCTTATGTACATATACATATGTATATCTATATGCACATTTATGGAAAGAACAAGGAAGGTAAGGACAAGACCACTTAAATGCACACATGGCTTATGATTATTCTTTTTGTAGGATGAAGTACACATGACTAGTCTTGTCATCCTATTTGGCAATCCTAACATCTATTGTCCAATGGATAAAGATTACCCTAGCATGTAATAACCAATGGTCCAAGGAAAGTTATTATGAAGTACAATGTTTGCTTTTGACTTAGACTATTCCAACTACTAGTCAAACTTGGTCTTCTTCCTAACAACTATTGTCCAATGGTCAAAGGTCTTCCTAGCATGTAATAACCAATGGATAAAGACTACCCTAGTATCTATTGTCCAATGGATAAAGATTACCCTAGCCTTTATCGTCCAATGGATAAAGACAAAAAGGGTAAAATGGTCCATCTAGGGTTAGGACCACCTAATTAGGTTAAATGGTCATTAGGTTATTCTAACTAATTGGTTAAAGACTAACGATACTTAATCTAGGCTTTTATTGCTCGAGTGGTATTTTGGGTTTATTAGTAGGAAATCGCCTACTAACGGAATATTAAAGCCCGGCGGTGCCAAACGCCAAGGCAAGGCGTGAGCGTGGCCAAGGCAGCCTGGTGGCAAAGCGGTGGCGAAGCGGTGGCCAAAACAGCCCGGTGGCCAAACAGTGGCCAAGGCAGCCCGGTAGCCAAGCGGTGGCCAGAGCAGCCCAGTGGCCAAGCAGTGGCCAAGCGGTGGCCAAGGCGTAGCCAAGGCAAGGCAGAGCAAGGCAGCCCAGCAACGCCAAGGCAAAAGCAAGGCGCGGCCCGATGCCAAGGCAGAACCCGATGGCAGCCAGGGCAGAGCAAGACAGCCCAGCTAACTATGCTTGCTAAGTAGGATTTCCAGCCGAGAAATATAATTCTTAGGATTTTACCACAATCACCAAGTAATTATACAAGGGTCTTAATAGGCAGGCTCGTCTTTAGAAAATGATCTTATCGACCGAGGTGATAGAATCTAATTATGACCGATTATTAGAATTAAAAAGGGAAGTATTAATACGATAAAGAATTTCTTAGATAACAACGAAATTTTTATTCAGTAAAAATCCGAGTTGTTACAACCTATCCCCCTTAAACAATTTCGTCCTCGAAATTTGGCAAATGCTCAGATCCGAACAAGTGCGGGTAGTTGGCCTTCATGGTTTCCTCTCTCTCCCAGGTGGTCTCTCCAGTTCCACGGTTTTTCCACAAGACTCGTACTAATCTGATTGTCTTGTTCCGGATCGTCTTCTCACTTCGGTCTTGTATCTCTATCGGTTCTTCTTCATACGTCGCGTCTTCCTCGATGGTGATGTCTTCCCAGTTGAGAACATGTGTGGGCAATGCAAGATACTTGCGTAGCATTGAAACGTGAAACACGTTATGCACTCTGTCTAACTGCGGCGGCAGTGCTAAACGATACGCAACCTTCCCGATTTTCTCCACAATGTCAAAAGGTCCGATGTAGCGTGGGGATAGTTTTCCCTTCTTCCCAAATCTGATAACTCCTTTCTTTGGTCTAATCTTCAGGAATACGTGGTCTCCTACTGCAAAGGTTAACGGTCGGCTCCTTTTATCTGCATAACTCTTCTGTCGGCTTTGCGCAGTTTGGATCCTTTGCCTGATGAGCTTGACCTTTTCTATGGTATCCCGTACTATGTCAGGTCCAATCAATCCAGTTTCCCCAACATCTGTCCAACAAACAGGAGATCGACAGGGTCGACCGTATAGAGCTTCGTAGGGTGCCATCCCAATACTTGCTTGATAGCTATTGTTGTAGGCAAACTCCACCAATGGCAGGTGCTGCTCCCAATTTCCAGAAAAAGTTTAGGGCTAATGCTTTTTGTCTTCCATGGTCTGTATTGTTGATACTTGGTCTTGCCTGAAGTTCAAATTCCGTACTAAGCCTTACGTCAGTCCCTATTGCCTTCTGTAATCCTTTCCAAAAGTGTGACACGAAACGTGGGTCTCTGTCAGATACTATCGAGACAGGTACTCCATGCAGGCGTACAATCTCTCGGATATACAACAAACTTAGCTGCTCCACATTCTCGGTCATCTTGACAGGCAAGAAATGCGCAGTTTTGGTGAGTCGGTCCACGATCACCCAGATAGCGGTGTTAGACTTAGCAGATCTTGGTAGTCCGGTCACATAATCCATAAAGATGTGCTCCCACTTCCATGTCGGAATCGGTAAAGGTTGAAGATCTCCTCCAGGTCGCTGATGTTCAGCTTTGACTTGTTGACATACCAGGCACGTAGATACAAATTGAGCTACATGCTTCTTCATTCCTTCCCACCAGTACGTTCTTCGCAAGTCATGATACATCTTTGTACCACCAGGGTGTACCGCGAAGTTCGAATGGTGAGCCTCTCGGAGCACTGTTTCTCGCAGGGTTCCAATATTAGGCACAAACACCTTCCCCTTGAACTTCAGGCTGTTGTCCTTCTCGATCGTCCATCCAGGTAATGCCCTTCCCTCTCGGATTCGATACCGGATGAATTCGCAGTCTTGCTCGGAGGTTTGGGCAAGCAAGATTTCTCTGTGAAGTGCTGGTTCTGCAACGAGAGCATACAAACGTGCGTTCCTATCCTTTGAGGATGGTCGTAGGTTGAACTCGTTGAGAGTGTCCACCATCTCCCATTCATTGATGGCGGTCTTGACCTTCTGTGCTCTGTCCTTCCGACTAAGAGCGTCAGCCACCACATTGGCCTTACCGGGGTGGTACTGAAGTGTAAACTTGTAATCCTCGAGATATTCCATCCAGCGGCGCTGTCTCAGATTCAACTCTTTCTGAGTGAAAAGATACTTGAGGCTTTTATGGTCGGTAAAGACTTCGAATTGTTCTCCCCACAGATAGTAACGCCAGGTTTTAAGGGCAAATACTACAGCAGCCAATTCCAAGTCATGGGTAGGGTAGTTCTTCTCATGCGGTCGGAGTTGTCGGGATCCGTAAGCTACAACTTTTCCATTCTGCATCAGTACGCATCCTAGACCGTCTCTTGACGCATCGCAGTAAACTGTATAATCTACACCCCGCTCAGGGGATGATGAGTATCGGTGCACTGGTCAGCCTTTTCTTCAATTCCTGAAAGGATCTCTCACAACCCTCATTCCAATCCAGTTTTACTCCTTTCTGAGTCAGTCTCGTCATTGGTTTAGCAAGTGTTGAGAAATCGGGTATGAATCTTCGGTAATACCCAGCCAATCCTAGAAAACTCCGGATTTCGAATACGGAGGTTGGTTGTTTCCAGTTCAACACGGCCTCCACCTTGCCTTCATCCACCGCGATTCCGTCCTTAGATACTACATGTCCCAAAAACTTAACCACCTCCAGCCAAAATTCGCATTTACTTGCCTTGGCGTAGAGTTGGTTATCTCGGAGTACTTGTAGTACAATTCGCAGATGTTCTTCGTGCTCCTCCTTATTAGCAGAGTATATCAAGATGTCATCAATGAACACCACTACAAATCTGTCCAAGTAGGGTTGGAAAACTTTGTTCATGAGACACATGAATACCGCCGGAGCGTTGGTCAGTCCGAACGGCATCACCACAAACTCGTAGTGTCCGTATCTGGTGCGGAAGGTTGTCTTGTCAATATCCTCGTCTTGGATTCTCAATTGATGGTAACCTGATCTGAGATCGATCTTAGAGAAACAAGTAGCTCCTCTTAGTTGGTCAAACAGGTCATCGATCCTGGGCAAGGGGTATCGGTTCTTAATTGTGACCTGATTCAGCTTCCTATAGTCGATACATAAACGAAGCGTTCCTTCTTTCTTCTTCACGAACAATGCAGGCGCTCCCCATGGTGACGTACTTGGCCTGATATACCCTTTCTCCAATAGTTCTTGCAATTGGGTCTTGAGTTCCTTTAACTCTGCTGGGGCCATACGGTACGGTGCCGTCGAGATTGGGGCTGTTCCTGGTTGGAGCTCTATAGAGAAGTCTATCTCTCTTTGAGGAGGTAAGCCAGGAAGTTCCTCGGGAAACACATCGGCGTATTCGCAAACGATGTGGGGTAATCCCAGTTCCTTCCTATCGGTTTCTTCCATTTGGAGACTAGCTAGCCATCCCAGTAGTTGATTCGGCCACCTAGATCTTTTCGTCGCCGAGCTTGTTGTCTGCCTATCCCCCTTAAAACGGAAACGAGTTCCCTCTGGGGTGTAAGTTGTCACTGTCTTCTGATGACAGTCTATGACTGCTCTGTGCGCAGATAACCAATCCATTCCTAGGATTTATCGAAATCCGCCATTTCGATCACCCGAAGGTCGCAAGTTAGTCGCAAGTTGGCTACTTCTAGCTCGCACCCTCTACTCACTAGACTAACAGTTATACTTCCCCCCAATGGTGATGCTACCCTCGTACTCAAGCTTAGGGTTCTGTTTCTAGTGCTAAAGTAGTTACGCAGGCGTAGATATGAATGAATGCGATGCACCGAGTCAAACAAGGCTAGCACGCAGTACTATATAATAGTAGCGTACCTTGGATCACAGAGGATCCTGTACCTGTCCTCAGTCTGTAGTGCAAAGATCCGCCCTCCAGTGTTTTGTTGAGTGTTCATGGGCTGCTTCCCTTTGTTCAGCCCATTTGGTTGCGAGATTGGCCCTCCATGGTTCTGCTTTCCAAATCCAGCCTGCCCATTTGGTAGCGTCTTTTGGTTTCCGAAGTTCCCATTCCTCTCCCTCTGAGGTTGCGGGCATTGGCGACTGTAGTGGCCCATCTTCTGACAGTTGTAGCACTTTATTGCCGACAGATCTCGAGTGCCTCTCTGTGGTTGGTCGCGTCCTGGGGTAGCAGTTTTCCACGCTTGGTTGTTTTGGGTCGGGGTAAAGGTCTTAGCGGGGTAGGGTCCTCGATTGTTATTGGATGCTTGGGTACGGATTGGTCCTCCGGTATTGCCCGTTGCCTTCCTCCAGCGGTTCTTGAAGTCTGCTTCTTCACTCTCCAACCGAAGAGCACACTGAACGATGCCGGAATAGGTGGGAAAGGCTTGCGCTACCACGACCCTTCGAGCAGTTGTCAGTCCCCACTCGAATCTTCTCGCTTTCTTATCCTCAGTTGCTACCGCGTTTGGGGCGTAGCGAGACAGCTCCTCGAACTTTGCCGCATATTGAGTGACAGACATGGTTCCTTGCTTCAAGTTCATGAATTCTTGCTCCTTGGCCAGGCGAATGGGCGTGGGAAAGTACTTGTCAAGGAATAGGGTTTCAAACTCATCGAATGTCATGGTGGCTACGGTATGAGTTGTTTCCATCAACTCCCACCATTAACGGGCCTCTCCCTTTAGTTGGTACGTGGCCAAGGCCACGCGATCCCCATTCCGGGTGATCTCCAAGGTGTCCAGGATCACCTTGGTTTCCTTCAGCCAAGATTCGGCCACAGTGGGGTTAGGGTCTCCGCTGAAGGTTGGGGGTCGGCGTTTGCAGAACTCGTTCATCGCTCGGGTTCGGGTCATCGGTTCATCATTGCGGTTTTGGTTTCGGTGGTTGGCATTCAAAGCAGTCACAAAAGCTTGCATGATTTGGGCTAGGCAAGGGTTATTGTTAGAGGTTTCTCCATTCTCAAATCCCAGTCCACTGCGTCGGTTCACCATCTACGAGTCGAAATTTTAAGGGAGGTTTAGTTACTAGAATTAGTACGCAATGAATAAGACAACTAGATTTTTGATTAACACATAACATTAGGTTACATGCCTAACGGCATCATCAAATACAAGAAAAAAAAAAAAGTAAAAGCGGGTAGTAATGGCTATGGTGCCATTGCTATTCTTCGAGCCGCCATCGATCGGCGAATGCTTGGAGAGCACGGCGTTCGTATTCCTTTCCGAACGCCGCGAGTGCAACGGCCACCGCGGGAATCCAGTACCAGAAGGTAGTGAGGCGATCGTTCCTGTCGAACCACCGCGGTATGGCTATAGTAAGCACGGCCCAGAAGAGGATGAAGGTGAAGGGCAGTAACTGTATGGCTCGAATCATCGAGGTGAGCTCGATTCGCTCCATCTCTCGGAACTGGGCGTCCTCCGGAAATCCTCGTCGGTAGATCGCTGCCATGGCTCGGTTTGATTGGATAGTGGTTGGGAGGGTTTAAGATGGTGAGAGAGAGATGAAGAGATGGAGAGATGGGGTGAAGAAAATGGGAAGAGGAGGGGGGTATTTATAGAGCCGGGAGAGGGGTATGGAGGAGGGAAAAATTAAATTTGAATTTTTGGGGGAAGATTGAGGGTGACGGTTTGCCGAGTCCCCCCCCCCTTCTTAGGTTATGGCCGACACTTGGCGCTCTCATCAAACTAAAATAAAATGTCTAATGGTAGTGTGCTACAATACCCATAACAGAGAAGATTTTATAGATAAGCAAGAAGATTTCTATCATTTAGAACTTGCGTCAACTAAAATAATTGTCCTTTGTAATAAGGGTTTCGTTTTCCAAAGTAAACTATTGACTAGCACACAACAGTATTCTTTGTTTTAAGAAAATAAGCTTTTCATAGATAAGCAAAAGAACACAAGCATAGAGTTCTATTACAAAACAGAAGATAACCCTTTCCTACCACAAAACAAGTAAACATAAGATGGGGTTTCCTAATACCATTGTAGCGATCTCACACATGATCCTAACATGTTTATTAATACAATACTATTTCTTTCTAAGGCATATTGATTCCAAACTTCTCCCTCAGCCACATTTTGTGGTTCTTTTCGGCCTCGGTTTCATTCATCTGAAACAGCTCCTGCTCCTTTTTAAGTATTTCCTCCTGCGTTAGCACGGGTGGTGCCTCTAACAGTTCGGGGTAGCACGGGAAGAGTTTCATCATGACAGCCTCCCAATCTATGTTGGTCTCCATGTCAGACACCGGGAAGCTAAATGGCTGCTCGAAGTTCTGCACAGGTGGTGCAGGGGCTTGGGTAGGAGGTAGGTTCTCGGGGTTTTGAACTAGTAGGGGTACCTCCCAAATGATGGGGACTTCATAGAGTTCCATGTCATCCACATGTGGGAGTGTTGGTCCGGTGTACTCAGGTGACAGGAGTGATCGGTAGATGGCCCTAGTTTCCGGGGCGAAAGGTGGGCAACCTCTTTGTGGTACTCTTGACATCTATATAAATGGGAAAGTTCTATATTAGACTTAATGATACGAAGGGTAACTGTAAGCATGCACATAAACAGTAATTTCACATAGGAAAGAAATACATATTTTCATTACTTAATCGGATCCAGTACAACATAAATGGCTAGAATTAGCCTAGGCTTACTACTACCTTGCGAGTTCAACTACTACCAACCTTCTTATTACATTTGCATCACAAGCTTCTTAATGAGCCTAAAAGGTGTTCGTGAATAGGGCCTGATATGGGCCTATGTCGGTCTCAACGGGTGGCGGAGGTATATCACCGGTGTCAAAGGCTATGTCCATGATGTCGGGCGCAACCCTTAGCCATCCAGGCTCTTCTTCGTTATCAGATTCACTCTCTTCGTCAGATTCTTCATTCCCCCAGATCACCATTGGTTCTTCTTCCTCGGGATCTTCTTCGGGATCTTCTTCGGGATCCTCATTCGCGGGAGGTGCTATTGGGACCGGAACGGGAATGGCTTCAGCTTCGTTCCCTACAACTACAAGTTCCTCATGGAAAAGGGGTGCGATTTGGACGAGGACAGGTATTGCTTCTTTGTTTCCCACCTCTTCTTCATCAGGGAGTGGCAAGGCACCATGCTCTTGATAGTAGTCATAAACGTAGGGAAAGGCGTAAGGGAAGTATGGGTCTCTTGCTAACATGTTGGTCATCGTCCTCAGGGTACCTCTAAGTTGGCGGGCTTCGGCTAGTAGGTTGTCTCGATAGTTACTCATCTACAAGGAAAAGTTTTAGCCTTGATTAGTAGTGTTTTAAGTCAAGTTTTACTAATGTTAAAGAAACATCGACATTTCTATGTTCCACATTCGATTCTTGATTTAAGTCATCATCCAATTGTTCGGGAATTCCCACCTCGGTGGTACTGCCAATTTCCACACTTTGCTTCAATCCGAAGATTGTTTTGTCAGAATTCCACCCAATTTGGGACGGTAAACTTAAACTCAAGTCTCGTTTGTGCAACGGTCACGCTTATCTTAACACTAATCTTAAAGGCTACCCATTCTACCCATGGCCGAGGTTTTGAACCTAAAGCTCTGATACCATGTTGTAACGCCCGAATTTTGGGTACGTTAAATAAACATTTTTATTGAATAAACTTAAAGAGAGTCTAGCTCATTATTACAACATAATTCTCACAGGAGTACTTTTATTCAACAAAGGAGGGGATAAACTAAGGTTAACTACTGCTCCGCCTCTTCTTCCATCCTTGCAAGCTCCTCGGCCCAAGGCCTCCAAAGTGTACTGCTCATGCTGCTCATCTATAAAGTCTGACACATTATACCGTCGCTTCAAAGATAATATGTCGTGGTCACCACAAAGGTAACACCGTGAGCTACAAAAGCTCAATAGAATAATCCAACCCGCTAACCCATAACTTACAACAAATAGTCATATAAATAATCACATATACTCATTTAACAACATAATTAACCATGATACATCCGCATTCACTATCCTGCATGCGTTGGTGTCATGTCTTTCTTGGTTTCTCCTACGCGACTCATCGTATTGTGTCACCATTTCATTTTAAGAAAATCATTTGTCATTCAACGGGCTACCAAGTCCGGCCACGTTACAAAATCTCGCATTGGCTCCTCTCCGCGGATAACCAAGCCCAATTGTCAATGAAGCTACCACGTCCGGCTCCAATGGCAATCTACACAATGGGCTACCAAGTCCGGCCTCATTGCGGTTTTCGCAAGTCCACACAAGGGGCTACCAAGTCCGGCCACCTTGCGGTTTTCACAACTCACATAAGGCTACCAAGTCCGGCCATTATGTAGTCTCAAAATCCTTTTATCCATATCAACCATTCCTTAAGTGTCATGTTTCTATTTTCCGGTTTTCGTGTCTCGTAATCATGCATAGACTCCGCGGCGGGACAAATCACTTTAAAATAATCTTGAAACTAAACTAGCAAGATCATCCAACTCTATATTACCTAATCGTACTCAAATTATTACTTAAAGCCACTTATGTTTTATCAACAGCAACAAGTAATGCAACAAATATACATACATGTTCATAATCATCCTCAAGATAATAATATATTACAAAAATCCGTTCTTTCTTCCTTTGTGGGAAAACAACATATGTTTATTGACCTAGAAATTCATTATTTGGCATGCTCATTCTTCTTTAGTACTTTAGTAAACAAGTTTTACTAACTAGCTTTGATACCTTAACCGTTTAACTCATGGTTGTATACTTAAGGTAAGTATAATCCAAGCAAGTACATAGCATGTCCATAATCATTACTTAAAGCATAACGCCACATGTGCGGACGCCCTTGGGGTGGTAATCCACCATATGCTTTGTTACTTTACCACAAGTAATACAAGCAAGTACATAGTAGATCCATAACCATTACTTAAAGCATAACGCCACATGTGCGGACGCCCTTGGGGTGGTAATCCACCATATGCTTTGTTATAATATCACAAGCAATGGAATATAAGCTTATAGTTAAGTTAAAAGATCAACATGCGATTACTTTTACACGAAGTTATATCTTAAGTTGATTCTAATCATGCTTAATCATCCAATAGCAATGTTAAGCTCACATGCATCCAACGTTTTAAGAAAATAAACTACCATTATCATGCTTTCCTTTTAACGACTTAGCTAGGTTAAAACTACGACAAGAAGTAGTGTCTAACATATATTTAGGATTATGGATGATTATACTACATTCAATTCGACATGCATACAATTATAGTTAGGATAAGTAGGTTCAAGAACTCTACCGTTCTTCTTGGCGGTAGGGTGGCTACGGGAATTTCGTCGGAGTAACGGCTTACGGTGGACTTCCGGTAGCTTCGAAAGAGAAAGGTTTCTCTCGAAACTAAATCTTGACTATACTACTAAACTCTTATGGATCGAAGGGTGGTGGAGTGGTGGTTTAGTGGCGGCTTAGGATGAGCTTCTTGAAGGACAAGGGAAGAACTTCAAGAACACTCAAGAACAAAGCAAGAACAAGCAAGAACACTAAGCTTTCTAGAGAGAGAAGTTGAATGGTGAAGGTGTGAGTTGAAAGGCATGGAATGGATGCTATTTATAGGCAAAATGGAGCTTCCCCCCGCACTCCACTTGGCCGGCCCTCCCTCTCTCTCTCCCCCATAAATTTGCTCCATGGACTAGTCTTATCAAGCAATAGTATGCCAACTTAGTGCCACTTGGTGAAATAGTGTCAAAGTACAACCATGTGTCTAAATTCAACCAACATACACCTCACTCTCCCTCTCTCCCTATTCGGCTCTCTCTCTCTCTCCTCTCCCTTGGATTTGTTCCATGGTCTTGTCTTGTCAAGCCAAAGTACAACACAAGTGCAACTTGGTCCAATAGTATCAAAGTACAATGCACATGACCAAGTACAACACACATGCACTCCCTCTCCATTCGGCCTTCTCTCTCTCTCTCTTGGTCAAAGTACCTCTTATGTACATATACATATGTATATCTATATGCACATTTATGGAAAGAACAAGGAAGGTAAGGACAAGACCACTTAAATGCACACATGGCTTATGATTATTCTTTTTGTAGGATGAAGTACACATGACTAGTCTTGTCATCCTATTTGGCAATCCTAACATCTATTGTCCAATGGATAAAGATTACCCTAGCATGTAATAACCAATGGTCCAAGGAAAGTTATTATGAAGTACAATGTTTGCTTTTGACTTAGACTATTCCAACTACTAGTCAAACTTGGTCTTCTTCCTAACAACTATTGTCCAATGGTCAAAGGTCTTCCTAGCATGTAATAACCAATGGATAAAGACTACCCTAGTATCTATTGTCCAATGGATAAAGATTACCCTAGCCTTTATCGTCCAATGGATAAAGACAAAAAGGGTAAAATGGTCCATCTAGGGTTAGGACCACCTAATTAGGTTAAATGGTCATTAGGTTATTCTAACTAATTGGTTAAAGACTAACGATACTTAATCTAGGCTTTTATTGCTCGAGTGGTATTTTGGGTTTATTAGTAGGAAATCGCCTACTAACGGAATATTAAAGCGGCGGTGCCAAACGCCAAGGCAAGGCGTGAGCGTGGCCAAGGCACCTGGTGGCAAAGCGGTGGCGGCGGTGTCCAAAACACCGGTGGCCAAACAGCTGGCTAAAGCGACTGGTAATAGCCAAGCGGTGGCCGAGCGACCGCCAAGGGCTGCGGCCAGCGGTGGCCAAGGCGTAGCCAAGGCAAGGGGTGAGCGTGGGACCCAAAGAACGCCAAGGCAAAAGCAAAGCGCGACCCGACGCCAAGGCAGAACCCGATGGCAGCCAGGGCAGAGCAACCCGACAGTGACTCTGCTTGCTAAGTAGGATTTCCAGCCGAGAAATATAATTCTTAGGATTTTACCACAATGACCAAGTAATTATACAAGGGTCTTAATAGGCAGGCTCGTCTTTAGAAAATGATCTTATCGACCGAGGTGATAGAATCTAATTATGACCGATTATTAGAATTAAAAAGGGAAGTATTAATACGATAAAGAATTTCTTAGATAACAACGAAATTTTTATTCAGTAAAAATCCGAGTTGTTACAACCTATCCCCCTTAAACAATTTCGTCCTCGAAATTTGGCAAATGCTCAGATCCGAACAAGTGCGGGTAGTTGGCCTTCATGGTTTCCTCTCTCTCCCAGGTGGTCTCTCCAGTTCCACGGTTTTTCCACAAGACTCGTACTAATCTGATTGTCTTGTTCCGGATCGTCTTCTCACTTCGGTCTTGTATCTCTATCGGTTCTTCTTCATACGTCGCGTCTTCCTCGATGGTGATGTCTTCCCAGTTGAGAACATGTGTGGGCAATGCAAGATACTTGCGTAGCATTGAAACGTGAAACACGTTATGCACTCTGTCTAACTGCGGCGGCAGTGCTAAACGATACGCAACCTTCCCGATTTTCTCCACAATGTCAAAAGGTCCGATGTAGCGTGGGGATAGTTTTCCCTTCTTCCCAAATCTGATAACTCCTTTCTTTGGTCTGATCTTCAGGAATACGTGGTCTCCTACGGCAAAGGTTAACGGTCGGCTCCTTTTATCTGCATAACTCTTCTGTCGGCTTTGCGCAGTTTGGATCCTTTGCCTGATGAGCTTGACCTTTTCTGTGGTATCCCGTACTATGTCAGGTCCAATCAATCCAGTTTCCCCAACATCTGTCCAACAAACAGGAGATCGACAGGGTCGACCGTATAGAGCTTCGTAGGGTGCCATCCCAATACTTGCTTGATAGCTATTGTTGTAGGCAAACTCCACCAATGGCAGGTGCTGCTCCCAATTTCCAGAAAAATCCAAAGCACAGGCTCTTAGCATGTCTTCCAGCGTCTGTATTGTCCGCTCAGTTTGTCCATCCGTTTGCGGGTGAAAGGCCGTACTAAGCCTTACGTCAGTCCCTATTGCCTTCTGTAATCCTTTCCAAAAGTGTGACACGAAACGTGGGTCTCTGTCAGATACTATCGAGACAGGTACTCCATGCAGGCGTACAATCTCTCGGATATACAACAAACTTAGCTGCTCCACATTCTCGGTCATCTTGACAGGCAAGAAATGCGCAGTTTTGGTGAGTCGGTCCACGATCACCCAGATAGCGGTGTTAGACTTAGCAGATCTTGGTAGTCCGGTCACATAATCCATAAAGATGTGCTCCCACTTCCATGTCGGAATCGGTAAAGGTTGAAGATCTCCTCCAGGTCGCTGATGTTCAGCTTTGACTTGTTGACATACCAGGCACGTAGATACAAATTGAGCTACGTCCTTCTTCATTCCTTCCCACCAGTATGTCCTTCGCAAGTCATGATACATCTTTGTACCACCAGGGTGTACTGCGAAGTTCGAATGGTGAGCCTCTCGGAGCACTGTTTCTCGCAGGGTTCCAATATTAGGCACAAACACCTTCCCCTTGAACTTCAGGCTGTTGTCCTTCTCGATCGTCCATCCAGGTAATGCCCTTCCCTCTCGGATTCGATACCGGATGAATTCGCAGTCTTGCTCGGAGGTTTGGGCAAGCAAGATTTCTCTGTGAAGTGCTGGTTCTGCAACGAGAGCATACAAACGTGCGTTCCTATCCTTTGAGGATGGTCGTAGGTTGAACTCGTTGAGAGTGTCCACCATCTCCCATTCATTGATGGCGGTCTTGACCTTCTGTGCTCTGTCCTTCCGACTAAGAGCGTCAGCCACCACATTGGCCTTACCGGGGTGATACTAAAGGGTAAACTTGTAATCCTCCAGATATTCCATCCAGCGGCGCTGTCTCAGATTCAACTCTTTCTGAGTGAAAAGATACTTGAGGCTTTTATGGTCGGTAAAGACTTCGAATTGTTCTCCCCACAGATAGTAACGCCAGGTTTTAAGGGCAAATACTACAGCAGCCAATTCCAAGTCATGGGTAGGGTAGTTCTTCTCATGCGGTCGGAGTTGTCGGGATCCGTAAGCTACAACTTTTCCATTCTGCATCAGTACGCATCCTAGACCGTCTCTTGACGCATCGCAGTAAACTGTATAATCTACACCCCGCTCAGGGATGATGAGTATCGGTGCACTGGTCAGCCTTTTCTTCAATTCCTGAAAGGATCTCTCACAACCCTCATTCCAATCCAGTTTTACTCCTTTCTGAGTCAGTCTCGTCATTGGTTTAGCAAGTGTTGAGAAGTCGGGTATGAATCTTCGGTAATACCCAGCCAATCCTAGAAAACTCCGGATTTCGAATACGGAGGTTGGTTGTTTCCAGTTCAACACGGCCTCCACCTTGCCTTCATCCACCGCGATTCCGTCCTTAGATACTACATGTCCCAAAAACTTAACCACCTCCAGCCAAAATTCGCATTTACTTGCCTTGGCGTAGAGTTGGTTATCTCGGAGTACTTGTAGTACAATTCGCAGATGTTCTTCGTGCTCCTCCTTATTAGCAGAGTATATCAAGATGTCATCAATGAACACCACTACAAATCTGTCCAAGTAGGGTTGGAAAACTTTGTTCATGAGACACATGAATACCGCCGGAGCGTTGGTCAGTCCGAACGGCATCACCACAAACTCGTAGTGTCCGTATCTGGTACGAAAGGCTGTCTTGTCAATATCCTCGTCTTGGATTCTCAATTGATGGTAACTTGATCTGAGATCGATCTTAGAGAAACAAGTAGCTCCTCTTAGTTGGTCAAACAGGTCATCGATCCTGGGCAAGGGGTATCGGTTCTTAATTGTGACCTGATTCAGCTTCCTATAGTCGATACATAAACGAAGCGTTCCTTCTTTCTTCTTCACGAACAATGCAGGCGCTCCCCATGGTGACGTACTTGGCCTGATATACCCTTTCTCCAATAGTTCTTGCAATTGGGTCTTGAGTTCCTTTAACTCTGCTGGGGCCATACGGTACGGTGCCGTCGAGATTGGGGCTGTTCCTGGTTGGAGCTCTATAGAGAAGTCTATCTCTCTTTGAGGAGGTAAGCCAGGAAGTTCCTCGGGAAACACATCGGCGTATTCGCAAACGATGTGGGGTAATCCCAGTTCCTTCCTATCGGTTTCTTCCATTTGGAGACTAGCTAGCCATCCCAGTAGTTGATTCGGCCACCTAGATCTTTTCGTCGTCGAACTTGTTGTCTGTCTATCCCCCTTAAAACGGAAACGAGTTCCCTCTGGGGTGTAAGCTGTCACTGTCTTCTGATGACAGTCTATGACTGCTCTGTGCGCAGATAACCAATCCATTCCTAGGATTTATCGAAATCCGCCATTTCGATCACCCGAAGGTCGCAAGTTAGTCGCAAGTTGGCTACTTCTAGCTCGCACCCTCTACTCACTAGACTAACAGTTATACTTCCCCCCAATGGTGATGCTACCCTCGTACTCAAGCTTAGGGGTTCTGTTTCTAGTGCTAAAGTAGTTACGCAGGCAGTAGATATGAATGAATGCGATGCACCAGAGTCAAACAAGGCTAGCACGCAGGTACTATATAATAGTAGCGTACCTTGGATCACAGAGGGATCCGGCTCCTGTTCCTCAGTCTGTAGTGCAAAGATCCGCCCTCCAGTGTTTTGTTGAGTGTTCATGGGCTGCTTCCCTTTGTTCAGCCCATTTGGTTGCGAGATTGGCCCTCCATGGTTCTGCTTTCCAAATCCAGCCTGCCCATTTGGTAGCGTCTTTTGGTTTCCGAAGTTCCCATTCCTCTCCCTCTGAGGTTGCGGGCATTGGCGACTGTAGTGGCCCATCTTCTGACAGTTGTAGCACTTTATTGCCGACAGATCTCGAGTGCCCCTCTGTGGTTGGTCGCGTCCTGGGGTAGCAGTTTTCCACGCTTGGTTGGTTTGGGTCGGGGTAAAGGTCTTAGCGGGGTAGGGTCCTCGATTGTTATTGGATGCTTGGGTACGGATTGGTCCTCCGGTATTGCCCGTTGCCTTCCTCCAGCGGTTCTTGAAGTCTGCTTCTTCACTCTCCAACCGAAGAGCACACTGAACGATGCCGGAATAGGTGGGAAAGGCTTGCGCTACCACGACCCTTCGAGCAGTTGTCAGTCCCCACTCGAATCTTCTCGCTTTCTTATCCTCAGTTGCTACCGCGTTTGGGGCGTAGCGAGACAGCTCCTCGAACTTTGCCGCATATTGAGTGACAGACATGGTTCCTTGCTTCAGGTTCATGAATTCTTGCTCCTTGGCCAGGCGAATGGGCGTGGGAAAGTACTTGTCAAGGAATAGGGTTTCAAACTCATCGAATGTCATGGTGGCTACGGTATGAGTTGTTTCCATCAACTCCCACCATTAACGGGCCTCTCCCTTTAGTTGGTACGTGGCCAAGGCCACGCGATCCCCATTCCGGGTGATCTCCAAGGTGTCCAGGATCACCTTGGTTTCCTTCAGCCAAGATTCGGCCACAGTGGGGTTAGGGTCTCCGCTGAAGGTTGGGGGTCGGCGTTTGCAGAACTCGTTCATCGCTCGGGTTCGGGTCATCGGTTCATCATTGCGGTTTTGGTTTCGGTGGTTGGCATTCAAAGCAGTCACGAAAGCTTGCATGATTTGGGCTAGGCAAGGGTTATTGTTAGAGGTTTCTCCATTCTCAAATCCCAGTCCACTGCGTCGGTTCACCATCTACGAGTCGAAATTTTAAGGGAGGTTTAGTTACTAGAATTAGTACGCAATGAATAAGACAACTAGATTTTTGATTAACACATAACATTAGGTTACATGCCTAACGGCATCATCAAATACAAGAAAAAAAAAAAAGTAAAAGCGGGTAGTAATGGCTATGGTGCCATTGCTATTCTTCGAGCCGCCATCGATCGGCGAATGCTTGGAGAGCACGGCGTTCGTATTCCTTTCCGAACGCCGCGAGTGCAACGGCCACCGCGGGAATCCAGTACCAGAAGGTAGTGAGGCGATCGTTCCTGTCGAACCACCGCGGTATGGCTATAGTAAGCACGGCCCAGAAGAGGATGAAGGTGAAGGGCAGTAACTGTATGGCTCGAATCATCGAGGTGAGCTCGATTCGCTCCATCTCTCGGAACTGGGCGTCCTCCGGAAATCCTCGTCGGTAGATCGCTGCCATGGCTCGGTTTGATTGGATAGTGGTTGGGAGGGTTTAAGATGGTGAGAGAGAGATGAAGAGATGGAGAGATGGGGTGAAGAAAATGGGAAGAGGAGGGGGGTATTTATAGAGCCGGGAGATGGGTATGGAGGAGGGAAAATTTAAATTTGAATTTTTTGGGGGGAAGATTGAGGGTGACGGTTTGCCGAGTCCCCCCCCTTCTTAGGTTATGGCCGACACTTGGCGCTCTCATCAAACTAAAATAAAATGTCTAATGGTAGTGTGCTACAGTATCCGTGTCGAGGAAAATTTTAAAGACAAAAAGATTTCTACCATTTAGCAACTTGCGTCAACTAAAATAATTGTCCTTTGTAATAAGGGTTTCGTTTTCCAAAGTAAACTATTGACTAGCACACAACAGTATTCTTTGTTTTAAGAAAATAAGCTTTTCATAGATAAGCAAAAGAACACAAGCATAGAGTTCTATTACAAAACAGAAGATAACCCTTTCCTACCACAAAACAAGTAAACATAAGATGGGGTTTCCTAATACCATTGTAGCGATCTCACACATGATCCTAACATGTTTATTAATACAATACTATTTCTTTCTAAGGCATATTGATTCCAAACTTCTCCCTCAGCCACATTTTGTGGTTCTTTTCGGCCTCGGTTTCATTCATCTGAAACAGCTCCTGCTCCTTTTTAAGTATTTCCTCCTGCGTTAGCACGGGTGGTGCCTCTAACAGTTCGGGGTAGCACGGGAAGAGTTTCATCATGACAGCCTCCCAATCTATGTTGGTCTCCATGTCAGACACCGGGAAGCTAAATGGCTGCTCGAAGTTCTGCACAGGTGGTGCAGGGGCTTGGGTAGGAGGTAGGTTCTCGGGGTTTTGAACTAGTAGGGGTACCTCCCAAATGATGGGGACTTCATAGAGTTCCATGTCATCCACATGTGGGAGTGTTGGTCCGGTGTACTCAGGTGACAGTAGTGATCGGTAGATGGCCCTAGTTTCCGGGGCGAAAGGTGGGCAACCTCTTTGTGGTACTCTTGACATCTATATAAATGGGAAAGTTCTATATTAGACTTAATGATACGAAGGGTAACTGTAAGCATGCACATAAACAGTAATTTCACATAGGAAAGAAATACATATTTTCATTACTTAATCGGATCCAGTACAACATAAATGGCTAGAATTAGCCTAGGCTTACTACTACCTTGCGAGTTCAACTACTACCAACCTTCTTATTACATTTGCATCACAAGCTTCTTAATGAGCCTAAAAGGTGTTCGGGAATTGGGCCTTATATGGGCCTATGTCGGTCTCAACGGGTGGCGGAGGTATATCACCGGTGTCAAAGGCTATGTCCATGATGTCGGGCGCAACCCTTAGCCATCCAGGCTCTTCTTCGTTATCAGATTCACTCTCTTCGTCAGATTCTTCATTCCCCCAGATCACCATTGGTTCTTCTTCCTCGGGATCTTCTTCGGGATCTTCTTCGGGATCCTCATTCGCGGGAGGTGCTATTGGGACTGGAACGGGAATGGCTTCAGCTTCGTTCCCTACAACTACAAGTTCCTCATGGAAAAGGGGTGCGATTTGGACGAGGACAGGTATTGCTTCTTTGTTTCCCACCTCTTCTTCATCAGGGAGTGGCAAGGCACCATGCTCTTGATAGTAGTCATAAACGTAGGGAAAGGCGTAAGGGAAGTATGGGTCTCTTGCTAACATGTTGGTCATCGTCCTCAGGGTACCTCTAAGTTGGCGGGCTTCGGCTAGTAGGTTGTCTCGATAGTTACTCATCTACAAGGAAAAGTTTTAGCCTTGATTAGTAGTGTTTTAAGTCAAGTTTTACTAATGTTAAAGAAACATCGACATTTCTATGTTCCACATTCGATTCTTGATTTAAGTCATCATCCAATTGTTCGGGAATTCCCAGCTCGGTGGTACTGCCAATTTCCACACCTTGCTTCAATCCGAAGATTGTTTTGTCAGAATTCCACCCAATTTGGGACGGTAAACTTAAACTCAAGTCTCGTTTGTGCAACGGTCACGCTTATCTTAACACTAATCTTAAAGGCTACCCATTCTACCCATGGCCGAGGTTTTGAACCTAAAGCTCGATACCAATTTGTAACGCCCGAATTTTGGGTACGTTAAATAAACATTTTTATTGAATAAACTTAAAGAGAGTCTAGCTCATTATTACAACATAATTCTCACAGAGTACTTTTATTCAACAAAGGAGGGGATAAACTAAGGTTAACTATTGCTCCGCCTCTTCTTCCATCCTTGCAAGCTCCTCGGCTCCGAAGGCCTCCAAAGTGTACTGTTCATGCTGCTCATCTATAAGGTCTGACACATTATACCAGCGTCGCCCCAGTATAATATGTCAGGGTCACCACAAAGGTAACACCGTGAGCTACAAAAGCTCAATAGAATAATCCAACCCGCTAACCCATAACTTACAACAAATAGTCATATAAATAATCACATATACTCATTTAACAACATAATTAACCATGATACATCCGCATTCACTATCCTGCTTGCGTTGGTGTCATGTCTTTCTTGGTTTCTCCTACGCGACTCATCGTATTGTGTCACCATTTCATTTTAAGAAAATCATTTGTCATTCAACGGGCTACCAAGTCCGGCCACGTTACAAAATCTCGCATTGGCTCCTCTCCGCGGATAACCAAGCCCAATTGTCAATGAAGCTACCACGTCCGGCTCCAATGGCAATCTACACAATGGGCTACCAAGTCCGGCCTCATTGCGGTTTTCGCAAGTCCACACAAGGGCTACCAAGTCCGCCACCTTGCGGGTTTTCACAACTCACATAAGGCTACCAAGTCCGGCCATTATGTAGTCTCAAAAATCCTTTTTATCCATATCAACCATTCCTTAAGTGTCATGTTTCTATTTTCCGGTTTTCGTGTCTCGTAATCATGCATAGACTCCGCGGCGGGACGAATCACTTTAAAATAATCTTGAAACTAAACTAGCAAGATCATCCAACTCTATATTACCTAATCGTACTCAAATTATTACTTAAAGCCACTTATGTTTTATCAGCAACAAGTAATGCAACAAATATACATACATGTTCATAATCATCCTCAGACAATAATATATTACAAAAATCCGTTCTTTCTTCCTTTGTGGGAAAACAACATATGTTTATTGACCTAGAAATTCATTATTTGGCATGCTCATTCTTCTTTAGTACTTTAGTAAACAAGTTTTACTAACTAGCTTTGATACCTTAACCGTTTAACTCATGGTTGTATACTTAAGGTAAGTATAATCCAAGCAAGTACATAGCATGTCCATAATCATTACTTAAAGCATAACGCCACATGTGCGGACGCCCTTGGGGTGGTAATCCACCATATGCTTTGTTACTTTACCACAAGTAATACAAGCAAGTACATAGTAGATCCATAACCATTACTTAAAGCATAACGCCACATGTGCGGACGCCCTTGGGGTGGTAATCCACCATATGCTTTGTTATAATATCACAAGCAATGGAATATAAGCTTATAGTTAAGTTAAAAGATCAACATGCGATTACTTTTACACGAAGTTATATCTTAAGTTGATTCTAATCATGCTTAATCATCCAATAGCAATGTTAAGCTCACATGCATCCAACGTTTTAAGAAAATAAACTACCATTATCATGCTTTCCTTTTAACGACTTAGCTAGGTTAAAACTACGACAAGAAGTAGTGTCTAACATATATTTAGGATTATGGATGATTATACTACATTCAATTCGACATGCATACAATTATAGTTAGGATAAGTAGGTTCAAGAACTCTACCGTTCTTCTTGGCGGTAGGGTGGCTACGGGAATTTCGTCGGAGTAACGGCTTACGGTGGACTTCCGGTAGCTTCGAAAGAGAAAGGTTTCTCTCGAAACTAAATCTTGACTATACTACTAAACTCTTATGGATCGAAGGGTGGTGGAGTGGTGGTTTAGTGGCGGCTTAGGATGAGCTTCTTGAAGGACAAGGGAAGAACTTCAAGAACACTCAAGAACAAAGCAAGAACACTAAGCTTTCTAGAGAGAGAAGTTGAATGGTGAAGGTGTGAGTTGAAAGGCATGGAATGGATGCTATTTATAGGCAAAATGGAGCTTCCCCCCTCACTCCACTTGGCCGGCCATTACTCTCTCTCTCTCCCCCATAAATTTGCTCCATGGACTAGTCTTATCAAGCAATAGTATGCCAACTTAGTGCCACTTGGTGAAATAGTGTCAAAGTACAACCATGTGTCTAAATTCAACCAACATACACCTCACTCTCCCTCTCTCCCTATTCGGCTCTCTCTCTCTCTCCTCTCCCATGGATTTGTTCCATGGTCTTGTCTTGTCAAGCCAAAGTACAACACAAGTGCAACTTGGTCCAATAGTATCAAAGTACAATGCACATGACCAAGTACAACACACATGCACTCACTCTCCCTCTCCCTCTCCATTCGGCCTTCTCTCTCTCTCTTGGTCAAAGTACCTCTTATGTACATATACATATGTATATCTATATGCACATTTATGGAAAGAACAAGGAAGGTAAGGACAAGACCACTTAAATGCACACATGGCTTATGATTATTCTTTTTGTAGGATGAAGTACACATGACTAGTCTTGTCATCCTATTTGGCAATCCTAACATCTATTGTCCAATGGATAAAGATTACCCTAGCATGTAATAACCAATGGTCCAAGGAAAGTCATTATGAAGTACAATGTTTGCTTTTGACTTAGACTATTCCAACTACTAGTCAAACTTGGTCTTCTTCCTAACAACTATTGTCCAATGGTCAAAGGTCTTCCTAGCATGTAATAACCAATGGATAAAGACTACCCTAGTATCTATTGTCCAATGGATAAAGATTACCCTAGTATCTATTGTCCAATGGATAAAGATTACCCTAGCCTTTATCGTCCAATGGATAAAGACAAAAAGGGTAAAATGGTCCATCTAGGGTTAGGACCACCTAATTAGGTTAAATGGTCATTAGGTTATTCTAACTAATTGGTTAAAGACTAACGATACTTAATCTAGGCTTTTATTGCTCGAGTGGTATTTTGGGTTTATTAGTAGGAAATCGCCTACTAACGGAATATTAAAGCCCGGCGGTGCCAAACGCCAAGGCAAGGCGTGAGCGTGGCCAAGGCAGCCTGGTGGCAAAGCGGTGGCGAAGCGGTGTCCAAAACAGCCCGGTGGCCAAACAGTGGCTAAGGCAGCCTGGTAGCCAAGCAGTGGCCAAGCGGTGGCCAGAGCAGCCCAGTGGCCAAGCAGTGGCCAAGCGGTGGCCAAGGCGTAGCCAAGGCAAGGCCAGAGCAAGGCAGCCCAGCAACGCCAAGGCAAAAGCAAGGCGCGGCCCGATGCCAAGGCAGAACCCGATGGCAGCCAGGGCAGAGCAAGACAGCCCAGCTAACTATGCTTGCTAAGTAGGATTTCCAGCCGAGAAATATAATTCTTAGGATTTTACCACAATCACCAAGTAATTATACAAGGGTCTTAATAGGCAGGCTCGTCTTTAGAAAATGATCTTATCGACCGAGGTGATAGAATCTAATTATGACCGATTATTAGAATTAAAAAGGGAAGTATTAATACGATAAAGAATTTCTTAGATAACAACGAAATTTTTATTCAGTAAAAATCCGAGTTGTTACAATTCAGCAATCACTGTATCCATTTCATCATCGGGATGGTCCCCAAGGTTGGACTTGTGTAGACACCCCAATTTGGCCTAACGATTATTTCAGGTCCCACCTTGGGGACCATCCCGATGATGAAATGGATACAGTGATTGCTGATTGACTTCTTGAGAACCTTAGGACTTTCGGTAAGAATTTTGAGCCACTTAGAGGACCCAATTCAAAGCCATATAGCCTTTCAGATAGAAATACAGAATCCTAGGAGAATCCATCTGCCGGCCGTAACATTGATCCCACGGCCTTTACATCATTTCTTCACCAAAGCAACCTGTTGCTTGAAAATCTACCTGAGAGATCAATCCTGCGGCCTTAAGATCCATCCTTCGGCCACCACATCCTTTCCTCGGCCGCCAGATCCGTGGCTCGGCCTTCAGATCACCTTTTTCCAGACTCTGGAATGTTCTGTCGATTGTTTGATCCTACTACACTACCTCTCCGATGCATTTGGGCCACGTTCAAAGATCACAACGAGGAGTTTGGATTGCATTACAATTGCAATTGCAATCGTGCGTTTTGATTGGACCGAGTGATTCACCAATTGCCACATAAAGGGGCCTTTGGACTTCGAAAATACGACACGAAAATCATATCATTATACCCCCTCTCTAGCCCCAAAACTCTGTCAACATATACTCTCAAACCCTCTCAACAAAAGCCCTAACCTCCCGAAGGCAGCCATCAATCCGACGATCAAACCCCGAAGTCTCAAACCCTAACCCTTGGGGTTTTCAAGAAGTAATCAGTCAATTTCGATCAAATCCGAAGCAATCAAGCTACTGAAGGATCAAGGTGGTGAGGCCCAGGGGCCTCTGGTTTGGTTTATTTATCGTTTTTATGCTTAATCGTAGCCTTTGATTATCTGCTAACTTTTCTGTATGGTGTGAGGAAGAACACCGACCGGGGCTTCGATCCCCCGGCCTGTACATCAAACCAGTGTGATTACTCGGCCGTGACATCCATTCACCGGTCGAGTAATCGATTTTCTGGGACAGCTTTGTTTTATTGTTTTCTGATGCATGATTTACTTATCGTCTCGGCTCTCCCTATTTACTGTTCAAAGGCATAAAAATAGATTACTTTTTAGAATTAAACAAAGCATCTATATGCCTTATGTTGAACGATTATGGGCTAGCCTCGCGGCTAGGCGGAAAGGGGTGCCTAACTCCTTCCCCTTACTGTACCTTTAGCTTCCGTATCCAGAATCTCTATCTATTTTTCTAGTTTTAATAAACTAGGTGGCGACTCTATTTTGATGATAACCGCTATCATGTGACGATGTTCCTAACCATAGGAATATCCATGATCTTGGTTTATGAAGCAAGCAACCAAACGAGCAAACAATGATCAATCTGTTTGGCGATGTCCCATTCGGGGGGTGTCTACAGTTTTCTGGCGACTCTGCTAGGGAGATGAGAGCCATAACCAGAAAGTTCAACATAAAACTAATACATGCCTTATTTAATTCATTTTTCATATGCATCGAGCAGGCAAACCTTGTTGAGTTCACCTAATACCCCGCCATGACACGGGGTATGTTAGGGGTTCCAGCAAACTCCACAGTCACTTGTACCTATTGGTATATCAAAAAGGAAATCACCCAATCGCCGCCTATAATGGGCTGGTGAAAGGACTGGTGCCCTTTGACAACGGAGCATCATGAGACTACCTAAACCTTACATATGTTAGAAAGCCATAGAACCTATCAAACTAAGACAGGAACCCGCAGATTAAGGAAATTTTTTGCATTTTGTTTCCAAAGTTCTTCCTCACACCCTGTATCATCCATTGTTGTAACATCTCTTTCTGTGCAGAAGGGTTGGGATTTTCAACCTAAATCCTGACCCTATACAACCAAGTACTGACTTACAGGTATCTTTACTTTTAAAGCAGGCACGATAGGTAGATCAAAGAAGCAACCTCAGCCAATTTTATCCTCTTACAACACCCGAAGCTCCGCCAAACTGAGGTCTTTACAGCCATCTCGCCTATCATCATTGCCTATCAAAACACCTTCAATACAACGGTCCCAATCACTTCCTGGGACTTCGCATCATCTTCTCAGGAAAACCAATTATCTACCCGATCCCAAGCTTCACCAAGCAATCCTCCTGCTTCTATCCCACGGATGGCAGACAATGACACTACTATCGCTGAGCTCCGAGCCCAAATTGCCTATTTACTAGCCGAGAAAGTAGCAAGAGATGCTAAAGACAAGAAAGACGAGGAAGAGGTAGAAAATCCTCGTGAAGTGGTGTTGGTGGACAATTCAGAATTAACCAAGCAGGTTAAAGAGATCAAGCATGCCCTGGCCCGTTCACAGGGAGACCAAATTCTGGACTTTGAAGGACTTTGCCTTTTCCCAGATTCTCAATTACCTAAGAAGTTCAAGATGCCAAACATTAAGAAGTTCAGTGGAACTGGCAACCCTACCAGCCATGTCCGCCATGTCATCAACAACTTGAAGCCGATGGGCTTGAATGATGAGCTTATAGCTCAACTGTTCTAGAGAAGTCTCACTGGAAGTGCTCTCGATTGGTTCCTCACTTTGGAGTTTGAACACTATCATACTTGGCCAGAAATCGCCAACGCTTTCATCAAGCAATATGCATACAATGTCCAAGTTGAGCTAACCACCTGAGATTTGGAAATGACCAAGCAAGAGTCAAACGAAGACTTTGCCACCTTCGTAGCTAGATGGAGGGAAAAGGCTACCAAGATGAAGAACCGTCCCTCTGAAAAAGATCAAGTGAGGATAGTCGTTAAAAATCTGCAATCCAAGTATCTCAAGCATATCTACACACAGGCTATCACTGATTTCAAACGCTTGCATGCTACTGGGCTGCAAATTGAAGAAGGGCTCAAACTGGGACTCATTGGGAAAGAAGAAACTCCTCCACCCAAGAAAACTAGCTCATCCCAAAGCTCAAACCCTTTCTAAGCTTAACTCAGCCCTACCACAAGACCCTTTCCAAACTAGCTCATCCCAAAGCTCAAACCGGCCTCGCCGTTACTTTAACCCCCTCTATACGACCCCATCTCAAGCCTTAGCTATTCTAAGCCGTCAAGGGCATCTCAAGCCCCTGAACAACCCACCTCCTCAGCCACCTTATGGTCCAAGCTATGACGCCAATAAATAATGCACTTACCACCAGCACCCTGGACATGAGACGGACCGCTGCATGCGTCTTCGTCATGACATCCAAGATCTCATCGATAGTCAAGCCATAAAACCCCCTAAACCCAATGTACAAACCAATCCACTCCCTACCCACAATGCTGAACCACCGCCTCAAAACATCATTCTTATAAACCTCTCCAATAACTCCACATATAATCGTACCCAGTACATCACCCTAAATACCCAAGCCAAATCATCCCTCACCTTTCCTGAAGGTGATTTCCCTTGTATCTATGCAATTGATGATGGAGATTGGTGGTTGGAAATGGACTAAGCTCTGCCAAGTGATTGGGAAGTTGGGAGAATTGAACCTGCTGATCCTTGGGGCATTCAAGAAGAGGAGATAGGTCATCTCACCAGAAGTGGAACAGTATACAAACCTCCCAAACTAAGTGGAGATGGCTCAAACTCAACACGAGTAATGGAAGAAGAAGAAGAGGACAGTCAAAGGATCGAACCTGAGGAAGACAGAGTGCTAAGATAATTAAAGAAAATCCAAGCTGATATCTCTATTTGGGGATTGCTTATGTCCTCCTACGAACATCGCAATTCCTTCTTCAAAACTCTAGGGAAAGCTAAAGTCCCCATCGACATCACTCCTGAAGATTTAGTAGGCTTCATAACGACGTCCAAAGCTCTGAAGCCGACAATAGCTTTCACCGATAAGGATTTGCCTCCTGAAGGTCTTGCACACAACAAGCCTCTCTATATTTCTCTTAAATGTCTCACTAAATGGACCCTACTACTCTTGGTGGATAACGGATCCGCTTTGAATGTGTGCCCTCAAAGGACTCTCGACAAGTTGGGAGTTGATACTGCTGATATACGCCCTTCCAGCCAAGGTGTAAGGGGATATAATAATTCAAAGAGGAGAGTGGTTGGGTGTGTCACCCTACCATTAGAAGTGGAGAGGATCAAAAGAGATGTAGAATTCCATGTAATGGACATACCAGCCACCTTCAATCTCTTGCTGGGAAGGCCATGGTTACATGATGCTGGGGCAGTACCTTCCAATTTGCATCAAAAAGTCAAGTTCGCAGCAGAAGGAAAGGTCATCACCATCCTAGGGGACTCATCAATCCGAACCCACTCCGACACACCTGTACAAGAGGTAGGAACCGAAGAAACTTTCCTTACTGGATTCAGCCTTGAAAAAGTGACTGCTGTGCAAACTCTGATGGATGAAAGAAGCTTCTACATAAGCGCCCCTGCCATACGGATGATGAAGAAACATAACTACTGTCCTGGGTTAAGTTTAGGCAAAAGGTCACAAGGCATCCCACAAATGATTGATCCTCCGCATAATCAATACGCCTTTGGTCTTGGCTACACCCCAACAGAAGCCGAGATAGAGAAGAAGAGAAGCATGGAAAAAGCTAAGGCAAGAGGAAGCAGGATCAAAGAAGAGAAACTCACGGTCCCAAAAACACTCAACGGTTGGTTTCTAAGAGAAGGAGAGGACTTCCCATTTTGCGGTTTTGCAGAAACATGGGAAGATGAAACTACCAAACAAAGGTATCCTGGGATGCAAATTTTCTTTGATCAAGAATGGACTGACAGTGATATGGAAGAAGAACCAACCAATCCTCCTCCCGTTCCTCCCAAAGATTGGATCGAGGTGCTGGCTGAGTTTGATCTAGAGATTCTGTTTGGCAAAGAAGAGGATGAAAAAGAGTATAAAATTGAGAAAGGCAAGAAAAAAGGAACAAGTCCTGAGATGTTGCAGTAATTGCATGACATGGCAAAAAAACATTATTTTTACTTCCTAAATCAAGCTAGGATTCGTTTTGGGCCCCTGTTTGGGCATCTGTCTACAACTAAACTTTCATTTTATCTTCCCATTTTATGCTTAATGAATGATTCATTCTTCGAAATGCAATAACTACATACTGCAATCTCTTTGCCAAGGAAAAGGAAATTGTAAGAATCAAATTCTTTGTGTTGCTAACAAAAGGAAAGAAGGGACGAACCTTGATTACTTAGAATTAGGTTTTTGTCAAAACTTAGGAAGATAACGCTATCTCCGTGAGACACTTAGAGTTAGCTTGCTTATTACGAAGGTACAAACACAAAAGGGAGATTCAGAAAAACATCTCCATCAAATTCCTTTCCAAAGCAAGAAAACATTGGATAAAGAGGAAGTATGATGAGAAGGAATAATCTTGGAAGGAATATCCCTTTGAAAGTGACCTTTCATTGGAGATAAGGACAATGCACTTTCTAGTAAAGTGACTAGCATAATGATTGAAGGATTCCCATGACTTGTCTTGTCAAAGCCAAGCATTCATTGGCAAGACTAACTCTTATTAACCATGGGATAATAATTACCCTAACATTTATCGACCAATGGTTAATAGCTAAAAGGTTCAAATGGTCCAAAAGGTTCATCTAGGGTCAAGGGTTCAAAAGGTTCAAGAGTCACAAGGTTCATACGGTTCACCTAGGGTTAGGAAGCAAATGGTAACTAGGTTAAACGATCATTAAGTTAACTAGTTGGTTAAAAGCTAGCTAGGCTTGCTAAGTAGGATTTCCAGCCAAGATGTGAATCTTAAGACTTATTACTAGAAACGACGGGTAACACGCATTTAGAAGTCGATTATAAACCAACCAAGAGTAATAAAAGAATTTTTGAGTAAACAACGAGATTTTTATTAGCCAGTAACGACATTAGGCATGGCCTTGATATGTCAAATCATGAAGTCTAATGATGGCTTTTGACTAGTCTAGTCAAGCTTGGATATTCTTGGTTCTATTACCCAATGGTTACCCATTACCCTAACAATTATTATCCAATGGGTTGAGATTCCCCTAGCACTTATCGTCCAACGGATAAAGACTTCCCTAGTACTTATCGTCCAATGGATAATGGTTTCCTAGAAAGTGCACTTAGGTATAGTCATGATTGCAATAGGTGTGCATGCGTGACAAGGCTAGTTTGTCTTCTCTTGGAAGCAAAATGATGGGTTCCTATGGTTGAAAAGTTTCTTAATGACTTGTCTAGTCAAATCTTAAGCTTCCATTGTCAAGACTAACTTCTATTGCCCAAGGGATAAAACTTTCCCTAGCAATTATTGTCCAAGGGGTAAGGATCTTCCTAACAATTATCATCCAATGGGTAAAAGGATAAAGTACACTAGGAAGATGCAATGTTGAGGAACAAAGTTTGATTTGACTAGTCAATAAAGTGCAATGATTACCTAGTCTAGGGTTGGAAAGGTTCACAAGGTTCAAAGGTGGGTGAAAAGGTTCACCTAGGAATTAGGAGGGTCCACATGGTTCATAAGGTTCAACAATGGCTAGGAAGATCTAACTAGATTTGGAATCCAATTGGTTTGGCTAATCAACTAGTTGGAATCTAATTCTCCTTGCCAAGTAGGAATTCTTGCCAAGAAATATAATTTTAAAGCTTTATTTCAATTACAAAGTAAATATACCAATGCCTTTATACATACACTTGTCTTTAGAAAAAGATCATGTTGTCCGAAGTGATAAAATCTAATTTTGTAAGTCTCAAATCTAATTATGATGGATTATTAGAATTTAAAAAAAGAATTTCTTAAAGCAATCCAAGTAATTAAAATAAAATTCAAATATTTAACGAAATTTTTATTGACCAAAAATCAGGGTCGTTACAATCTATTCCCCTTAAAATAATTTCGTCCTCGAAATTGGTGTCACTCGGATTCGGATAGGTGAGGGTAATTCTTCTCGTAATCGAATTCATCGTCTGTCTATCCCCCTTAAATTGGAAACGAGTCCCTTGAAGGGTAAACGCCGTCACCATCGTCTGATGACAGCCCATGACCGTTCGACGTGCTGATAGCCAGTCCATTCCAAGGGTTACATCGAAATCTGCCACGTATCACTCTAACGTCGCAAGTCAAACGTAGGTTAGTTGTTTCTAGACCGCATTCACTACACATTTAGACCAATAGCTATCCTCACCCGAAATGGTGATGTTACTCTGTTACTCAAACGAGGGGTTCCGCTTCGGGTGCAAGTGTATAATGAACACGATCGATCTCGGGCATGTCTGCGTGGGACCAGGCAAAAACATCTTCGAACTTGAGTAAGCTGATGTATTCTTGGCATTCTTCCATAGACAGCGTGAAACCGATTTGAACCATTTGAAGATTTCCCTCATCTCTCAAGTTTATTGAAATTACTTCTTGTTTTATAGGCTGGGCATGCCTTTCTTCTTCCCTTTCGATTATAGATCTCAGTTCTTTGGGGATTTCCCCTTCAAACTCTATCCCTTCATCATCGGGGTCGATGCAATTTATTTTAATCACAAAGGGGTGTGCAGAATCAGTCACTTCATTGATTTCATCAGAAATTCCCATGAGGGATACATGGCAGTGGACTGAAAGTCGAAATAAAAACTATGACGGGGACGGCCCAGAGCCACAAGCTTTGACTCAAAGCTAGACTCAGAGGACTCAATGTCAGTCTCGGAAGACTCAGAATCAGTGTCAGTGCAAGTTACAACAGGTGTGAAAGTGCAATTTTTATAGTCTCCGATGGCTTCCACAATGAGTGAGGTTGGGTCGTCGACAGCTTCATCTCCCAGCATCATCACCTCTGCATCCTTGACTTGTAACGACCCTGATTTTTGGCAAATAAAATTTTCGTTAAATATTTGATTTTTTTTTAATTGCTTAGATTGCTTTAAAAATTTCTTTTAAATTTTAATAAACCGTCATAATTAGATTTGAAACTTGTAAAATTGAATCATTTTACTCCGGACAATCTAGTTCTTCTCCCATGACTAGTATACTTGTAAACGTACTCGTATATTTTTCCTAGTAAGTAAATAATATCTTTAAATTATATTTCTCGGCTTGAAATCCTACATGGCAAGTATAGTTAGTTTTAACCGATTAGTTACCAAACCCTAACTACCGTTTGGCTTAGTTACATTTCCCTAACCTGGAGTGATGCATCGATGCCGATGTGGTTAGTAGCAAATTTTTGGTCTTTGCCTTGACCGTTGACTTGACTGCCTTGCCTTGGCGTCGAGTCACGCCTTGCTTTTGCTTTGGCTTAGCTAGGCTACCTTGGTGTCGGGTCGCTATCGGGTTGCTCTGCCTTGGCTGCCATCAGGTTCTGCCTTGGCATCGGGTTGCGCCTTGCTTTTGCCTTGGCGTAGCTGGGCTGCCTTGCTCTGGCCTTGCCTTGGCTACGCCTTGGCCACCGCTTTGCTAGCGGGCCGCCTTGGCCACTGCTTTGCTAGCGGGCCGCCTTGGCCACCGCTTTGCTAGCGGGTTGCCTTGGCCACGCTCACGCCTTGCCTTGGCGTTTGGCACCGTCGGGCTTTAATATTCCGTTATTAGGCAACTTTCTACAACATAATATGTTACTTTCCTAGATTATCCTAACCCTTGTATGCTTTCTAGGAAATCATTGGTCTAGGCTTTTCATTGACAAGTCACTTGAAAGCTCATATACTTGCTTCCTTCCTAGACCTTCCATGTAAGTGTACTTAGTACTTGAGAGAGAGAGAGAGAGAGAGAGCCGAATAGGGAGAGAGAGAGAGAGGGAGGCTGAATGGGAGAGAGGGAGAGTGAGTGTGTGCTTGTGTTTGACAACTCAACCAGTCATCTTCCTTGTCTTTACTCAACCAAAGTACAACCATTATTACTTCTTTCTTGTACTTTTGCAAGCAAAACCTTTCTAGGATTTGGACAACTTATAGAATCCCTCATGATAACCTAGAACTTGGCCAAAAATAGGAATGACAACCCTTGGCATGCTTGAAGTACATTGATTGACCCATGAAGGAGAAAGGTTGCATGCTTTCAAGCATGATGGGACAAAACAAAGAGAGGGGAAGAGAGGGAGAGGGCTGGCCGAATTTTAGAGGGAGGGAGAGTGTGCTTGTGTGCTAGTGTGTGGTACACTCCAGCAAGGTACAATATAGCCTTAAGCCAAGACTTCACTTTACAACCATTTCTAGTCTTCCAAAGTACAATCTAGCCAATGATGTTTTGCTTTCCCCTTGCAAGCAAGCCTATCCTAGACAAGACCAGCCCAAAACCCTTCATGATAACCTAGGTTGTTAGCCTTAAAGCCTAAAAAGTTTGAACAAGACAAGTCATGGAAGCATGCCATGCTTTCAAGCATGATTTGACAATACAATGGAGCTAACCAATGAGAGAGATGGAGGGAGAGGGGGGCTGGCCATGGAGGGAGATGAGAGGTCAGGTTTTTGCCTATAAATAGCACCCAAAACTTGCCATTCAACTCACACCTTCACCCCTTGCTCCAAACTTCTCTCTAGAAACCATTTTCTGTTTTCCTGGCAGCTTACTGCCCTTCGTAAATCCCCATTTTTCTCCTACTTAAGGTAGTTTTTAGGACTAACTTCTTTGGAGAAAGTTGTAGAGCACTTCAAAACCTTCAAGTTAGACCCAAGAACCACCCCAATTGGTTAAGAAACGACAAAGATATCGACCTCCGAAGTTCAATGAAATTCTTGGATTTCCAGTGCAGACAGCTTACTGTCACCCCCTTTATCACCATTTTTCTCCTGGCGAAAGTCGTTTCTAGGAACAATGTCCTCCACGAAAGTCGTAGAGAACTTCGAGATCTTCGTTTTAGACTCAAGAACGATCCTATTCGGCCAAGTATTAACCGAGTTACGGCCATCCAAAGTCTGGTCCAGATTTGCGAGTTTCAACGTCCGTAAAAATTTCCAACTAGCTTATTCAGCCCCGACTAGTTTCGGATCAAGGTAGAATTTTCCGTCCCCACTATCTCTAAGTATATGTAGAAAGTTCCTAATCTCTATCTCTATGTATAGTTACGTTAAAACGTAGATTGTCTTGAACTTTAAAAATATGGTACGAAGCTTGACGTCGAATGAATGTTAAAAATAAACCTATCTTGCTTTTGAAAGTATGACATGTTGAACAAATGATTTCTATGTCAATAAACATATGTGGTCTTTTTGAACTTTCCACAAAGAAAGAAAGAACGGATTTCAAAACAAGAGAAATCAGAAGCTTTATTCGAAGTATTCGTATTTTGATCTTTTAGAAAGTTATGAGTTTGTTTACATGTTGTTGCATTACTTGTGGTTGTATAAGGATGGTGATGAGCTTGTTTATAAGATTGCTTGCATGATCTTGCTAGTTTAGATTACAATGAATGATTTAAATGGTTTATGATGAGAAAGTCCTACCGCGGAGTCTATGCATGATAACGAGACATAACAATCGAGAAAGTATAAACATGACACCTAGGGTGTGGTTATTGAAAAGGAGAAAAAGTTTTGAAATCACAACGTGGCAGGACGTGGCAGCTCATTGTGTAAAGAGATGTTAAAAACTGCAATGTGGCCGGACTTGGTAGCCCATTGTGCGGTGTGTGTTGCCAATGGGACCGGACATGGTAGTCTCATTGGAGGTGATTTAAATGTTGTGAAAACCACGATGTGGCCGGACATGGTAGCTCATCGTGAAGATTGCCAATGTGGCCGGACGTGGTAGCCTCATTGGTAATGTGGCTTGGTTATCTGCGGAGAGGAGCCAATGCAAGGTTTTGTGTGGCAATGAGAACCCGGCGCGGCGGAACCATTGTGAGGATACTCGGGAACTCGGCGCGGCGGAACCGAGGTTGGGTGAGTTAAAGGTGATTTTCAAAATGTTGATTTGAAAGTGAAAAGAATTTTAGAAATGTTGATGAATATGAGACACATTCTACGATGAGTCGCGTAGGAGAAACACATACAATGCAGACACCTACGTTAGACTAACGAATGCGGATGTGTCATTGTTAATGCCATGTTAAACATGTATGTATTCCGCTGCTTGTGCAAGAGTTTGGTATGCTACTCTTTACTCTGATATTGGTAAGTTATGGGTTAGTGGGTATAGGATTATTCTACTGAGCTCTTGTAGCTCATGGTGTTACCTTTGGTGACCCTGACATATTATATCGGTGGCGACGCTGGTATAATGTGTCAGATTTTGTAGATGATCAAGATGAAAAGTTCACCTTGGAGGCTTTTGGTGCTGAGGAGCAGGCTGGAATGAAGCAGCAGGCGGAGCTGTAGTTAGGAACCCTAGAATCCCTTCCTTTGTATAAATATTGAACCCTAGTGGGAGTTATAATGTAATAATGAGCCAGACTCCATTTGATTTTATCAATGAAATGTTTATTTAACGTACCCAAAAATCAGGGGCGTTACAATTTATTTGGGGATTTCCCCTTCGAACTCTATCCCTTCATCATCGGGGTCGATGCAATTTATTTCAATCACAAAGGGGTGAGTAGAATTAGTCACTTCATTGATTTCATCAGAAATTCCCATAGAGGGATACATAGCAGTGGACAGAAAGTCGAAATAAAAACTATGACGGGGTCGGCCCAGAGCCACAAGCTTTGACTCAAAGCTAGACTCAGAGGACTCAATGTCAGTCTCGGAAGACTCAGAATCAGTGTCAGTGCAAGTTACAACAGGTGTGAAAGTGCAATTTTTATAGTCTCAGATGGCTTCCACAATGAGTGAGGTTGGGTCGTCGACAGCTTCATCTCCCAGCATCATCACCTCTGCATCCTTGACTAGACCCCCAGAACTAGCTTCTCCCCAAACAGAGACTCGAGGCTGCCTAAATTGAAATCATCTTCCCAATCTGGCACCAAAGCCTTTACTAGTGACTCCAACTTCTCAGTTTCCACATCTTCCCACGTGTCGGCAGCAAAGATTTCAAACCCAAGGGTGTTGCTCCTTTGTCTCAGGATCCCAAAA
The DNA here is from genome assembly GCA_025413875.1 of Rhododendron molle. Lineage (NCBI taxonomy): Eukaryota > Viridiplantae > Streptophyta > Magnoliopsida > Ericales > Ericaceae > Rhododendron > Rhododendron molle. The sequence goes on along the minus strand of CM046388.1, from coordinate 30,677,031 downwards.
AGGCTCTGGATACCCCTGATAGATGGTTTCCTTCCCTGGTACAAAGCGCATAGGGACAGGATCTTGGAACAGTGCCCTTTGCACATTGTTTCCCCTCCATTTCTTCTTAGCTTTTTCTTCTGCGGCGTCAAACCCCAAACCTTACTGCCCAGGATTTGATGGAAAGGTAGGGAATTCAGATGGGCCCTGTAGATTGTGCCCCAGACCCATTCCAGGAAGGTAAGACATCTTCCTCATTATTTCGATAGCCACAGAACTAATAGAGAAATCTTCGTCCACTTTGATGGTCAGAACAGTGCCAGCAGTGTCAAAAGATAAACCTCCTAGCATGATGTCCTCTTCTCCGTGTTCAATTTCTAATAGAAGAGCATTATTTTCGCAATGTGGGCAAATATCAGAGTCCCCATGGATGAGTAAAGTGCTGGAGGCAAGTCCCAGCTAGACCTTTTGATGAAGAGTGGAGGGTACAGCCATGATATCGGGATGGTGAAGCCATGGCCAACCCAAGAGTAAGTTAAATGAGGAAGGAATGTCGAAAACATGGAATTCCACTCCAATTTCATAGTTTTTGTAACGCCCCCAATTTTGGGTACGTTAAAAAGACATTTTTATTCATAAATCAAGTAGAGTCCGGCTCATTATTACATCACAACTCCTACAGAGTTTAATATTTACACAAGGGAGGAAATTGTAGGGTTCCTAACTACAGCTCCGACTGCTCCTCCATCCTAGCCAGCTCCTTGGCTCCGAAAGCCTCCAGTGTATACAGCTCTCCCTGTTCATCTACGAGGTCTAACACATTATACTAGCGTCGCCACTAGCCTAATATGTCAGGGTCACCAAAGGCAACACCGTGAGCTAAAAAGCTCAATAGAATAATCCAAACCCACTAACCCTTAACTTACACATAGCAAGCCATGCATATATCAATCAAGGTCATGAACAACACGTATAATACTCGATAAAGATAACAACAATGACACATCCACATTCGCTATCTATCGTTGGTGTCCATGTTTTCTGTGTTTCTCCTACGCGACTCGTCGTAGACCGTGTCTCCAATTTCCACTTTACAAAACAGCGTTTTCATTTCAAAAAACACATTTTAACCCACCTGTGGGCTACCATAGCCCCGGGTGGATCGGGGCAGCCCGAAAAATGCAAGTTTTTTGAATTTGAAAATTTTCAAGAGTCGCCACCCGGATTTATGGTTCGCCACTTGAGAAACCATTTTTGATTTGAAAATATTTGATTGAATTTGAAAACCACAAATTTGTAAAAGGGTTCGAAAGCCATGTTACGAGGGGGGAAGGGTTTTATGGCACCCCCCTTGCCCGATTTGAAATCGATCTCTACTAAACATTTGTGGAATTTTTCAAAAGATTTTATTTCATTAAACCATTTAGCAAGTATTCACAATATTATCACATAAGGGGTGCATGTTGGTGCCAGTGAATGTGAAATAATGAAGCGAGAATGAACAAGTGCATGATACTAGCAAGACTAGAAACTGCCACTGACTTCACTCCCGAGTGCTCGAGAGTAGTTCCAAGCGCTTGGGACTGTTGGTGTTCAACTTGCAAAACTTTGTTAGGCCTAAATAGAATGCAACATTAAACTGAAAACTGGGGGTCATTTTAAACATATAGTAAGCTCAGCAAAGGGCCTGGCAAATCAAAGTTGGGCTTTAATCTTCTAGACCATGCATTCCTGCCTTTACAAAATTAGATCTGCATTCTTTCAAGAGCAAATAAACACATCCCTTGCATATGGAACATCAGTAACTTGGAAAAATAGGGGAGTAATGAACTACAGTAGCATGCATGTACTCCCGAGCGCTCGGGAATAGTTCCAAGCGCTTGGGAGTGGATTGCATGTCAGTTTGCTTTCAAGTAGGAAATGATCTTATTTTGACATGCAATCACCCCTACCCTGGTTTTCTAAAAGCAAACTTTGTTTTTAACTTTGGAAAGAGCTTTTGTTTTTTACTTGAATCTTGATGAGAAACATGTCTGACCTGGGAAAATAGGTTTTCTACGTTTGCATGTCACGAAAAGACCATTTTATGTGAGACCGCACTTCACTCCTACCCACTATCCACCAAAATACAACAAATAGGGCTGGAGACAGTCTCGAGTGCTTGGGACTACTCTCGAGCGCTCGGGAGTGGCTCCAGTAGGTTTCAAAAATAGATTTTGTGTTCCCCTTTGCTCTTGTTTTTATACTAAGGTCTCTCAACCCATGGTCAATATTAAAGACTGAGACAAGCTGAGAGACCTCCCTCAGAAAGGAAAAACAGCCTCTTTTTGCTTGAAGTTAAAGTTGAAACTTATACCTTTGGTTAGGACTTTGCTTCTTGAAAGGCTTTGAAAGGTGAATGAGGAAAGAAGAGTTTAGAAGATCAGAGACTGAGAATCATCTAAGCTTCCTCCATCTTTTGATTTTTTCTTCTTGATTCTTCCAAGTTTTGCTTTTGGAAGTCAAGTTTTTGCTAAACGAGACAGAGTGTTTTTATTCTTTCTTTGAACAGTGGGAGAGTTCTGAGGGAGAGAGATTTCGTGCCCTCTTTCTAGCTGAAGTGAGCCTTTTATAAGGAAAGTTGTTATATGGTTTGATTTGGAAAATAAACCAAAGTTTTGAATTAAAAAAAAAACATTTTAGAAGGAAAATCCTCATCATTTGATTTTCTGCCACCTGAGGTAGAGTGGTCAGCTGGGTAAGACCTGGCTCAGGCAATTGCAATGATGCCTCTCATGCAAAGTGGGAAACTCCTTCATCCATTGGGCAGCACAGAAATCTCGAGCGCTTAGGAGTAGTCTCGAGCGCTTGGGACTGTTACTCTCGAGCGCTCGAGAGTGAGTCACCCCATGGTTTTGAAAAACTGTTTTGAGCGCTTGGGAATGCTCCTGAGCGCTTGGGACTGTTTTTGACACTTCATGTTCCCTTTTTAAGTCCTCCAAGAAGCATTATCTTGATTGGTCTAAGGCCTATTTTAATCCAAGTTCATCATCGGGGAGCCTCCGGGCCACAAATTAAGGAAATTTGAAGGGTCCAAATTGAGGTGTCTACAGTTGCCCCTCTTTGGGCGTCGTTCGATATCATGTCTGGATACGAATGACGTCAAAAGATTGAGACAGCCCAATTCGAGCCACATCAAACCCTTAATTTCAAAAACAAATGCAAATAAAAATATTTAATGCACGTATGCGTCTTTTCAGACTGCCTACGTACCCTTTTCTGCAGGGATCAGACCAGCGTAGTTCTTGGGGACAAATGCAAACACGTGTAATGGATGCACGAGAAAAGATTGACAAGACCTTGATAAAATAGGTCTTGAAAAGATTGACAAGACCACCTGTTCCTCTATTCGGCGGACGGAACTAGGATAAAATAGCACCCATAGGATAAATATACTTGTAAACATGTTGAAAATGGCATAAATAGACAAATTTCCATCGACTACCAAGTAAAATATCAAATTGTGAAGCATGAGCCCAAAATCACATCACCGACGGAGGTTTGCCTTTCGCAGTCTCGTTCGACACGGGCGAAGCCAGGACTGAAATTGATTTTGTTAAAAGAAGTGGAAGCTAAGAAAGTCTCGAAAGCAAGAAGTGCATGGGACGACGGAAGATTGGCACGGGGGCCGAGGACAGATCTGAGCGCTCAGAACCACTCCCAAGCGCTCGGGAGTGGTCTCGAGCGCTCGAGACCGCTGTTGGGGCCTACTGTCCTTTCATCTTCTTCTTTAAATCTGGGGTCCAAATCCCATACCCCAGCGTTCGAAAACCAGAGCGACCGTACACCCCCCACCTTCGTACGATCTTACCTCCTTTCTCACTCGATCACTAACCCTCTCTCTCTAACGATCTCTCTCTCTCTCGTAGTCGACCTTTCTCTCACCCAGTCGATCCTTCCTTCCAAAATGGATCAAGCTCGCGACCTCGAGGTTTCTTCAGTCTTCAGCTGGGCAATCGTGTGCCAGGAATTACGGATCAAGAGAAAGGGGAAGTCTTGGGGAGAAGAAGAATGGGCCATGGCCAGCGGCGGCGAGGGGACAGCGCCCAGCAGCGAAGAGGCAGCAGTGGTGGCTGCAGCGGCAATGGAGGAGGCCAGCAGCAGCGCTGTTATGCCAGGCGATGGAAGGGTCGCTGGTGAGGATACGGTGGCAGCGTTGGGCGGCGTTGGTGAGGGTCCAGAGGTGGTTGGAGATATTGGCGACAGTGAGGCCATGCGAGGAGGTGATGGCGGGCTAGCCGCGAGCAGCGGGGTTGTGTCGGGCAGTGGAGGAGATGCTATGAGCAGCGGGGGTGGCACCACGGGCACTCCTCCAACTCCTACAGTGGAAGAGTTGCTTGCGGCCATCGAATGGGCCAGCGATGAGCGGAGGGAGGATGCTGGCGGCGAGGCGATGACGGCTGGTCGCATCGTCGCGACACTGATACTGAGGGCGACGGCTGTAGAGCCGAGGGGCGGAGATAGCGGGATTGGCGCTTCGCACCCGGTCCCATTTGCGAGGGGGATTTCTTGGATTCCGCGAGGCCGCGGGACATCCTAGATGCACTTGGCCTCGACGCTGGAATCACGGACATGCTGAGGGTGCAAGGACTCCAGAGGATCAGGCTTCGGCGCTCTTGTTAGGAGCATTGTTGAGCGGTGCGGGGAAGACGGCGGCGGATATGGGGTCGCCGGAGATGGATGATATGGGGGAAGAGGAGCCAGAGTAGGAGACAGCGGTGGAGGAGCAGGTTATAACGGCCGCTGAGGCGAAGGCCTACCTGGCAGGAGAGCGTCCAGGGTTTGCACCAGAGACTTACATTCCACGGACTCACTGTTTTGAGCCGACGAGGATGACCAGCTACGTTCTTGCTCTGATGGATTATCCCGAGGATTTACTCCTCCGAGATAGGGATGAGCACATCTCTTCTGGGTGGACTACGGTAAGACTTTAATGGTTTAACTTCTTGAATTAGACTTGCTTTGAGAAGTATACTAATGCCATTTCCTTGCTTTGTTGAAACAGCGCACCACAGATATCTACGGCCACGGAGGTTCAGCCAGTTCACTGAAGTACTTCAAGGAGTTGCCTCGGAGGGTGCGAAAGTTGGTAGACGAGGCAGGTTTTGGGCTGTTTATACAGCTGATGATGGTGGTGAGGGTGGATCGCGTACTTCTGACAGCGTTGACGGAGCGGTGGTGGGACACCACCAACACGTTCCACTTCCGCTTCGGGGAGATGACAGTGACTCCCCTCGACTTTGCAGCGATCACAAGACTCCGGGTTGAAGGCGAGCCAATCCCCTACGATCCAAGCATAGATTTGGATGATGCAGCCTTGGAGTGGTTCCTCGGGCGGGTCCCGCACCATAGCGGAGGGGTGGCGGAGTATGGCCAGTTCAAGAAGTATTGGGATCACGAGCCGGCGAGCGACGTCGAAGTGGCCCAGATGGCTAGGGCTTACTTGTTGTACTTATTCAGGGCTTCTCTGTTCCCGAATAGGCGATCCTGGGTTCACCTTAGTTACTTCGCGGGCCTGGTTGACTAGGGCAGGCGGGACGCTATGACTGGGGCGGTGCTGCTCTGTGCACGCTCTACTGCTTTCTCGGGGCTGCCTCACGCGGAGTGGGAGACACCATCGGCGGATACTGGAGGGTAGTTGAGGTATGATTCAATGTTACTGCTTTAAACTGCTTTGGTCATTGATTTATTGATTTGAAAATGCACTGATTTGATTTGAATTGATCCCCAAAATTTGCAGCTTTGGGCTTACGAGTTCTTGGGAATGTTCCCACCCGAGAATACTTGCACAAATCTGCACTTGCTTCCACGTGGACTTGCATGGGGCAAGGAATATAGGAGAGCGAATGAGCGGAGGGGGGAGGTGATGACCTTCCGACGCTGGCTGGACAACATAATCGGGGTCACGGTACAAAACATCATCCTTCCTTTTTTTTATGCCTTCTCGAAAAATGAAATTTTTGATTATTAATGCAAGACAACTGAATGGAGGTTCACTGGGATCGCTGGGCTAGGGTGGAGGCTGACTTCCATTCGAGGAGCCGGGTGGTGACGAGGAGCAGGGTCCTGTTAGAGTGTCCCCTAGGCTGGCAGTGGTACCTGGGGGATCGCGTGACATGACAGTCACTCGGTTCTCCAGAGTTCATCGTGCCGAGGCCACTTCCTCCGCGAGTGTAGAGGACCGAGACCTACACTTGAGCTGAGTTGGAGCAGTTCACAGTGCCAGATATTGACTTGGAAAAGTACCTGCAGCGCATGTTGGACTACGCAACATACAGGGACAGGTATCTAGCCACGAGCTTAAGCGTGGAGAGGGAGCTCGAGAGACGGATGGCAGAAGCTGAGGCTAGAAGGGAAGCGGGTGAGACTGGAGGTGAGGCTGGAGTGCGGGGTCACGGTGGTCGCTCCTCGCGTGGTAGGGGTCGAGGGGTTAGACCTCCTGCTGGTGGGTGAGGTGCTGGTTCTTCAGGCCGAGGCGAAGGCAGCACAAGGGCTCCAGAGACAGCTGAGACATCAACTCCACCTAGGTTACCGTCGTTGGAGTGGATGATCAGAGTGAGGGACTCTTCTGGGGCACGGGTGGTGATAGACATTCCACGCCTTCCACAGCCGCCAATGCGGCTTCCTGCTCAGGTATAAACATAGCCTTGTTTCTTTCATGCTTCAAATGTTTCTTGCTCCTGCACCTATTGTTTTAACTTTTGAACCATCGTGCAAGTGCCACGAGAATGGGCAGAGAAGGCCATCATGCTGATGGTGGGGATGCACGCCGAGTCTGTTTTACCTGTTGCTCCTCAGGTATGAAAATGCATGAATGTTCATTTAATTGAATTTTAAACATGTAAAGAATGAATGAATGTTTCATGATGTGCAGGTGCAGCCACGAAGCTTGACTAGGATGCAACCGCAGGACACCACGAGCCTTCCAGCTTCCACCAGTGCGAGAGGCCGAGGTATACAGAGGGCGTCGTGGTCTGCTACAGAGGCGAGTCAGATTCAGGTAGTTCCCAGGGCAGCGTCCCAGCGCAGAACCATTCTCGAGGAGTCGGAGGAGGAGACAGAGGAGTCGCTCAAGTCACGAGCTTTAGGTTCTACAGACTCGATTACTGCCTCAGGCTCTCCTGACGATGACGACGGCGACGACGAGGTGAGAGCACTGAGTCCAAGGGACACCAGCAGAAGAGGACTCGTCGAGACTGAGTTTTAGGTTTTTGCTTTGCTAGCTTTTCTTATGCATGGGCCAGCGTGCCAGCGTAGTTTTAGCTTCCAGGCCTGCGTGCCTTGGTTTTGTTTGGGCTTGCATGCCCCGGTAGATAGGATTGGGCTGAGGCTTCTGTGGCCACGCGCCCCTAAAAATCCCATTTTTAGTTCATAAAAATTGCAGGTTGCGCCCTTTTTGTTTTGGAAAGCATGACGAAATGCTGATTTAAGAGAGTCGCCACTCGGGTTTTGCGGAAAACACCCAAAGAACCGTTTTGGTAAACATTTTTGTCACGTTTGTTTGATTAGAAAATGCTTGTAGACTGGACCATCGTCACCTTCGATATCTGAGGTTCGGGAGCCAGGTTACGAGAGGGGAAGGGTTTTATGGCACCTCTCTTACCTAATCCGGAGATCGGTCTCTACTCAGGCATTTTGTAAAACATTTGCATTTTTCTCTCTTTGATCATTTTTTAGCCAGTTAGGGCGGCGGAACAGTTAATGGGGATTAACATAATGGCAAATTGTATTAGCATGGCAAAATAAGATGTATGGTTTATGAACAATTTGTAGACACCCCAATCCGAATCTCTCGATCGTTTTACGGTTTTTGTTTCCCCGATGATGAACTAGATCAGAAAGCAGTCTTCAGGTTGGAAAGGTTTGAGCTCGGTGTGTGTGGAACCCCCCTTTGAACCCTTTGAACCTTTAAACCAAGAAATTAAAGATGGTCAACACTGGGTCTGGAGTTGACCCTCGCGCGAGGAAGTGATTGCCACGCGCGAGAGTCTTCCATGTGTGGTCAAAGTCAAACATTTGATTGTTGACCCACGCGTGCGACAGTGGAACCTCGCGAGAGTCTCACTGCCTCGCGCGATGGTCCTAGGCTGTCCCTTTCACCTTTGCCAGCCACTTGGTTGCTTGTCGTGGGGCTACAGGCTTCAACCCCGCTTTTCCCATAGGTACTGTACGGTGCAGGCCCTTGGGAACACACCCTCACACAACCCTTCCCATCACCTTTTCACCAAGCTTAGTCTCCAAGTTTGGTCCTAAGGGGGTGTTTGCCACCACCTTTGGCCCTTGGCTTCCCCTATAAATACCCCCCTTGTTCTTCCTTTGAAAGGGTCACTAAGTCACAAAAATTCACCAACTTTAAAAGTTTAGGAGATTGAGAATCCTTGCAAGCACAAAGGCTCTCAACTCTAGCTCACATCCTATACCTTTCTTCACTCCATTTTCCATCACAAGCTTCTTCAATTTGTTCAAACCTTTCCAAAACTTTCCAAGCAAAGGTATAAACACCTTTACTGCTTACTGTTTTGATCCCTGAGGGGGGCTGTCAGGGCTAGGATTGGTAATCAATACCAGTTCTGGTCCTAAAGTCAGCAGAGTTACAAGAAATTGGTTCAAGAATACCCTCGCGAGTGACTCACATACTGTATGACAGTCCTTGTCCTCGCGCGACAGTCCTCGTGGGGTTTGGAGATGCTAGGTTTTCTTGTTTTTCATGTTGTTATTTATTTTACAGCTTTGTAAGCCTTTTAGATCACTGTTTTGCATGTTAAAACAAATAGACTAGACTTTTATTGCTTATTTACTTTGTTGGGATGCTTCTGGGTTGTATCTGGATCTGTGCCAGAGCTCAGAACATGCAAAGCAATTCCTGGAAGTCCAGTCGGGATACTCGCGCGAGGGATTCACTGCCTCGCGCGATGGTCCTCTGATTTCCAGTAGCTGCCCTTGCATGGGCAGTATGGCCCTTGGCCTTTGTTTTGATACCCCCACTGTTTAGGCGTTATATTTCCTTTCATTTGGTTTCTGTTTGTAATAATTAGTAAATGTTTATTTACTTTCAGTCCATATAAACTGCTTGGTTTCCCCCTGGGTGTGCACTGGTCCTTCCAGAGCCCAGAAGGAGATAAAATTCAACCTGTGGTGAGACAGGATCCTCGCGCGAGAGAATGGGTGTGTCGCGCGATGGTGTCCTTTGCATGCACGCAGATCCATGCATGCAAAGGTGGCCATGGCGTATGGTACAGTCATTTCATGACCAGCTTGGTTCATTTCTAATCAGAGGGTTAAATCTTATCTTATTTTCATAGTATTTCCATCCATCCATGCCATTTATCACATCTTGCAAAGTGTTACAGTCTTAATCCCTGATTAATTGTTCCCCCGCCCTAACTGGCTAAAAAATGATTAAAGAAGAAGAAGAATCACAAAGTTTTCACAAGATGTCTAAGTAGAGACCGATCTCCGGATTGGGCGAGAGGGGTGCCTTAAAACCCTTCCCCTCTCGTAACCTGGCTCCCGAACCTAGATATGGTTATGACGGACTGGTTCCTTCACTTTTTCAAATCAAATAGCGCGACAGGTGCTTCAAAATACGGTTCCTTGGGTGACGGACCTTCAAACCCAGGTGGCGACTCTGTATTTTTGGCGAGCGCATGCACAGCCTCTGTCCACTATTGCGCTCCCTCGATCTATCGGGCCCTTGCTTCGGGAAACGAAATTCCCGGAGGCTCGCTTTGGAATCCGAAAATTCCAGGGCATGCTGCCTGCAAAGGACTACTGGGATAAATCGAACCAATATTAATTCATACTTAGAGTTTAATACGCTTATGAACAATCCCTTAAAAGTCCGTCAAAACGGTGAGCTTCGCGCTGCCGAAGGTTAGATTGGTGATTTAACAGGACCTCGTGTCCGGCCAATCTGATCTGGGACTTTTTTCAATTATTCACTTGCGTAGTTTCCTCTAAAGATGGACTAAATAAATTGAGCCGAGCTTGAAAAGACATTTTGTGATTTGTGATTCTTCTTCTTCTTCCTCAATTTTTAGCATATCATTTGCATCGATGTGAGATAAGCCTCGTTGGATCGTTTTGGCAATCCGGCACGATTTACCGGAGCCCGGGGACCCCGAATGACTAACAACCTTCGACGATGATGGGCCATGCTACCGTTTGACTGTTGCTCAGCGATATCGCAGGCAACAGGAGGTATATCTGTGGCCCTAGTCCGAGGAACCTGTTACAAGCCAAAACCAGCCTTTGCATATACAAAGCTCTAGCACTTTCCAAACTAAGACAGGTACCTACAGGGTAAGATTTATTTGCATCTAACCCCCATATACTGTCTACGTGTTACTGCTTTCCCTATCGCATGCACTGTGCATCATACCGTCTTGCGTAGGAGCATGTTTAGGGCGGCTTCTAGGATCCCGTTCTTACAAGTATGTCTTGAGCTGCATTGGGCATTATTAAGCCCAATGAAGAGTCATGCGTCCAGGTGATGCATGTTTTCAGCTTTTTCAAAATCCTTAGAAGCTGTAGGAACTTTAGGAAATCAAAAGTTTCCTACACCCTTATCTATACACCTGATTAGGGTTTCAAACAGAATATTAGGAACAACAAAGAACATGCCATGATGCTTACACCAGTCAGGTAACAAGTGCCTCATCACTTACACCGCCTGGCTAGCAGCACTGTGCCGCTCATGCCATTTCTGGTTATAGTATCATGACGTGTCCACCGAGTTGTTCCAACTTCAAAGTTGAAACCCCAATTAGCGGAATGGCTGAAGGTTTAGGATTCTTTCGACATCCTTTAGTTTTGTATTGGCTTGGCTCAAACGGGGATACATCTCTAAAAGGAATTCTGAGGATTTTAGCAGTGTTTGAAACAGTTCGAGACATACTTGTTTTCTAGTCTTAGAGTCTAGGGGCAACACTGACGACGCTGGCTGCATACTTTTAGTCTTTTATTTAGATTAAAGTTGCTGCAGGATCCCTACTGAGCCTTCTGTTTTATTGTCAAGCAAAGTCTTAAGCCATTGCACCGCCAAGGAAAGTATCGAGGAAAGTTGGCAAACCCACTTGGGAACGTCTGTAACGGAATCCGGGTCAAAGGCTTGTCAGGTTACAATCCCAATCACTTGCAACGGAAGACTCTCCGCTCTCTTCGTTGGCTGCCTTACGGTTAAGCTCATCGCCGATCTTGGAAGAAGTTATTCAGCCAACATCACCTGGTCTCTCTTCAGCGTCTGAAACTTCCAACATGGCCGGAAACCCCGAGGTTCAGCTGCTTACTGTGGAACAGATGCTCATGAACCTTCAGACTAGCATCACCGCCATGCAGCAGAGGGCCGCCCAAACTGATGCTAATGTCACCCGCTTGAATGAACTCTTCGACACTCGCATTCCACCACCTCTTGAGGAGGAAAGCGAGGCCGAAGATGATCCGCACGTGCACCGAGTTATGGTGGAAGATCCCAACAATCCCGGGCGCGTCATTGTTCAGCACAACCCCCGAATTGTTCAGGCACCTGCTGGTAACCCTGTGGGTAACATCTTGGCGGAAAATCCAGACATTACTACTCTTGTGGCCAAGATGGCCCAACTTGAAGAATCCATTGCCAAGGCGGAAAAAGTCAAAGCTGGAGGCATTGACTTAGATCGTCTCTGTCTGTATCCTAATGCCAAACTTCCTGAGAAGTTTAAAATGCCAGACTTGGCAAAGTTTGATGGAAGTGGTGACCCTCGGACACACCTCCTTAGTTACCATGCTGAATTGAAGCTGCTTTCAGTTGAGCCTGAGTCCATGTCACAGCTTTTCACTCATTCTCTTTCAGGCACGGCCTTCCTCTGGTTCTGTCACTCGACATTGCCAAAAGGAGGACTTGGGAGGACATTGGGACTGCGTTTATTCCGCAGTACAGTTACAACTCTCAATTGAAGATGACCACACGCGAGCTGGAATCCACAAAGATGGAGGCAAAGGAGTCCTTTGCCGATTTTGTCAAGCGATGGCGAGTTAAGGCTGCTCTCATGATTGATCGCCCCAACGAGAAAGACCAGCTCCGCATCATCTCTCGAAATCTCTACCGGACTATGCCAAGCATTTGGTTCTCGCCCAGGCATCTGCAAACTTCGACACCTTCTATGATTCCGGCCTGGCCATTGAGGATGCACTCCAAAGCGGAATTCTGACAAAAGGAGAATCTTCTAATCCCCCAAAGGCAAAGCCCCGTGCTTACTCTGGGAACACCAATGCTCTGTTTGGGACGGGGACCTACTCCAATGCAACAACCAGTGGTACCAACACCTCTACTTCCAACACCACAAACCACATCGCCGATGTCCATCAGGTTCAATCGCCACAAAACAACCGGCCCGTGGACAGCAACGTAGCTTCTCTATTGAGGACCTCTGTCCTCGCTTTTGGAGAAGTTGGTAAAGTCAGGCATCTCAAGCCCTGGATCCAATGCCTTTGCCCAAGAACCCTTCGCCTGGCTTCAAGGCCAATCTCTGTTGTGCCTACCATCAGGGCGCCGGCCACCTTACAGACTCTTGCTTCGTCTTTGGCATGCAATTCAGGATCTTATAGACGAAGGACTCTCTCGGCACCGCCTCCACCAAAAGCCTAACATCCTTTCCAATTCCTTACCCAAACACACGGCTGTTCCCCACGTCAGCCAAATCTCCCTCAGCTCCACTCAAATCAACCCTACCTCCACTATATTCGACCCCACCAACCATATAATCCCAATCGATCAGCCAAAACCCGTTGCGCTCATACCTGCAGAATCCGAGGCCGAACTCATGTATATAGGGCAAACCTATAATCCACCTACCCGTTTGGTGCAAGCAGGCCTGAATTTCCTTAATGACAATATCGGTGATCTGCACGACGGTCCCTTTCCACGGATCCGACTTGCTTCTACGTCAACTCGAAATCTTCCCATCTTTGGTGTAGATTCTCCTGGTTCTGCAAAGGATTTTGCAAGTCGATTCAGAGCTATGATGCCAGCCTCATCTGAGCCGGAACCGGAACTTGATATGCAGGCTGTAGGCTGGACAATAGCTGACAGTGAGGATTATGATGCTCCTCTTATCCAAGAATGGTTCCAACTCGAGTTGGAGGGTTTTCCTTTACACCTCGAACAGGCTCCACCCGATCCAGCATGGGAAGCAGGATGGATTGCTCAGCACGAACAAATGGCGCTTGACCCTCTGGATGGCATCTCCTTGTACATGCTCTTTCAGGAACCTCAGCTTCAAGTTCTTGAGGAAGAGTACTTTTGGGATCCTGAGCCCGCTTGGCAGTTTCCGGTCGTTTTCCCTGGGCCTCTCCAGGTTTTTACTACTCCTGACTACATGACGCACCTTGTCGAAAACAATCTGATTCAAGAGGAGACCCGTGTCTTAGGAGAGTGTTTCTTCCCTTCTACCCTCGACAGGCTTGTTGACTCGGTAGCTGACCCTGCGTATGACCCTGTGCTCAATATCATAGATGAAGATCAACCACGCCCTTTTGTCTCTCCTTCAGAAGACTTCAGTGTCATGATTACAGGTCTGGTTCCGCCAGCAAATCTTTGGGATGTGGATGAGATAGTCGATGTCCAGGTTGGGGCCAAAGTTTGGGCTGTCAGCCGTTCTCTTGCTGATGGTGGTCTTTGGGATGTTCCTTTCACCACAAACTTGGAACCAGAGCATGAAGTCGCAGCAGTCCAAGATTTGCATTTCTGGGACTCCCTACTGATAAAGGATCTCGCTGAAGACCTGGGATTGAATATAGAAGCGCCGGTAGCTGCACTAGCCACTGACAAGGGAAAACGTAAACTGGGTGAAGTCCCTTCTGATCTTTGGGATGTGAATCAAGACCCTCAAGCCGTGCCTTCCTTGGGAAACGTTCTTAACGTTACGAGGAGTGGACGAGTCTTTCAGCCTACTAATCTGCAAGTTGGGACTTCGTCCAACCTTTCTAATCAAAGGAATGAACCTGTTGCTTTCCCAGGGTCTGCACCACTTGAGTTGCCAAGCACGGATCTCATTCGGAGGCAACTTGAGCGGGTTCCCGCTGCAATATCTCTTTAGGCTTTAATTTGTTCTTCCCGTGAGCACCGTCAGAAGCTATGCCACACTCTTGCCCGCTTGGAAGTTCAATCTGATGTCACTCCTGAGGCTATGGTTTTCCTCATCCTTCCTCCTACTGCTAAGCACACCGTGGTCTTCACTGACAAGGATCTTCATGTTGAAGGAACTGATCATAACCGCCTTCTGCACATTACAGTCAAGTGTCGCGGACTCTGGGTCCCGACTGTCCTCATTGACAACGGTTCAGCCATTAACGTTTGCCCGATGAGGGTGGCCTATCGTCTGGGACTGGCCAAAAAAGACTTTGCACCTTCTAACTTGGCTGTCAAAGCATACGATGGCACTCGTCGTGTGGTTGAAGGCACTTTGATGCTCAAACTCGATGCTGAGGGTTTCAAATGGACGTTGAGTTCCATGTCATCGACATACCGCAAACTTCAACCTGTTGTTGGGTAGGCCATGGCTCCACCGCCAGATATCATGGTCGTATCATCCACTCTTCACCGTAAAGTCATGCGCTGGACCGCTGCCTGGTACACTCACCATTCAGGGGACTCGAATTCGCCCACTCAAAGAAGATGGAACACCAGTGCTGGGAACATGCACGGTGAAGAGGATGTTGATCTTGGAGGTTTCTCTTTCGATACATCTGGCTCTGTTTTGGCAATCAATGTGGACGGGGACTTTCTCATCAGCTCTGTCGCTATGGACATCATGCGCCGGATGTCTTACTTTCCTGGTCTGGGTCTGGGAATCCACCATCAGGGAGTTCCGGAGTTCCCTGTCTTTCCTTCTTCTGAGGGCCGTTTCGGTTTGGGGTACTCTACCTCTGCCGGAAATGCCAAAAGGAGGAAATATTCGGGAAAACCTAGAACTCTCTATGGTGATCCTGACAGCTACTTTGTGCGTGAAGTGGGGAATGCTGCTTACACTGGACAGTACGAGCCCTTCATCAATCCGGAAACTGGGGAGCTGCTGCCTGGTTTTGAGGTCTTCGCCGATGACACCTGGTCTGAGAGTGATGACGAGCCAGCCAAGCTGGAATTCAAGAGGAAGCTTAATCAGCCAAAAGTGGAGACTGACTGGCTGGGGACTTTTGATTTGGGGAGCTTAGAGCTATTTTTCAAAGAGTTCTCTCGGTGGGTTTGGCCAAGGAAGCTGAAGAAGCTGAAGAAGCCGAAGTGCTCATGCTCGGGGTGGACGCTCTTGAGGACCCCACTGCTCTTATCACCGAAGCCAAGGGTAGTGTTAAAAATTGCATTTTCAAACCACGCCTAACTTGCATTGATGACACTTCTGAGTCTTGGTCTGCGTCTGAGTCAGAGTCTGAGTCCAGTGAATCTTCTAAGTCTAGCTCTGAGTCGGAGTTTGCGCCTCTTGGCCCTCCACGTCATTGCTTTTATTTCGAGTTTGACTCTCTTGTACTTGGCGACCCATTGGGGTCTTATGAAATGAATGAGGCATCTTCTGAGTACTTGCATGATCTTTATATAAACTGTGTCGACCCCGACGATGAAGGGATAGATTTCGATGGGGATATTCCCAAGGAAATCCGTGCCCTCATCGAGAGGGAAGATGAAAGGCATGCTCAGCCATTAAAAGAGGAAATAGTTTCTATAAACTTGAAAGATGAGAATGATCCCCGAATGGTTCAAGTGGGCTCCACGCTGTCACCAGAGGAGCATCGTGATTTCAAAGAGCTGCTCACCGAGTACAGTGATGTCTTTGCATGGTCTCATCAAGACATGCCAGGCATCGATCCCGAGATAGTGGAGCATCGGATCCCTTTGTTACCGGATGCTAAACCTGTGAAACAGAAGCTCAAACGGATGAGGCCAGATTGGGTCCAGAAGATCAAGGATGAGGTTACGAAACAGATCGACGCCGGGTTTCTCATGGTTTCTCAGTATCTCACTTGGGTGGCCAACATCGTTCCCGTTCCTAAGAAAAATGGACAAATACGAGTCTGTGTCGATTTTAGGGACTTGAACAAAGCAAGCCCCAAAGATGATTTTCCCTTGCCACACATCGATGTGCTTGTGGATAATACGGCGGGGCACGCTTTGCTTTCGTTCGTGGATGGTTTTTCAGGCTATAACCAAATTCTTATGGCACCCGAGGACCGTGAGAAGACAACGTTCATCACTGAATGGGGAACTTACTGCTACCTGGTCATGCCTTTTGGGCTGAAGAACGCTGGACCTACCTATCAACGGGCTGCCACAACCATCTTGCATGATATGATCCACAAAGAGGTCGAAGTCTATGTGGATGACATGATTGCCAAATCAAAAACCCGAGTGTAAGTGCAGAAAACGAAAAAGGCCTTTGAACAGTTCAGAACTGTAACGGCTACTTCTCACACCGCCAGAGTCAAACCTATAAAACAAACAAAAGGTGAGCGCACCTTTGCCATCTCGTAGCAAAGGCCCTCCGATGCCAAAGTTAGTATCTCGTACTAGTGTAAATCCTAATTCTCAGTAGGTAATAATCAAATAACCAGGAATTGCGTACCTTTACCTCTAGGTTTACCTCATATTTATAGACCCATGTCTACTTGCTGCCCAAGCCATCTTGCTGCCCTAAGTTTCCTTTCTCGTAAAGGGAACTTAGAATATCAGGGATTCTCATTCCCATAACTGCATATTTCCTTTTAGACCTTTTAGGAACTCTTTCCAAAGCTGGCCGTTCACCCCATTCTCGTTGGGTATCTCCTCCAGATCTTATTTCCTTACTGGATATGTCATTTCTGGACCACTTTGGAGCACCTCCTGGTACCTTCTCCTGGTACCTTCGTTGCCGAACAGACTACTTGGACCAATGATTTCTCATATCATCGACCCTTATCGCCGGACGGGTCCAACAACTACCCTTGCTCTTTGGACCATGCCCCTGCCGGGTATCTTGGACCTGGACCTCCTGTATCCCCTGTCCTTGTGCCGTTCACCTCACCGCACGGCGGATATTCCGATTACATTTATTCCCGGGCCCCACGCACCACGTGTTCGGCCACCCTTGTACTGCTCGGGATTACCTCCCTACAATGGCTCCTCACTTTACTCGTTATTTTCTTTAATATGACGAGCAAAGCTTCTAAACACCGAGCAAGGTTTTGCTCTTGCACCTGTTTCTCGTACTTGGTGCAAACTCATCATTAGCCCAACCTAAACGCCTCGTCGTTTGGTCTGCACAGGCTTTTCCAGCTAACACCTTTACACGCGGCATGCTCTGTGCCGCCCGTATTAAATGCGAGCAGACGTTTCGGGGAACGGAGCGCCCAAACGGCGTCTGGGGTGACGTTTCTCATACGTCACCCCCTTTTGCTGGGGTATACTTGGGTTTTCGTCCCCAATTTCAAACCCACTTCACCTCCAAGTTCCCTCTGCAGACAGACGGTTCGTCCATTCGCGCCATTGAAGCTCTACTCGAAGTCCTCTTCTCTTCCGATATTAGGGTTCTCGTCCGCTAATTCGTAAGTTTTATTTCCCCTTTCCCTCCACTTTTCTCTTAAGTCTAGGGTTATCTCGGTTGATCTAGGATCTCCTCCATCACTTTAGGGTTTTTCCGTACCCATCCCCCTATTAAAACCCAAACCCAGAGCTTTCGTTATGGGTCGATTTCGTAGGCACTGTGACACGCCCCAAAGAATGGCCGAGTTTAGGTCTCGCTATGAGATCCCAGACAATGTGGCCACTTCCTTGGCTGCAGAAGACGCCATTCGTGAGTGTTTTGACAACGACACTCTGCACATCCCTGTCATTGCCGTCGTTGAGGGCGGCGTTAGGTTTCCCCTGGCACCGTTACTCCGCCAGGTTTTGGCCTATTACAGACTATCCCCCATGCAAGTCTCTGCCAACTTTTTCAGGGTTGTCATGGGCATCAATGCCCTGAATCAAATGCTAGGCACGTCCCTAGGCCTTCATGATATACACCACCTATACAGCATTTCCAGAACTAAGGACGCCTTAACCTACTACCTCAAGAGTAGGGATTCCAGAAAAAGGCTGGTGCTCGAACTGCCTGACTCTGCCAGAGGGGACGACGACGACTTCCTCATCGTCACAGGGAACTTCGAGCCCAGGGACGAGGACGGCAGAGTCATCGGCTTTCACGCACCCCACAGATTTGGCACGCCACGTTAGTTTCTTTTCTCGTAGAACTCTTTGCCGAGCAATTTCTCGCATTGCACCTTTCATTCACTTGTTTTCCTGACCGCCAATTTTCCTCGTATTTGCAGCCACAAACGCCAACCAGGGGCACGCCATCATCACCCCAGGTCCACGTCACTGACATCAACCGTGCACTTGCCTTCAACGGTCATGGCACGTGTTTGGCTGGCCGAGAAAGGGCGGCACAGATTCTTCTCAGCTACCGGCATCATACGGCGGATTCATTGACCGGCGAATCCGAGCGGCAGACAATCCCATCATCCCCGATCCTCCAGCTCACAGCTCGAGCAGCGAGAAGAGAGGCGTTCTTGGACCCCTCCTTCTGCCCAACGAACCAATCCAACTCGCCGAAGAAGCCTCAACCTGCTCTAGCGGTTACTCTCCGTCTCCCCCTCCTCACGAGATGCGACAACCGATCGACCTCAGCAGCCTCCATCCCGGGGGCTGGTCGTGGGCGAGGCCGCGGCACATCTCGTGGCCGCGGACGCCTCGCAGAGCCCGGCGCCTTCTCATGGTCGCCGTGGCCTAGCTCAACCTGACGCCCTAGCTTTTCTCCCGAGGAAATTGAGGCCACCCACAGGGACAACGTCCACGGTTGGAAGCCTCCTCTGTTGGACAGCCCAACTCCCACTGCAAAGCACCTCCAACACCTCTCTCGACTCCACACCACTCATGGCGGCCGCCACCACGGTCCGTGATGCGTGGAGTCTCGAGGGTACAACCCTAGCATTGTCCCAAGCGTTCATGCTTCCTGGGATATGCAAAAGGAGATTGCCCGCTCCTCGGACAACCTTCTCGGCTCTTTTATGAGCCTCCAAGCCAAGGTAAAGCCATCATACCCATTTCTTCATGCTAATGGCTTCAAATTGCTTATTCTTGCCATTTGTCTAATCATGTGTCTGTCCAGGCGATACAAAAAATGGTGGCCATGGCCCAGAAACTGGGACATTCCGAGCCCCAGCGTGCCAAGCTCGCCAGTGAGAACGCAAAGCTGCAGAACACAATTGTCAGGCTAGAAAGGGAGAGAAATCAAGCTCGGGGGACGGCGGATGAGCTGAGAGGTAAGCTGGAGGGTGCTGAAGACAGCTTGAACCAGACTCTTACAAAGCTAGAGGCGAGCAAGAACGAGGCCAAGGCAGCCTACCAGCAGGGCTACAACGAAGGAATCCGTGTGGCCACTGAGAGCTATACGGACCAGATGCCTGGGATCCAGGACAAGGTATTTGAAGCTGGCTGGCTGGCTTGCCATGGTGCCCCAGAGTCTTCTATCCTGTGGACCGAGATTGACCTTCCGAGCACCCAAGCGCCACCGAGGAGCCGGAAGAGGTTGTGGAGGAGGAGGACAGCCTGGATAGGAGCTCAACAACATCCCCGAGCAGCAAGGTGCCGAAGCTGATCAAACTGGAGAAGCGACCAACACTGGCCAGAAGGAAGCTAGTGGCGGTCCGTCTGCACCTGGCACCGCTGTGGATGATGCAACAATCTCTACTGCTCCAACCTCTGCAAATGCTCCAGCCTCTACCCCTGTCATTGAGGATCTGACGATCGAAGAGTAAGTGGGACTCTTCGTAGTAAAAACATTTGAAACTTTCTTTGAATCAGTTTTTGACCGGCCCTGCGTGGCCATTGGTATTGCCCTGCGTGGCACCTGATACACTTTCAAATACATTACTTCCCGTGTTTTTGCCCTTCGTGGCTTTTTATGCTTCGGCCCTTCGTGGCCTAAACTCCAGTTTTGCATGGCCCTTCGCGGCCTTTACCAACGCAGGTGGCCATCTCTTGGCCAAATTTCTATGTGCTAAGTGTCTTCGTACTTAGCCTTACGTATGCTCCCCAGGCCTTAGCTGGTCTGCTGATGTTTTAGCTGCACTCTCATTTATACTGCTGCAGGTTTCTCGTACCCTAATGTAAGTGTTAAGTATATTCGCAGCTTGTCTATCAACACATTTACTCATATGTATCCAGGCAGTCTTTAAAATTTTTCGAACTTGGGTATTGCTGCATGTTCATGTATGCAGCCCAAAATGTGCTCGTATTTGTACTTAGTAACCTTGGGTATATTCATCCCCAGATTGTGTGTAAATTCGTGAGGGCATGCCACCGCACAAGCTAACAAGTCTATTCGTACTTGGAATTTACTCCAAACATATTCGTGTTCTGAAAATAGTGTGCATAATCTCGTATGCCTTCTGGGCGTATTCGTACCCGAGCAACTGTCAAGTATATTCGTACTTGGCAAAATTCTGGGTGTATTCTGCCGGCGCAGCCCAAGTGTATTCGTACTTGGCTCAATTCAGGGTGTATTCGTACCCGAGCAAATAAACAAGTATATTCGTACTTGGCTCAATTCAGGGTGTATTCGTACCCGAGCAAATAAACAAGTATATTCGTACTTGGCTCAATTCAGGGTGTATTCGTACCCGAGCAAATAAACAAGTATATTTGTACTTGGCTCAATTTTGAAATATTCGAAATTCCATTTAGTTACCCTATCCCTCTGCTCCCCAATACGAAGTGAGGACTAAGGACATAGCTTGACTTCGTATTTAAAGCATAACGAAAGAAAAACTCGTAAGAAACGGTGTTTGTTTACCAAAATCCAGAAATTTTATTCATAATTCAAAGAACTCAAGGGGGCGTTACGCGTACCCCTTGCAACTAGTAAAACAAAACACAAGGGAATTTTATTCGTAATTCCCACACAATCACGATGTGCCTTTTAAAACAGAATAGAAACGAAATCGAAGTTCTTTACACGTAGAACTTCCTCAGGTTGTGAACATTCCAGGGCCTTGGTACCGGGTTCCCGTCCAGGTCTGCCAATCGATATGCCCCAATGCCAACAACCTCTGTAATTCGATACGGGCCCTCCCAATTGGCCTCCAACTTGCCCTCGTTGGCCACTTTGGTGTTGCCGAGCACCTTTCTTAACAGAAGGTCTCCAACACCAAATTCTCGTGGGTGGACACGCTTGTTGTAGCTTTTTATCAGCTGCTCTTGGTACGAAGCCAGGTGTACCAGAGCTCGTTCTCTCCTCTCCTCGGCGAGGTCCAGCTTGATTTCCAGGGCTCTGTCATTGCCCCCACTTTCCACCAATGTGGTCCTGTTGGTCGGCAAACCAACCTCCAATGGAATAACAGCCTCTGTTCCATACGCTAGCGAATAGGGGGTCTCTCCCGTAGACCTCCTAGGAGTTGTTCGGTGTGCCCACAGGACCAGTGGCACGTCGGGCCACTTGCCTTTGCTTTGTCCAACCTTTTCTTGATCCCGTCAAGTATGGTTTTGTTGGACGCCTCTGCCTCCCATTGTTGAGGGTAGGCTGGCGTGGAATAGTAGTTCCTTATTCCATATTGGGCACAAAAGCCTTGAACTTTTTCTCGAACTGCGACCCATTATCCGTAATCAGTGAATAAGGAACTCCAAATCGGGTGATGATGTTCTTCCACACGAACTTTTCTATCATGGGTTCTGTGATTTTGCCAGTGGTTTCGCTTCAATCCACTTGGTAAAGTAGTCCGTTGCTACCAACAGGAACTTCCTGTTCCCAGTAGCCTTGTGGAGTGGACCCACGATGTCCATTCCCCACTGCGCAAACGGCCAAGGACTTGTCAAGGGCACCAGATCTTCGGCTGGTGTTCGGATCATTGGTGAGAACTTCTGACACTTCTCACAGATTTTCACATACACCTTCGCATCTTCTTGCATGTGTGGCCACCAATAACCCTGTGTGATTGCTCGGTGAGCGATGGATCTCCCAGCTGCGTGACTCCCACACGTTCCCTCATGTATCTCGTGGAGAAATTTCTACACCATCTCGGGATGCACACAAAGCAGGTACGGTCCAGTGAAGGACTTCCTGTACAACTTCCCCTCTGGTGATAGCCAAAATCTTGCAGATTTCGTCTTTATTTTGTGAGCCTCTTTTTTGTCTGTGGGGAGTATCCCATCTCGTAGGAACTCCACTATTGGATCCATCCAACTTGGTCCTTGGTTCACGTCCAAGACCAATTCCACACTTCTCCCAACACTCGGCTCAGCAAGATAGTCCACTGCCACCTTCCTCTTGAACTCTGTTGGCACAGCCGCTGCCAACCAAGCCAGTGAGTCAACGTGGGCGTTCCGCCCGGAGCTTATCTGCTCGATGTGTACCTTCTCGAAGGTATCAAGCAAATCCTTGGCTGCCTTCACGTAGGCTGCCATCTTCTCATTCCGGGCCTCGTACTCCCCGGACAGCTGATTCACCACGAGTTGTGAATCACAGAATACTCGAATTCTTTTTATCTTCAAGGCTTTTGCGCTCCGTAACCCGGCTAGGAGTGCCTCGTACTCCGCCACGTTGTTTGACGCGCTGAAACCTAGGCACAACGACAACTCGATCATAACACCTTCAGGAGGGAAGAGTACCACTCCAATTCCAGATCCGGTATTGCATGCGGATCCATCAACAAAAAGCTTCCATTCCAAAGGGTCCTGCTCGGCGGATGCCTTTTTCTTCTCGGCTGATTGCTCAACCAACTGCTCCTTTCTCGTAGGAGGCAGTGGAGCAACTGTGGGAGAAAACTCTGCCACGAAATCTGCCAAAACTTGCCCTTTAACTGCCGTGCGCGGCTGATAGTCGATATCATACTGGCTCAGTTCCACTGACCAGGTCGATATTCGTCCCGAGAAATCAGCCTTTCGGAGCAACGACTTCAATGGGAACTCTGTGTAAACCACCACTTTGTGACTTTGGAAGTAATGGGGCAACTTCCTAGCCGCCGTCCTTAACGCCAGGACCAACTTCTCAAGGGGCAGATATCTCGTCTCTGCGTCCAGTAGCGTCTTGCTCACGTAATAGACAGGGATTTGCTCGGATCCCTTGTTCCTTAGTAAGACCGCACTTACAGCATGTTCTGACACTGCTAAGTACAAGGTCAAGGTCTTACCAAGCTCGGGAGTGGACAGAAGTGGGGCGGCTGCCAAGTACTTCTTCAGGTCTTGGAATGCTTGCTCACATTCTGCTCCCCATTCGTAACCTTCTCTTTTTTTTAAACTGAAAGAAAGGCCTGCATTTGTCACTCGAACGACTTGATGAAACTGTTAAGAGCTGCCGCCATCCTTGTAATCATTGGACCTCCTTCGTGGTCCTTGGACTCCGCAACTTCTGCAAAGCTGTGATTTCGGATTCGCCTCTATCCCTCTAATGGTCACCAAGTGGCCCAGAAACTCCATAACTTACTCCAAAGGCACATTTCGAGGCGTTGAGCTTCAGCTTATTCTCTCAATATCTCAAAAGCTTCTTTCGGATCAGCTATGTGGTCCCGTCTCTCCTTGCTTTTAACCACCATGTCGTCTATGTATACCTCTATGGTCTTGCCGAGCAGATTCTTTAGCATAATCGTTGCTAATCTCTGATAAGTTGCTCCAGCGTTCCTCGGACCAAAGGGCATAACATTGTAACAGTACAACCCCCGTGGTGTGATAAAGGACGTCTTCTCCGATCGGGACCGTACATAGCTATCTGGTGATATCCTCGATAAGCGTCGAGAAAACTCATACGCCCATACCCAGTTGTTGCATCTATCCTGGGCAGGGGAAAACTGTCTTTTGGACAGGCCTTGTTTAGATCCGTGAAGTCGATGCAAACTCGCCACTTCCCATTCTTCTTTTTCACCACTACCGTGTTAGACAACCACTCCGGGTAATACACTTCCCGGATCGCCTTTGCCTCGAGCAAGCGGTCCACCTCTTCGATGACAGCGTCCACATGCTGTACGGCTGATCTCCTTTTCTTCTGCATCACCGGTTTGTGTTGTGGATCCACATTCAAGTGGTGGCAAATCACGTTTGCGTCCACCCCAGGCATCTCTTCCGGCACCCAAGCAAACACATCAACGTATTCTTTGAGGAACTTCACCAATTCTTCCTCCTCTTCTGTACACAGGCTCTCCCCAATCAGGAAATACCTTTCTGGGTCATTCCCGTTGACCTGGATTTTCTTCAATCCTTCCACCACCTTCTCGGCTGGATTCCCTCCGACATCCTCGATGGTCGGCTGGTTGTTAACCTCGACGGTTTGTACTAGCTGTGCCTTGGGCGCCTTCTTGATTATAGAAACCAAGCACTGTTGGGCTGTCTTCTGGTTCCCCTTTATTCTCTCGATCCCATTGGATCCTGGAAACTTCACCATCTGATGGTAAGTGGACAAAACTGCCCTCATCTTATGCAGCCAGGTTCTTCCTATAATCGCGTTATAGGAAGACGGCACATCCACCACCAAAAAATCGGTTCTGAGCACCACTGTTCCTGCCCGAACAGGAAGGGTTACCTTACCCAATGGCCAAACTGCTCCCGCACTAAACCCGACCAACGGGGTTACTGACTGTACCAAGTCCGCCTGTGTCAATCCCAGCTTCTTGAATGCGTCGTAGTAAAGCACCTCGGTGCAACTTCCTGAATCCACCAGGATCCTCTCTATGTCATACTCCCCAATTCGTAGGGTTATGACAAGAGCGTCGTTGTGCGGCACCTGGACTCCTCCCAGGTCCTCATCCGTGAAGACTATGCCTTCGTTGCACCCTTCCGCTTCACGTCCCCGTTTCTTTCCCAACCGCATCACGTGCTGGTCGTGTTTCACCTGCCTCTGGAGTAATCTCACCTCATTTCTCGTATAAGGTGTGGCCAACCCATGTATCATATGGATTACGCCCCTTGGATTTTGCTCGTAATCCAGTTCCATCGCTTTCTCGGCACCCTTGTGCTCCTCTTGGATAAACTCTTTCAAGTACCCATGGGAGACCAGGTCATCAAGATGCTGTTTAAACATCTCGCAATCCTCTGTCATGTGCCCCCAGTCTTTGTGGTAACTGCAGTGCTGACTCGTAGCCCTTCTTGCATCTTTGTCACCCTCCAGCCGTGGGGGCCATTTAAAGTATGGGCGGTTCTTTATTCGATAAAGAATCCGATAAATCGGTTCTTTCCAAACCGTTGTCACCGAGAAGAACGACTTCGGATCAGGGACGTGTTTTTCTCGGTACGACTCTCTCTTAGTCTGCCCGTGCTCCTTTCTTTCTTTGTAAGTCTTGGGTTCGGGTTTATCCGCCTTCTTTGCGGGTCCCTTGACTTGCTCGGCACTTAGCTTGCCGTCTTCCCGTAGTATGTCATCCTCGTTCCTGGCGTGTTGCTCAATCCGCTCCATCAGCTTTGCCAACGTGCTCACTGGACTCATGTTTAGGGACTTTCGCAGCTCTCCCCGAACAGGTAGCCCAATTTTGAACGTTGCTATTGCATACTCTTCACTGCAACTTTCAATCTCGTTGAAAGTCTCCCAATACTTCTTGGCGTAGTCCCTGATCGGCTCACTCTCTCCTTGCTTCATAGCCGAGAGACTCTCAAAAGTTTTGGGTGGTTTCCTGCTCGTCAGGAACCGAGCAGTGAACTCCTCGGCCAACTGTCTCCACCCTCGTATGGTGTTCGGCCCCAACTTATGGAACCATGATAGGGCCACTTTTTCCAAACTAGATGGGAACATCTTGCACATGATTGCGTCATCACCGTCGTGCATAAACATCGCCTGCTGGTAATGCTGTATGTGCGCCACCGGGTCTGCATTGGTTTCGTACAGGATAAAAGTCCCATGTTTAACCCTGCTCGGCAACGTTGCCTCCTGCAATCTCTTTGCAAAAGGAGAAGTTGCTATGTTGCTAAGGGCTCTCCGTGCTGCTTCTCGTGCAGACATGGTCCCTTCCTCCGATACCTTAGCAGCCCTGGCATTATTCCTTTCCCAATCGGAATCAGGTCTCTCGTACCTGTGGTGCTTTCTGCCCCCTCCTTCCTCGGGAGTGGAGCCCTGCTTCTCCTTTTCGTGAAGAAGCCTCGGTCGTTTCGGAGTGAGGCTCATGCTTCTTCTTTTTCGTGAAGAAGCTCTCCTGCACTCCACCATATCCAACCTTTCTTTCTGGACTTCCTTCGTGAAAGCCCGTAATCCTCTGGATGTTCTCGTATCCTCTGCGACTCTGTTGAATCTCATACTCGCCTTTTAATCAAGCGGGCGTACTCTTCTATCTCCTGTCTCTTTTTGTCAGTGGATATCTTCCCGGCTATGTACGCTTTTCGAACGTGCCACCGACTCCCTCTCACGGCGGGACTTACTCCTTCTCGTGGATCCCGTTGCCGTCCGTCCGTCTTTATTTCTGGAGTCGCCATGGGCTTCCAGGGGGCGGTCCTTACTCGTGGTCCTCCCCGTTCGCCCGCCATCGGGTTTTCTTGGAGGATCCGGCGGGGACTTGTCACCTCCCCCGGCAGATTATTCGGGTCAACTGGTCTTTGGATCTTCCTCCACCATGGTCGCTGAAGGGACCTCTTTCGCTTCCACAGACGGCGCCATGTAAGTGCAGAAAACGAAAAAGGCCTTTGAACAGTACAGAACTGTAACGGCTACTTCTCACACCGCCGGAGTTAAACCTGTAAAACAAACAAAAGGTGAGCGCACCTTTGCCGCCTCGTGGCAAAGGCCCTCCGATGCCAAAGTTAGTATCTCGTACTAGTGTAAATCCTAATTCTCAGTAGGTAATAATCAATAACCAGGAATTGCGTACCTTTACCTCTAGGTTTACCTCATATTTATAGACTCATGTCTACTTGTTGCCCAAGCCATCTTGCTGCCCTAAGTTTCCTTTCTCGTAAAGGGAACTTAGAATATCAGAGATTCTCATCCCATAACCGCATATTTCCTTTTAGACCTTTTAGGAACTCTTTCCAAAGCTGGCCGTTCACCCCATTCTCGTTGGGTATCTCCTCCAGATCTTATTTCATCAAGATCCCATTCTGGACCACTTTGGAGCACCTCCTGGTACCTTGCTGCTCTTGTTCGGCCTTCTCGTTGCCGAACAGGAGCATCTCGACCAATGATTTCTCATATCACCGACCCTTATCACGAGACTAGCCCAACAACTACCCTTGCTCTTTGGACCATGCCCCTGCTCGGGTATCTTGGACCTGGGACCTCTCGTATCCCCTGTCCTTGTGCCGTTCACCTCACTGCACGGCGAATATTCCGACTGTATTTGTTCTGGGCCCCATGCACCACGTGTTCGGCCACCCCTTGTACCTGTTCGGGATTACCTCCCTACACCGAGAGGGACACATTCCTGTGCTAAGGAAGTTCTTCGAGAGACTCCGCAAGTTTCGTATGCGTCTCAATCCACAGAAATGCACCTTCGGAGTCACAGCTGGCAAGATGCTCGGTTTTATGATCACTTCCCGTGGAATAGAGGTCGACCCATCAAAGATCAAGGCGGTGCTTGAGATGAAGCCACCGAAGTCTGAAAAGGGAGTGCGGAGCTTGGGAAAGGTTCGATTCATCGCCAGATTCATCGCCAAGTTGACTTTAACTTGCGAGCCGATGTTTCGTCTACTCAAGAAGGATACCCCGTTTGTATGGTCAGACAGGTGTCAAGCGGCTTTTACTTCCATTCAGAACTATCTTCAGAATCCTCCGGTTTTGATGCCGCCAGTGCCTGGGAAGCCCTTGATACTTTACTTGTCTGTCAATCCGTCTTCTATGGGGTGCTTGCTAGCTCAAGAAGGAGATAAGGGAGTCGAGAAGGCCATTTACTACTTAAGTAAGAAGATGGTTGGATGCGAAGAACGCTACACTGCGCTGGAGAAGACGTGTTGGGCTCTTGTTTGGGCTTCCAAAAAGTTGAGACACTACATGCTGGCTTACCCAGTGAAGTTGATTTCTCGGATGGATCCTCTCAAGTATCTATTCGAGAAGCCGGCCTTACTGGTAAGTTAGCACGTTGGTTACTCATGCTAGCTGAGTTTGATCTTGAGTACGTCACCAGGAAGTCTGTCAAAGTCCGTGCGGTGGCAGAATTCTTAGCTGATCATCCTGTCGATGGGCCGGAAGACTCAGACTTTACGTTTCCAGACGAAGAGGTGCTAACAGTAGTTGACGACGTATGGACTCTCTACTTTGATGGGGCAGCCAATCAGAAAGGATTCGGAATCGGGGTTTTGTTGATAACACCCGACGGTTCTCATATTCCTCTAGCGTTCAAACTCAATTTTGATGTCACGAATAACCAAGCCGAATATGAGGCCTGCATTGTCGGCATGGAGGCTGCCTTAACACTCGGTGTTGAAAAACTCGAGGTCATTGGCGATTCCAATCTTGTTGTATGTCAAGCCAACGGGGACTGGAAAGTTCGGGAGGAAAGGTTGAAGCCTTGCCATCAAGACTTGGAAGACCTTATTCCTCGTTTCAACAAGGTGACCTTCACACATATTCCTCGTCTGAAAAATCAATTTGCCGATGCCTTGGCAACGTTGGCCTCCATGGTTGAACTTCCGTTAGGTGTCAAGCTTCGTCCTATTCTAATTGAACAGCGGGACTGCCCTGCTTATCAACATATTAGCACCATTGATGATGTCAATGATGGTTTGCCTTGGTATCACGACATATGGAATTTTGTAGAAAGGGGTGAATATCCGGCTGAAGCCTCTAAAAAAGATCAACTCGCACTGCGGAGGATGGCTGCTCATTACATCATTTGTGGAGGAAAGCTTTACAGGAGATCTCATTGCGGAATGCACAAACTCTGTGTCAACAGTGCTGAGGCCACTACAATAATGGAAGAGATTCATGAAGGAATCTGCGGTCCTCACATGAGCGGAGTCATGCTTGCCAGGAAAATCCTTCGTCAAGGTTATTACTGGTCAATTATGGAGTCACAGTGTGTGGATTATGTCCGTCGCTGTCATAGGTGTCAGATTCACGCCAATCTTATGTACGTCCCTCCCTCTAAGCTGTTTGGTATGACCTCGCCTTGGCCTTTCTCTGTCTGGGGCATTGATGTTATCGGCATGATCAGGCCGTCTGCTTCCAATGGTCATCGATTCATCCTAGTGGCAATAGACTACTTTACCAAGTGGGTTGAGGCTGAATCCTACAAAACTCTGACTGCAGTTCAGGTTGCTCAGTTCATTAGGAAAAACATCATCTATCGATATGGTGTTCCTCAGGCCTTCGTATCAGATAATGGAGTTCACTTCAAAGGCAGAGTTTTGGAGATTTTTGACGAATTCAAAATCCAGAACCACCATTCAACGACCTATCGCCCTCAGACGAATGGGGCAGTTGAAGCAGCCAATAAGAACATTGAGACAATCATCAAGAAGTCTGCAGAGTCTGCCAGGGACTGGCACGAGCAGCTACCTTTAGCCTTGTGGGGGTATCGCACGTCAATTCGAACATCAACCGGGGCAACACCCTACTCCCTGGTCTATGGGATGGAAGCAGTACTCCCTATCGAACTGGAAGGGCCATCTTTGAGGATCATGACAGAATGTAAACTCACGGAATCTGAGTGGCTCAGCGGGAGGTTTGTTGAACTCATGCTCTTTGACGAGAGGAGGCTCCGTGCCTTGTATCATGTTCAGGGATATCAGCGAAGAATTGCTCGGGCGTTCAACAAGAAAGTCAAGTCTCGTGACTTGCTCGAGGGTGACATGGTTACCAAGGAAATCCGTGCTCCCATCTTTGATCTCCGCGGGAAGTTCCGACCAAAACGCGCAGGACCTTACATCATCAAAACCATCCTTTCGGGTGGAGCAGCTCAACTCATTGATTTGGACGGCAACAAGTTCAACACTCTGGTCAACCTGGATCAACTCAAGCGTTACTATCCCTGAGAGAAGCTCGCTGGGCCGAAAACCACAAGGGTGGGCGGTTCCAGGCAAAAATTAGAGCAAGCCTGCTAGACTGGAAACCTGCAAAGGCAGTCTAGGCAAAAATGAATAGGTAAATATCAAAAGCTCGCTAGGCTGAAAACCTGAAAAGGCAGTTCTAGGCAAAATTTAGAGCGTAAAAGGAGAGATAAACACACGATTGAACCCTAGCCTGAACTACGTTTTGACCTGATTCCTTGAAAAGGGATACGTAGGCAATCTCTCTGTGAGATTCGGTCACAATCAATCAACTCGACCCGCGGTTTCCTGTTTCAGTATACACGCTGACATACAAGACCGGCTTGGTGATCAATACCTGGACCAAAAGGGGAAAATTCTTGACTCTTCACTTTTATTCAAACTATTATCTCTATTACATGGCTGAGCAAACCTAAAAACAGTTAAGCATAAAAACAGAATACATGCTGGAGGCCTTGACAGGCTCACAGTTTATTTTAGATCATGTAGGTTTCGGTCAGGAGTCAGCCTGCATTTTGTCTTCTTGCAACTTCTTTCTGTAGCCATGCTTTGTAGCGACGTTGCAGGATGGTGCTGAAATCAGGATCCGCTCCTCCAAGTTGTCTCAGGCCCCAATTGTGTGCGTATCCGTTCAGGTTTTGGGCAGTGAATGCAGGAGTATGGAAGGCTTCCACCCCAGCTCGGTGTAACCCCTGGCTCATCCCTAGCTGCCGAAGGATACGGCCTGGAATATAGAAAGTGAAGTTGGACAGCCCAGCAATCACCTTTCTTTCATAACCTGCGGAGTGTAGAGCCATGTCTGGAATGTTTAGCGCCCTGTGCCTCCAAACTATTTCCTGTGGTGACAGGTTGTTCATGAATGCATACCAGTCCTCTGTGGACATTTCTGGGTATAGCATCCCTCGTTGGTGCATTCGACCGGGCAAGTGCGGCCAATTCGCCTCTGGAGCTTCAACCAATCCCAGCTTGTCTGATATAACCACAACTGCATGAGTGAAAAGACAAGTAAGGAGCTATATAAAACTTGAGCGGAAAAACAAGTCAGAAACTCCGATATTTGCCTTAGCTGAGTGTTGAGGTAAAAGCAGAATGTGTGAAAACCAAAAAAAGGTGAGCTGAGTGAGTTTACCTGCAGTAGGAGTGGACTGCCGCCGAACGTCTCCGTCTGGCCGGTAGCTACCAAATCCAAACCCATGAGCGTTTCCGCCAGAACCATAGGCATAATGTTCTTCCGGACACCTAGCTGAGTGGCCACGTGAACCAATGAAGGATTAACTCGGCCATCGGCAGGCACCAGCAGATATGCAGCCAGCACACAGATTGTTAGAGCAAACCGTCGCCTGGCCTGCACAGTGGTATCCGTGAGGTCACCTTCAGGGCCATACCACTCCATCAGGCGCATTATGTTTATCTGCCCTCCGCTTAGCAGACCCTCTGCTGCCCCTCTTGAGATTTTCAGCGCAGACTTCAGGAGTTTGGACATGCTTTCTCTATAAGGAGGCACGATGATCACGTTGGATGTAAAACCTTGGAGGTATGCCTGGAATTCCTCCACTGTTGGACATAACTCGTCATCTCCAAATCGGAACATGTGGACGTCTGGATCCCAGAACCGCTCTGCCGCCCATAGGATTTCAGGACGCAGTCTTACGCTTCGGAGGTAACGAAACGCGGCCAATCCGTGAGTCCGGAATGATAGCCAATCGCCTGCAACGAATGCTTCAAGCCATGGGCCAATTAAGGTAGGGAGGTGATTTGCCATTTCTTAAATGTTGTCTGGAGTTTTAGTCTGGAGACAAATGCCTTATGTTCATGGAGGTTTAAGCTTTTATAACCCAAGAATGGTAGGATATTTCCCTTATTCAAAAGAAAATATCTCTGGAGGTGGGTATACGTCCTTTCAAGAGAAGTGGTATGCTTTGGAACTGTCTCAGGCTTGTACTGGACGCCCAAACAGTGATAACAGGGCCTACAACGCCTCAGCTTTCTGAAAAGTGTCCAACTTGGCATCTGAGCTGAACAACACCATCGCGCGACACACTGGGTCACTCGCGCGAGAGTCTGTGATTTTCACGATTTAAAATCAGTCTACTGGATTATTCGGAGTAATTGCTCATGACTCGTCTCGGGCTGGATTTTAGAGTTTTGTGCTTTGCCAACGAATCAACACAAGTGATTCTGGACGGGGATACAAAACACTTATTTTATTTGGTGCGCCAAGTAAACGGTACATTATAACGGATCCGTGGATCGAGCAAAAACAAAGAAAAATGTTTGGGTGGCCCGGCGGCTCTCGAACTTATTCTCAATTACAGACGGGATCCTTTTGCATTCAGTAGTATCCCCCGGACCTTGCCTGGATTTCGGCACGGAGCCATGCCACATAACGGCCGTCGAGCCAATCCACAAAATCTGGGCTGGGGCCCTCAAGCACCCCCTGCCTCCAAAGTCTTCGATACTCGCGCAGTGAGGGCACATTGAAATCAGGCATTTGGAATTCCTCAATCCCGGCCCGGTGCAACCCTTGGCTTATGCCCAATTGACGTAGGATGCGACCCGGGATATAGAAGGTGAAGCTTCTCAGGCCAGCAATTACCACTCTTTCAAGGCCTGTTGTATTGACAGCCATATCGGGCATGATCAGCCATGGACATCTCCAAACAAAATCATCAGATTGCATGTCGTGCAAGATCATACTCCATCCTGTTACGTCCTGTTCAGGATACAGCAGGGGCCGTTCGAGCAATCGCCTCGGGAAATGTTCCCAACCCGCTTGTGGAGCTTCGAGTAATCCCATTTTGTCAGAAAGCCACACCTGTGAGCGAAAAGACAAGTAAGGAGCTAGATAAAGCCAGAGCGAAAAGACAAGTAAGGTTCTAGTGTGATCCTTAGCCGAGTGTCGAGGTAAAATGCGAAAGTGCGAAAACCGGAAAAAGGTGAGTTGAGTGAGTATTTACCTGGAGCAATCATGGGCTGCCACTGAAGACATTGCTCTGTCCGCTTTTGAACAGATCCAAGCCCATCAGTGTCTCGGCCAGGACCGTCGGGATGATGTTTTTTCGGGCTCCCATTTGTGAGGCCATGCTCACCACGCTGGGACTTACCCTTCCGTTAGCAGAAACCAGTGCGTAAGCCGCCAGCACGCAAATCGAAAAGGCAAAGCGTTTGTGAGCTTCTTCAACGTGATCCATCAAGATGCCGCCTGGTCCGTACAACTCAATCAAACGCGCAATGTCCAATTCGTCATCATGGATAATGCTGGCCGTTAGCGCCCCGGAAATGTTCAGTTTCATCGTCAGTAAATGGCTCATATTCTCCTGCACCGGAGGAACGGCAAGGACATTGGGATTTGCAAAGCCGGGTAGGTAGGCTTGGAACTCTTCCACTGTTGGGCACATTTCGTCGTCATAATTACGGAAGACGTGCATGACTGGATCCCAGTGGTTCATAGCAGCTTCGAGGAGCTCGGGGCGTGGCCCCACGTATCGAAGATCTCTGATTGAGGTCAACCCTCGAGTCCGAGGACTCACCCATTCATAGGTTTCGGTTCTTGCCAACCAAGGATCAAGCATTGCAGCAAGTGGACTCTCCATTTCAGATAACCGATGATGTTCTACACAACTATCAATGGGTTCCATTTATGGGGTTTTGGTTGGAAGTGTCGGTTCCTTATTTAAGAAGTTAAAAAGTTTTGAATACTTTACACTTGGCAAATGAAGGGCTCCCCAATTATGTTAATTATTGTGTGCAGACCGTTGGAGGGCCCCCCTAGCATCTCCTGGTGTCTTCAGAAGTTTATTCCAGTCAAACAAAGCCAGCCTAACAGGGGTTGACTCTCGCGCGAGAGTCTCACTCTCCCGTGCGACACATGTTCCTCGCGCGTGCATGGCACTCTCTCGCGCGACAGATATTACTCGCGCGAGTGTTCCACTTACTCGCGCGATGGTCCTTTCTGCATTTTTGACAGCTTGCAGCAGCTACTGGTTTGGCTTGGTGATTTTGGGTTCCAGGGGTATTTTGGCACTTTTAATGGTTCCTACAAGTCTTAATGGGCATATGTGACTGTACCCGGGCATCGGTTACGGAAATTCGCGCTTAACGAAGATTTTGGACCCTCGGCGGCCCGTTTCAAGCTAAAATCAAGGTTTTGGAGGTTCGAAATCTGTTCTGAAGGGTTTTGCCAGGTTCTCTTATGCCGCGCAGGTCATATGGAGCGTATGTGACTGTACGGAGGTGTCGGTTTCAGTCTGGGACATATTTGAGTCTTGTTTCGCTGTCTCGTGTCCCTTTTGTGTCTTAGGACACTTTTTGGCATATTTCTCGCCTCGGGATGTATTTCTTGATTCCGTCAACTCGTGCAAGTCACGTTATGCGTGCTTGACCTTACGGAAGTGTCGGTTTCAGTCAATGTCAAGTATTTTGAGTTTTGGCCTATTAATGCCCAAGATTTCATAAAATTCGCTGTATCCTCGTATCCTGGCCGTGTCCTAGGGTACGTTTTCCGTTTTCTTTCGAGCTAGTCACTTCCCTACATACATGTGTGTCTGTGGACGGTCTCGGTGTGTTATCAATGCAAGTTTGGTATTAGTGGTTGGTGTTTTACCTCTTTAATGCATATAAGAGTGAAATAAACCATAAAATGCAAATTTTATAACTAAACTGTGCTGTATCAAACCAAACCAAAGGAAAGTACCGTATCTGTGGCACTCCGGCCAAAACCAAAACAATCAAAAGTATGCTCGGGCACACTCGCCCACTATCACAGGCGCGCAGGCCTCCCAAAAACAAGTATCAGTGTATCTAAGGCGCATCGGCCTTTTATCTAAACCACTTGGGCGCGCAGGCCCGAAATCAAAGCAAGAGGCTCCTTAGCGGTCCTCATTTCACCCCAGCCAGTCAGTGTCTCTCAGGTCCTCCTCGGCATCGCCCAGGCCCTCCTCAGCATCACCACCATCATCGTCGTCATCATCGTCATCCTCGTCGTCGTCAGCAGCAAGCTCGTGTGGATTCTGCAAGTATCGGGGATCGTCGACGGTGTCGTCAGAGTCGCTTTTGCTCTCCTCGTCTCTCTCCTCCTCATCCTCAACAGGATCAGGCACAACTAACCGCTTCCGAACTGGCTCCTCTCGGCCCCGCACCTCTCGCATCTCAATGCGATACCGCTCCTCAGCGCGCGCCACGGCCTTCTTGGCCGCCTCCTTGCTTACAGCAGTAGGCTGCGAACTCCTAGTCTGTCGTCGTGTGACGACCGGTCGTGTGGTAGTCCCGGTCACTGCCTGTGGCGGAGGCGACCGCGCTCTCTTCCTAGAAGCCGCCCGTCCCTGTGCCTGCATGTTTATATGTTGCATTAGTATACGTTTTGCAATATGTTTGTCTATCAAATGTTTAATTGACAGGTACATTCTATCAATTGGAAGCTATCTATCAGCTATCTATTGATATCGTGTGTTTTCAAGGCAAGCATGCATGTATCGAAAGCAGACATATAGCGTACATATTGAAAGCAGAGGAAGTGTATCGTTTTGAATACCTGAGCCTTCCAAGATGCGGCCGCCTGAGCTGGCTGAGCTGCGGGTGCTGGATAACGCAACTGCAATGGCACGCCCTGGGCTGCTCGCCCAACCAGATTCTCCAATGCAAGCATGCGGCGAACGGCTTCGTTCACCCACTCAGCAGGCACCTGTGAATGTTTTACAATCATCAGATATTTTAGATACGGTTCAAGGGTTTTGAAGATTACGCAAGCGGAAGTTCGGTTACCTGTACAGTCACTGCCGCGGGCTCTCTAAGCGCAGGCACAAGCTCCACCTCAGCTGTATTCCCCTGATGGTCTACCACATCTACCTTCCAAACCAACTCCGGAGGCCCACCGACTACTGGCCAACTCTCTCTACGCCTCACGCGGCGCTCTCCTCCCCTCGGTGCCTCAACAGCGGCCCTCCTCTCTGCACCAGCCTCGCGCACCTGCTCCTGGATCTCTCTGCGAGCTCTGATCCCAAATGGTCTCGCTAGGCGATCTCTCTGATAGACTGCATAGTCCATCGTCAGGCGTAGATGCCGTGTCAGCTCAGTGTTTGGCCTGGTAAACCTCTCCAGCTCAGCCAGCGTGTAGTCTCCTGTGTGGGAAGCTCGTGGTGGGAGTGGCCCTGGCACCTGAAACTCAGGGTAACCGAGTGACTGGCGGACCACTCGATCCCCTAAATACCACTGCCAACCGAAGGCTGACTCCAGTAGCACCCTGCTGGCCGTGACCGCTCTGCTCTGTGCCAAATACTCTGGCACTGGTCCACTCGTTCTCCAAGGGTTCCACTCAACCTGCACAAAGTGACAAACGGGCAATATGTACAATTGATCAGCGACAGCAATAGGGAAAGCATGCATGATTGTTTATTTGAGTTCTTATGTCATACCTGTGAAGCTCTCAGCTCATCCAGATACAGCCTATAGGCATTGAGGCTGCCTCTCCCCTCTTTGGTGCCCCTGTACTCTTTACTCCATATCAGCGCTCGCGGGAGGGTGCTCAGATCAGGATGCTTGCACTCCGGGGGGTACATCTTCAGCACTTCATATGCCCAAAGCTGCGTAGGTTTCAAACAGGAAGATGCATTAGTCAAGTTGTATGGTTATACAGTTAAAGCTAGTAAGCAATCTATGCAGTCAAGGAGTACAATGGAGGTTATGCTACAATAATTGAAATCATACCTCCCAGACGCGCCAATAACCAGCCATGCTCTGCCCGTTCCTCGAGGCATCGCCAAAGAACTGGTAGGCGGTGCCGAGTGCTGCTCCACCCCAATCAAAACGTGAGGCCGTCCTCAAGTCCCTCAGTGCCGGCAGGTATGACAAGTGCACCGTACTCCCCCTGCCTGGATATAGCGAAGCTCCAAACATGTACAGCAGGTATGCCCGGGCCATCTGCGCTTCCTCATGCTCATTGGCTGGCTTTTTCTTCAAGTACCGTATGAACTGGGCGTACCTCGCCGCTCCTCTCTCTACCTGGGGCACCTCCCCTAAGAACCATTCCAGAGCCGCTGGGTCAGCGTGTATCCCTGAGTCAAACGGGATGGGCTCTCCCCCAACCCTCAAGCCTGTGATCGCCGCAAAATCACTCGGCGTCACTGTCATCTCTCCCAGAGGCAGGTGGAAGGTATTAGAGGTATCCCTCCATCTCTCGGCCAGTGCGACTAGGACGGCATGGTCATTCCTGACCGGTACTGTCAGGGTCTGTATGAACTCCCTGAAACCTGCTGCGTCCACCAGCTCCCTCACCCTCGGTGGCAGCCCAATGTACAGTGCCAGAGAACTGCACGGCCCGCCAAAGCCTCGGATATCCCTCTGCTCCGCCTGTTTCAGACAACATTGACAAACAACAAGAGATAATGTTAGCATACAGATGCTTTCATTTTCAAGTTCTAGGTAATCAATGTGTCGGCATGACCATGATTGGACGGTCTAAGTTTATTTCGTTCAAAGTCTCGTTCAATTAACAGCATATAGGGCTACAGTCCTCGTGTTACATCATTTGAGGTTTGGAATTCGGTTTCATCTTCAGCCACTGTTTGGTTCAAGACTTTGCGTGAATGGTGTTAGTTTCCAGGGTTATATCATCACATTGCGGCATTTACACAGGCTACCATAGGATGGTTGGTCCAAGTTAAGTCATGGGCATGGTGTGTTCGTGGTGCAGCATGGCTTTATTGATGGAAATTATCGTGTGCATGGCATGTTCTACGAGCGTTCCTTTATCCTAGCACGACTTATGTTCCATCTACAACAGATGGTTGGTTCAAATTATTACATGCATGGCATTCAGAGTACAGATGGTATCGTTTGCGTGATTCAATTACGAAGTGTTTCGTGACTTTGAAAGTTTACTGATATCGAGTTAAAGCACAAAGGGGGTTGTTAAGTGATATACCTCAGCCCACGTGGTCGCGATGTGAACCCCGGGATCCCTCAGTATCAGCTCCGGGTCGTAGTCAGTCTGCTGTGG
Source organism: Rhododendron molle (assembly GCA_025413875.1). NCBI lineage: Eukaryota > Viridiplantae > Streptophyta > Magnoliopsida > Ericales > Ericaceae > Rhododendron > Rhododendron molle. The sequence goes on along the minus strand of CM046388.1, from coordinate 30,639,085 downwards.
TGGCCTGTAGCCTGCAAACCCTAACGGTACAAACAAGTGCGGTCTCGGGAGCGTATAGGTCTCCTCTGAAAACTCCGGGCGCTTCAGAGCACCCGCCTCAGCCACTGCACTCACTCTCGGCCCCAAGGCCTCCTCAGCCTCTATATCGGCCGCCAGTCCCTTTGGCCCAGCTCTCTCCCTCTCAGCCTCTCTCTCGGCCCTCGCCGCGGCCTCGGCTGCCTCGATCATCCTTGCCCGATCCTCCTTGGCTTTCAAAACGATCTCACCGATATCGGGGCGTTCCGCCAAGAGTCTCGCTACTAACTCATCGGGCGCATGCTCGGCAATGTCGTCGTAAGTAATGGGCATGTGCCGTGATGATGTATCCGCACCCGCTGGTGGTCTGAACGCGACATTCTCCGTCCGAATCTCAACGGGGGCAGCCTCCGTGGCCTGTGCTCCCTCAGTATGCACTTCCTCGACATGCTCTTCTGCAATGACAACACCTTTGCCCTTCGCCGAGTCCCTCGGTGGGGATCCGCTTAGCCCGGTCTCATCCCCAATGGCACCGCTGCCCTCTGCACCACCAGAGTCCCTCTCAATCACAGGCGGTCCCTCAGCCACTATTCCCGAGTCTTCTGGCCCACTACTGGACCCCACGGCCCCAGACTGGTCCCTCGCGCGAGGCACTGCCTCTACCGCGCGAGTCTCCTCGCCACCAGCAATCTCCTGCTGTTGCTCTTGTCCGCCATCGCCGCCTCCTTGCTCGACTCCACCTTCAACCCCGACAGCTTCCACTAGTTGTTGCTCTATTTCTTCGACCTCCATTGATCCACCTTGATCCTCCGGCCGATCAACAACCTCCCCGTTGTCTCCACCCATGCCGTGGTCTGCCATGGGGGTTTGGTTTGAGTGTGAGCTTGATGATTATGGAAGAATCTAGGGTTTGGAAGAGTCTTTGAGGGATTTTGAGAGAAGAGAGGGATGTTGGTATTTGAAAATCGACTGAAAATCGCTTCTGTAACGCCCCGCGACGTTTAAACAGGCGTGGAACGGTTTGGGCCGGGTCTGGGCTGGTTCAGAACCCAGGCCCTGAAACCAGTCCATCGCGCGAGGGAGTGAGTGCCTCGCGCGATTCTCCTTTTGGGCTCCAGGCCCATTTCCCCAGCAAGCAGACCCAATTCGTCTTATTATTGCCATTATTATTAAAATCCCGGATTTTTGATAAATGTCTGAAATTACAGATCTTTGGGATCATGAATAATGGGTGCTTGCGTTCTGAAACATTTCATTTCCCCAGCAGTAGTCCGCCTGAACATGCTCAAATGATTTCAAATCAACGACGATCTAACCGTCAATCAGCGACGATCTATCCGTCCAACTCCGAATCAGCGACGATCTATCCGTCCACATTCAAATCAGCGACGATCTATCCGTCCAACTCCGAATCAGCGACGATCTATCCGTCCACATTCAAACCAACGACGATCTAACCGTCAATCAGCGACGATCTATCCGTCCAACTCCGAATCAGCGACGATCTATCCGTCCACATTCAAACCAACGACGATCTAACCGTCAATCAGCGACGATCTATCCGTCCAACTCCGAATCAGCGACGATCTATCCGTCCACATTCAAATCAACGACGATCCAATCGTCAATCAGCGACGATCTATCCGTCCAACTCCGATTCAGCGACGATCTATCCGTCCACTCATTCTTCGGTGCACGGTATTCTTGTATACTTGCACATTTTTCCATTAAATCGGCTTTTGGGTGGATTTGGTGGGTGTCTAGAAACCTTTGACGTTACCCGTACCAGTCAATGGTGCTCCGCGTGCCGTCAAAGGGGGACTACTGTAGACACCCCAATCTGAATCTCTCGATCGTTTTACGGTTTCTTGTTTCCCCGATGATGAACTAGATCAGAAAGCAGTCTTCAGGTTGGAAAGGTTTGAGCTCGGTGTGTGTGGAACCCCCCTTTGAACCCTTTGAACCCTTTGAACCTTTAAACCAAGAAATTAAAGATGGTCAACACTGGGTCTGGAGTTGACCCTCGCGCGAGGAAGTGATTGCCACACGCGAGAGTCTGCTTTGCCAGGTGTGGTCAAAGTCAAACATTTGACTGTTGACCCATGCGAGACAGGTGGAACCCTCGCGCGAGAGTCTCACTGTCTCGCGCGATGGTCCTGGGCTGTCCCTTTCGCCTTTTGCCAGCCACTTGGTTGCTTGCCAGGGGGGCTACAGGGCTTCTGAACCCCATTTTTCCCCATAGGTACTGTACGGTGCAGGCCCTTGGGAACACACCCTCACACAACCCTTCCCATCACCTTTTCACCAAGCTTAGTCTCCAAGTTTGGTCCTAAGGGGGTGTTTGCCACCACCTTTGGCCCTTGGCTTCCCCTATAAATACCCCCCTTGTTCTTCCTTTGAAAGGGTCACTAAGTCACAAAAATTCACCAACTTTGAAAGTTTAGGAGATTGAGAATCCTTGCAAGCACAAAGGCTCTCAACTCTAGCTCACATCCTATACCTTTCTTCACACCATTTTCCATCACAAGCTTCTTCAATTTGTTCAAACCTTTCCAAAACTTTCCAAGCAAAGGTATAAACACCTTTACTGCTTACTGTTTTGATCCCTGAGGGGGGCTGTCAGGGCCAGGATTGGTAATCAATACCAGTTCTGGTCCTAAAGTCAGCAGAGTTACAAGAAATTGGTTCAAGCATACCCTCGCGCGAGTGACTCACATACGTGCGCGACAGTCCACTGTCTCGCGCGACAGTCCTCGTGGGGTTTGGGGATGCTAGGTTTTCTTGTTTTTCATGTTGTTATTTATTTTACAGCTTTGTAAGCCTTTTAGATCACTTTTTTGCATGTTAAAACAAATAGACTAGACTTTTATTGCTTATTTACTTTGTTGGGATGCTTCTGGGTTGTATCTGGATCTGTGCCAGAGCTCAGAACATGCAAAGCAATTCCTGGAAGTCCAGTCGGGATACTCGCGCGAGGGACCCTCGCGCGATGGTCCTCTGATTTCCAGTAGCTGCCCTTGCATGAGCAGTATGGCCCTTGGCCTTTGTTTTGATACCCCCACTGTTTAGGGGTTATATTTCCTTTCATTTGGTTTCTGTTTGTAATAATTAGTAAATGTTTGTTTACTTTCAGTCCATATAAACTGCTTGGTTTCCCCCTGGGTGTGCACTGGTCCTTCCAGAGCCCAGAAGGAGATAAAATTCAACCTGTGGTGAGACAGGATCCTCGCGCGAGAGAATGGGTGTGTCGCGCGATGGTGTCCTTTGCATGCATGCAGATCCATGCATGCAAAGGTGGCCATGGCGTATGGTACAGTCATTTCATGACCAGCTTGGTTCATTTCTAATCAGAGGGTTAAATCTTATCTTATTTTCATAGTATTTCCATCCATCCATACTGTATTCAATCACATCTTGCAAAGTGTTACAGTCTTAATCCCCGATTAATTGTTCCCCCGCCCTAACTGGCTAAAAAATGATTAAAGAAGAAGAAGAATCACAAAGTTTTCACAAGATGTCTAAGTAGAGACCGATCTCCGGATTGGGCGAGAGGGGTGCCTTAAAACCCTTCCCCTCGCGTAACCTGGCTCCCGAACCCAAATATGGTTATGACGGACTGGTTCCTTCACTTTTTCAAATCAAATAGCGCGGCAGGTGCTTCAAAATACGGTTCCTTGGGTGACGGACCTTCAAACCCAGGTGGCGACTCTGCATTTTGGCGAGTGCATGCACAGCCTCTGTCCGCTATTGCGCTCCCTCGATCTTTCGGGCCCTTGCTTCGGGAAACGAAATTCCCGGAGGCTCGCTTTGGATTCCGAAAATTCCAGGGCATGCTGCCCACACAATTTATAATAGATTGAGAACAAGCACTTCTGTGAGTGTTTTGGACAAATTGGAGTGCGCTGCCCGGGAGTGACATACGCAAGCAACGTACCAGCATGCACTGGCCAGACCAGTGCATGCTAACACTACTGGCGCACGCCACCCATTGACTAGTGCACTTCAGTGAGTTAAAACTCACAGCTTTTGTTCTCAACCCTCTAGGCTCTGGAATGGACCAGTGCACACCCAGGACAAACCACGCAGTTAATAAGCACATATTTAACAGTTACAGACAACAGATATAAGTCTAAGAAGACAAATGAGCAAAAGCATCCCATAAACAGTGTGGGGAAATCAGATATAGACCAGAGCTACACTAAGATGCAAAGGCCAATCACTGGACTCAAACCAACGGGTGTACGCCCGCCATCTCTGGCCGCACGCCAGTGGTTACTCTTACCCAGTGTTTGGTTTTGCATCATCTGGGTTTTGGAGCATGATTAGAAGGATCCTAGAGGCCTTCTAAAACAGGAATAACCAGATAACAACCACACAACTCGAACATACAGAAAACTATAAACTGGTTATTAGGTATGCTCACAGTGATGAATAGGCAAGATATAAAGCATAAAATAAAGATCTGACCCAAATTCACAACTGGAGTACGCCAGTTGCGAAGGGCTCACGACTGGCGCATGCCACTCAACGACTGGCACACGCCAGTCGTGCCTCAGACAGATCCAAGTTAATAAGGGATCTTTATAGTTTGGTGTGGATGATGTATAAAAGGGGTTTCTTGCTTACTCTTTCAAGTGGTGGAAGAAGAGAAAGCAAGCAACCAAAGGAGAGAGATAGAGAAAGAGACTTGGGAACCTTTTTCTTTTGTAACCTTGTAACCCCTTGAAAGAGCAATGGAGGGGGGTATATATAGGAGCTGAGGGGTTGTAACCTGTCAAAAAGGCTGGTAGCTTAGCCCCTAAGGCTTCACTCTCATTGGATGAGAGGAAAAGGTGATGGGATGGGTGTGTAAGAGATGCCCCCCGGCGAAAATTGCTTTTTCGTCTGATTAAAAGGTTCCCATGTGCTGTAGACCCCTAACCATGGCTTCTGCATGCTGAAAAACACAAGTTTGACTAGAGGTTTGACTGGCGCACGCCAGTCGAAGTCTGGTCAACGGTCAACGTTGACCGATGACTAACACGTGGCAGATCACTGGCGTACGCCCGTTCAAGACCAGCATATGAAAGTAGGGTTTTGTTGAGGCCATTTGGTTCTAGGTTAGATAGTTTGAAAGTGATCTGAAAGGGGTTTGGAATGCTCAAAGCTTAAACATACTAACATTTCCAGGGTGTTTTTGATCCATTTCATCATCGGGGAATCAAATACCGTAAGTAAACTAATTTGGAAAGTCCAAAATAGGGTGTCTACAGTAGCCCCCCTTTGACGGCACTTGGAGCACCATTGTCTTGGTACAAGTAACGTCAAAGGTTTTCTAGACACCCTATAAGACTATCTAGAACAGAACATACTAGCATAGTAGACATGAATATTTAAAGAACCTGACTGATTGAAAGGGGATGAAAGGACTGCCGCTTGTTGAATTGGAAGGACGAATAGATCGCCGCATGATTTGAATGGATGGGAGGACCGCCGCTTTTGTCGATTAAGTGGACGAGAAGGCCACCGCTTGCTGGGGATAAGTTGAGTGGTAGATCGTTGCTTGATTGAATTGAGAGAACAAAATAAGCTGGGAGGTGGACTCTCCTAGGGATAATCTTCTTTCGGAGTCGTTGATTTGAGACTAGACGGATAGATCGTCATTGACTTGAAATTGGACAGATAAATTGCCGCTGATTTGAACTTGGACAGGCAAACCGTCGTTGATTTGAAATTGGACGGATAAATCGCCCCTGATTTGAGATTGGATGGGCGAACCGTCGTTGATTTGAGATTGGACAGGCGCACCGTCGTTGATTGGAGATTGGACGGGCGAACCGTCATTGATTTGAAATTGGACGGGCGAACCGTCGTTGATTTGAAATTGGACGGGCAAACTATCGTTGATTTGAAATGGGACGGGCGAACCGTTGTTGATTTGGGATTGGACGGGCGAACCGTCGTTGATTTGGGATTGGACGGGCGAACCGTCGTTGAGTTGAAAGTGGACGGGCGAACCGTCGTTGATTTGAGATTGGACGAGCGAACCGTTGTTGCTGGGGACCAAACTATCCTCGGTACAAATAATTCCAACAATCACGGGTAGGTCGTGTCAGGGAGGTTAAATTCCATCTGTTGGGAATCAGAGCCAATCTCCTTATCAAGGATCCTCTGAGGCAGAGCAATAAGACTATTGGAAAATGCGCTAACTGTAGACCGACGTGGATCAGGACAGGTACGCTGTCGTTGAACTGATTGGACGAATGGACCATTGTTAAGTTGATTGGACGATATTCTGATCGCCGCTAAGGGAGTGACTGGACGAAATGGTTGATCGTCATTGATTGATTGAAAAGGACGACATGGCTGATCGTCGTTGATGGATTGAAAAGGACGACATGGCTGATCGTCGTTGATGGATTGAAAAGGACGACATGGCTGATCGTCGTTGATTGATTTGATTTGGAGGACGACATGGCTCATCGTCGTTGATTGAGTTCAGGGGACAACATGGCTGGTCGTCGTTGATTGATTTGATTTGAAGGACGACATGGCTGATCGTCGTTGATTGATTTGATTTGAAGGACGACATGGCTGATCGTCGTTGATTGATTTGAGGGGACGACATGGTTGATCGTCATTGACTGATTTGATTTGAAGGACGACATGGCTGATCGTCGTTGATGGATTGAGAAGGACGACATGGCTGATCGTCGTTGATTGATTTGAGGGGACGACATGGCTGATCGTCATTGACTGATTTGATTTGAAGGACGACATGGCTGATCGTCGTTGATGGATTGAGAAGGACGACATGGCTGATCGTCGCTGATTGATTTGATTTGAAGGACGACATGGCTGATCGTCGTTGATTGATTTGATTTGAAGGACGACATGGTTGATCGTCGCTGATTTGATCCAAGTATCCCATGGAGAGATTACCCTTAAAAGTAGCATGGATATTGGTAAGGACTGTTGCTGGGGAAATAATTACAGCCGTGGATAGATAGACCGTCACTGCTGGGGATTAAACCTTCTTCGACACAAAGAAACCCAACAATCACGGGTAGGTCGCGTCAGGTAGGTTAAATTCCATCTGTTGGGAATCAGAGCCAATCTCCTTATCGAAGACATCCGAGGCAGAGCAATAAGACTACTGGAAAATGTGCTAACGGTTGGACTAAAGCAGAGGTACATTCAGGACGGACGAAACGTCGCTGTAGAGCGACTGAGCAACTGCTTTCGATACTAGGTTAGAGTGCCTTGACATTTGATAGAGTTTTCCTACTTTCAACATTTGACATACAATATGCAATGACATGTATACTGAATTGAATGCGCAAACTGAAAATACAGATGCAGACTAGAGCGGCTTCTAGAGGATGACGACCTAGAATAACCACAACCACAAGAGCTACATAGAGCAACACTGCCACTTTAGCCCCAGCTTAGAGATACGAGAGTATTAGACAATCAGCAGCCGAAGGTGTGCAGTTGAAAGAGAGGTACATAGAAAAGGGCGGCTTGTGCCGTAGAGTCTTTAAAGACTCAAAGGAGAAGTCAAAGAGAGAGAGAAACCTCGTCGGTGAAAGCCTCCTCAAAAGGGAAAGATGGGAGCGGGGCCCCAGGTACTTCAAGGAGTCTAGGAATGACGACAACGACGAGAACGAGGCTGAGTTCTACCACCGTGGACTACCACTGAGCCTCCTTACTTTACTGCCCTTTGCTTTTGAGATTTGAGCCTGCGTGCCCACGTTGATAGACTTAGCAGCGGGCCACCATGCCCTAGTTGTCATTAGCAGGAGAAGCATTGGGCGTGCTGTAACGACCCTGATTTTTGGTCAATAAAAAAATTTTGCTAAAAATTTGAATTTTATTTTAATACTTGGATTTCATTTTTTAACATCCAAAAATCGGTCGTTATTGACTTATAAAATTTTGTTATTATATTTGAAAATTCTTTATTTGTTTTATAAATCCCTTTTAGCAATTAATAATCCGTCGTAATTAGGAGATTGGTATTCATCGCCCGGGCATTAAGGTCATTTTCTAAAGACGAGTATGCCTATTAAGACCTTGGTATAGTTACTTGGTAATTGTAGTAAAATCCTAGAATTATATTTCTACTGGAAATCCTACATGGCAACCGATTAGTTAGCAACCCTAACTACCGCTTGGCTTAGTTACATTTCTCTAACCTAGAGTGATGCATCGATGCGAAGTGGTTAGTAGAAATTTTTGGTCTTTGCCTTGACCGTTGACTTGATCGGCCTTGCTTTGGCTTGGCTAGGCCGCCTAGACGCCGGGTCGCCGTCGCGCTTGCTTCGCTTTGGCGCCAGGTCGCTGCCGAGCCTGCCTTTGCCTTGGCATCGGGTCGCTGTCGCATCTTGCTTTCGCCGGGCCTGCTTTGCCTTAGCGTCGGTCGCGCTTACTTTTGCCTGGCCGTTTGGGTCGCTTTGCTCGCTTTGGCCATCGCTTGGCCACCAGGTCGCTGGCCACCGCTATTACCGAAGCCGCTGGTCGCCGCCATCAGCCACCGGTCGCTTTGGCCATCGCTTGCCACCGGTCGCTTTGGCCATCGTTGCCACCGGTCGCTTTGGCCATCGCTTGGCTACCAGGTCGCTGGCCACCGCTGGCCAACGCTTGCCACCGAAGTCGCTGCCATCGCTATTACCGCCGCCACATCGCTTGGCCACCGCCGCTTTGGCCATCAAGCCACCGGTCGCTTTGGCCACTGCTTGGCTACCAGTCGCTGGCCACCGCTGGCCTCTCGCTATTAGCGCTTTGGCCACGCCACGCCTTTGCCTTGGCGTTTGGCACCGTCGGGCTTTAATATTCCGTTATTGGGCAATTTCCTACTAAATAAAACCCAAAATACCACTCGAGCAATGAAAGCCCAGATTAAGTATTGTTAGTCTTTAATCAATTAGTTAGAATAGCCTAATGCCAATTTAGCCTAATCACTTCTCCCTAACCCTAGATGGACCATTTTACCCTTTTTGTCTTTATCCATTGAAAGATAAAAGCTAGGGTAATATTTATCCATTGGACGATAGATGCTAGGGTAATCTTTATCCATTCGACGATAAGTTCTAGGGAAATCCTTAACCATTGGTTATTAACCGCTAGGGAAACTATTATCCATTGGATAATAGCTTTGCTTGCCAACCAAGAATAGGTGATTAAAATATTAGATTTGGCCATGTGTGATAATCCATTAAACTAAGATTAGTCCATTAGTATATTAGGTTAGTACTTAGTACTTTGGATGAAGTAGAACACTTTATTAGATATTGTATTAGGTCATATCTAGCCTAGATTGTGTGTACATGCTTGTATATATATTATATATGTACTTGTATGTATATATATATGTGTATATATATAATATTGTGTTGACATGTGTGTAATAGAATATTTTATTTAGAAAATCTATATTACTTGAAAATATGGATTTTATGAATGACCCAAAGTACTTATATATATTATAGGATATATATATACCTTCAAGACTAGTACAAGTGGGAGAGAGAGAGAGAGGGAGAGGGAGAGAGAGAGAGAGTTTGCCGAGAGAGAGAGAGAGAGGAGAGAGATCCGAGAGAGAGAGAGAGGAGGAGAGAGAGAGAGAGAAAGAAAGAAGGAGAGGGAGAGAAATGTACCTTTGATCTATTGTGCTTCCATTGACCTTTGCTTGATTTCTTGGAGATTTCTTCCTAGCAAATCTATGTACCAAGTCTTAAAATATTAGATTTTCTAAGTACTTCTTATCTAGTATTTTATTAAAAGAACATGTGATCAATTGAATTATTTATTTAGAAAATCTTGTAAAGTACTTTAATTCTTTTATCCATTGGGTAAAGGAGGTTAGGGGAATTGTTACCCCTTGGATAATAGCTATACTTGCCAATCAAGTATTAGGGTTAATAAAATAATAAGATCTTCCATGTGTGTCTCTTGAATAAACTAGAATTAATACATTAGGTTAATATTATAACGACTTGTACTTTAATAGCATTAGGTTAGTTTATTAGATTATGGAATCCTAGGCAAGATTGTGTAAGTACTTGCTTGTATATTATATATATGTACTCGTATATATATATATATATATAGATATATATATTATAATGAAAGTACATATGTGTGTATATAGAATTTTATAATAAGAAAAATCTATTTTTGGTTTAAAATACAAGATTTTAAAGTACCCAAAGTACTTATATACTAATAAATGTATATACTTCCATAGAAGTACAAGAGAGGAGGAGAGAGAGAGCCGAGAGAGATTGAGAGAGAGAGAGAGAGCCGAGAGAGATAGGAGAGAGAGAGATAGATATGGGTGTACCTTTCTTGGTCTTTCTTCACCAAATCCAATTGTTTATCCACTCCAAGTACATCTACTTATGTAGGAAAAGAGATAGGATGAGATAGTATGACATAAGTAGATTCTTAGTACTAGATTTCTTACAAAACCAAACCCTTACTCTTTCACTAGTCATTCTTCCAAACCCTTGTCCCTTCTCATATAGATTAGTATACATATACATTGTACTTGTACCAAAGAGAGAGAGAGAGAGAGAGAGAGAGAGAGAATGAGAGAATGAGAGAAAGGTCGAGAGAGAGAGATGGGAGAGAGAGAGGGAGGCCGGATTGAGGGAGAGAGAGTGTGTGTGATGTGCGTGACTTGTGTACTTCCATATCTAGCCTAGATCACATCCTTACATCACCATTGTACCACCAAATCTAGGGTTTTACTCTTTCTTGACCAAGGACAATCAAATCCAATATTCTAACCTTTCAAAGGGCTAGATTTGACAAAAAGCCTAATAGAATAACATAGAATTGTCCTATGAGATGAAGTGCAAGTAAAGGAAGATCTTGGCATGTTTCCAATGCATGAAATGACTTGATTTGGAGCTTTATCCAATGGATAAAGGTGAAAGGGGGCAGCCGGCCATGAGAGGGAGAGAGAGCCATCCATTTGCCTATAAATAGGCCTCACACTTCTCATTCAACTCACACCATTCCAATCTCCAACTTCTCTCTCTAGAAAACTTAGTGTTCCTATTGTTCTTGCTTAGTTCTTTAGTTGTTCTTGAAGTTCTTCCTTAGTTTTCAAGAAACTCTTCTAGTGCCGCCACTAAACCACCATACGACCACCACCTCGATCCTAAAGTACTAGTAGTATAAGTCACGATCTAGTTTCGAGAGAAACCTTTCTCTTTCGAAGCTATCGGAAGCTTACCGTAAGACGTTACGCCGTTCGAGTGCCAACTTTCTTTCCGTCGATCTTTCATAGTCCTTTTCAACCGCCAAGAAGAAAGGTAGATTTTTCCGAAGTATACGTGATTTTATGTTAGTGTAGAGTTCTTCGAACCTACTTATCCTAAGTATAGTTATGAGCATGATAGAAAAATATGTAGTATACTTGGATAAGTTGATCGTATGCTTTTATTTTACGTAGTTTACTTTGATCTTGAGAATAATTGAATGCATGGTTTATAGAATCTTCCCAACTTGATTAACTCGTCAATAAACATATGTTGTTGCGATTTCATTTAACGATAAAGTGTTGTTTCAAAACGAAGTATTCGTATTTTGACCTTTTCAAGGATTGTGAACTTGATCGCATGATTGCTTACCTTACTTGTGGTTGTAAACAAGCATGATTAAATAGAGTTGGATGGTCTTGCTAGTTTAGTTTCAAGATTACTTTAAAGTGATTCGTCCCGCCGCGGAGTCTATGCATGCTTACGAGACACAAGAACCGGAAAGTAGAAACATGACACTTAGGGAGTGGTTGATATGGATAAAAAGGATTTTTGAAACTACATAAATGCCGGACTTGGTAGCCTTTGTGTAGACTTGCGAAAACCGCAATGAGGCCGGACTTGGTAGTCCATTGTGTAGATTGCTAACGGAGCCGGACGTGGTAGCTTCATTGGTAATTGGGCTTGGTTATCCGCGGAGAGGAGCCAATGCAAGATTTGATAACGTGGCTGGACTTGGTAGCCCGTTGGTAATAAAGAATGAGAAATGATTTTCAAAATGTTGATTGGAAATGGTGACACGGTTTACGATGAGTCGCGTAGGAGAGACAAAGAAAGGCATGACACCAACGTAGGCAAGATAATGAATGCAAATGTGTCATTGTTAATTATGTTGTTGAATGAGCATGTGTAATTGCCTATGTACCTTCGTGTTATAAGTTATGGGTTAGCGGGTTGGATTATTCTATTGAGCTTCTGTAGCTCACGATGTTACCTTTTTGGTGATCCTGACATATTATACTGGGGGCGACGCTGGTATAATGTGTCAGATTTTATAGATGAGCAGCATGAACAGTACACCTTGGAGGCCTTCGGAGCCGAGGAGCTTGCAAGGATGGAGGAAGAGGCGGAGCAGTAGTTAACCTTAGATTATCCCCTCTTTTGTTGAATAAAAGTACTCTTGTGAGAATTTATGTTGTAATAATGAGCTAGACTCTCCTTAATTTATTCAATAAAAATGTTTATTTAACGTACCCAAAATTCGGGGCGTTACAACTTGGTATCAAAGCTTTAGGTTCAAAACCTCGGCCATGGGTAGAATGGGTAGCCTTTAAGATTAGTTTTAAGATAAGTTGACCGCTGCACAAACGTGACTTGATTTTTAAGTTTACCGTCCCAAATTGGGTGGAATTCTAACAAAACAATCTTCGGATTGAAGTAAGGTAGTAACTGGCAGTACCGCCGAACTGGGAATTCCCGAACAATTGGATGATGACTTAAATCAAGAATCGAATATGGAACATAGAAATTTCGATGTTTCTTTAACATTAGCAAACTATGTCTTAAACGTTACTAATTGAGATTTAAAACTTTTTTGTAGACACCCCAATTTGGACCTATTAATTATCCTTAATTTGTGCCCTCGAGGCTCCCCGATGATGAAAATGAATCAAAACAGGACTTGGCTAAAGCTTGAACGATGCTTCTTGGACTTTTTCAAACCAAAACTCTTCTTTTTCCGACACCCTGAGGGCAAAATGGGCACACTTTTTGGCATATAAAATAACTTTGAATGAAACCAATTGGGTTAGAAAGAGGACTCAACGAGCTTTCCAACGCTTCGAAAAACACCCAAAACCGAGTTCGGGAGTGTCCGTGGCGCCCTTCTGAAGTTGGGCTGCCACTCTAGAGCGCTCGGGAACACTCCCAAGCGCTCGGGACAGCCACTCCCAAGCACTCGAGACCACTCTAGAGCGCTTGGGAGTGCTGACAGACCAATGCATGTTGAGCTTGGCTTTGACCATGGCTTTTCAAGCTTTTCAACTCGTTCAACGTTCAAACCTGCATACCCTAGGCCTGCCTGAGCTAGCAGAGCATCTCATGATGCCTTTTGCCCTCCCCAAAACATTTTTTCTTTTCATTTTCATTTGATTTTCAAGCTAAAATCCTATTTTCTTCACCCCTATATATACCCCCTTCATTCTACACCACCAAGGGCACGAAATCAGTCTCTCTCTCTCCCCATTCTGCTGCCAAAAACCAGTCTCGAAACCTCCCTCAAATATTCTCCAAAACTTGTGTTTTCAAAGGAAATTTTCAAACAATCTTCAAGTGCTTCAAGAGCCTCAAATCTCAAGTTCATCTACTCCATTTTCTTACTATTTTCTAAGCATTTTCAAGCATCCAAATCAGTCCAAGAAGCACAGACCAAGAAGCATAGTCCAAGCAACAAGAAAAAGGTATAATACAAGGCTTTTCAAGCCTTTCTGTTTTCTGAGGGGGATCAAGGGCTCATACCAGTTCTTCATACTGGTTGTGAGTTCCTTTGATCTTAGGTTTAACAACAAGAGCAATGGGTGCACAAAAAAAAATGTTTTCTTAAAACCCTACTGGAAACACTCTCAAGCGCTCGAGAGTGCTCCCGAGTGCTCGGGACTGTTTCCAGTCCCATGCATGGCACCTTGGCACACAACAGGTTGGGGGTGAGCTGCATTCTTCAGTAAAATGGTTTCATCTTGACATGCATGCACAGGAAATCAATTTTTCCCAAAACAGAAACATCTCTCACAAATTTTCATGCAAGAATAAGGTTTCTTTAAACTTAAAAGATGATTTTCTTTAAAACAAGGGTGTTCGCATGTCAAAACAGTGCCATTTCCTGTTTGAAACCAAGCTGGTGTGCAGCTCACTCCCAAGCGCTTCAAACCGTTCCCGAGCGCTCGGGAGTGCATGCATGCCATTGCATCCCATTTCCCCCAGTTTGTTATATTTTCTGACTTTCTGCATGCATAAATGTACCCATTTACCCTTTTAAACTTGTAGATCTAATTTTGTTGAGGCAGGGATGCATGATCTAAAAGGTTGAGGGCCTGTCTCAATCTTACAAATTCTATGCTGAGCCAGTAGTGTACTTAATAGTACTTCAGTTGATAGTTTAGCATTATGTCTTGTTGGCACTAACAAAACTTGCAGGATTGGGGTTCTAGCACTCCCAAGCGCTCGGGACCATTCCCGAGCGCTCGAGAGTGAATCCAGTGATAGGGTTCCATTTTCAGTCATCTCGTAATATCATGCATGCCCATTCTGTCACCCCTGTACACATGCACGTGCATGCACTTCTTATGTGTTATAACTGTGGATACTTGCTTATTGGTTTAATGAAACAAAATCCCTTTTGAAATATCCCACAAGTGTTTAGTAGAGACCGACTTCGAATCGGGTGAGAGGGGTGCCGTAAAACCCTTCCCCCTCGTAACGTGGCTTCCGAACCCTTTTTCGAATCTCTGGTTTTCAATTCAAATCAATCATTTTCAATAAAAACGGTTTCTCGGGTGGCGAACCACAAATTCGGGTGGCGACTCTTCAAACTTTTTCAAATCAATTCTAAAAGGCGTGGCGTTTCCTAATGGGCCGCCCCGAAACCACCCAAGGCTGTGGTAGCCCACATTTTCCTTATAGATGGATCACCTAACCAACCTGATAGTTGGAGCTCACCAACTCGAGGTCACCCTAGAAACTATGACCATCCAACTGATGGAGAAGCCTGACTACATTGTCATGATACTCGCAGAAATCCGTGATTTCAAAAGAGTACAGCATCATACCCCTACCCCTGTGGAAGATGACCCTTGGTTTCCTGTAATGTTCCCAATCCTGCGTGCCCTCCGTGGATTCTTTGGAGCCCTACCCCCGATGGAAAACTTTACGTATGGTGAAGAAGAAACCGGAGACAATAAGGTTGCTCATGAGGTGACTAAGGAAGGAGAAGCCAGTGAGAGTAAGGATGAGCCCGAGGAGGACGAAGTTCTAGCCTGACCTTGAAGCCAAGAATACTATTAGGAGTCCCTAAATAAACCTAGCAATAGTTGTAATCCTTTGGGATGTAGGATCTTTTAAACTAGGATCACTGTTGTTAGGCCTTTTGATGTAAAATAGGAAAATGTAGGACTCTTGACGTATTAAGCTTAAGGCTACTATAAGCCACCTATGATGTACTTGTTTTCCCTAAGTAATGGAATCATGTGTTTCTTTTATACGTGTTCATTGTTTATGTGTGTACATGTGTCTTTACGAGACTACCCTTTCACACCGATAAGTCTAACATATAATTTTCTTATTATTGTAGATATGGCTAGCTGTACCCCTGCTACACCGTTCACCTTTGCGGACCTGCTTATGTACAAGGCTCTACTTGTACCCGAGAGTTACATCCCTATACCCCACTTGGGTATATTTGACCCTGCCACTGGCGAGCACACCTTCGAGGTTATTCTCGTGTCACCTTTAGCTGAGACCATGGACGTGGAGACCCTACGTTTATCACTTAGTGACGCTGTTGAGGATGCCCGACAACGAGGGGAGTATTGGCTCGAGAAGAGGGAGAAGGAATGGAAGGAGGAGTTACGAGTGTATTTTGGACTTACTCCACCGCAGTAGTAGAGTCGTAGTTTTAGAATAAGGTCCAGAGAGTTGTAGTCGCACTTGTGTGAGTACGAACTTAGACCATGTATTAAGAGTATGTAGGATCATTCCACTTGTATTAGGAGGAATCGTGTCATTTGCTTTATAGTAGAATTCTATGCTTATGATTGTATCTCTCTCTTATCTATAAAAAGCTTGTTTCCTTCAAAAGAGTACTGTTGCGTACTATTCTTTAGTAAATGAAACCCTTATTACCAAGGACAATTATTTTTGACGCAAGTTGCTAAAGGATAGTGATTTTCTTTGATTACGAGTATTGTAACCCTCTGCCGATAGACATTTTGTTTTTAGGAACCATTTTTGGATAAATTTTATTTCTTCAGGAGAGCGACAAGTGTAAAACCGAGGGGGGCCCGGCCTTCACACGCCGGCCATACCCGAAAAAGGGGGCCCCGGCAACCACCCCCCAACCCTTCAAAATTTCAAACTCCCAATTATCAAATTTCAACCTCCAAATTCAAATTTCAAAATTTAAATCATTTCCCTCCTCCACTCACCCCTCACCCGGCCCTATATGTACCCCACCACCACTTCCCATTTCTTCATCCCTCTCTTCACCTTTTCTCTTCATCCCCAACCCGAACCATGGCCACCCGACGACGAGAATTTCCGGAAGATGCCGTTCCGAGAAATCGAGCGAATCGAGCTCACCCTAACAACCCAAACGCTACGGTTGCAACCCTTCATCTTCATCCTGTTCTGTGTCGTGTCGTGCTGACAATGGGCATGCCACGGTGGTTCGGTAGGAACAACTGCCTCCGCACCTTCTGGTGCTGCGTTCTGCTGTGACCGTCGCACTCGAGGTGCTCGTAAGGGAATACGAACGTCGTTTGATCCAAGCCTTCAATGATAGGTGGTAGGGCGAGGCACGTCAATGGCACCATAGCCATTATTATCTGCTTTTCCTTACTTTTTCTTGTACCTAATGATGCCTTTAGGCATGTAGTATGTTGATCTTATGTTATCTCAAGAAATTTAATTGCTTGCCTGCAATAATCTGTCGTGTTCATTAGACACTTGCACCCGAAGCAAAACCCCTTAGTTCAAGATAGTAACATCACCATTTCGGGAGAGTGCAACTGTTAGTCTAAAGTAAGTAGCGAGTGCGAACTAGAAATAGCCAACCTATGCCTAACCTGCGACTTAAGAGTGACTTGCTTCTTTTAAGGGGGATAGACGACGATTCAAAGACCAGTATAGCGACTTTGTCAAATCGGTAGACACGCACCAATTTCGAGGACGAAATTATTTTAAGGGGGATAGGTTGTAACGACCCTGATTTTTGGTCAATAAAAAAATTTCGCTAAAAATTTGAATTTTATTTTAATACTTGGATTTCATTTTTTAACATCCAAAAATCGGTCGTTATTGACTTATAAAATTTTGTTATTATATTTGAAAATTCTTTACTTGTTTTATAAATCCCTTTTAGCAATTAATAATCCGTGACTTAGGAGATTGGTATTCATCGCCCGGGCATTAAGGTCATTTTCTAAAGACGAGTATGCCTATTAAGACCTTGGTATAGTTACTTGGTAATTGTAGTAAAATCCTAGAATTATATTTCTCGGCTGGAAATCCTACATGGCAACCGATTTGTTAGCAACCCTAACTACCATTTGGCTTAGTTACATTTCTCTAACCTAGAGTGATGCATCGATGCCGAAGTGGTTAGTAGAAATTTTTGGTCTTTGCCTTGACCGTTGACTTGACTCTCTTGCTTTGGCTTGGCTAGGTCGCCTTGGCGTCGGGTCGCGCCCCGCCTTGCCTTGGCGTCAGGTCGCCGTCGAGCCTGCATTGCCTTGGCATCGGTCGCCGCCGCGCTTGCGGCTTGCTGTCGGGCCTGCTTTGCCTTAGCGTCGGTCGCGCTTTGCTTTTGCCTTGCCGTTGCTAGGTCGCTTTGCTCTGCTTTAGCCTTTGTTGGCCACCAGCGCTTTTGGCCACCGCTGGCCTTTGTTGGCCACCGAGTCGCTTTGGCCGCCGCTATCGCTGCCACCGGGATGCCTTGGCCACTGTTTGGCCACCAGGCTGCTTTGGCCACCGCTCGGCCTCTGCTTGGCTACCGGGCTGCCTTGGCCACGCTCACGCCTTGCCTTGGCGTTTGGCATCGTCGGGCTTTAATATTCCGTTATTGGGCAATTTCCTACTAAATAAAACCCAAAATACCACTCGAGCAATGAAAGCCTAGATTAAGTATCGTTAGTCTTTAATCAATTAGTTAGAATAGCCTAATGCCCATTTAGCCTAATCACTTCTCCCTAACCCTAGATGGACCATTTTACCCTTTTTGTCTTTATCCATTGAAAGATAAAAGCTAGGGTAATATTTATCCATTGGACGATAGATGCTAAGGTAATCTTTCTCCATTCGACGATAAGTTCTAGGGAAATCCTTAACCATTGGTTATTAACCGCTAGGGGAACTATTATCCATCGGATAATAGCTTTGCTTGCCAACCAAGAATAGGTGATTAAAATATTAGATTTGGCCATGTGTGATAATCCATTAAACTAAGATTAGTCCATTAGTATATTAGGTTAGTACTTAGTACTTTGGATGAAGTAGAATACTTTATTAGATATTGTATTAGGTCATATCTAGCCTAGATTGTGTGTACATGCTTGTATATATATTATATATGTACTTGTATGTATATATATATATATGTGTATATATATAATATTGTGTTGACATGTGTGTAATAGAATATTTTATTTAGAAAATCTATATTACTTGAAAATATGGATTTTATGAATGACCCAAAGTACTTATATATATTATAGGATATATATATACCTTCAAGACCATTACAAGTGGGAGAGAGAGAGAGAGAGAGAGAGAGTTTGCCGAGAGAGAGAGAGAGAGGAGAGAGCTCCGAGAGAGAGAGGGAGAGAGAGAGAGTTTGCCGAGGGAGAGAGAGGAGAGAGATCCGAGAGAGAGAGAGGAGGAGAAGGAGAGAGAGACAGAAAGAAGGAGAGGGAGAGAAATGTACCTTTGATCTATTGTGCTTCCATTGACCTTTGCTTGATTTCTTGGAGATTTCTTCCTAGCAAATCTATGTACCAAGTCTTAAAATATTAGATTTTCTAAGTACTTCTTATCTAGTATTTTATTAAAAGAACATGTGATCAATTGAATTATTTATTTAGAAAATCTTGTAAAGTACTTTAATTCTTTTATCCATTGGGTAAAGAAGGTTAGGGGAATTATTACCCCTTGGATAATAGTTATACTTGCCAATCAAGTATTAGGGTTAATAAAATAATAAGATCTTCCATGTGTGTCTATTGAATAAACTAGAATTAATACATTAGGTTAATATTATAAGGACTTGTACTTTGAAAGCATTAGGTTAGTTTATTAGATTATGGAATCCTAGGCTAGATTGTGTAAGTACTTGTTTGTATATTATATATATGTACTTGTATATATATATATATATATATATATATATATATATATATATATATATATATATATATATATTATAATGAAAGTACACATGTGTGTATATAGAATTTTATAATAAGAAAAATCTGTTTTTGGTTTAAAATACAAGATTTTAAAGTACCCAAAGTACTTATATACTAATAAATGTATATACTTCCTTAGAAGTACAAGAGAGGAGGAGAGAGAGAGCCGAGAGAGATTGAGAGAGAGAGAGAGAGCCGAGAGAGATAGAAGAGAGAGAGATAGATATGGGTGTACCTTTCTTGGTCTTTCTTCACCAAATCCAATTGTTTATCCACTCCAAGTACATCTACTTATGTAGGAAAAGAGATAGGATGAGATAGTATGACATAAGTAGATTGTTAGTACTAGATTTCTTACAAAACCAAACCCTTACTCTTTCACTAGTCAATCTTCCAAACCCTTGTCCCTTCTCATATAGATTAGTATACATATACATTGTTCTTGTACCAAAGAGAGAGAGAGAGAGAGAGAGAGAGAGAGAATGAGAGAATGAGAGAAAGGTCGAGAGAGAGAGAGATGGGAGAGAGAGAGGGAGGCCGGATTGAGGGAGAGAGAGAGTGTGTGATGTGCGTGACTTGTGTACTTCCATATCTAGCCTAGATCACATCCTTACATCACCATTGTACCACCAAATCTAGGGTTTTACTCTTTCTTGACCAAGGACAATCAAATCCAATATTCTAACCTTTCAAAGGGTTAGATTTGACAAAAACCCTAATAGAATAACATAGAATTGTCCTATGAGATGAAGTGCAAGTAAAGGAAGATCTTGGCATGTTTCCAATGCATGAAATGACTTGATTTGGAGCTTTATCCAATGGATAAAGGAGAAAGGGGGCAGCCGGCCATGAGAGGGAGAGAGAGCCATCCATTTGCCTATAAATAGGCCTCACACTTCTCATTCAACTCACACCATTCCAATCTCCAACTTCTCTCTCCAGAAAACTTAGTGTTCCTATTGTTCTTGCTTAGTTCTTTAGTTGTTCTTGAAGTTCTTCCTTAGTTTTCAAGAAACGCTTCTAGTGCCGCCATTAAACCACCATACGACCACCACCTCGATCCTAAAGTAGAAGTAGGATAAGTCACGATCTAGTTTCGAGAGAAACCTTTCTCTTTCGAAGCTATCGGAAGCTTATCGTAAGACGTTACGCCGTTCGAGTGCCAACTTTCTTTCCGTCGATCTTTCATAGTCCTTTTCTACCGCCAAGAAGAAAGGTAGATTTTTCCGAAGTATACGTTATTTTATGTTAGTGTAGAGTTCTTCGAACCTACTTATCCTAAGTATAGTTATGAGCATGATAGAAAAATATGTAGTATATTTGGATAAGTTGATCGTATGCTTTTATTTTACGTAGTTTACTTTGATCTTGAGAATAATTGAATGCATGGTTTATAGAATCTTCCCAACTTGATTAACTCGTCAATAAACATATGTTGTTACGATTTCATTTAAAGATAAAGTGTTGTTTCAAAATGAAGTATTCGTATTTTGACCTTTTCAAGGATTGTGAACTTGATCGCATGATTGCTTACCTTACTTGTGGTTGTAAACAAGCATGATTAAATAGAGTTGGATGATCTTGCTAGTTTAGTTTCAAGATTACTTTAAAGTGATTCGTCCCGCCGCGGAGTCTATGCATGCTTACGAGACACGAGAACCGGAAAGTAGAAACATGACACTTAGGGAGTGGTTGATATGGATAAAAAGGATTTGAAACTACATAATTGCGGACTTGGTAGCCTTTGTGTAGACTTGCGAAAACGCAATGAGGCGGACTTGGTAGTCCATTGTGTAAATTGCTAACGGCCGACGTGGTAGCTTCATTGGTAATTGGGCTTGGTTATCCGCGGAGAGAGCCAATGCAAGATTTGATAACGCGGTGGACTTGGTAGCCCGTTGGTAACAAAGAATGAGAAATGATTTTCAAAATGTTGATTGGAAATGGTGACACGGTTTACGATGAGTCGCGTAGGAGAGACAAAGAAAGGCATGACACCAACGTAGGCAAGGTAATGAATGCGGATGTGTCATTGTTAATTATGTTGTTGAATGAGCATGTGTAATTGCCTATGTACCTTCGTGTTATAAGTTATGGGTTAGCGGGTTGGATTATTCTACTGAGCTTCTGTAGCTCACGGTGTTACCTTTTTGGTGACCCTGACATATTATACTGGGGGGGATGCTGGTATAATATGTCAGATTTTATAGATGAGCAGTATGAACAGTACACCTTGGAGGCCTTCGGAGGCAGAGCTTGCAAGGATGGAGGAAGAGGCGGAGCAGTAGTTAACCTTATATTATCCCCTCTTTTGTTGAATAAAAGTACTCTTGTAAGAATTTATGTTGTAATAATGAGCTAGACTCTCCTTAATTTATTCAATAAAAATGTTTATTTAACGTACCCAAAATTCGGGGCGTTACACGTGAGCGCCCCCCTTTTTGTCTTTTGGGTGGATGTGCCTCATAGATATGTTTTTTCGTTCCTTTTCGTTCGAGCTAGGCAAATTTGTACATATACGTGCGTCTATTTGTCAACTTAGATCATTCGTCAATGCAAGTTGGATATTAGCAGTTGGTTTTAGACTTTCTCTTATTAATTCTCCCAAAGAGAACCAATAAAGCCAGAAAATGTAACTTTTATTTGCTATTAACAATATCCATGAAACAATGGTGGAACATCACGCATGTCAAGGCTCAACGGCCCAAGCAAAAACATATCTATGAGGCACATCCACCCAAAAGACAAAAAGGGGGGCGCTCACGTGTAACGCCCCGAATTTTGGGTACGTTAAATAAACATTTTTATTGAATAAATTAAGGAGAGTCTAGCTCATTATTACAACATAAATTCTTACAAGAGTACTTTTATTCAACAAAAGAGGGGATAATATAAGGTTAACTACTGCTCCGCCTCTTCCTCCATCCTTGCAAGCTCCTCGGCTCCGAAGGCCTCCAAGGTGTACTGTTCATACTGCTCATCTATAAAATCTGACATATTATACCAGCGTCCCCCCCAGTATAATATGTCAGGGTCACCAAAAAGGTAACACCGTGAGCTACAGAAGCTCAATAGAATAATCCAACCCGCTAACCCATAACTTATAACACGAAGGTACATAGGCAATTACACATGCTCATTCAACAACATAATTAACAATGACACATCCGCATTCATTACCTTGCCTACGTTGGTGTCATGCCTTTCTTTGTCTCTCCTACGCGACTCATCGTAAACCGTGTCACCATTTCCAATCAACATTTTGAAAATCATTTCTCATTCTTTGTTACCAACGGGCTACCAAGTCCAGCCACGTTATCAAATCTTGCATTGGCTCCTCTCCGCGGATAACCAAGCCCAATTACCAATGAAGCTACCACGTCCGGCTCCGTTAGCAATTTACACAATGGACTACCAAGTCCGGCCTCATTGCGGTTTTCGCAAGTCTACACAAAGGCTACCAAGTCCGGCATTTATGTAGTTTCAAAAATCCTTTTTATCCATATCAACCACTCCCTAAGTGTCATGTTTCTACTTTCCGGTTCTCGTGTCTCGTAAGCATGCATAGACTCCGCGGCGGGACGAATCACTTTAAAGTAATCTTGAAACTAAACTAGCAAGATCATCCAACTCTATTTAATCATGCTTGTTTACAACCACAAGTAAGGTAAGCAATCATGCGATCAAGTTCACAATCCTTGAAAAGGTCAAAATACGAATACTTCATTTTGAAACAACACTTTATCTTTAAATGAAATCGTAACAACATATGTTTATTGACGAGTTAATCAAGTTGGGAAGATTCTATAAACCATGCATTCAATTATTCTCAAGATCAAAGTAAACTACGTAAAATAAAAGCATACGATCAACTTATCCAAGTATACTACATATTTTTCTATCATGCTCATAACTATACTTAGGATAAGTAGGTTCGAAGAACTCTACACTAACATAAAATAACGTATACTTCGGAAAAATCTACCTTTCTTCTTGGCGGTAGAAAAGGACTATGAAAGATCGACGGAAAGAAAGTTGGCACTCGAACGGCGTAACGTCTTACGATAAGCTTCCGATAGCTTCGAAAGAGAAAGGTTTCTCTCGAAACTAGATCGTGACTTATCCTACTACTACTTTAGGATCGAGGTGGTGGTCGTATGGTGGTTTAATGGCGGCACTAGAAGCGTTTCTTGAAAACTAAGGAAGAACTTCAAGAACAACTAAAGAACTAAGCAAGAACAATAGGAACACTAAGTTTTCTAGAGAGAGAAGTTGGAGATTGGAATGGTGTGAGTTGAATGAGAAGTGTGAGGCCTATTTATAGGCAAATGGATGGCTCTCTCTCCCTCTCATGGCCGGCTGCCCCCTTTCTCCTTTATCCATTGGATAAAGCTCCAAATCAAGTCATTTCATGCATTGGAAACATGCCAAGATCTTCCTTTACTTGCACTTCATCTCATAGGACAATTCTATGTTATTCTATTAGGGTTTTTGTCAAATCTAACCCTTTGAAAGGTTAGAATATTGGATTTGATTGTCCTTGGTCAAGAAAGAGTAAAACCCTAGATTTGGTGGTACAATGGTGATGTAAGGATGTGATCTAGGCTAGATATGGACGTACACAAGTCACGCACATCACACACTCTCTCTCTCCCTCAATCCGGCCTCCCTCTCTCTCTCCCATCTCTCTCTCTCTCGACCTTTCTCTCATTCTCTCATTCTCTCTCTCTCTCTCTCTCTCTCTCTCTTTGGTACAAGAACAATGTATATGTATACTAATCTATATGAGAAGGGACAAGGGTTTGGAAGATTGACTAGTGAAAGAGTAAGGGTTTGGTTTTGTAAGAAATCTAGTACTAACAATCTACTTATGTCATACTATCTCATCCTATCTCTTTTCCTACATAAGTAGATGTACTTGGAGTGGATAAACAATTGGATTTGGTGAAGAAAGACCAAGAAAGGTACACCCATATCTATCTCTCTCTCTTCTATCTCTCTCGGCTCTCTCTCTCTCTCAATCTCTCTCGGCTCTTTCTCTCCTCCTCTCTTGTACTTCTATGGAAGTATATACATTTATTAGTATATAAGTACTTTGGGTACTTTAAAATCTTGTATTTTAAACCAAAAATAGATTTTTCTTATTATAAAATTCTATATACACACATGTGTACTTTCATTATAATATATATATATATATATATATATACAAGTACATATATATAATATACAAGCAAGTACTTACACAATCTAGCCTAGGATTCCATAATCTAATAAACTAACCTAATGCTTTCAAAGTACAAGTCCTTATAATATTAACCTAATGTATTAATTCTAGTTTATTCAATAGACACACATGGAAGATCTTATTATTTTATTAACCCTAATACTTGATTGGCAAGTATAACTATTATCCAAGGGGTAATATGTAACGCCCCGAATTTTGCGTACGTTAAATAAACATTTTTATTGAATAAACTTAAAGAGAGTCTAGCTCATTATTACAACATAATTCTCACAGGAGTACTTTTATTCAACAAAGGAGGGGATAAACTAAGGTTAACTACTGCTCCGCCTCTTCTTCCATCCTTGCAAGCTCCTCGGCTCCGAAGGCCTCCAAAGTGTACTGTTCATGCTGCTCATCTATAAAGTCTGACACATTATACCAGCGTCGCCCCCAGTATAATATGTCAGGGTCACCACAAAGGTAACACCGTGAGCTACAAAAGCTCAATAGAATAATCCAACCCGCTAACCCATAACTTACAACAAATAGTCATATAAATAATCACATATACTCATTTAACAACATAATTAACCATGATACATCCGCATTCACTATCCTGCATGCGTTGGTGTCATGTCTTTCTTGGTTTCTCCTACGCGACTCATCGTATTGTGTCACCATTTCATTTTAAGAAAATCATTTGTCATTCAACGGGCTACCAAGTCCGGCCACGTTACAAAATCTCGCATTGGCTCCTCTCCGCGGATAACCAAGCCCAATTGTCAATGAAGCTACCACGTCCGGCTCCATTAGCAATCTACACAATGGGCTACCAAGTCCGCCTCATTGCGGTTTTCGCAAGTCCACACAAAGGGCTACCAAGTCCGGCCACCTTGTGGGTTTTCACAACTCACATAAGGCTACCAAGTCCGGCCATTATGTAGTCTCAAAAATCCTTTTATCCATATCAACCATTCCTTAAGTGTCATGTTTCTATTTTCCGGTTTTCGTGTCTCGTAATCATGCATAGACTCCGGCTGGACGAATCACTTTAAAGTAATCTTGAAACTAAACTAGCAAGATCATCCAACTCTATATTACCTAATCGTACTCAAATTATTACTTAAAGCCACTTATGTTTTATCAACAACAAGTAATGCAACAAATATACATACATGTTCATAATCATCCTCAAGATAATAATATATTACAAAAATCCCTTCTTTCTTCCTTTGGGGGAAAACAACATATGTTTATTGACCTAGAAATTCATTATTTGGCATGCTCATTCTTCTTTAGTACTTTAGTAAACAAGTTTTACTAACTAGCTTTGATACCTTAACCGTTTAACTCATGGTTGTATACTTAAGGTAAGTATAATCCAAGCAAGTACATAGCATGTCCATAATCATTACTTAAAGCATAACGCCACATGTGCGAACGCCCTTGGGGTGGTAATCCACCATATGCTTTGTTACTTTACCACAAGTAATACAAGCAAGTACATAGTAGATCCATAACCATTACTTAAAGCATAACGCCACATGTGCGGACGCCTTTGGGGTGGTAATCCACCATATGCTTTGTTATAATATCACAAGCAATGGAATATAAGCTTATAGTTAAGTTAAAAGATCAACATGCGATTACTTTTACACGAAGTTATATCTTAAGTTGATTCTAATCATGCTTAATCATCCAATAGCAATGTTAAGCTCACATGCATCCAACGTTTTAAGAAAATAAACTACCATTATCATGCTTTCCTTTTAACGACTTAGCTAGGTTAAAACTACGACAAGAAGTAGTGTCTAACATATATTTAGGATTATGGATGATTATACTACATTCAATTCGACATGCATACAATTATAGTTAGGATAAGTAGGTTCGAAGAACTCTACCGTTCTTCTTGGCGGTAGGGTGGCTACGGGAATTTCGTCGGAGTAACGGCTTACGGTGGACTTCCGGTAGCTTCGAAAGAGAAAGGTTTCTCTCGAAACTAAATCTTGACTATACTACTAAACTCTTATGCATCGAAGGGTGGTGGAGTGGTGGTTTAGTGGCGGCTTAGGATGAGTTTCTTGAAGAACAAGGGAAGAACTTCAAGAACACTCAAGAACAAGGCAAGAACAAGCAAGAACACTAAGCTTTCTAGAGAGAGAAGTTGAATGGTGAAGGTGTGAGTTGAAAGGCATGGAATGGATGCTATTTATAGGCAAAATGGAGCTTCCCCCCTCACTCCACTTGGCCGGCCCTCACTCTCTCTTTCTTCCCCATAAATTTGCTCCATGGACTAGTCTTATCAAGCAATAGTATGCCAACTTAGTGCCACTTGGTGAAATAGTGTCAAAGTACAACCATGTGTCTAAATTCAACCAACATACACCTCACTCTCCCTCTCTCCCTATTCGGCCTCTCTCTCTCCTCTCCCATGGATTTGTCTCATAGTCTAGTCTTGTCAAGCCAAGGTACAACACAAGTGCAACTTGGTCAAATAGTATCAAAGTACTACAACTTGCCATGGTACAACACACATACACTTCACCTTTCCCTCTCCCTTCATTCGGCCATGTCTTTCTCTCTCTTCCCCATGGATTTGTTCCATGGTCTTGTCTTGTCAAGCCAAAGTACAATACAAGTGCAACTTGGTCAAATAGTATCAAGGTACAATGTACATGTCCAAGTACAACACCCATGCACTCACCTTCCCTCTCCCCTCATTCGGTCTTCTCTCTCTCTCTTGGTCAAAGTATTATCATGTATATATATATATATATATATATATGTGTATATCTATATGTATATTTATGGAAAGAACAAGGAAGGTAAGGACAAACTACTTAAATGTACACATGGCTTATGATTATTCTCTTTGTATGGCAAAGTACACATGACTAGTCTTGTCATGCTATAGTACTCCAACCAAGTGTATCTAGGTAATGATGAGGGTCCAAACAATGATGAGGTGGTCATGGTGTAGTCTTGTCCTAGAATGGGTCTACTTGGAAGAAAGACTAGAATCATTGGCTAGGTTTTGACTAGAAATGGGTTGGCATGTAACAAATAGGCTTAAGGCTATTAGGTGGCTTGGACAAGTGGCCAAAGGTACATACACACACCTCACTCTCTCTCTCCTCACCTTCGGCCACATCACTCTCTCTCTCCCCATGGATTTGCTTCATAGTTTAGTCTTGTCAATCCAAAGTACATCATTCAAGTATATCTAGGTCAAATAGTGTCAAAGTACAATGCTTATGTCCAAGTACAATACACTTGCACTCACTCTCCCTCTCCCTCTCCATTCGGCCCTCTCTCTCTCTCTCTTGGTCAAAGTATTATCATGTATGTATATATATATATATGTGTATATCTATATGTATATCTATGGAAAGAACAAGGAGGGTAAGGACAAGGCTACTTAAATGCACACATGGTTAATGATTATTCTTTTTGTAGGAGAAGGTACTATCATATCTTTCACCAAGAATCCCATGGGAATATTGGACAATGCTATTATCCAAGGGATAATAATTTCCCTAATGGTTATTGTCCAAGGGTCTAACATTTCCCTAGCGGTTATTAACCAATGGGCGAAAGAAGTAATGATGAGGAAGTACATGACTTGTCTTGTCATCCTATTTGGCAAATCCTAACATCTATTATCCAATGGGTAAAGTTTTCCTAGCGGTTATTAACCAATGGTCCAAGGAAAGTCATCATGGAGTACACTATTTGCTTTTGACTAGACTATTCCAACTACTAGTCAAACTTGGTCTTCTCCTAACATCTATTGTCCAATGGTCAAAGGCCTTCCTAGCATGTAATAACCAATGGATAAAGACTACCCTAGCATTTATCTTCCAATGGATAAAGATCCAAGGTTGACTTTGGTCAAGGTTTTAGTTAGGGTTTCCAAATGACCTAATTAGGATCAACTGGAACTTGCTAAGTAGGATAATTAAACAAGTCGAGTAATTAGGGGATTAACCTTAGTGATTAGGGAAAACAATATGCCAATGCTCTTGTCTAACGAAAATGGTCTTGCTGACTGTTGTGAAGAAGAATAGGTTTTGACCTTAATGAATCTAATTATAACGGATTATAAGCGATTAAAAGAAAATTCAAAATATTTACGAATAAACAGCGAGATTTTTATCTAGTAGAAAATCGCCAAATAACGGAACATTAAAGCCCAACGGTGCCAAACGCCAAGGCAAGGCGTGAGCATGGCCAAGGTAGCCTGATGGCAAAGCGGTGGCGAAGCGCCAAAACAGCCCGGTGGCCAAACAAAGGCCAAGGCACCCGACAGCTGCCGTGCTGCTGGCCAGAGCAACCCAAAGGCTGGCAAAGGCCAAGGCACTCGGTAGAGCTGCAAAGGGCTGCGGTGGCCAAGGCACCTGGCCAAACAAAGGGCCAAGGCACCGATACCGCTGTATAAAGGCAGCCCAAAGAACGCCAAGGCAAAAGCGAGGCGCGACCCGATGCCAAGGCGTAACCCAATGGCGCCCAAGGCAGAGCAAGGCAGCCCAGGAACGCCAAGGCAAAAGCGAGGCGCGATCCGATGCCAAGGCATAACCCAATGGCAGCCAAGGCGGAGCAAGGCAGCCCAGGAACGCCAAGGCAAAAGCGAGGCGTGACCCGATGCCAAGGCATAACCCAATGGCAGCCAAGGCAGAGCAAGGTAGCCCAACGAACGCCAAGGCAAAAGCGAGGCGCGATCCGATGCCAAGGCAGAACCCAATGGCAACCAAGGCAGAGCAAGGTAGCCCAACGAACGCCAAGGCAAAAGCGAGGCGTGACCCGATGCCAAGGCGTAACCCGATGGCGCCTGGGCAGCAACCCTAAAGGTCCCGACGCCAGGCGAGGCAGCACTGACAAATGACCCGACGCTGGCGAGGCAGGTGCGACAGCGACCCGACGCCTGGGCGAGGCAGACCCGACAGCGAGCCGACGCCAAGGCAAGGCAGGCGCGACAGCGAGCCGACGCCAAGGCAAGGCAGGCGCGACAGCGAGCCGACGCCGAGGCGAGGCAGGCACGACAGCGAGCCGACGCCAAGGCAAGGCAGGCGCGACAGCGAGCCGACGCTGAAGCGAGGCAGGCGCGACAGCGAGCCGACGCCAAGGCAAGGCAGGCGCGACAGCGAGCCGACGCCGAGGCGAGGCAGGCGCGACAGCGAGCCGACGCCGAGGCGAGGCAGGCCTGACAGAGGCCCGATGCCTAGGCAGCCTAGCCAAGACAAACCAAGGCGGTCAGGCCAACGGTTAAGGCAAAGACCAAAATTTTCCTACTAACCACTCCGGCATCGATGCATCACTAAGCCAAACGGTAGTTAGGGTTTGCTAACTAATCGGTTAAAAGCTAACTATGCTTGCTAAGTAGGATTTCCAGCCGAGAAATATAATTTAAAGATATTATTTACTTATTAGGGAAAATATACGAGTACGTTTGCAAGTATACTAGTCATGGGAGAAGGACTAAATTGTCCGGAGTAAAATAATTCAATTTTCCAAGTTTCAAATCTAATTATGACGGATTATTAGAATTTAAAAGAAATTTTTAAAGCAATCCAAGCAATTAAAATAAAATTTAAATATTTATCAAAATTTTCATAAGTCAATAACGACCGATTTTTGGATGTTAAAAATGAAATCCAAGTATAAAAATAA